>CM059500.1:48124749-49557166 GCA_030378355.1 Eleusine indica
ATAACGTTGCAGTGACAAAGGAAGACTGACTTTTCTAATCAGTTACAGCATACCTTGCACGCTCTACTCTCTGGAGCAGCTGTTAAGCTTGTTACCATTTCTTTTATGTTACGCTGCAATTCATGGTTTAGTGCCTCCACATCATATCCAGCGCTATAATGCGATGAACTATCTTCAATGTTATTAACGACTGCCAACGTATCTTTAAACAATATATGGCTGATTGCAGCCAAACCTCCAAGAGCATCAATAAATGAGATGATAACCACCCTATCAAACTTCTCATGGCATGCGTCCTCAGCAGCCTTAACAAAGGCCGACACATACGTCTGAATGATCTATATTTTTGAGCAAAATTGTTTCAATTTAGTTTCAAGAAAGGGATCCAACAGCCTAATTAATCCTAAGTGTTACCTGCTTGACTGTATTAGATGACATTTCACTTGATGAATCAACTTTCAAGTGTGCATTAGCCTAGTAAAATATTCGTGAGAAACAGAAATAAAACATCGTACATGCGATAGCTAGATAGATTTAATAGATAGAAAGATATATAGATTCTATTGTACTTACGTACCGTAACCATGGCAGATAAACGAATAGCCACTACAGCTCTTATGCCAACCACCTCTGCCATCTCTCCGACTTCGTCATACTACATTCCTCACCAAACAAATTTCAACAATCAAGAGTATAGTTCAAAGAGTTCTAGTATAGCAGCATCTTCTACCGTGTATAAGGACAAAGTGAAACGAGATCGAAAAAAAAGGACAAAGTGAAACGAGATCGAAAAAAAAGGACAAAGTGAAACTCTAGCAGCTGACGGGTGCTCGTCAGTAACGACAATTATAACTAGAGGATTTCCAATTGCCCTCACAGCCATGTGTGCAGCATAGCGCTTGGCCAAACACGATTCTCACAAAAATCAGCTTATTTTGAGCCTCTCTTTTACAAAGTTGATATAATCGATCTTTTAAAAAGTAGCACCGGTCATCGATCTCTTGATTTGCACGGGGTGGTGAGGAGAGACTATCTAGTCAACACTCACTTGAGAAAGAAAAGATATAATTTTCTATAACTTATGTCATAATGATTACAGCAATCTTACAAGGAGTGTTCATACAAGTTTTGAGCTTCTATAATATTAACGCCAAACATTTGGAAGGACCATTACAATGTCTTAACCAGAATATTCGGATTTAGTTTGTGTATAAGCTTTAGTGCACATTTAAATTGAAGACAGTAAAAGTGTTCAATATAAAGTCAAATGATTGGTCGTATCGAGCCATCTTATCATCTCTAAAGGAAAAGTAAACTCATCTAACATTACTTTTGGACGTCAAAAGATCATGACATTATGTTTATTTCTACAAATTTGCTTTAGAATTACACAAATTTATAGCTTTTATATACACACATTACTATAATATTGATCATCAGTATCGGGTCGTAAACAGTCCTTGTGGCAGACACGCTGTTTAGCAACATGTCCGCCACTAAAGATCTTGTTTAGCATCATAAAAAAAGATAGGTAGTGACGGGCCCCATCAGCACTATCAGCCCATCCTTTCCAAAACCATCCTATGCTGAGTCACATTTTTTATCTTTTATTAGGAAAATGCTAGCTAGGATTGTAATATCCCATGATTAAAGAAGGGTTGATTAACGAGCACCATTCCAGTGTAATAAAAAGAGAGAAAAAATTATACTTTTCATACTTATTTGAGTACTAAATAAATTGCTTTTACATGATGATGTTAACAATAGGTTAATAAGTTGAATGTAGTTTTATCAGATAAAATTATTTTCTTTCATGAAAAGAATTGCAAATATATGTATTATAAGAAAATACTAACCGCTATGATAGGCTTTGAAAGTATCTGTCTCATGTAGGTGTTAACTTCGTGTCCCTCGTCACGAAACAACGTTGTCTCTAACTCTTTGAGCTTAGAAAGACAATAAAGGCATCAGAAATATTATAACACAACAATAGTAGAAGCTACAATAATCAAATGAATTTGAGAGAATCTCGTCCTGGACTACATTGGTAGTACTCCAGCTAGCCAAATGAAACTATAATATGTTGAAAGTTGGTTTAGTTACCTCCGTTCTTAAATTATTCTCATCATTAACTTTTTTATTTAACTTTGATCTTTCATTTTATTTAAAAGAAAAATTAATAAGATCATATGTATCGTTATAGTTTGTTTTATCATCAAAGAAAATTAAATATAAAATTTTATATATTTAAAATAATATTTTGAATAAGATAAATGGTCAAAATTAATTAAAAAATCAATAGTGACAACAATTTAAAAACGTAGGGAGTATTCCGTAGCAGTGCAGCCGAATACTCTACCAAAATAGGCAAACTCAAATTATAGTGTTATTAGGTAAAAATATAAGTTCCATCTCCATATTAGTCACGGTAGCCCAATCCATGTGACGAGCTGTAAATAGTGCAACAAAAGAATACAAGAATACAACCATAGTGTCTTGCCGAGAATAAGCACCCAGAGCACGCGATGCTGTTCCATCTCCGTATTTCTTGTCGAACTTGTCCATCTCCTCGCGAAATCTCAAAATCTGAACACAAAGGGATAGGAGCCAGAGATTAAAAACACGCCAAATCTAATTTCTCCACTTTGCGCACAGGGCGTCAGAGTTTCAAGCATGTATGCGCGCGGTAACTTCGTATAGCATATACGTACAATCATATATATATATATATATATATATATATATATATATATATATATATATATATATATATATATATATATATATATATATATAAAGGAACGAGATAGGGTAACTTAGCAGATTCGTTCAAACACAGAAAAGAGAGAGAGAAGGATTTCATCAATGCAATCGACTTGATGTTGGGATTTGGGATAATGGTTACTCTGTTATCTCTTTCTTCCTCGGGGCTGAGCTCGAATGCTCCGTCGGCAGCGCAGCGGAAACCAAGGCGCAGCCGTGTCTGCATCTTCTGACCGGGCAAGGGCCGCAAGAACGTACTTCTGCTGTTGCAGGGAAGCCGGGAGGTCGGTAGCGTGGCCGACGGTGCAGCATGGCTAGGCGGACGAGGGAGGAGGTGGACGATGCCCATCGTCGTCGTCGTCATCTCGCGGAGGAGAGCGGTTCCTGCCTCTTTCCGCCGGCTGCTTTCGGAACAACTAGAATTCTGTTCGGAGCGTGTCCCATCTTAAAACTGCCCCGCTGATGCCGCCCACGTTCTGACGCCGTGTTCAATTACCTGACGTCACGTGACATCCGTTCTCTTTACTTATAAAAAAAATATACAAATCATCCTATAAATCACTTGGAGTTTAACCTTTCTATCCATAAAATTTTCTTTTGCAAATTTTCTCCATTTCTATTGTATTTTATTGTAAAAACTACTTCACTTGATACATGTTTAATTGATTTTATAATTTTTTTCTGATATAAATTTAAAAAAAGCCTAAATTTGTATCAAATGTCAAACTTTATGAGACATCTTTCAACCTCTAGCGCCACCACCGCCATCTCATTGGTGACCGTCTTGGCCACCTTCGCTGCTGCTACATGGACGGCTGCCCAGGCTAGCGGCACCACCCTATCTTCCTCTTAGTCACCACCGTCTTTGCCGCCACCTTCGCCGTGGACTCTGCAACGACTACATCAACCATCATCCTCGCCTTTTGCGCCACAGAGACAAAGCAAGAAATGATGGAGCTTCCACCGCCATTGTTGAGGTTGTCATCGTGGCAGCACTTTTGCCAACCGCAGCGACATCGTGCCAAGATCTGGCGCATCCACCCTACGAAAGAATGAAAGCGTCTGTGCACATGGTAATGGTGACAGAGAAGAGGAATGGAAGATGGAGTCAAAGGCTTAATGATGGTAGAAGAGGCACAAAACTTCTTTTTGTTTTTATCGAACGTGCAGGAGAACTATGTGTTATTATATTAAGAATAAGAAAAGTAACGAGTACAAGTGTAAGGCCATGCTCTGACCTAGTCCGTGTGAATTACTGATTACATTTGCGTCGTTGCTAGCTAGGCTACCCTCAAGATTAGTTCATAAAAGAACATTTGTCCAAAGAAAACAAATTACCTTGGACTTTTTGTAGGGAATTTTTAAAAAAAAATTAGGGGAATTACCTTGGACGTGGGCTAGTGCTTTCTTGCGAAGATTAGTTACTAGGGTAACAAATTCAAACACGTGAATTGTGGCAAGGCATAATGTAGGCCGCAAACTCTGCAAGGCAAACATAAACAGATAAACAACATTGCAGTGACAAAGGAAGTCTGGCAATTTTATAACAGATTATAGAATACCTCATATGTTTCTCTCTCCGGAGCTGTCGTTAAGCTTGTTACCCATTCTTCTATTCTTTGCTGCAATTCATGGTTTAATGCCTCCACATCATATCGGGGGCTATAACACGATGAACTATCTTCAGTGTTATTAACGACTGACAAGGCATCTTCAAACATTATGTGGCTAATTGCAGCCAAACCTCTAAGAGCATCAATAAATGAGATGACAACCATCCTATCAACCTTCCCATAGCATGCGACCTCAGCAGTCTTAAGAAATGCCGATACATATGTCTGAATGATCTATTATATTTTGAGCGAAATTTAATAAAACCACCAATAATGTTTCAGAATCGAATCCAACAGCCTAAGGAAGCCTGAAGAGTACCTGCTTGACTGTTTCAGGTGACATTTCACTTGACGCATCAATTCTCAAGTGTGCGTTAGCCTAGTAAAATGGACGTGAGAAACAACAATAAATGTTTGTTTGATTGTGTGTGTGTGTGTGAGAGAGAGAGAGAGAGATTATTTTGTAGTTATGTACCGTAACCCTGACAGATAAACCAACAGCCACTGCAGCTTTTAAGCAAGCCGCCTCTGCCAGCTCTCCAACTTCGTCACACTACATTCCTCACCAAATATTGTAGTTATGTACCGTAACCCTGACAGATAAACCAACAGCCACTGCAGCTTTTAAGCAAGCCGCCTCTGCCAGCTCTCCAACTTCGTCACACTACATTCCTCACCAAATAAATTTTAACAATTACAAGTATAGTTCATATATCAGGTGCACTTTTAAGCAAACCGCCTCTGATAATAACTTGATTGCACTTTTACCATATAAAATTAATTTTTCTGGAAAAGAAATACAAATATATTTAAAGAAAATACTAACCATTATGAAAGGCTTTGAAAGTATGTCTGTCACATAGGCGTGAAGTTTCTCTCCCTCGTCACAAAACAATGTAGCTTCTAATTCTTGGAGCTTAGAAAGACAACAAAAGGCATCAGAATATCATAACAAAACAGCCCTAAAATTGAAGCAACAATAATCAAATGAATTTGAGACTATTCCGTCCTAATAGACTACATTGGTACAACAGGCCACAATGCAGAGAAAAGCCCTCTGTGTGTTACCTCAAAATCCTTGATGATGAAACTATAATATGTTCGAAATTTGCTTTAGTTATAGTGCAGCCTACTCATACCAAAATGGACAAACTCAAATAGTAGTGTCAGGTACTAGTAGGGATTTTCATTTTCTACCATGTGACGAGCTATTCAGTTTTTGTCACAGATAAATGTTGCAACAAAAAGTATAAGAGTACAACCATAGCATCTTGCCGGGAAATTAGCACCCAGAGCACGTAATGCTGCTCCTTCACCGTATTTCTTGTCGAACATGCCCATCTCCTCGCGAAATCTCGAAGTCTGAAAACAAGAGATAGGAGCCAGAGTTTTAAAACACGCCTAATCTAATTTCTCCACTTTGCGCACACAGGGCGTCAAAGTTTCAAGTATGTATGCTGAACAGGGTAACTCACATAGAGATAGGAGCGTTAGATTAAAAACACGCCTAATCTAATTTCTCCACTTTGCAGTTTGCACATGCAGGGCATCAGAGTTTGCATGCTCAACAGAATAACTTCGCATGTTCGTTCAACGCAGAAAGAAAAATAAAAGATAGAGAAGGATTCTATCACTGCAATCGACTAGATGAAGAAATTTGGGATTGATGATTACTCTGGTATCTCTATCTTCCTCATCGGCAGCGCAACGGGAACCAATAAGGCGCAGGCGAGCCGACCCGTTCTGCATCTTCCGGCTGGGCAAGGGCCGCAAGAACGTGGTGCTTCTGCTGTTGCAGAGAAGCTGGGACGTCGGTAGCGTGGCCGACGGGGCAGCACGGTCCTGCTAATCTTCGCCTTCTTTCCGCCGCTTCCTGACGACTACCTCTGTAATCTGCTAATCTTGTCTACTCCTATAATAATATAATAATGTCCTATAATAAACGTACTACTTTTTCTGTTCTGCCCTAGAAGGGGAAGGGGTAACACCTCCAAGACGTGATGTGACGTGACATGACGTTACGTTCCTTTCTCTCCCTCAACAAAATCCCGTTTCGTCATGCTAACAGAATGTTGATTTGATTTAATTCCCTAAATAGACTAGACTAGATAGACAAATCATACCGGCTTGAGTGTGGTGCCGGTTCAGGAACCCCTGGGTCCGTGTGAGCGCAGCCGAACAGAACTCCTTTGGATGATCTCGGCATTGCCGCTTCCAGCTTCTGGCAAAGGCGAACTCGTCCGTGCCGAGGAAGACGCGCCATGGAACAGAAGCTGGATCGAAGAAGCGCGCCTTCGAGAGTGTATGGATGGAGCCTTGCAGATGGGGCTTCTTGGACCGACGTTGCCAAAGCTGGGGTGTCGAGGACAGGGGACGCCTGAGGGAGCTCCGGATTGCTAGGCCGACCTGGAAGGCGTGCGACCAAACGTGTTGGGCCATCGGCGTGCTAAATCCGTCAATCCGCGACATAACAACCATCGATCCAACCACATCCTGCAAAAATAGCGCCAACCTGTGCAAGACTGAAAGTGTGATAATAAGATTATAATGATCATTTGTCCTGTTTACGCTTCGGTTTCATTTCTGTCTTACATTTCATTTTGCATATCGATATGTGTGCAGTATTGCTAGTTGTCATTCGTATTCCTATTGGCATAGTATGCATGGATCGTCGCGGTACGATTACTCAAGTCGTGAACTGGACTAGGCAGATTAGAACGAATCTATGTAAGTGTATTTGTTTTTGACCTTTTATAATTCGGCAGGTCCACAGTTATTATTGTGCATTCTATTATATTCTAACTAGGCTGAAGTGTATGCATGTTTACATTTGTTTAAAAATTAGTAAACTTGTGTAAAAGTGCGATAAAATGCATAGTTTTTTGTTAGAAGCTATTTGATCGTCTTTGGTCCTGTTTGGATCCCTCTGGTTTTTTAGAAACTGGTTTTTAGAACTAGAGTGCATTAAGACAGGTCTATTTTTATGTCAATTTTTAAACTAAATTATGGATTTCAAAGAAACCAATAATTTGGTTCAATCCAACTAATGTTAGTTTTTTGCCTCATCCCAATACATAAACTACCCAAAAGCTAGTTTATAGATTATAAAAACTAGAATACAAATATCATCACAGTTTTTATTTACAAACCAGTTTCTAGAAACTGAAAATAAAATTGACTTTCTAAAAAACTATGATGGATCCAAACAGAACCTTAAACAATACACAACTGTTGATGCTAATATCGTCAGTGGACTACGGGTATAAACCATACAAACTAACAACTAGTATAGGCAATATTTAAGAAAAGTGATATTATTCTCTCTCTTTTTTTTTTGAAAGCAAAGTGATCTTTATTCTAGCCATGCATGGTAAATCGAATCCTATTGTAAAGACGATATCCTGTACCGTCTGATGTTACTGCCAGAACATTCACTCTCCAAGAATAGATGTTGACCATCATCGAGAAACAGAGATGAGCCAGAGACCGATCCACTTCAACATCAGAAAAAACATAACAGCTTCAAGTTTGGGCGTGTAAGAACAAATTCGATCAGGCAAGATTCCATCCGATCCGTAACAAATTAGCATTCACCCATCCGATCAAGCACCGAGCAAACCCTAGACTTTAGTATCCGGTTCCAGACAAAACTAACCTCGAGAGAGAAAAGCTATAGTATTTCTCAGCAAAAGATCTCGATGCAGAACATACGCCACTTTGGTTCTCTCTCTCTCTCTGCAGCACGCCACATTTGAAGGTGTAGCAAGAAAGCCGCTTCAACGAAACGGCACGTATCCAAAACTCGCATCTTTCAACAGAGAAAAGAAGCGAATGTACCATAGAGAAGAAAAGGGGAATCGAGACCAGACATAGATATGATCTCCTGTATAGTGCGAAGCAAGCCGAACCGCATCATGTGATAGAGTAGCGTGAGCTTTAAACAAGAGACCACATCTGATTGCATCCCAGAAGAAGAACGATCTTGATCACCCAAGTTGCCAGGCATCGGATGCGCTTCCATAATGTCTTGTCCGGTCCTATCAGCCAAACCTAGATGGTGAACAGCGGTGTTCCAATCAGGGACTGGTATAGTATAGGAAACTAGGTATTGTCTTGAAGCAGTAGTAGTGTCCACTTTCCAGTGGGTGGCTAAGATCGATCTACCCATATGGTTGCAATTCAAGCTGTCACCTACTTGAACACAAGTTTTTGTTAACTGTTGGAATCAGAACAGGAGACGCAGTCATTAGTTCAAACTTTGATTAGAATGTTAACCGACAATACTAAGGTCCTGTTTGACCGGGTTTCGACTCCGGCTTCTCACACGACTTCACAAAAAAAAAAGTCAAATGAGGTGTTTCCTCAACTGCTTCTCTGAAAAAAAAAAGAGAAGCCAGATCCAAAACAACAACGAACTCAGGAGCTGTCTGGAGGTAACTTCGGGTGCTTCTCCTCCATGGGACTCACCATATTTGACTTGTTTGCCTATTTCTTTTATGAAGCTGCTAGAGAAGCTGTAGAATAAGCTATTTGTCAAATGATTTTAGACACAGGCACAACTAGAAAAGCTGGTTTTTTAAAGAACCCACAGCCACAGCCGAAGTCGATACAGCCGGAGCCATACCAAACAGGACCTAAAGACAAACTAATATTACTTGTTGGAACACTTACTATTACTAGAGACTGAAGCCCCAACTCACACGACCTCCTCTATAAATAGGTGCTGCATAGTTCACCCTCCGTTCCCACAGCTTGAACAAGTGAAGCTCTGTAGTAAATAAAACAGCAGAGAGAAATGGCTTACAGGGTGCTGGAGGTGACGGTTCAGTCTGCCAAGGACCTGAAGCGCGTGAACCTGCTGTCACGGATGGAGGTGTACGCGGTGGTGACCATCTCCGGCGACCCGCTGACCCGGCAGTCCACGCCGCCGGACCCCTACGGCGGGCGCCACCCGTGCTGGAACGCCACGTTCCGGTTCAACGTTCCGGCCGCCGCGTCGTCGTCGGCGACGGGCTGCCTGCACGTGCTCCTCCGCACCGAGCGCGCCCTCGGCGACCGCGACGTCGGCGAGGTCATCGTCCCGCTCGCCGACGTCCTCGCCGGCGGCGACGGCGACCCGGGCCAGCGGCCGCAGCAGTGCGCGACGTACACTGTGCGCAAGGTCCACCGGTGCGAGCCCCGCGGCCGGCTCAACGTGTCCTTCCGCCTCGGCCCCGTCGTCGCGCCGCCGCCGCAGCCGCCGCAGGCGGCGGCGAGAGTCGACTACGAGCACGGCGGCGGTGGCCACGTCGTCGCGTACCCCATGGGCATGGCGCCGCCGTTCTATCATCCCTCGCCGTACGGGTACCTCCCCCCGACGATGTCGCTGCCGGCGCCGGCGGCTAAGCAAGCTTATACCGGCGGAGGCCATCACGACGGCGTGCACCAGCATTCCGCTGGGCAGATCAACGCGTACAACAACTTTCCGGGTTATTCTTCTTCGCAAGCAGCAGCTGCCGCCGGTGGTGGCTATCATGACGGCGTGCACCCACCACCTGCATCTGCATCAGGGCCGGCCAACATGTACAGTAGTAATCCTACTGCTTATTCACAACAAGCTGCGGCCGGGTACCCGGCGGCGCCGCCGCCGACGAAGAGAGGAAATAGTACGAACGACGGAAACAAGCAGGTGGACTTTGGTGTGGGCCTCGGCGCCGGGCTGGTGAGCGGCGCCATCGGCGGGATGCTGGCAAGCGACATGATGGCCGAGGCGGCGGCGTACAGCTACGGGTACCGCGCCGGGTTGGCCGACGGCGGCGGCGCGGCCATGTACAAGAACTCTTCCCACCACGTGCCAACCAAGGTTCACGACACGGCGGAATCGAAACGGGCGATGGTTGTGTAACTCATCCTCCGTCGCGCTCACTGCATACACGTGTTGTGTTGGTAATGTAATTATCCCGTTGCGGTGCGACACGTTTGTTGGTTGCCTACTGACGAAGTACTCGTCTGTTGGGGATTGGAGTGTGTAATTACGTTACGGAGTCGTCATAGTAATAATACCGTGTGCCGGGTTATTATTATTAGCATAAATAAAACAGGAGATCGATTCGACATCCAATTTTCAACACGGTGTGATTAGGAGAGGACCTCGCTCGATCGAGTTTGTTGTACATTTTGTGTTTCGACAACAAACAATGCGCCGTATTATTAATTTATTATAGGGTAGAAAATTTTATACGCGCCTTCGTCAGCTGATTTTTGATCTAATATATTAGCAGCACCATCGGTTGGTTACTGACGACGAACGATGGCATCCTCGTCGTCCGCCGGCGACGAGTCGCGGCTGGTGCACGTGGCGTTCAACGCCAAGTCGACCCACTTCGTGGCGGCCACGGCCACCGGCATCCGCGTGTTCGCCTGCACCCCATCATTGAAGCACGTGTTCACCAAGACGGGCTTCTTCCCCTCCTCCGACGAGGTGGAGGTGACCTCCGCTGACGTGTCCCCCTCCGGTTCGCTGGCGGCCGTCGTGCTCAACTCCGAGCGGATCAAGTACTGGAGCGAGCTGAGGGGCGAGGTGATGGGCGACGCCGCGGCCCCACCCGCCTCGTCGTCCGTGCGCGCGCTGCGCCACGCGGGGAGCCACGTGCTCGTCGCCGGCCACGACCGGGCGGCCCTGCACGAAGCGGCGCGGCACGGGACCAGGCGGGCCGCCGAGTTCGAGACCGGCCCGAACCAGCTCGGGGTGTGCGCGCTGGCTCACGAGCGGGCCCAGGGCCAGGCGTTCGTGGTGGCGTGCCCGGCGCCGGGGGCCAAGGGCGCCGTGCAGGTGCGGCGGGCCAAGGGGCCCTACCGGCGCGTCGACGTGGCAGCGCACGACTCCACCGTCGTCTACGTCGCGTTGTCGAGGGATGGGAGGTTGCTCGCCACGGCCGGGTCCAAGGGCACGCTGCTGCGGGTCTTCAGCACCACCCACGGCAACAAGCTACAGGAGGTAACAACATTCTGGTTGCTTCGTTTCGTTGTACAATACACCCAATCTACTCTGCTTAAACAAGCTTATTGTCTTCCTTTTTTCACGAATATTAGATTACATGATCATCTAAACTACACGATATCTTAACTAATAACTAACTATTAGTGAAGGGCTAATCATCAGATCTTATACAGATCGTCTTGTTAAAGGAAACAAAACTCTTATCTCTCCGTGTCATTGTTGAACCCGTTCCCACCCGGCCCCCGTCCGCATGTATAGACTTGTAGATCGCTGCTCTTGTCCTTTTCCCGTTGGCCGCTGCCATCATAGATATTAGCCCCTATAGTACCCGACTAGTTGACGACAACAACAATGGCGTCGTCTTCCTCCAAGCCGAGGACGAGGACGAGGCCAGCCCCGCCCCCTCCCTCCTCACCCCTCGTCCACCTCTCCTTCACCACCGACGCGTCCTGCTTCATCGTGGCCGACGCCTCCGCCGTGCACTGGATCTCCTGCGACGCCTTCAATCTCCGCGGGCTGTACCAGGAGCGCGACGCCACAAGGACCGTCGTCGCCGCCGCCGGCGATATGCGGCACGAGAAGGCCTCCGTCTGCGCCGTCGCGAGCCGCGTCGCCGCCGACGCGTTCGTGGTCCGGCGGTGGAAGCCGGGGTTCCTCAACTACCACTGGCGCTACGACGACTGGGAGGCCGGCGGCGGCGCCGAGGTGCGCGCCGTGCACGTCCACGGCGACAGGACCGTGCTCGTCCTCGACGACGGCCGCGTCGACGTGCACGGCGCCGACGACGAGGACGGCGGCGTCATGCACCGCGTGGAGACCGCCGCCGCCGGCGGCAATCCGCTCGGGCTCTGCGCCGTGTCGCGGGCCGACGCGCCGATGGTGCTCGCGTGCCCCGCCAAGGAGGTCGGGGAGGTGCGCGTGGACCGGTGGGTCGGCGACGAGTTCACGACGCCGCTGTCGATCGCTGCGCATTCGTCGCGTCTCGCGTGCGTGGCCGTGTCCTCGGATGGACGGCTCGTGGCCACGGCTAGCGTCAAGGGCACCGTCGTGCGCGTCTTCTGCGCCGCCGCCGGCGCTATGCTCCGGGAGGTAATTAAGGCCGTCGTACGTCTCTGAGAGTGCGGCCAACTTACGTCGCCATTGATGACATGAGGCTAACTATATACTCCAAGCCTTTGTATATACAAGGCTGAACAAGATTTTGTACACTTTAAATGTGCTCGGTTTTGTAATACCACTTCAGTGTCGAAGAATAATTAGTCAACGACTATGATGAATCTTATTAAACATAGATTGCCCATCTCTGCAGCTGAGGAGGGGCTATGACAGAGCGGACATCCATTGCCTGGCCTTCTCTCCCGATTCCAAGTGGCTGGCGGCCTCCAGCGACAAGGGAACCATCCACGTCTTCAGCGTCAACGTAGACCTCTCATCCTCGCCACCGGAGGACGGCGATGAATCTGACGCTCCCAAGACAGCGTCTGCAGCAAAGCCCACCCAGGGCTGGTCTTCGTACTTAAGAGGTGATACTCCTTCGCCTAACACATGTCTTCCTATACAAGATTGTTTCTGTGCCTTCTTTTTGTCTGAAGAGCCGTAATAAACTGATGATGTTAACTGAGTCTGACACACGGATATTATGTATATCGATCCGCTTCAGGATTCATCCCAGTCTCGGTCCCGAGCTATTTCCAGCAGGATTACTCGTTGGCCAAGTTCCGCCTGCGTGAAGGGATCAAGTACATGGTGGCGTTCAGCCATGAACCGCACGTCGTCCTCATCATCGGCATGGATGGAAGGTGAATCAAAACACTCAAAATTGCATGCCTTGTATTTCTTATGCTATGTCTGGCGACAGCTCGCGATGACTCCTGCTGACCTCTCTAACTCTGTTTGTGCAGCTTCTACCGGTGCCAGTTTGACCCGGTGAACGGAGGCGACATGGAACAGCTGGAGTACAGGAATTTTATGAAGGTAGAATGATAAGAATCAACAGAAAGTGGCACTGAAACTCTGAAAGTATTGGTTCTAATTGTTTCGCCAATTGGTTGCTATCTTCTGTCACAAGGAATGTCATTCTTCTGCCTATATATAGTGTAAATTTGAAATTGTTCGACTCTGCCTCTTAAGAAGATTGCTTTTGTTTTGTTCTTTTTTTTTTTTTTGGCAATAGTTAATCGAAAAAAAAAATAGTTCGCCACGTGCAGATTGTAGTCTGCTGTCTGTACGAAGATGTGTTCTGCATAAGCATGCGAACCGCAAATTTCTGTGCCTGACAAAGGTGAAAGGTTCTACCAATTCCAGGGTACAAAAGCGCAGATGAGTGTCTGCACTGTTTCATCGATCGAATAGTTGATGGTTGTCACCGAATGTGAAATATTTTCGACAAACGAAGCCTGAATGTCACCGTGTCAGTAGGAGGCTTCCCCTCGCCATCAGGTAGGAAGCGAATGCGCACTTCCGCCTTTGTGCGGACCACGCCAACGCCGCCATTCCCGGCCCCATGAGAGCTTGAGCCCGGGGCCGCCGGTGCCCGGAGCTGCTGGCTCGGCTTGGATGCCAACGAATCGCGCGCCTCGCTCCTGAGCGGAGCGGATAACTTGCGCTAGGGTTTCAGCGAGGGCAGCCGGGACTTCACAATTTCGTCCGGAAGGGGGAAGGCGGGGGACGACGGCGGCGACGGCGGAGCAGGCGCCTCCAAATCAGGGAACCCGTTGCATATAATCAGGGGGTTTCTGCATATATTTGGATCGCGACTATTAATCGCGATCCAAATATCCAAATCAGGGGGCGTTTTGCAAAATCTTGAGGCCAGCGCCATGGCCGCCGGCGAGGTCACCGCCGCCCCGCCTGGCATCCCCGCGCCCCTTGTCGACTTCAAGTGTTCCGGCGGCCATATCTACTCCGCAGAAGCTTCCGCGGCCGCGCCAGCGCGTCGCGCGCGGGTACGGTGGCAAGAGCGGCGAAGGACACCGTAGAGCCTGATGCTCGTCGACGGGGCGCAGGGACACAGAGGATCCCTCTGCGCAAAGGCCGGCCAACATTCTGATCCCCAGATTCGGTGGCCCTCACTGCGGCCGTTCCAAAACAGAGTATAGAGGATACAGACCCCGTGCCCGCTTTTCAGACTTCATCTATCCGACCAAGTCTCCTCATGGCTAACCTGGAACAACAAAACAAGCAGAGAGCGATCAAACGGTTAGACAGCGATGAAGCAGAGAGAGTATGCAATTGATTAGCAAGGAAGTACTTCCTCCGTTCAAGAATATAATCATTTCTAGTTTTAATCAAAGTCAAATATTTTAAACTTTAACTGATATTATCTCTAAAAGTAAATAGTTATAAATATAAAGAGTTACATATTATGATAGTTGCTTTTAAGATGAATCTAGTAACATATTTTATACTTATCTATCATCATAATTTTTTTTCTATTAATAATTGAAGTTAAAATTAGTTGACTTTGACCAAATTTAGAAATACTTATATTCTTAAATAGAGGTAGTAGTAGCTAAGCACTAACTGTACAGACTTTTCAGTTAAAGGTGATCATGGAAGCTGTAAAATACACTTCAAGCAAAACTTCGTGGTCATGGTAACCCGCATCCTTTTGCTTTGCTGCTTCGCGCTGCGCTTTCTCTGGAGGAAAAGAAAAACATAGGGTAACACAATTGTTGAGCGAAACATCAAACATGCCACTCCGGTTCCATTTTAACGCTGACAGAGAAGGAAAGTTGACGATCTTTGAGAGAAACTAGAGATATCGTGAGCTGTACTGAAGATGGAACAAGAGGACAATCGGGAGCATCATGTTAGTTCTAATGATGCAGTACTTCTGTTTTGAGCCTCTACTATTCCCTAAATATCAATAATTACTATAGTTAAATATTGTGCTGGAAAGCTGCTTTTGAAGAAACAAGCAAAATGGCACACCAAACTTTCAGTGTTCAGCTTGGAATCTATACTGAATGTTAATTTACAATCATCCCGTGAACAGCTAATGCTGCATTCGGTGAATTTAGGCTCAATATCTCTCTAAATGAGCAAAGTTTTTTTTTTATGAAAAATGAACAAAGATTTCGGCGATCCTAGAAACATTTACAAACCAATCAATACTTGAACACTTCGAACAGGCAGTGAACCGGGCGAGGGCTATGCTCACCAGCGCGTTGGACTTGACGTCCTTGTTCGTGTGGCCATGGCGTCGAACAGCTTCCTCGGCACCAGGCACTTCCCCTCTTGGATGGGGGCAGTTAGTAATGGAGACCTTATGTTAAACCATGAGGGACGACAGACGCCGGATGTGGCACCTGTTTTCTTACATTCCTCTTTACACCTAAAAAAAAATTCTCTCGTCTTCCTATAAAAAAAAAAGAAAAATATCTTCACATTTGTAGCTCCCGGCCTCCCGGGCACCGCTCAGTTCGTGGAACCGCTCTCTGCTCCGGCAGTGCCACGTGCGTGTCTGGAGCACGGGAGCTGTGATCGTGTGCCACGTGGCTTTCACGAAAATAATAGATCCAACCTTAGCTTCATCGTTATAAGAAAAAGTTTTTCTGTTTAAAATTCATCGTTATAAGAAAACAAAAATCCAATATGTCATGGTTGACGCACATACCTGAATCTCATTAATGTACGCCGAAGGAAGAAGACGACATCATGTTCTTGGTTCGGTCATTGTACTCTCCTCACGCATGATCAAATTCGATCGACGTAGAGGTAACCAACGACATGCAGTGGCACGACCTCATATATACTCGTCAGGAAATTCAGTTATGGATCAAGGAGGTTGTGTCACCAGGTGCAGTTGCTCGCCTAAACATTGTTATAAGAAAAAGTTTTTCTGTTTAAAATTCATCGTTATAAGAAAACAAAAATCCAATATGTCAAGGTTGACGCACATACCTGAATCTCATTAATGTACGTCGAAGGAAGAATACACATCATGTTTTTGGTTCAGTCATTGTACTCTCCTCACGCATGATCAAATTCAATCGACGTAGAGGTAACCAACTACATGCAGTAGCGCAACCTCGTATATACTCGCCAGGAAATTCAGTTGTGGATCAAGGAGGTTGTATCACCAGGTGCAGTTGCTCGCCTAGACATCGAGAGGCGCTGCTCTTTCGATCTAGAGCTGGGACATCGCTACGCAACCATGTCTTGATATCGGTGATAATCGAGCCATTGCTTAAATAAGCACACACACAAATTCTGCGCTGGGATGGGTGATGGATCCAACGGCGGTCGGATCGCAGATCCCGTGCGTGCAGTGCGGAGCGGAGGAGCAAGTCACGAGTGGAAGCCGAGTCGTGCGTGAAGCCCAGTCAAGCACGGAAACTGCCCGCACATTTTCAGTGTGGGACTAGTTATATATCAGTCGGCTTTGCGTTCTCAGTGATCTGAGCTGTAACGCGAAAATGGTGGCACGCATCTTTCAGAATTTTGTATTGCATTGAGCGATGCTAGTATCGTGCAGTGATTTGCGGTTGGGGAACCAGATACGGAGAGGCGCTTGCTCCTCTGTTCTGTTCTGCACAGGGAACAAAGAACCTCCTAGGCAGCAACAAAGCCTGTCACTGCCCGTGCCAACAAGACACTATGAAATCGTTCTCGCTGTAGAAAACCAAATGGTGACTGCGCCGACTACTGGAAGTGCACTTCACACGAAGGAGGGGCATCATCAGCCATCGGCCATCATCGCCATATCGCGCCATGAGGGCGAGAGGGCCAGCCAAGACCAAGATGGGTGTGGCGTGGAGGTGATGGCTAGCAGAGAATTCGGTCCAAGCCAGCAGCGTTCATAGATGCCCCCGCCGTGTGTAGAGCGTCGAGGCGAGGCGGGAAGAAGCGTAGAACGTAGGATGAACAGAACAACCCGGCTCGGTGACGAGGGGAGCGGTCGGTATTCCGTTCCCCGTCCGAGGGGGTCGGTATTTCGTTCCCCGACCGCCCCCTTGCGTTCACGGATGCCGTCAAATCCGAAACAAGCGGCTCAAGATTAGCGTTGATGGAAGCGACATGGAGCGCCGAATGGGCCAAGGTACGTCCCGACCCAAAGAACCAGCCCGCCGCTGGTCCAAGAGTAGCGAGACGAAGGCCTGCTCGCATGTTCCCGAATCCTGACCCACCTAGGGCTGCACCGCCGCGCGCGTCGGCTTCTCCGGCGCCGGCACGCACAATGAAGCTAGAATTAAGGAACGGGTAGGTCGGCACCACCGGCAGGCAGAGATATGTCTTGAACGCCCCTGCCCCTGTCCTCAATGTCAGAAATGATCCGGCCACTGGCGACGAACCGAGTGAGAATGACTGAAAAATTTAACATTCACCGTCACCAATGATGTGCGTTTTAAACTGCGAATTTGTCAGTTTGCTCGTTTCAAGTACTGAATTTTTTTTTTTTCACATGGCCCACAAATAGTAGCCATCATTGCTGAGCAAGCACCTCGTATCGGCATACAATCACTGCGACGTAAAATCAGAACAGAAAAGAGGACTGAACAGCACACTCAGAAGAAGCTGCTAAGTGCCGAGTACCGCGGTATTCAGCGCAAGCAAACACAACCAGAACAAATGTTGCAAAACTCAACTCGTCAGTTATCTCTGCCAGTAGTGCCAGCAGTCATAAAAAATTCTGAAGCAGATGCACCATGCTACCGCGGGAACCTGTGTGCTGCTCGATGCAGTGTAACAACCTGAGCGCTATGAACCAGCACAGGTTAAGAGCGATTAACTGCACGTTTGGCGATCAGTGAAATGAAACTGAATTTTCTTTCTTCCCCTGTTTTATAGTTGTCCCACCTGAATAATTTCTGCTCTTCTCATTCCTCCCCAAATTCACCTCTATCCCCGCATACACACACTGATACGCGCACTAGACCGTTGTTATTCTGTCTTTGCTGAACGTCGCTGGCCCCGGCCATCTAGCAATGTGCGAATTCGTTGTCGCGGTTGCTGCATAGGCTGGAATAGCATCTCCTCGGACCCGACGGACAGCGCGCTCTGGTACTTGCTCCTCAAATTCGGTGACTGGTGATAGGGACTAACGCGGATTCTGGCTGGAAGGACGGCGGCGCGTGGACGGGCAGGGAGAGCCGCCAAGGTAGAGGGAGAAGAACCGGCCGCCGAAGCCAACAGTGATTGCTGATGCGGCACCGACTGCCTTGTTAATTGGGAAACCTGTCTCAGGCCTAAAAACATGGGAGGAATGGGATTTAAAGATCTAGAGAAGTTCAGCAGGGCCCTCCGATTGCGTTGGCTTTGGCACAAATGGGATGCAAAAGAGAGACCTTGGAAAAAATTGTTGAAGGTAGAAGACCCAGTGGATTGGCAATTATTCTTCAGCTCCACCACCATTCACGTGGGCAATGGGGAAATCACACCTTTTTGGGAGTCAAGATGGCTCCATGGTGCTACGCCAAAGGAACTGGCTCCAAACTTATATAACACTGCGCGACTCAAACGGCGAAGCGTTAAAAAGGAGTTGCACAATGCAAATTGGATCAGAAACTTGCAAGACATCAATTTCCAAGCACTGATTGAGGAGTTCATTCTGTTACACATGGCAATAACCTCAATTAACCTTAATGATGAGGCAGATAGAATAACTTGGAGATGGACTGTTGATGGACAATACACGGTCAGGTCTGCTTATGAAGCTCAATTCCGCGCGGCAATCTCATACTTTCCAGCTGGGCGTGTGTGGTCTGCTTCAGCAGAGCCTAAGTGTCGCTTCTTCGCCTGGCTAGTTATGCATGATCGAGTGCTTACGGCGGATAATCTGGCAAAAAGAAATTGGTCTCACAATGAAACTTGCATGCTATGTTACAGTGAGCCTGAGACGACCTCCCATATCCTCACTATTTGCAACTATACTGAGGCAGCATAGAACATAATCGCTCAACACCACAACCTGCCATGTTATAATGTCATGAAACATGCAGGGGAGCCGAGCCAATGGATAAAACTCCTTGTGAGAGGAGGAGATAAGAAGCAAAATAGACAGCGAATTGGAACTCTTTTCTTCTTCTGGTGGAACATTTGGAAAGAACGAAATAGAAGAATCTTTGAAGGAAAGGAAGCATCTGTCCCAAGGATTACAGACACTATCCTGGCCAACATTCAAAGCTTTGCTTTGGCAAATAATTTAGACCATATACAAACGCAGCATAGTCTAACTCTTACCAGCTGATTTTGGCTCCCAAGCCATAGTGTACTGCTTTGCTTTGTTGCTCTCTTAAGATTTCTTAAATACTAAGCTGTAATTCTTGCTTTCTCTCGTAATGAATGGCAGCGCTCCTGTCTTGTTTCAAAAAACAAAAAAAAAAATTGTTGATGCGGCGAGGCGTAAGTAGCACATAACTTCCACGCGGCAATGTAACTGCGTTCTCGCACTCCCGACATTGTTCGGCTGCCGGCCACAGACTACAGCAGCGGCCATGGCGAATTGGCGAGAGGGCGGTCGGCATTTCGTTCCCCGTTCGGGGTGGTCGGTATTTCGTTTCCCGACCACCCCCTGGGGCACCGAAGTCGTTGGATAACAAATGAGCGGTGACCATCGAATGGACGAAGCCGAGCGGGCGCTCCATCTGGGTCAAGATGGGGCTTAAAACCCGAACGAAGCCCGCGACGAGGAGGTTCAGGCCGCGACTACACGCTTGTGTCGTCGATGACGCTCGTGCCTCCTCTTATGCGGTTGTTCCGCTGTTGGGCCCCATGTGACTGTGCGCACCGTTGAGTCCGTCACGCTCGCGACAATGGCGTCGCACCGCGCATTTATGCATCGAGTGCCGTAGCGTTGCATTTGAGATGGGTGTCGTGGAAGCCTCTGTCTCATCACAAGGATGTTAACAACTTTGTCAATTACGCTTACTAGTACTTTACACGTGCGACACGCACATGCTATCTATCCATCATAGATATTTAATGAAGGTACATGTTACCATAAAAACAATATTGTCAACTCCATATTACTAAAACTTAATATTCAACTCTAGGATTACCACTTCAGAAACATATCTTTCTCAACCATTATGACTTTATTGCATTGCCTGATGTCTAATATAATCTTTGTTACAAAACACACGACACAAGATCAAGTAATAAAGTTCTCTAAAATCTAAAACATGATGCCTATGCCCAGTACAAATCTTTCTTACAATCAACGGTAGCTGGCTCACAACCCTCTTTCTACTATGGATTTTCTGGTTCACACCGTCTTACCTTTGGAAATCATGTCAGTGTTTGATGAGCATAAAAATGGTTCAACTTTCTACCCTCATCCTAGATGCCCATGTCCATCCCTGCATGCTGTTATATGAAAGAAGTTTAATGAGACAATATGAAAAGTACGATAGGAAGCTACATACATACAGGAACAATTTTATGCTGTTATTCAATATACCATATTTAATTTTATGTAAGCAAACCTAAAACAGTATTACAACTATTTTAGTAAATTCAACCCATTTATGCTTAGAAAAACTGATACAAACTTCACACAAAGGCAGCAAACAATAAAGTTTCAGTTTACTCATGCCCCTCACTCAAATAATGATGTACTTGCATTTACTCATGTCGACCCTATTCGAGCATAAATCAGTTTTTACCTACATACAAAAAAAAATAATAATCACAGCATGTAAACATACAGAATAATAGGAACAAGTCCACTACAATGAATCTACAAGATTGAAGTGCAGCGTGGTACATTCTGCTCATGCAAAAACTCAATTGTTATCCATGATCACACATAAAATTAAAATAAGTAAGAAAACTAACTGAACATCGGAGCTAATAAAAGTCCATCAAAGGACACTTATTATATTCAGATATAATAAGCTTACATCCATTTTAGCACATTGATAGTGGAACCTAAATTTTGAGAATTATCCAATTATGACCATTTGACAAGTGCATCTATGTTCCCATGGATTAACCCAATTAGTGTTTTTCGCTCTTAGCGTGAAACTTATGATTGACCTCAGAATTTAGATTGGGGCACCATACCTTGCTTTTTCCTGTCAGTTGAACGGAGAAAAGACATAATCACGTAGCGGAAGGTGCTAATCAATGGGAAGCAAGAGAACACAATTGGATAACTGGATTCAATCACATACCTGCTGATCTGAGGAAGAGCAACGTAATTAGTGTAGCTAAGACCCACAGTGACGCAAACCAATTAGGAAAGAAAGACCTGCAAGAAACGAATTGCAGGAGGGGAGGGGTTGTGTTCCTCACCTTTTGGAAGAGGCTGTCATCGATGATGAAGCAGCCAGCACTGAGATAACTCATGCAGGTATTCATGATGATAACTAAGAATATGAATAAACTAACCATCCAAACAAGCGGTCCTCCGAGGAAAAGCAGTAAGAAAATATAGAATTTTCTCACAATAAAAAAGGTTAAAGTTACAAGCCAAGATATGCAATTTCTAGAAACATAAAACTATAAATTATAGATAGAATCACTTAAAAATGGAGCTGAGCACAAATTTGCTAGATGCAAAAACGGTGCATGGAGTAAATTCAGTAAAAGAATCGAGATATGTCAATTTGTGAAAATGGTGCATGTTTAATTTGTGAAAGGTGAACCTAACATAAAAGAATGATTCAAAGTCAGATGGATTCAAACAAAATTCACATCGGATACTTTTTCATAATCTGTACAAACAAAATTAACACAACATATTTTGCTACTTTTCTAACTGCAGTGATTGATCTTGTCAGTTTAGAACAAAATTTCCAATTGAATGAAAATAATTGGTAAATGGCAAAAAACAAACACAAGTCAAATGTTGTAGGGCATTTCACTCGTGGATGGTTGAAAAAAAAGCAGAATATTATAGCACAAGAAAACATAAATTATATAATAGAAGACATGCATGTAAGCATGTTTACCTGTCAAGAAGAACAAAAGTTGTGCCTCGAAGGATAATGGATCTTGTAACTGTACCAAGAGACATTGGTTAGAATTTTATAAGGATAAGATAGACATGGAATTTGGAATTAAAAAGTCTGAAGTCTGAACAAAGGAGAAACAAATTTAGACAAAAGCAGGTCAGACATCAATGTGTAGGGCAAAAAAAGAATCAAATGACATTTCCTGCACTGCATATGTATATAGAAAAACATAAGATATGAGCTATCAGATCCGGATTGACCTGTTAGGACACTATTTGATAACTTAACAGTTGAGCAATCTCGTCATCAAAAAGCAACCTACAACCATAATAAAAGAAGTACCATGAATCTACATTTCATCAACTTAAACTTGGCATGAATTACCTTTTGCCAAATTGCAGTGCCTCATGTAGGTCAGACATGGCTCATTTCCTCCGTCATATTCTAGTTACCAAATGGTTGATTCTGTTCACAATCATGGTGAGAAAGCCATGGCCGGTACTGGGATTTTCATGGCCTGGAGCAAAATTAAATTTGAGACCCCTATAAAATAAACATCAAAATATCATAATTATGAATTAGGTCTTATTTTTTGAAAAAACAATCATCAACAAAATCTTTAGTAAATCATCCTGCTATAACGCCAGTGATATATGTATTGTACACATACACATGGAGATGTCATATAAGATGTATTTATAGTTGCATGTCAAATAAAAAACTATACATATAGTGACCATACCAATAAATTCACAACAGGAGAAATCAAATTTAGAGAAGTAATAATACCAATCATTGACCAATCCTGGATAAACCTGGAATGAACTGTCTACTCGTCATGTTATGGTCTAATCAGAAATAGCAGTAAGGAACAATGCCTGGTTATTCAGTTAATCAAGATATCTAACCTAGCTAATCAGAAAAATCTTGAGGTTTATGGGGACGATTTGGGCAATGAGCGGCTGCTCACTAAAGTTATTTTGTTTTCCAAATTTGTGTGAAAATAGGAAGTGGAGGAGACCGTTGTAGCGCCAAGGATGTTAATGAATGAGGCCCGGTGTTGGCTGGAGCACTTAATGCAAAGACACGGCAGTAAAAATCACCAGATTAAAGGCGTTACCTTGCCACCACTGGAAACGAGATCGACGTCTCCGACGAATCGAGATGCATGATCTCCTGCGGTGGATCTGGGCCTCCTCAAGCGTGGCGGATCTAGGCCTCCTCGAGCGCGGCTTTGAATCACCCGCGGTCCGACAAGAAAATCGAGATGAGAAGGAGGAGGAGGAAGAACATACCTGTTGGTCACACCGGGAGAGGTACTTGAGGATGAACGGATCACGGAGGGTGTGACGCTCGTTGAGCGAGAGCTGTAGGCGAGTGGGGAGGGAGGCTGCAGGGGATGGGTGTGGTGCTCCGGTCGGCGCTCCGCCCTGCCTGCTCCCGCTACCGTGTCGCCGCTCCCTCGCCCGTGCTTGCTGATGCGCCGTCGTGCCCACGCCCGTCGCCGAATCCGGATCTTGGGCTGCAGTGGGACAGGATTGAGGACGGAGACGGAGAAATCCGCACGCAGCAATCTCGCCTGGCCGTGGGGCGCCAGATATTGCTGCAGGTGGGGAAGAGGGTGTTGCCGCCCCCGACGCTGCTTGGCCCCGCGTCGACGCCGTGCCCGCCTCCACCGCGCTCGCTCCGCCTGTCGAGTCCGCCGCCTCCCGCGCCCACCTCCGCCGTGCCCGCGCCTGCAGCATCCCACGCCCGCCGCCTCCCCGCGCGTGATTGGTGGGTGGGTACGCACGGGCGGGTACGAATCATTCGGTGAGAAAAAACGGCTGACGAAGGACGAAATTAACTGAGTTACGCGTAAGATTGCGTAACATATGTAACACTGGTTTATAAGAAAGTGGGACCAAGGCAATCTAATGGTAATAAAGAATATTTGGGATTCAGATCAACGATAGATGTTAGATGTCGTGATGGGTAGATTAGCTCTGGGTAAAAATATACAGGGGATGTTTAGTCTTTATATGGTAGACTACAGCCTCTCATCTCATCGCATGATCTATCAAGACGGCCATCAATCATGACACAGACGATCGACGTACAGGCAACAACCAACTTTACATCCAGTAACGCTGGGAAATTGAGTCGTCTGTCTATTGAAGAGGCTGTGTCAGTTGCTCGCCCCTGAACATCAAGAGGCGCTCTCTCGATCTAGAGTTGGGCAATCACTTCGTGTGTGCAACTGGCTGATGATCGAACAATTGATTAAATAGACACACACACACACACACACAGAGAGAGAGAGAGAGACATGCTGCGCGTGGAGCAGAAAAGATCGAAGGTCATGTGCATGCGGAGGAGCCAGTCACGACGAGTGGAAACTGAGTCGTGCGTGAAGCCTAGTCAAGCAGGGAAGAACCTCCTGCCCGGAGATCATGAAGACTAGTTAAGCAGAGCATGGCTGAACGCCGGAGGCTCTGCGTGACGGTCTGAGAGCATTCAATTTTCGATAATCCACACAAAATCTCCAAGACCCATCTTTCTCTTGTACCATCAAGACTGGGAAAGCAAAAGGGGAAGTGCTATGAACAATCAGACCAACAACCAATAATTCTTTTACCTGGTGCTCAATCTCATCTTTATGTGTAGGGTAATACCTGTAGGGTTTGGAATTCACTGGAGTTCCATTAGGTAACAATGGCATTGTGTGGTCATGACTTCTTCTTGGAGGTAAGTCCTTTGGTTCCCCCAAATACATCCTAAAATTCTGCTAGTAACTGAGTAACAGGAGTTGGGGTAACAGGTTCAGATTGTTTAGTAGCAGTTGTGACAACAGCCAAGGTCCAAATTTTATTCCCTTTTTCCCATTTAATGAGTTGCTCGGTAGAGAGTTCAGACACCTGTAACTGTGGTTGTGCCACCCCCAGCAGCTGCACCTCCCTACCATTTTCCTTGAACGATATAGATTTATGATCCCAATCACAAAGCATAGGATTGTGTGCCCTCAACCAATCATATCCAAGTATTGCATCATATGCCCCCAACTCAATTACTCTCATATCCCATCTGAATGTGATGCCCTGAGCCCACCACTGGAAATTTGGCACAGCTTCAGAAGTAACTAACTGGTCACCATTAGCAACCTATACTTGCATCGGCTTAGCAACAGTTGGATTAACCTTAAGGCGAGACAAGAGAGCAGAGTTGATGAAGCTGTGGGAACTATCAGAGTCTATCAGGATGATCATGACCTGATTATTGACCAAAGTCCTCACCCTCATAGAATTTGCAGACTATGTGCCCGTCATAGCATTGATCGACAACAGACATAATTACTGAGCTAGCACATCCTCAATCTCCAATCTGTTCAAAGTGTCTTCTGTGAGGTGCACATCTAAGTCATTCAAAACAAGTGCATTCAACTGAGGCTTCGGCCGTTTAGTATATTTCTCCAGGTGTGTACTATCAAATTTGTCACCACAAAAGTAGCACAAATTATTAGCACGTCTATAATCCCTCAGTTGTCTTTCCCTCCATAAACCAGAAGTAGGAGCTGTGCTTTTCTGTGCTTTTCTGTTCTTATCTGGAGGAGAAAGTAGAGTTTCTGCTGGATACTATTGATTTGGCAGATCTAAATGGGGCTTTCTCTAGTACTTGCTGCTGCACCTTGGCCAACAGGCATGCCCGCTCCACGGTGTCAGGAACTTGAGACTGCACACTGCCTTTCAATTCATCCTTTAGACCATTGATAAAGTGCGAGGCAAAAAACATATCATCATATCCAGCATTGTGCATAGAGACTTGAAATCAAAGAGCCTCAAATTCCTTAACATACTCATCCACAGTACCAGTTTGCCTAAGATCAAGAAAATCCGATAGAGCAGTCCTATAATCATTAGCCCCAAATTTAGCCTCTACAGTCGCAATGAACGTATTCCAACTAGACAACCCTTTCTGTAACTTGTACACTTGGTACCATTTTGCAGCATTACCTTCTAAATGCAAAGAAGCAGCTGAGGTTTTCATTGTATCAGGTATGTTATAAAGTTTGAAATATTCCTCACATTTATCTTTCCAAATCCTAGGATTATCACCCTCAAACTTGGGAAATGACATCTTGGGTAAGAAGGGACGGTGGTAATGTACCTCCTCCTGGTTGTGCCGATTAGACGAAAACTGTAGGCGATGAGTAGATGGACCTGGACGTGTATGGCTGAACGGGTTGTCCTCTTTCAGATCTGAGCGGGATGACTCCAAGCCCAACTCCATCTTCATTTGCCACAGAGTAAGGCGCGACACTGCCTCACCTGTGGCCTTAAGTTGCTTTGCCATCAACGCTTGGTCCCTGGTGACTTGATTCACAGCCTTCGCCGTGAGCTCCAACTAGGCCAGCAGATGTTGTTGGGAGGCTTCGGTGGCTCCTGACTGGGCGAACAACAGATCGAGACTATCCTTGATCTCCCGCCACCTATCCTCTGCCTTTTGATCTGTCTCCATGAGGCGCTCCAGCACGAGCTTGGTCTGCACCGATGGGATCTGCTTCTTAGGCGCCATGGTGATCACTCTGCAAACTTAGCTAACCCGAGCGGATTTATGGGAAACCGAGCTCCACGATCAGATCGTCTTGCTCAATCTCGACCACCACTCAATGGAATTTTACAGCTAGGCCGACGGGATTTGGATCTGGTGCCACGGGTCCAAGAATCCATTGTCTCTAATACCACATGTGATCCCCCCGAGACCGCCGACGTTGAGGAGCCGGGCTGTGAGGTTCGCGTCGTTGCTCACCATATCCAGCGCTCTCTAGAGCAACAAGATGAACAGGAAAATATGTGTTTTGTTTAATATTTTCTTGCCCTTCTCTCACTCGGGTTTGGTATATAAGGTATCGACACAACTCTTACCCAACCGGGCATTATAAGACATGACACGACCCAACAAATTAATAGATGCATAGCAATTGACTGAACACGCACTACTCTCCAGATACGCGTCATAACTTATGAAGGCGTCTTCCCTTGTTTACCAGCGCAGCTTCATTCTTCTGTAACTCCGGTGGCAGCCGCCGGTGTTACAATCCAGCGATGCTACTAGTGTCATGTATAGAGAGTAGTGATTTGCGGTCGGTCGAGGAACCAGGCCTCCCGTTCTGCGCTGAACAAATTAAGAAGCTCCCAGCGTGGTGACGGAAAATCGTTCTGGCATTCGTGCTAGGAAGGAAATCGTTCTCTTGTAGTAGAAAACCAAATGGTGTCTGGTGACGGCGCCGACGACAAGTGCAGTTCCCACTTCCCACCATATGCACCAGGAGGCATATCAGCCAGCGCCGGCGAGGCCAAGAGCCGCGCGCTCGAGGTGCATGTGCATCTACCTAGTTAGGAGGATTTTTCACAGATTTTTTTTTTGAAATAATGAGGATTTTCCACAGATGACGATGCCGCTCTCACCCACCCAGATTCCCCATACATCGGCGAACGGCCGGCGGAGGCGATGGTTGCGGCGCGGACGCGCCGCCGTGGCGTACGTACGTAGCTGGCACTGAACTCAATCGGTCCAAGCCGGCAGCGCTCACAGTTGTCCCCCGTGTGTGGAGAACGTCGAGGCAAGGCCGCAGATGCGATGAACGTCAGATTCATCTACGCTTCCATGCGACCAACCCTGCTCGGCGCTCAGCTGCCGGCGACGACGACGACAAACAACGGATGCGCCCATGGCGAGGGGGCGGTCGGTGTTTCGTTTGCCGACCACCGCCGGACTCACGGATGCCGTCAAATCTGAATCGAGCGGTTGTGGGTTAGCGCAGTGGAACGCGAGCGGAGGCGCCGCGTGGGCCAAGATGCAGACCAAATACTAAAGCCCACTATATACCAGGCCTCCTTTGCTGGGCTCAGGTTGCTTTTCGGCCGATTCCGAGATAAACGCTGGGAACAAGTCAAAAGTCAGAAAAACCCTAAGCCACCGTTCCCCAACCTCCACCGCCGCTCCGCACCAAACCCTCCGCCCCCGAGCACCGCCGCCGCCGTCGTCGTCGCCACCATGCGGCCACTCGACGAGAAGGAGACCACCATGGTCTTCGAAAAGCTCTTCAAGTTCACCGGCCCCAACCTGAAGCACCTCCTGGAGCGGCCCGCCGTGGAGGGCCCCGACCCGGAGCCCGGCCGCTACTGCCTCCGCCTCCACAAGAACCGCGTCTACTACGCCTCCGAGGCGCTCGTCCGCCGCGCCACCGCCATCGCCCGCCCGCGCCTTGCCGGCGTGGGGACCCCCATCGGCAAGTTCACCCACCACGGCTCCTTCCACCTCACCGTCCACGCGCTCGACCTCCTCGCCGCGCACGCGCGCCGCCGCGTCTGGCTCAAGCCCGACACCGAGCGCTCCTTCCTCTTCGGCAACTCCGTGCCCAAGTCGTCCCTCGCACGCATCACCGAGAACACCAAGTCCGGCGACGGCGTCGTCGTCATGTCCATGTCCGATGTGCCGCTCGGGTTCGGCGTCGCCGCCAGGTCGGCGCAGGACTGCAGGAAGGCTGACACCAACGCCGTCGTCGTGCTGCACCAGGCGGACGCCGGGGAGTACCTCCGCAAGGAGGAGGAGCTCATGTGAGGTAAAGTCGAGGGACATTACACCTTATTGCTGTGTTCCGTATGCATCTCGATGTATCCCCTGGTGAATTAGTAACGAGATTATGTGGCTGATGATGCCAATTGTAATTTGAGTTGTGAAATGCTAATTGGTGTCTCCTCAGTTCCTAGAATATGCCAAATTATAAATCATAGTATCTGAATCATGTAGAATTGATCAGCCAAAATACTTTATGACAAACATGTTCAAATGGGCATTTTGGTTTTTTTGAGAGAACTCTAAACTCTATGCATACAGTATAAGTGAAGATGTTTGGCAGCTCAGAGATAATCTGGTTGACTAAAAAATATGTGAAGTACTACTTTATTCTAATATAGGACGGATGATGGATGATATTTTTCCTCAGTTTCTAAAATATGCCAAATTATCTCTATCATATTATCTGTTGAATCATATGGAATTGATGACCAAAAATACTTCATGAAAATAAATGGGTGCTTCGATGGTCAGAAATATATTACGTACTTAGGGACAGAAAGATGGATCATATTATGAATGAATTTTGGGACATTTTTTTCTTGCTTAAGGCATGTATCAATGTATTTACTGATTAGGGTTCTATGTAATCAGATGATGTTGGTTTCATTATCTGCAATGTCATATGTGTCATTCAACTTGGCATATCCGTAGATTGTTCTGTTAAATAGCAATCCTCTATGTGAACAAAACAGTTAACTGAATTGCATAGATAGAAACATGCCATGCCTTTATGCCAAAAGAAAGCTTATCTGATCTTATTATTGCAGTCTATCAGTGGCCAAAAAATCTTATCCAAATCATGATATGCAGTTATTATTTTTGTCGTTGTGTGTTAAGTTGCCTTCACCAACAAACCTAACTTC
The DNA here is from genome assembly GCA_030378355.1 of Eleusine indica. Classification (NCBI taxonomy): domain Eukaryota; kingdom Viridiplantae; phylum Streptophyta; class Magnoliopsida; order Poales; family Poaceae; genus Eleusine; species Eleusine indica. The sequence continues at coordinate 48,154,487 of CM059500.1, forward strand.
ATTGATTAGATTATCATGAATTGAAACACATCAGATTGTTTGTTGATGAAAATGGTTGCTGGCATGCTATTCTTACAAATTGCAATGGGAATCTCCTTTCCACTATGTACTTTTGATACGCTTAGGGGTCTGGTTGATGAATTACTATACTAGTAGAAGTAGATAGACTACATGATTGATCGCAGGTTTTTAGACCACCGTGTTGTTTTCACATAAGCATTTAAGGGTTGGTCTTCTGCCATGAGCTGCTATAGTTACATTTTACTGGGCTGCATCTACTTTTTATGACTGCCTTAACAGTACTCCCAATATGGCTTGCAGCAAACTTTCAAAAGTGTTGTTCCCTATTATCTGTATTCAGAGACATGGTTTGCATCTTGTGACTCTGATTTTTTACCTTTTTCTTACCTGTAGATGCAAGCCCATGGTCTGATTGTGGTTGTAAGTTTGTGACGGGATGACCAGTTCATCATCCATTTTGTGCGTGCGGTTTTTACTAGTGGAAAAGTGGAAACGAGCAGTTGAGGAGTGGTTTATCATGTAATCTTGTTAGAGTATTGTCCTCTGGCGAGTGGTCCTTGGAGTGATATAAATTTTGTCACGCCCTGGACCTGGAGTTCCCATATGGATAGATTAGAGATTATCAATGATATGCGATGGTCCATGCTACCAATGAATTCGATATGAGCCGTTATCTTCTTATGAATTCCGCCATGTGCGGTTGTTCGTGTTCGAGCGATATCTTTTTTGGTGCAAACTCATTATTGGTGACCAATCTGTTTCATGTGTGCCTTCGCTAGTAATGAATTACAATATGACATGTTTGCTTAAACATGGGAGGTAATGAGGTTATTCTGTCCAGTTTCTAATGTGGTATTTTGTGAATCTGATACCTTATTACCAGTTGGCAGGTTGAAAGCATTTTATGCGGTGCATCCACATAATCTGTTTGGCTCGGATGTGAGAATGAATTTTGAAAAGAAAAAAGAAAAAGATAATAACATTGCGCATCCGGGGAATCGAACCCCGGTCAGTACCGTGGGAGGGTACTATGATACCACTACACCAGATGCGCTTTGCTTGGTAATTCTCAAAAACATTTATATATAACTAAAAATGTTCTGTTAGATCAAGATCAAGCTGCCGATCCTGATCCCAAGCATAATCATATTGTTTCTAAGAAAAGAGAGCATAGTCACATCGGTGAGCAAAATATTTAGGACGGACAAAGAAAAGAAAACTGCCACTAACCACTCCTCGGAAGCATAATGACACCATTGCGCATCATTTAGGTAGTACTACCACTGACCGAGCACCTCGTCCTTGCCCGTTGCCATGCAGAAAAGCCCAGCAGAAGTCAGCTTTCACGACGTCCATTTAACACCACCGCTAGGCAAAAGCTGGAGCTGACGCTGCCATCAGAAACACCCCGTCGACTCCCCCCAGGCGCTGCTGCCGCCACCGCGACATCCGAAGCGGCAAGTTGCGGCGGCGATAGCAGCAGGGTAGCAGACTAGCAGCACGTCCATGTGACGCCCTCGTGCGACAGCGGCCTCCGCCCCCACTGTCTCCCGCGCCTTTGCATATTCCTTGGCCCTCGTCAAACCGGCGGCAGCGGCGTCCCCGGGCGCTTTTCAAATTTCAATTTTTCTTTTTTCTTTTTTCCTTCCCCCGGCGGCAAGGCAACAACCAAACCTGCCGACGCCCGCCACGCTGTCCTCTTTGCATCCATTTGAGCTTTTTGATGCGCCGCCGACGACTTCTCATCTTATCATCTTGTAAAAATGCCGGATACCCTATCTGTTTCTGTGATGAATGAACCGATACTCAAGCTGCACGAAATGGAGAAGATGCCCGTATCGAGGACAAAGCCTGAATCCTCTTTTCAACAAATTTCCTCGGATATGAACTGAACTGTGCGATTTCACTATTCAACGTATGAAGTGAAACCGATCAAGCAATGATTCAACCTCTCTGGCTCTGATGAACTTCTGAAGAAATGCTGCTCTTCTCATTGCATGAAGCAAGGAAGGATAATCCAAACTGGCGCGCAGATACCTTCTACCTGACCAGAAAGTTGCCTGCCTCCTCTTGACCAAGGACTGTTCATATGTTGGTTTTGACTATTCAACGTATGAAACCGCGATCAATCAATGAATAGAGCCTCGCTGCCTCTGATGACCTTCTCAAGTAATGCTGCTCTTCTCGTTGCGGGAAGCATAATCCAAACTAGCGCGCAGATACCTTCTAGCTAGCTGACCAGAAAGGTGCCCCTCAACTGTTCATATGTTGGTTTTGACTATTCAACGTATGAATTGAAGCGACCGATCAAGCAATGAATTCGACCTCGCTGGCTCTGATGAACTTCTGACTAAATGCTGCTCTTCACGTTGCAGGAAGGATAATCCAAACTGGCGCGCCAGAAAAGGTGTTTGTTTAGCGAAAACTGTTCACAGGAATACGCTGGTTTTGACCATTCAACGAAGTCGGTGAACTTTTGAAGATTCTTCCTCCTCCTCCGTTCGAAAATATAAGCATTTGTTGATTTTTAGATAGCACGTTTGACTATTTATTTTATTTAAAAAATTTATAAAAATATTATTTATTTTATTATAAATTACTTTACTATTAGATATATTATAAACCTGACTTATTTGTTTTTATAATTTTTAAAAATATTTAAATAAGACAAATGATCAAATATAATCTCAAAAAGTCAATAAATACTTATATTTTGGAACGAAGGTTATACTATTCTCTTCTCGCGACCGCATGATCTCTTCCAAACTCGCTGGCTCCTCAGAAAAGCTGTCTCGCTTTTCCATCCCTTAAAGTCGTCGATCATTCTGAGGTGGCCTGAAAAGATGTTTCGAGCCGCTGCTGCTGCTAATAAAGCAGCCTACTCAATGCAGCGAATCTTGGGGATGAAAAATGTTGATGTGAGATGGATGTTTCTGATGGATTTTTTGTTTCAGCATTGATCATCAACGATAACGCAAAGGCGGGAACCGTTTCCAAATTCAGTCTAGAACCATTTGGACGTTCAAATTCAAGCAGTGGATTATACGGCTTGAAGTAGTGTCAAGCGTTCGAATGTTCGATCCAATTGCGTCTGCAGAACCGATGATATAATACACCCAATATACAGATGTCTGGTGGTGAACCACGACGGCTTTATAGTTTGTACACCCCCGGCCGGGTTGTAGTTGTAGTTGTAGCGGACAGAACCTTCGTCGTCGTTTCATTATCAAAAGAACAGATGTCTGGAGAACCACGAAGCTACAGTATGAACTCAACTAGTACTAGACGGGAATCGAGACACTTGTATTGCACAGAATGAAGAATCCAATCGTTTCGTTTTTGGCAAAAGTTGCACAAGAAGAATCTCATGCTAAGCATCAGATCAGATGTCGACGGCCGGGCCAATACAGATCGGCCGGGCATATCAGCGTGAATCCGACGGCACACGCTCCGTCCAAGCTCTCTGTCTTTTGCATGGCGCTCTCCGTCGCATCTACCTGGAAGGACAGTGGTGGGCTCTCGCTGTTGTGTGCCCGCGCCTATATATACGCGTGGTTCATCATCACGCAACAGTCACAAGCAGCCGCAGAGTAGAAGAAGAAGAAGAAGAAGAAAAAGAAGAAGAAGAAGAAGAAGAAGAGCCGCCGCATATATACAGTCAGAAAAAAAAAAGGCCATAATTAAGCATGTCGGGGTCTGGCGCTGGAGTGTGGGTGTTCCGGAACGGCGTGATGCAGCTGGAGCAGCCGGCGGCGACGAGCCGGAAGGTTCTGGTGTACACGCCGACGAACGAGGTGGTGAGGTCAGTGGAGGCGCTGGAGCGGCGGCTGGGGTCGCTGGGGTGGGAGCGCTACTACGAGAACCGCCACATCGTGCAGCTCCACAAGCGAGACGGCGGCGCCGACCTCATCACCATCCCGCGCGACTTCGCCAGCCTCCGCTCCACCCACATGTACGACGTCGTCTTCAAGAACAGGGACCACTTCAAGGTCGTCGACGCCTAGACGACGACATACGTACTGCTTCCATGGGTCATGATCTGCCTAGCTAGATGAACTCTAGCTAATGGATGGATTATCAGTTGCACTACGCACACCATGTATAAGTGCTTCTTTGCCTTGGTGTTCTCTTCTGATGTATTGCTTATTTGCTTTTGGGTTGATTCGACTTCATGCGCGCCGAAGAAGAAGAGAGTGAGAGGAGAGCACTAATGTAATACTGCACTGATGATGTTATGCTGTTATCGTAGCTTAATTTAGTTTGCTTTTAATTATGTTCAATGAATCAAGTGCCCTGTGTTGCTTGCAGTTTCAGTTTCAGTTTCAGCTAGCCATTGGCGTCCAGCATACAAACATAGTTTGATTTATTTCGAGTGTTTGACTTTTCGCCGCTACTTGATGATGGTGTCGACAGATTCATATCTAGCAGCCGTAGTATCGGTCTATCAGAAGAAAGGGAAACAAGGGCGTACCCTGCCAAGTGGATGCAGTGCGTGCAACTGTGGCAGCTGCCTGATAGCTACGTATTGCATTTGTGTTTACGCTCTCGTCAGCCCTTGAACAGTGTTTTTGTTTGACGTGATTTGTCAAGTAGATTGAACGTTCTTTTCTTGACCTGGTCTTTAATTTGTGACCGGTCCCTTTCCTGATCAGCCAGCATCATCAGGCACTGGTCCTCAAACAAACTAAGTTTATGATATTGTAATATCCTTTCATACTTATCTTGCCCTCTAATCTAAGAGGTTCTAATCAAGAATCGTAGCCATTGATTAATTGTCGAATAGAGAAAAAAATTTAGAAAATAACAAAAAGGAATTTGAATATCTTCGTCTTCCTCCCATGGTTCTTCCGCTCTAATTCACTCGCATAGCTGGGTCCCTTCAATCCCGACTTCTTTGGCGCAAAACAATGTAATATATAGAGCTCACAAAATTCTAACAACTTAAGGAAACCTACCTAATCATGCACTTACCGAAAACCGAAAAGAGACAAAATAATAGTGGTATTTTACCTTCTACAGTAGGAGTTATAATAGGCACCAATCTACTTAAAGTACAAGGTCCACAATCATTTCAAAAGCATCATAAAGTTTGTCGAGAATGTAATCCTGATCATACAAATCACAAATCTCAGCTGAAATATCCCGTTGTTGAGAGGGACGCTCACTCAATGAGCCGGAAAAAGGACTGTATCGTGGTCTGCAACAACGACAGCAAATTTGATTTCTTCCGGAGGCCAAGAGATGAGATTTGCTCTTCGTTTCGGGGCCTTCACTGTCACACGTGAACGGAGCATGTTTCCTCCAGGTGACCACGTGAACGAGCGGTGGATCAGAAGACTGTCACGTAAAGCTGACGCGGCCTTGATGGCGGGAAGCGCGAGCGCTTGTCATCAACCGGCTGAAACCTCATGATTTGCAGGCGAAGATGAGAACAACGCGCGGCGCTACCAACCCGACAGCGTAGCGTACGTTGCGGACAACAACTAACCTCCATCTCCAGGCACCACCACCAAGTCATCGATCGAGCCAGCCAGGCAGCCATCGATCTGGCGGGACCCTCCTCCAATCTCTCTCACCGATCAGAATCAGACCACCACCTCCATCAGATGGCTGCGGAGACGACGACCACGGCGGCGGCGGCCTCTCCACCTCCGCCCGCGCCTCGCCAGGTTGAGAATTCAGTTCGCTGGAGCTCAAGGATCTTGACATAATGACATTGAGTATATTTGCGTTTTGGTTCTTGATCTGCAGAGGCTGTCGGGGTTCGAGCAGATGGATGCGCGCGTCAAGGTGGGTCTCGAATCCCAAGGCGAATTGGTTCTTGTGATAGACTGACAGTTGGAAATTTTTGGTGAGATAATTTCTGAATTCTGATGGGTTTGTTTGCAGGAACTGACCTCGTCGCAGGCAGAGTTGCTGGCGAGGATCCAGAAGCTGAAACAGGTACCGGCTGCCCAACCGATCCGGGGTTCCAATGCGGTCCACGATACAGATGGTTTAGTAATCATGGTTAGGGGATAGTAGTAGCGTTGAATTTGGAAATCTATGGCTTGATGATGACCAGAGGCAATGGCTGAGCTCTGTTTCAGGAGGTGCAGAACTGGCGCTCCAACGTCGATGAGCAGGTCAAGACGTGCCAGAATGTGAGTGACGTTCCTCCTCAAATGGCCTCACTTTGTAAGCTCCGTTGGTTACTGAAAAAAAATGTTGCATGCAGGAGCTCCAGGGGCTGAACAAGGGACTCAATACTGAAGTGGAGCAGCTGAAAACGGTGTGTCCTCTTTCTGTTGATACACCATCCTTTTAGTTCCATCTCCTGGTATCTGCCGGCCTCATTCACATCTGAAATCACCAACATGTGAAGGAACTCAAGGAAATTAGGTCTGCTATCCAGGAAGAGAAGGCCAATCTACCTGCTCATTTAAAAAATTCAGATACGGTTAGTTTCCTAGAAGAAAATTTTGTTTGAACGATGATCCATTGGTCTATGACCCAGCTCCATTACCAACAAAGATTTGCTTGTTTTGTAGAGTAATGACGGCAGTGAACAAGAAGTGCAGACCCAAGACCAGTCTTGAAGGTTGAAACTGATGCTAATATGGAAGAACAAACTGCAATACAAGCATGGATTGAAGCTTCATTCTATATGAACAAAGAATTTGCTTCTAGATCTTCAGCTTCAAGAGATGGATCACATAAAAATGCTGCAGATACAAAAATCATGAAGTGTTCATATACACATCTATGTACCAGATATCAGTGCAAAACTAAAGAGCAAAATTAGTTCATTTAAACGAAACACATGTACAAGAATTGCTGCTTCTTTTTTGTAACAACTCCATACCTATTACACCTTGAAATTCTATTTCAACTCATGATTGAACAATCTGTTGCCAAAAAGAGAATCTGGATTCTCAAAACAGAAAAATGACCTGACCGGAAGATGTCCATGTAACATTGCACATCAATATGTAAATGCTTCCGGTCTTGACACTTTAATCCCCTGGTGGCTGAGAGTTGTCATTTAAAAGAAATGCAACAGTACAGTATAGATCACACCACCCCAACTGATTGAATATACCTCGTAGAATTGACTAACAAAATGAGGCTCATTCTGGTTTATCAACTTCTTCGGTAGTTCAGGAAATGAAATTCATTCTGGATTAAAGAAATTATTTCAGTAGTTCTGGCTCAACTTTAAGACCACATGGTCCTTACCTGTTTGTGGAAGGATCACAGACTTTTTCAGTAGTTGAGGTTCAGCTTTAAGCTTGTGGCCCTTAACCTGTTTGCGGAAGGCAAATTTTCCTATCATCTGTATGAAGACTACCAACAAGGGCAGAATATAGAGAATCATCTGGAGTCAACCCAGCTTTCATCATATCATCGTACAACTCGAACGCCTCATCTGATTTCCCTTCCTTAGCCAGACCTGATATCAGAGCCGTATATGCAACAACATTAGGTTCAGCTCCGCTGTCTTTCATTTCTTCAAACAGCTTTTGTGCCACATCGAGCTTCCCACTAACACAGTGGCCATGAACCAGCGATGCATAAGTGTACACATCAGGGACAAGCCCTTTCTTCTCCATCTCCTTTTTGATCCGCTCAGCCTCGTGGATGCTTCCCTTCTTGACATACCCATCTATCATAACATTGTAGGTCACAATGCTAGGCTCAGCCCCCTTCCCTGTCATTTCCCGGAACAGCCTTGTAGCCTCCACCATGTCACCTTCCTTGCAATGTATACTGATCAATGTAGTGTAGGTGACAAAATTTGGCTGGACACCCTTGTCGATCATGATATGCAATAGCGTCTTGGCTTCATCCATTCTGTTCACCCTGCACAGCCCACAGGCTAGTGTGTTATAAGTGTAGACATCAAGCTCGATGCCTAATTTCTCCATGGCTGCCTTTATCTTAAGAGCGTTGTCCACCATCCCTTTACGGCAATACCCATTGATCAACGTATTGAAAATAACTTGGTTATACCTGATCCCTCGCGCCTGCATATCCGCCAGCAACATCTCTGCAGCCTCCATCTGGCCAATCTTACAGAACCCGTTGATTAACACCCCATATGTCCGCTCGTTTGGTTCGATGCCGTTGGCAACACATTCATCGAATACCTCGGCAGCCCTCCGCACGTTCCCTGCGCGGCAGTAGGCGTTGATGACCGCGGTATAGAAATAAACATCCATTGAGATATTCTTCCTCTTCACGTCGTCCAACAGAGATTCAACCCTGCTGATATCCTTGGTTGCATCCACCAGGATGGTATACGTCCCAACCGTCCCTTGAATGCCTTCTTGATCCATGATCCTGAGAACCTCGACGACTCGTCCTTCATCCTTTTGGCGCGTGTAGTAGTCAAGCAGCGAGTTGTAGCACAAGGCGTTGAGCTTCACGCCGTGGCGCGGCATTTCGTCGAGCAGCCGCCGGGCGTCCGCGACGCGGCCGGCCTTGCATAACCCGTCGACCACGACGGACGCGCAGAGCGGCGAGACGGAGTCGGGGCACGAGGCGAGGGCCCGCGTGAGGAGGTCGGCGGCGGCGGGGAGGCGGCCGGCGCGGCGGAGCGAGAGGACCGAGGTCGTGAGGGAGCGCGGGTCGACGCGGCCGAGGCGGGCGACGGTGGCGTCGAACGCCTCGGCCGCGCGCGACGCGGCGCCCAAGTCGGCGTACGCGCGGAGGAGCATGTCGTGGAACGCGGCGACGGCGTGCAGCGGCGCGGTTGGGGGTAGGGACGCGGCGGCGAGGTCCCGGAACGGCACGGCGAGGAGGCGCGGCGTGAGGAGGGACGGGAGGAGGGCTTTGGCGACGGCGAAGCGGCGCGAGGCGAGGAGGGACGTGAAGACCGCCAGCGGCGTGGCGGCTGGGCGCACGGAGCCCACCGACGGCGGCATGTCGGCGGGGGAGGAGCAGCAGCGGAAGGAAACTGGATGGGCTGGTTCGTGGGTGTCAACCGCCGCGGTTTCGGCCTGTTTCGCTGTTGTTGGTTAGATGGGCCTAGACTGATCGAACGAATTGGGAAAGTGGGCCTAACTGAAGGCTTCGATGGGCTCAAAATAGTAGTAGTACATGCGTCGGCTCACGAGGAGTACAGACGCGGAGAAAATTGCAACGGCATCTTCGAGAGAGGAGGGAAAAGAATGAAATGACTTTGACACGATGTGATGTGAGACGCGCATGGCGGCCCCTGCGCGTACGCATTCCGGGGGGGCACGGCCGTACGGTACGGTCGCTCGTGCGCTGCCGGTACGGCGACTCGCCCATCGGAGGAGACAGACAAGACGTCGCTTTTGGGTATATACGTCGGTGCCAGAGGAAGAGGGGGCCATTCCATTGCTCGATCGAGCGAGCTCATGTCATGTACACGTGGACTGTGCCCCGGAGTACATGCAATGGAGCGCGTACGTACGCGCCGTGCGTCTCCATCGGTGCAGCGTTGGCACACCGCCACAGAAGAAGATTCAACGCACTGTGGACAACTGAAGATCGCTGCTTGCCTGTCCAGCGAATTGCGATCTCGTCGTACGTATATATCTAGATGATGAATGATGGGAAAAGGCTCTGCGGTCATGTGACCGTGACCAGCGCGCGGCCTGCGGCCGACTTGCCCATCGACTCACGAGGGAATGGTTTTTCGTTCCAAATCGTGCGGCCTGCTACATAACCGAGACTGCCTTGATGAATCGACAATGTTTCAAAGGATGTCCCGGCAAGAAAATGTTGGGAAAAGGAGTGTGAAAACCTCTTCAACCAACTTTCCTGTGAATCGATCGAGCACACATCTGTTGAGAATTGAGATCGACCCTGTCCGAGACCAACAACCAAACGTGCCTGCCGACGACAACATACCATACGAGGCCACGTCGATTCAAATAGTTTTGACCACGGTCCGCGCCGAGGGTATCTATCTGGAGTACCTGCTGGATCTGCGACGTGCGGAGAATGAAGCCGTGAAGCGGAGGTGCTCCAAGGCCTTTGCCCGTTTATAGCCTTATAGGACGCCACCGAGTACAGTTCGACGAAATGATATGCAGAACGCCGGAGACGGGCATGGAGACGACATACGTGCGCGTGTGTGGGCACCTCGATGCTCTCGCGACGGTGACTGTGTTCGCGTTCGCGGTGTAGCGCCACGCCGCTAGCGAAGCACAGCGCTGGCCACTGCCCACTGCCCAGCCATGGCTGTATGGCAAGTTGGCAACGACGCTCACGCAGGCACAGGAGGACGCAGCAGCCAACAGGCGTTAGGCCACAGATTCCGGTTGGCAATCACATTCACAGGGACGCGCCTCGTAAATTAGCGAAGAGGAGATTAAACAAAACCACCAGCAGCGACTCAGCGCTGATTCGATTCGAGCGAAACAGAACAGAGAGGACTAGGTGCAGCCTTTCCGCTGCAGGGGAATTAAATTTGGGGGAGGGAGGCAGACGGACGGCCCTGCTTTTCATGCTGAAAAGCCTCGCTCCAGCCTCCTCTCCTGGAAATGCTTTCGATGGAGAAAGCCCACCACCACCACACTCGGCGCGTCGCATAGGATAGGACCTCCTCTGTGCTTGCTGTACGATTTCCACTGCCTATCTCTATAGGCCGATCAATGCTGATGAAGAGCCTCACAGTTGATCAAACTATGCAGGGACAGAGAGGAGAAATCTCACTGGCCAGGACTTTTTTAGGCGCAGCTGTTCCTTGAACGAGTCAAATGATGCGCATGTGTATCTTCGCATTCATCACGAGTCATGACAGTAGTGAAGTTATGATCACATTTCTCATGCGGTTCTATGCTACTAGTACATCAAGAGGTGAGCTGAATTCTGGGGTTGGTGCTTGGCTGCTTGCAGATACGACGATTAACCGTTTCATTTACACGCAATTTGCCCTCTAAAATATGAGTGCGTTTCGTGGTGTTCTTCTCCTTCCTTCTTGTTCTTCATCGTGCACGAACATTTGCCCTCTGAAAAGCAACTCCTATATCTGTTGCACCAAGAGTAGGAGGACATCGTAAAGTACAGTAGGATGAAGCAAGCAACAGGGACTGGTTGAATCTTCAGTTGTACTACTAGTACAAGTTGCAATGCTGCTATGCGCTCGCTATGACCACTTGATGAGCACCCATCCTTGAGCAGCGAGCGCGTACTCCCTACTCTTATTAAAAAAAAAAAATTTTTTTGCAAACTCCATGATCGAATAAACTGTGAGCCATGTGCCGGCCGTACCCGTACCTCCTCGAGCTGCTTAAAACACCTAGAAGTACTCTACTTGTACTCTACTCCTCGCCAAGTCGCCATGGCCATGGCCATGCAGAGCACTGCTCCTGCTCGCGCCGGGTGGCCGCCGAAGGAGTAGTAAATTCCGCAGTAAACCCTGAGGGCCAGCCAGACCGCGGTTCGAGGCGCTCACGTGGCGGTACATGCACGGGCGTACCCAAGCCTGGAGTCTGGAGCCCTCAGCGCAAGAGGTAGAGAGAGGGGCTGGAAATAATAAAGCGGGAGGAAGCGGAGGACAAGCCCGGCAGCTTTTGCCTTGGACAAGGAATAATTACGATCCTGACAGAGATGTTTAGCGTAGACCACTACTCTGTCCCTCGCAACCTTCGTGTCATGCACAATCATACACGTACTCCTACTGTACTCTTTGTGATTTGCCCTCGGAAAGAAATGCTGTCGTGATTGAGATTATGTACTTTTCTGTCCTAATATATAAATATTTCTGTAATTTGTTTGGATCCATAGCATCTCTAGCTAATAAATTCGTACCTTTTGTCTTAACAAGAAATAACTACAATTTTAAAAGAGATGTTTAACATAGACCACTCTGCCGCTCTCAACCTTTGTGTCATGCATAATCATACACGTACTCCCACTGTGCTCTTTGATTTGCCCTCAAAAAGAAATGTTGTCATGATTCAGATTTTGTATTCTCTAATGAAACGGACATACAACTGTTCAAGTAAACAAGAGACAGATCATGAGGGAGTAAGTGATTATTAGTGTAATAGTGTTCCTCCCTCTCCATAGGTTGGAGAAATTGTAGACATCATTTGATAAAAAGAACTGGCAAGTCAGGGGTACATGTATGCTTGGAGGTTGTACACCATCTTTTATTTCAAATTGTATAAACAATTTTTTACGTCAATTATTTTAGGACGACTACAGTATCTCTTTTTCAATTATAAGTATTTTATTATTTTTACGCGTTTGAACGTTGAGCAAATTACTTGTTTTCCCTCATTCTAGAACCCCATCTCTTATCTGTCCCTGTCATGTTGAGGTTGCAGTTTATATCTGAAATTTAAAGCTCGATTTCTTTATTTTATGCCCTTCTTCTGTTACTGCTGTGAATTTTTACTCAATGGACAAATTTACCATTCCGTGCTCTCTCGCTTCATTCTCTGTACAGCATTTGCCGACGTTGGTGCCTCGAACGATCTACGGACGCCGCCTGACCCGCGGTAAATGCGTTGCCTACCTCTACCTGAGTACCTGCCCCCCCGCGGTTCGCTTCATTCTCTGTGCCGCCATTCGCGCAACAACGCAACTTGCGTCTACGCACGCGTACGTAGCTCTCCCTGCACTGCACAGTATAGATGCCACTAGTACACGAACTCAGGCGATCACCAGAGTACGTATACCGGTATACGTAGCCCAGGGCTAGTAGCTAGTAGCTGAGCATACTGTGCACTGCTGCTAGCTGCTGCTCCTGCCATCGATGGTGCTATTCAAGTCCGTCGATGTCAATCTACACTCTAGTTTTAAGTGACCTGACTGACCTATCTAGTGTTTCAAGCTCTTCAGGTTTCTTCTGACGAAGGCATAGAGGTGTGCCCAGCACAGATCGAACGACGCTACTACTGGGAGCCTTGGAGGAGAAGAGACCAGACGGCAGACATACATCGGGTGAGGTTTGGAGCGCACGCAAGTTGGGAAGAACATCAATCAGCAAGCAGTGACAGCAACAGAGGTGAACTAGCCCCGCCTGGTTCGTTCCGATCGCCATGGAAACCAAAAGGCAATCTTCTGAGTATCACAAAACTGCAAACGAATTGATGAAGTTGGCAAGTGACGAGTTCTGTTGGATCGATGGACCTCGTCACCAAACTCTTGCACCTGCAGCAGGTCGATCATGCTTAATCGATCGGTGACACGTTGACATCGCCGGGGCTTATCACACAGATCGCCACAATATCCTATGGGACCTTTGCACTTGCAGGAATAAAAGATCGTTATATGAGGATCACATGATCCCCTGACACGAAAGAGAAATGAGTGTATCCGTATCTGTATCATCAGGGACGCAGCGGTAGTACTAATCAGGGAGCACTCCAAGCTCACATGGCATCATGATTCATGAACCACGATCATCATCAGCCTTGTCCAATGATGTGATCAGATGTTTGTGGGTCTGATGTCACCATCCCTCCCTCCCTCCCTCTCTCGCTCTCTCCTCTGCCCGACGAGATCCGAGCCCGGAGGCCCGCTGCCGGATTCGACTGTGCGCGGGGCCCACCCGTCAGTAGAGGGACTCGTGCTAGCAGTACGACTAGCTATGCTCATTGATTTTGTCATTATAAAGGCGAAGTTGCCTAAACAAAGAAGCCCCTCTTCCTTGGACCTTGCCACCCAACACGCCAGAGAGCTCAGTGCGAAACGAGCTCGCTCGGCTCTGAAGCTACTAGTAGTCTCTAGGTCTCGCCATGGCGTCAGGGGAAGCAGAGCCGCTGCAGTACACGGTGAGCGTGCGCGCCATGCCTCCTGGAGCAGAACGAGCTTCTGCTTACTTTGGATCATATAGCACTGCATTGGTTGGGCAGCCATAATCTCCTGACCTTACTTTGTTGTTGTCTGTGTTGTTGCTTGTGTATTTGCAGACCACGGTGCTGCGCGTGTCGATCCACTGCGAGGGGTGCAAGAAGAAGGTGAAGAAGGTGCTGCACGGCATCGAAGGCGTGTACAAGGTCACCGTGGACGCGGCGCAGCACAAGGCGATCGTCACGGGAAGCGTCGGCGCCGACGCGCTCATCCGGCGGCTCAACAAGGCCGGCAAGCAGGCCACCCTCTGGCCGGCGGCGCCTGAGCCCAAGAAGAAGCCCGATGAAGGGGCGGAAGCCGCCAAGGTTTGCAAGGACGTCGTCGCTACCATGAACAAGGCGGAGGGGAAGCCGAAGGAGGCGGCCAAGGAGAATGGAGGGGAGAAGCCGCAGGCTGAAGATTCCGAGGGCTCTTCTTCGGTGAAGAAGCAGGACAAGGGCTCCTCGGAGAAGAAGCAGCAGAACAAGGGATCCGAGAAGAAGCCGGAGAAAGCTGAGGTGGCGAAGCAGCAGAAGGATAGTGGCAAGAAGCTGGAAAGTGACGCAGCTGATGAAGCGAAAGAGAAGAAAGGATCCCCTGAGAAGCCGGCCAAGGAAGGCGCCGCTGCAGAGGAGGCGGCGAGTGGTGGGGAAGATGGCGGCAGCGCCAGCAAGAAGGGCGGCGGCAAGAAGAAGAAGAACAAGCAGCCGCAGCAGCAGGACGGCGGCGATGAAGTTGACGCCGCCGCGACGGAGAAAAAGCCTCTCCCGCAGCAGCAGCACCCGGTTATTCCGGCATCCGCCGCGCCTCTGCCGCCGGCGCAATTTCCTGGCCCGGAGCGCCCGCCGCACTTTCCCTACTACGCGTCGCAGCCGGTGATGAGCTACAACGTGGCGCACCCGAGCGCCAGCGTGTCCTACTACGCGCCGCAGCCGGCGGTGCCCATGCCGCCGCCGCCGCCGCACCACGTCCCGTACGGCTACCCGCCGCCGTACCCGCACATGATGGCGCCGCCGCCGGAGTACGTGTACGGCCCGCCGGGGATGCGGTCGTCGCCGCCGCACGAGTTCAACCAGGAGAACGCCAACTCCTGCAGCCTCATGTGATCGATCATCGTACCGTCGCCGTCGGCGCAATCTCGCCGGAGTTTAGTTGGCGTCGATGAGATGTAGGTAGAGTTGGTAGAGTTGGGAGTACTGTTGTTATTTAGGTGGTCAAACCTCTTCTTGACCAGAATTTTTTTCCTTTGAAAATTTGCTCTCTTCTTATTTTCTAGTGCATCATCTTGTAACGAGATTATATTCTAATATTTCTTCTTTGTACCCTTCTTTTTAACCGAGAGCTTCATCGATCACTGGTACAGTATCTGCCTCGGTAGCTGGTCTGTTTTTTTTTTTCCTCAAAAGAAAGGTAGCGGGATGTGGGTTTTTTTGTTCTTTGACACGAAAGGGGGCGGGATGTTGTTGGTAAGACAGTGATGTGTTGTTTAAATGAAGGTTGGTGGAGGGCACTTTAGGAATGGGTCCTATTCTGTGGCACGGGATAATTAAGGTGGCCCTGTTGGTTGACAGTCCTTTTTGTTTGATGATTGTTTGGTCTGCAAAGAATGTGTTACAGTTGTCACATGTAGGGCAATGATTATGGCATTCTTGGTGATCCGCTCCCCCCTGATTTGAATACTGTGGTGTTGGTGTCGGGGGGCATAATGCAATGGTGGACAAATCAGTGTAGGACATAGGCCTACCGAAAAACATTGCTCAATTCTGGCCGTTGTATTCTTGATTTGTTTGTCGTTACTTTGACCTTGAACTAGCCAGTTTTTGGTACCACTACTACTCTACGAACTGCTCTCGCTAATATGTGCTCAGTGTGCCATTTTCTAGCGGCCAAATGGGCCAATCTCAATGCTTGCAAGCATGTTGGGTATAAAGGTGTCAACGGGTACCCGTTATCCGGCGGGTAAAAGCCCTATTAGAGGACGGGTATGGAAAGCAATTGCTACCCGCGGATGTAGAAATGGGTAAATTTCCTTTCCCAATAGATTTGCAGATTCGGGGATGGGGCTTCAGTATTGTAGTTGTAGATGGCCCAGCCTAGAATGGCAGCCCAAAATTAAAAGGAATATATATTTTTAGAAAATCCCTAAACCTAAACCTAAACTGACGAGGGAGTCGCTAGGAGCGCTGGGACTGACGGCGGAGTGAGTGGTGGGAGCCGCAGGAGTGGCGGTGGCGCTTGCAGCCTCAGAGCTGCGGCGGCCGACGGCGTAATTGACGGCAGCGACGCGACAGGGGCAACGAACTGACGGCTGACGCTGCTGCGACTGCGACGAGGCGCCCCTGCCCGTGAGGCCGTGACACCAGGCTCAACGACCAGACCCTCGTGACAACAGCAAAGCTCGGCTGCCCACCTTTGCCATGAGCTCGCCGGAGCCGGACCATCCCTCCGTTGAGGTCAACACCCCCATGGATTCAAGCTCCGATGGGAACACAAGGTGAGAACGAGCTTCCCCCTCCTCAGAATTGACGTATCATTCTGTTTTTTTTTGTTGTACACTACCACATAGGTCTGCGCCATGCCACCATGTCGTTGTTTGCGCTTCAATGTGTTATGAGCTGACGCTGCCGACACGCCGAAGGGACGCCCTTATGAACCAAGCACCACCTCCTGCACGGATCGCTGCTGCAAGTACTGGTCGGCCTCCACATCCCTTGAGCAAAAGCCGGCTCGGAATAGCAGGAGCTACATCCGCACCAGCGACCCCAGAAGCTACTACCTCCGGCGTTCGTCTATTCAACTCCATGGGGTTAGATTTTGATGCTTTGCTAGCTTTTTTTTAGTTCATTTTCTGTCATTCTTTTTGTAATAAACCAGCACATGTATTTTCACTTGTAATTGTAGGTTTGATTGTGCTGATTCATGTATTTTCAGTGATGTACTATTTGTGCAGCTAATAGTGCTTATTTCACTTATAAATATGGCAACTCAGAAATTTACTATTTGTGCAACTAATAGTGCTTATTTCACTAACCAATATCGGTCTTGGACATTTTCACATTGCTCTAGTAACTGTGTAATATTTTCTTGATTATTTAGTAAATTCTTCATCTAATTTCCTTCTAGTTTCTGTACCGGCGGTAGCAGCCAACAAGAATCCCTTGGGAAAAACTCGGACCCTATCCCAATTGAAGATGATGCTGATGACGTTCAAGATGTGGATGTGAGCAGAAAAACAAAGAGAAAGTGTACTTCTGCTATTTGGAAGGAGTTCAAGGAGGTAGAAGTCAATGGTCAATTGAAGGCTGAATGTCTTTATTATCACAAATTGCTGGGAGGAAAGAGCAGGGATGGAACAAAACACCTTCATTTCCATTTAGTCATTTGTACAATAAGAAAGATCCGCATAGGTGGGATGAAGGAGAACAAGACACTAGCACAATCATCTCTAAGGTTTAGTACCCCACAGGAAGGAAAGGTGTTTGTGGAGAGTTACATATTTAATCAAGATGTAGCTAGAAAAGCTCTTGCTGCCATGATTATACTATATAAATATCCTTTATGCATTGTTGATCATGTTGGCTTTAGAATTCGTAAGTGCACTTCAGCCATTGTTCAAGATGGTCGTAAGGAACACTATTAGGTAATACTAGCATAGATTTTGAAATGTACTTTAACCATTGTTGATATGAAATTACTTGCTTCTCATGCATTCTTTTTCTGATATTATTGTAGGAAACATCATGGATGCCTATAAGGAAGAAAACAAAAAGGTTATGCATTATATGGTTGGAGCTAAGTCAAGAGTGGTCATAACAACAAACTTGTGGACATCTGACAACCAAACAAGGGGTTATATGTCTATTACAGCCCATTTCGTTAATGATTCTTGGTCTCTTAGAAGCATTATTATGAGGTAATTGTAGGAAAGACATTAGTATTTCTTACTGCCATGAAGTGTATTTATCATTTTGATCACTTTTTTTCCTGACATCATGTAGGTTCATATATGTCCCAGCTCCACATACAGGTGAAGTTATTTGCAATGAGCTATTTGAAGCTTTAGTTGAGTGGAACCTTGATCAGAAGATCTCAACAATTATAGTAAACAACTGTAGCTCCAATGATACAACAATCAAGGAGCTTGTCAAGAAGATCGGTAAACTTAAACTCATGTTAGAGGGGAAATTATTTCATATGCGTTGTCCTACTTATATTCTTAATCTGATTGTGAGAGATGGTTTAGAGGTTATAAAACCTGCAATTGCAAAAATTCATGAAAGCATAGTTTTTTGGATAGCCACACCTAAAAGAGTAGAAAAGTTTGAAGAAATTGCTAAGTATGTGAAAGTCCCTATTGTAAACAAATTCGTCCTTGACTGCAAAATTAGAGGGAACTCTACTTACAAAATGCTTGCTATTGCTTTACCTTATGTGGCTGTTTTTAATCGTGCAACACGGGTTGAAAAACTTTATGACTGCGCTCCAAGTGAGGATGAATGGAATTTTGCTAGAGAGGTGGTGTCCCGACTGAAGATGTTTAATGATGTCACTAATATTTTCTCCGGAACTAATTCTGTCACTGCAAATGTTCAACTCTATAAAATCTGTGAGGTTAAACTGAAAATTAGGGAATGGTATTATTGTGGCAACCCTATAATAGAATAAATGTCAGCTGATATGATTACCAAGTTTGACAAGTATTGGAAAGACATTCATGGACGGATGGGAATAGCTGCTATTCTTGATCCTCGATTCAAGACTCATTTTCTTCTTGGATTTTTTGAAACATTATTTGCTGATACCCCTGAAATTCCTCATAATAAAGTTGAAAGTGTTAGAGACTCTCTTTATGAATTGATGAAAGAATATCAAGTGGAGGGGGATGAAGATAATACAGAATCATCAGCTATTCCTCTTGGCAATTCTGGTTTCTTGTCTACAATTAGTGCACGTGTAGCAACTAGAAGGCCCACAGCCACAAGAGTCAAATCTGAGTTGGATAGGTATTTGGAGGATGAGTTAGTTCCAATTGAAACAAACAATTTTCAGATTCTAGATTGGTGGAAGGTGGCTGGGACAAGATATCCTACTTTAAGAAAGATAGCACGTGACATATTTGCTATTCCAGTCAGCACTGTTGACTCAGAATCTGCATTTAGTACTAGTGGCGGGGTCCTTAGTGAGCACCGCAGCAGACTGACTCTGAAGATTTTGAAGGCACTAATGTGTTCTCAAGATTGGATACGAAACAAGTATAAAGGTATATCTATCTTACAATTTCTGTCCTTTCACTTCTAATGTAACAATACTTCTGCAACTTTTAAGAATATTTCGATATTACTTAGATGATGAGAATAAAACCAAACCTGAAACATTTTGGAGTTGCTTGGAAGAGATCCAACAAGGGGTTGAGGTGATATTTTCTTACTTTACATTCTTGCATAGCTGATTACACTTATACTAATTTTCTTATTTAATAATAAATGTCTCTATACATTTTTCCTATAGGGACTTGCACTTTGTTGAAAACAACTACACAAGTGTTGTTGTGCCGTTGGTGACTATTCTTTTGTGAGCTGCAACGCATTTGCAAGGCCTGGAGAGTGGAGACTGGAGAGACTAGACAATTTTAGTGATGCTTTAATTTTTGATGTACTTTTACAGTTCTTGACTTGTGGGATATTTACTTATTTGTAATGTTGAGCTACTGATCTAGCTCTATGGATGGTTAAGAGTTAAGATTAAACTTCATTGCATGTGTTAATTCTTTATGTTATATGAGATTGTTTCCTATTATAGTGTTAATTCTATAAGTGTTGAGTTGATGAGCATATGGTTATTGCGGGTAACGGTTACCCAATGGGTATCTATTACCCGCTCGGGGATAGGGATGGAAGAAATTCTACATCCACGAACGAGAACGGAGACGAGGATATTTTGCTCCATACGGGGACGAGGACGGGATAGCTAAACCCGTGGAAATTTTACCCGCTGCCATCTTTAGTTGGGTACTTGGGTCAAACTCTAAACGCTTTTAACGCTTTTGAATTTGAACGAAGACACATAGAGAAATGAAATGTATCAATCGAGTCTCATTCCCCTCCCGAGTGTAATGCTAAAATGACAGAGTCCTTAAAAAAAACCATTTTGCTGAGCCTCATTCCCCTCCTGAGTCCTGACGTTCGTGAATGTAAATAAATTAAACCTTTGTTTGTTCACGGTTAGATTTCCAGTCTCCCCGTTTCATATTCTACACGACGGTGTCAGCAGCGAACGCAGTATCTGGTGGTTGGCAGCTGCCAGTGGCTCCTGTTGTTGTTGTTTTTACCGCTGCCCGTACGCGTGCTCGTGCTGGCGCGCACGGAAGAGAGAGAGACGAGAAGGATTAACGCGACGCGGTAATTGTCCGTACGCACATGGAAGCGCGAGCCTAAACGGAATCTAGGCTGCTGGCGCGGCAGCGCAGCGGCGTCGTGAGGTTAATCTAATCCCAAAAGGCTGCGCCGCTTTGACGGTTGACGACGCCTCAAACTCCTCGGACTCCGCGGCATTCTCAGGTCTCAGCTCCTGGGCCACCCCGCCGGTTTTGACCGCGCCTCAACTTTACGCTTCTCCCCGCGGGAAAGTGATCGGCGGCGGCTGTGAAAAAAATGAGAGCTGGGTTCGGTGAAAAATACACTATTTGAGGGAGCATCTATCTACTCCTACTGCTGAAAGGCGGAAGTACGTGAGCGTGACAGGGTTGTTGCTCGCTGATGAATCTCTGCAGCAGGGAGGGGAATTGATGATCGCTGCGCCGCACACCGGCGGATGCGGCGCTGCATCGGGTCACGGCTGGTGGCTTTCTTTGTTCTCTAGCGTCTGGCTTCTTTCGTGAAAGAAAATTTTTGCAGGGTTTGCTCCTGCGGGCAACAGCAACAAATGTATGACTTGATGGAGATCATCCCAGTCTCAGAGTCCCATCTACTCGTGATCAAGGCGAGGCCTCCTCTCAGTCTCAGCCTCTGGGTGTTGCTGACAGATGACAATGGCGCCGAGCGAGGGACAAACCTGCCAGGGGGGTTTCATGGCCCTTCTTCAATGCCAATGGCAGAGGTTGCAGAGGGTAGGAGAGAGGATACCCGATGCATTCATGGCGGTTTTGCCGTTTTGCAAGTTAATTGCAAGTGCGGTACAAGTACTACTCCACTAAACCACACTGTGCGTCAGTGGATCTGGCCAATGTAAACCTGATCTGCTGCTGCTGCTGCGTAAGTAAATGAGCAATGCGTAGATTTAGCTGACAGTAACCGGGACGCTCCTCCGATCAGCTTCCTTTGAAATGTGCTACGGTATATTTTTTTTTATCAGTCGGAATATCTTCGCACTTGGCTCTATATGTACCATGATTGAGTTACTAGATCTCCTAAAGAATGCTGAAAAGACTTTGTAACTTGTACTAAGTGGAGGAAAAAGATCGGCCAGCTTTCACTATTTTTTTAGTAGTGTCTTAGAACGTACTACTAGTATTACTTTTGGAAGCAACAAATTAGTGTACTACAGGATTAGCCTTCATTGCCTTTGGTCCATGATGCCAGTCGTACCGCCCAACACATGCATATGCTAGATTCCTGAACCTAATCTATGAAATCATTTCGCGCCTCATGCCGCATGTGGACTCAAGCTGCCTGCCAAGCTCCACATCCACAAGTGACATATCGCCCAACACACAGCAATCAGCGGGGTTTGACTAACCATCTCGCATGCTTACCTCCTTTTTAGCAAAACAGACATCTTCTGCTGTTTTATTAAGTCCCAACAGTACGACACTGCATGATAATGAATCCCGGCAAGAAAATCTGTAATCGACAGTACTGCTAATTTGCACGATGGACTACTAATGCGCCGCCTGTGTCCATGTTTCCGTCGTACTACTGTGCAAAAGACGGTTTCTCTTGCTACACGGAGTAGTATCTATTTTACACAGCAAAGGAGTACGTGTGCAGTGAAAGTGTATATCTGTATGCACTTTCTAAAATACCACTAGTACTCTCTCCGTCCAATAATATAAATGTGTGTTTGGTTGAAGGAATAGAGTCAACCAGGTTAGAGTCGATCCACTTTTGGACTGTTTGGATAAGGAGCGGCGGGAGCGGAGCGGCTCTGGAAGGGTATATTCATCTTAGATGCGACTTTGCTTCGTCCGCCAAAATTCGAGGGATGGAGCCAACCCGTCCGGGTTGCGCCCGTGGCAGCTCGCCTAGGCCGGCGGGGAGCGCCTGCGGCAGCTCGCCTAGGATGACGGCGGAGCTCGCCCAGGCACGAAGGAGGCATGCAGCGGCGAGGGGAGGAACCGGTGGAACGGCGGCGGAGCTCGCCCAGGCCAGCGGCGGGACCGCCCAGGCCGACGGCAAGAGCGCCTAGGCCGCCGGCGGCAGCTAAGGATAAGATTGAAAAAAAAAAGATAAAAGAAAGAGGGAAACAAAAGGGAAGAATGAGAGTTTGATAGGTGAGGTCCATTGATGATAGATGGGACCCGCACTAATGGTATTATATTGTTATACATCTCAGATTTTTAATTACTTCGTCCAAACAGAAGTTGGAACGAACTCATCCCTAATAAAAAAAAATAAACCAAACATAGGAGGGGTTGGAGCCGTCGCTAAAACGAGGGTCAGAGCCACTCCAACCCACCCATCCCGCAACCAAACACACGGTAAGAATTTCGTGATATTTGGATTTGTCTAATAAAATAAGTATTTTTAGAGTGTAAACATAATAAATGAGGTGTGTGAACGTAATAAATGAGGTGTGGTTGAATAAGAAAAATAAATTTATATAATAAAAATAAGGGTATGATTATATTAGAATTTTAAAAATAATTATATTTTTGAAGGGAGGGAGTACAGTTTAATCTCTTGACTCGAGAGATAAAGCAATTTCGAGAAGGAAGCAGGGCCACGCCAGGTCAGGCACGCACTGGTGCTGGCGATGACTCTTCGTATACTGGCTTTTACAGGGAACTGACGACAACAAAGCACAGGGAAGCTAGATCCGTCCGTCTGAGAAAAGAGATCCCTCGACTCGTCGGGTCCATTCAGCCGCGTACGGACGTATCACCGCTCTGCTCGTAACTTTGGTTACCCCATCAGGTCCAGTCTTAGCTGAGAAGCAATTACCGGTAACCACCAACGTGACAAGCCATGATTGCCATGGCTGAAAGCTCATGGTTTTCAGGAAAGCAAATTTCTGTTCTTTATGCAAATGCAGGGCGCTTCGTTAGTGGAACAAGATCCTTGTTTGTTGACACTGACGAGCATGCAAGCACTGTAAACTTTTTTTTCTGTGAGCATGGAACTACTGTACGATGCACAATACATCCATGAAACCGAATAATTTTGTTCCAAACATTTGTTCGCTGGCCCAATATGACTCTTGGGCTAAAGCAACAAGTTCGGCCTCGCTTAGCTAAACTATAACTTAACCGTCAGCAATCAACCATTTTAGATTAGAAAGACAGGAACGGTAAACTCATGATGCAGCATAACAGTACTGGGCACAACAGGTTTCATACACTACTCTTGCCCCTACCACCCTTCTACCTACATTGTACCATTCTTACTCTCTGAATTAATTCAAGAATGATGATACAACTGTACCTAAGATAAGCAGTAATATGGACGAAATTTCTCAGATTATTCAAAGGGCCTTCAGAATGACAAAGCCACACAAACAAGGTGAAATTATGAAAGGCCAAATATCCTCCCTAGGCCTAATGCCCCCTCTTTCAGCATACGTTGAAATGGGCGTGGTGACAGATCAGCTAACTCTGAGTACTTACATAGTCCATTCAGGATCCCGGGGACTAAAGAAGCAAGCAATGACCTTCGAATTCAGCAGCTTCAGCGCAAGACCGGACTCGATGCACCTCGGAGTTTTGTACTGGTTAATAGAGCTGTCTTGGCTAACCAGCAGATCCATCAAAGCATCAAAGGCACCATCTTGAACCAGCCGTATCTCCAGCGGCCCTACCGACTTGTCATGGGTTCTACAGCGCCTGTAGACAGAGTCAAGCGACTCCTCCACAGAAATACAACAGCTCTCAAGGAGCTGAGGATTGAGAGGAGCACAAGGCCCCTTTGTCAGTGGACCTGATCTCCCAGAACAACACATAGTGACCAGGGACAGTGGATGTGTCGGTGCAGCTAGTGTATTCCAAGAGGAGGTAATTTCTGTTCTCCAGGATTTTCTTGGCATAGGTGACACTTGTGGAGATCCTCCTCATTGGTTTTGTCAGAATCAATGCTGAGGATCACATTTCTCCGGCATATGAACTTGAACTGGGGTGCACGGTTGTAGAAGCGTGTGACCTGAAGTACATCGTCTACCCTGTATTTGTAAATACCTGAACCAATAAAATAAAACTCAGTGTGTGTGTGTGTGTGTGTCCTTGAGAAACACACCCCTTATTGACATTTCACTAACAGGCTTGAATTACATGTGTGACGCTGACAATCAAATTAACAAGTGAGTAGTTGTTGTATTGTGGTTCTCATTTTACATAAACAGTCTACCTTTATATTCCATAAATATTTGAGTTGTCGTTATAAGATACTGGCAGGTGTGTACTCATACCTGAAAATGTGGTAACTACAAGCTCATAGAAGCATCCTACCTTGACATCCACCAGTCCGACAAGCTTGTCATTCTGCACCATGTCATTATTATACGCCAACTTGAGGCCATTCTCCAATGGTATGAACTCAAAGTACGCCATGTTAGGGAGTATTGTGTAAGACACGTCTGTCGGGCTGCACAATGGTCTCAGATTGACGCCAAAATATCTCTCTGAAGAAGCATACATTGTGCAGACCGAAGGAATCCCCCCGCCACTGTAGAATTCTAGCATAGGGATATATTGCGCCATTGTGCCTGTAAGAACAGCTTCAATGTACTTAACATTTGGCCAGAGCCTGCCTAAAATGCCCTTCCATGACCTAGAGCTGCATATCATCTCAAGCTCATAAGTTAATTCAAGATTGGGCAGTGCAAGGAAACTCTGCATGGCCAACCGACAGGCAGAGTTGGTGATACTGGAACTGAACTGGCCAATTCGAATGTCACTAACTAGATCACACCAATTCTTCTCAAGAAAGCTGACAAATCGAAGAAAAGCTGAGGCAAAAACTGCCCGAAGACGAAGGACTTCCTGGTGTTCTACTAGGCCACAAAGCAGTTGGCAGTACATGCTCTGACGGCTGTGAGGGCAAAGAATAACCTCCTCAGGACTAGTATAGCTGTTGTACAAGTCGTGTCTACGGTGCAAGAAGTGAGCGCTCTTATAATAGCTAGTGAGAACTGATCGAACTGGGATGCCGGAAGCTGTCAATGCTTCAGCTTTCACAAATAGAAGATACATGGCCTTCCCTTTACTGAGGCCTCGCATAAACCTGAAGATTTGATTAAGTAAATCATTGGTACCCCAAGGCAAAATCTAGCTACAGATTATAAACACATGATGTTCTCGAAAAAGACTCTAAAACAGGTGAAATGTACGCATAGGACACTCTCAAAGAGCTATGTTTAATTATGATCAATACACGCAAGGTCAAAAATTTAAGATCATACAATACATATGGCCTTACTTGTTCATGATAGGCATCAGGAGACTATACAGGTACGTTCGACGATCCAGATCCTCTGAGATGGATGGCATCAATCTTGGCTCACCCCGAGAAGTTCCAGAGCTGTAAAATAGAGTTTAACTAATATCAGATATCACAACATTACTAAAAAATGAGAAAGGTGTACCAACAACAATATTATTTGGAGATACAAAAGAACGATGGGCTTTATCATACAGGTTTACTAATTTTATTTCTAGTAAAATTATACAAAATCAATATATAGTAAGCGCATGCAAATATGTTGGTCACTGGGAAAGATTTGATATTATGTTTCTGCTTTAGCAAACAGCCTAGAAAAGTTAGTCAAGGAGATTGGCTCACTCTCTGTCTTACATCAAATTAGAGCAAACTAACAAAAATACAGCCCTGGGAGTTGCTATCAAAAAGATATTCACCAGATGTAAATGCTGAAGAAATTTTCCATCACAAGCACAATATAAAACAGTTCAAATGTGGAATAATGAAGCAAATCATCTAAGCTGTTTGAGACACGTAAAGAGTGGTGCTTGATTAAATAGGACATAGGCGCAATAATGTAAAGGAATAGACAACATGCTCCAAATATCCTGGGGGTATAGAGCTTGAAAGTTAAAAATCATATTTTAATGTCTGGCTATTGTGAACAAGGGACTTGGTTGGATAGGCACTGTATTGTCAAATATTTAGATCAACAGTTTCATGAATCTTTCATGGTTAACAGGATTTGATAAGCAAAAGAGGGATAATGGAAGTCATTCAATAACAGAAATGTCCAAATATTCGTCCATAGATGCCTGATACATGATAAACCATGTTTGATAGAGTTTTAACATTTTGACATTGCTACTTATTTAAAGTACGGAAATGTCCAACAAAAAATATTATGATTATTCTTATCAACTGATCAAAGCATCAGAAAGAGAGTCAGACCTTCTCAACAGTTATACAATTCGTTCTCCACATAAAATTGATGATTGCTCACCCATTGCAACCCTCTCAATGTAAGGTTGGACACAAACATATGTCACTACTGGAACTTGGCTCCTGAATGCAGAAATGTCTGTTGACCCATTCATGAATTTGCTTAAATATTTAGTAGCCTTATTCTTCTCAAGGATTTTTTTCAATATATGCTCTTGGTCTGCTTCGGCATTCATAGTCAGCATCTCAAGCTCCTGAAGAACATCATTTCCCTTGTAGCCTAACTAATGCTCGTCCATATTAGAAGCTAAAGAAGATGAAATGGGCCTTGTCTTAAAGGGGAAGGAAATGGCTCAAAGTAACGACTTCTGGGGCAAGGCTGCCCCTTTTATAGTGTGATACATGATCAGAGAAGCATATACTATTAATATTTCCACTTTATCTGAGATATTCTGGAACGATCCGACAGTGCACCCCAATTATCTTTCTGGACATGACAATCTGTTTCAGTTCTTATAGAACTCCCACAACTATCATTCTACACAAAATTGTAGAGCAATTCAACGGTATCTTCAAAATATTTCTCATGATGTGCTTTTCTACTGCAGCTCTGGCATTGGAGGAACAATGTACACTGCATATACAAATCTTGAAATCAAAATATAGTAACAGTTGTGCCCCATCTTTTTAAAGGAATATAAGTGAGTTATAACGTGCCATTGCCTTGGCTTATTTGGCTACATATGCTTACAAATCAAATGCCAAGAGCCGAAGTGCCACCTGTATTAAAACTTCAAAAACTAAAGCGCTAATTTTGCCGGGTGTGGCTAACATAGCTTGAGAGATAGGATAAATTAGTATGACAATGAAGAAAAAAGGTGGAAACAACAATAAATTAATTGTGGCACACACTGTTTTTAATATGCCAAGAATGCTCATATTTGCATAGATTAATATTGACTACACTTAACGAACCTAAATTAAAAAGAACTCATACACAGCGAATCACTGAGCATATGAGGCAAACAAAAAGACATATAAACAACCATAATGCCTTCAGTGCCAGACAAAATCCATGGACCTTAGCATGGAGCCATTGAGAAGAAATCAAAATCTAAACCAATGGGTATGAGTATTTTGTACATATCATTGCTCCAAAATACCTCAATGCTACCTTTGTGTCAAGGAGCATTGAGCTATAAGTAACTTCCAATGAAAACATAAAGGCAGACCATATCTCACAGGAAAAACAATTTAACAACATTATGAGACAAAAGGTGCAGATGGAGAGACAATGATAATTGTCTAACCACCCTAAAGTTACCAATAATGCACCTATGGAAAACATGTCAATATCTGCCAAGATACAGAGTCAGATGCAACCAAGAAAGTAGGGAGCATCAAAAGATAAGTACCCATTTATCCACTTCAAATGTTATTCTTGAATGCATCTGAAGGCTTCATAAGACATTATGAAACTGATGAAGACTTAAACATAATTTAGTGTCCGTACCTTATACAGTACAAGTGCATGCTTCTGCAGGTTGAAAACAGCACAAGTCTTACATTGTATAGCCAGGTCAAGCTCTACTGAACCAATAGACATGTGACCATAATCAAGTACCAAATAATTGAAGCATCCAAGGATGTCCCTGACAATAAACAAGGGCAGGATGCTTATAAAATATGGAATTGCATGTATATTAGATCAATTAAGCTATATTTTAACTTTACCGCCACTAGAAAAGGTGGTGGTGGTTGCAATTGAGCTGAAAGCAATGGGTTAGTGCCTATCCATCACAGGAAATAATCTCCCAGTAGAAATGACAACACTGTACCATATTTCAAAAGGAGACGCCGATGTAACAAGGGTGTACATGATAATTGCAGCCCATGTACTTTCTTTGTAGTGTTCTGTAGTCAGTTCATGATAAGGTGTGCGTTCATCGTTGCAGCTGATCACCGCATATGGTGGAGGTGGACTCCTTGTTGTGGTGAAATATAGAATGTTCGCGTGTGTCCCCCTGCTCCTCATCCATTAACTACCTACATAAAAGGAAAACAGTGCATAAATCCTTTGCAAAGTTGCAGTATTTAACCAATAAGACAAGCTATTTGATTCTCTGCAACCTTGTCCTTGTCAAATATCCTTTTTTTCTCGAATACGCAGAAGAGCTGCGTATCTTTATAATATAGGGAAGAATAGCCGGTCTGTACACGGACTCCTCAAGCTGGGACCAAGGCGAGAGGGGTCTAGACAAAATACAGGTTGTAAAACTTAAATAAAAAACAAATTGAGACTTGACCCACACACAGCCAACTCAGGTTTGCCCGAGCAAGCGACCTAAACCCAGCTCCTTAAGCCCGCGAGCTCCTGCGAACGTCCAGAGTTGAGCTTCATGCTTCAGACTGTCTAGCAATCCCTGAACTGACGGAGGAGTGCCATCAAACACCCCTGAGTTTCTATGCTTCCATAAAGACCATACTCCCAAGATTATTAGAGTGTTGATTCCTTTCCTGTTGGCCTTTGCAACTCGTCTATGTGTTCTTCGCCACCAATGAGCAAAGTAGTCCTCATCATTGTCAGGTGCTAGTTGTTGCAAACCAAAGGCCAAGAGGAGCTTGTACCAAAATTCCCTAGCAAACACACAGCCCACCAGTATATGCTGAATCGTCTCCTCTTCTTGATCGCAAAGGACACGCTTGGCTGGATGGGGAAGCCCTCTCTTTGAGAGTTTATCCGCGGTCCAACATTTATCTTTTATGGCCAGCCACAAGAAGGTCTCTCGTATCCTGATCTTTCATGTCTCTCGTGCTTGCAAGATCTCCTTGCCTTCTTACTCGAGCAGCAGGAACTAGTGGCAGTGTCCTCGGCCAACCTGCAACCACATTGATCAAAATAAGGCCACGAGCAAGAAATGTACATTTAGCAGTATTGCAATCTCCTAGCATTCCTACTTGATGACAGAAACTAGTGCTAGTGTCCTATTCGAAGCAGCCAACCAGCACCCACCAAGATCAGAATAAGAGCATGTGAAAGAGCTGCACAGTTAATCGCATGCATTTGTAGATACTTTCAGAGTTTGGTCATTTTGCCAAACAGTTGGTGCGCAAGGCATAAGCAATAAGATTGATGCTGCCTAAAAGGTAAATCGAACAGATCTCTCCGTATATTTTTCCTCCTCTGTACTTAACTCAAGTCATTCTCATCCTAAAGACAGTGTCAGCAAAATATCTCACAATGGCCAATGCACATCAAACTCTGCATCCGCCACGCCCCCTAAACTAAAGCATGTCAGGCTGAGACGAAAGAAATTTCAAGACGAACATCAAAATTCCAACGATGCTGGGAGTCTACCTTCTGGTGTACAGAGGAACGTTGCAATGCAACCACGTCATGTGAGGAGGAGGGTGGGAATGAAACCTCAACGCCTTCGGCAGCGCGCCGGCTCTGCCGCGGGAAGATCTTTTGGGGACCTGGGGGTGGGAGCGTGGGTGCGGCGGAACGGAAGCGGAGGCGGTGGCTAGGCAAGCGAATTTGACGGAGGATCGTGCGGGACGCGAGGAGATTGACCGCGACGAGGTGGCCCGCGGCAGCGCGACCTCGCCGGATGGCGTGGGGCGCCGACCCGAAACTTACGAAAAGACCCCTGATTTGGAAATCGCGATCCGAATATTTACAATATGCCCCCTAGTTTGGATCTTGATTAATAATCGCGACCCGAATATTTACAATATGCCCCCTAGTTTGAATCGCGATTAATGGTTGCGATCCAAATTAGGGGGCATACTGCAAAAACTGGGATCAAATTTTTTCATAAAGACCCTTGCGTTTTTCAGAATTTCATAAACTCTGCTGTTTTGGAGACGCGCGCGCTCGGCTCCTCTCTGCTCACCGGCGGCCGGCCCGCCGCCGTCGTTCCCATCGGAATCGCGAAGCCAACTCCTCCTATTCCTTTAATCAGACCCCATAATCAACTCCCCACGCCTCGCCGCCGAATCCTTTCACCAACAAAAAGGGAATGATCAAAGGACAAAAGGAAGTACGGAGCGGAGAGGCGGGTACCTCTTTCATGATGGAACTGTGACCATGCTAGGAGGAAGCAGCCGCATTGTGCTGAGGCACAACGAGCCAGGCACTGCCACACAAAGTGCAGTAGGCTCCTTTTGATCTCATGCTTGCTTTGTGTGCTCCCTCCATGACCTAGCCTACATGTAGCTTCGCTTTGGAGGAGGAGGAAGGTGGAAGACAACTGAGCCACTACCAAGAAGTACGGTAGTGGAGTACCGTACAGGTACAGGAGCAGATTCGGCCCGACACTCCGGCGTCGGCAATTTGATTTGGTGTCGATACTGTACGAGGATTGGCCGGCAAAATTTGTCACAGAAAAATGTTACCATGATCGTATTGAAAGAAAGTACAAAGCAGAGGTTAATGACATGATTGAGCTCAATCACGGTTTTGTTCAACCCCCTTTCTTAGTACTCTGGCCGATTAAGTGAAGGAATTTATCTAGATCTATGTAAAAAAAAAAAGAGCATTTTCCTCGTCAAATTTCTGCATTTTATGGATGAGTATACAATATAGAACTACAAACAAACCAAGAAAGTTCTGCTGCGCATTCTCTGATAAGGTTAGTTTGCAACCCGAAATCAATCACAAAGCATGTCAGAATGGTACTTCTTTCGGTGGAACAATTACTCATCTAACGATTTAAATAAATTTCCATCCTGCCTCATGAGTCAGTTTTTGTGCATTAACAACTACTGAGTTGAGCCAATGGTCAACTCCACACAACATGAGCTGCATTTTCTTGCCCAATGTTGAATTATCTCTTTAGCATAAGGCACCCAACAACATTCAACTATCATTCCAAATGAATTATTCACATTACCAAACACGTGGCATTGATCAAGGACGAAAAGCATTCCAAATATGCAACTCCAGGCTGAGGTGCTCTAATTCACTATAGCAACAGTGAACAGCCATGCAGAAACTACTTTCTTATAACTTGAAGCGCTGAACATGTGCTCTTAAGCAACTTGTACAGCAAAAGATGTTTGAAAGTAGTTCAGAAGCACATAAATAAGTATTTCAGACTCGGGGCTTCTCTGGAAGGATAGCCAAGTGTAAGCACTCGTCAATTCGTCATACCCAACATAGAACAGTAATATAGATGATACACAAACAACCAGAACAGACTCTTAAAATGTTACTTGCACTTCATAATGTTCTAGTCTAGATAAATACATCCATGCAAATTAGTCTACTGCTTGACCTCAGCCCTCCTCTTCTGCCACAGCCTGTCCAACGAACCGTCTGCATCACCCTGCAAAACCAAACAGTGTAAGAACCTTGGACAATAATGCAGAACAATCAAGTTAACTAGCACTATCGTAAGAAGATTGGTGTTCAATAAATCATAATTAAGCTTCAATAATTTTACAGCACTCAACCATAACTACACCACAGATAGGTACGACAAGGAATGCCATCAACTGCGTATGTCACAACAACATGCTTCGATGTCCCAGCACTTATGAAAATGTAATGAAGTAAAAGTACCAGCAGTTGGTTGTATCACTTTCAACTACACAGAATTATGGATAATCCAAAGTCAATGCATCATGGTAAAAAGTAAGCACCAATTACAAAGCTAACTGCTGGCCTTGCCTTCAGACATTTGTATGCAAAAAATGATCATACTAAGGCCTTAAGGAACCATGCAAGTTCAGGATCAACCATTGCCTGTCCACATTTTTACTCCGAGATCAAGATTCAAGAAGATAAAAGATGACCATTTCAAGAAAACAGCCCCACAGAGCAAACAGCAGATTGATGCTTAGTCTTCTGTAAATTAACATACAGTTGATTCGAGACAGCAGGAGTAAGCACCTGAGCACGGACGAATCCAGAGAGAGCAAAGGTGGTGAACTGGCCATTGTACAATCCATTCTCATCAACGTGCCCAATGTTGATCTGGACTGAGGCATGGTCCTTGGCAGTGATGATCCTGTTCGTGGCAGAGCTGCAGGAGACAACAAGCAACTGGAATGAGAAGGGCTGCTACATCGCATGCTGTTTCAGCAAGCTGCTGCACAAAGATGACTAAACCTACCACTTCCTTGGGACGTAGAGGTCCACCATCTTACCCTCCTCGTTCTGCATGATGGCGACTGGGGGATTTGGAAACGCTACTGGTTTATTCACAATAGAAAAGACGCAACAATTAGCAATAGAACAAGTTACAAGGATGAAACGGATTCTTCTACCAATAACTACGGTACTGTGATACTAGCCTACTATACCTACGAATTCAATGTCTGGATTGCTCTGAAGTACTAACTAACACGACAGCGAAGCCCACACACCCAAACATTCAGCTATGAGTGACAAGCTACGAAATTTTAAGCAGACATATCATCATGCGTTATAAAAAGGGTTGAACCAGAAATGTTTAAAAAAAAGTAAAACTACACAAATTCATGACATTGATCGCCAATTCACAACCATTTATTGTAAAACACGACAAACTCTAGTAATTAGGTTTACGGTTAAAGAAACAAAACAGTTTTCTCTTCGATTACAACTCCAGATCATCGAACTCACGTACGCTCACACTAACACATCTATACAATTGCGCAAAAAATTCTCACAGATCCGAATCTGCACAGAGGGCTGGAAGGGCAAGGTGCTCGACGAAACACATGAAAATTTTACTCGGAACGAAGAATTCAGGGAGGAGGAAAACGCAGTGTACCTCGGCGATGGAGGCGACGAGACGGGTGCAGCGGCGGCGGCGGCGGCGTGACGAGCAGGGAAGAAGTTGTGAGGATCGACTTTATACGTGAAGGATTATGAGCCCTAGCGATTGTTTTGGGCCTGAAGTACATTTGGGCTTTTCATTGGGCCTATGTATCGTGTGCTGCACTTTCCGTTGTTATTCTCGTTTCTTGAATTTTTTTTATTAATAATATAATTTTTTTAATTAATAACAATAACAGGCAAAAAATAAAAATTGGCAGAACTAACACACTTGTTGCGAGAACGGGCCAATGGCCGAGTGGTAGGAGTGCTGGATCGCTCGCTGCCCACGAGAGTTCGAATCCTGAATTCGACACGCGTTCTCACCGGGGCCTGTCCTTAAATAAATTAGCAGTTTCTCACGGTGTCATAGAGGTAGTGCGACGTCCCCGTCGCCTACAGAGACTTCAGCACTCTGTCGATTTCAAGAATACGATTATTACTGCATGTAATTATAGGTCTGTGCATGTATTCTTAGTGGTGTGAGTGGATGTGCGTGGGTTGTGTGAGGTGTGTGTTTGGATATATGAACAGATTATACAGTTGTACGGTTCAGAGAGGCTTAAAAAAAATACTTGTTATCCAGACAAGGATGCAACGTAGGCCACGGTGGACCCGCGCCCATTGGAGGGCATAAATCGTCGTTGAGCGACTGGTTACTGTAGCATTTTCTTTTTTTTTTAGAATTTTTACACCTTAACACTTACACCTCCCTAAGTCTCAATTAAAAATACATTTAAACCTCTAATTTTTTTTAGATTTTTTATGTTGTAAAATAAACATTGTAACATCCATTTTAGTCTTAATTACATCAAAATATTTTTTTAAAATATGAAAATCCAAATCCAAATATTAGACTAACTATAAAGCAATAATTGAATTTCTAAGACGTCTTATCCTCTCTAAAATTCTAAAAAAATACCTAAATTCATTTTATATAATAAAATACCTGTGTGTTGCTACGGGGCATAACTAACAATATACTCCCTCCATATTAGAAAAACAATTCGTTTAGGACATGATTTAGAATACCAAAGAGAGATTAATAAGAGGATAATTTTCATGTCTGATTTATTAAATAGGGTGCTGGTTTTACTTTATTCACAACCATTTGCTTGCCTCATTGTTCGCCTACGCCAGAGTCCAGGCTAGAGGTGTTGAGTTAGACCCTCATAGGCCTCATTTTTTGTGCCGTGCACCTGGGTTTCTTGCTATTAAGCCAAAACAAATTCATTCGATGACAATTGCTATTAAGCCAAAACGAATTCTTTTTTTAATATGAAGGGAGTATATATTTTAAATATAAAAATATTTATATACAAATATATTATAAGAATTTCAAAACATGTTCCCATCAAATCGACTACCACGAGAATATGACCAGAGAGAAGAAGAAGTATGCCTGCTGTTACCTACTCCGCTGTTGATGTCGAGCAGAGCAGTTCGAAATTGGTGTCGCTGGCACAGGAACTCACCACCCGCGCTTGCTTGTCCAGCAAGCTGCACCCCTTGCTGCTGCTTAATGTTGCGCCATCAAATCCGTGGCCCCGGGTACGTCTCTGTTTTACGGGCACATCATGTAAGACGACCATCAGCATGGTCGTGGAGCGGCGGCGACAGAGTCAAGCGATGACTCGTGAGAGTGCAAGCTCGTTGCCGGCGAGACGAGTCGACTCGGACAGACTCCTCCGATTCCCGCCACCTCCTCGACTGCGATCTCCGTAGAACCTCTGTGCACCTGCTATTTGTCACCTCATGCGTGTGCTGGCCAACCGGAAACTACCATAGTACCATGACGAACGACATCAGCCACTTGTCGTCGCCCGCGTTGCAGACCTGCAGTCTCTCGTCTTGCCGAAGGCCACGCGATGACCCGGAAGCCGTAACACTGCATGCATGGCCTCGGGCATAAATTGAAAAGGCCCATGAAGCCCATAAACAAAGAAAAAGGCCCACGAAGTATAAACGAGTCTCGAACGGGCACGAGTCATATTCGTCTTCTTCGCACGCCTTCATCCGCCATTGCTGGACACTGAATGTTAGATAGAAGGCTACAGGTGCCTCAAGGATGGTTAAAAGTTATCAAAATGGAACTAAACAGACATTGGGGACTGATCTAGTGTTTTGAAGATCAAAGAATATTTGACAGAGATGGGCGAGCAAAAACATTTCCAATGGTGGCAGCAGCACTCCAGGCGATTGTGCGCCACCAATAACGGCGAGGATGTTCAATGCGATCCCTATAGAGGCAAGACAGACTCAAATGTAGAACTGATATGAGATCCTTTTTCATATATATATAAGGATACAAAGTACTAACAAGATCGGAACAATTGAAATTAGGACTAAAAATCTAAGAGTACAAAAACGATCGGACTCCAGATTACCTACGACCACTTACGATACGGGGCAGGGGGTAGATTTTTGCGTGGAAGAGACGACCGTACTAGAATTAATATTAGTAGAGATAGAGAAGAAGAGATTGAGAACTATCAACATATTTTTTTGTTAGGGTTATGTATTAGTTAAAAATTTCAAAAAAAGAAAAATGTTAGTGTACATATGCCCAACCAATGGGGCCCACTATGACCTACGTGGCATCCTTGTCACCCTGTGATTGGACGACGGGTGTGTTAGTTTTGTCAATTTTTGTTTTCGTCTGTTATTTTTATTAATTAAATAAAAATTTATGTTATTAATGAAAAAATTCCTCGTTTCTTCTTATTCCTTTCCTTTTCTTTTATACCAAAAAAAAGAATGAATGAAAAATAAATCGAGGTGAATTCCCTGTAGAACTCGCTGTTGCTTCCACATATTTTTTCAGAGTTATTATTGAGAGGAAAATTATACTCGAGTTGAAGAAATGGTGCCTGGATGTAGAAGTCCTTGGTCACACGCAAGGCTAAACTGACGAACGGGATCTTGTTAGTTGTGATAATATTTTTTCCGAACAAATGCTGTTAGTGGAATCCCAATCCTCCAGAGGCCAAAAAAAAAAAGGTAAATGGTAGCTGGAGCTCGATCCATCAAAATGATTATCGCCGTCTCTTCTTAATTTAAAACATCTCCCTGCGCGCGCCCTTTGCCACACCACGCCTCCTCTATTCCCAGTATCAAAAATCAAAAGCAAAACAGAGAGGCTCCCGGCACGTCGGCCACCGCCCGACCATGGCACGACACGCTCCGCTCCTCTTCACCGTCCTGGCCGTGCTCGCCGTGGCCGCGGCGTCGGCGTCGGCCTACGTGCGCGCGGTGGAAAACGATGACATGCTCATCATCCGTGGCGCCGGTGATGATGACCGGCTGGTCGGAGACGAGGAGGACGAGTTCGGGCTGGGCGGCGTGATCAGCCGGCGGCGGATGCAGGACGTCAACGACACGGGGCTCGACGGCAACGACACCAGCGTCGACGACGGCAATAGCACGGGGACAACGACGGTGGGGTACATCAGCTACGGCGCGCTGCGCGCGGACAGCGTGCCGTGCGACCAGCGCGGCGCCTCGTATTACAACTGCCGCCCCGGCGCGGAGGCCAACCCCTACACCCGCGGGTGCTCCGCCATCACGCAGTGCCGCGGATAGACGAGGGAGCGCAAAGAGTTTCGGCTGTGCGCCTCTTCTTTATTGGATCCGAGAAACAGAAGTGAAAATTTTCATTTTCGGGGGGGGGGGGGGGGGGGGGGGGGTAATTCAATTGTTGCTGTTCTTGTGCTAAGAATTAAGCTTGTATTTTGTTGTGTGATGTAAAACCATATATAAGTTGATTGATTCTTACTCCAATTGATGAGTATTAATTATGGGCGTGCTTATGCAAGATTGTTCCCGGCTTCCTGCTTCGATTCCTAGAGGTTGGAGCCTTGGCTTCTGGTTATTCATGCGTTGTTTCCCTGTAAGTTTTTGGTTTTGATCCATTAAGTTACCTAGCAGCCAAGACAATGTTCATTCAGTCGTACATATTAGAACAGAATGGCCTCAGCATTCATCATTTGCAGGTCAACACAATTATGAGAGAATTCCTTTCTTGGCTCTAAAAAAGTCAGCTCTTTCTTTTTTTAGGTTTTTTTTAAAATGACCTTTCTGTTATATTTGGCTACTAACGGCGTTAAGTGAGAAGTGAAATAACCATTTTACCCCTAGTAAAAATTAAAATATTAACATTTAGTCTTTATTTGTGACAATCAGGGAAATTGGACTTCTTATGGGATAACTTACATGACTAATTTCTAATTTACTTAAGAAGTAAAGTTGGAGTTTTAATGGCCAAGGGGGTGCTGCAGCACGGGCAGCACCCCCTGTGGCTCTGCTCCTGGTGACAATCTCAAAGATATTTTTTTTAATTTTATAGTTGTACAAAATAATTGTATTATATTTTTCAACATGAGAGAAAAATATAACATAGATATTTTAGACAACTATGATATAAAATAATATATGTGATATTGTCACAAAAACAAAATAAAAATTAATATTTGATTTTCTATCAGGGGTAAAATGATTATTTGACCCCTATCTTAACACCATTAGTAGTTAAATCTAATGAAATGACCAAAAAAGGAACGAAAACTAGCTTATTGTTTATATAAGGAAGTTCATTTTAAAAGAGATCAAGAAAAATAGAGATGACTTTTTTAGGGTCATGTAATGAATTGTCTCCACAATTATTTGTAATTTTAGCCGGTGGGCATTGTTCTGTTGCCTTAATTCTGATGACCTTTGGACGCTTACCTCGAGACCTGTAATCAGTACTCAAAACTGTCCCAAGAATTATCACGATGGAACCGCTCACAAAAATGATCACAAAAGAAATGGTCAGCGTGACAGTAAGAACCAAACGACGTAGCAATTGGATGGAGGACATGTAAGAACCAAACGACATAGCTCACAGTATGAACGGCGAACAGGCTGTAGAAAGACTGGTGTTCCACTACAATGATTAGCGCTTGAGCCAGCTCGGATGGAGGACATGTCAACCACTAAACTCAGGGAAATACTCGTTTGGTGATGGAAAATGGAAGACGCCTGAGTTTTTCTATATCAGTTACGACAGTTAGCAGCTGCTGGAGTGGAGACTTGGTAGTTGAAAGAGATTTTTATTGATCCAATCATCTGACAAGTTATTATGCTATTAGGATTTTCCAGCGGCCTGTTTGTTCTTTTCTTTTTTATTACAAGACTGCAATACGTGTATAACTCACTCGGCGTTTGGTTGAGCTTGTACGATCAAGTATATCATGGGTCGAGATGAAAAATGCAACGATTACCGATCGTCTGACAATCCGAACATAAAAAAAATAAAAGCTTAATTGCAAAAACCACTCCATAAGCTATTTAGAGTTTGAGATTCTCATCCATAAGTCATTTAGTTGTAAATTTCCACCCACCCAGTAAGTTTTGTTGTAAAAACCACCCCAATATGCACATGCTTAATTAATTTAACATGTTTTTGTTTATTTATAATAGCCAATAATGTTTTATGAAACATATAAAATTTTGAAAATGTAATCTTCATATTTTTCCTATAGAGAATATGTAACAAAAATATCAATTAAAGTTCGAACGGTGTTCTATAAAATTTAAAATTTGGATACATTTTTATAAAAATAAGAGAAATTAAACTCACTACAAATCTTTTAACAATGTTAAACTTATTTATTTTAACTTATTTTTAAATTTATGTCAGTGAAAATATATAAAATTAATTAAACATGTGTCAACCGGAGTGATTTTTGTAACAAAACTCATTGGGTGGGGGGATTTGCAATAAAAAAAGTTTATGGGCGGGAATCTCAAACTCTAAGCAGTTTATGGGGTGGTTTATGCAATTATAAGCCAAAAATAAATGTGGTTAAATATAGGATGCATTAATATTCATTCGACACTATATATATTTGAATTCGAGTTCGAAAAAAAACTAGTGAGATAGGATATAGAATGAGCAGTATCCATCCGGAACGAGATTTATACAATTTAGTTAAATTTAAAAGATTATGACATTGAAAATATGAAATAAATCTATAAATTGAATGTAAACATGAAATAAAATATTCTTATTTTTATATATTAGTTATCATTATATTTATTTGTCACTCTAACTACATTGCTACCATGTATTTTTTCATCCATCAAACCTTATAATGAATCTGTGTCTGATTTCGATTACGAAACAAGAATTTACGACGACATGCAGGATAAAAAAAACAATTATTTGACACTATTTGTTCCGGTAGATCAAATAAAAAAATATGAGATAGAATATAGGATCAACTATATCTATCCGTATCCGATACAATTTTACTCCTACTCATGGGAATTCAGCCATTTGATCATATTGCCCCTTTTCAAACAGTGCAGGAGACAACAAACCTGTCACTTTCCCCTTTCAGCTAATGCATCCGACCACAAATTCGCAAATGGCTCGAATGTCGAATGGATCCCAAACCTCAACCTCAAGTGATCTTTGGAAATTATCCCAAAACAGGTAAAAACGCCGTTATTAGAAAGAACATGGCCCGCAGGAGTTTTGGGCCTCGAACCAAACTAACCAACAGACCCAAATGTCCTGAAAGCCCAAGCGACAAATGACCCGATTTGGAATTTTGGATGGAGATGTTTACTACAAAAAAAATCACACGAAGCGAATCTCACTGATTCATGGGCCCAACCGGTGGCCACTCAGACTATTGCGCCCCACAAACTGTATTCGTGCAGGTGCCGGCCGGTCTCTCTCACTGTTGCTTGCAGTCCACCCACGCGTACAAACACCAGCTCGCCAAGCGCCCTCCCGCCTCCGCCCTCCCCCCCAAAACCCTAGCCCCCACCTTCGCCACTGCGCACCCGAACCCTAAGGCCTCCCCGATCCCGGGATCCCGGCGCAATGGCGTCGCCGGACTTGTTCCCCAACGTCTCCTTCTCCGACGTCTCCGCCGGCGCCGCGCCGGTGGCGGACGGAGCTACCGCCGCGTTCGGCGTCGACGCCACCTCCGGAGGCCCGCGCCTCAGCCTTGTCAGGGCTGGCAAGGCTGAGGTGGAGCCAACGATAGAGATCGACCTCTCCGACGCGCAGGTATCCACCGTGATCTCATTGAACGTGATTTTGGGGGGAGTGAACCGTGAGCTGAGAGGTTCTGCTCTGCGAGCTACGCTCGATTCGGTTACTCGGTTTGATTTCTCTTGGTTTCGGGAGATGCTTGCTGCTTTTACTCTCGTATGCAGGGGAGTAATGGCATTGGATTTTGCAGATATTTAAGTTGGGACCGAAGGAGTGGCTGTGCGTGAGCGACGAGTCAGAGGCTAAAGCTGGCGTGGACGAGGTAATCTGCTGATTCTCCATCGGCTTATAGTTAATTTTGTGCCTATGTTTCGTCGAAGTGTACATTGTGCATGGAGGCTTCATTCCTTGCCCTTGTACTACATTAGTACTTTCTCGGAGTACATACTAAATGGCTTCATGTTAACCCCAAATTCTTTGAGGCAGAAGTCATTTTCAAGAGCAGTTAAGGTTGTTCTTAGGACAGAAGCAGAGAGCAAATCCTTCTCTCTAGCTTTTCAACGATGGAAACAACGAGTGATTAGTGGAAAAGCTGGTTTGTCCTTTTCATTACTTGTTTCAGATAATTTCAGCAGTTTGTTTCGGTGCATTATTTCGTATTCATTGCCTATTAATTTAAGTAGACATATGCATGGCATTAGTTATAGTCTCCGCACCTGCGTCATATTAGAGTGAAGTAATTGCATTGAGGACCAGTGAATAACGATTACACACCTGCTTGCACTGCATTTTTACATGTTGATTTAACTCACAATCTGATAAATAAATTATCATAATTTCATTTCCATACACTCTTATTGTACTATGTGAAGGATTGCATATATTTGCACAGCTAGGTCCACCAAGAATAATTATCATTCTACGATTCAGATTTAGCTGTCTACGGTTTGATGCATTTATTTTGGAGCAGTTGCATGAATACTCTGCACATGCAGAGCTTAAAAACACAAATATACTAGATATGCCAAAATTAAAACATTCTCTTTTCATACTGGTGTCAAAATGCTTATAGGTGCTTGTATGACAGGTGAGCTGTTGGAGAATGGATCAATAATTGCTTCAAGAAGCAAGTTTGATACAAAAATTGAAGCGTCGTCAGCAAAAATGTATTTCCATTACTATGGCCAGCTATTACATCAGCAAAATATGTTACAGGATTTTGTGAGAACAGGTCACCTTTTTCACCTGAAAGTTGTCAGTTCATTTATTCTCCTTTCATGGTATCCACCTTTATACATAAATATTAATAAGGCTCTGCACACTCTTTCCCATCAGGAACATACTATGCTGCTGTTATGGAAAACCGATCTGACTTTGAGGGTCGAGTTGTGGTCGATGTTGGAGCTGGGAGTGGGATTCTTTCTTTATTTGCTGCTCAGGTATGCATCAAACTTCCATGGTCAGATTACTTCTGTCTGAAATAAAATTAACGTGACATGATTTTGATACTGTCATGATTTTGATACTGTAATTTTAGGCCGGTGCCAGACATGTCTATGCAGTTGAGGCATCTGAAATGGCCGAACATGCTCAACGATTAATCTCTGGGAACCCATCCCTGGGACAACGAATCACGGTTTGTTTTGTGCCTCTTGGATCTGTACCCCTTTTGGTAACCTTGGACCCTCAAATTCTGCTGCTATACCTCCTGTGCAATAGGTTATCAAAGGCAAGGTCGAGGAAGTTGAACTTCCAGAGAAAGCTGACATACTGATTTCGGAACCTATGGGTATGTCATTCTGTTATACTTCCTGCAATTTTTTGACCTTTTTCTTTTATCTATATGCTCAGATGTTACATTCATGTTTCTTCTGCCTGTATATCATATATTGGTGTTCTAGTTCTTTCTATTGAGTTGTTATGCAGTATTAAATATACAGTTAGTGGCTAGACGATGAAAGTATATGCTATGTTTTTAATGCGTCGCCCAGTCGTCCAGGCGCTCAGAGAACCCATGGCGTCCTGGCCGCCTTACCAAATATGCAGTGAAACAGAGGGATGAAGGGAGAAGAGAGGAGAAACGGGTGGGGGACTGTTGGGAAGGCCAAAAAATTTTGTCACAACCATTCCTGTTGGCTTCGGTGCTAGTAGCAGGCGCAGAAAACCTTAGGCGGCCGTCGATCTGGATTGGCACGGCAGCGCCGGCGGACTGGCGATGCAATGGAGAGGGGAAGAAGGGATGGCACTAGCGAGGGAGCAAGAGGGAGGAGTGGAGGCAGCGGGAGATCGAGAAGGAGTTGCGGCGGCGGCGGCGAGATGGCGGCGCTGCGCCATTGAATCGAGC
Source organism: Eleusine indica (assembly GCA_030378355.1). Classification (NCBI taxonomy): domain Eukaryota; kingdom Viridiplantae; phylum Streptophyta; class Magnoliopsida; order Poales; family Poaceae; genus Eleusine; species Eleusine indica. The sequence goes on from CM059500.1 coordinate 48,197,008, forward strand.
GGCAGCGCTGCATCTTCGAGTCGAGGAGATGTGAAAATTGATTTCTCCATCGATCTGGTTATGTGGATGGGAAATACGACTTGAGGAAGCAGTTATGGGCTGCTTATTGGGCTGGGCCAAGCGACTCAATAATGCCTTTAATATTGTGTTCCAATTTCCAACTTTAACAGTGTAATGGGCCTTTTTTATGTGTAATATTATATCATGATATTTTCTGTTTAGGTATCGCATTACTGATTTATTTGTACTCCATTGCTTCTAGGGACACTTTTGGTTAATGAGAGGATGCTGGAGTCCTATGTTATAGCTAGAGATAGATTACTTGCTCCAAATGGTAAAATGTTTCCAACAACAGGAAGGTATGATTGCCTTTTTAGTTATTTACCTCATTTGGTAAACAGTAAGGGCACTATGGTTTCCATCTATTTGCTTGATTGTTTTTTAAGATCTCATTAGTCATTCTTCGATTCCATCAAACATTTCCTTTTTGTATGTTTTTTCTAGGAATGTTCATTAGGGAGGCCCCTATTGTGTAGATTTTCACTATGCACAGGATTCCGTCTTTTCTATCGTTGTGGAACTTAGCAGCATATCACTTTTGTGACTTCTCTTTATCGTGGATTGGGAATGTTAAACATTTTATGTCATCAAAACGTACTTGTCATACGATATGAAATGTTATTCACTGAAACGAATATCTATGTTGTCTTAAACTTTAGAACAGGCTTTCCATTTGTCAAATTCAGTAACTTCCGTTACATATTAGAGTAAGAAATTTTGCTGTTGCTTTGCGTCGTAAGGTTATGAGATAATGTAACCTTGGACCTTGTAATCAAGCCAGTGATTTGATCATGGTACCTGTTGATGGTCACATGTATAATAATTCAATTTGACATGTTTGGTGTTGAAATCACCATAGCCTTATGCCCTTATATGCCAATGGAACCCCACATTTAGAGGATGCATGCAGTTCTTTTACAACATATGGGGTTAATGTTTTTTGCAATCTAATAATATTCCAGATGATGCTCATAGTCACATGTAGTAGTTCTTTGATTCAGCCTTTGTTATTTCAAAATACTTATTGTTATTTGGTGCCTTGAAATTTGTAGGATTCACATGGCTCCTTTTTCTGATGAATATCTCTATGTTGAAATGGCAAACAAGGTAATAAATCTTATGCGTACATTCTTGTTGCCCAATGTACTATTGTGATGCTTTTGTAATATTGTTGCAAACTATTATATACAAATGCAACTCTGGAGGTAATTATTGTTGGCATTAAGAAACTTGACTAACCTAGGAGGCCTTGTAAATTGGAAGAATTAAGGCACCCACATTCACATCAAAGATGACTCAAAACTTGTCTGTTCTAGGTGTACATCCACATCCTTAACCAACTGAGCTAGGCCCTGTTCCTCTTGTTGATCATTAATATAAGAGGGAATACCACCTATTCATGCTCAGTTTTATCCATGAGAACTGTGCAGAGCTGAAGGGTTGATGGGTCCAATGCCTTTCAAGTAGCAAGCAATACTGCCTTGACTGGGGCATGCATTCCACTGCTGAATCATTGGACATCCTTCAGCTATTTAAATCAAAGATTAAGGCGTATATGTGCACTACCTAAGCTAACAATAAGGTTTCGGAGACTGATCAGTCACTTTTCTCTTGAGTTCCACTTTGATTTTATATAGCTAAATGTAGAAATCAACTCTCTCATGATCTTTAGTGTTTAGTATTGAATTAGCCAGCCATCTGATGTTAAGAAAAATCCTGTGAAAAAGACACGTTTTTCCAAGTAAGTATTGGTAGAGATCAATAACCGACCCCCGCTGGTAACATTATCAACATATTTGTTTAATTTACATACTCAACATAAAATACAACAGTCCAAGGTAGCAAGCATTTATTTCATGATGACCAGCATCTGCTGTCTTTGTATCTAAGTTGTCATTTTTGCATCTACTTCTGCTTATCATTATCTATGTTCATATATTTGTTGTGAAGGAATCTGCCTTATTTAGGTTTTAGGGCTTAGGGTTAAGGGCTTTTTAGGGTTTAGGGTTAAGTATTAGGGTTTTAGGGTTTAGGGTGTCTTTGTATCTAAGTTGTCATATCATTATCTATGTTCATATATTTGTTGTGAAGGAATCTGCCTTATTTGACTATATTGTTGTTTCATTCCAGGTCTCTCATGCTTTTCGGTCTAATATTGGGTTGTTGTGTACTTGCAGGCTCTCTTTTGGCAGCAACACAACTTTTTTGGTGTTGATCTTACACCTTTACACGGTTCTGCATTCCAGGGATATTTTTCACAGGTTGCTGCTATTATGATGTTTTTGTTCCTTATAATTTTGTTAATGTGTCAACTTTTATTCATCTCATGGTAAAAAATATTGCGATGGATGGTTTTATTTTCTCCAAAATATTGATTTCAACTGCGTTTGTCAGCACATGGCATTTTACTTTATAGTTTACCCTGAATTTACATGGTCTTTTGACTGACTATTGACTCTCAAAGTCAATCTAGTTTCTTCTGGTGCTTCACTGATTTATTGACTAATTCAAGTATTTGGAGGAGCATATATACCTCTCAGGCTCTCACCACATTTTGTGATAGGAAACTGATATTCTCTGCTGCCTGTGCTTGTGATTTGAAACAGTGGGCATAAATGGGGGATAAAAATGACTACTGAATCGCTTACCCAATTGTCTTTTATTTCTAACCTGTGACCTACAGGGGGATTATTTGTAGTGCAAAATTGTTCCATTTTTCTTCTATTAATCCTGCCTGGTTTTGTACTAGCATTCTTCTATCTACTGCCTTTATGGAGGCTTGCAATTTGAAACAATGGCATCCACGCGTGGTAGTTACTAATTATTCCTAATGAATCTCCTCTTTAATAAATTCTGTTTGTTTCTGAACTACGACTTACCTATGTAGAAGATTATTTCTGGTGAAACTTTGTTCTGATTTTTGTCCTAATAGTGCTGCCTTGTATCTGTACTAACGCTCATGTATGGCATCTCTTTGAAACAATGGCATCCACAGGGGGTAGTTACTAATTACGCATATTGAATCTCTATAATTAATTCTGTTTGTTTCTGAACTATGACCTACCAATCTATCTAGAAGATTACTTGTGGTGAAAATTTCTTCTGATTTTTCTCCTAATAGTGCTGCCTGTATCTGTGCTGACACTCATGCATGACATTTGGAATTTATGAATTTTATCAAGTATCTCATAGATGACCAGTGAGTGAGCATTTTTGCCAGACTGTATTTTATCCTTCACAAATCTAATTGCTTATTCTATTTTCACGCAGCCTGTTGTGGATGCATTTGATCCGAGATTATTGATTTCCCCACCTACATATCATACGCTTGATTTTACTAGCATGAAGGTAAGAACTCCCTCGAGGGATGAGATAATTACATGACATTTTTTTTAAATGTATGACATGCCTATCTTTCTGTTCCAGGAAGAGGAGCTTTACGAGATTGACATTCCTCTGAGTTTTGTAGCATCCGTTGGCACCAGAGTACATGGGCTAGCTTGTTGGTTTGATGTATTGTTCAATGGGAGGTAAGCATATTTCACTTTGTACCGGTATTTTCTATAGATTGGCTACTGCTGAATTGCAGTATTCTTAATTCTGTTTTCTCTGCAATCCTGTTATGTTATACTGCAGTACCGTGCAAAGGTGGCTTACTACTGCTCCAGGATCCCCCACTACTCACTGGTACCAACTGCGATGTGTTCTTTCACAGCCATTGTATGTTATGGCTGGCCAAGAAATAACAGGCCGCCTTCATCTGGTGGCTCACAGTTCTCAGAGCTACACGATTTACTTGACGTTGTCAGGTTGAACACCCTTTTCTTGCTTTATTTCACTTTTCAATCTTCTTTAATTGACACTTGAGAATTTTTGTGTTCTTTTGATTCCTACTTGAAGCTAAAATGTGGGGAGTGGGTGCGGAGCAAGGGGGCATCCTACAGACATCCACTGGAAAACTTGAACTCAAGGAGCCATACTATAGATTATCTCAACCACAGTCCTACATGACTTCACAAGATCAACAGCAGCAGCAACCACAGGTATGATGTATGTTTGTGTTGTAACAAACATCTTAATTTTGTCCTATTAGGCCATGGCTCAGCATCCTGTACTCTGCCATATGAAGCTTCATAGTCAGTTTGGCTAGTGGCTTGGTTTAGAGTATAATCACACACATGGTCTTAACACATGTACATTCACAAGACTCACAAATAGAGGTGGTATTCTTACATTAGGTTATTCGTGGATAATTCTAACCAAATGCTTGTCAATAATGGTGGGTTTTATGGTATTCGTATCATAGTTCATGAAACAGATGTGTGAGGATGTACGTGTTGCAGTACTGATTACTGAAGTATGTCCACAACCATCACTATGCACAAAATTAGTTTACCAGGCCTTGAACCATTGTCATATAGCACATACCCAGTGCTTAGGTTCCCACACATCTAGTGTATCTGTGTATGCATGTCGGTAGATAGATATTTGCATGTGAATTACCTATGATTCAGTATTATTGCTACTTCAGCATTCGATCTGCTTTTTTCTATTATTTCTTTTGTCTTCTTTTGCCGCATGCCTGCATTTGTTTGTTTGCTGTATTCCTATCAACAATTTGTAACGCTTGCACAACAAACAGGGATCTGAGCAGCAGATGCAAGAAGGTCTCAGCCCTGGTATCACGATAGATCAAGTAGACCAAGAATGTGGCCTCCACTAGGTAGCATGGAACCTGAGGTGCATGGTTTCCTCCCAGCAACGAGCTCAGGTCTGTACAACAGCATGCTCCCTAGCCAATGTTGTAAGATGTCGGCTGTCAAACGAAGGCTAACGTACATTCGAGGTGTATGAGATCACTCCTGAGTTGTGCAGCTGTAGCTAATTGCGATCATGTCTACTCCATTATTTTAGAGCTATCAAGAAAGCCACATTATAAAGTGTATTTCGTTCCAGGTAAAGCTGAAACAGCGGAGGCATCTAACTAGGATGGTTGTATGTTGTTCTGTACTTTTCTTATCTTAGAAATTAATTACATTGTTTGATGTCAGCTTTACTCGATTCCGTTCGCTACGTGGTACGCAGCTACAGTATGATCGACTTTTGGCGTGTCTGGATGTGTGTGATCACGGCAAAAATCTGCTCGGCATATCCTGCATCAGGCAGGTTGTGCTGGTCCCATTTGTGTCGTCGTCCGTTGAAACGCCTGGAACGCGAAATGGCCACGCGGATGTTCTTGGCCATCAGTTCAGATTCGATGGTTGTCGGAGTAAAGATATTTTGTGTGAAACGTTTAATACTACTACTTGATTATTTGGATACAAGTCTACAAATTTGATTATCTGAGGACAGCGGGACGGGATCGGATCTGAATCCGCTGGGTTACAGATGCCAGGAGGGGCACGGTAAAGCAGCAGATCCGACACACGTGATTCCGTGCAGAACGACATGATCGATCGCGGTTTCACTTGTGTGCAGCATCACTTGCTGGTGGCGATGGAATATACCTATCCGAGTCTCCTGGCCTGCGTGCTTCCTACAACCTGGCGTGCTTTTTTCGTGTTCCGGTCCCCCGGGGCGCGTGAGCCTTCGTTTTTTTTTTTTTTGAGCCTTCGTTTCGTTAGCTACGAACTCTCGTTGCATGCCATCATAATCGCCAAGTTATTCAGGTGCAGCTAGGGGCAAATCATAGATGAAAATCGTCTCAAAGATGATGATATATTATTATAAGAGGTTGGTTGAGAATACCACCAAACTAAAGTCGAGCAGTCCTATGGAATGATTACAGGCAGTGCCTGAAAATTCTAGAAACTTGTTGTCGACATCATCAGCTCACCTCAGCCGAGACCACTGCCGCAGCGGAACCACCAGTTCCGCCACACACCGCACACGGGATCGGCGAGTAAAAGATTACGGTCGATTGCAACGTGGCCGCGGGCCTCGGCGACGTGCCGCTCACGGGAGCCCCCGACGCTCCAGAGCATTCGCGCGTCGCCTTGACGGCTCCGATCAAACCCGCTCCCGCATCCGACGGTTACGAATGCGGTACCCGGCCTATATAGCCGCCTCTCCCGAGCCTACTTCCGTCTCCTCATTTTAGCCCAGCAGCAGGAACAAATTTATTCGTCTCGTCCGTTCTCCCCCGAGTTCTAGAGAAAACTCCCGTCCGATTCGCTGGATTCCCGTGAGATGGCGGAGCCGAACCCCGAGCCCCAAGTGGTAAGCGAAATCCCTCCGCCTCTCCCCTCGATTCGACGCTGACGCGCGTGGAATTCGCCACAATTGGTGCTGATTTGGTTGGTTTTCGATTTGGGGGTTCGTTCGTTTCAGGAGGAGAGGGAGGTGGTGGTGCAGGAGCAGGAGCCGGCGAAGAGGCCGGCCCCGAAGCTGAGGTACCTCGACTTCGTCCAGGTGGCGGCGGCGCAGGCCGCGGTGTGCCTCGCGGGGCTGTACGGCCTCGCCAAGGGTCACGCTGGCCCGCTCCGCTCCGGCGTCGACGCCGTCGAGTCCGCTGTCAAGGGCGTCGTCGGCCCCGTCTACGGCCGCTTCCACCACGTCCCCCTCGACGTCCTCGCCTTCGTCGACCGCAAGGTAATCGCAACTCCCGAGCAGCCTTGTAGTTCATCGCGGTAGTTTCTCAATTCGCGGGGTGGACACGGTGCCGTGGTCTCCACGTTCCGCGCCGAACTGGCACGGTCCAGCCGTCGGCGGAGACGGGGGTCCCGTCCTTCTCCCGCCGTGCGTGCGTCGCACGTTAGCTCTGGAAGGTTCCGTGCCGCTTGATATTTTTCCTTGCGCGGTGCATGATTGCTCTGGCATAACGAGGATGCGGGAGGTGTGGCCATCTTGAGCACCGGCCCCAACACCCTGGGGACCTGCTAGGTGGGTGGGTGGATGGTGAAACTTTGTTCTCGCGCGGGGTTCCCGTGGTGGTGCGGGGGGAATCTGCCCCTGTATCGAGCGCTAGATTCCTTGGGTTCCGGCGCATGTTAGCAGCACTGGGCGAGTGGGCGGAGACTACGATGCTATTGTCCACCTGTTAAACCTTGAATTTCTAAACAATCCTCTGATAATAATCCTCGCTAAAATGAGTTCTCGGCTTGTGGTGCTGACCGAGGTGCGCCAATTCCCCATTTTCAGGTGGACGATACGGTGAACGAGCTGGACAAGCACCTGCCGCAGTCGGTGAAGACCGTCTCGGCGCAGGCTTACGTGGTGGCCCGCGGCGTCCCGGAGGTGGCGCGCGAGCTGACCGCGGAGGCGCAGCAGTCGGGCGTCAAGGGCGCGGCCCGCGCGGCGCTGGCCAAGGTGGAGCCCGTTGCCAGGGACGTGTACGGGCGCGTCGAGCCTGTGGCCAGGGACCTGTACGGGCGCTACGAGCCGGCGGCGGAGCACCTCGCCGTCTCCACCTGGCGCTCGCTCAACAACCTGCCGGTCTTCCCGCACGTCGCGCAGATCGTCGTGCCCACCGCCGCCTACTGGGCCGAGAAGTACAACAAGGTGATCGCCGCAGCCGCCGAGAAGGGGTACACCGGAGCCAAGTACCTGCCGGCCGTCCCCACCGAGCGCATCGCCAAGGTGTTCGCGGAGGAGAAGGGCGCGGCCGAGACCCAGTAATGTGATCGTGCCGTAGCACTTTACTCCTGGTAACGGGTCTCTGGATTGGCCCTCGAAGTGAACTGAGTAATAATCTGGGGGCTAAAGATGGGTAGTGATGTTGTATTAGATGTGATGGTGATGGTGGTGGGACATTTTCAATGTTGGTGCTCAAAACTCTAGTAGCTCTACTTTGTGTGGTGCTCTGCTTCTCGCTTTTGTATAAAGCTGTTCGACGTCGTAATCCCTTGCTAATCCAGTGCATTTAGGTCTTGTAGCTTCTGTTTGTTTAATCAGATTGTTAGACTAGTTGGTTGGTAAGCTGTTCAATTGGCCGTCCTTTTGCAAATTGTCGCTTGGTAGTCCTGGCGCACAGTATCTTTTTTGCTCTGCCCACTGTACTCTGCCCGTCGTCTGGTTGCTCTCAGTGCCGTGGTGCTATTGGCAGGCGTCAAAGTCCTACTACGACGCGTCGTGTATTCACAGAGAGCCGTAGAGAGCTGTGTAAAGTGATGTTGTTCTGCTGATATTCGGAAAAGGAGATACTACTCCATTCCGGAAATGAAAGTCATTCGGACAGAGAAAGTTGGAACTACTGTTAGTGCAAATCGGCATGAATTACGGAACGGAGGGAGTAGTGGATACGCTGAGCAATGCTGCTGTGTTGTGTTGCGCTGCCAATTTCTATGGCCATATATTGTGGTTTGTGACTTTCTCGATTCGTGAAACTCCGAAAGCAGTCAATCAAATTATCAAAAGGTCTCGTGCTGGGGGAGATTTTCGCTTTTGGCGACGTGAACGTGATGTGGAGATAAAAGGAAAGCTAGTTGAATGCCTGTTACTGTCTGTGTGGGCCACTCGCTAGAAAGGAGCCACGGCCCATAGACTGTTAGCCTAGGAACAAATCAGGGCTCACGAGCCACGGCCCATAGACTCTATGCTTAGCCCAACTTGACACAAGGAAAAAGGACTACTCTAGCCCAGGAGGCCGAATTCACTTGTCGAACTTTTTCAGCCCGTTAGGCCTGGACGCCGACAGCCCGCCTGACATTTTTTTTTCCGCTTAAAGCGAACTGAGCAGAGCAGAGAGGATGTCCGTCGCCCACGCTTCAGCCAGCTGCCTCAAAGTCGTGCAACCTGATCTGTTCGTTCCAACGGCGGGATACGGGGGAACGCCGTAGAAGCCATGGCAAGCACAAGCAGAGCTGCAAAGAAAACATGATAGTAGTACTTATCAGACAGGAGCCGAGGTGCAGCGCGAGCATCTGCGACGAGTTTCACCGGGACACACTGATACAGCTGGTACGCCAAACACGCCCGTGGAACGCCCTGTGCCATGTCGGCACAGCATGTCCCGCCGTGACAAAGGGACTGATACACTGTAACCTCGAATCGAAGGCAACATCCCGTTCTAGATGTGAATCGCTGTCGACATGTGGGCAGCGATGCCTCAACTTGGGGAACTCGCAAAAAGCTATGCAGAATTGCTGATTCGTGCAGTGAGGTGATGAGGGACCGACATGTCTCGGCGTTCCTTTGGCGGCAACGTCACGGGCCAGCGTTTCAGACTATCCACACTCGTATATTCTAGTTTGGTAATCGAGAATTTTTTTTATATCTATTTTTTTATCATTTATTATTTATATCTTATACTCTATACCAACTATCTTATATTTTATTCAATCATCTTTAACTACCATCTTCTCTCTCTTTACTATTTTCTTTTTTTTAACCTATTTTCTTGTCTCTGTATCCACATGGCATGCTCCTGATGCTCCGTATCTATATTACCGGGTGGTCCGTGATCCATCAAGAATGCAGGATGAGAGAGCTGTGCGGTACTTTACCGAAAGGAGCCAGTACCCCGGTGCAGCACCTGATATGCTATCCGCGTACTGCAAGTGGACATCTAGTACCCCAGTGTGAGCAGCCTCAATGCAAGCTTTCTTTCTCCTTTTTTCCTTGGGGGAAGTGGCGCCGGCTGAGCTGATGGGTGAGATCCGCTGCCTGCGTCAACGGGTCACGAACATGTGCAACAAACATGCACAACACGTGCTGCTTCCTCTATGTACTCCCTCAACTCTCAAATCGGCCGTCGTTTTGAGCCGGCAAATATTTTTTTAAAAAGTCACTAAGTAGTGTTGATGTGTTATGGCATGATCTTTTAATAAAATAATAGTACTACTCGCACATGTATGTATCCTCATCGATATTTCTGATTTAGTCGTTCCTCACTTCTTGATAAAAAGAATAATTTATTCCATTCCATAGAGGTCAAAATTAGGGAGAAAAAAATATGTGCTGATGGTCCGCAAACACTAAACAAATCATGTTCTGCCTGGATTTTATCGTCTCTTCAGCCTGCTGTTTGTGGACTGTTCCTACAGAATTTTTTTTTTCTCAGAATTAGTCCTCCTTCCTTTGCCAGAACGCCCCAAAACAATCGTTTCCCATTGAGAGGTTAAACGAATTGTGATATATGAAAGCAAAATAATGCATTGTGCTTAAAGAAAATAAGCAAGCAGAATACAAATAAAACTGTGTTAAGAATAAAGAAACAAAATAGTCGTAGTGTACATCACAAATCCTTGATAAAGCTCGGTCGTAAAATCCACGGTAGGCCGAAGACTCTCCATCACAAAAGCACCCCCAAAAGCCCCTCTTGTACCTGTCATCCTATACCTAAACCACATGGCCACATCCAATTATCTTGCCGCCTCCTTTTCTACACCACACTAGCGTCAAGCAAGCCGATCCCCATCCGGGCCGCATCGCATCGACGACCCCGCACCCAATCCCAACCAACGTGTCGCCCGCAGCGACCTGTAGCGCGGCATGCTCGCTTACGGCAAACTCATCATCATCATCTCGTCTCCCATCCCAGCTCACTTTGGCTGCGCCGCCTCGAAGTCGGCAAGCGGCCGGAAAAGGCAGCGCGGCACGAGCCAACGAACGGCTCGAGGCTGATCGATCACGTAAGCAATTAGTTTTTAGTTAATAATACTGTAGAAAAAAAAAATCCGGGTTTCCGAAGATAACTTGGCGTAAACCGCCAACGATTCCTTCCATCATCTGATTCTGATCTGACGAACCGGACGCCGCTATATATAAGCGCGCCCGCCACCTACCTCGCCTTCTTTAAACGGACGGAAGCGGAAAAAACCCAGCCCCCCTCGCAACTCACAACTCAACCCAACCCGGCATCTCGCTCCCCTCCCACCTCCCTCCCTCTCATCGCCCCGTCGCGAAATTACGCTTCAGCCCCCCACCACCGCCACCGCGGCGCGGTCGGCCGGCCGCTTCGCGTCGCCGATCCGGACCCCGCTCCACCCCCGCCCTCGCGATGGTCGAGACCAGGCGGAGCTCCGCGGCCAAGCGCCGGGCCTCGTCCGAGGAGGCGTCGCCGGCTTCGCTCGCGCCGGAGGCCGCCGCGTCGGACTCGGGCTCGCCGCCTCCGCCGGAAGACCCGCCTTCCCCGACGCCGCCCCGGGCCCGATCGGGCAAGCGCGCCAAGGTCGCGGTAAGGGCATGCATGCGTTTTTCGTGGCGCGGATTTTTTTTTTCTCCGAGGTGGGGATTGATCTGACACCGCTGCTGTCTTCTGCTGCTGGTGACGGGTAGGTTGAGACGGCGGAAGAGGATGATGATGACGATGCAGCGGCCGGTGACAAGGCGGTGACGGCGGTCGATGTGCTTGACAGTTCCGTGGATAACCTTCATGGCGTGGCCCGGTCGGCCGGGGCCGGGGCCGCATCGTCCTCCGCCGTGTCCCAGTCGACAGGTGTGTTTTTTTCCTTTTCTTTTTTTTGCGTGATGGGATTGCGTTTTGGATATGGTGGATGAGGTTTCGTATAGTTGACAGAGATATTTGATTCAATAGTCTTTCTGATTTCAGGGAGGAGGAAGAAGAATAGGCCAGTGAGGTCTTTTGCGACTGATGAGGGGACTCTCTGGAAGACGCGGCCCGTCTCGGCGAGTGGACGAGCTGAAGCTTGGGGCAGGCTGATATCCCAATCTTCTGAGGTTTGTTGTCGAACTTGATCAGTGGTGAATTTTTTTTTTTTTGGTCTTCATTGAGTACAACATTCAACCAATAGGCAATGCAAATGATACTGTCCTCTACTTTGTCGATTCAGTCCGGAATGCCAATCCATTTGGTACTCAACTGAACCGTTGGCCGTTGCAACCAAACCATAACATACTGTCATACCTCTTGTGTTACTAATGCATATGATGTTTTTAGTTGAAAACAGTTTATCATCAAAGACAATTCTTTTATGCACATAAACAATACAATCGAGTCATTTTTCACTGTAGAGCTATCATAAATTACATGTTGTACCTTATCATGTATGGGTTCTATTGGCGACACAAAAATTATGTGCACATTATCATTGTATCTTATTTAACTGGAGGAGACATTGTGGCTTTTCTCAGTAATGTCAGTGCTAGGTCATAGTGAATGGTGATGGAGAGAGTAGAGGTCGTCCCAACGTGCTTCTTACTAAGCTGAGCTCATTTACTCTTCCAGTTTTAGTGTGTAAACTGGAATTATGGTACTGTTCTGTTAATCCTTTGCCATTAACTTTGTTTCTGATATACCTCTTCTTTTATCCTCCTCAGTACCCTTCGATTCATATTTGTTCTACTCATTTCACTGTTGGCCATGGTGGAAAGTATGACTTGAAGCTCACCGAGTCATCTCCTGGGTCACTTGTTTGCAAACTGAAGCATGTCAAGGTACAGTTGGTTCATTGCCTTTACTGGGCTTCTCTTGCCCGTATGCTAAGCTTTTGACTCACAATGTTGACCTCTTGTACAGAGGGGTGCTTCCCTTGAGATCTACGTATCCAAAGTTGTTCATGTCAACGGGAAGGCCTTGGACAAGGCTGCTAAGGTCACCTTGATTGGAGGCGATGAAGTCATTTTTAGTTCACTTGGGAGGCATGCTTATGTATCCTTTTCTACCACTAACTACTTTCTTTAGTGCTTCTCCATTGCTCCTATTGAAAGCTGGTCTGCTAATTTATTTGATGGTTTAGAAATTTGGACAAGAATCCTTTTTCAATATGGAATTCCTTAATGTGTTGGTAGATATTTCAACAGCTTCCAGAGGACAAATCAAGCACATCATCATTGTGTTCAACATGTGTGATTCCACAAGAACAACATCCAGTTATCAAAGTTACACCAGATAACCCATCATCTAAAGGAGGCAAAGTATCAGCATCATTTGGCTTTGGAAATGGCCGACCTCCCTTGATTCCTCATGGTGAGCATATCTTGCAGCATTTCTTTTCTACTGTTCTCTGTTGAATTCTGAGTTAGTGTCATCATGGCCTTCAGTATAAGGAGATACTTATCTAGTTGTCTGCTTCAAGAAAGATCGCACAATATTTTCTTATTGTACTGCACTAAAAGAGAAAGCATGTTCTAAGAAAAACTTTTGTTTTTCTTGAACAGATAAGGACATAGTCATCAGTTTATGTAAGACTATGGAGGAACAGAGCCATTACACTTCTGAGGAAATTGTGCCCTTTGCTCAACAACAACTTTTAAAGGATGATCTGAAGAAGGCAACTATCAGTGCAAGTGATATATCAGAGTCATTAGACACTTTTCCATATTATCTAAGGTACAATCAAGAGCAATTATATCATCTATACTAATTACAGAAGTAGGATATGTTTTCTTTGGAGTTAATGAACTTGTTGATTGAATAGTCTCTGGTATGGGCTCTCTGATAATCGATTCACATCCTTGCAGTGAGAATACAAAAAATGTTCTCATGTCGTCAGCATACGTGAACCTATGTTGCAAGGACTCTACCAAGTGGACAAAAGATATATCTTCTCTTTGCAAACGGGTTCTATTATCTGGTCCAGCAGGTATAATTCGTGTGCTTTTTAAGATGACCGCTTGTACAGTCACATGCATGGTAATTAACTTACATGTTTATAGGGTCTGAGATCTACCAAGAATTGTTGGTGAAGGCGCTTACCAAATTCTTCAATGCTAAGCTGCTCATCCTAGATTATTCACTACTGTCTGGTGTAAGTCTCCTAACCATATATTCTTTTGGCTGTGTTATGGTAGTACTATATTGAAATAGTGAATAGAGCACAGCTGTGGGCATGATTGGTTTTTTTTGCCTTGCTTATCATTGCATGAATGATAGCTCATTTCCCTCTGTCACAAAAAGCATGTAAACTGGTCCGGGCAAGGTGAGGCAAGGTTGCCTATCATATGTTTCTTGCCGGCAAGTTGAGGCAAAAAATCAATCATGCACCCAATAGTGAAACTTTTAACTTTTCATCCAAATTGAGAATATATAATGAAGGTTTACTGAATCATACATGTTTGTAACCCTTAGAATCTTGATTCTTTGACAAGCTGTATAAAACAAAGCTAAGTTCTGCTGTATCTGTACCATTACCATTACACATTGCGTTAATGTTGGACATCTGGTGAATTGGTGATGTTAGCATGTAAATTGATTTACTTGGTATCTGGTGCAAAAAATGAATTTAGTGTAAAGGTGTTATGACTGTAAATGATAGGAACATAATCAGAAACAAGTAATGATCCAAAATTTCCTATCTCCTTTTTCATCTGGTATTATTTGAGTAGTTTTGAGCTTGATTATATGTTTGTTTCAGGGACAGTCTTCAAAATCAAAGGAATCGGAGTCGTACAAAAAGGGTAAGACCATCCTTGTCATATTAATGAAAAAATTGTTCTTGCAACTGCTTGCATTTTTATGGATGGCAAACTTTTGAACTGAGTATGCTGGCATCTGTTGGAAAAATGACAGGACACCAGCACTTGTTCCACAATGCTGTATGGTGATAATTAAACCACCTGTTATTTTGTTATCAGGCAGTAGTAATGTTTGCCATGTTTCTTTCAGGTGATAGGGTGAGATACATTGGTTCTCTACAATTGTCAGGGATCGTCCTTGACGGACAGAGGTATGCTAATTGTTACGGATGACTGTGTGTCCTGTACTTCGTGTTTCTCTGCCTCACTTGTATGAATGTTTCAAGTAATGTTCCTTTTTGTGGTATATATCAGTAGTAAAGAGTAGAGTGCTTTATATATGGACCCTACAGTAGGGGATGCTGATGATTTGTGGAGACCTATTATACTTTAGAGTGCTTTATATATGGACCCTACAGTAGGGGATGCTGATGATTTGTGGAGACCTATTATACTTTTTTCATAGGTTTTAGAAAGCAGTTTTATATGATTCGAGGTTAGGTATTTATCATTATATCTACGGATTGATGGCTATCATCTACCTTTTCCTGTAAACAGTATAGAAAACATGATGCTGAATTACCTTTTTCCTTTTTATGTATTCCTTCTTATCTGTAAACCAATGCCCTAATAAATATTTTGATCCTGCTTAAAGGTCTTACTGTGACTAAAGGTTGGTTAATTAGATGCCAATTGTAAATAATTTGTGACCACCCTGTGTTTTCAGATAATACTACAGTCTTGTCATTTCTCTCTCTTTTTTTGCTGCATCTACTGGTGGTTCATGCCATATAATTCAATCTGCAGAGCTCCAGACTATGGTTCACAAGGTGAAGTGCGTCTTCCTTTTGAGGAAAATGGATCCTCAAAAGTTGGAGTCAGATTTGATAATCAGATCCCTGGGGGAATCGATCTAGGAGGCAATTGTGAGCTTGACCACGGTTTTTTCTGTTCAGGCATGTCTTGTGCTCATATCTGCCTATAATTCAAACCTAATTAGGTCATGTACATCAGCTGTTTTTTATTTCCATTTAGGGTTATATTTTTTGTATAACTCACACTGTATGTTCATCTGTTTCTACCAGTTGATTCTCTATGCCTTGATGGCCCAGGATGGGAGGATAGAGCCAAACATCCATTTGATGTAGTATTTGAGGTGAGAGTCTTTTCTATACAATTATATCAATTTTTCTTTCTTTTCCATAGGTCTTTACTGATTGGATCTTTTTGCAGTTTGCTTCTGAAGAAAGTCAACATGAGCCTCTTGTCCTATTTCTGAAGGATGTTGAAAAAATATGTGGAAATAATTACTCCTATCATGGTCTGAAGAACAAGCTGGAAATCTTCCCAGCTGGTGTTTTTATTGTTGGGTCCCAGACGCAGGCAGATAGTCGGAAAGATAAAGTATTTCTTATGAAGATAATCTACTCAATTCCGTTATGATTTTCAACTGTCCTGTACACCTAAAGTTTAATTGTTTATCTGCAGTCAAACAGTGCGTCTCCTTGGCTTAAATTCCCATACAGCCAAGCAGCAATACTTGACCTCGCATTCCAGGTATCTCTTTTTTTATATAGCTGATTCTTGTTACCTTGAAAATGAAAGTTCACTTATGTCGAGTCCTACCATTTTCTTCTTCTGTGATGCTTTATCTTCAATTTTATTTCTTAGAAATTTATGTGCATGCTGTATCCCATGATGGCTATTAAACTCTATTCACACGCAACTCGATTACATTAGGAGTGAGGATGCTGCGTAGTAGAGAAATGTTTTTTTTATTAATTGCAGTGTACAGTACACATTGACTTTATGCAACAAGATCAGTTGCTGATATCTTCAATAGCTGTTTTGTTGTTGCTATCATATAGTGGTTCATTGATCTTTCTGGTTGATGAACTACAGGTTGCATTATTTTTGTGCTACGATTTCACTCATTGTTTTGTACTCCATCTGACTTGTGTGGCAGGATAGCTTTGGTCGGGTGAGTGACAAAAACAAAGAAGCACTGAAGACGTCTAAGCATCTAACTAAACTCTTCCCAAATAAAGTGACAATTGAAGCACCACAGGTGTGTCATTTATGTTTTTTAAAGGGATTTATAGTATGTGAAGCATGCTGTTCTCAATTGTTTTCTTTGTCAAGGAAGTTTCTTCTGCAAGTTTTAACTCAAAAACTATGCCACAGGGGGAATCAGAACTCTCCCAGTGGAAACAGCTATTGGATCGTGATGTTGAAATTCTTAAGGCAAAGGCTAACATTTCAAAGATTCAGTCTGTAAGTATCCTTGAATAGCTTGTTATGTTTTCTTTGTACACTTGTTTGTCATTATTTACATAACTCTGGTATCCTTCCAACTTCAACTGTTGGTTTTGAATAACTTACACTAGTGAATAGTGATACCATGGCATTTTGACTATTCATCATTCAACTGCCTTTTCTGTTCCTGATTTGTGGTATCGTTAGACTTTGCTAACATACTTTTTCTATTGTTGCAGTTCCTGACCCGCCATAATATGGAATGTACTGATGTAGAATCAGCAGTTTGTGTGAAAGATCGCAATCTTACAAGTGAATGTGAGTGCTATACTGTTTTCTGCTCCATCATGTATTTTGTGGTTCATGAAAGCTGTAGCATCATTAGTCTAATTCTTTTGGTTTCAGGTGTTGATAAAATAGTGGGTTATGCTTTGAGTCACCAACTGAATCATCGTATGACTGAAGCTCCAGTTGATGGGAAAGTTGTCCTTTCTGCTGAAAGGCATTGTCTCTAGCCTAATTTGTAATAATAAATACTTCCAGAAAGCTTGTTTCCTGGTTTTATCTGATGGTTGCTTTGGCGAACTTTCTGAATTGCAGTCTTAAGCATGGAGTTGATTTGTTGGAGACTCTACAAACTGACCCTAAGAAGAAGAGCAGAAAGAAATCACTTAAGGTGACATGTTTTATTGAATTGTTAAGATCACCTGATTTGTATTACCAGGATATGGCTATAGGCAGACTGACCTATGCTGTTGTTTGAAACTTGCAAACAAGACTGCAGTAGTCGCTAGTGTCATATAATTTCTTCTCTGTTTACTTTGTTGCTGTCAAATAGCTTAGCTTGTTCCCTAATACAGTATCATTTTGTGGCATCGACACTAGCATTTGAATTTTTAGCTCGTTCTGTGGCATAAGCTTCTAAATCCATTTTATGGCATGGACACTAGCATCAGTAATTCGTTTGTTAACATTGGAATAACCTGCTGAATCACAGTAAGCCTGAATTGCTGTCATGTATCAATGGATTCCAGTTTTTATAGATAATGATTTTGAAATAGAGGGAAAGAGAGATGAGCACCATTTTTCCTTGCCTTATGTACCTGCAAAGTGATGGGTGTGAGTTTGTTATGGAATCAAGTCGAGGAAGTGGGCAGTGGTCTCTACTTTTTGCCTTTTTGGGATCTAATAACACGAGCCATGACTAGTTGGGCCTGACTCACCCAAACTTTTTGGGCACATTTTTTGTTTGTGTTAGAGGACTAGATACATAATTTATATGCAAGTGCTACACATAGTTGGCAACAAGAGATATTTGTTATCATATGATGTGCTATACTAGTTAAAGTGGTTCTCATATCTTACTTTCACTTTGTCATTGTCAGGATGTTGCCACGGAGAATGAATTCGAGAAGCGCCTTCTTACTGATGTAATCCCTCCAGATGAGATTGGTGTTACCTTTGAGGATATTGGAGCACTAGAAAATGTCAAGGAAACTTTGAAAGAGTTAGTGATGCTTCCTTTGCAGAGGCCTGAGTTGTTCACCAAAGGACAACTTATGAAGGTACATACCGTTCTCCAACCTTGAGGTGTTTTATGAATTATTTTCTAAGTATGCTTCTTAGATAGTCCTCTGTTATATTCTCAGTTTCAAAACATTTGCTGTTTAAAAGTTCTGATATTGCCTATGTCCCACTTTCAAACACATCTCTCTCCGTGGACTCCTTTTAGACTTGTGTGTTGGCTCCTTTTGGACACACATGCAGAGTTGGACTGGTGTCTTGATTGTTAGTTCCATTGTTTTCTGGCTTTTAGTTGCTTTTCCCCATTTGGCTTTGTGAATGACATCCTATTGTCCTGTTGCCGAAAATAAAATAAAAGAATTGGTGCGTTTCATCATGTTATTGAGTTCCATTGTTTTCTGGCTTTTAGTTGCTTTTCCCCATTTGGCTTTGTGAATGACATCCTATTGTCCTGTTGCCGAAAATAAAATAAAAGAATTTGTGCGTTTCATCATGTTATTGAGTGCTACTTATAGGCAATTATTTTGTTGATTTCTTTGATATTGTATTTGTTTTTCCAATTTTCACAACGTGCAACATAAGGGTTTGACTGTCCTTTCTGTACCAGCCATGTAAAGGAATATTACTTTTTGGTCCACCTGGCACTGGGAAGACCATGCTTGCTAAAGCTGTTGCAACTGAGGCAGGTGCTAACTTTATCAACATATCAATGTCAAGCATTGCTTCAAAGGTACTTATACAATACTAAACTGATTCATTTTGTTCTCATTTTCGAATACTTACTTTGCTGCTTTAAACTGTTTGATTCTAACAGTGGTTTGGTGAGGGAGAAAAGTATGTGAAAGCGGTGTTTTCACTTGCAAGCAAAATTTCTCCTAGTGTTATTTTTGTGGATGAGGTTAGTCAGCGAATTATAATCATCATTGATAATATGCCTCTGTGTCTTACTAAATAACTTGCATTCTGTGTCCCTTTTAGGTCGATGGCATGTTGGGTAGACGTGAGAACCCAGGGGAACATGAAGCCATGCGCAAGATGAAAAACGAATTTATGGTGAACTGGGATGGCCTGAGAACCAAAGATAAAGAACGTGTTTTAGTTCTTGCTGCTACTAATAGGCCATTTGATCTTGACGAGGCTGTTGTTAGGAGGCTCCCCAGGAGGTAATTACAGTGCATATTTATGCTCTGCACTTAAAATGCAATGATGACATGCCAATTAATAACTCATGATCAAACCTTTGTTTAGGTTGATGGTGAATTTGCCAGATGCACCGAATAGAAAAAAGATTCTTGGTGTAATACTAGCCAAAGAAGATCTGTCTGATGATGTAGACATGAACACACTAGCTAACCTGACTGATGGGTATTCTGGCAGTGATCTTAAGGTTATTGAGTTGTATCTTTCTTATTCTTTTTTCATTTCTGAGTTTCACTTTCTTTGTATTGACTGCAACAACTATTTTGCAGAACCTGTGTATTACAGCTGCACATTGTCCAATAAGGGAAATCCTTGAAAAGGAGAAAAAGGTCAGTTCAGATTTTCATGATACTTCCTATATTCAATTATTCATTTAAGGATCTTGATATTATGAACTATATTTGTATTGAATGTTAGATTTTTTTTTGGGTTACAGTATATATGGATATGCTGCCCATCTAACCTGTAGGTGCTAGTGCCACTGCTATAGGGTTCATTGCACAAATTGACTTTCTATTTTGTGCATCTGTAGGAGCGAGCCTTAGCAGCAGCAGAAAATAGGCCACTGCCACCTCAATGTTCCAGCAGTGATGTTCGTCCTCTGAAATTTAGCGATTTCAAGCAGGCACATGAACAGGTAAATGTTACTGCCATTTGCCTTCTATTTGTCTGCCAGACGAGTAAATACTGCTATTATTTTCTCTAGCATCAAATTACAACCGCAAGAGTACACTACATTTGGTACAAATGCTATTCTACACCTAGGGTGTTTAGTATTATTCTACACAACTAATTTACTGAATAGAATTTCGTCATGACGATGATAATTACTGAAGAGTATTTGTTTAGTAATTAGTGTTGGGTGTAGAATAAGACTGAACACCCCGGGTGTAGAATTTGTGGTCTATAGAAATGAAAACACAGCTGGAATTTGTGAGTTGAGGTGTCAATGAATGAATAAAAAACTGCTACTTGTCATAAGCATGTTATTGTCACCAAGATGCCCCTCAGCTAACTGTTTATGCTAACATACCGGCTTGCCTCTTCAGGTATGTGCAAGTATATCATCGGATTCGACAAACATGAACGAGCTTGTGCAATGGAACGATCTGTATGGAGAAGGCGGGTCCAGGCAGAAGACGTCACTGAGCTACTTCATGTAATTTATGATTAAGATTGTATAGAGCGTTCGTTAGCGTAAAGCAGCAATAGGCAAGCAAGCTGCTTATTTCGTTGTTGGTGTATAGGCGGCTCCCAGTTAATTTGCTGGTGATCTTCAATCCGTGTCTGTATGACTGCATGTAGCCTGAGCATCGAGTCGGTTAATTTAATTCAATGGCTGCAATTCATGGTCCTTCGAAAAAAAAATGGCTGCAATTCATTTAACCATGATCATCTAACTCTGACGCGCTTGGAATGGCTGGCCGTCGTATCCATGATTATTTTCTGGCGATCTGCTTCACCAGGATATTATTAGATATAGATACTTGCATATATAGCCGCCTGGTTTTTGTGATCATAACCAGAATCCTGTGTTATCTTCGATAAGGGAAATTCGACTGCTCAGCACAGTATTACTGGTAGACGATAAGGGCGCAATTCATACGGCGGTTTGAAGTAATCTGGTCATGGTCTGATGACACTGACTTGTTGAGGCATGTATTCTTGCTTACTTTGTGATACTCTTATATTCGTCTTCTAAAAAGAATATTCTGTTCTGATCATCAAACTTCTCTCCTCTATACTAATTTTTATCCATCATCTATATCAATTATCATATATTATTATAATAAATAGTACCAAATAGTACACAGTTCAGACATGACAGACATCGGTTTGGTTTGCGTAGGTCAGCAAAAAACATACGAAATTTAGCAGTGTCTCGGAAATCTTGTACTGTACTGGTACCAAATGGTAGCGACAGCAGATTACAGGCCCCCGGGATTGTCACGTGTTGAATTTGATTCAGAGCAGGGCGAGGTGCGATGCCTGCTGGTCCTTGCCGCAGAGCCGCGCCATCCGCTGCAGCAGCGCCCCGATCTGCGCGTCGTCGTGGTCGGCGTCGCTCCGCGCCACCACCTCCCTCATCTCCGCGGCGCGCCGCCTCACCTCCTTCCCCTCGCCCTCTCCTCGCATCACAGCGCGCACCGCCCGGGCCACGTCCTCCGCCCTGAACTCCCCGAACCGCCGGTGCTGGGGCACGCGCACGGCGGCGCCCAGCTCGGCGGCGAGGTTGGCGTTGATGGGCTGGTCGATGTGCAGCGGCAGGGCCACCATGGGCACCCCCGCCGCCATGGCCTCCATCACCGAGCTCCACCCGCAGTGCGTCAGGAACGCGCCGCATGCGCTGTGTCCCAGCACCCGCCGCTGCGGGGCCCACCCTTCCACCACCATCCCCCGCGCGGCGGGTTCGAACCCGCGCGGCATCGACCGCGCCGCCGCCACGTGTCCGTCGTCCTCGTCGTCGTGTTCCTTGGGGAAGCGCACCACCCAGAGGAACCGGTGGCCGCTGAGCTCCAGCCCCCGGGCCAGCTCCGCCATCTGGGACTCGGACATGAAGTACTCGGTGCCGAAGGAGACGAGCACGACGGAGCCCGGGTCCTGCTCCTCGAGCCACCGCGTCACGTCCTCGGCGTCCGTGCCGTCGCCGTGGTGGTCGACGAGCAGGGGCCCGCAGGGGATCATCTCCTTGTTACCGCCGCCGCCGCCGAGGAGGAGGAGGAGGCGGGAGAGGTAGTCCATGTACGGCCGCTCCATCTCGGCGCACGTCTTGACGGCGACGAACCCTTCGGACCGCGCGAGGCTGAGCAGCAGGCGGTCGCGGTCGGCCACCAGCGCGCCGGGGACCTCC
This sequence comes from Eleusine indica, assembly GCA_030378355.1. Classification (NCBI taxonomy): domain Eukaryota; kingdom Viridiplantae; phylum Streptophyta; class Magnoliopsida; order Poales; family Poaceae; genus Eleusine; species Eleusine indica. Next base: position 48,219,254 of record CM059500.1, read on the forward strand.
CGCATGACGAACAGCTCCGTGTACTTGGCCTCCTCCTCCGCGCCGCCGAGCCCCACGCCCTCGAACGGGAACGCGGCCCTACTGGCGCCCTCATCGAGATGGAGGCAGTGGTGGACGAAGAAGGCGGTGGCGGCGGCGCTGCAGGTGCTGAAGTGGGCCGCGGGGACGCCGCGGTTGCGGGCCTCGACCGGGGCCCAGGGCTGGAGGAAGTCGTAGAGGAGGAGGTCGGGCCGGATGGCGTCGAGGAGCGCGCCGAAGCGGGCCACGGCGAGGTCGCAGGCCCGTTTGAGCGCGGGCATTAGGCGGGCCGGGAGGTGCTTGGTGGTGTGCAGCGAGGGGGGTAGGTTGGGCTGCTCGGGGAGGTGGAGCTCTACGAGGCGGATGCGGTCGGTCTCGTGGTGCGCGATGGACGCGAGGTTCACCGGCGTGGAGACGAGGTGGACGACGACGTCGAGGTTGGTTTGGTTGGTGGTGGTGGTTGTGGTGAGGCGGCGGGCGAGCTCGAGGTAAGGGGTGATGTGGCCGTGCGCTAGCCATGGGAACATCACCACGCGCAGTTGCGATCGCTCCGCCTGCGCCATGGATGCCAGTAATCACAATCGAGCCAGCGGGTCGACGAGCTCGCTACTAGCTCGTACAGTACAATGTTGGGCTGAGGAGAGGGTGTGTTGTCTGATCAGAGGCTCGCTACTATCCCTGATCGATGAGCTCGCGCAGGTGCGGGGTGTGTATTGTATATGCAACCTCATAATGGAGGCATGGCGAAGGCTCTGCGCGACGGCGGCGCACGCAAGCGCCGATCGGGAGCCTCGTGTTGCGGGGAGGTGGCAGGTACCTTCGGGACGTGGCGGCGCCGTTCCTGGGTAGTGGCCACGTAAGTGATCTTCCAGAGTGGGGGTTCTGCCTGTGCCCAGCGGGTTCGTCCACATGGCTTTTACAGAGTTAGCGTGTACCGCTTATCAGCTCACCTCACGACACTGTTGCAACAGTAAAACCTCGTTTGTACACTACGCCGGACGTTCACAGTTGATGTACAATAGCGAAAATTGCAAATAAATGTTGGGAGGTTTTCATATACTCATCTGTAAATATCTTTGTTTCAGTTAAATATTTAGGGTCTGTTTAATATGGCTCATAGACAGCTTATTGTTTTGGTTTATGGTATTGTAGCAACAGTGAAATTACTATAGCAATAAGTTATTTTTGTATACACCGTTTAAAACTGGTATTTCCTAACTTTTTTCCGCTTATGCGCCTGTAGCTACACTGCAAACACTGTACCCATAGTGTCATAACCCGTTTGGAGATAAGCCCTTCTAAACGGTTCTTTATAAGTTATACTTAGTTTTCAGATACCTCTTTGATAACTTTCACTAACTAATATGACTCTTGTTTAGTTTTTAATATTGACTTAGATGTTTATCTTAGTGTAATTATCATCCGAACAAATATGACATCGCTAAATTTCTTCAAATAATCACTAGTAATACATAAATCTAGTTACCATCCTATGAATTGTTCTGAGAAATGTAGATGGAAAAAAGCTTAAGAAACATAATAATATGTATGTATGATTCATATAATATTATATATTACTTAGTCATAATAATTTATTTTAAATAATCTCGGATGCTTGCTAAGAACCATATTTATCAGTTAATGTAGGTATTTGAAAACTAAGTGCAACTTATATTTATTTGATTGAAACACAAACACTTGCATATGAATATATGAAAACCTTTCAAATATACAAGTGAGTATTTGCAGAAACGTGAAACAACCGACGCTAGAAAATTGATATATCTATGATTCGCCACTTGAATATTTGTGCAATTATTAACATGTTCATCCTATCAAGCCGAAGCCGATGGTATGGTTCGTTCCTCCCTCTGCCCGAAAATTTCATAACTGCCAAGTAAATATATATCTATCAAAATCTACGAAAAGAAATTTCAACAAGTATAATGTACTGTACGCAATCAGCCAGTCGGCAGTGCAGCATGGCGGTGATTCCGCGTCCGCCCAAACGCCAGATGGCTGGAAAATGAGGCAAGAATATCATACTTCCGCGGCTGGCGTGGCCGAGACGAACCGTTGGCTCTTCACATCACATCTGGCATCATGCCGGCGTCGCTGACCGGCGGACGGCGCGAGCCGGTGACACCAGCGGGCAGTGGCGTAGCGTCGCTAGCATCAGTTGCGTGTTTGTCGCGGCCGTGCTAATGTGCTAGCGCCTTCAGTTACGTCTCCACTGCCCTCTGCCTGCTGCGCTGTCAAGCTTACAAACTCAAGCATGGTATCCTTCATTTTTTTTTTAAAAAAAAGAGAGAGCATGGTATTGACCTCGAGAACGGATCACTTGGGATCATGCGACTGAGTTTTGGTCCGAACATGATCCAACAGCAACACACACGTTCGGCTCCTGCTTATCAATCACCGAGCCGCGAGATCCAATCACTCACGAATCTCCATTGCAACACTTCTTCAAACTCCACTCGTTTTGACTGACACTAGTTTCAGTAACAGCATAGGATGTGATACCTGGTGCCAAAGGTCTCTGTCAGTTCGTTTTGAAGCGCGCGTCCATGGCTGGTGTTGTTCACGCCAAGATGACTCCTTGTTAATCCCGCTACGGCCGGCGCCGCTGCCAAAACGAATCGGTTTACGCGAACACGATCAGGATACACGAGCCTCTTGCCTTTTACAATGTACGGCTCGTCCTCGTCCCATGTTCCCCGCGCCAATATATTTGTCTCCAAAATCTCCGTTTGATCTCAATCAATCAACAAACTATAAAGCCCGTTCGTCTGTATCGCAGGTCCAAGATTCGCAGCAGCAAAAGGGACTCGAGCGAGCGAGGATGACGACGAAGGCAAGCGAGCTCGTGTGCCGCATGGACACCGGACGCGCAGATAATTATATACGTCCTCATTGATCACACGAGCTGATCCTGATCTAATCTCTCATCCCAGCACAATATATAATTAAGGTGCTCAGCTCACAAATCCCTTCCCGCCGATATTCTTCCTCAAAATCGAACTACCACATCATTATCTGTATCAGCTAGTCAGCTCAACACTGATACACACTTGTAATCGTTTCATCAGCAGTAATAACGCACAAGTGGCAGAGGTGAGAGGGAAACAGAGGATGCTACGCCTGCAGTTCCAGGGCCGTCCTCCCCCCCCGCCGTTGAAGCTGGCGCTCGCCATCTCCCTCGCCGTCTCCTTCTCCTTCTCCTGCTGCGCCTCCTCCTCCTCGGCCACCTCCCCGTCCCCGCCTCCTCCCTCCCCGCGGGCCGTCGCCGCGGACCTCCTCGCGGTCCTCGCCGGCCCGCGCGCCGCGGCGCGCGTGCCGGCCGCGGAGGCCACGCGCCTCCGTTCCTGCCTCCGGTTCCTCTCCCCGGTCGGCCCCGCCGCCCCAAAGGCGGCGCGTTCTTGGCGCGGCGGCTCCTCGCGCAAGGTGCTTCTGGAAGGCTGCGACGCGGCGGACGCGGATGAGATGGTGATGTGGCCGCCGGCGCCGGTCATGGACCTCGCGCGGCTCGCCGTCGACTCCGGAGGCGACCCTGGGGCCATCCACCGCGCGCTCGACCCCACCATGCTGTCGGTCAGTGTTCCATTGGCTCCTTTTGCTCATTCTTTTGTCTTAGCTATTACGCTCTGTTGAGAAGGGGAGAGGGTGCTATTTGAGATCTTGGGGAGAGTAATAACTAATTTTGATCGGTATACGAGTATTTCTGCAGCTTTCATTGACAATTCAGTTCCGTTTAGATGATCAGAAACTGGGATTGGGCTTTGTCCTAACTTCTCAACTAAATGGTGTTTGTGTATTTACTTGGAACAGGCACGGCCAACTGCCATGAGGCATTAATTTTCTTTCGCTTTAGTTTCAAGAACATGAATTCTGATAACTTGCGTTTCATCCTACTCGAAGTGGCTAATTGAAGGGCACATTGGTGGAATACCGCAGTTCTGTGAGGTTGCAATGGATTTATTCAGTAGCCAAGACTGAAAGATGTTGCTTTTATTTAGGTGCCAGATGTTGAGGGATCGCTGGAGAATAAGTGTGAGCTCACCAGAACACCATATGGGAGGCGGTTTGCCAATGAGGTCTGCATTTAACTCAAATTGTACTTGTATTTGCTTCTACCCATATATTGGGCAATTCATTGACACATTTTTTTTTGTTACTGCTAGGAGATCAATTCATATTTTGCATTTTTATTCGAATTGATTGTGGCACGGGGACCATCAGTTGGCCTAAATGTATCACTGAGCCGGTTTGATTTGTTCCATGGGCATCTATTCCTTGCATCTGAGACAGGACGGCTTGGAATTCTGTAAGTCCATTGATTTTTTCTTAGCCTTTGCTACCAAAACTTTCCAATATTCACTTGTTCAGTGCTAGACCTCCATGCAAATTGTGTTTATTTATATGAATAGATTAAACAATAGTTTTTGTACAATAGCTAAAAAAAGTAGAGGAAAAAAAAATTAAAAAATCAGAACCAGGACTCTAGCCAATGCTTCAGCTGGTCAACATGCTTCTTTCTTGTTCTATGGACGCTCCATGCAAATTGTTGCAGAATAGATATACCATTCAGATATCTTCTGTAATCACAATTTAGACTTTCATTTGCCAATCTGGACATATAAAACCTACAAATATATCATCTGTAAATTTATTCTCAAAGCTGGAAATGTTTTGGGAAAACAACATGGAGATTGGATCTCAACTTTTAGTAGTTGAGGTAGGTAACCAAGCTGGAGTCAAGCAAATTTTTAACTTGGCTTAGTAGCATGAAAATATCTGTCAATGTAGCACATTATGTTGCTTTGCTACATATTTTTGTTGTGAGATGTTATTGTTTGAACTGTTATAGTAGTCATGCACTCATGATGATCTTTCTCACTGCAGGTTTCATTCTAAGGAATATCCGGCATTTGATAAGGAATTATTTCCTTATACTTTGGGATATTGCCAAACAGGTGTGATTTAAATTTTTAGTTGAATGCATAGTCTAGTTTCCTTTTCCAGCAGTGTTATATTTGGAGTATGTACATTTCATTGTTTCTGTTCTATCTGTTTTCTTACCTCACAGAATCGAATGTACCATATGATGATTCTATGAATTTGCGCAATGTCCTTTGGTTGGCGCCATTTCCTTCTAATCAGACCAAAGCTTGGTTAGCACCAGGTACAGTGATACTTAGTACTCACCGTTGTTCACCTATTAATACTGTTTTCCTGATTACGGAGTAGTCTGTATTCTTTAAACTCTTTTGAATCCTATTCCTTTGCATGAAAAGACATTTGATTACTAAATACCACAGGAGTCCTAGTTGTTTTGGATGCACATCCTGATGGAGTTATCTATCAAGAGATGATACACGACTATGTTCAAGTTGTAAGAACAATATACGAAGGTTTGTTCTGGTGCTTTACCTGTCATTGTGACCTGACATGTTCTTTGGGCATGTTTGTTTCCCTCCCAGCTTACTTGTGCGGATCCATTTTGCACATGATAAGCTGTGTGGAAAACAAACAGGGGCTTAGCTGAATTGATAACCAAACTGATGTTTTAACATTTCCACAGATGATTTTGGGGAGGTCGTTGTGGATGTCAACTATCTGAATGTTGCCAATGGAAGCCCCGAAGATAAAATTTTCATTTGTTGACGTCCCTCCGTATGATTATTCATCTTCACATGGACTTTCCCTCCATGTGTGTGTGTGTGTGTGTGTGTGTGTGGCAGATGCAGAATTTATCGTGTGTGGTGTATGTGGTTTGCTCACGATAAACAAGTTCATTCTGATGAGCAAAAGGAAGATGAATATAAGGATCATTCCGATGAACATAAGGGAACTCCATCTTACTCGTGTCTAGTACAACCAAATCATTGTTGGAGCCTGTTAACCAGTAGAAACATCCATATACGTAGCTGTGCCAAACAAGATGAGTGCAAAAAAAAAAAAAAAACCTCTGGCATGACTCAGACCAAGGAAATTGGGGATTGCAATGGCTTGCCACTGCTACTTGGCATAATAGAAGATGAATGTGATCGGCTTGGTTGGGCTCTGAGCCATCCAAATCCACTTGGATGACTAGAGCCCCGTCCCAAGGCCGTCACCTACTCATGGTAAGGAGCAAGGAAGACATCACATTTGTGAGAGCTCTCATGACAAATGCCAAGTTTTGAGACATTAAAGGAAGAAGCAATATAACGCCTATCAACTATCAAGGGATCACAGACTGCAATCTTGTTGAAGATCCCCTTGCCACCACGATCTTATTGAATACTCACTTGTCATGCCCATTATAGTCGAGAACAAAGAAACCAACACGAGCATCTAAGAGTATCCAACAGCCCGAGATTGGAAGGAATGAGAACCCAAAGTCAGCAGCTCTGGCTAGGGTATATATGACATCGATCATTAGCGGGTAATGTAGTTCTATTGGTTGGGACCTACCAGTTACCCATGAAGATATAAAACCTAGGAGGGAGGGAGTGAGGATGGAGTGCATATAGGCAATGGAGGAATAAGTGACTGGTTATGACACAATGAAATATGGCGTAGATAGCACATGCAACTAAGGACGACGGAGAGGGAGGGGAAGCAAGTTTGAATCTCATCAAGAAGGTCATAATTGAGGGAAGGCATATCTCTATATCGGAGGAAGGTATCACATTTGCGAGAGCTCTCATTTGTTGCACAATAAGGTCATAGGACGACAAATGCCAAGTTTTGATGGATTGAAGGAAGAAACACACATAGCACCTATCAAAGGGATCAGAAACCATAATCTTGTTGAAAATCCCCTTGCCAGCACAATCATATTGAAGATCCCATTGCGGTGGCTATTATAGTTGAAAACAAAGAGAACAACACAGACATCTCGAACTATCTAGAAGCCCATGATTTACTTTAGTCTAGAAACCCAAGAGTTGGGTAGGAATGAGAAGCAAAAGTCACGAGCCTTGGCTAGACCATATATGACATCAATCATTAGCTGGTCATGTGGCTAGACTTGTTGGAACTTAGGAGGGAGTGAATATGGGCGACGATGGAAGAAGAAGTGACTAACTATGACACAATGGAATGTGGTGTAGACAACACACGTGTGGTTGAGGACAACAAAGAGGGTGAGAAAGCAAGTTAGGATATCATTAAGAAAGATCGCAGTTGAGGGCGAGCATATCTCCATATCAAGAGTCCACTATAAGTAGCAAGAAGGATCTCTGATGAAGACGTAAAGAGATGTGAGGATTTGGGGTTTTTACAATATGCGATGATGACTGGACATTATTGATTGAATTCCTTATTTGCTACTGAAGAAACCGTTACTTTAGGTTTCTCCTTCCATTTAGAATTTCTTTGGCCTTTTTTGGCGTTATAATATGCCACTAGCTAATAGGCCGAGGTGAATTTCTATATGCACAAGCTTGGTCTTTGCATGTTGTCCAACATTGATTGCTAATCATTATTTTTTTAACTAGTGAAAAGGATTCTGAATCATCATCATAATACACTAATACTAACAAATGACAACTTTCATATAACTAGGTGGACATTGATCTACAATTGATTTTATGAAGCCTTCAAACGTTATGGCATTGGAATCTAGAACCTCGGTCATCCTATAACATGAGCAATCCTTCTTAACATATGTGGGGTTTCAGGATCCATAATCCTATCAAAAAATGGCCAACAATTTCATGAGATATGTTGTTGCATGTGTGTGTGTGTTGTTGCATGTGTGTGTGTGTGGATTTTTTATTAAAATAATTCTTTTTAATTAATATTTTATAAACAACTATGAGAACTTAATTTTCACTATCTAGACCATTTAAACACGCCAAAGCATTTGGTCCATTTCATGAAAGAATCAAGACAATGTTTGTCGTAATTAATTACCACGTAAGCTTCCCCTGTCACATCGGTGCAGGGAGGAGATCAGGGTTGACCCCAATCCTCACCCATTGGTCTGGCTCGATTGAAGGGTGTATCGTGCCATTCTATTTGGCATAGTTGGGAGGAGGGGGGGGGGGGGGGGGGGAGGAGGGGAGCTCTTATCCCGCGCACGACCCTATCTTCTTCCTCTCTTTTCTTTCTTCTCCTCCATCAATGACTTTCTTTCTCTCTCCGTCGCCCTTTGCCATCCCTTGATTTCCCGCCGGTATGGGTGGTTTTGTCGGATGAAGATTTGGGGTCGACCCCTCGGGTCCCGTAGGATGGTCTTCGATGACGGTGCGTGATGAGGCAGATTAGAAGGAGAGCTGACGACATGTGCAATGAGGCAGTAGTGTACAACTATGATGGCAACGAACAAATTAAATTGATCCGGATCAACAATGTGTGTGTGTGTGTGTGGGGGGGGGGGGGGGGGGGTGTCAGGGATAGGGTGACGACAACGGATGGAGCTAGGTGTGGGTGACGGCGGCGTACCCGTGCGAGCCAAGAGAAGAAGGCCAAAGCGGCAGGTGGGTTGAGGGAAAGAAGGTGGATGCAGATTATGGTTTCGGTGGGAGAGGAGAGTGAGTTTATAGATCGCGTAGAGTATTTGGGCTACTGGACCGGCTTGATGTGTTAATTTTTGTCTCCATTTAGATTCCCTTGGAGGCAAACATGAAAAATTTAACTCCGTCCCTACCTAGATATATTTTAGGGCTCCGCCCTGTTAGTCCCACGGGAGAAAAATCGGTTCTATTCCCATCCCAATCAGGTTGGGGCCTCATGGGCCCGTCCCAACGGGAAAACTGCCATATCAGGTAGATGTATATATATGCACTAAGAAAACTTTAACTATGAGGAAACTATTACACCAAAATCAACCATTCATTGTGCTAGTTGTATATAGGTCCGAAAAGAAGTTCCACGTGTCCAACAATGAAATCTTGCACCGAATAGTATGAGCCTAAACTAACAGTTTGGTTTGTTAAGATAATATCTGAATCTTATCCGGCAGGACCAGAAAGTGCCGATCCTAACAGCTTGCTTTTTCAAGTGTAAAATACAGTACACCAATAAACTCCCAAATGTACCTTACCCAACAACTGGTTTCAGTTTTTTTAAATGAAAACACATGCATTTCAGTTGGTGTTTCAGCACAACATCATTCTATAAATTGACCCGCCGTACCGTAGTTTCCATACCAAGAATGTGATTGAGTACGCAGAGAATGTGCCTATCCTAACTGACAAGAATATGATTTACCAGTAGAATACCAACAACCTCCCTAGAGACAACTAAATATCACGTGTACCTATTATCCGTAAGTAGCTGTATCGTAACTAAGAGGCACAGGATCATGTGTTTTGCTTGTTATCTGAACACAACATCCCTCTATAAATTGACCCGCCGTACCGTAGTTTTTTCCATACCAACTAGCGCATCCAATATCAGAAGAAGAAGAAATGGCGCCGCCCTCCTACAAATCCATCCCGATTGCCTTGCTCGTCGTCTTTGCCACGGTCGTGGCGCCCAACCTGCATCAATCTGCGGCGATCAGAGCCGAAGGAGCAGAGAAGGCGGTGGCAGCAACGGCTCCTTCACCACGCAGAGCGCCGATTCATCTGGAGGGAGGGATGTTCTCACACTTCCCTTGCTTCCCGTTCCTTCCCAAGATTGTGCGTGACCTTTGCGACGCTCTGTTCAAGGCGCCGCCGCGGGAATGCCGGTCGCCGCTGAAGAAGACGGTGGTGTCATCGTGCACGGGCTACCTCACCAACTCTAGCGTAACGAAGCCTCCAAAGGCCTGCTGCGACGACGTAAACTCGTTACGCAGGGAGTCATCGTTTTGCATCTGCCACATCGCCAACGGCAACGTCGGCAAGCTTCTGCCGGCGCCCCTGAAACGGTCACGCGCCATCAGCGTCCTGTCCAAGTGTAACATTGGTCTCGATGCAAACGAGATTACCTACTACTGCATCGATCAAGCTGGTAAGTTTCTGTTTCTAATGATTATTTCAAAGATTCCTGATCCTTTCTAATATTCTTCTTGTGAGAAGACTGATCCATGTTTCTACTTCTAATGGTCATTGGTTTGTCAAACAGATAAAATACCTATACCGCCGATGGACCCTCCTGCTCCACCACCACCGGATGAGTCTGATGAGAAAAGGCTTAGGTATGAAAGCGTGTTTGCCTTTTCTTTCGGTTATTACTAGTTGTTTCTAAATCAACGACATTGGTATCTATAATTTTTCTCTCTCTTTGTTTGTTTCGCAGCTAGATTACAGGAAGTAGCACGGCAGAGGTTGGTCGATTCTGGGTACTGCGGATCCATAAACCATCAGAGATTAGTGTGGAGTTTGTTAGTGTGCGTCGTTCTTCGTTGTAGCATAGCGTGTGTTAGCGTTGAAAGTCACAACCTCTTGCTCGGATCTAGATTAGGAATTATTAGTAACATGAGTAATTAAGATAGTAGCAGTCGTTTTTTTGCTCTACGTATCTCTTGTTCAGTTGCTGGATTTTGAATTTTGGTATTTATTCAGCACAATTAAGATAGTAGAAGGACATTGCCTTTTGAGATCACGTTGGTACGGGTGCTGAAATATATCCAAGCACGCGAACAACAAATCCAGATTTCCCTTGAATGCCAGTGTAGTATATCTTCATCGATCATGCTGTTGCATCGATTTCATCGATAGTAGACTGGAGGGGGTTGATCCGTGCGCTCCTGCAGGTAGGCAGGAGCGGCTTCCTCATGAGCCAATATATTCCATGAAGATCTCTAAAAAAAGTTGTTGCAAGGACAGCAGTGAATTGGAGCGTGTTGGAAGAATCCGGCGGCGGACCGTCGGAAACGCACACGGAGAGCAGCTGCTCCGAACAGACGCGCCACGGCTAGACGCCACGCACTGGTCTTGCGTGGCCGATGAGCCGGCCGGCCGCGACGCAGCGACCGAGCAGCGAAAGAGGGTGCCGTCACTGACGGAACGCTCTGAGGGAACATGAGGAACGTGTGGAACCGTGCGTCCTACTCGTCGTTGCCACCGCACTCACTTTATGTCCTGGTACAAGTTTCTAACGTCAGTTTTGCAGGTCAGTCTCAGAGTTCATGTTCCTGCATATGCTTTTGCAGAATCGGGGCAGAGCGATTCCATCGAGAGCCTCCGCTCCTATTTCATTTGCAGAATAGAGTGAAGGGCGGGTGCTCAGTTCCGAGCCCGACGAAAAGTGGATCGGGTGGGTACATAGTCATAGTTGAGACGAGGATTTGGAAATTTGGCAAATTGCGATGAAGATTGGGTATAGTATGAATTCCTGAAGAAATTGGTTATTTCTAACTTAACATAAAAAGAAATGAAATTGTTCTTTTAACATCACTTTATTTTTTGTTGCGTAATTAGCTTCTACCTCTTCCTCTGATGCCAGCAGCAATGCTCTCTCTTATGCGACCGGCAATGCCCGATGGAAGCCAACTCTTGCTGCCAATCCTCTCGCAACGATGAGTGGATGACGCAAGTCATGGCTCCTTTTGGCCATGGATGAGCAACTCCACATGCAAGGAACAATGGTAGACGAGGAAGGCTTGTGTTGCCATTAGGCATTACATGTGTGGGCGTGTGTGTTAAGCACATGCCAGTGTACCACATGAACTGAAACTTTCGTATATGAAAATATACAGTTGTGTATTTTCAAATATGAGCAATCAAACTCCTTTTCTTTAAATCCAAGCTCTCGCTGGCGGACTGGTTAGCAAGTGGCAGAGGCAGGTGACTTGCTCAGCCCACCCAGGTTCAAGTGCGACATCCACATACACACACACACAAAAAAAAAAAAAAGCCACGGAAGGTCTCTCCTCTATGTCTTGTTTTTTAAATTCAAGCAGCAAGTCTATGTGTGCCACCTATTGAATTGGACACCAATAGAATGAATGATCCCCTACTTATGATTAATTAAAGATGCATTTTATAGGTTTATTGTAGTATGTTCAAAACCAATCGCAAACCTCCTTTCTTTTCTTTTTTCGCCATCGAGAATACTGAAGATATCCTTCTTCACATCCCCTTCTGACGATCCAACGCGCCTCATCCACATCATGCTCATGTGCTAGCCCTAGCGTCGTCTCATTTCTAGCCATAGATTCTGCCGCTGCTACCATGATTACACCATAGGGCCCTCACGTTGACCTTCTTCCACTCTGTTGCGATGATGACCATCTTTGTTCCTGCTCCGCCTTCCACCCGCCCAACACGAACCACCACAACTCGTTCATGACGAAAGTTCTCCATGACCATCCCCTCCCTCTATAGTCTGCTTGTGCACCTGGGCGATGATATCAGATAGTGTGACTTTGAGGTCTCAAATTTATTCAAAGACAACTCAAGATAACTATCCAGATTGCCATCGTCTATATGATCTGGTACGAGGTAGTGTTGTGCGTTGTTAGCAACTATGACAACCTTGATTGCCGTAATGGATCTATCATCGTCATCTTCATGAGGAGCAGTGAACTCGATCTAATCAATAACCAAATTTTTGGTTTGTCTACTCGTGGGAGGATGGCTCATGGAGCGAGCCATTTTTTTTGTGCCTCCCCCCTATAATGGTGGTTATGTGGGTAGTGCCATTGTGGAGACCACATCTACTTTGTGTTCCCATCGTCACTAGCACACTACATGTTATGATACAAACTTCCAACAAGACATGACTGTTTCCTACAACTTGTATCTCATAAGCATAAGAGATGGGCCTCCATAGACACCCTTCCTCTCATATGCCGACATTTTATAAAGTTCATGACTCATCATTTCTCTAGTTCATCTCCTGATGCTAATTAACAAGCCTTAGCCGCCATAGCACGCTACTATTGAAGCACATTCCTTTTTCTCGGTTAGGTTACATGCTTCAACAAAGCAGGTTACCACTCTAGATCCACTGCTGTAGTGATCAACATGGCACCAATGGTGTTGGACGAGAGCATTGAAGAGATCCTCCTTGAAATCCCTACCTATGACCCAACGCGCCTCATCCACATCGTGCTTGCTTGCAAGCCATGGTGTCACCTCATCTCTAGCCGTAGATTCCGACGCTGGTACCGTGAGTTCCATTGTGCACCCCCCATGTTGCCTTCTTCCACCTTGTTGGGATGATCCACTTCATATCCACCTCCTCCTTGCACTCGCCCTATGCCAACCATCGCAACTGGCTAATGATGGAAGCTCGCCATAGACGCTTCCACTTGGATGTTGATCTCCTATACACTATGATCATTTGAAGAGACCCTTCTTCACATCCCCTTCTGACGATCCAACGCGTCTCATCCACATCATGCTTATGTGCTGGCCCTAGCATAGCCTCATTTCTAGCCATAGATTCTGCCGCTGCTACCATGAGTTCCACCATAGGGCCCCCATATTGACCTTCTTCCACTTCGTTGCAATGATGACCATCTTTGTTCCTGCTCTGCTTTCCACCCGCACAACACAAACCACCACAACCAGCTCATGACGAAAGTTCTCCATGACCGTCTCCTCCCTCTATGGTCTTCTTGTCCAACTGAGCGATGATCTCTGATAGTGTGGCTCTGAGGTCTCAAATCCATTCATAGACAACTCAAGGGAACTATCCAAATTGTTGTCGTCTATTATGATTTGGTACGAGGTAGTGTTGTGTGTTGTTAGCAACTATGACAACATTGATTGCCATGATGGATCTATCATCGTCATCTTCATGAGGAGCAGTGAACTCGATCGATCATTAACTATTTTTTTTGGTTTGTCTACTCTTGGGAGGATGGCTCATGGAGCGAGCCAATTTTATTTTGTGCCCCCCTCTTTATAGTGGTAGTTATGGGGGCAGTGCCATTATGGGCACCACATCTACTTTGTGTTCCCATCATCACTAGCACACTATATGTCATCATACAAACTTCCAACAAGACACGACTGTTTCCCACAACTTGTATCTCACAAGCATGAGAGATGTGTCTGCTTTATTTCCTTTTCCTCCATAACATTCCATAGACAACCTTCCTCTCATATGCCGACATTTTTTAAAGTTGATGACTCAATATTTATCTAGTTCATATCCTGATGCCAATCTAGATCTAGATTAACAAGCCTAGCCGTCATAGCAAGATACCATCGAAGTGCATTCCTTTTGCTAGTTCAGCTTATGCGCTTCAATGAAGCAAGTTACGACTCACACTTTCCACCTCCCTAGATCCACTATTGTAGTGATCAACATGGTGCCAATGGTGTTGATGAGAGCATTGAAGAGATCCTCCTTCACATCCCGCCCTACGACCCAATGCGCCTCATCCATATTGGGCTTGCTTGCAAACCATGGTGTCGCCTCATCTCTGGCCGTAGATTCCGACGTAGGTACCGCGAGTTCCACTGTGCACCTCCATGTTGCCTTCTTCCACCTTGTTGGGATGATCCACTTCATATCCACCTCCTCCTTTCACTTGCCCAATGGCAACCATCACGACCAGTTAATGATGGAAGCTCGCCATAGTCGCCCTCCTCTACAGTCTATCATGCACATGGATGATGATCTCCTATACACCATGGTCGTGTATGGTATATGATCCAATTATAGACAAATGAAGGGAACTACCTAACCTGGTATTATGTATTATGATCGGGTACAAGATAGTGCTCTGTGTTGTCAGCAACTGTGACCACCATGATTGCTAAGATATATCTATCGTCATCATCTTCATAAGGAGCGCTGACTCGACCATAACATTAATAAAATCTATTTTCGTGTCTACTCGTAAGAGGTTGGCTCATGGAGCAAGCCAATTTGTTATGTTGTGTGCCTCCCGTATGATGGTAGTTATGTAGGCAGTGCCATTGAGGGGAACACACCTACTTTGTGTTTCCGTCGTCACCAACACACTCTATGTCATCATACAAGCTTCCAACAACACATGAATGTTTCCTGCTACTTGTATCTCATGAGCATGAGGGATGAGCCTCCTTTCTGTCCTTTTTCTCCATAATATTCCATACACACCCTTCCTCTCATATGCCAAAATTTTATAGAGTTCATGACTCATCATTTCTCTTGTTCCTATCCCAAAGCCGATCTAGATTAACCTACCTTAGCTTCCATAGCATGCTACCATCGAAGTGCATTCCTTTTGTTCGTTCAGGTTACACGCTTCATCAAATCAGGTGACCACTCACACTCTCCACCTCCCTAGATCCATTGTAGTAGTGATCAACATGGCGCCACCGGTGTTGGACAAGAACATTGAAGAGATCTAGCTTCACATCTCTATGCGCTTTAGTGAAGCAGGTGACCACTCACAATCTCCACCTCGCTAGATCCACTGATATAGTGATCAACATGGTGCCAACGGTGTTCGATGTGAACATTGAAGAGATCCTCCTTCACATCCCTCCCTATGACCCAACGTGCCTCATTCACATTGGGCTTCCTTGCAAGCCCTAGTGCCACCTCATCTTTGGCTGTAGATTCTACCGCCGGTACCGTGAGTTCCACTGTGCACCCCCCTCCCCCCCATGTTGGCCTTCTTCCACTTTGTTCGAATGATCCACTTCATACCCAACTCCTCCTTTCACCCGCCCATTACCAACCATCGTGACCAGGTAATGATGGAAGCTTGCCATAGATGATTCCTTCCTCTAAAGTCTTCATGTGCACTTGGACGACTATCTCCTATACACTATGGTCGTGTGAGGTATATGATCCATTTATAGTCAAACGAAGGGAACTACCTAAGTTGGTGTTGTCTATTATGATCTGGTACAAGGTAGTGCTCTGCGTTATTAGGAACTATGACCACCTCAATTTCTATGATATATCTATAATCATCATCTTCATAAGGAGCAATGACTAGACCATAACATTAACAAATTTTTTTGTCTGTATGTACTCGTGAGAGGATGGCTCATGAAGCGAACCAATTTATTGTGATGTGTGCCCCCCATATGATGGTAGTTATGTGGGTAGTGTCATTGCCACTTCAATTGTATGATGACATAAGGAGTACTCGACTCAACCTTAATATTAACCAAAATTTTTTTGTGTCTACTCGTGAGAGGATGGCTCATGGAGCGAGACAATTTATTATGTTGTGTGCCCCTCATATGATGGTAGTTATATGGACAATGTCATTGTGAGGAACACATCTACTTTGTGTTCCCATCGTCACCAGCACACTCTATGTCATCATACAAGCTTCCAATAACACACGACTATTTCCCATAACTTGTATCTCACGAGCATGAGAGATGGGCCTCCTTTCTTTCTTTCTTTTCCATAATACTCCATTGACACCCTTCCTCTTATATGCCAACTTTTTTAAGAGTTCATGACTAATCATTCTTTTGTTCCTCTCCCTATGCCGTTCTAGATCTTGATTAATAAGCCTTAGCCGCCATAGCACGCTACCATCAAAGCGCATTCCTGCTCATTCAGGTTACACACTTCAGGGAAGCAGGTGACCACTCACACTCTCCACCTCCCTAGATCCATTGCTGTAGTGATCATCATAGCTTCAATGGTGTTGGAAGAGAACATTGAAGACATCCTCCTTCACATCTCTTCGGATGACCCAATGCGTCTCATCCACATCAGGCTTGCTTGCAAGCCCTGGTGCCGTCTAATGCGCCTCATCCACATCAGGCTTGCTTGCAAGCCCTGGTGCCGTCTCATCTCTCTAGCAGCTGATTCCCCCGTTGATACCACGAGTTCCACTGTGCACCCCCCATGTTGGTCTTCTTCACTTTGTTTAGATGATCCACTTCATACCTACCTCGTCCGTTCATCTTCCTAATGCTCACCATCGTGATCGACTGATGATGGAAGGTTGCCATACGTGCTTCCTTCCTCTATAGTCTACGTGTGCACTTAGATGACAATCTCCTACACTATGATTGTGTGAGGCATATGATCCATTTATAGACAAGCAAAGGGAACTATCTAAATTGGCATCATCTATAAAGATTTGGTACGAGGTAGTGATGTGTGTTGTTAGCAACTATGACCACCTCGATTGCCATGACATATTTATTATCATCATCTTCATAAGGAGAACTAGACTTGATCAAAACTTTAACCAAATATTTTGTCTGTCTACTCATGAGAGGATGGCTCATGGAGTGAGAAATTTGTTATATTGTGTGCCCCCCATACGATGGTAGTTGTTGGGCAATACCGGTGTGGGTAACACATCTACTTGGTAGTTCCATTGTCACTAGCACACTCTATGCCATCATACAAGCTTCCAACACCACATGACTTAGCATGAGAGATGGGCCTCTTTTGCTCCATAATATTCAATAGACACCCTTCCTCTCATATGTCGACTTTTTATAGAGTTGATGACTTATGATTTCTCTTGTTCCTCTCCTAATGCCGATCTAGATTTAGATTAATAAGCCTTAGCCACCATAGCACACTACCACTGAAGCACATTCCTTTTGCTCGTTCGGAGGTGACCACTCACACTCTCCACCTCCCTAGACCCACTATTGTAGTGATCAACATGGCGCCAATGGTGTTGGACAAGACCATTAAAGAGATCCTCCTTCACATCTCTCCCTACGACCCAACGCGCCTCATCCATAATGGGTTTGCTTGCAAGCCCTGGTGCCTCTTCATCTCTACCCATAGATTTTGCCGCCGGTACCATGAGTTCCACTATGTACCCCCCATGTTGACCTTTCCCCACTTTTTTTTGGATGATCCACTTCATATCCACCTCCTCTTTTCACCCGATTAATGCCAACCATCACGACCGGTTGATGATGGAAGCTTGCCATAGGCGCTTCCTTCCTCTATAATGCACTTGTGCTTGTGTATTAAGCATGGGCTAGGCTACACATGCTTAATACACATACACACATATCATTTTCGTGCTAGAGAACTATATGGGCTGGGCCCGCTTCCACCGGGGCATGCACCTCATCAGGGGGAAATCCTGCACGTCGCTGGGACATTCACCATGCTCGACTCCTTCATCTTCACCATCACCGAGTTCTGCTTCAGGGTCCCCATCGTCCATGCCCACAGCGTTGGCACCGCCCGTACGAGGCTCTTCCAGGACCTCTCATGCTCGTGGCACTCTGCGCGTTCATCATGTTAGGCCATCAACAGGGCCGACATCTTGACCAGCTCGAGTTCTACATCGGTGGATATTTCCCTTCCCTGCAGGATGCGAATAATTGTTACTACAGTACTAGTCTCCATGTCGTCCTACTAAAGCTTCCATTTCAGTCATCTGCTGGTTCTTATTTAGTTAACTTCTGTCAGTAATTCCAATCATGTCGTTCCTATATAATTAAACTGTCAAAGTTCAATGTGTCATCTACTAGTTCTTGTTTAGTTAAATTTTATCAGTAATATTCTCTTCTTTATTTACTACGTACTATGGTGGTCGATGATATTGGAGCGTATATATGTTGTCATACCAGCAACAAACTCCCTTATTTTGTTGATCATACACCCATTCCACCTAACAACTACTAGACGCAATCGTAACTATGAGCCAGACGATCATGCAACAACCTCCCCAGCATCATGAGCTTCCGTTGTTATCTCAACGTAGCACCACGCTATAAATTGATCGATCCGCCGCCGTACGTAGCTTCCATTCACAACAACAAACTCCGCAGTGTAGGAGGCAACAGAGCCAAAACACAAAGCGTCCTCCATTTCGCATCCATCTAAATAAGAAGAAATGGCGGCGCCCTGCTACAAGTCCATCCCGATCGCCTTGCTCGTCGTCTTCGCCACGGTCGTCGCGCCCAACCTGCAGAGGCCGGAGCCCAAGGAGCAGCGACGACGAAGGCGCATGTCGCCGCACCGGCACCTTCACCACGCGGCGCTCCGATTCATCTGAAGGAAGGGATGTTCTCAGACTTCCCTTGCTTCCCCTTCCTTCCCAAGATTATCCGAGACCTTTGCCACGCTCTGTTCGATCCGCTGCGGCCTTCGCCGCCGGAGAAGCCAAACGAGTGCCGGTCGCCGATGAAGGAGAGGCTGGTGTCGTCGTGCACGGGCTTCCTCACCAACTCGAGCGTACCGGAGCCTCCTCCAGAAGCCTGCTGCAGCGACATAACCTCGTTCTTCAATGGCACCGTGTCACCGTTTTGCCTTTGCCACGTCGCCAACGGCAACATCGGCGAGCTTCTTTCGGCGCCCCTGATCCGGTCGCGCACCATCATTGTCCTCTCCGAGTGTCTGATCGGTCTCGACGTAGATCAGATTACCTACATCTGCATCAGCAGTCCTGGTAAGTTTTTGTGTCTAATGATTATATGTCAAGTTTCCTGATTTCTAATATGCTTTTTATTTTTGCGAATTTCTAATATGCTTGTGAGAAGACTAATCCATGTATCATGAATACTTTTTATTGGTTTGTTACATAGAGGATTACCCTATACCGCCGATGGACCCTGCTGGTCCACCACCACCGGAACCTGAAAAGAAGGCTTAGGTATGTAAGTGCGTTTGCCTTTGCTTTCGGTTATTACTAGTTTCTGTATCAGCTAAATTGCCAACTGGTATCCTATAATTTTCTCTATTTGTTTGTTTTGCAGCAAGATTACCGGAAGTGGCGTAGCAGAGGTTGGTCGATTCAGGATAGGAGTAACATTAAGAGCTTTGGACGGAGGATCCATAAGCCGTCAGAGATTAGTGTGGAGTTAGTCTGCCTCGTTCGTCGTAGCTGTGCGTGTTAAAAGTCACAACCTCTTGCTCCTGTCTAGAATCTAGATTAAGAATTATTTGTAACGTGAGTCAGTAAAACAGTCATTTCTGCTCTATGTATCGATCTCTTGTTCAATTGCTGCATGGGATTTGAATTTTAGTATTTATTCGACGTAATTAAGGCCGTAGAAGGATCGCTTGCTTTCCGAGATCACATTGGTAACGAATGCTGAAATCCAAGCACGCTAAATCTGATTCTCCTTGAATTGAATGCCAGTGGTATCTTCATCGGTCATGCTGTTGCATGCAGCGCGTTGTACATGTCGACCGAGAGGCGGTTAGCCGGTGACTGCAGGGTTAGTCCGCACGCTTGTGCAGGTGGGCAGGAGCGGCTTCCTCCTGAGCCAATACCATGTAAATTTCGCTGCAAAGGAACACAGGCGAAAGCGCGGTGGTGGGGAAGGACCATCGGCGACGCACAAGAGAGCAGCAGATCCCCCCAGACGCCAGTTTGCATGTGCCACGCGTTGGCCTTGCGTGTCCGACGAGCCCACCGGCCGGGAGGCACTTGACCGAGCTGTGCAAGAGGGTGCAGTGTCACCGTGGAAGCTTTTTCGAAGAACGGGACGTCTAATCCCAACCTCGTGGCAAGGTAAATAGCTTACGTCGGGATTGAACCGGGAAATAAAGGCAAAATTTGAAGTCCAGTTTAAGAAGTTTTAAATAAACTCAAAAATATTTCATATCTATTTCAAAATAAAAAAGCCGGAACCTTCTTCTCCAGCATTGAAATTGGTTATTCCTTTCAAAAAAAAATTCAAATCAATTTCAACAATACTTTTAAGTAGATTTCGATAAGTTTCAAGTCAATTACAAAAAGTTTCAAAATGATTACAAAAAATTCGAGTCAATTTGAAAGTTTTAACTAAACAAAAAAAACTTTTTTTCTGACGTCGGTGATGGCTCGTGGCTGCCAGCGGTCGCTCTGGTGGTGCTCCACTGCCTTCTCGAAGGGCATGGCATGGCGGCAACACATGACTGAAGCAGAGGCGGTGCACGGTGGGAGACCGGCGCATCGCACTAAAGAAGTGGAGGCAGCGCATGGTGGGAGACTGGCGTGGCGACAATGCACGACAGAAGCGGAGGCGACACATGCGACACACGGTGGGAGACTAACGTTGCGACACACAATAGTAGCGGCATGAGGTTAGGCTCGGTGGCGAGGCACGACGGGGCCTGACACCAATGACTCGGGGAGATCACCCGATCTGGATAGGGAGGGGTAGGAAGGAGAAGGAATGGAACATGTGGGTCCTACTTGTGCACAAACGGGAAAGAAGTAGGTTGGAAGGATGTAGTTCCTAGACACAAAAGAAAAAAAAGCATAGTGCCCGACAAAGTTTTTTGGGAATCAGAAATGGAGTTGGAATGCCTTGGACGCGCCTACGAGTCGCGTTGAAAACGTTCATTTGTGTGTGCCTAGGGCTAAAGAGACGATGCTCTATTTTTTTTTTGTTTTGTGTATACGAATTACTAGTCCCTTTCACCACTCCTTTACCTTTTTATCACACGTGGGGCTTCGGTCGACTCCGATCGTATAAGACAAGTCAATATCTTTTTTTCCTTCTACTACATTTTCTTCTCCCAATCCCCACCACTGCACCCTCACCTCCAACGTCGGCAAGGCTCACCCCCATGCCCCATCATCTCCCTCATCCTTCTCTCGACCTCCCAATCTTCTCTAGCAGCCTTCACCCCCGCCGTCGACCTCCACACCCCATCTTTGACATCTCTGGCCATTGGATATGCCGCCCACCACCGCTCACCACGCTAACTCATCCAACCTCGACACCCCCACCGCTGGCCTCCACTCCGTCCCCAATAGCTCCCTCCACTAGATCCACCATCCATGCTTACTGGTCCACTCCGATGCCCCCGTCACCATCACCAGCCCAACCGCCCTCCACTTTCGCCACGCCGTCCCGCCCAACGCCCACCACCACCACTGGTCTGCTCCCTCCCCCCAAACCTTCTAAGCCGGTGGCCATAAAGATCCTCCAACACCGAAAACTCAAACCCTAACCCTAATGTTGGTGACTCCTTTCTTCCTCACCATCGGTGACTTCCTTTCTTCCTCCTCCAGAAAAGAGAAACAACACCCAAAATAGTATTCGATGGATGATTTGCTAATTCCAGTGACCGGTATAGAAAATACTCACATGTTCCACACAGACACACGGACACATGGACACACGGAAGGAGAAGGAATAGAACATATAGTCCCCACTTATGTAAAATTGGGAAAGAAGTAGGTTGGAGGGGTCATAGTTTCTATGCGCAAAAGAAAACAAAGCGTTGCGCCCAATGAAGATTTTCGGGGATTAAAAGTAGAGTTGGAACGTCTTGAACGCGCCAACAAGCCATGGTGAAAACATTCGTTTGTGTATGCCTAGGCTAAAGAGTCAGCACTTTATTTTTTCGAATTACTAGTTCCTCTCAACCACCCCTTACCTTTTTTAGAGCCCACATGTTGGGGCCATCTACACTCCGGTCGACTCAAACCATATAAGACAAGCCAACATCTTCTTTTTCCCTTCTACTACATTTTCGTCTCCCCATCCCCACCGTTGCACCCTGTCCTCCTACGTCAGTGAGGCTTGCCCCCATGCCCCATCGCCTCCCTCGTCCTTGCCTCCTCCTCCCCCACCTTCTCTAGCGGTCTTGACCCCTGCCATCAATCTTCACCTCAGTTTTTGATGGCTCTCACCGCCCACCATGCTAACGCGTACAATCCCGATGCCCCTGCTATCGACCTCCGCCTCGTCTCCAACGGATCCCGCCACCAGATCCGCCATCTACCACCGCCGCTATGCTAATTGGTCCAGCTTTGATGCCCCTGTCGCCATCGTCAGCCCAACCGCCTGCCACTTCCGCCGCATTGTCCCGCCCGATGCCCACCTCCACCACCCCGATCCAGCTCCAACCCCCCCCCCCCACACACACACACAAAAATTCTAAAGCCGGTATCCATGGAAGATCCTCCAACATCGAAAACTCAAACCCCCTAACCCTAACTCTAACGTCAATGACTCCTTTCTTCCTCACTACCGGTGACTTCCTTTCTTCCTCCTCCAAAAAATGAAAGTGCAAAAAGAGAAACAAACCCAAAATAGTATTCGAACAGAAGATTTATTTGCTTCCAATGACCGGAATATAGCAAATCCTTACATGTTCCATTCCTTCTACATAGACACACACGCACGGGCGGACGACAATGTGACAAGCAACTACTACATAGGTGAGGAACGATGGCGGTGGAGGGAAGCCTGATGTCGCCATTGTATTGTGGCTTGTTTTTTTTTTTTAAGAAAGGGCCACAGTCCTTGCCTTATATGAAGGCACGTGCAGGAACCGGGGATCGAACCCCGGCCGATCGGCTCCTAGTCTAGAGCCTAAGCCACTGGGCCATCTGCTCATCTGCCTGTATTGTGGCTTGTCGCTGCACTTTTTCTCATTTTATCCACTGGTTTTCCGTTATCTTATGACTGGGTTTGTGTTTGTATGTGTGTGCGCGCATCATGTGCGTGTGAATATGTGTAAAGCACACATCAATGTACATGTACCATCCTTAATATTAGTATAAAAAAACAATGATTTTCTCTCACGTCGAATGCGCCTTTTGTAATCTTTTTGCTACATATGGAGTAGTGTGATCAGCAGTTCTGATTGCTTGCAAAATTTATGGTTTGTGGTTGTATATCCGCTCTTTTATATTTGATTTGAGTTTTTCAGAAAAGTTTGTTAATTGAAGGACAATTGGTATTTGGTTGGGTAGGGTCCTCCTCGTACTCCATGTGTATGCTCTCGTTTTGCATCTTCATTAAAGAAGCAGTGGTCTTCTTATGCATTTTTACCAAAGTGACTGCAATACTCATGGACCAATGCAACTAAGCACGAAAATGCATGAGATACCTCTCCCTCCAACTTCACGACGCTCCGAGAGCACTGCAAATCTACATCATGGTGATTTATCTGTTTCAATCATAATCGTAGAGGATCTTTAGTACTTGTATGAGCCATTGATTTTTATGGTAAAACTAAACCAACAGTTTGGTCTGTTACGATCAGGTCAGAATCCAATCGTTCGGAAGAATGTGGTCGTCGAGTACGCAGAGAATGTGCCTATCCTAACTAAGAGCTTGATTTTCCAGTAAAATACCAACAAACTCCCTAGTGACAACTGAATATCACGTGTACCTATTATCCGTAAGTAGATGTATCGTAACTAAGAGGCACACGATCATGTCAACATCCATGGTCGTCGGCGCCAGAGATCTTAACAATGAATGTGTTTCGGTTATTATTTGAACACAACACCCCTCTATAAATTGACCCACCGTACCGTAGTTTCTATTCCACACCAGAAACACAGAGCCTCCTTTTCGCATCCATCAGAAGAAGAAGAAGAAATGGCGGCGCCCTCCTACAAGTCCATCCCGATTGCCTTGCTGGTCGTCTTCGCCACGATCGTCGCGCCCAACCTGCATCAATCTGTGGCGATCAGAGCGGAAGGAGCAGAGAAGGCGGTGGCAGCAACGGCACCTTCACCACGCGGCGCTCCGATTCATCTGAAGGGAGGGACGTTCGCAGACGAGTTCCCTTGCTTCTCGTCCCTCCCCAAGGTTCTTCGTGACCTTTGCCAGATTCTGTTTCCGCCGACGCCGCCAGAGACAAAGGAGTGCCGGTCGGCGCTCAAGGAGAAGCTGGTGTCGAGGAAGCATTGCACGGGCTTCCTCACCAGATCGAGCGTGCACAAGCCTCCGGAAGAGTGCTGCACCGACCTATTCAAGCTCATGGCGGCGGATGGCGGCACGTCGCCCTACTGCCTCTGCCACGTTGCCAACGGCAACATCGGCCAGCTTCTGTCCAAGCCCCTGAACCGGACGCGCGCCGTCACCGTCCTGGACGACTGTTACGTCATGTTACCAGGCCAACAAACACAATCGGTTGCCGATATCTGCATCAAACATGTCGGTAAGTTTCTTTCTAACTAATGATTATTTCGAATAAAGATACCTGGCTTTACTTCAGTATAATATAATAAATATGTTTGTGATGAGAAGACTAATAATCCATGTGTTACAATTTACTTGTTGGTTTAAATAGGGGATTACCCTGTGCCGCCGATGGATGCTCCTACTGCTCCACCACCGGCACCTGAGAAGAAGGTTTAGGGTATGTAAAGTGTTTGCCTTTTCAGTTATTATACTTGTTTCTGATCAGCAAAATTGGTATCCTATAATTTTATTTCTTTTGTTTGTTTTGCAGCTAGATTGCGGGAAGTGGCACAAGAGGTTGATCGACTCAGGGTAGGAGTAATATGAGCTTTGGACTGCGGATTCATAAACAATCTCAGATTTAGTGTCGTTTTCCCTAGTTGTGTGTGTTAGTGATAAAATTACAACCTCTTGCGCGTATCGTATCTAGATTGAGAATTACTATATGTAAACGTGAGTCAATAAAGCAGCCATTAGTTATTTGTTGCCCTCTCTATCTCTCGACCTCAGTTCAGTTTCTGGGGATTTGATTTTTGGTATTCATTTGACATAGTATATATAGACGAACATTTAAATCCAAGCACGACGAATCTGATATTTGCCATCAATATCAGAGTACGTCTAGCCTTCATCGATCATGCTGTTGCATGAGGAACTCTCCTCGACCTGTACCTTGAAGTGTCAGTAAGCTTCTCCAGTTAAGGCGTTGAATGAAGAAGCTTACTGGCACTTCAACCTCCGCCTTGTTGCGCTGGCTGCAAGCACTGGCCGCCGATCAACATACCGGATTTGATGGCTGCAAGCACCGGCTGCCGTTGCAATGGACTCCGGTGTTCTGCAGACTGCAGCAAAGCAACCTTAACGTTGAGAATCTGAGATTGAGCTGTCTCCCCCTCCCTGTCACCCTCCATCGTAGCAGGTTGCCCTGTGGTCAAACCTCGATCTGAAAGAACAATATCGCTAACTACGTTCAATTAGTTTCAGCACATTTGCCCAAATCATGATGAGGTCATTGCGACAGATATGAGATGTAAAAACAGCGATTCTGGTCGTGCGTTCTTTGTTGGTCACCCAAGCTGATTCATTTGGTCCATGCAATTGGTTATTCTATCATACTCGTGCCATGTTCAAATTTACAATGTTATATGTAAATGAATGTATATATATTCAGAAATGCAATTCTCCACAAAAGCTCGTGTTCTTGATTTACACCGGCAAGTGGAAGCTCACAGATCAAAAGATTGGTGGTTACATGATTAGAACAGTACAATCTATAGAACAATACACTACATGGGTTATGGGGATAAAAAGTCCATTTTTAAGCTATCTAATAACTTGGCCTGCACACACTTCATTTTCCTAGAGCTAGTTCTTTGGCGAGGTCTCTTGTAAGACTGAAGGCTAAAGTGTTGTGCCATGGGAAAAGAGTACGGGTAACTGGAAGTTTCCTCCGAAGATCCTGCATAAAAAAAACATATGAAGCTTTAGCATACCTTAAATGAAAAGGAGGTGAATATAACACATCACAGTAATTTTATCATGGTGGTTGTCTGCCACAGCCTACCTTGAATGTTGCATCAGACAAATTCAAGTATGATTCCTGAGTACAACGGAAAAGTAGTAGCATTATTTAGTGTTGAGGATGATTGGTGAAAATAAACCATCAGATAGATACATACCTCAAGAGACGACAAGTACTCAGTTTCATGATGTCGAATAATGTTAGTTATTGAAACTGCAGAATCTTCAGCAGACTGAAACATATAACATAATGTCAGGAGCATGGTTTATTCAGAGAAGAACAGGAATAAACATATTAACTTTCTATTAGACATTCATAGTCAAGGAAGGTCAACTTTATAAAGACCTAAACCACAACAATTACACAATGATGAATGCATGCTTCAGTAATGCGAAAAGCAAAACAGATTTGCGCCAATCCACAGCATGAAAAGAGATAGGAGGACAAAAAATAAGGCATGGTCGAGGTGAACTTCCATAAAAACAGTCATTTTATTTTTTGGCAAGCGAACTAGAGGGACTCTACATCTGTCGTTGATCATTTTAATGAAAATAGATAAATTAAGGTTCAATATTTACTGGAATTGTTTGCACCAATACCCAAACCAACCAGCACCAACTCAACATATCATGTGTAAAAAGAATATTATAAGGTTTTGATGAACATCTGCAGGGAAAAATACCATAACGATAGATGTGGAGCATATACCGATGCAAATGTGCCACGGAGGTGGGGAACAATAGACATAACAAAGAGCATAGCACTCCAAAATGAATAGTTGTTATAGAAAAAACTAATTTGTAAAAGAGGTATATCAAAAACCCAATGACAATCACTGAAACAGTGAATGGAGTAATGTTTCAAGTCATAAGAAGAAAGGACAACATTGCACAGCTCAGATTATTGCATGAACTAACCTGCCATACAGTGGAGTCCTTGCGATCGATGTTAGTATCCAGCTGCACATTTCCCTCCTCAAAATAGTGAGCACCTACCTGGTGTATATATTTACGAAACAGAAGTTACTAACATCAATATCATGCAAGCAACTTCAATTAAGAGAAGAAGAAAACCAACCTGTATCTTTCCTTTAATATCAACATATTGCAACTCATAATTGAAATCCACAGTCCAAACAGAGCGCCAACTGCCATTGCTGGATGAGACAATATTCAGGTGGTCTTCATCAGAGGCTAAACGATAAAAAGTCAAATCTATGAGGAGCAAGGTTAACACACATCTAGTGGCAGGTTATGTGAAACGATGCTTCAGAAAGAGGAATCAAACTTCTAAAGAAAGACAAGGCAGAAGGCAGGCACTAAACAGATCTGCAGATTTTAGGCAGACAATAAGCATTATACCCACAGATCAAACAAGTAATTCAAAGGCATCATGAACATTACTATGTGAAAACAGACGATGTAAAAAGTTTCAATCTAAAAATATGTTCTCAAAGAATGCAAGAAGACATTAATAGAAAACTAAACTTTAC
Organism: Eleusine indica; assembly: GCA_030378355.1. Lineage (NCBI taxonomy): Eukaryota > Viridiplantae > Streptophyta > Magnoliopsida > Poales > Poaceae > Eleusine > Eleusine indica. Next base: position 48,246,966 of record CM059500.1, read on the forward strand.
AGGAAAATCATAAGTCAAGATGTGAAATTATAGAAAATCTGGAAAGAGAAAAGCACCTTAAATGCTAAAATGGGACTATAAACATTATAGGACAGTTATGATCCAGAATGAAGACTTTGCTAAAATATAGTTCAGAGCAAAGACATCAATTTATATGATCAACAATAATGGAAACAAGAAAAAAAAATAGTTACAAGAACATAGAAGAGACAGCAGACATGAGTTGATCAGTATACCAAAAGTTCTGTGGACTGCGCTTAGCAGCAGAAATAACTACTGCAAAACCAAAATCTGCTCCTGGTCCCTCTACATCCTTTCCACTGGTACAATAAACAGCACACTCCCCTTTTGGATAAGCTTCACCAACATATTTAGACAATTCAATATCTAAGGAGTTCCTGTATGAATACATAAGATTAGATAAAAGACTTGCGATGGAAATGGGGAATAAATAAAAGGAATAAGCAGATCTAGTACCTGAAGTCTTCAATGTATGCTGAAGGAAGCTCCTCATCCATAGCAGGCCTCAGTTTTGTACAGGTCTTTTATCATGAAAAGACCAAGCATGATGAATTAATTTTGATGAAAACGGTTATACTTTAGTCACGGAAAAAGTAAGTAAACTAGAATGACCCCACCCCCTCCGCCACGAAAAGGAAAAAGCGAACACCTCAGTAAACACCTCGATCAGTTCTGGCTTAAAATAATTTGTTGTATCTTGCATGCATGCTAATACCCAGGCCCAACACCATCTTTGCTTTGAATAGTTTGGGCAAAAGTTTGTTTGCTAATCATAAGCTTCTACAGAAACCTACAGGTGGTGGTACGGTGTGGTGTGTTAGAGAGAAACTGGAAAAGCATATTAACATTACCGCCTTTGATATTTCAGTGAAATTTGGAAACATAAAACTTGATTTTAGCCAAGGAAATCCAAACAAACTGTTACTATCAACATCCAAATCTATTCCTCAGTTAATTTATAAGCTTGAAGAAGAGAAAATGTGAGGTCTAGTTATGAATGCAGAGAGCTCAGTTCTGCAATAAATCTATGTGGACCACATCACTATGATCTGACATATTGTTGCTGTTTCCTGCTTGGAGAATGATAATGACACACATGAACTATAACGGTAATGCATTTACAGATATCTTGTCCCATTCATCAAAAGTGTCAGAATATATTCAGATAATGAAGGTGAGGATGCTTTGGCCCCGTTTGGCGTAGCTTAAGATTTTCGCCAAGTGACCTCCGGTGGAAAAAGCTCGGGAAGCAACCTCCGGGTCGCTTCTCCGCTTTTTGTTCAATTTCCCCCTTGCTCCGCTTTTCTCGCTTCTGCGTTTCCGAAAAGCTATGCCATTGGGGGGAGCTTCTTCTGCTTTTCGCTTTTTCGAAACGCAAAAGCTGGAAAATCTCCGCCAAACAGGCACTTTGCCATACATAATACTGTATAAGCTGGCTTTTGCTGAAAAAAAAAAATACGATAGAAGCTGGCCAGTAGACTAATTCCCAAGATGACTAGTTGTTGTTTGGTGGTTAATTCTACGTCTTCTAACACGATAAAATATCACTTCTCCATATTCATAGTTGGCATAACAAATAAATCTATAAAAGGAAGTAACCTAGCGCTTGCCTTTGCAGTATTACCTGTTTAATATGATCCACAGTAGCAACCTGTGCAGTCCTAGGATCCAGATAATTGTTCTTGTCAAGCTCCCCATAAGTTGTGATGATTATCTGCAGGCATATGTCATGCAATCTTAGTCAATGTTTCACGGGTAAGAGCCAGTGACCATTTCAACATGAAATGTAAATACTTATTATTCAATCCACGAAATCCTTCCATGTTTTCATAAACAACAACTGTGCAATTCTCAGGTGAGCTGAATAAAATAATCCGTGTGATTTACATTTGATTGCCAAAGAGCAGATTTCCGATACTATTATGTGTTAACTGCTGAATTATAGCGACTTCTGATCTTATATGACAAGTATAACCTTCATCATCAGTTTCAATTCATAACCGATAGTCTGATACTCATAAAAGGGAAAGCGGCGTATCACGAAATGTAGTAAATCTGAAGATAGAGATGCTCACGTCGCCGCTGCGGTCGGGGAGCTCGAGGGACACGAGGTGGGTCTTGTTGTACTCCGGGAAAGCCTCCGCGGCGGCGGCCTCGTACACCGCGTCGTCCCCCAGCAGCGCCCGCACATCTGCGCAGCCACGCCACGCATTCCAGCGCGAGTCAAACATTGAGCTGGATTACAGGCGTAGGGAGGGATCAGAAAACGAGAGGGGTGCAGGAGGTTGCCTTTGGCGACGTAGTGGATCTCGCCGGCGGGCGCGTTGGAGAGGAACCAGAAGGCGATCTCCTTCTTCTGGCTGTCGCTGAGCGGCTCGCCGGCGGCGCCGTCGTCCGACATTTCGGGGTCGGGGAGCGGCGGGTGGGCGGAGGCGGAGACGATTTGGAGTGCGCGGAAAGGGTGGGAGAGGAGAGGGGTTGAGATTGACGATGGCTGGCCACACGGACGGCACGTGGGAGCAGGCCAACGGCGGGTGGTGCCGGGTCGTGCCGGTTGACGATGGTCGCAGTACCCTACTCATAGGACGGACCGGGCGGGCGTGCCTTTGGAGGTTTTGCCTGCACATTACTCCTCCATTCGAAATGGTTGGTAGTTTTTTTTTTTTTTTTTTTTTTGCGAACGCGAAATTGTTGTAGTTAGGACAGTAAGATTAGTGTAAATTAGAATTAATCTTGATGTCATAACAACAGTAATTTCGGAATGAAGGAGTACCATAGTGCTCTTGCTCTTGATTGTTTACTTGAGTCAGTTTTAAGAAATCAAATTTTAACTTGAAACTATTTTTTTGGTAAATTTAATTGGGGCTGATAAGTCAACATTAACCTTGTGCCTCTCCAACTCAAATGCTCAGAATAGTTTCACTTTAGTTTCATCATCATACAATAGCGATTGCCGATTGAGTTTTCAGCTTTAACCATATTTTAGAACATAGAAATTTTGGAGGAATCGGCTCCATTTTAAATGATTAATAATATTTCATGTTGCCAACGAACTAGCCTAAACATTAGAAATCATACTGGAGACATTTATGCCAAGGATGATTTTGATATTGGAAGATCACTAGATATTTTTTTTTCATTAACTACCCATATTGATTGCAAACATTTGCGAACTGGTCGACAACAATATTTCAAAATCAGAGGAGTAGATTTTTTTTTCCTCACACCAATGCTGCAAATAACAAAAGCGAGGGTACTTGTACTTCATACTTTTATATAAAATCATCTTCAAAACGGTAGGGTGCTTCATACTTTTGAAATCAGTGATAATTCGTGGAAACCCAAACATTATTGAACAGTCTGTCTAGTGTCCAGGCTACACGATCCCGTGTGTATCAGCCATTCTGGATTTCAAATCTACACACCGGCGCCCGCATCCCTGAACGAACCCCTCTGTCCCCGGACCTCTCCTCCCCGCCGCCGCCAACTTCCGCCACCATCCCATGCTCCGTCCCACGGCATCATGAGCAGCACCGCCCCCCAGTGCAGTCGCAAGCGCCGCCGCGACGGCGCTCAAGAGGGATCCCCCGCGACTCGCCGCCGCCGCCGCCTCCTCCGCCCCAGCAACTCCGTCGCCGTCCGGTTCTTCGGCCTCTCCGCCGCGCTAGCCAACCTACCCCGCAGCCCCCGCAAACGCCGCTGCCACGAAGCCTCCTCCTCGGCTCGCTCCCGTCGTCGCCGCGGCCGCCGTCTCGGTCCCAATCACTTTTCCCCAGTCCGGTCCTTCGGCCTACGCGTCGCGCTAGCCGCCGGGCCCCGCCGCCGCAAGCGCCGCCTCGTCGACGTTCCCCCCGCCGTCCTCAACCCTCCTTGCCGCCGCAGACACGGAGGCCTACTTCGCCGGGCCAGGTACTTCCCTGGCCTTCGCCCATTCGCCCTCCGCATTCTTCTCGCGACAGGCGCAGCGGCTCCTCGCCGTCGCCGGAAGCCCGCCTTGGTAGACATGGGAAGCTTCTTCTCGCAGCTGTTAGAGAAAATCACCAGCCACGATGGCTTGGAAGAAGATCAGAGGGGACAGGTCCAGGTGGAGCGGATGGAGCCGGAAGCTGAGAAGGGCGATGTCATGAGAAGGGGACCTGGCGATTGGAGCGAGCCTGCGTTCGATCTGTTTGAAATATTCGAACCTCTAACTGATAAAGAGGAAATAGAAGTTAATGCTGCTCTGCATGATACAAGTCTGTCTGAAATATTTGAACCTCTAACTGACAAAGAGGAAATAGAAGTTGATGCTGTTCTGCATGATAGTAGTCACAGGTACTATTGGCATACAATGCTTCATTTTGTCTGTAACATTTGCTTGACATTGTTGACACGATCATCCGTCATTCTGATTTCTCCTCTTCCTTTTGCAGTAATGAAATCATAGTGATGCATGAGCCTTCTAACATCGAGGTTACTAAAGAGAAACTTCAGTGCTTGAGACCTCGTGGTTGGTTAAATGATGAGGTGAATTGATATGAAATATGTTGAACAACTATTCAGCATACTTGTGCGATGTTAGGATTCATACCACAATCTATGACGCTATATTTACGTGTCTTGCAGGTCATCAATTTGTACATTGAATTGTTACAGGAAAGGGCAGAAAGGGAACCTACAAGGTTTTTGAAATGTCATTTCTTCAATACATTCTTTTATAAGAAGGTTAGTTTTCATTTTGTTTTTGCTTCCATACATATATGGAGTCCTTTAAATTGTAGAACCAGTGAATATATTCCATTTGGGTCTTATGATATTATATACTGTATAGGCAGCAAAATCATAACCACCTTGGGTTTTAATTTACTCACAGATTTTGATTGTTGAAACTGCATTTTAAGCCTATCAGATCATATTCATATCATATGACTAATTTTAAGGTAATTTTAAAAAATGCATTTCCTTATGATTCCGAATTATTTCTCAGCTTACTAGCGGAATAGCTGGTTATGACTATCAGTCTGTTAGAAGATGGACTACCTTCAAGAAATTGGGCTATGGACTTATCGAGTGTGAGAAAGTAATGTTTAATTGTTATTAATTTTCTATTTATGTATTGCCTCCCCCCTCCCTCCCTCTTACGTGCTTCCTCATGATCAACTTACTGTTGAAACAGATATTTGTTCCAGTCCATAGAGGAGCACATTGGTGCCTTGCAGTTATAAACGTGAAGGATAAAACTTTTCAATATCTTGATTCCCTTGGTGGTATGGGCCATGATGTACTGAGAGTATTGGTAAGCTAAGCAACCTTTTTTTTTTTTTGGAAAAATACATTACTACCAGAATAAATTGCCTGAAATGAATGATTGAAAATTATTGATTTTATTTTATTGTTGAATAGATGTTCTAAAATTATGTTTTCATGTGCCAGGCTAGATATATCATGGATGAATTGAAGGACAAGAACAACATAGAGATAGACATTAGTTCTTGGTTGGAAGTATCAGATAATCTTCCACTGCAGCAGAATGGGTATGTCTTCCATCTAGTACATACCACCGCATAAATTCAATTCATTGCGTGAGCTAATTGCTTTGGTTCCAGAATAAAATTAATATAACTGTTAGATTCCAGGATTCAGCTCATTACTACATTTTCAATATTTAAGTATTCTCTATTTTAAATTCATGGCATATGTAGCAATGGGAAGACATGAAATATGTTTGACTCTAATATTTCGTTTTATAGGTGGGACTGTGGTATGTTTATGCTTAAATACATTGATTTCCAAAGCAGAGGTTTCCAGCCATTTTTCAGTCAGGTAAGTTGACTGGTTACGTACTTTATATGTGATTTCAGTTGATCAGGGTTCATATGGATAAATATATGTGATGTCCAAAGCTTTTAAAAGGAGAACCTTAACTTGTTAACATGACGTAAATGCATACACAGTTGTGTTAGTGACCTTGTATTTTGTGTTCGTTGATGTTGTCTGAACAAGTTTTTTGTTTACAGGTACACATGGCTTATTTTAGAAAACGAACAGCAAAGGAGATCATGGGACTAAGAGCTGACTGAAGAGTAATCTTCTCATGGTCAACATTCTTAGGCATTCCTCGGGTCAGATATTCTTCTTGTAGCTGGCGAAGGTACAAAAAACAGGTATTGCTTTCCTCTGAAGCAATAGGGAATTAGGGATGTTACTGTAAGCTCTTGGTGTGAAATCATATGTCTATGCCACTGCAGCTTTTCAAGGATTTATGACCTCTGTTCTCTTTTAGATGTTATTTTAGTTGTAGGCACTTAGAGAAAGGAAAGGAATTACTTATTCCATCAACAGCTGTTTTTTCCTCAGAATTGCTCCCATATCTAATTACACTCGATCAATCAATCTGCTACACTCATCTAATTCAAGTTCCACTTTTCAATAGAATTAACATACCTTTTCATGCAAGTAAAAACGAAAACAAAGCCTTTCATGGATGATGACACATTGAAAGCATAAAAGGCATCTATTTGAGACCAAACTAAGTTTTTGAAATAACATCTGAAAGAGATGTGATAAATTGACAAATAGTCCCTCTTGTCTGTTTTCATGTCTGAAATGTCATATGAACTTGACTGAAGAGTAACAAACAGCAATCTCGATAAGCTGTACCTACATTCCATACTTTCTAGTGACTCCCAGTGCTCATTACTCAGATGCCCAAGAACGCTCTGCACTGGGTTTCCCAGTGCTCCTTGGCCAGGCGAACACGTTTGACTGGCTCTGATTGCAGTCTCTGTTCCCAGTATTCTGGACAACTGTTGACAATTAAACACACTGAAAGTAATATATAATCACGAGACACAAAAGAGCAGGCTTTGTATCCTTTTCAAAACATGGGGTTTGGATCCCTTTTCACTCCTGGGAAGTTGTAACGGCTTATGCACTTACCTATGCTTCAGCAGCATATTGAGCTCATCCAGGTGCAAAACATCAGGAAATACCTCCCTTCCTGAGATGGAATTTGGATGGCTATCTGGGCAATCTCTAGTGTCTGCTTATTTCAATAAGTGATAAGTTATCTACCTGCCGGCATAGGGGGCATTTTGATTTGTGATCTGCAAATTTCAGCTGGTCAACAATAGTCACAGATGCAGCAGACAACAGCGCAAGTAGTAAAAGATGTGACCACAGGACAGAGACTGGAGCAAACAGTGTCCTGAAAACAGAAAAATAAACGAGAATCTGATTATATGTTTGAACTGTGTATCACAGACAGCATTAAGTTCCAATTAATTGAGAAATATTTCTCTCTTCTATAACTTGAATAAGATATATTTTGTCTTGAACAAGATCAATGTATGTATTGTTATTATAATAGAAGTTCAGAGAGCATGGATCACATACCAAGCAAATGAACATATCAAGCTAAATACCAACACGCTTAGGCCATAGAGTAAGGAGTTTCGACGTGAGAGTTGGACTGTCATCACTGAAAATGAGGGAACAGTCGTGAAATAGCTCCGTTGCAGTCCTGTTCTTCTTGCTCCTTGTCAAATTCATGTAAAGAACTATCAGCTCACAGAACCGTGGGGAAAGTATCTCAATGTGCAGGCTTTGGGCTTGAGCTTTGAATTCCTGTCCTTGCTTTGAGTAATGTATCTGCAAAGAAATTACTTTTATACTACTTTAGTAGCTATGTATGAAAACCTGAAGTGCAAAATGTATATGAGCATGATGCCTGTAGCTTCTATTCTAGCTTGCTGGCTAGCCACAAAGGTTGCGGTTAGCTGGCCTGGGTCAGAGTCATACCTACCGTAATTTGTATAAACAAGAGAGCTGAAGGCCCTGCCTTGTCTATTTTAAAATCTTCCTCGTGGCGACGGCATTTATAATTGCATTTGCATATATATACCAGGTATTTGCCTTGCAGTATCAATTTCCCACGGTTCCTGTCGTACCTGTTGTTCAAGCACCCTTGTTCTAGACTGGAGAGAGTATGAGGTGCTCCCGTGCTCCCATTCTTTATTGTACTGGCTACAGTATGTCAAAAATTCAAATAAAAATATGAATGGACAGAGAATGTATTCCTCTAGTGTCATATAAAATTTAAGATCTAATGAATAATTATTTATATAGAAACAAAAAAGAGAAATCTTGCACTGAATAGATGAGGGTTATACTGTTTATGTTGAACCCGCAACCTGCAACCTGTTACTGTTGATACACTGATTTCATTTTTTTGTTGCATCATACTCAAATTTTCGGTGCACATAAGACTTTACATGATGATAAAGGATGACATTTACTATTATTTATATTTTTGTTACAATTTTTATATGCATGTTTTTTGTGTTATATAGAATAGGAGCACGGGAGCATATGACCCACTAGGAGCACTGGATATGGTATCCACTAGACTGGACTGAGAGGTCTATTACCAGGCCTACGAAGTACGAACGAAGTCTCGAAAAACAATTTTCCCACCCTGCTCACAAGTCCCAATCCCAAAGCGGAAAAAAAAAATCTGGTTTCATCGCACTTCCCCACCGTCCAAGATGAAGAAGAAGACGAAGAGGGTCAAGCGGGTTGTGGATTCAACAGCGAGCCGGTTTACCTTGTGGCGCCGCTCTTGTCCGGGCACTCCCTTTTCATGGTTGAAGCTTCTGCCCTGACGGCGCCGAGCCTCCGCGCGTGTGCACCGTCGCCGGGATACCCAACGCAAGGCACGGCATGTCTTTTGAAGACCGAACAATAACTGATTTGGGCTTTTATTGTTAAATTTTGGTTGTAACCTTGTGCGAGTTTTGGCTTCAGCTTGGTTGTGGCACTTGGATGACTTTTGACTAAACTCAACTAATATTCCTTAAGTATGTAAGTAGTCCAATGCAGGGGTGGGGCATGTCAAAGTATTCTGGTTCTTTCTGCTTTTAAAGTTGAGGATGGGAACTTGCTCTATGATGCAATTTTGGAATTTCAATGATATGTATCTTTATTTGTAAAGAAGAATGGTTTAGCAGCTAACAGATAAAGAATAACAGACTAAAGACTAGTAAACTTTTTTTGGAGAACCGAATAAGTGCTTATCATCTGTAAGTAAACATCACTTTGTAATGGTTTCTATCACTGAACTGGATAGTAACAAATGGCTCTGATAAGCTCCGATTGCTATGTTTCTCTCACTGTATACTTCATCGAGTGAATGTTCTTTTTCAGTCCTTTATTGATTATTACATTATTGAAGAAGTGCGTAACCGGTAAAGGGTTTCCTCTACCGAACTTGAATCGGTAACATATATACATATTGAATTTTTTTAATGATGATCTAGGGACAGAGAACTTGCTGAGCCTTTTGAAGTGGAAAGAATCAAGAAAAGATCGAGGAAGGCAGCAGTCAGTTTTTTTCTTTGAAGCAATTATGATCCCTTGCCCAGGAGTACAAAGTTGAACACCTCACAGATTTTTTGTTAAAAAAAACAGTGTAGATCCAAATTTACTGTACAAAGAAATGTGACAAATTGGTATGTAAACCACAAATCAGAACTATTTCCCATCCCTAGAAGTTCATCACTTAGATGCCCAGGAATGCTCTGCACTGTGACTCCCAATGCTCCTTAGCTAGACGAACACGTTCAACTCTCTCTGATTGCAGCCTCTTTTCCCAGTATTCTGGACAGCTATTGAGAATTGAGATACCAACAATTTAGAGTATTAGTAACGCATCAGTACTGAAAACAAGATCGGCTCTTTTTATCCCCTTTAACTTCAGGAAACCGGTAAAGGCTTACCTGTGGCTCAGCAGCATGTTGAGCTCATCAAGGTGTACAGCATCAGGAAAAACCCCTTCCTGAAAGAGGAAAAAGTAGGATGATTGGCCGGATAATGTTTTACTGTTATGCTTAACGAAATAAGAGACAAGTTATTTACCTGTCGACATAGGGGACATTTTGATTTGCGATCTGCAGACTTAAGCCCATCAACAATTGTCACAGATGCAGCAGAACAGCAACACAAGTAGCAAAATATATGACCACAGGAAAGTGAGACTGGATCAAACACAGTGTCCTGCCAAATCAAGAGAACTTTGCGATGAATTTATAATATCACAGACAACAACAAACTACAGTAAAGACGGTAGTTATTTCTTTTCCCGCAGGTGTAGTGATGTGGCTACCCAATAGAAGTTCACCGAGCAAACTGAAAGTGCAACTCACCAAGCAAATGGAGCATGTCAAGCTAATATCAACACGCATAGAGTCAAAGAGGTTGCATGTGAGTGTTGGCCTTTCATCATCGAATATGAGGGAACAGTCACTAAAGAGCTCTATTGCAGTCTTGTTCTTCTTGCTCCTCCTCAGATTCATGTAGAATGCCATCAGTTCACAGAGCCATGGAGATTGAAGTATCTCAATGTGCAGGCTCTGAGCTTGAGCTTTAAACTCTTGCCCTTGCTTTGAGTAATGTATCTGCAAAAGATTTTCTCTCAGTCAAATCTTTACTATTTAATATTCCGAATTACTAGTACGTGAAATGAAAATATAGATGCACAACTGGTTGTTTTCCTTTGTCTATTACTGAATAGAGATAAAAAAATAATGTTAATATAATATTTTCTCCTGCAACAGAACAAAACAAGATGTTTGAGTTGAAGGTCATGCCTTATCGTACTTCTTCAAAATTTTCCTCATAGCCACAGCATTTATAATTGCATATGTAACCAGGTCTTTCCCTTGCTTTATCAATGTCCTATGGCTTCTGTCGGACTTGCTGGTGAACCACAAGGTGTATTTCTTGAAGCCTGACGCCAAGTGTAGCTCGAGTAGTTTCTTGGCTTTTTCGTTGAAGCAGCCAACGACAGCTGACATCTCATCCAGAAGGCATGGAAAGAAACTCCCATCGCATACTGCAATGTAAATTGTTAGGAGTTCCTCAGATAAGCAACCATGAAAGCCAGTCTAAACAAAGGTACAATTCACAGAATAAAAAGGTATGATTTATGAGTATGCAAGTCTTATTGAAATCGTCCCATGTCTTACCAAATAATTCAAATAAGAATCTTAACAAAATTATCGCCAATCAGTCTTATCAAAATCATCTCAAATTATCCCAGGTCACAGATAATAGGAACAGAACTATAATATTTGCAGCACTTATATAGAAGTCTTATCAAATCATCCCGATCAAGATATAGAAGTCTCCACTAAAATAATGAGCAGTTCAAAACAAACACATGCACAGCTCCTTGGTGAATGTCAAAATACAAAACCGTGGACCTTATATGTAATGGCAAGTGGCCCTTTATTATGGAATTCTTCCACATATGCCTAGAGAACATGCAACTTGTCAACTCTCTTCCACATATTCAGAACCTCTACACTGGAAGAGTAAAAACACTTGCTGTTTATTATTAACAGATAGAACCGCGGCGACGGGCCAATGGTTACGCTACGCACACCGTTTACCCAGAAATGTTTAATTTTAGCCAGTAAAATTCTTCCACATATGCCTGGAGAACATGCAACTATGTCAACTCTGATGTATCCGCTTTGATTTCTTAATCTGTAAAACGGCTATGCCTTGTCAAAGAAACCTATAACATTGGGAGCACACCAAAAGCACCAAACAGCTACCTCCAACCAGATACTCGTTCCGTGCAGGATTCATCAAGTGGATCCATGCACGATGCAGCCACAATGCACAAATATTGCTAGTACCGACAACGACCTGTTCAAAACCCGTCCAAGGTTTGTCCTCTTGCTAAAGAGAAGGAATTTTTTGTGTCTTGCTTTAATTTGGAAAGAGAACGTAATAACGGTGAAAGACTACTTGACGCTATATGATTCACTGCAGATGAAAATTTTCTTACGGAAATCAACTAGTTCATTTATTTAGCAAAAAAAGGAGGTGTTGCCGTTATACCAGAGCAATGCCCGGGGCAGCCACCGTCGCCGGTTTCCTGGTGCGAGCTGAGCTCGGAGCGGCATTTCTTGAGCATCTTCTTGAGGCGCTTGAGCCCGACGCCCGGGAGCTCCGTCTCCATCTCCTTCATGTACGTCTGGTACTTCTTGGTGAACTTCATGGCCGAACCGAATTCACTTCCACCGCAAGGCCGGAGGAAAAAAAAAGCGGGGGAGAAGCGATGGGGCTGTGGGCGGACGCCGCCGGTGATGGACGAATAATTCTGCAAGAGAATACGAGGGGACAACCTGAGGAACGTTTCTGGAAATGGGACTTGGTGGGCTGCTTCTCCTCCTAGAAGAAGAGATTTAACGGATAGAAGGGGAAAGTAATGCTAAAGGGAAAGGTTCCAAGTTTGGCAGTTTCAGTGAAAACTCGAAATGGATTAAGCTCCAGAGGAACGCATACCAAGAAGAAGAAAAGATCAGGCAGGTAGCAAACACACACCAGGAACCACCGGTAAGGCAGGTGCAAGACCAGAAAAGGAAGTCACGGGCGCGTCCGACGAGAAAGGAACGCCAGGAACCAAGAATAGAAGCAGGAAAAAACAGAGCCTTGTTGGCATATATACACGGGCGAACAGAGGGTAGGCGATCGGCAGAGGGGAAAGGAAGACGAAGAACTGTCCCGTGGGCCAAGGCAACGCCCAGTGGCGGCAGCACCAGAGGAGTGGCCGACACGTGAGGCCCGCGTGCAGTCTCCCATTTGCTATTGCTGATGGAATGGAGCACCGAGCCGGGTCGTCCGGAGCACCGTCCGTTTCGTGCCATTTCTCTCGTTTTCGCAATGATTTTTGCCCCGGTTTGAAGGGTGCGTGCGCGAGCGGCTTTGTCGATCGAGACGGGCGGGATTTGCTCCAGCTCTCCGCAACGCTACAGACGTAGCGCACAAGGATACGGAAGCCGACGCGACGCCATGCATGGCATGCTTTTGTTCATGCACATGGTTCGTGTGCCTCTGTGAGAGAGAACAATAGATAAGTCAAGAAAGATAGGATGATGCTGACTTGGAAAAATGCTCAACTGTCCATGCAGCAGGTGAGTGGTGTGTTGTTATTGTTCAGGTTTCATTCCTTTCTTCCCATCGGATAAGAAGGTACCGAGATCGGCGCGTACAGACGGGGAAACGAGACAAGCGTGATCGTGGCGGGCGTGGTCCCGTAGATGGAGAGAGCCGTTCGGCGCGCTGCAAAATAATGCAAACACGAATCTAATAAAGTGCGTGATTCCTCAGCTATCTGGTGTTGGGTTGCTTGTATCGTGACGTTTGCATCACTTGCAGCTTAATCGCAAAGGAATGTATGGCAAATAAGCAAACCATCCAGACGGCTGACCTTCTCTGCTTATATGCATTCGTACAACTCCTTGTTTACCACATACTTAGCAGCAAACAGCCTGTCAAGCTAGAAAGTCATGCTTTTGAGTCGGTTAATACTTATCGCCAAGGTCCTGGACACCTGGTGCGCAATTCGAACAAGCAAAAGAGCGAGTATGATTAATTTGATTCCGACGTGTCCTCTTCCTCTACATATATATATTATCGGCTCATCTCGACCGAATTTCCTTTGAATGCAGGCAAGAGACACAAATCCGGCCAGGAATTACAAGAAAACACCTGTACCTGTCCCGTACCTTTAAAAGTCCATCGCATCCACATGAAAAGATTGAAAGCCAGAGCATCATCTAGGTAGTACGTAGGCCTATTCTGTATATCATTCTAGCAATTCTTTTGACTAATATGTTCTTGCATATAATTTATTTGACATTATGCGGTATTATTAGATTCACATATAAAATACTGTGTTTCATTAAAAAAATATTTCATATATAAGGTGCTAATGCATCGAACACAAAATGATATATTTATGAAATAAATGTTAGTACAAAGCTTATTCTAGCATATCAAACTCACCTATTCTTTATGTACGTACGGAGGATTACAAACAGTTTTTTTCCTTGGCTGCTGACCAGTATATATATATATATATATATATATATATATATATATATATATATATATATATATATATATATATATATATATATATATATATATATATATATTTACTGCAGAATAAATAAACCGAGCGTTGCGACATCAAAGAAACAAGATATGCAATGGTGTCGACAGTATTCTTCTGTAGATTTTAAATTGCGGCCAAATATATTTAAACTGAAGCACGTAGATGAGTAGATCTTTGTAGTGGTTACTTTTGACAACGCTGGGACTGATCAGAGAAATTTCCCGGTAATGGAGAGATTTAGTGGTGGAAGTTAACGTAGCTCGACCTTATCCACGTAATGTGATATTCGGTGGCACCGTCTTAGTTAACGATAGGTGAAAAGACAGTTAAGTGGCGCCTCTCCATTCTCCGTCCATCAGAGGACGGCTGGAGTACAGAGACCTGCAATTAATTTTCCACACCAACAAAAAAAAAAAGAGGGGGGGGGGGGGGGTCAGCTAGCTGTAATCAAATTTCAAAGCCTATTCCTTTTTTAAGAAAAAGGCTATTGTTAGTTTTGTCTTGGTCATGTGCCATGTTTTACAGATTGATGGAGCTATTTATTCAAGCTATAGTTGCCGGAATTTGATGCCGAAAACCATCTATATACATCAGCCATTCTCAGATCATGGCCAAGTGAATGTGGCGGGTGTTTAGCCGTGTGCTTGGTCAATGAAATTAATATCGGTTTACGCGGAGCGTGCAGTTTGATTATTCATTGACTTTCTTCGATCCGCAAGGTAATTGCACGTTTAATCAGGATCGAAGACATGCATCTCGTGACCGGTCACATGCTCCGTGCGTCCGTCCTCTTTCGCTGAATATATCCAACGCAAGAAAGAAGCAAGCATTCACCAGTAGTCACCGAACAGGCGAGTGTCGATTCTCTCCGGAAAGCAGTGGTTCGGGACGCCTTCACGAGCATTTGCCTGCCACTGTGTTCCAAGCTTTGCTTCTGTCAACAACAACCGGTGAAACACAAGTAAAGTTTCAGGGTTGCCCACAGAAATGCTGGGCCTAGTGGTTAAATTTATTGCATCTATATGGATTTACCAATTATGTTTTAAACGATTGTTCATTCTCTGCGTGCGGCCATCATTATTAGTAGAGGTTTGAACCGATGAAAGTTTGATATCGTGTTTACGTTTTTTGTATTCTGGATGCTATAGCAGTGGGCTGTGGATAGCTGGCGCTGCACTAAAGATCGACGGAAATTATTCTCCAAAAAAAAGGATCGACAGGAATTTTGGAATTGGAACACTTGGATGCAAAATAGAGGAGGTTTCTCTTTTCAAAAAAAAAAAAAAAAAAAAAAGAGGAGGTTTGAGGAGGCATAACCACCGTATCAGGCCCCGCGATGGACTGAGTCGAATTGGCTTGTGCCGTAAGACGTGGGTCGGGCCCTACGATGGCTTGGATCACTTGCAGGTTAATCGCAAAGGAATGTATGCCAGACAAACAAACCATCCAGACGGCTGACCTTCTCTGCTTACATGCATTCGTACAACTCGTCTCATCTCGACCGAATTTCCTTTGAATGCAAGCAGGAGTCACAATTAGCGGCCACGGAATTACAAACAAGAAAACACCTGTTCCTGTCCCGTACCTTTAAAAGTCCATCGCATCCACATGAAAAGATTGAAAGCCGGAGCATGTAGGTAGTACGTAGGCCTATTCTGTATATCATTCTAGCAATTTTTTTTACTAATATTTTTTTGCATATATTTACATATAAAATAATGTGTTTCATAAAAAAATATTGCATATATAAGATGCTAATGCATCAAACACAAAATGATATATTTATGAAATATAGTACAAAGCTTATTCTAGCATATCAAACTCACCTATTCTTTCTGTACGTACGGAGGATTATCAAGTGATATTGGCACCTTGGCACATGAATCAACCGTTTAGCAGTTCTAATAATATTTGGTGCACATTCTTGATTGTATAGTTATTTTTTTTGACTCGATATGTATAGTTATGGTCATTAGTAATCATAACATCTCAGTATCAGACGACTTTTGACCATAGAAATAATCACACTGGTGCGTGTTTCGTGCTGGCGCGGCGAAGCGCGCCCATCTTCCTAGTTAATTTCATTGACCAAGCACATGTCAATCCACGGCTAAACACCCGCCAAAGCTAAACGGTTCAGAAAATGTGGCAACGTCTGTCCATGCAAATAACACTAACTGAGAGAGGTACAGATAATTATAGTATATTAAAACCATTTTGAAATACAGAGAAGGCATCGAACTAATTAGGACAACATATAAATTGATGATTGCAACCAATCAAATAGAAGATTCTACACTTGAAATTCCCTCAATGTTGTTTTGCTTCCATGCACGCTCCATAATCTTCTTACCATGTCCAAAATGGAACAGGAACGTCCAGATATATGAATTATGGTACTCATCTTTCTATCAACACAACAAAAAAAATTGACTGAAAGTGACAATATCAAGTACTCACTAATCCTTTTTCATTATCAAGTGATCCTGCATGATAAATGCACATTCTTATCAAACCATATGAAGCAATGAAATATTGAATTGCAACATGTTCAGTGCCTTTTCTGTATAAATGATGCTATGTCAGTATCACTTCTCAAAGATTTTTCATAACACATGAAGGATGGAGCTGAAGGTGCTAGTGTCTAGAGAATTCTAGGAAGACAGTAACATATTCAACCATATCTAATCACCATAAAAGGTGCAAAGATTGATAAGGTACAGCCCATTAGCTATTTATGTCATGTATAATAACATTTGGAAAAAATATTTCTACCGGAAGCTACATTAATCCAGTGGCTTGCTATCACCTACAGCACTATAGTGATTTCAAAATCATCAGAAGAGAAATATCAGATAAAGCAGTATAATTTGGTCATAGTCCACTAAAATTATTCATTACTCATGCTGACAAATAGATGCAGATCTTTACACAACCCTAATCCAGTTCGTTCAGGGAATTAGATTTGAAGTAATTCATGAAGCAAGAGGAATTCATGGAGGTAGGCTGCTCTGAAGGAAACTGAAACTTGATGAGGCTCACACACCACAGCGAGGGAGAAAAGCTCACACATCTGGGGAGATGGCGTTGATAGGGCATACACTGTCATCGCTTTAGGAATCATCACAGCAACCATTGTGCATGCAAGTGACCTGTTCACTGCAAACATAGTATTAAGTGCAAAAAAAAAATTTAATAAGGAATAAAGATAAAACATTGTGATAACATAATCTATAGACTTAAACCTGAGTTCTGTGTGGAAATAAATGTTATATATAGGAGCAGGCCTTGAAAATTACAGGAATGGAAAATTTCAACGTTCAAGATACAGGCTTGACTACAGCTAACAATCGGAAGTGGCATAAACAATAGTTTGCCTAAAGGAGTGACCTATGCTTGAGCATGATGCTCCAAATTCCAGAAGACTCAAGCATGATTTTAATCTTCTACAAAACAGCAGCTGGAGCCAAAAAAATAAATAGAGCAGGGGCCAGACTCATTCAGTTAACTATATCTGTAGCTGCGTAAGCTTATATGACGATACATACGAACTATTGTGCATGATCAATCACTATAGAATGAAAGGGCAAGTCATGTTATTAAAAGAAAAACAATGTTCTAATTTAGGCATCCACAAATCATTGTTAGATACAGAAGAACATAAGAATCCCAACTCTTTAAGAGAAAAAGGGATCAGTATAACATAGGACAATATGAGGTAACAACTAATCTGCACCATCGGCTACTATAAAATGGAAGGGCAAACTAACTCATTTGGAAGGAAACTTAGTGTCCTGGTTACGTCTAAAAATCTGATAATTAACTCAGCCAAATGATATCCTGAACACACCTAACATCATAGATTATTTGACCACAATTAACATAAGGTTATGCATCTCACCACAACATAGGCACAGCGGAATGACAAAATTGGTTTATTAATTTCTCTAATGATGAAAGAATGAAACTGTAACACAAAAGTAAGGAAACAATAATCTGACCTGTGAATAAATAAGAGTCCATGATGTTCAGGATTGCTGATCTATTGACATGTAAATAAACAAATTGTATATGTCAGATCACACAACCCAAATTTGCAATTGAAATACAAACCTATTACCCAAAAAATCTAAAGGTAACATTAGACACCTGAATTCAAGATAAGTACTAACAGTTAGGAAAAAGGCGATACAACTACAAAATGGGATAGACAACTTGTATGGAGACTATCGTAAATTTATAAATCTTGTAGAAGTGACAACATCATGTAATCAATTATGCTTACCAATAGTCAACAGATAATGTGTCATCAAATAATCATAGTCCAAACCGGCAAGTCTCTAGTTTCACAGCCTGGATAGCAAGGAAAGATCAATTGAACAACTATGTGGAAATTGGATGTGATGCATAGTCATTTACTGAGGTGTATATCTCACATAGCTGAGACATCTTGAAACATAGATTTAAGTTTGATTACTCATGTGCCTGTGCTATCGCAATGGTTGTGAACCTGTGATGTGTTAAAATATGGTTCTACGTTTGAATACAGCTTGTCATATGGGTATCGTTTTTCTAGTTAATTTTTATCTTAGGTGCAGCTTGGCCTACAAATTAATTCATTCTGAGATTTTCATGGGCAAACTATCAGGAAAACAAACTTGTAATGACATATTGCTTGACCAAAAGATCCACACCATATATTAGAAGTATTGCTCAAAGAAGATGAATATTATACCGGGGATCACAAAGTGCACCAATGTATATATTCCTACAAACCAGCTTGTTGTATAAATTCTGGATAAATTAGACAACAATAAAAAGCATTTCAATACATCCTTGTTTGATCAAAAAATAAAAAATCTTGATTGCAGAACATTTTATCTCTGCAGAGAACAATTAAGGGCACTATGACTTAGATGGCATAATACTCTCAGCCTAGCTGTAACACCGGCTGAAGCTGACAGTTGGAAAGTTTATTGAACATGAATTGGAAACAAATATCAAAGGATATCACATAACAAAGCATGGCTAGGAGGCTGCAGCCTCTTTTTATCCTTGTCAATTTGTTACCAATTTAGCCTATACATGAAAAAATATAGTAGTACCTCAATAAACTTTGATGTAGTACATGATCTGACACAAAAATAAGACAACGATATGAAGTAATACACTGATGACTCTTCGTTAAGGTGATAAGCCAATCTGCATCTGTATGAGGTGAATGAATCGACAATTGGTTAGCCCAAATGAAGATAATATGACACAGGAAATTACTACCTGCCAAATTAGCAAACAAAGTTACTACCTGGCAAATTAAACCAACAGGTAGCTGAAACTAATATACAGTGACATGTGAAATTAACAATTGGTAAGCTGAAACAGATGTATCTTATGACACATGAAAGCAATGCAACAGTTTTTTTTTTCAGAACAATGAGAGTCAAACATTTAGGCAGTATCAACTGGGCATAGGCTTGCCCTCCAGGAGTATGTTTTTATTAGCAAAGCACAAAAAAGTTACTTTTATTGGCAAGCATAAAAACTTGTATGTGTCCTTTCTTTTTTATGAATGTTTTTATGAGTCAAAATTGTAGAAGCATGTGATTCCTGAGTGAAATTTTGCCATGATTCAGAGATCCAAAATGCACTACAATTTATATGTAGCTTTCCTTTTGATAATTTTTTTTTAATAATACCTCCTCTCCACTGCAGCATGCACTGTTCAGGCGGCAACAACAAAAGTACAACATGATGCTAGGCTTCGAGTACAGAGTTGGTTAAAAAAGAACAGGACGAGCTGAGAAAGAAATTAAAATTAACAAAAGGATATGAGAAATAGAAAGCAAAATTCTCACCAAGACATGGAGAGGACGAAGACACTCTGCGGAGTGATGAGGCAGGCGCACCGGAGTGGCTTGAAGCTGGAGGACGCGGCCAAATGACGGAGTGTAAGACTCCCCGTGGCCGTCGGCGGTGAGGCACCGAGACATGAGGATCTAGCCGGCGCTCACCTGCCTAACTTGCGAAGCAAGAAGGTGTAGATCCGGGGATTGATTTCTTACTAGTCTTGACTTGAGTCTGATCGATACAACGCGAGGCTATAAGAAGCCGATCGCTAGACACACACCACTTACATCCGGGTCCCACTGGTAAGACACCCACGCACACCTTAGCATACATCTCTACGCTATTTCCCGTCTTCATTGCCTGGTGGCGTCCCCTTGGAATATGCGTCCGATTCCTAAGCTTCACTCGGCACAACCTCTGGTGTGACATCTCCCTCCGCCCCAGAAGTTGCTTGTCCCCAAGCAACAGCATCCGGGAACCGCTTCTTGACGACGTAGTAATCCTCCCAAGTAGCAGCAGCAGGTCCAAGATTAGCCCACTGAATGAGGACCTGAGGGACTGCAGAATTACCTTCCTTGACCATTCGGCGCTGTAGGATGCGTTCTGGAGTAGTCTGAGCAGCTTCCAAATCCACCAGCTGAGGTAACTCACTGAACACCGGAGTGTAATCTGGGACAAACGGCTTCAGTTGCGAGACATGGAAGACCGGGTGAATCTGGGAAGTAGCCGGGAGTGCCAGTTTGTATGCCGCAGCTCCAATGCGCTCGATGACAGAGTATGGACCATAGTACTTGTAAGCCAGCTTCGGGCAGGGTCGAGGTACCAGAGAGCACTGAGTATAAGGCTGGAGCTTGAGTAAGACCTGATCTCCCACCTGAAACTGACGATCAGTGCGTTGGCGATCCGCCTGAGTCTTCATTCTGTTTTGAGCAGCAGCTAAGTGTTCCTTCAGAAACAGAGTATGGGCCTCACGCTCCTTAAGCAGCTCCACCACAGACTGTTGTGTGTCAGCTGGGACATCAGGGGCTGCTCCAAAGTTTGGCTCATGGCCATACAGTGCTTTAAAAGGAGAACAGCCAAGAGCAGAATGGTGGGAGGAGTTGTACCAAAACCCAGCAAGAGGCAACCAAGATTTCCACTTCTTTGGTGTATCATGAATTGCACAGCGCAGGAACATTTCGAGGCATTGGTTCACACGCTCCGTCTGGCCATCTGTCTGTGGGTGGTACGCCGAGCTCATATGCAACTTGGTTTTTGACAGGTTAAAGAGTTCGCGCCAGAAAGAGCTTGTGAAGACTTTGTCACAATCTGAGACGATCGTCTTTGGCATACCATGCAGCTTAACGACCGAGTCCAGAATGACACGAGCCACTTGTTGAGCTGTGAAAGGATGACGAAGAGGCAAAAAGTGTGCATATTTGGTGAAACGATCCACCACCACCAAGATTGAGTCGAAGCCGTCGGATTTAGGCAATCCCTCGATAAAATCCATGGAGATATCTTGCCAAGCTCCCTGTGGAATAGGCAACGGCTGCAAAAGACCCGGTGGGTGAATGTGCTCGTGTTTGGCCTGCTGACAAACGGCGCACAGTTTGACGAAATCTTCCACGTCTTGACGAAGGCCACGCCAACCAAACGTGCGTTTGACCCGCTGATATGTTGCCTGTGTGCCAGAATGCCCCCGAATGGCGCTTGCATGCAGTGCTGCAATCAACCTTGTGCGTAGCGCAGAGTTAGAACCCACCCAAATCTTGTTGTCCTGGCAAATTATACCGTTGTGCAAAGAGAAGCCTTTCTCATCTGGGCTTTTGATGGCCAAGTGTGCCATCATTTGTTGGGCTTCACTGTCGGTCACATAAGAGTTTAATACTTCTCTGATCCACAGCGGTTGAGCCTCCGAAATAGCTGACACTGACATAAGATGACCAACCCGAGAGAGTGCATCTGCCGCCAAGTTATCTTTCCCTTTGCGGTATACAATTTTGAATTGAAGGCCCACGAGGCGTGTCATGGCTTTGCGCTGTAATTCAGACTGAAGTTGTTGGTCCTCCAAGTAACATAAACTTTTATGGTCGGTCTGAATAATGAACTCCTGTCGCTGGAGGTAAGGCCGCCATTTTTCCACTGCCATTATCAGCGCCAGAAACTCCTTCTCATAAATCGAGAGGTGCTTGTGTACTTCACTAAATGCTTTACTTAAGAATGCAACTGGTTGGCCTTGTTGCATGAGAACAACACCCATACCGGTGTCACAAGCGTCAGTCTCCACTGTAAAGACTTCTTTGAAATTGGGCAGAGCCAGAACAGGTGTATGAGCCATAGCATTTTTGAGGGTGCTGAAGGCCTCTTGAGCTGAATCTGTCCACTGGAACTGTTTCTTCTTCAAGAGGTTAGTGAGTGGCTTAGCGATCAGCCCGTAATGCTTGACAAACTTGCGGTAATAGCCTGTCAAGCCCAAAAATCCGCGCTATTCTGTCACAGTGGTTGGTTGTGGCCAATGCATCATTGCTGCAGTCTTGCTTGGGTCTGTTGCAACACCCTGATCTGAAATTATGTGGCCGAGATATTCCAATTTTGTCTGCGCAAATGAGCATTTAGAGAACTTAACAAAGAATTTGTTGTCGCGTAGCTTGGTGAGGACCGTGCGGAGATGAATCAGATGCTGCTCCAGATCAGGGCTATAAATCAAAATGCCATCCAAGAAAACCATGACAAACTTGCGGAGGTACAGCCCTAGAACCGAGTTCATGGCACACTGGAAGGTTGCGGGCGCATTCGTGAGCCCAAAGGGCATCACTCGGAATTGATAATGTCCATGGTGCTTTTTGAATGCGGTCTTCATTTCATCTTCAGGGGACATACGGATTTGATGAAAACCGGCACATAGGTCCAGCTTGGTAAAATGTCTTGTACCCGCCAATTCGTCCAACACTTCATCGATCAGCGGCATTGGAAACCTGTTCTTCACTGTCAGGTCATTTAGCTTGCGGAAATCGACACAAAAGCGCCAAGACCCGTCTTTCTTTTGGACCAGCAGGACCGGAGAAGCAAAAGGAGAGGTGCTCGGTACAATCAGGCCAGAAGAAAGTAAGCCTTGCACTTGCCTCTCGATCTCATCCTTATGGAGTGGGGAATAACGATACGGCTACGAATTAACCGGTGCAGCACTGCAGTAATGGCACTGTGTGATCATACTGACGAGGTGGTGGTAATGTGGTTGGTTTCTGAAACACATCAGCGAATTCCTTCAACAAAGTAGAGATTGCTGGAGGAGTGTCATCAGGAACAGATAGAGTGTGAACTTCTTGGAGGACGGCCAGTGCCCAGATCTCATTGCCTTTATACCACTTGACGATTTGTTCAGCAGTCATCTCCATCACCTGCTGTTGCTTAGCATGCACCCCTTGTAACATAATGTCAACCCCCTGCTCCATAAACTGCAGGGTTTTCTTGTCCCAGTCACACACCATGGGGCTGTGGGCCTTCAGCCAATCATAACCCAAGATTGCATCGTAAACACCCAAGTCAAGAACTTGCATGTCTGTCTGCAAAGTATGCCCCTGCACCCACCATTCCAGATTTGGCACCATTTTGTTACTGACCATAGACTCCCCATTAGCCACTTTCACCAATAACGGGGAAGCATCAGTAGGGGTAATGCCGACCGCAGACAAGAAACCCGAACTGACAAAAGAATTGGAACTCCCAGAATCGACCAATATTAGCATAACCTTGTTTTGGACAAGAGCACGAAGTCGCAGAGCATCTCCATCCTCTTTACCCGAGACCGCATTGAGGGAGATATGGCAACACTGATATTGCATCATATCCTCTTGCTCCAGAGTATGCAGTATATCTTCTGTGAGCTCCATCTCCATGTCTTCAACCGTAAGATTGTGTGCTGAGCTTTTGGACGTTTGGGACACTTCTCCAGATGGGCTTGATCAAATTTATCACCGCAAAAATAGCACAGTTATTAATCCTGCGATAGTCGCGGAGCTGTCTTTCCTTCCAGTAGTCAGTGTTGCCGGTGGCGGGCTTGGCGTCCTGCTTGGGTGTCGACTTGGTACTATTTGTTGATGCAGAGAACTTAGAAGATTTAAATTTGTTGTGCTCCCACGACTCTTGCTGTATCTGAGCCAACAATACAGCACGGTCCACATTGTCCGGCACTTGAGCTTGCACCGATTCCCTTATGCCATCTTTCAGGCCTTTAACAAATTGGTTGACAAAGAATGTCTCATCCATGTTGGGGTTATGCATAGCTACCAAATATCTGAGAGAGTCATATTCTGCTGCATATTCCTCCACAGAGCCTTTCTGACGAAGTGTCAACAGACCTCTCATGTGCTTGCTGTAATCAAACGCCCCAAATTTGTCCAGCACTGCCTCCATGAATTTCTCCCAGCTTACTGCTCCGTGCTGCTTTCTGAATACTTCTAGCCACTTCGCAGCATTACCTTCCATGTGCAAAGAAGCTGAAGTAACCCACATATCGGCCGGGATGCTGAAGATCTCAAAATAATCAAGACATTTCTCCTTCCAGACGACTGGATCAGTGCCATCAAACTTGGGAAACGACATCTTGGGTAGATGATTTCGATCTCTGGGACGACCACCACCTGGATCACGAGCGTGGCCAGCCGTCGAACACCTTGCGTGTGCTGGGGCATGAACACGCCTACCGCCGCCAACTCCACCCAGTCTAACGCCGCCAACTCCACCGCCACCAAATCTACCGCCGCCACCGCCACCAACATCCCGCGCCTCAAATTCACGCGCATGCCGGACCCCGCCACCATCGCCTCCCCTGTCTTGATGCCTTTTGCGACGCGGAGAAGCAGCGCCGCGGTGAGCGAAGATGTTGTGAAAAGTCTCTGCATCTTCCACCTCAGCACCGGATACTCTGCTTGCACGTGAGTTGGAGTAGTTGTCGAAGTGATGATGGCGCTCGTTGCCGAACGCGATGCGATCCAGCGCCTCGCCATGAACCTCAACTCTCTGAGCCAGCAGCTGTTGGTCACGGGTCGTGCGCTCCTGTGCCCGAGCGGTGCGCTCCAGGCGTTCCACCACCAGCTGCTAGGTATCATCGATGTCGCCGATCTGATGCTCCATGTGCCCCAATTTGGCGAACAGCAGATCCAGGCCCTCCATCACTTGAGACCAGCGCTCGTCATCGATGCTTCGATGGGCATCCAAATTCTTGGTCGCATCCGCCATTGCTTCAAGGATCAACTCCGTCTGCTTGGTGGGCTTTGTCGCGTCGTGGTGATTTACCCCAAATCGAACGAACCGGGGTGGATTTACAGGATAGCGAGCTCCACGAAGGATCACTTTGCCCTAATCAACCAACCACCCCTGGGATTTTACCGTTCAAGATCAAGGGAATCCAATCACGCACCGGCACAGACGCAGCGTCGCCGAGGAAGAACCGTCTCTGATACCACCTGTAAGACTCACTCCCCGTGGCCGTCGGCGGTGAGGCACCGAGACGTGAGGATCTAGCCGGCGCTCACCAGCCTAACTTTTTTTTAAAAAAAACCATCACAGGAATTCATTCAGCACCGGCCCCTGGCAAATCACCAGCAACCAAGTTAGCTACAAATGATGGTGTCGAACACAGACTCGCCCACGGACAGAGTACCACATCCATGGGTAGCTAAGCAGTCAGCTATCTCGTTATACAATCTATAACATATTTTAACTTCAAAAGAAACAAAGTTGTCTACTAAAAACTCTATAATCTATATAAAAATATTCCCACCAGAACTATTATTCTAGGTGGCGGAAATGATTGCAGAATCCAAGTTTATCACATCCGTCTTAAGAATGATCTTTGGCATTCTTAATAGGCCGCTCGTTGCAAGCCGCCCATTGTCAACAGTGCTTCAGTTTAGAGTGTATCAGCCGCCCACTAAATATTTCCTACCCTAGATTTCAGAACTGAACCTGTTTGGTCTCTAATCATAAAGCCCCATCCATCTGAGTTGGACTCCACCAGGAAAACACCATCAATATTAATTTTGTAGGAGTGATCTAGTGGCACGTTTCACTTGGCTGTTCTTGCTGGTTTTGGTACCTTTGGTGGCTTTTGAAATTTCTGAAATTCCTGCACATGATGCCTCACCGAGCTACACACTTTAGCAACTGTGGCCAATTTTCCCCCAGCGTTTGCTTTATTTCTCACCGACCACCACTGTCATAGGAACACCAAGACCACCAACTGTTCGTCTTTATCCAGCGCCCATATTTGTTCAAGCAGCTCCTCCCCCGAACCACATTGGACGAGCACAACGAGTGTTCTCCAAATTCAGCATCTTCCAGCAAGCACGAACATGCTTGCACTTTAGAAGCAGATGACCACCATCTTCATCAAACCTGTTACATATTGGGCAAATTGTTTTAGTTTTGACTCCACGCCTCCGTGAAGGTGCATCTAGGCCCCTAATTTTATTTTGATGATTGGCGTCAATACAATTAAGAACAGACTAATCTTCTAATGAGCATGTGTGTAGATTATGGTACAAAGTTTGATGATTAAATGTATAGAAACAGAAAGGGAGAAAAGAAGATGGCAAAGTGCTTCAAGACGAAATTCAAAATATGCTCAAGAATGAAGTTCATAGTATTTTATTTTAAATCTTGAGTATAGGAAAAGCCGTACTATTAAGAGAGACACAAAAGTGTGAAGCGGAGGTGAACTAAATGCAAAATTCCTATTTCTAGGTCATACAAAAATTTTCAGGGCAAAATCATCGGACTTGTCCGACCCATCGGACAAGTCCATCGGACTCCAGTACCTCTGCCACTCTGGGTCGTCGGACATGTCCGACGGTCATCGGATTTGTTCGATGACCAGAGGAAAGTCCGACGCATCAGACACTTTCATCGGAGTACAGTTCCCCTGCCATCATTTTTCATCGGACTTGTCCGATGGACAAGACTTGTCCGAGCCATCGGACAAGTCCATTGGATTCAAGTTCCTCTGCCCCTTCTGTGCCGTCGAACATGTCCGATGGCTATCGGGTAAGCTTGTCGGACTCCAGTTTCTACGCCACCTTAATTCATCGAACATGTCCGATGACCATCGGACTTGTCCGACACAGATCTCAGAAATTGGGTCTCCAACGACTCTTTTTCCCATTGGGCTATAAATAGAACCCCTCTTCGCCCTTTGGCCGGTGGGTCACTCATTTCCACTCAAAATCACTCTCAAGCTCACTTTGCTCTCCCCAACTCTCCTCCCTTGATTCCACTCTTGATTTGTGAAGGGATTGAGAGAAGATTGAAGTGCTCCATCGACTCCAAACTTTCATCCTCTTAAGCACTTGGCTCATCCTCACCGCCGATAACTATTGTGTTTGTTACTCTTAGGGATTCTTTCCCTAGACGGTTAGAGGTGCCCGTAGAGCTCCCAACTTGTGTGATGACGCCTCGGGAAGTTTGTATTGACCCCTTCTTTGTGTAGTTTCTAGTGGAAAACCAAGTTTGATCTTTGTGGTCACTTGGAGAGGTTAGGGTTGAAAGAGACCCGGTACTTTATGGATCCCTCAACGGAGATGTAGGCTTCTTTGTGAAGCTGAACTTCAGTGAACAAATCTTGTGCCTTGCTTATGCTTTAAATTACTTGTGTCTCATTTACTTGTTCTTGCTCATAAACTTGCTAGTTTGGGTTTGCTTTGTATTTCTTAGATTAACTTGTGTAGGTTGCTTGCTAGTTGCTCTCCTGATTTTTACAGCTTCCCCTTGCCTATATTCACCTACTCCTAGCTTGCCTTATACTAGTTTTAATATTTACTCGGTCGATCTACTTTTCTATCTTGTGCCATCGGACAAGTCATCAGACTTTCCCTACAATCGTCGGATAAGTCCGACACTGCGCATTTGACTTTTATTATTAAGTGAATTTCAGGGATAATTGCCTATTCACCCCCCCCCCCCTCTAGGCACTTTCACTCCGCAAGTTTTGTTTAAACGCCAAGCTGTTATGGGCCAATCTCCAGAGAAACATTTTTACTTTGTTAGGAGCCACCACTTGCCATATTTTGTGGCATTTGAAACTAGCATCCACCCTGCTACCTGAAACCAAAAGTGGGCGTCTCCTTCTCCTGTCTTTCACTTACACTGCAAGCTTGTAGACGTACTTCACTGAAAAACGTCCCCGAGGGTCATAGTGCCATGCCACCCAATCCGGAGCTCCCTGTCTGACAGGAATGGCAAGGATCAGTGCAGCGTCTTGAGGCCAAAAGGTATCATTCACCAATTGTACATCCCAACCACCCAAAATTGGGTCAATCAACTCAGAAACTGTTGTCAGCAGTGATCGGCCTCGTGGTGTAATCGATCTTCGAGTTGTCTCCCGTGGTAGCCATGGGTCAGTCCATATATTGACAAGTGAACCATTTTCAATCCTCCATATTACCCCCTCTTTTAGTAGATCAATCCCTTGCAAAATACTACGCCACGAGTATGAGATGCCACCCCGGGCCCGACATTGTAGCAGCTTGCCATCCGGGAAGTACTTGGCTTTGAGCACCTGTCCACACAGCGTGTCTTGATTATTCAGTAGCCTCCATGCTTGTCTTGATAGCATGGCCATGTTAAAAAGGTGAAGATCACGAAAGCCCAGCCCTCCATTTTTTTTAGATCGAGTTAGTGTCTCCCAGCTCACCCAGTGCATCTTGTGTTTCTTGTCCTGTTGACTCCACCAATACCGACCGATCATGGAGCTTAGTTCGTCACACAAGCCTTTTATAAGGTCAAAACACGACATAGCATATGTGGGAATTGTTTGCGCCACTGCTTTAATTAGTATCTCCTCGCCCGCTTTTGAGAGCATCTTTTCCTGCCAGCCCTGCACTCTTGCCCATATTCTCTTTTTTAAATATGCAAAGGTGTTTTTCCTGGACCGCCCCACCAAAACCGGTAGTCCTAAATATCTTTCTCCACTTGTTTCATGTGTTATTGACATCGTGGCTTTCATAGTCTCCCACACGTGTCGTGGCGTATTGGGGCTGAAGAGAATTGAGGACTTATCCTTATTGATCATTTGGCCTAAGACACCTTCACACACTTCTAGAATGTGCCTCAGCGCTCTTGCTTCAGCTCTTCCCACCCTCATAAGCATCAATGAGTCATCTACAAAGAACAAGTGATTGACGCTCAGAGCACAACGACACGCTTTGACCCCCACAATCTTCTTGTCATTTTCCGCCTTTTGCAACAAGGATGAGAGACCCTCCGCACACAAGAGGAATAGGTAAGGAGAAAGGGGGGGGGGGGGCTGCCGTAGTCCTTGCTGCGGCGTAATGGTTTCTGTGTATGTCCCATTTACCTTGATACGGTAATATACCGTTGAGACGTACCTCATAATCAGGTCTATCCACTGCTGTTTGAAGCCCGACTTTGTCATCATCCCCATCAAGAAAGACCACTCCACTCTATCATACGCTTTGCTTATGTCTAATTTGATTGCTGCTGTTCCATATCTTCCTTGTCTCTTGTTTTTTATGTAGTGTGTAAACGCATAAGCAAGAAGGACATTATCTGTGATCATCCACCCCGGGACAAAAGCACTTTGTGTGTGGGATATAATATCAAAAAGTACTAGCTTTAGTCTGTTAGCCAGAACCTTGGATATGAGCTTGTAGAGGACAGTACACAAGCTAATTGGTCTCAAATCTTTAAGTCGTTCTGGCTCTTTAACTTTGAGAATTAGCACTATGATGGTGGCAGTCCAGCCTACTGGCATCTCCCCTCCATCCAGCACCTCCAACACCTGTCTAACTTGCGAAGCAAGAAGGTGTAGATCCGGGGATTGATTTCTTACTAGTCTTGACTTGAGTCTGATCGATACAACGCGAGGCTATAAGAAGCTGGTCGCTAGACACACACCACTTACATCTGGGTCCCACCGGTAAGACACCCACACACACCTTAGCATACAGCTCTACGCTATTTCCCGTTTTCGTTGCCTGGTGGCATCCCCTTGGAATACGCGTCCGATTCCTAAGCTTCACTCGGCATAACCTCTGGTGTGACACGGAGTCGTGCTGCTGTAGAGAGGAGGTCAGGGCTGCGAGGGTGTGGTCGCCGCACCGTCTAGGGCAAGGGCCCCACCGACATGGATCATCACGGATCAACATTGCTCTGGCGTCTACGAAGAAACCGAAGGATCTCCCTCCCGCTCGACGCTGCCACATCTCTATCTGGGCGCTGTTGAGGCGTTGTCTGAGGGTCGTGGCCTCGGCTGCTCGCGACGTCCGCGCTACCACACCCCTATCTGCTCCGCCTTGGATCTGATCGGGATCGGCGAGGCTTCACAAGAGACGTCGACGGAGGAGGGAAGCCCACAGGGAGACGATGGCGGGCTTCGAGGGCTTGCGACGGCAGGGATTTCGGGCTTCTTCCACACAAACGGGTGACTCACTGACTCCTCCGTCTACGCAGTCATTTTCTTCCCCAATAGCGAGCACGGGCATCGAAATTCCCAAATCGCTGAGAGAGCAGGGATTTCTTCCGCGCGCTACGGAAGAACACTAGCATAGAGTTGCGAATGAATGATGGATTTGTGTAGAGTCGAACTTTCGTTATGACCAAAGTTTCAAACGTATTTGGACCCAAGGCAGATATAACAAGGTTTTTTTTTTGACAGCATATAACAAGGTATTTATCAACAATAACACGAAGGTTTCTTAGGCGAAGGTTCATACTAGCCCTGTCTCAGTTCTCTATGCTTGACCTGCGTGTAAGTAATATGTTTTCCAGCTCCAAATTATTTCAGGGCCTTGATGGCCTACGTGCCGCTTCCGATCTTAGGACGTGTGTGTCTCATTTCTTTTTTCTTTCGGTTTTCTCTTCAGAATAGGTGTTTTTTTCCTCTTCATAATTTAAGCATCCACATGTTTATGTGGCTTTCGGAAAAAAAAACAATAACGCATGATGAGCAAGGCACCGCCCTTTTTGGGTTCTGGTTGAGAGAATTTTGCTTGGCACTGGCTTTCCTCGTTCATGCGCGTCCGCAAGGAGGCTAGCGTGCAGACGCGTAGGCACGCGGCATTTGCTGGGGCGCTTGTGGTGGTCCCAGTCGACGAGGGGTGCGTGGTGGGTCTCAAAACCAAGTGACAAAAGTTCGGTGAAAATTTTAAAATAGAAGTTAGGATAAGAAGTTATAAAAAAAAATTATGAACATAAGTTATGTACATAAGTTTTAAAGAAAAACTTTCCAAAGAAAAAAGTTACGGGAAGCAAAACTTTCTTAAATGGAAAGTGCAGAGCTATCGGAAGTGACCCGTAAGATTGGTTCCATGCGGCAGTCCGCAAACTAGTCACACCTCTTTGGCCCAGGCGATGTTAAAGTGCTCGATTTCGAGCGCCTAAGGTGTTAAACATGGACCGAGAACCGGATTTCAAGATATAGAGCTGTAGAAGGATACAAGCAAGAATTTGGAGATAAAGATTCAGAGATCTGACTAGAGAGAAAGGAGAAGATGTCGTGATAAAGAAGTTGTTCAGCGCATGCAATTTGCCTCACAACCATTCAGTTACCAGTTCAACGATGCTCTATACTGGCAAGTCAAAGGGCACATATAACCCACGGCCAACACGGCCCCACCGGTCAGCACACCACACTTGCTTACACACACAGCCGTACAATGCACACTTCACGCCTTCCTTACGGAGACATCTTTTGATAGACTTACGTACATCATCATGTTTCCAATTCTCTTGATGATGGTGCATGTTGTGACACTGGGTCTGCGGAGTGCAATGGTTGCCTGGCGCCAGTGTCTGGGTCCGACCCAAAGGAGTCCTATTGCATATAAATTTCATAAAGTGCAATTACTATTTCGAGTGAACAAACTGAGCAGTCTTATAAAGAATATATAGATGATAGTTTTTTTTAAGAAAATACATATGACCATTGGCACTTCATATGGGGACTCATTTTGTAGATTTTAAAATATGTCTTGAAAGTCATCCCCACTTATACAGACAATTGTATAAACAACCTCAGGAGTTTAACATTTCCACTCTCAAAGACTTTTTGCTGCAAATTCTCATGCACTTATTATAGTGTGTTGCAAAACCATCCCAACTCGAACATGTTTATTGGATTCTACTTGTTTTCTTTCCTTGGAGTAACTGATGCAAATACTTATCAAAGCTACAATATTTTGAGAATACAGTCATCGTACATTTTAGCAATGTCATGAAAGCAAAAACATTGATTAGAGCCTAGATATTGTCCCATGTAGTTTTGCTATTTGAATGTTTAGTTTTTGATGAAAAATATGATGAATAGGTCACCTCTAGGCGTTTTAGCATTGTTAACATGGTTGACTTGATCTTTTCTGAACTCTCTATGGAAAAAAAATGCCCAGGCAATTAATTAAACATGCACCAAAATCTAGTGGGTGGGTAACTATTTACAACAAAAAGACTTATGTGAGAGTCTCAAACGTAAGTGACATATGGGGATGATTTATACAATTTTGCTTTTTTTGTGAAGGTTAAATTTTCCATATTTCTTCTAATGTATAGACATAGATACGAATAAATGGACTTGAGTTCCATTTATATTAGAGCTTACCGACAAGTACTAGGAGATACCGGGGCTCAATAGCACATGAACTAAAAAAATGAGCTCGATATATATCCAACCTGTGGTTAACACGGATGAGCAGGAGATCTGAGGAGAAGAATCCATCCTCAAGAATTAATAAACGAAATCTAGGTGGTCAGACTAAAAGCATGATTAAACTACCCTCGAACCGTCAGCGTCAGTCCTTAAAGAAACTGACGAATAATTTATTAGCTGCCGCAAATGACGGATCAGGGCAGCAGCAAGCGGACATTAATTAATCGTAGACGGTGGAATCATCCGTAGATGGCATTTGTAGCTTAGCTAATTCTTCGTCAGGCGCGCACACACACAGCAGTATAGAGCGTGTTGTGGGCAGCGCTGGTCTCTAGCTAATCCCCTGGCCCTCTTTTGCCACTTTGCCAATTAACAGCGAATAAGGAAGCAAGAGGGAGAGTGGCGGCGGATCATGGAGCTCGCCATGGGCGCCATGGGCCCCCTGTTCCCCAAGCTGATCCAGCTGCTAGAGGAGAAGTACGTCCGGCAGCGGGGCCTCAAAAGCGATGTCGAGTCCCTCTCCAGGGAGATGACAATGGTGCACGCCACTCTCGTCGACGTATCCCGGGTGCCGCCGGAGCAGCTCAGCGAGCAAGACAAGCTCTGGGCCCGGCAGATCCGGGAGCTATCATACGACATGGAGGACGCCATTGATGCGTTCATGGTGCGCGTTGCCCGGCGCGAGGCTGCACCTGCTGATACCAACATCTTGATGAAGATCGCCCGTAAGGCCACCAGCTCCATCAAGAAGATCCGAGAACGCCATCGGATCTCCGACAAGATCAAAGACATCAAGGACCTCTCCAAAGAGCTTTCCGAGCTGCACATCAGGTACGCATTCAGCGGCAATGTTCCTCCTCATGAGAAGAACACCGGCATTGACCCCCGTGTGATCAATCTGTACAACAATGAGGGCAAGGAGCTTGTCGGTATCAATAGGGCAAGAGACCAACTAAAACGGATGTTGATGCATCCACCAGAGAATGAGAGCCTAAAGATAATATCCATTATAGGATGTGGAGGACTCGGTAAGACAACTCTTGCCAAACTAGTGTACGACCAAATCAACAAAGAGAAGTCCTTCGAGTGCTGTGCTTTTGTCTCTGTGGGTCGGCATCCTAACCTACAAAACACTTTGCGAGAGATGCATGAGAAAACTATAGAGGAGCTTCTGAAAAACAAACTTATCGACAACATGTCTATTCGCGACACAATAAACTGGGCTGCCGAGCGATTTTGTCAGGATATATTTAAATTACTTCAGGGCAAGAGGTACGTATTTAACCCATATAACCCTGCTTATTACTATATTTTCTTCATTATTTTTTTTACTAATGAAAAAAAGACAATCTATCAGTGTATATATGCCCGGATGATAACAACTCCCAAAACGTTTATAGTACATAACTAAAATAGGATGATTTGATGAAGTTGGGCCCATGTATTGTTTTATTTTGTGTGTTCCTAAAAATGAAATCTTTTTTTTTTTCATTTTGTACTTCTCATGCCGTAGTATGTCTTGGACAGGAAAGAGGAAACAATGAGTTTTTTGTTGGATGATCATTTTTCTTATTTATGATACGAATCAATTGTCAAAATCTTGATATATTCCTCTACATATTCCTGCATGACCTTTTGCGCTGCTATGTGGATTCATAGGTACATCATAGTTCTGGACGATGTTTGGGATAAAACTACATGGGATTCAATCAACTGCATTTTACCAGATAGTAACTGTGGAAGTAAAGTGATCGTAACCACCCGTAACTCTGAAGAAGTAAGCACAAAAGTTTGTGATGTTTACAAGCTTAATCCACTTTCTGCTGATAAGTCAAAAGAATTGTTCTACAAAAGAACATCTGGCAGTAATAATGGAGATCATAATTTGGTGGATAAAATTATAGATAAATGTCATGGCGTACCATTGGCCATCATTGCCATAGCTAGTTTGTTGGCTAATAGACAACTGGAGGACTGGCCGACGGTGTATGACTCCTTGATCTTCGGCCGTGAAAATGACAGCACAAGGACAATACTCTTATACAGCTATTATGATCTACCTTCGTACCTAAAGCCATGCGTACTGTATCTAAGCATGTATCCAGACGACTGTATCATTTACAAATCTAAGTTGATATGGAGGTGGATAGCTGAAGGCTTTGTCCAGCCTGACAAGGAGGGGGGTAGCTTATCAGAGGTTGGGGAGAGGTATTTCAATGAGCTTATGAATCGAAGTATGATCGACCCGATAGAGGACAAATATAGACCAGGCATCATACATGGTTGTCGTGTTCATGACATAGTGCTTGATCTCATCCGCGACCTGTCAACCGAAGAAAACTTTGTCACTGTATTGAGGGAAAAAAAAATTGTATCATCGGAGAAATATACTTTAAGCAAGGAAGAAGTAGGCTTGCATGGTTCGGAGAGGAAGAAGGTACGTCGTCTATCCATCCAATGGTCTTACGGTACAAAGCCCATCACTCAGGATACCATAGGCATGACAGAGGTGGTGAGGTCACTTGACACTGGAAATTTATCAGTTGATGGTCCCCTGCTTTCCAGCTTCCAATCCTGTCGTGTGCTGGCGATGAACGACGTCAGAGGAGGAGACCTCAAACATCTGGGCAAGTTGCTAAATCTAAGGCACCTAGAGATAAGATGGATTCGTCGGTTTGAGTTCCCTAAAGAAATAGGGAATCTAAAGTGCCTGCAGACATTGATAATACCATCATCACAGGAGCTTCCACCGACAGTTTGTGAGCTAAAACAACTGATGTGCCTAGATGCTCCTGTTGTTAAAAATTTTCCGGTTGACAGGCTGGGGAACCTGGTGCACTTGGAGGAGCTGATGCTTCAGGTGCACCGTGAAGAAGATGCGGACGTCTTTTTGGTTGAGCTTGGCAAGCTGACCAGGTTGAGAGTGCTCCACATATTATTCCACATCGATTATCATTCCATGGCATTGGTGCAGTCTCTGAATAATCTTCAGGAAATCAGAGAGCTGATAATATCACACACTGATGATACTGATGACGTTTGCATGGCTGTCGACAGTACATGGAAAAGCTGGATGGCTCCTCGACAGCTTTGGCGTCTGGAAACAGACATGGTCCTACCGTCCTCGCAGTTGGTGTCATGTTGTCGGCGCCTTCGCTACTTGAATATGTCTGTAGCAGAAAGAGTGGACATGAAGATCCTGGCGCTGCTGCCAGAACTCTTCTACCTCCAACTACATGATCCAACCTATTACGGCCATTATAAAGATGGATGTATTATTGTTGGCGCCGACGGATTCAAGAACCTGCGGATCTGTATTGTACCGAGAGAGTTAAAATTTCTGCCGGGAGCCATGCCGAGGCTTGAATCTCTTCGTTTTGTGGTTTGCGCAGCGCCAGCAGAACGCCGTGCTCTTGACTTGGGCCTGGGGAACCTTGTTTCGCTCAAGGACGTCGAGCTCGTCATCGATTGTTGTGGTTGCGTTCACGCAGTGGTTGAGGAGACAAAAGCTGTGCTGACACGTGCAGTGGAGGATCATCCCAATCGTCCTACCATTGCCTTCGAAAACTTGGAAAACTATGTCGAGGGGACACTCGTATCCACTGCAGTTTGGAAGTCCATACAGGGGCTGTAGCGATGGGTACAGTAATATGTGAGGAGATAAACAGTTCCGAGCTGTAATTACTGTAGCTGGTGGAACCGGAACAATACAAATAGCGTTATGGATTGGGTTTGTTACTACTCCTTGGTTACTGTAGCAGATAATCTGATGCATTCGTCTTTGATCGGATGACCTTGAATGCCTCCTAATGCTTAAAGGTGTACTGTGATTAACATCCATTCATTCATTCATTCATTCATTCATTCATCATGTGTGCATCCGATCGGTACGATTAATTTTTTTTTGGGTTTGAATTTGCATGCAGCCCGACAAAGTGCTACACGTCGCTGTCAGTATCCAGGACTGGGGAGTTTCCGACGTGCTGTGGTACTATCCTTACCTCGAGGAAGTCACTTATGACCTTGACTGCGAGGGCTCCAGGCTTCCTGAGTGGAGAAACAATGTCTAGGTGTGTTGTATTGCATAAAGAAGTAGGATGGGAGGCGCGCTAACGCCGCGTCCATCCCTAATACATAAATATATTTTCAATGTCACATCAGTGTATATTCCTATGTATAATGAATCACTGTTTAATATCAATAGCTTTAGACATCAAATAAGATATTTTTATGTGTGTGTGACAATGTCATCAGAGTACATGATGGGTTACATTCATTTTGAAAAGTGAACAATCGCTACAATGCAAAGGGTACAAAGACACCAACATTCGATTTGATTTGATCCAAGTTGACACACAAGTCTATATCTTTTGCAAAACATTGAGCTCTCTTAGGATCAACGGCAGCCTGTAGTTGAATGCAGTCAAGAGAGTGTGATGCAAATGATTTGGGTGCAGTAAAGAGTGAGCTAAAGAATTCACTCGGTGATATAGGTCAAAGAGAGAAGCAGGCTAACAATTTTGAAACCCTCTTCAATTTATCTGTGTGACTGACCTACTTGCTCAAACTGTAAAAAGAGAATAAACACACATGACGACAAAAGAAAATATGTCCAATTAACACAACTGTTCTTGATTAGTCACTTGTATAATTACTTACATGACTTGGTAGTTGGCATATGTTTCATTGCATCGGCTGAACAAACCAACAATAAGTGTGTTGTATTCTGTAAACAGGCTATCTTGAATTATATATAGGAAGGGGTGGATCAGTAGGCTACTGGCTTACTTCTCCTCTAGCTTGTCATTTTTATCAACAATATGGTCTAATTTGACCTGAAATCAAGAAAACCAAGTAACTAATTGTATCCATAATTTCACAGACATGTTGCAAAAGAACAATTAACAATGTGCAGAGAGAATAAATATGTTGTGTTCAAGATTAGGATAATCCAATGCCACATGTAGATGCCTGAAGATATACTGCCAAGGACAACACCTCACTCTTCAGCTCACAATCATCTGAACCACATTATTATGCTTGTCCTGGACATAAAAGCAAAGATTATTTAGTGAAATACAGCAAGAAAAAGAGAAGTAAATGCTCACTCTATAGCATTGCAGTCTCTAACGAAACAGATTCAGAAACACGTACATGATTTCTCAGTTTTCATATTGCTTACAATTAACTGCAAGATCTTACCAAGCGGAGCTACAGAAATGTTTGCTTACCTTCAAATATAATAATTAGCTGGCTAGCTGCTTCTCAAGCTTTTCATTAACCATCATAACACTTGTTATTGCTCCGGATAAATAGCTGAAAAATGAAATGAGTGCATCACAACTTGATTAAGTAGGAGAGCAAATTAGTAAACTTTCATAACTGCATTTTCAAACTAGGCATGCATAAATTTTTTTGGTTTTCCCCATACTGGAACATCCACAACTAACCTTTTAAGCACATAGTATTTGCTCTGTTCAAGTTGCAGGGCGGCGCGACGCCACTCGAGCTGGAGATAATGGCGGCCTCGACTGGGGCAGCAGCCATGGAGGCAAGCGAGGACGGAGGTCAGAGGAGGAGCCGAGTCGGCCATCCTTGGGTTGGAGGTGCTGAATGAGGAAGCGGCGATTTCGTTCATAGCTGAGGACGACCCTATGGCTCTACGCGTTTCGTGTTTGCCTCACGCGACCCAGGCCACGGGCCTGCAGGATGCTTGGCGTTGTTGGATTCATGAAGGCCAACGTTTTTCAGTAACATATACCAGACGGTGAAGATTTTCTGGTAAAATTCATCGCACGGTTGAAACGCCAAAATCACTTAGGAGCCAGCGATTCCTTCTGCAAGAGGGAGAGTTACATATATATCGGTTTACGCGGAGCGTACAGTTTGATTATCCGTTGACTTTCATCGATCCGTAAGGTAATTGCACGTTTAATCAGGATCGAAGACATGCATCTCGTGACCGGTCACATGCTCTGTGTCTCCGTCTTCTTTCGCTGAACATATCCAACGCAAGAAAGAAGCAAGCATTCACCAGTAGTCACCGAACAGGCGAATGTCGATTCTCTCTCCGGAAAGCAGTGGTTCGGGACGCCTCCACGAGCATTTGCCTGCCACTGTGTTCCAAGCTTTGCTTCTATCAACAGCAACCGGTGAAACACAAGTAAAGTTTTAGGGTTGGCCACAGAAATGCCGGGCCTAGTGTTTAAATTTATGGGACTTGCTAATTTTTAGATGACTGAAAGTTTGAACAATTTTCAATCACCTCCTTGAGTCATTGGATCTAGATCTAATGGTTTATAATTATTATACAGATGGTTCTATTAAAAAAAATTAAAACACAAAATAATAAACTATTGACTGAAAGCTTTCAATTGATTGAAAGTTAGAAAATATGTAAATTTATTGCATCTACATGGATTTTTCAATTATGTTTTAGACTATTGTTCATTCTCTGCGTGCAGTGATGATTATTAGTAGAGGTTTGAACCGATGAAAGTTTGATATCGTGTTTACGATTTTTGTATTCTGAATGCTATAGCAATGGGCTGTGGATAGCTGGTGCTGCACTAAAGATCGACCGGAATTATTCTCCAAAAAAAAAAGGATCCACCGGAATTTTGGAATTGGAACACTTGGATGCAAAATAGAGGAGGTTTTTCTACTTTTCAAAAAAAAAATAGAGGAGGTTTGAAGAGGCATAACCACCGTATCAGGCCCCGCAATGGGCCGAGTGGAATTGGCTTGTGCGGTAAGACGTGGGTCGGGCACCGCGATGGCTTGGACTCTGCACTAAAGCTGTTCAAACGGGCCATGCCAGCCGTGCAGACCCGAAGCACAGTTTTTTTGGCCCGGCACGAGCACCGCACGCCCCGTTGCATTTCATGCTCGGGCCGGCCCGGCACGGAGCGTCATGCCATGCTTGGGCCATCGCCTCGGCTCGACGAGCGGGACGGGCACGACCCGTTTAATCTCGGCCCGGTCAAGCACGAAAGTAACCCATTTGGCACGGCCCGTTAAGCAGCCCACGAGCATGCATAGCCCATCAGCTTACTCCCCCAGCGGTCCACGGTCCACAACTATCCACAACGCCTCAACCCTAGGTGACCTAGGCTAGGTCATCCTAGCGAGTGGTGACCTCGCCCATCGGACCAAGCACGCCGCTGTCGCCGCCTCCTCCCCCGCGCTGCAACCGCCACCGCCTCCTCCCTCCTCCCCCGTGCTATAACCGCCCCCGCTTTCTCCCTCCTCCATCGTGCTGCAACTACCGCCGCTCTCCCGCTGCAGCAGCTCGCACGCTGCCGCCTCCTTCGTGTCCCCCACCACACCAGCTCGCACGCCGTCGTTGGCGCCTCCTTCCTCTCGTCCCCCACAGAAAATCCTCGCCCGTGCCACCGCTCCGTTTGCTTCGACGTTGCCGCTGCTCATCGACAACGCGTCGTAACACCGCCACCCCATGACTCACAGTGATGCGCGCCGAGTCCGAAGGACGACATGCTTGACGGGCCTATCGGACCGATCCGGCATGGATGGCTAGTTTCGTGCCATGCCATGGGCCGACGCCCAGACACGTGGACTGGCATGACACGACGCGAAATGAATTTCATGTCGTGTCGGTCCGAAATTAAATGGGTTGGGCCATTTCGTGCTCGGGTCGTGTCGTGCCGGGTGACCTGTTTGGACAGCACTACTCTGCACTAGTGCTGTCCAAAAGGTTCGTCGGCACAACATGGCCCAAACATAAAAAATGTCCAGCCCACTTAATTTTGAGCTAGGACGACACATAATTTATTTCTTTCGTGTCGTGTTAGCCCACGTGTCTAGGCATCGGTCTATGACACGACACAAAATTCCTAAGCCGTATCAGACCGGCTTGATAAACACGACGGCCTGTAACCCTCGGCCTCTAGCGTTGGCGCATCGCTGGGAGAAGGCTTCCACGCAGTGGCGATGCATCACTCGGAGATAGCCTCCACGCGGCAGCGGCACATGTGAGGACCTCCGACGACGAGAGCCACCAGCTCCAACGACGCGTAAGGGAGGACGAGCAGCGGCGACGGCAACCAATGCGAGATCAAGGACCAATGGCGGCACACGCGAGAAGCAGTCATGGCGGCTGAGGCAGCGGCACGGGCGAGGAGCTACTATGGCGGCGGCGGGGTGAGCTGTAGCGGCGAGCAGGTTAGCATGGGCTAGGGTTTGGGGGGGGGGGGGCGGAGGGAGGGGTGAGCTACAACATCGCTCTCCTCTCCCAGTCGCCCTATCGCGTAGGATTGGCTTCGGCCTGGGCCGCCTGCTGGCTTGGGCCTGCTAAAACTTTTGACTCAGGTCGTACTTTTGTGTCTGGTTGTTTATTGGGTTATGTGATAGCAGGTTTAATTCGTGCTAATCAGACCATTAGCTAAACGGATCGTACCCGTGCTACCTGTTGGGCCGTGACCTCGGTCGAAGCACAACACGCAGCTGGTCTGACATGAAATTAAATAAGTCGTATCGTGTTTGGACCAGATAAGAAATTACATGGTTCAGATCGACCCGCCTGGTATGAACAGCACTACTCTGCACACCCGGTGGGGCTGGCTGAAGGCCGAAATTCAACGAACCCCGGTTACTAGGCTGTGGGCTGTATCTGTGAATCCACAAAGAAAGCCTCTTTCTGCAGTTCGTGCAGTCGGGGTGTGCACTCAGCCGCTCCGGCGTCCTACTCCTACGCAAAGAAAGGAAAAGACGAAACAGCATGAGCAGGGCGGCCGGAGCTAACGTCCACGAGATCATGCCAGATCTTTGGCTAACTGTTGAACCTGCAGTTCGCTGACGTGCAATTCTCTCTTCCAGTTCAGAAAATACTGAAAGGCACGTTTTTCTTGAAACTGTTTCGAATTTCCTCGAGATGCATGGAACTGAAAAAGAGTCGACCCGTTTGATACAGCAGCAGAGAGAGAAACTTTTTTCGCCGTGCGGTATCCGCCGGTACCGACTGATCGAACATGGGTTTGGGTGCCGTGATCCCATTTCTCCAACACTTGTCGCTACCCATACTTGCCGTCCAGCTCGTCCTTATCCCGGCAGCCGAGTGACCAAACGCTATCGATACTACTACACGGGAAACCGAAAGGCCGTCCTGTCCGCGCCGACTTGTTCCCGCCAGCAGTTTCCGCGCCGACCACCCGCAACTTCGCCGCCGGTTTCCCCTTTCTCGTGCGTGCCCGTGTCTAGCAGCTGCTCGATCGGCCCATAAGTACCCGCCCGATGACTCAGCAGCTGCTCACAGAATTACTCCACCGCAGCATCATTTCCACACAATCCTGTTTGATCACTTGGATCTCATGGCGGAGGCCAAGATGACGCCCGCAGCGGCGGGTCCGGCGGAGCAGGGGAACAAGATGGTGGTGGTGGTCGGGGTGGACGACAGCGACCACAGCAACCACGCGCTCGAGTGGGCGGTGCGCCACGTGGCGGCCGGGGCCGAGCTCGTCATCGTCCACGCCAAGCCGTCGGCGGCCTCCATCCTCGGCTTCGGCGGACCCGTCGGAATCGGCGGTAAATAAACTCCTCTCCTCTCTCTTGAGCAGCAGTTCATCAGGCTTCAGAAAAAATCAGAATGTCGTGGTGAATTCGAAATCCTGTTCAGGAGCTGGGGAGGCGTTGAGGTGCGTGGAAACCGACCTGCGCAAGATTGCCGAGGCCGTCGTCGAGAGGGCGCGCCGCGTCTGCATCGCCAACTCGGTAACCAGACAGTTGCAGCATTGCTCACAGCAAATCCTGTTCAGCGACTTCTTCTCCAGTCTGATTGATGATTGTGTGCTGACAAATTGAAATCGCAGGTGCACGCTCTGATCGAGGTGGTCGAAGGGGAGCCCAGGTACGTGCTCTGCAACGCCGCCGAGAAGCACCGCGCGGACCTGCTCGTCGTCGGCAGCCACGGCTACGGCGCCATCAAAAGGTTCCTGGCCTCACCTCTTCCGCGCCTGCCTGCCTCTTTCGTAGCAAATGCAGTCGAGGAATCAGCAGAAATTGCAGGGGTTTCAGTTTCCACTGACCTCAGCTCTTTCGTTTCGCGTGCAGGGCTTTACTCGGGAGCGTGAGCGACTACTGCGCCCACCACGCGCACTGTTCCGTGACGATTGTCAAGGACCCCAAGGCCAAACGCTGAGCTTATTTGCTTGTGCAGCCACTTCGCTGGCTTACCTCCAGTTTGAACCACAAGCCGATCGGGCGACCGTGCTAGGAGTTGTTTGTACTCGCGGCAGCTTCTTGCGCTCCGCATGCCACATGATGATATTTGTGTGATAGCAGTAACCATGTATGAACATCAACGATAATGATTTCAGTTTTTTTTTTTCCTGAGTCGGATAATGCTTTCTGCTGGACATTTGTGTGCACTGCATTTTATTTTTCTGTGTCAGATATGACGATACTGACACAAACAGGGATGGTTGGGTGGGTCAAATGGGCCACATCCGGATCAGAGGCCGACACAAAACCCGTTCTTGTAAATGAACCCAGAATTATACACTAGTCTCTTTTATAACCTCTCATCGCCGGCGCCGCAGACTCCGATCCCGGCAGTTGGAGCCTGCGACATCTGCTCTTGGCCGCCCCGCTGATGGAAATCACACGGGGCTGGGGGACGTCGGGTGAGCCCGCGAAAGGTTGCATTTTGAGGAAGGAATCACTGGACCAATAAGTAAGTCTCTAACCTAGATTGAGTTTCTTCCATCTTTGGTTTCGACGGATCTTCCATTTTAGAGTCAATGTTTCGTATTACAGTTTGATTCCCCAGGTTGAGCCGAAGAAGAATCGGACGCGCTCCAAGTCAGGAACGGGTTGGATTCCAATCAGAACTCCTGTATTTGTACACCGAACCAACTAATATCAATCTGCATACGGCCTCGCAAAAATTCGGTGAACGATCACATAGGCATGGCGACGAAGCCTTTGGAGAAAGACTTTCTCAGCGAGCTCCCTAATGACATTGCGCTGTCCATTCTCGACAAGCTCGATGCACACTCGTCAACGATGGTTGGTGTTCTTTCACGGAGATGGAAGCAGCTCCCTTGGCTGCG
Source organism: Eleusine indica (assembly GCA_030378355.1). NCBI lineage: Eukaryota > Viridiplantae > Streptophyta > Magnoliopsida > Poales > Poaceae > Eleusine > Eleusine indica. The sequence continues at coordinate 48,290,488 of CM059500.1, forward strand.
TTCCCGGCTTGTCATAGACATTGAGAAGTTCAAGCGAAAAGATATGTCGGCGTTCACTGCAGCGACAAAGAGCTTCTTGGCGTCTTCCGTCATGGGTGACCGTGTGTTTGAGACAGGGCCGGTCTGTGTATTTTGGGGACCCGGGCGAAGCTAAAATCGCGAGTCTTTTATATATACGTGTATATATATATATATATATTTAAATTTTGACAATATATTAAAAATATTATTACTAATTAAAATAAAGTCAAATTTAGACAAAAATAATTGTATATTATCTTCAAAGTTCCTGTGAATATTTCTAGCGGCAAAGTCACTAATAATTATGTCGTTATCAATCTCGTCCAACAATTTATTCTCCATGTATAAAGTGGTCAAACCATTCAATCTTTCTTGAGATATTGTTAACCTTAAATAGTTCTTCAATAATTTCAACTTTGAAAAGCTTCTTTCAGCTGATGCTACAATCACAGACATAGTAAATAAGATTTGATATGCAATAGAAATATTGGGATATTTTCTAGTTGATATGATTTGTCCATGACTCCTTTCTCAGATTCCAAGAACTCTCCTTTTTTTTTTCTTCTTTCTCCTTTTCTCATGCTCAAATGGATATTTTCTAGTTGACATGACCTAAATAAAAATTATAAAAATAATTAGTCAAACAACCTTCTCATTTGATTATAAATTTTAAACCAATTATGCAAGGAATCAATCAAACTCAAACCTAGTCCTGATGGCTGCTCCGCTTGAACTCATCATATACGCCAAATTTTCTTGTACATGTATATGCATATGCTATGGGTCGGGGCCCCTCGGTTTTAGGGGCCCAGGGCGGCTGCCCCCTTTGCCCCCCTCTAGGGCCGCCCCTGGTTTGAGAGTGTACGTCTCAAGTTTACTTTGATGGAGGAGGACCGTGTTACCGAAGTTTTCGAGGTCCTCGACAATGCTGTTCACATGAATAATGTGAAGGGTCTGGAATTAGATATGTCGGCTGAGATGAATAACCATGAGTCTAGCGAGTCACATGCGCTCTTCTTGATGAGTTTAGTGGTGTTGCATCTTCCAGTGTGTTTGCTTGGCTCAAAAAACTCACCATTCAGAATCTGGGCTTTGCTGAACCTGATTTACATAACCTCTTCAAGAGTTGTAAGCAGTTGGAGACCCTCAAGATGGTCACTTGTGACCAGGGGCAGGTCGGCATAATCCGGGGCCTGTACGAAACTCTAAAGTGAGGTCTCTATTAGGCTAGTAAAATATAATAGTAAAATAACATATGTTGTTTAATATATTATAAAGGTACAAAATACATCAAAATCATATCTATCTAATCTTGAATGCATAATCTTTACTTGAACAACTTCATTCTTGTAGTGTTCCTTGAAATAAAATCTTCAATAATAAACTCATAATCAATCTTCTCTAACAGTCCACTCTCAAGTGCTATCATGGTCAAATCACTCAGCCTTTCTTGTGTCATTGTAGAACGCAAATAGGACTTCAGTAACTTCAGGTTAGAAAAGCTTCGTTCGGCTGAGGCAACAGTCACAGGAATGGTTAATAGAACTCTATATGCGACACTTGCATTGGCAAAATAATCATGCCGCTTCAAAAACTCTAGAATTTCAACTGAACCAATATTTTCTTCTGGAATAAAATCTTGTAGAAATTTTAGTTCTATATACAAGTCAGTAGTATCAATATCAGATTTTCCATCTTTTGCAAGGGCAGCCTCAAGATCTACACATAAATATTTCAAACTCTCATAATCTAATGACTGTAATGTGTCAGAAGTAAATAAGAAACCAAAATTCTTCTCATAGCTTTGATACTGTTCAAATCTTGTTGTAAGTGAGAAAATAGCTTGATCAACAATAGATATAAAATAGTTTATTCTAAATAATTCTTCTGTGGACTGAGTTGAAGCATCTTTGTTAGTTGGGTTCTCATCAAACTGTCTCTTTCTTATAATCTCTCGTTTCTTATAAAATGATGTACCAATGTCCATCTCAAGTGCAATTTCTTTGGCTACTTTCAATGCCTCTATAAAACCAGATTCCCTGTACCCTTTGAAGAATGAAATCAGCCCTTGCACTTTCTCAATAGCAACATCTATAATCATATCTTTTGCCTATAAGTGTTTGCTTACTAAATTAATAGCATATAATACTTCACACCAAATGATCATTGCCACAATAAACTCATACTCTCCAAGTTTATTATTTGCCAAACCTTTAGCCTCACTCGTAGTTCTTACATCTTTATCAACATCTGAAATCTAAATGAAACAGAATACTATATATGTTAAATTATGTTCTTATAACTTTATCATTACAATATAAAAATATTGATTACCTGAAGTAGAGATTCCCGAATGTCTGCACATTGAAACATGATAGCTTTAACACTTTCATCACGACTCTCCCAACGTGTAGCCTCCTTTCATATTTGCCCTATTATCATAGCCTTGTTCTCTAACATTGTCGATATCAAGATCAAGCCGCTTTAGTTCAGCATCAAAAAGACCTTGGCCAGTAGTATCTGTTACTTCTAAAAATCCTAAAAATAATTCTTCAATGCAAACATGACCTGAAGATAAATCCACATATCTTATAATTAAAGACATTTGCTCTTGGTGACTTGTATCAGGGGTACGATCAAGTATGACAGAGAAATATTTTGTTCTCTTTATTTTCTTAATGATTTTAGATTTAATAGCACAATCAAGCAAGTGAATCAACTCATTCTGATTCTTATGGTCAAGATAATGAACACGAGTTTCTTGACTTGTAATACAACGAACATGCTCTTGAATAAATGGATCAAATTCCGCCAACATCTCTATCAAACCCAAGAAATCCCCATTGCTATCATCATACAGTTTGCTATCAGTACCATGAAATGCTAGATTATGTTTAGAAAGAAATTTTACAATGCCAACAATTCTGAATAGAACTTTTCTCTAATGCTTGTTTTCTTTCTCAAATTGCCGTTGAGCAGCTTTATCAATAGTTTGATCCTTTTCTAACCTATTACGCAACTCATACCAAGTGGTCAACTGAAAACATGATCTGCACTTGTCTCATGCTCTTTAAATCTACCTTCAAGATGTATCCAATCATTAAACCCCTCATTTGCCAATTGGTCCTTCCTACGTTCTTTTGTAAATAATTTACAACTGAAGCAAAATACTCTATCGAGTTCCTTAGAATAGACTAGCCAATCCCTGTCACAATGCTCTCCATTTGATAGAATTCTTGTATAGCATAGTGCAGAAAATCTCCTAGAATATCTGTCCCTAGGACCTTTCTGAATTGACAGGTCTCTTTTAGGATCCTTTTGTGTCAAAATGTCAATCTGTTTAGGATCTAGTGAATCCCAATATCTTGGATCAAATATATCAGGCTAAAAAGAATCAACCCCACCGGCAACAGGTGGATCATCAATATCAATATTTCTGTTATCAATAAGATCTTCCCCGACCTTGGCCCCAACATTATTTTCTATTTGTGTCTGATCAACATCAGCCCCAATATTATTTTCTGTTTGTGTCTGATCAACATCGGCCCTAATATTATTTTCTGTTTGTGCGGGATCAACATCACTAGGATCATTGCCAACATTGCTACCAAGACCCTGACCAAGAGTATGATTATCGGATGACACTTGTGGTTCTCTTAAAATAAATCTATCCATGGCACCTCGCTGAGATTGAGTTATATCTTCTACTCTTTGTTTCTTTTTACGCTTTTGATAGCCAGAATCATATTTTCTAGACCGATTTGTAGAAGACATGCCTCAATTGTGGAACACGACTACACTAGAGAAGTAAAATATAATTATCAATTCAGAATTAAATACCAGAGATTAGAAAATAGAACTTTAGAAAAGAAAAAAATTAAGAACATACATGAGATTAGAAAATATCAGAGATTATGTGGAGTGGACTGCTGGCCACTGTGCGCTCTTCGCTGTCGCGTTGGCCGTTTGCTGCGCCGTAGCTTGCCCCTGGCGGCCTGGCCGCCGCTGCCGTGCGTTGTTTTGCGAAGCCGGAGGAGTATTGGAGGAGCAGCATGAGGCCCTAGGCGAGAGGCGATTGATCAGCTTCAAGACTCGAGAGATTGTGTCGGTTCGTTTTTTCCTAAACACAGTGCGCGCCGATCGAAGGAGTTACCGAATATGTGGAACAGCAGATTACTAGGCGAGGCAGCGAGCGCAGAGCCCAGCAGCAAGCGGGAGAAGTTGGGCTAACTGGCTAAGTATTGGGCCACATATGTATAGTAGGTGAATTTTGGGGCCCCTTCATTTTGAGGGTCTTGTTCCGTCACACGTGTTGCACATGTAGTGGGCCCGGACCTGCTTGTGACTGTGGGATAGCTGAAAATTTGGCGATAGATGCACCAGAGTCACTACTCCGCTGTCTCATTGTTGAGGACTGCGACTTTGGAGTTATTAGCCTGCTCTGCCTTCCCAAACTGGAGTATTTTGAGCTGTAGTGACTGGTTCTACTCTTCAAATCCACTGTTTATAGGCCAGGTTCCTTTCCTTAAGCAACTACTTCCTTCATTCACATTTACATGTCATTGTAAGGTTTCTAACTTTTCTCTAATTATATGTCATTTTCGCTTCTCAATGCACATTTCTCTCTTTCTAATATAATATTCTCTTTTTCCACTACATCTCTATCTCTATCTCTCTCTTCCTCGTTTTCTGTACACCTATCTTTTTACTTCTTTTTATTTTCCGTGATCAACTCCAAAATAATATTTAAATGTGAACCGAGGGAGTACATAGAATAAGACGCGGCTTGGTCAGGAAGAACTCGTGTTGAGCAATTTGTTAGCTAATACCCCTAACATTGAAGAGCTATCTTTTGGGTTCGGTGCAGAGAGAGTAAGTTCTGAGACACAAATTTTGCAACCGTTTTTCTTTCTTTCTTTTTTTTGGAGAAACTTTTTCTTTTTGATTCAGTATAATGTATAACCATATTTTCCAAGTTACTATTGTTACTTTAACTGTACATGACTTGTGCGTTGCAGATTTGGATTCAAGAAGAACGTGCACAACTTCTTCAAGGTTCCTTTAGCAAGTTGAAGATTCTTTCTTTAACTGGCATATTTCTTGAATGCGACCTCCTGTGGACATTGCTTCTCTTAGAATCAGCGCCAATTCTTGGAACACTGAATATACAGGTATGGATACTATTGTGTGTTGGAGTTCATTGCTCGGCTGTAGGGTGAGGCTTGAGACGCCTCCGCGGTGCTGTGACAGAGGGTAGCAGAGAGGTAGAGAGAGTGAGAGACTAATTTTTTCTTTCTTGATTTATTATTTCTGAAGCGCCATGAATATGGCCACTGGGGTTGGAGAAAGACTGTCCGGTTGCCCACCCGAGGGCGACACGGGCGGAACCCTAGCTCACCCTGCCGCCACCTCCCTCTCCCCCCTCTACCTCGTCTTGCCGCCGCCGGAGCTCCGCGCCGCGCAGCCAAATGCCGGCGAGTGCGAGGATGGCGGCAGCGGGGCGATTCGCTCCTTCTCCACCGCAGCCCCCCCCCCCTCCCCCCCTCCCCCCCCCCCCCCCCCCCCCCACACACACACACACAACCCATGGCTAAAGGCGGTGCGGCGCGGCGAGGGGCCCGTCCTCACCGGATCCGGTGCCTACGGGCCCGGATCTACGGGGCTCGCGCCCGACGGCGGGCCAACGGTGCCGGAGCCAGGCTGCTCCAGACGACGTGCGCCAGCGGTGCTCTCCGAGAAGGCGGTGCGGCGAGGGGCCCCGCATTCACCGAATCCGGTGCCTACGAGGCCCGCGCCCGGCGGCGGTGCCCTCCGAGGATGGCGGGCCAGCGGTGCCAGAGCCAGGCTGCTCTAGGCGATGTGTGCCCGACGGTGCTCGCCGAGATGGCGGCGCAGCGAGGGACCCTGCCTTCGCCAGATCCGGATCCGCCGAGAAGGCGGCGCGGCGACGTGCGCCCGGCGGTGCCCTCCGGGGGGACGGCGGGCCAACGACGCCGGAGCCTTGAAGATGCTCCTGGCGACGCGCGCCCGTCGGTGACGCTCCAAGGCAGGCGGGCAAGTGGCGCAGGCGCCATGGAGGATGCTCCAGGCGGCGCGCCGTGCGGCAGCGGTCGGCGAGGGCCCAAGTCAACTGGATCTGGCGCCCCAAACGGCCGGATCCACTGGAGGTGCGGCGGCGATGATGGCGCATTTGCTGCCACGATGTTTGCACGGAGGTGCACCGGCGGGGCAGCACATGCGACGACAGTGGGTGGTGCGAGTTCGACGTCAGGTGTGGCCGCACAAAGGGGACCATGATGGCGCGGACGACCTAGCTGTGGCATGGCTGCGCGACTCTTACACGCTGGCGCACGCGTCGTAGACGCTGCGCGTGATGGCGGCGTGCTGAGAATGGGGGTGGTGATTTGGATGGTGGTGGCGCTCGCGCGTTGACGATGCAGCGAACGCTGGTGGCGCGGTGTGAGGGCGACCGACGTGGCGTCCGGGACGTAGCGGTGAGCTGGATCAGAGGCGGAGAATCTAGCAGAACCGGGAGAAATCCTGCAATGTGCTATCCATGCCGGCAACGACGATGCGAAGGCATTGCCGAGGTGTTGCTTGCCATCTCCGACAATCCATGGGCGAAAGTCCAGATCCGGTTTACTGGATTAGGTGCCGGTGGCGTCTAAGTGTCATGACCTTCTTGAGGGCGCCAACCTAGAATAGCTCCTAATTCTTTTGGTGTCCATGTCGTGTCTGTCTGTGGGTGTGCTCACCTAGAATAGCTCCTAATTTCTTTGGTGTCCATGTCGTGTCTGTCTATGGGTGTGCTCGTGTGAGTGTGTGTCTGTGGGTGTGTTCGTGTGTGTGTCGTGTCATTATATAACCGTGGGACCGTTACGGGTCCTTATCTCGTCTTCTTCTTAATAGAATGAAACGCAGCTCTCTTACGTTTTCGAGAAAAAATATATAACCACTGGCTTGCACATGTACACATGATATCCTTAGCAGTAGATCTAACAAAGTAACAATAATCTGACGTGCTAGACTAAGCATAACTGAAGGCTAATTTTGTGTATGTTGTATAGATCATATTTTTAGGATTAATTTGTACCTTTAAATTCCATAAAGTGAGCACTCTTGGTCGAGCTATACTATTCATCATAAAAAAAAACTTCAGGGTTGTAGATCCTTAAACCATGTTACCTCTTTTTGTTGTTTATATATGTATGTTAAATTGTTAATGATACTACCTAATATTCATTCATGTGTCCAATGAAGGTATGGGAAACTCAGCGCAATGATAAACTGAATGAAGTATATGCAAAAAACCAAGGAGCATATCATGGAAAGTTTCTGATTTTCAACATTTCCACCTTAAAGTAGTCAAGTTTTTTGGTTATCAGGCCACGACAAGCTACTTAGAATTTGTCAGGCATGTTGCAAGAAAAGCTATGTGCTTAGAGAGGATCATTTTGCTGGATGATGCTTTTGATAGCTACTTGAGCGCTGGATGTGAGGAAAGGAGAACGAACTTCAAATCAAAGAATTACAGGTACAAAATCGACGCAGAAGAGGATGATTAGATTGACCTACACAAAGAAGTTAAAACATTCAAAGAGGTCCAGATAAGTTCCGTGAAGCCATGTTGGCAAACAGAGCGTAAGTTAGTGTTCATTTGTATGCCTAGTGTTACAGATGATAGATGTTTTATCCGCTATTTGTCTCAAGTATTGATGAAATAACAAGTGTTAATATGCATACTTTAAGGATGGGCAAGCCTTTTTTCTGCTGATAATGAAATTCATTTACATTTCTGCAGCCACTTCTGGCGATACTGGAAAACAAGATCAGAAAACATATGCACTGTTAAACGTTTCATTTGCGTTGTTTTTCAGTGTTATCCAACTTTGTTGCAATACAGCAGTTTACTGTTGGTGGCTTGGTGCACCTGCGTTAATTATGTCGGTAACTGATGAGTAATAATTTCAAAACATGTTTAAAATTAAAAATTATTGATAGCCAAGGTTTGAAATACTCGACTGTGTGATCGAGTAGTGTGCACCATGGTCGCCGTACATTAGCTTCCGAAATAATCAGTCGAAGCAAAATCTCGTACTATTTCATTTCAACTTTATAATACGATTCCCGCCTCAAGTGACGCTCAAACACGTTTTATCCAAGACGATACCATAAATCTGCTTAATGAAACAAATCTCCAAATTAACACAGCAAGATACCATCCGATACATTCTTACAGCGGGGAGCCGTACGTGTGCCTCCGTACGTAGAAACAAGCAAATGTAATAATCAGGTCCTCTTGACGGGGTCGAAGTTGGAGACGGCGACGACGGCGCCGACGATGGCGACGAGCACGACTCCGCCGGACACGATGCTGAGCAGGAAGTTCTTGAGCGACGGCGTCAGCGTGACGGCCTCAGCGACGTCTGGCATCACCAGCGCCGTGGCCACGGCCGCCGCGGTGAGCCCCGCCGACACCTTCTCCTTCATGGACGCCGACGCCCGGACGACGGTCATCCTCGCCGCCGGCCTCGCCCTGGTCTGCAGCGGCTGGAACGACGACGCGGCGGCGAGCGGCTTCCTGAGCCCGGCGACGGACAGCGGCGCCGCGACGGCGGAGAAGGACGCGGTGGCGGCCATGGCGAGGAATTGCTCTTGGTCGACGAGGGTTCAGGAACTCGCTGTTGCTAGTGTGTGTGGAGATGGATGGACAATCGGACGTGGTTGGCGTGGAGAAGGTTAAAGTAGGTTGGGTGGACAGGGAGGACGTGCCAGGTCAGCATGGGAGTCGACGTGGAACGCTGTGGTCGCGCCATTGCAGGATAAGGTTTATCTTCGGAGGCGACTCCTTGGCTGTGATATGCTGGTGTCTGAGGTTTAGATTTTGTTCCTGATTTTCGCGCACGGTTGAGGGGGTCCCTCCGTAGTTGCTTTAAAATCATGTATGTAACCCTGTGAAAAATGGAGTTCTGTGGAGGCGGCATTGGTTTTGGATGGTTTCGTTTGTCTTCGGTAGCCAAGACTCGACAAAGTGCCATGAAAAAAGTATTGGTTGAAGATGAATTCGACAGAGTGCCGTATTGCGGTGAGACCAAATGCTAGAAAGCAAAAGGTTCTCAGTTTCTTATCAGAGAGTGCACGAGCACGTCTTTAAACGGTGACTGGTTACAGAGTCACCGTAGCCAAAGCCCAAAGCGAAGGGTGAAATTGTTGGCAGGCCTTAAGAAGGCCTCCAATTGACTTAAAAGGGCCACAACACTCAGGCCGAAATTTCACACTGGGCCCAAATAGCAGCTCATGTTCTCAACAGCGCTTCATGTCCGAACAGCGAGTTACGTGGACGTCCCACCGAGCAGTACACACGCCTTCCTACCCCCCATCGAGAGATTCTCGCCGCCGTGTCGCCGACGGCGGCGAGCCATGTCGGCCGAATCCACCACTGCGCCTGAACCGATCCGCGGGAGCCTTATCCCGGCGCTCCCCGACGACGTAGCCGTGCACTGCATCGCCCTCCTGCCGCGCGCCGTTCACCCGTCCCTCGCCCTCGTCTCCCGCGCGTTCCGCTCCCTCCTGTGCCGCCACCCGGAGCCCCTCCTCGCCGCGCGCCGCCACCTCGGACTCTCCGACTCCCACATCCTCTTATCCCTCCGCCCACCCTTCTCCACATCCCTCCTCTTCTACCTCCTGCTCCCGCATCCCGGGTGGCCGCCTCTTCCCATCCCTTCTCCCCCCATCCCCGCCTCGTCATCCTCCTCGGTGGCCGCTGACGGGAGTCGACTCTTCCTCGTCGGTGGATCCGTGGAAGGGGTCCCTGCCGCGAGCCTCCAAATCCTGGATCCCCGGACCAGATCCTGGTCCGCCGGCCCGCGCCTCTCCTCTCCGCGGGAGTTCGCCGCCGCCGTCGTGCAATCTGGGACTCTGTTCGTCGCCGGAGGTTGCGTGCCCTCGTCCCCGTTCTGGGCCGAGGCGCTCGACCTCTCCTCCCCGGACGCGAAGTGGGACCCGATCGCTAGCCCGCCCCATCTCCGGGAGAAATGGATGCACGGCTGGGTGTCGCTCTCCGGGAAGGTCCTTGCGGTGGCCGATCGCGGCGGCTTGTCATATGACCCCGCGGCGCCGCCTTCCGAGGCGTGGGCGCCGGTCTCGCCTGTGCTTGATATGGGATGGAAGGGTCGTGCTGCCGTGGTTGGTGACATCCTGTACTCGTACGATTACTTGGGGAAGGTCAAGGGCTATGACCCGGACACCTATTCCTGGAGCACCGTAGAGGGGCTGGAGAAGGAACTTCCAAAGTTCCTATCGGGCGCCACACTTGCCAATGTTGGTGGATTGCTGTACTTGGTTTGGGAGGGGAAGTGGAAGGGGAAAGGGAAAGGAGCAGGGGAAGTGAGGAGCATGGTGGTGATTGAATGGGCTGGCATTGAGGTTAGGAGGGATGAAGAAGGGCGGCTAAGAGGAAAGGTGGTATCCAGGGACACGGTTGTGTTCCCGGATGCGCCAAGAGGATCAGCAATTACACATTGTATTGCGGTTGAATTGTGATATGGTTGCTGTAGATGTAAAGCAATTAACTGGCATTGTTTAGAGAGGTAAATCTTAGCTTATCTTTCTGTTACAAACACCTTTGTTAAGTTTTATGTTTGCTTAGATCAACATATTCAGACTTGTATCTGACTTGATTGCAGATATGTATGGCACCATAAGACAGTATTGCAGGTGGTGTCACCTTCTACTGATGCTTCGCTAGAGGTAAGAATAGCTCCTTCCGTTACATTGATCTGCCTAGAGGTTCAGTGGATTGTACAAGATAAATTGATATGCTGTACTGATGACAATTGACAAACGTGACTAAGTGCATTTCTTTCGGTAGATGTGTGTGTGTGTGTGTGTGTGTGTGTGTGTGTGTGTGTGTGTGTGTGTGTGTTCTGTTTTTTTTTTTTTGCGCTAGATGTTTATATTTAAAATCAGGCTGGTTATGTTGCCTGAGTATCTTTCATAGCATTATCCTTGAGAAAGGAAAACAGCATAAACATGCTAGACTTCTGTTAGGTTTCCTGGCTGACTGTATTGTGCCACCATCCTGCATGATTCACCCCAGAGAGTATTTGATGGCCCTAGTTATTCAGGTAGCTGCGCCGCCCACTGCCCATTAGTATTTTGACAGACTTAACTACAGTCCCTCCAACCCCTGCATCAGTAAGTAGCGTTCCATTCACTACATTCAGGCATTTTACTCTGCTCATACCTCTGTGTTCCTATTGCTTTCAAGGCACACAGAATACTTGAGCCACTCCTGCACCAGAGACAAAATTATGCATGCCACTGTTATTTGTAAGTAGGTTTACTGTTATGCTGTTGCACTGTTTGGATTTAAGCTGTTTTTTGTAGATCAGTTGATATTTTCATTTTATCATTTTGCTTGTTGCAATGTAGTAATGTCTTCCAGTTGGGAGGCCATATATGCATATCTGGCCATTAATTGCTCTGGCCGGCGTTGACTGCGCTGATATCAGCACACACAGAAAATCCTGATATGATTGTGTGACTTGGTCAACTGTTTAATGACAGGTGCTCTGCTAATGTCGATGATGTTTACAATCCAACTTATGCTGTGACCACATTTACTTTTAGTATATCTGGCTGAGTTATGGCACAGATACATTACAACCTAAACTCTGTCATGTGCTCCATATGACACTCTTGAACATTAGCCTTTTAGATCATTAGTCTTGATAATCCAAGCTTAGCCAGCTCGTTATGGGGGCAAGTTTTAACAAACCGAGCTGGCTCTTTAGCCACACTAATTCTTCACAACTTGGATCATTATTAATTTTATAAATTGTGATCATGTTCTATTGCAGGTAAGCTGAACTATACAAAACCTTGCTGCGGGCAACTTTCCAAGATACACTGGGAGTGGTTGAGGCTTGAGAGAGGACAGGAAGTATGCAGTGGGAGTGCTCTTCCAGGCGCTCCTTGAGAAATGAAAACAGCATGAACATGCTAGATATCTACTATTAGATTTCCTGGATGACTGGATTGCCCCACTATCTTGCATGAGTATTCAATGGCCCTAGTTCATCAGGTAGCTGGCCGCCCACTGTCCATTAGTATCTTGACGGACTTCAGTACATTCTATCCCAGTTTCAGTTAGTAGCGTTCCATCCACTGCCACCAAAGATTCAGGCATTTTGCTCCATACCTCTATGTTTCTATTGCTTTTGAAGCACACAGAATACTTGTAATTTTAGAGCCACTTCTGCATCAGAGGCATAATCATGCATGCAACTGTTATGTGTGAATAAGTTTTACTGTTATTCTGTTGTAATGTTTGGAATTTAGCTGCTTTATGTAGATCAGTTGATATTTTTATTTTTTATTTTTCTGCTTGTCGCAATGTAGTAATTGCTGTAACCTGCGCTGACTGTGCCGATATCTCTTAACACGCACAGAAAATCCTGATATGATTGTATGACTATGTCAACAGTTTATTGGCAGGTATTCTGTTAATATCTCATCATTACAATCTGAGACAGAGAGTTCATGTAGCTTTCTTGAGTTTTTTTTTTTTTTTTTTACAGGAGCTTTCTTGAGTTATGGCACAGATATGTTACAATCCGAGGCCTTATGAGACTAAACTGTCTGTCTTGTGCTGTATATCACACTATGGAGGACATCTTGTTGCTAAGAACATAATACCATACGCTTTGAAATTAAACCCAGCTTCGGCTTCTCTTTATTAGGTCACTAGTCTTGATAATCCAAGAAAAACCAGCTAGTCGTGGGAATGAATTTTAACAAACCGAGTTGGCTCATGAGCCAACCCTTTGTATGAGAAAGTCAGACCTGATGTGTTCGATTCATGGCAACTTGCATCACTATTAATTTTATATAATGGTGATAATGTTTTGTTGCAGGGAAGCAGAATTATACAAAACCTTGATGCTGGCAGCTTTCCAAGGTACACTGGGAGTGGTTGAGACTTTATCGAGGACAGGAAGTACGCAGTAGGACTGCTCTTCCAGGCACTCGAAGTTTGACGATCAAGGAGGCGCTAGAATCCTTATGGCTCACTGCTTTACTGCAGTTGTTGCAATGTACAGGAAATGAAGGAAATTGTATTAGCAAATTTGATGAAATAACAAACATACGTATCCTATTTTGTCATGAATAAAGAAACAATGGTTGGGCTGCGTAACAATTCAATCAGTTCGACATGGCACATGTCTAACGTTCTAGGCCACTGATACTCTGGCCACCGGCCAGCTATTGCTAGTGTGCTAAACCGTAACCAGATGGCCCCAAAGCATCTTCGCCATGTGCTGGATATGTGTATGATTTTGTATTGTAAGATCTATGCGTACGTGAAATATGGTCAACCGGAATAGTAGCAACAATAATAGGAACACAAGCACTGAGACAGCAGAAGAAGCTTCATATTCCCATACCAGAACAAAACGATCCAGCATCATTTACAAATCGCAACGACGCAGCAATCTGTAGAATTACACGGCCAGCACGAGAAGGATCATTGCTACTACTGGCTATTCGTCGTCTCCGGCGTCGCCGCCGAAGAGCGAGACCCTGTAGTAGAGCAGCATGACGATCACGAGCAGGAAGAGCGCGACGCCGACGGGCGAGCCGCCGGCGCGGTGGAAGGTGTCGGGCCTCCCGCCGAGGTAGAAGACGTCGGTGAGCGCGGCGGCGCCGCGGTCGGAGGAGAGGACGCGGATGACGATGACGAGGCCGACGGGGAGCAGGAGGAATCCCATGGGCCCCAGGAGCTCCTTGAGGGCCTCCTTGACCGCCTCGCCGCCGTCCTCGCCGAGGAAGACTGGCCCGGCGATCACCAGCCCGAGCACCACCGCCATCAGGAACCCGTGCGGCGCGCCACGCGGGCCGTAGTACTGCTGGTGGTAGTCGTCCGCCATCATCGTCGCTCTCTTTGTCCACTTGTTGCCAGATCGAAGAGATCACACAGAAACAGCAGGCGTTGTAAATGAGGAGGCGCGCGGGGTGGTGCTGCTTGGACTTTTGGGCGAGGCTTCGGCGAGAGCAAACTGAGGGAGGAGGGAGCGAGAGTGGCGCGTGGTGGTGGGGCCCTGGTGAGGTGGGCGTTACACTTAGCGCTGTCCGGCCTGCACCAGATGGACGACGACTTCTGCTCGCTGCCGTGTTGGTGTTTCTGCATGAACCCGCCCGCTGGATGGAGAAGAGGCTCTCCCTGGTTTAATTTTGCCGTGTTTGGTGACAAAATTCTGTGTGTCTCACGGCACGGGAACGGCAGGGCACGGTCACGTACTGAATGAAATGAATTTTCTCAGCGAACCATTTCATCTCGTGCGTACGTCAAGCGATCGCGAGAGCCGAATTTGGCCGGGCATGAACGTCTGAAAGCTTGGTTGTTGTAAAATATGTTGTGCTGACGACAAGGCATATCTCCTTATAGATATATAGTTTACATTGTACACAAGTGACGCATAGTCAAGCGGCGGACGTCTCAGAAACCTGACTACCCGGTCAAATTCGGGTTTAAAATGTAACAAATGTTGATGTAGGAATCTCACCAACCAACCTGCTACCAGCACACGATCCACCATGCATGTTACATTCTTCCGGGCGTCGGAATTGGAAACATGAAACATGTGCTACCACTACCATGTTAATTGCTGCTGCTGCATGCGGATTGGAGGAGGAAGGATCCTGGAGGAGGGATTTGGTGATGACCGGCTTGAGCATGGTGGAGACCGGCGGCCTGGCCGCGAAGGAGAAGGCGACCTGGAACGCGTCGCGGGAGGCGCAACGGAGCACCTCCAACACCACCCTGCTCGCCGGCATTATTTTTCTCGTACGTCCTGGCGGCGATCGGAAGCCGGAGGCCTCTACGGTCGGCGGCTGCGAGCAGAGCAAAGGGGACGTGCATTCCTTTCGCTTTTAAAATGGTCAGACCAGAGACGGACATGCGTTTCGCCGTAGCTAATTTGGGGGACGGTGGTTCACCAAGCCTCTAAATTTGGATGCTCTGGCCGGCGGAATGACGAAGCCGCGTGCAGAATTTGGATCGCCCTCTCAACACGCGCACGCGTTGTTAGTGGCTGTCAAAGGTTGACCGTTGACATGATGAGAATGTCGGTGAGGTTCAGAAACTGGAGCCTTCGTTCTGCTTCACTTACAGAATCGGCCGGCGCCCACCACATGCCCGGGGGGAACATGGGAGGCAGAAAGAGTATTGGGCTGGGCTGTGAAGATCACCAACATTTCCGGCCTTTTAGGCAACCAGAGTACGACGTGATGTAAGCATTGGCGAGCTAAAGAATCTTCTTCTTCTTCTTTTTTTTTTTTTTTTGGTCGACAGTCGACACGAGTCAAAAACCGCCGGGCTGGCTCATTGCTTCGCCGCCGCAGTTTCGTTTCGCCGCCGGCCACGGATTTCCGTTCCTGCTCCAGGTGCAACGTTCTTTGCCTCGTTTATGCTTGGCTTTCCTCGTGCTCGTTCGTTCCGCTAGTACTTCTTTCTTTTTTTGCTAGTCGCGCCCCCGGGTACTGAAGGCGCTCCGGTTCCGCCACGCCGACGCCGGAAAGGCCCAAAACCGTGGTACCGGAGACGGACTGATTTCTGCCGCAGCACTGTGCTGGCTCGTGGCTCTGGGCGTTGTCTGGCTGCCGTCCGGGCCCTACTGCCAGCGCCTGGGGACACCATCACGTGTGCGCGCGTACGAACCCGAACCACGAGCCGTGGCCCGTGGCTGGTTGGTTGAGCCAGCTTCGTACGGCTCCTTTCCGCCCGCGCGCGACCACGCAAGTTAGCCGCCCACTATATAGAATAGATCCCCTTTTCCCCTCTTCTATTCTTCTTCCCCGTCGCTTGCAACAGCACACAAGTTGGATTTGGAGTTCACAGCTCGCTCGATCTCGGCAGGAAGGGAGTGATGGCGGAGGAGAAGGGCGCATTGCAGTCGGCCAGGGAGTGGGTCGTCGAGCACAAGCTCCGCGCCGTCGGTACGTTCCTTCCGCAAACCATTCTCAATCACCCCTCTTCGTGCTCCTGCTCGCGTCCTCCTCCCCCCTTCCCTCCTTCAACCTTCGGCGCCGGCCGTTCCTTACCATTTCTGTTCTTCTCGTGTTCGTGCTTCAAGGCGCGCTGTGGCTTAGCGGGATCGTTGGCTCCATCGCCTACAACTGGTCCAGGCCCGGGATGAAGACCAGCGTCAAGCTCATCCACGCCAGGTTCGCTTACTCTAAGCCTGCTTCTGTAACTGAATGAATTTGCGTGCTCCAGTAGTTTCCTCTGTGTCCTGGATGATTCGAATCAGTTTAACTTCCATGAGCAATGCTTGTGCTTGTGGCGCTTGTGGCAGTAGTTAGCTTTACCTACACGAAGCTGCACAGGTGGAGGCCAATTTTGCTTGTAGCAATTGAGTTTCAGTTCCTCTCATATGTAGATGTGGAGGAGGGCACGGATCTGTAGGACATATTTGTTGATATTACTAGTAAACTGTGTCATCTGTCCGGTTGTTAGTCTTCCACATCTCAAGTTGTATGGGCTGAAGATGGTGTTACTTAGGTGGGCAACACAAGTGCAGCAACAGGGGCTCAGAAAGGGAGGACTTTGGTCACCACAAGTCTCTAGTCACTAGTCAGGAGTCACTGGCAAACATATGTGGGCAAAATGCTGGCACTGTAACGCTAATACGGGGAGTTGATTGGATGTTCAAGTCACATTAAGCCAAGCATCCCTCCTGGCCTCCTCAAACAAGTTGCTTATTACTATGCAGCTATTATCAGAAAGTAGCTCTATGACTAGGAGGTTTGACTTTAGTACTGTGAATTCCTCTCACAATAAAGCCTCTCCTAATACTACTGCCTATGCTATGCGTCTTTGTGGTTTTAAGTAAATGTTGGAAAAGGCCAGGAGTGTTAAGTTACTGAGTACTGACTCCTCATAAAGTATGTATAAAAGCACTAAAACAATGGGGGAGAGTAAACTGCCTTTTATATGCCTGATTGCGCTCCTTCCTTGTTGATAAACGAAACAAGATGATATGCAAAACACATTGTGATCTTTGTGCCAATTAAAGAGGGCATGCTGTAGGCGTATGTTAACTGTATGAGATGTGGGTTAGCCATGTTACTTGTTTGATGTAAACAGAAGGTAAGAAAATTCTCATCAGCTCACATACTACAACACCATTTGAGCTCAGATAATTCCTTTTTTTTTTTTAAGAAACTTTACTGGTTGGTTGCTAAATTGCTTGCTTGCTGCGTGCACAATTTATCCCATTATTACAGTCGAGTATATGACCCGTTGTGGTATTATAAGTGTTTTCTTGATATATTCCAAGCACTGCTGTAGTTTCACTTTGTGTGTGTTAAAATTGATCGATGCCAAAATCACACTTTTATCTCGTATTACAACTAATTTTCAAGTTGTGCAAGAAGAAATATTGTTAACCTGTGCATTGGAATATTTTCTCCCCTTTGCTTTTGTGCTATCATTCAGAGTTGATATTGTGCCATGTTTCAGTATTTTGTTACCTTGTCCCCCTGAAATCATAGGTGTCTCTTGTTAGCTGGAGTTGCATTAGTTGATGAAACCTGCGGTCTGATGCATGTTATTTAATATCTTCTATTGTTTTCCCTTGGCAGGCTGCATGCTCAGGCCCTAACCCTGGCTGCCTTGGGCGGGTCTGCACTGGTGGAGTACTATGATCATCACAAAGGATCAGGATCCAAGGTTCACCAGTACGCAAAGCAGTTTTTGTCATCCGACAGTAGCTCACAGAAAGAGTAGGTTAGAATGTAGAGAGGGTAGCAAGTTGCAAACTATTACCAGTAGGAGCAGTAAGATTCAAGAGATGTTGCCATGCTGCTTTCATTAGCAAATAATTTTCTGTGGGATATTATCTATCTAGACTATGTTTCTGCTGGGCTGCCTACTTATATGTAAGCTCCTGACGGAGCATTAAGATGTCGAATTACGAGGATTTGTGGGAGTAGTGCAATGTAACTGTTCTTTCATGAGCAGATGTTTATGGCATTGCAGTGGACAGACTGAATGAAATGTTGGCATCTACTAGTTGCAATGAAATGAGCGTGGAGAATATGGCATGAAATGCATGTTTCGGAGGTCGTCCTCTCATTTAGTTGGGATGCTCATCAGATGCAGTTCGTTTTATGTGTTGAATGTATCTGTGGGAGTGTTCACATATTACCTGCAACCATATTCATTGATAAGCAATATCTCAATTTGACATACGCGAATCATGAATGCAGCGAAAATTCAAACAGAAAGGGAACAGCACTGTACACCTGAATGAGGCATCGCCAGAAGCGCCTTGAGCCTGAAAAGATGAACTCTGGACGAGACACGCCGGCATAACGTCGCAGAACATGTCCGCACCAAAAAAAATTCAGATCACTGAAAATTTTACATGTACACTCGCCGGCTCTATTCTGCCAGTCCTTAACTTTCAGAAGTGCACAAAGCCGATGCTGCACCATCAGACGAAGCATTTGTAGAACGATCTTCCTCTGTGCTGCGCGCTGCACCTCAACTGAAAGGATTCGTTCGCATGGAAGTAGCAGAGCGTCTGCTGTTTACACATTTCATATGGCCATCTGATTCCTCCCCCCAAATTCATCTCTATCACCGTCTTCACCTTAGTCACCGGGATCGCTGGTCAATTTGGCGATCCTCGTTCCCGGGAACGTCGTCCCAAATCGCGGAACGGGAACGCGCCGGGACGGCTGCTGGAACGCCGGCGGAACTCGACCCCGCCGCCCGCCCGCGCCGCCGCGGGAACTCGACCACCCTGCACCCGAAACGGAAGGCCAAGCGCCGCCGCCGCATCGGGAAGAAGTCGCGCGCTACATCGGGGCAATGCGAGGGAGGCGAAGTGCAAGCGGTCAGCCCCCATTAATCAACATTGGGAAGGCAGAAGGCCAAGCTGCGGCACTTTATTTGGTGAGTCCGTTGATCTGCTCCCTCGTCCCTCGTCTCTCTTCTCTGCTCCCGCGTTCCTCTTCTCTGCTTCAGTCCAGTCCCTACAGTTCATCCCAAATCCCTCTCATCTGTATTCTGTGTCTGCTTCTGCTGTACTGGAACTGGACTACAATGGTATTTGGATCGGGGTCTAGGAAGCGCAGGCGGTCCGAGGAGGATGATGAAGACATACACACCGATGGTGAAGACATAGACGCCAGAGAGTTACAAAAAATGGCCACATTCTAAGTGGGACATAGATCCCAGCAATTCAACCATCTAAGAATTGAAGAACTCAATTTGTGTCATTGTGTGTAGCTGAATGCATATTCTTTCTCTTCCCAAGAAAGTCAGTTAATTTTTTATGGTATGTATAAACTAAGAGTCTAAGAGTATGTCGTTGTGACCTGTCAACCAAGATATTTGGTTAATTTTCATTTGAAGTATCGTTTGAGTATGTTATTGTACTGTCTAAGAGTATCGTTTTAAATAGTATCGATCCATATAACATGGGTTCGCGTCCCTTGTTCCTTCTCGTCGTTCTGGGAACGTCGTTCCAAATTATCTTGGATCATGATCTATGTTAAATTGGGACGTGCTGAAGCTGTGTACTCGTCGTTCCGAATAGTACTGAAAATCAGCGAACCACGTTCCTCGTCCCCGTTCCTCGCCCCGGTCAACCCGGGAACGCGGTGACTAAGGTCTTCACACTGCACTGCCGTTCTTCGGTTGTGCTGGACAATGGCGACCCTGAGGGTGGGGCAGTTGTGCATAGACTCGGATCAAGCCGCCATGGCCGGCTCCGGCGCGCGGCTGCTTCATCTCCTCCGAATCGGCGGACCAAGAGCACACATCCGCCCTCTGGTCCTTGCTCCAGAAGTCAGATGTATGGAGAGATGATTGATTTAGGGTATGAATCGAGAAGACGGCGGGATAGGGCAGCACAATTCCGATGGGGAAGAACGGCGGCGGCAGACCGACGGGAAAAGCGGAAGACGGGGGGAAGAAGAACCGGTCGCCCAATAACCCCCTAATTTGGATCGCGGTTATTAATCGCGATCTAAGTTAGGGGGCTTTTCGTAAATATTTGTACCCGAATCAGGGGCTTATCGGCAAATATCTTGGACCGGCGACCATCTCCGCCGCAGATGATGAGGCCACGCTGGCGCCGGCGAGCACCGACCTCCGCTACCCGACGGAGATTGTGTGGCCCGGATTAGGCGCCTCTCTTGCAGGAGGCCAGGAGCTTCTTCCTCGATTGATTTGGACGCTGGAGCCCATGAAATGTCGAGGTCCTCATTCTACAGGTGCTTTTCACTTGCGGAGAAGAGGGGCATCCTGTGGGGGCTTGTCTCCGATGCCGTAGCGGGCGAGAACATGCGCCGTGGCTGCCATGGAAGACCTCCTTTCAACTTGCTCTAGGTCTTAAGAGCTCTGAAATTCCGGCGGTGAAATATGATTATGGACCAGAGATACTTGCAGAAAAGATGCACGTATGATTCTGACTGCATCCTGTGAAACAGCAGGGGAGAGTCTTATGACAGTGTACATTTCGTTGATAGAAGAATCGTTGTTGCTCTGTTGCACATCAACCTGTATTCTCAATATAGCAAAAGGCAAAAAAAAAATGTCATCGAAGTATCTCTCTTCAGTCTTCGGTGTTGCTCTTCTTGTTGTTATGTCTGTGACCAAATGGCAAAAAATGGCATTAAAGCATCTCTCTTCAGTCTTCAATGTTGCTTTGGTTATTGTTAGACTCCTATTACCATGGATTATACTACTTAAAGCCTCCAAGTAATATAAATTAAATCCAGCCGTTCATTTATAAGGATAAATACGTAATTGAGTAACAAATCGTTATCGCTGAGAATCAATCTAAACTCGATAGTTCATCGCCATCAACATCCTTCCGGCTTCAGGAGATCGAATACCACCGATGCCTCACCAGATTAATACACATGACAGCCAAAATGAATTCATTAGAAGGTTTAGATAAGTGTGTGATCAATTCGATCGATTCATAACTTGTATCGCCAATTTTGTGGATTTGTATCGCGGTTCGAAAGAGAAGGGAATTTGAGGAAGAAACAATAGACGGAGCAGTCGCCGTCTCATCGCTGCCTAGGCTCAGGTGTGGGAGGTCCACGACCGCGTGCAAGTTTTTGGTTTCACACCTGTCGTCGTCATCGTTGCTTGTCGAACAGTGGCGCATGGAAGCGCACTGCTACAGCAGCCTGAGGTGAGGACGAGGGAGGCTCAGGTACGAAGGACAGTGACCAGTGAGATGCATAAGCTCAGGCTTCTGATTGCGGGCAAATCAGGCGCCCTAGAGCTTGCTTGACTCATGGCTTGTCAGGCAGTTGATCGACCAGGATGTGATCAGTGATCACCGTCACGCACACGCAAATTCAATCAAGTGTTTCTATTGATGTCAAGGGAACTCTTTATTATTGGTTTTCCTAAAATACCCTTAATAATTTATACTACTTTAAAATACTACATAATACTACTAAAGAGTCAAAATAGTATAAATAAATCTAAACCGTTAGATTAAGAGAAATAAATGACTCATATTCTTTTTAGCCCACCGCAAAGATGCTCTGTTGTTATGCTCTGGAACATTGCAATCCTGATGTACCGAAGTGTTAGCTTTGGATGCAAACTGAACATTGGTATTCCTGAAGCGTAGCGTCTGTCTCTATTCACTCGCTGTTCTTGATTGCGCGGCATTGCCAGACTATACAAGGGTCATGTAGCATGCATGAACAAAAATACAGATCACTGAAAATAGTAGGGATAACAGGTCTATGGAGAATGACGCCATGGTTAAAAACTTAAAACTTCAGAAGAAGCTGCCAGATTTCTTGCACTCAGACCAAGCAAAACAACGAGAAATCCCGAAAATTTCAGAATTGCTGGATCGAAGCCGACGCACCATCAAGTGAAGCATGTGCAGAACGATCTGTTTTGCTCGAATTTCAGCAGAGCCGAGCGTAGGCTGTGTAAACAGTTCATCTCCCCCCAGCCCCAGTACGTGCCTGCAAGCCGGAACTCTCATCCTGCGCGCTGCGGTTCTGCCACGTCGACGCCGGGAAGCGGGAAGGCCCAAAACCGACCAATTTCCGCTGCGGCATCCATCCTCCGGAGCAGAGCAGATGAAGCAACACCTCCGGCGTGGGCGCGCGTACGAACGAACCGTGGCTTTCTTTGGCTACTGGGCTCCACGGCGACGCCAGTTTTAGACCCCAAACCTACTCCCTTTCCCCTCTTCTCTACTCCTCTTCTCCATCGCAAAAACGAAAGCACAAGTTGGATTTGTAGTTCACAGCTCGCTCGATTTCGAGAGGAAGCTTTGGTGAGAGAGATGGCGGAGGAGAAGGGCGCATTGCAGTTGGGCAGGGTGTTGGTCAAGGACAAGCGCCACGCCGCCGTCTGTACGTTTCTTCCGCAATCCATCCTCAATCACCTCTCTTCGTGCTCCTGCTCGCTTCCTCCCCCCCTTGCTTTCCCTACCACGCCGCCCGTTTCTTACAATTCGTTCTCGTGTTCCTGCTTCAAGGGGCGCTGTCGCTGAGTGGGTTCGTGGGCTGCGACGCCTACAACCGTTCCAGGGTGGGGATGGAAACCAGCGTCAAGCGCTTCCTCGTCAGGTTCGTTGCTCCTGCTGCTGTAAATGGATGTGCGGGCTCGGTTAGTTCGCTGCGTCTGTGCACTGTGCTTGATTCGAATAAGTTTTTGCAGTGGGGCGGCGAATTTTGCAGCCAAGGCATTGTCGTGTTCAATTACGAATCAACAATTTGAGCAGCTGAATTTCCTGCCTTTCGTGTATATATATAGATAGATAGATACTAGCAATATGCCCGTTTATTTAATATTACATAGTCTAGCTTCAGTTCTCCCAGAGATCTTCAATCTCTTTCACTTCTTAATGTGTCTTACTCCCGTCTTATAGTAGTTGTTCAGGCCAAGAGCACAAACAAAGAGGTATCACCATGTAAGTGTGAAGTGAGGGGTGAGAGCAATACCATAACTCTGTAAAAAGACGGTCTTTGAAAAACAACAGTTGCAAGTCTTAGAAAAATGCAAACAAAATTTTAACTCTGCATTAAATAATCATTTTTCTCAAATGTGCCCAAAATCAACAAAATCATTGGTATCACTGGTACACAGAAACGGCGTAACCCAAAACCGTGTAAAGAAGTTCCATGATTCAAACTACTACCATGTTAAAGGATAAATCATGGGTTCCTCAAGATATATGAAACTAAGACAAACATGCTAACAATATCATTAATTGCAGGTGCAACTGAAGTAATTATGAAACAACAAAAACAATCCTTTTGTTGCTATTCTCCGTGAATGAACAACTTATCTCAGACGATTCCGTCGTAGTCTTTTAGCCCCAATTGATGATAAATAGGAAGTAATTAATCACAGACTTAGCTCGTACATGATGTAGGAAACATGATTGTTGTTGTTGGTCTAGAGAATGGTGTTTATGATTCCTTCACTATGAGAAGTATAAGGGCGTCGCGCTATTATGCAGTGGTTCTTTCACTAATTTTTTAAGGGGTCATACCATGCTTCCTTTCACTATTTGATTTCTACAAACAAAAACCGCACATCATTAAGTTTCAATGGAATGAAACTTAACAAACATAAGAAAACTGGAACAAAAGGTAGATGTGTAAATGCATCAGACACACTCGAATAAACTCACATTTCTGCATTCTCTCCTTCAACACATAAACTACCAAAAACATTTTATTAACAAACCACTCCATCCATTAACTGAGATTGTTTTCTTTAGCAGTGTTGCAACAGCAAAGGAACCATCCTTTTGCAAGAGGTTGTGCTTTCTGGACATTAAGGATACTTAAAAGATTTTCCTTTTGTCACGCACCCAGGAGCAGGTTCACATATTAGATATGGTTTTTTCTCCATAATTACACAAAAATTAGAGTTTAAGTAACCTAACAAGGCCATGAAGATTGAACTTATTAAGGACCCCGGCCCTAAACATGGATAAGCGGAACACTGCACAAATTGAAATTACAAAGTCTAACCTCAAGGGCTGATATGAAATTTCTAGGGGTATCTAGTCATAATTCCTGAATCTATACCAGTGCAGCACATCGGAAAATAGATGGAGAAAAAGAAATCCGTTACCTTCTTCCTTCCTCCCAATCTCGTTCTCCTGTCTTCCTTCCCTTCCACAATCATATTCCGTTATCTACATAACACAATAATGCAACATCATCAGCCAAGTAACAGGAACAACTGAAAGAAAAGGGAATTCACGATGAGCAATGAAAAGAAGAAACAAAAAAGGGAGTAACATAGATCAAGTTTAGTTATCAATCTATCCTGTGTATGCTGGGAGCTTTCTAAGGAATCGCTCCTCCATCTCATGACACACATACACAATCGACGACTCCCTCTTTAGCAGCAGTTGTTGTGGCTCCATGCACCGGCTGTCATCGCTATCATATAGCATAAGCATAACCCCGACAACGGGTCGATCACGCCCCTTGTTGTGCTTTCCTTCCCCTCGGCACCGCAGCAATGGGTGATGTCTCCCCAGGCATGTCTGCATCTGGCCATCAAGGGGCAAAGAACCATTGAGCTGCAACACCGATCGTCCATGGTAGAGCTGCCTGCATCCTGCCGCCCTGAGTCTACAGGACCTCGTTCGTCTTCTGATGCTAGCACACATTGCACCCTAGCCAATAGATTGCCTGCACACACGCCAGAGCCGCTTGGACAGGACGGACCTCGCCACTAAACAAGAGAAAAATTGAAGGGGCTCGACGTGGAGGCGATGGCATCAGGTTTTGTTGTGGTAAAAAAGAAGGAAAACATGGAGAAAGATAAATAGATCTGAACCAAATCAATGCAACAACGATGAAGAAGTGGTCGGACTGCCATATGAACCCTGAACCTACAAGCACGATGGAATACGCAAGAGTTAAACTAAAGGAAAAAAAAAGGTTGAGTTAAAAAGATTGGTTTGGAAACGACATGGATTAAGTTTTGAGATGGGAAGGGGCAGGTGGCCAAGGCCACACGATCGATCGGGTAGGGGGCAGGAAGGATCGATCGGGGCAGGGGGCAGGAAGAGACGACCACAATTAAATTAATAGGTAGTAGAGATAAGGAGCACACGGATCTGTATTACATGTCTATTGATATTACTAGTAAACTGCCTGATCTGTTCGGCTGTTACTGTTCCACGACTGAATTTGTATGGAGTGAAGATGGTGTTAGGTAAGGGAACACAAGTTCAACAACAAAGGCTCAGAAACCAGACTTTGGTCACTACAACAAGTCTCTAGTCAGGATCACTGCCAAATACAAGTGGGAAAAATGATGACACTATAAAGATAGAAGTTAATTGAATGTTTAAGTCACATTAGGCGAACCATCCCTCCCCAATCAACTTGCTTCCTTTGAAACTACATATCCAGTAGCTCTAAGTTTGTAACATTAATGCCAAAAGTAATAAGGAGAGACTCTTTTTGTGAGAGGAGTTTACAGTACTGCTTATGTTATGCGTCTTTGTGGTGTTTTTTAAGTAATTGTTTGAAAAGACCAGAAGTGTTAAATTACTGAGTACAAATTCCTTTTAAAGTATGCGGAGCACTAAATCCATGGGGGGGATAATCTGCCTTTTTTATGCCTGATTGTGCTCCTCGCATGTTGATAAACGAGAAGATATGCAAAACACATCTTGATCCACTTGCCATCTAAAGAGGACATGCTGGATGCGTATTTTAGTTGCATGAGCAGTTGAAAAGCGATGTAAGTATTTGATGCAAACAGAAGGAAAGCAAAATTTTATGTAGGAGTCCCATTCCTGAGTTTCCATGCCGCCATCATATGATTTGTAGGTTTGGAGAAGTCCCATGATAGGGATTCTATTGATGCACTCGGCATATATATAACAATGTACATGGAAACCCTAGAGAGGGTGACATGCTATACAAGGCATATGAACCTAAGAGATATACACAATCTACATATTCCAATACTAAGAGGTATACATTCTAACAGCCCCCCCTGCAGTTTCATCCAGGAGAGGAGCACACGTTGAGACTGGAACTGAAATCATTGAAGACGGTGTTGACAATCCCTTAGTGAAGATATACTGAAGAGAAGTCGGGACATGTATTACACGAACAGCACCAAGAGCAACACGTTCCCGGACGAAGTGAAGATCGATTTTCACATGCTTGGTACGTTGGTGCTAGTTGACATGTACACAACACTGATGTTGTTGCAATAGACAACAACAGCCTTGGTGAGGGGTCGATGAAGCTCGCTGAGTAACTGACGCAACCAACAAGCCTCGGCCATAGCATGAGCAACACCTCAATACTTAGCCTCGGCACTAGAGCGAGAGACTGTGTGTTGGCGCTTGGACGACCAGAAAATCAAGTTATCACCAAGGAACACACAGAAGCCGAAGGTAGAACGACGAGTGTCAGGGCAGCCGGCCCAATCTGCATCCGAATAGATCGTGAGCTCATGACAAAAACCAGAAGAAAAATGAAAACCGAAGCCCATGGTACCTTTAATATAGCAAAGAATCCTCTTCAGAAGGTTGAAATGCTGCTCATATGGATCATGCATATATAGGCAAATTTCCTGGACAACATGAGAGATATCAGGATGGGTCAGCGTTAAGTATTGCAGTGTGCTTGCAAGGCTGTGGTATAGTGAAGGATCCGAAAATGGAGGACCAGCATCAGCTGAAAGTTTGGATCGAGCTTCAATTGGCGTGGCATGGGAGTTGCAATTTGTCATAGAGGCTCGATTCAATACTTCGGAGGCATACTTCTCTTGACAAAGAAACAGACCGCAGGAGTCACACCGAGCAACCATGCCGAGGAAGTGGTGCAGCTCTCCTAAATCCGTCATAGCAAATTCCTTGTGCAGAGAAGTGGTGACCCATTGAAGAACAGATTGGCTGGACATGGTGAGAACTATGTCATCAACGTATAGCAGTAAGTAAGCTAGTTCAGACTCATGCTTACAGATGAAAAGGGATGAATCGCTCTTGGAGGCAATGAAACCAATGGAGAGAAAGCGGTTGTACCAAGCGCGCGACGCTTGCTTGAGGCCATACAAGGATTTGTTGAGACGACAGACATGGTCCGGTTTGGGGGGATTAACAAATCCAGAGGGTTGCTGACAGTGGACAACTTCATCCAAGGTGTCATGCAAGAAAGCATTTTTCATGTCCAATTGGCGGATTGGCCAGCAGTTAGAGCTAGCAGTGGAGAGAACTATTCGGATGGTGGCCGGTTTGACAACTGGACTGAAAGTCTCGTCATAATCAATGTTGGCCTGCTAGGAGAAACCTCGGACTACCCAACGTGCTTTGTATCGTGCCAAGGAGCCATCCGAATGAAACTTGTGGCAAAAAATCCATTTACCAGAAACAATGTTGGAGGCCTTCGATGGATGAACAAGCTCCCAAGTTTGATTTTGAGCAAGAGCGTTGATCTCCTCAACCATAGCATGTCTCTAATGAGGGTCAGCGAGCGCGGCCTTGTAGGTCTTAGGGATCGAGGAGGCATCCGTGGGAGAGGAACTGATCCGGAGATCAAACACATCCTTAGGAACCTTCATGCCACGAGTTCCCATTGAGTGTGCATTGGACACTGGGGTGATACAAACCGCGTGTGGCTGAACCGAGATGACGCGCACAAGAACTGACTGGACCGTGGAGGGAGCAGCCGGGTGAACTTCTAATGGTGCAGTTACTGGTTGAGCAAAGGGAGCACCATGGCGCCTGTATACCTGAGTGATAGGCGGCTTGGCAAAACGGCAACTCTGTGGCATGGTTGAGGAAGACGAGCTGCCCGTGGCAGCGGTAGAAGACGGGCCACACATGGCAAGTGCGGTTGGGGAAGCCATTCCACATGGAGCTGGCGCGGTTGAGGGAGCGTTGCCGCATGTGGCCGGTGCGGTTGATGAAGCAGCAGCCGATGGCGGTGTGTGCGCTCCAGCTAAGGTCGTCGATGTGAAGCCGCGAGGTGCGGGACATGCCACCCACTGTGACGAGGTGACCAGCACGCCAGGAGGTCCCTGGTCGTCTGCAGGAGCATCAAGAAAACCATATGCCGAAGGCAAGGGTGAAGTGATCGAGGCATAAGGGAACGTTAGCTCATCAAAAACCACATGTCGGGAGTTAATGATCTTGTTGGTGGTAAGGTCGAGACAGTGATAACCCTTGTGATTTGAGAGGGTAGCCAAGGAACACACATTCAACAGAACGAGGGGCGAGTTTGTGTGGCATAGTGGAAAAAATGTTAGGGTAACAACGACAACCAAAGACGTGAAGATGATCGTAGGATGGCTGGGAACTGAATAAGGCACGATGAGGCATTTGGTTGTGGAGAGTTTTGGTAGGATGAAGGTTAAAAAGGTATGTGGCGGTGCCTAGGGCTTTGACCCAAAATAAGGGTGGAAGAGAAGCTTGAAAGAGCAGGATGTGCATGATGTTGGTCAGGAAGCGAATTCTTTCAGCCTTGCCGTTTTGCGGAGAGATGTGTGAAGGAAAGAGAGATGGAGGCGAACGCCATGCTCAAGAAGGAAAGAGCGAGTAGCGTGGTTGTCAAGTTCCCTGCCATTATCACATTGGATGGATTGAATCCGGGAGTGAAATTGGGTTAGAATGTGTGCAAAGAAATGTTGGAGGGTGGGAAACATGTTAGATTTTAGACTAAGAGGAAATGTCCAAACATAGTGAGTAAAATCACCAAGACACACAAGATAGTACTTGATTCCAGAAGGACTAACAATCGGTGATGTCGACAAATCACAATGAATTAATTCAAAGGGTTTTGTTGTTCGCGACAAAGATGAAGAAAAAGGGAGACGAATGTGTCGTCCAAGCTGACATGCGTGGCACAAGGTGGAAGGTGCCTTATTCTTAGCTAAAGAGAGTACATTGGAGGAATGTAAGTGAGCTATGGTGTGGGCGTTGGGGTGGCCGAAACATTGATGCCAAGTGTCCTCCGAGAGAAGCATGGCCGTGTGGGGGGGGGGGGGGAGGGGGATGCGGGGATGTCGGCATGAACGGGTAAAGGTGACCAGTGCTATCACATCGGTGGATCACCTCCCTGGTTCGAAGATCCTTCACGGATAAACCAAACAGATCAAACTCAATGGAGCAAAAATTGTCGGTGGTGAACTTGCGAACAAAAAGAAGGTTAGCAATGACCTTAGGCGATACTAAAATATTGGACAGATAAAGTGGACGAAATGAAGAAGATAGGGAGAGCGCGCCATTGTTGATGATGGGAAGGGTGGATCCATCGCCGACAATGACACGGGGAGTGGAAGAGGAGGTGGGTTGAAAGGAAGACAAGTTACCAGGGTGGGAGGCAAGATGGGAGGACACACCGGAGTCAGCATGCCAAGGAGCAGGGGACTGCTGAACCGTCATGGCATTGAGGGCGTTGATGAGGGACGCCTAATCCTAGGAGGGAGCAGTGTGGTGGCCGTCATAGCCCGGAGGAGACACGGTAGGCCCGTAGCCTGGAGGAGGGGCGACAGCTGCCGGTGGCCCGTAGAGTGGAGGAGGCACAGCAGGCGGGGCATAGGTCAGGAAGCCAACGAAGAACACCGGGTGAGCAGGGCGAGGGCCGAGGATGCCTTGACCGGGCTAGGACGGCATGCCCGACGGGGTCGACCACATCTGAAACGAGCCGGCCCAGGGGTTGGCCCATGGGCGGGGCTCGCCAAACGGGAAGCCAAGTTGGAAGCCGCGCTTTCCATTGTCGTTGTTCTTCTTTGGTGCATACGGCAAGGCAGAGGGCATCGAGGGCGCCGGAGGAGCCGGTACTGGTGGACGCGGCATCGTCAGAGCAGCGAGGACGGTAGCCTGCTCCGTCTTCAGGATCTTGATCTCAGACTCCTCCAAGTCGAGCTGGGAATGAGCATCGTTGAAGCAGGGCAGGGGGTCCTTCGACTTGATGATCGAGGCCATATGGCGATAACGCGCTGCCAGGCCGTGAAGGAAGATAGGACGAGGGTGGGCTTGGCCATGGCGTGGCCGAGGTCGGCGAGGCCATCGATGTAGGACTTCATGCATTCGGCGTAGGCGTTGATGGTCAGATCACCCTAGATCAGGTTTCGAAGAGTGGCCTCGAGAGCCAAGGCACGAGACATTTTGTTGTCCCGAAACAGGCCCTCGATCTTGTTCCAGATGGTGGCGGCGCTTGCATCCTTGGTGATCACCATGCACATGATCTCCTGGGAGACAACCGTGTAAAGGAGGGAGCGCACGGAGAAGTCCACCTGACTACGCCGGGTCGGTGGGATCGGGCGGCGGTGTGCCATCGACATGACTAGTTGCCTGGAACTTGTTGAGCAACATGAGAAAGAGCTCACACCAGGCTGAATAGTTGGGGGGGGGGGGTTGAGTTCGAGGAGGAAGGGGATGTGGGAGCGGACATTGATGGTGGCTGGGCAACAGATGGGTTTGGTGGAGGTGCTTGAGGAAGAGCAGCAACAATGGTGGCGCTAGGGTTAGGAGCGGAAGAAAAGAGGATCGTAGTCTCTGTATACCATGTAGGTTTGGAGAAGTCCCTCGATAGGGATTCCATTGATGCACTCGGCATATATATAACAATGTACATGAAAACCCTAGAGAGGGTGACTTGCTATACAAGGCATATGAGCCTAAGAGATATACACAATCTACATATTTCAATACTAAGAGATATACATTCCAACATGATTAATTGATTATAATTTTGTGCTTCTTGGCTGGCTTTATCTTTTTCATAGGTATTGAAAATTATTGCATACTGCTAGTTCGTTATGCCTGGACTGCAACACGATTTCTGCTCAGATCGATCTTTTTAAGTAACTTTGTTGCTTGATTGATAATTTGCTTGCTTGCTACATGCACGATTTATCCGTTACATTTTATTGCCGAGCATACAACCCACTGTGGTATTATAAGTGCTTGCTTGATATATTATATGCATTGCTGTAGTTTCATTTTGTGTGTCTTCTATTACAACTAATTTTCAAGCTCTGCGGGAAGAAACTTTTTGTGACACTTTTATTAGCATACACAGAATAAAGTAGGGCAGTGACACAATATTCCTTTACTGAATAACAGATCAAGGAGATAGTAGTGTACCTTTTGAATTAGATTGAAATCATGTGTTCCTGTGCATGTACAGACAGTAGAGCTTTCAAGAGTAGTTAGGTATTTGGAGACACGCCCTCAAATCCTATTCCATTTGCAATGTTTTCGATGTTGCAGTGAATTTTGACATTCTGTACTTCTGTAGTGACATGGAAATTTAGCACTTTGATATGGTAACACCAATAAGCCATCTTATGGGTAGCCATCTTGAATTTTACAAACCGACGCTCTGGGTGCTTATTTGAGACCATATTAGTCTTTCTTCAATTGGCAAACAACGGATGGATAGGAAGTCTGATAGGGCTTTATTTAAGAGATAGGGAAAACTGCGGTAAGAAAGACCCACTCAGTGAATCGGTGGATCACACACTTGGAGATAGGGACCCGCCTGACTATTTCGAAAGTAGCGAACGAGCCTTCGGCTCGGTGGCAGCACGCCCGTTCAAGTTCGATCCCTGGGATCGGCTCTAGGTGTTGCACCACGAAAAAAAAATCCCCTCATCCGCCCTAGGCCAAAGCATATGATAAAGACTCATGTCATAGCTCACACGACCAGCTGAGTCTCTGTGTATGGTTGAGGAGGGGTTCAGGAGTTTTCTCAGCCTGCATGAGAAGGCTCCTTCTTGTTAGCAAAATGCCGTCGGGGTGGCTTCTTTCCCCGACAGGTAAGTTTTTTTTTAAAAGTAGACAAGTGTTGAAAGAGCATGTTTCACGAGCAGAGTTATATGTAGCACTGAAGTCTATATCCTTTGGTATGCTCACTCTTTCATTTTATCCTCATGAAGAAAATTAAATGCGTATCTTTTCAGACATGTGAATAGAAAGTATAAGCTCACGGGAAACAATACAATCCATCAACACTTAAAAGAGAAAACAAGCCATCTCTTTCAGGGAGGGGGGGGGGGGGTTAACTCATGATTTATGCATCAATGTCAGATGTTGGCGTTCTGTAAAAGTTAGTCGTGTTCTACCATTGCAACCTCAACTCAGGCCACCAGCCTTATTTCCCACTTACTGTACTATGTGCTGGATGACCAGCATGAACTTCATGCTGTAAAACTCTGGATTGGCCTTTCAATAAAAGCGGGGGAACCTTTTGTCGAAAAAAATAATTTATGCATCAGATGTTTCTCCCCCTTAGCTTGTGCTATCGTTCAGAGTTTACACTGTGCCATGTTTTATTTAGAGAACTACTGTGCCATGTTTTAGCAGTTTGTTAACTTGTTCCCTTGAAGTCATAGGTAACATTCAGTTTGTTGTTAACTACAGTTGCATTAGTCAATAAAACCTGCGGTCCAATGAAGCTACATGTTATTTAATATCTCTAATGTTTTTCCTTGCCAGGGTGTATGGGCAAAGTTTTTTCTTGGCTTTCTTGACCGTTGGCGGGTCTGCACTGGTGGAGTACTATGATCATCACAAAGGATCAGGATCCAAGGTTTACCAGTACACAAAGCAGTTTTTGCCACCATACAGTAGCTCACAGAAAGAGTAGGTTAGAATGTAGAGAGGGCAGCAAGTTACAAACTATTACCAGCAGGAGCATGCAGTAAGATTCTAGACTATATTTTCTGCTGGGCTGCCTGCTTATATGTGAGCTCCTGACCGGGCATTAAGATGTCGAGTCACATGGACTTATGGTAGTAGTGCAATGTAACTGTTGTTTCATGAGCAGAAGTTTATGGCATCACTATGGGAAAGAGAAAGTATACCGTGTGCCACGACCTTCTATCGGACACACGGCAAAGGAGATTTGTGCCATATGCCGTAAAGAATACACACGGTAAATATAGAGCACACGGCTTCCATAAGCTTTGTCGTGTGCTCTAATGGAGGCACACGGCATATAGGATCTTTACCGCGTGCCAGCTGACATGGCACACGGCAAACACGGCATGTGAGAGCCACGTGACAACCTTTGCTGTGTGACACCTCGCAAGGCACATGACAAAGAGGCTGTTGGTCGTGTGCCTTATAGTAGCACACGACAAAGTTTTTTTTTTCTCTTTCCCTTTTCCCCCCTATATTTTTTTGTAGTTCATTTCATTTGCATGGTGTTTGGATAGTCATATTTGATGAAATTTTTAATTATGTTTGCTATATTTAGTTAATTAATTTATTTATTTGAATTATTTTGTGAAAATTCAAATTTGAACTGTAAATGGTTCGAATAATGTAATGTAGTGCATGCAAATTTGATATTTTATGCTAATGATTCCTATTTGAACCTGTCTTAGTGAAAGAATAAGAAAAATCATGCATATTATATATGAAATATAATAATCACTGTGTGGTTTAATTGAACTTAAATTTTATAAAAAAACAAAATTTGAAAATTTTTTAGAATTCTCCTGACATGATATAAATTATATCATGCGTTGGACAAGCTGAATGAAATGTTGCCATCTACTAGTTGGAATGAAATAAACGTAGAGAAAAAGGCATGAAATGCATGTTTCGGAGGTCGCCGTCTGATTTAGTTGGGCTGCTCATCAGATACAATTCGTTTTTAAGTAGGACGTGTCTGTGGGAGTGTATTTTCACATATTACCTGCAACCATATTCATTGATAAGCAATATGTCAGTTAGACATACGTGAATCATGAATGCAGCGACAAATCAAACAGAAAGAGAACAGCACGGAATCGCCCAGACGAGATTTTTGGTATTTAGAGCATGAAACCAACAGCGACAAATCAAACAGAAAGAGAACAGCACGGCATCGCCCAGACGAGATTTTTGGTATTTAGAGCATGAAACCAACAGGCTTCGACTAAATGAGTATGAAATCGTGGGGTTCGTTAAAATGACCATAAAACCTATGTATCCTCTATAAAATAACTATAACCAATTTTTTAGACAAAAATGTCCTTGCCCCTTTTTCTTCCTCCCTCCCCTCTCTCTCTTCTCTCTCCTCACCCCCCCCCCCACCTCCGCCACCGCGCCACCCTTGTCCGGTCACGTGCGCACACGCCCTCATGCTGATGCACGAAGGACAGGTGCAGCTTCGTTGACACGCCGCCGGCGCTGCTTGCCCACCTTGCCGCTGCCCACTTCTAGCCGATGCACGAGGTCCCAGGCTACGGCGAGCCCCTCGCGCTCCGTGTCCCGGCATCGACGGCGCATATCCGCCTCATCACCGTCGTCGCGGAGGAGGATGACACGCTCACCCTGTCCCCGCGTGTTCGCGCACGTGCACCCGACTGTAGAGGTGGGTGAGCGGCGAGGGTAGACAAGGGCGGCGTGACGACGGAGGTGGGGGAGCAGCAAGGGCGGACAAAGGCAGCATGGCAGCAGAGGCTGCGGCGGAGGCGGGGGAGTTGGCGGCCGAGGCGGTTGAGGAGAAAGAAAAGAGAGAGAGGGGAGGGAGGAAGAAGAAGAGGTGAGAGCATTTTCGTTCAAAAAATTGGTCATGAACATTTTACAGAGGAGACATTGGTTTTGTGGGCATTTTAACCAAACTCACGATTCCATGGTCATTTGATCAAAACCTGTTGGTTTCGTGGTCAAAATACCTTGTTGTAAGCACCCTGAATCTGAGGAGATTTTTGGTATTTTGATCATGAAACGGATGGGCTTCGACGAAATGACCACGAAATCATAGGCTTCGTTAAAATAACCACGAAACTGTTACTTCTCCGATAAAATAACCATGAGATATTTTTTGGATGAAAATGCCCTCATCTTTCTTCTTCCTCTCTCCCTCTCTCTCTCTCTCTGTTCTCCTTTCTCTCTCCCGAACCCTCCGTCCACTGCCCGCTGGAGCCAGAGCCTGCTTGGTCTCTCTCCTCTCTCTTCATGCCCTATGTCGAAGCACGTGCCTTCCTTGCGCCTCCTCGCCGCTGAGGACAACATTGGACCCTAGCTATGCACGCCTCCCTCCGCTCACGGCTCGCAGAGGCTATAGCGCTTCGAGCCCGCGTCCTCTTGCGTGTCGCCGCGATAGCGGACAAGCCGAGCACCGCCTCCTCACGAACGCCCCGCCGTGCAGGACAAGGCCATCGTGCTTCGGGCCCACGTTGAGTTTTGCTTCCTCTCGTAGCGCCGCATCTCCTCGAGTCGTGGCCCCTCCGTCCGCTGCCAAACAGAGCACCGCTCGTCTCCGCTCCTCCCAACGCGCCAGCCCTCAGCCCGACGCGGACTCTGGCTCTAGCGGGCGGTGGACGGAGGGTTCGGGAGAGAGAAAGGAAAACAGAGAGAAGAGAGAGTGGGGAAGAGGAAGAAGAAAGGTGAGGACGTTTTTATCAAAGAAAAATATCTCATGGTCAGGTTTCGTGATCGAGCCCATGGTTTTATGGTCATTCTATTGAAGCTCATCCATTTCATGGTTAAAATAACAAAAATCTCCAGTTTGAGAATGAATGCTAGATGAGACAAATCGACATACTGTCAGAGAAGATGCCCGCACCCAAATTTTTTAGAATAAAATGGTACATGTACACTCGCCGGCTCTATTCTGCCAGTCCTTCAACTTTCAATAGTACACAGAGCCGATGCAGCACCATCATGCGAAGCATTTGTAGAATAATCTTCCTCTTTGCTTCGGGTTCTTTCGCATGGAAGTAGCAGACTGTCTGTTGATTACACAGTTCATATGCCCATCTGATTCCTCCCCCAAATTCATCTCAATCACCGTCTTCACACTGTACTGTCGTTCTTCGATTGTGCTCGACAATGGCAACCCTGCCATCCACCTATAAGTGGCCAAGTGGGTGATGCAGTTGTGGCATGGACTCGGAATCAAGCCGCCATGCCGTGCTCCAACGCGCGGCTGCTTCATCTCCTCCGAACCGGCGGACCCAACACACACATCAGCCCTCTGGTCCTTGCTCCAGAAGTCAAACGTATGGAGAGATGATTGATTCAGGGTATCAATTGAGAATAAGGCGGGATAGGACAGCACAGTTCTGGCGGTTAACAACGGCGGCGGCGGACCAACGGGAAAAGGGAAAAGCCGCCAAGGCGAGGGGAAGAAGAACCAGATATCTTAATCAGAAGTCTTTTTGCATAAATTTGGATCGCACTTATTTGATTGCGATCCCAATTTATGCAAATAACCCCTAATTTAGATCGCGACTATTAATAATGATCCAAACTAGGGGGCTTTTCATAAACATTTGGATCCGAATCGGGGGCTTCTCGGCAATATCTTGGGCCGGCGACCATCTCCGCCGCAGATGATGAGGTCGCGCTGCCACCGGCCAGCACCGACCTCCGCTACCCGACGGAGATTGTGTGGCCCGGATTAGGCGCCTCGCTTGCAGGAGGCCAGGAGCTTCTTCCTCGATTGATTTGGACGCTGGAGCCCATGAAAGATCAAGGTCTCCGTTCTACAGGTGCTTTTCACTTGGGGGAGAAGAGGGGCATCCTGTGGAGGCTTGTCTCCGATGGCGCACCAGGCGAGAACCTGCGCTATGATTGCCATGGCAGTTGGCAGATCTCCGCTCAGCTTCGCTCTAGGTCCTAGGAGCTCTGAAATTTCTTTTTTTTCGAAAGAGCAGGAGGAGCTCTGAAATTCCGGCAGTGAAATATGATTGTGGACAAGAGATATCTGCAGAAAAGATGCATGTACGATTCTGAGCTCTGACTGCATCCTGTGAAACAACATGGGACTCTTACGACAGTGTACAGCTCGTTCAAAGAAGAACCGTTCACAACTGATGAAAATGACTGTGGATTCTCGGTGTAGCAAAAAGAAAAAATGGCATTAAAGCATCCCCTTCAGTCTTCAGCTTCGGTGTTGCTTTGGTTGTTGTTATGTTTGTGACCCTGGAACATTGCAATCCTGATGTACCAAAATATTGGATGCAAGCTGAACATTGGTAAACTGAAGCGTAGAGTCTGTCTCTGATCCGGATTCACTCGCTGCTCTCGGTTGCCCTGCATTTCGGCACCTGCGACACCGCACACGGGCCACCTCCACCATGGTTGCGCTGGGTTCCGCCACGAGTGAAGGAGGAAGGAGGCGCTCCTCTGTTCCGCCATGAAGGGGGCTCATCGGAACCAAGGCTGATAGTTAATCGGCCATATCGATGGACGCATCGATCGGAGGAACAGCCAGCACCAATTCGTGAGGAGCAGCTATGGTTAAAAACTTCAGAAGAATCTGCCAGAACCTCTTCCATTCAGAGTCCAGACCAAGCAGAACAACAATAAGTCCCTGTTTTGGTCGCATGTTGGAAGCAGCAGAGCGAATTTCATCTGCCCATCTGATTCCTCCCCCAAATTTCCTCTGTAATCGTCTTCACGCTGCACACACCGCTGTCTCTGGCCATACTAGAATGGCAAGGTCATTCTCTTAGACGCGAATCCGAGTTTTGCGGTTGCGGCAGGTGGCAGAACTGGAAGCTGCGTAGCCCACACCGGACAGCGGCGCCTCCGTGGTGGTGATGCAGGAGGCGCGCTTGAGTCTTTCTGTAAAACTAGGAGCTCAGACTGCGTTCAGACTCTCCGTGGAACTGGGAGCTCTAGAATTCCCGCAGTGATCATGTTCAGTGAGATTTATGATTGCTGACACCTATGACTGCATCCTCAGACAAGCAGAAGCGTTGTCTCAGCTGTTGGCTTTAGAGATTAGACCCATCATGTTGCTCTCTCCAAAAACTGCAGATTATTAAGGTGTCGTTGTAGTTTCAAAAAGTCCGTGGATAGAAATCCCTGATCCGAACTCGTTCGCCGCTCTCGTTTGCCCTGCATTTCAGCACCTGAAGAGGCGCACAGCTCCACCATTGTCGCGCAGCTGGCTCCACCTCGAGCGGAAGGGAAAGGAGGCGCTCCTCTGTTCCGCGACGAATAAGAGGCTTCTCGGCAGCAAGCTAGAATCAGCAGCAACGGAGACGAACGATCAATGGCTGTCGCGTGGCTTGCGGCCGGTGCCAAAGCACAAAGCAGACAACATTTCCAGATATACGCCAATGTGTGCGGAGGGCCGTTGACTGCAGGATCCATCCGCGCGAATGAGTAATTGTGTTTCATCAACCCGACAGCTCTCTGCCGCCCATGGAGATGTGGGGTGGTCGGCGTGGCGCGGCTGGCATCAAAGCGAACAGCGTTGCAGATGCGCCGGTGTGTGCAGATCAGCTTCGAGAAGAGGCCGGAGGATCATTCAGCAGCTCCCAGCAGACGGCGAACGGCGACGGGAACGGCAGCGGCGGTGGCGAGAGGGGGAGGTCGGCGTTTCGTTCCCCGTCCGGGGTGGTCGGTATTTCATTTCCCGACCACCCTGAGGGCACGGATGCCGTCGAATACGAAAGGAACGGCTACAGATTAAAGATGACCGAAACGGCCTGGAGCGCCGCATGGGCCAAGATGCGGCCCGAGGTAACCAACCCGTTTGTTACCGAGGCCCAAGAAACGAACGAGAAGGGGCAGGCCCCATACGCCGGAATCGCCGCGCCAAAGCTGCGAGCGTCGGCGTCCTCCGCTCCGAGAATGCTTTCACCGGCGCCGTCGACGACTCTTCTGCGGCGGCGTATTCTCTGTCCACCTTGGAAACTTGTACAACGAGAGCCACGGTGATCTCGCTCCTGCCAATGACAGCTTTGCCTTCTGCCGCGAGCACGCCATGTGGAGCTGGTAGGTCTCAGCGTCAGGGGCTCCGCCGGCAAGCAGAGATGATGCCGGAACCCTCCAAGTCAAACGACAATGACCACGAACTGTGAGTTTATCGTTCACCGTCAGTCCAACACCAACGTCCAATGATGATGTTTCTTAAACAAGCCTTTTAATTAATTGAACCTCTGATTCGTGCCCTGCACTACATGCAGAACGAAAAGCTTCTTATCGACTGAATAAATATATACGCCTCTCCAGAAGAAAAAAAAAAACCATCAGAGCCATATGATGAGATTCCTTCCTTTTCTCTGTTTGGAATACAATAACGTTAAAGCAGATAGGTGGTCGTAGTAGTAAGTAGTACGTTGTTGGTGGCAACTGGCAACTACAGAAGCACATGCTAATATTGGAGGTGATGACCGGTGAAGCATCAGTGTTGCTTCCACCATTAGGTGCTCATGATCGACTGTTGTGGATCCCGTGACTGGTGGTTTAGTATGTAGTGTAATCATTCCTGATTCGTCACTGAAGGAGAAAGGAATCAAAAGGGGAAGATCCCTACTGGCGATTTATGGTGCGTGCTTGTTAGCATTGTCTAACATCGCTAATTTTGCGTACGCTGGAAGATACCAGAAGTGGCTGGTCAGTTCCGAGTTACGTTGTTGAGTTGCGTGAATGAAGAAAAAGCATGTGTGAGTGTTTGGACACCGATCTGCTCATCAAGAATTTCGACATATCGAAGAAACACAATCTCATTCGACATGACTTCTTAGCATAGAAAAGCTCGAGCATTTACAGACGGCATACTATAATGTTTTCCTGTCAGCATTTGTCAGTACGACGCAAACGATAAACACAGCAGGACGTTGCTGTGCGGACATGATTACGGCACGGTCAAGAGATCTGCTCTCATCTCTGGTCATGAATCACGAGGCAGCGAAGGAAATCATTGAGAGGCAGGGCATGGCCCAGATCAAGTTCCCATCACCGGTTTCGACCAACTCGTAACGACCTAACACCCTTGTCCCTTTCTCCTTCTCAACTTGCGCTTGCCTTTCTTGACTCTGCATACATCATGAAACGAAAGTGCACAGCCTTACTACTACTGCATCTCAAAAATGGCGGGAAAAAGAACAGAGGAAACATTTTGCACTGACATCACCACGCAGTGATCCTGAACTTTTTGACAGTTACACATCTCCTTCAGCTCTGTATACTTTAGTAAGGCAGACGCACACATGTACTATGCACACTACTGTCGGTTCCGAAATCATCGGGCAGTTAACCATTTTGATGCTGTAACGACAACAAGGACGGAGGTCAAAATTGACCAACAAAAGGAAGACCTGAAACAGAGATATGTGCCATGTGGACGACAAATTGAACACTACCGTCTCTTTTCATTCCTTTCCCAGGCCCTACATACTGGGGTACTCATCACCATTGTTTTTTTTTTTTCATCCCTCTTAACCAACAAAGCCTCGCATGCTGCTTTTTTCTTCTTCTGAATTTCCAGTGCAGGTCCAAGAGGTCGGGCAGGCCCCTGCCTAACTGTAAGTCTGTAACCAACAAAGTCCATAAAGAAAGCAAAACACATGCACGAGCATGCATGACCTGATGAAGGATTCACATGTACTTTATTAGTATCTGGATTTTGCCGTCTCTAGATCTGGAGTACGCTCTACACACAAACACCAACCGACCCTTTTACACTCTGGCTGGGTTTCAGAGTCGAGTTGGGCTTGGTGGTGGCACCAACCTGCGTCTTTCTGATAGGTTTGTCACACTTGCAACTAAATGAGATGTTTTGTCATTGTTGTTCATAGGTAACAGGCATGAATCATCTATATATCTATCTTTTTTTAAAAAAAAACTAATTTACTTTTCAGATTAATAAATCATTTTTTCTTCATCAGTAATACACTAATGTACCATGGTTTTAGCAGTAATCATCCTGAAATATTTCAGCCGTTCTTAGCAATAGTAGTTAGTGCCAAGAAAAAGGGTTGAATTCAATGAGTGTCATGTTATTTCACGCCTGAAGAACCCCATATTCAGCAAAGCTAAGAGTAGCTCCGCAATGATTTGCCGACAGTGTCGCCCTCATTTTCAGGTGGTGGTTCTCGCTTCGTTCCGTTCCGCTCCTGGTGGGCAAGTATTCTGGCGAGCTCTGACTCGGGGACTTGCCCTTTCCTCCCCTGCAAGGTTTGGCATGTTAATCGACGGAGTCAAGTCGCCATCACCTCAACCTGATTTCTGGTGCCCAATTTGCCATGACAAAAGGTAGACGAAACTGACCTCTGGAGGAAGAATTAAGGGTCCAGACGAATTGACAATGACTCGTTTTATTGCAGCGTTTGTCCGTCTTTTCTGGTCTGCTCTCATGCAGTGAAGGTAACAGTGCACTAACCAATTTTATGGTACGCAGGAAAGGTGGACCTCATTTGCTACGAGCGAACAAGCACTCCACGACCCGCAAAAGCCGAGAGCCTTTTCATGACGGATAGAGAGAGCTCGCTCGCATCTCACCAGATTACATGTGAGCCTCACATTTTAAACTCCCCCCCCCCCCCCCCCCCCCATCGAAAGGCAACTTCTTTAGGTTTCTTGTGCGTAAAGCTGATTGATCGAGATGCTGTGGTTACGAACAAAAGAGGACGAGAGAGCATCTGTTTCTTGTGGCGCGTGACACGAACCACATCTCTGCTCTGGACTGGACTATTAACGTACCGCCTCTGTTGGGGCGTCCCCCTTGGCCTTTTTCACCGTTCGTCGAGGATTTGTTTAGCCTCTACCTACGTTTCGCAGTCGCAGGGCATATCATGTCACACGGATGACGAGGCCAGATTATAACGTTAAAGCAGGTCTTGTTGCTTGATCATACAGTAGGCTCATGGTACACAGTGTTGTCAATAATTTTATTTTTATTTTTGAAACAAGTGTTGTCAATAATTGGTCTCACTCAAACGCGACTTTACCAGCTCTGTAAGTATGTTGTACAGTCGATCGGGACCGGTAACTTTGCTTCATCCTTGAGAGTTGAGTGGGTTGAGTTGACCTGCAGGGCACGCATTGCATATATCGATCTGCATGCATGCACCCGTGTCCGTGCCGGCGTCAATCGTGGCACACCCAAACTCCAACGCGAAAACTACACGCCACGGGCGTAGATCCACCACGTATGCCGTATACTACGCACGAGAGAACGGCACGTGTGTGTACCGGCGATGGATGCACCGGAAACACGCGACGACTCCCGTGCGACGAACGGCATTTTGTTGGATCCGCCCGGACGGCCTCGGTTGGTCAGCATTCATCAATCGCGCATGGAATGGAGCACACGGTGGCAAATGGTGTAGGCCGCATGCGATGATGCGTGCGTCGATCCGAAATTACAAGCAAGAAAAGGCCTCCACGAGATGGGCGCGGCATCAGGTCAGGATGGGATCGAGTGGAGGCTTCACTTCACCAGTTGGGTACACAGGAGCGTCCGGCAGCTGGTATCTAGGACAAGAGCTGCCTGAATTGAATTTTGGCGAAGAGCGAGGCCATGCATGTATACCGTGTCGGTGCGTGTGAATGTTAATTGCCAAGGCATCATCGTCGTCGTCATATATGACACTGCACTTGCACTGCACAAGACGTTTAGGAAACTATTACAGTACAACACGACGCTGGCAAAGTCACGTACGGACCGGCCGGTTGTACGATGAAAGACGACGGGCGATGCTGGGCATATAATACTGTTATGCACGCATGGACTACAGCAGATGTCAGTGTTGCCGTGATGCGTGCATTCCATAACACGCCAAATTAGCGGCCGGACCACTTGGGGGCCGGTGATCTGACAGGAGCGAGGGTACAGGCGCAACCGTTCCATATATGTGTGCCAAACGCACAGATCGTACGCAAAGTATATACTGTCAAACGTGGTGCTCCTGCGATATTTTCCGTAGCTCATTCCATCAGTCTGTGCCGCGACGGCGGGAACTGGTGGCCATCGATCTTTATCAGACGGTAGCTGTCGCTATTTACCCTAATATATACAATGACAAGACTATAGTCCCAGCTTTTTTTTTTAATAATCTTCTAGTAATACTTTACCTGTTCACTCGCCCGAGCGAAGCAATGAGAAGAGTGGTATACCAAGTCGTCCTCGATGAGTCTGTCCATGGGTCATTGCCCGTGGACGAACTGGGGGAGATGATAGCCGATACATGCTGTAGCTGTTACAAGGACACTAATCGGATCAAGAGGAGACCACTACTGTTGCTCGGAAAGTAGTAGGACAAAGAGGGGGAAAGAAAAACATCACAAATTACAGATCATCCTTCGAGAAAACAGAGAGCTGCAGCTTGGCCTCTTCAATGATTAACTTGTTTGTATTTGTTCACTTCCTTTTTTTAATGAAATGAA
Source organism: Eleusine indica (assembly GCA_030378355.1). Taxonomy (NCBI): domain Eukaryota; kingdom Viridiplantae; phylum Streptophyta; class Magnoliopsida; order Poales; family Poaceae; genus Eleusine; species Eleusine indica. The sequence continues at coordinate 48,333,633 of CM059500.1, forward strand.
TGACAGCGCTCCTGCCGATATTTCAAAAAAAAAAAAAAAAAGGACACCTTGGCAAGTCACATGGTGTAGGAAGCTTCATCATAATCAATAGAAAAAAGGAAAAAAAAACAAAAGTAGTATCATACCAAAGCAGCAGGGTGCGTTCCAAAGCTACTAGAAATCTCATTAACAATGTTAATAAGATCGCTAAACACATATGACCGTCGTTCGGCCATTGGTGAACGCCACGACTCGATCACTCACTCCATCGTAGTAGTTGTAGTCAAAACCTGCGATGGCAAGGTCGGCAAATCCTGACACATGGAGGGTCGGCGAAAATCAGTGACGGGTCCACGTGGAAGGCGATCGGACGGGCGAGGCGAGAGCATGATGAAGCAAGTCCCTCCCGCGCCTCCTCAAATAGCAACTCCGTGTCGCCACCTCTGCTTCCACGCAAACCCAGCCGCACCGCTCGCTGTCGCCAGTGAGGAACACACAAGAGAAGACCATGATGATGCCCGCCTCGGAGCTGATCTGCCGTCGCGGCCACGACGCGCCGGCCACGGACGCCGAAGAGGAGGCCGCCGGGTACCCGTCCTATAACAAGCCGCAGACGAAGCCGCTGCTGCCATGGCTTATTCGGTACGTGATGGGCGAGCAGCGCCTGGCCTTCGCCTTCCTCGGCATGGCCATCGCCTCGCTCCTCTTCCTCCTCCTCCTCCACAACTCATCGCCCTCCTCCACCACCACCACCACCACCAGCAGCGTGGCCCACCTCGCCGCGGTGGGCCTGGCGTCGCGGCACCTGCCAGCCGTCCCCGTCAACCGTCTCGGCGGGCCGACGGGCCGGGTACCGCTGGGCCTGAAGCGGAAGGGCCTGCGCGTGGTAGTCACCGGCGGGGCCGGGTTCGTGGGCAGCCACCTGGTGGACCGGCTGCTAGCCCGGGGCGACAGCGTCATCGTGGTGGACAACCTGTTCACGGGCCGGAAGGAGAACCTGGCGCACCACGCGGGCCACCCGCGGCTCGAGATGATCCGCCACGACGTCGTGCAGCCCATCCTGCTGGAGGTGGACCAGATCTACCACCTGGCGTGCCCGGCGTCCCCCGTGCACTACAAGCACAACCCCGTCAAGACCATCAAGACCAACGTCGTCGGCACGCTCAACATGCTCGGACTCGCCAAGCGGGTCGGCGCCAGGTTCTTGCTCACCAGCACCAGTGAGGTCTATGGTGACCCCTTGCAGCACCCGCAGGTCGAGACCTACTGGGGGAACGTCAACCCCATCGGTATCGTCTTCTTCCTTGGTCATTTTTCTCGTCCTTTTTCATTCTTCGTTCTTCTCTAAATTATCTGCCGCCGTTTCAATTTTCAATTGATTTCTACAATATGGAGCAGGTGTTCGGAGCTGCTACGACGAGGGCAAGCGGACTGCCGAGACGCTCACCATGGACTACCACCGCGGCGCCAACCTAGAGGTAACCAAGGATTATATTACTGCTCTCTTTGATCTTTTCCTTTCAGTCAGAGAAAAAAAAAATTAGACTAGGTCTAGCTGTGATGAGCATCATGCCTTGGTTCATATTAAAGTAAGCTAAAAAGAGCAACTCACTAATTATATATATATCTGCGCAAAAAAAGGTGAGGATTGCTCGGATCTTCAACACCTACGGTCCCCGCATGTGCATCGACGACGGCCGCGTCGTCAGCAACTTCGTCGCCCAGGTGAACAAATGGCTCCTTCTCTTGCTTCTCATGCACGCTTCCACGTACCTAGCTACTTTATTTACTCGCTTGCATCAGTTTAGTCCACTAATTATTCCTAGCTAGGGACTAGGGAGTACGACTGGACCAAATGTTGATGTATTGTCATGTGCGACCACTCCACAAAGCTTCCTGTCACTGAAAGCCTGACACGAAACCCCTCCTCCACTCACCCAGAAAGAACATGTTCGGATCCCTAGATAGATAGACAAGACCCTGATGAATGAACACGTCCACTAGTTGCGACCTCCATCCACACACACACACTAGATATAATCCTCAAAACAAAGTAGTAGTACTGTGAAAATGCACGGACATGACATGATTTGTCTCAGCTCGACGACTCCATGGACGTTAACCTCTGCAAATTATAATATAGCGACCTTGATGGGTGCAGGCACTGAGGAAGGAGCCACTGACGGTGTACGGCGACGGCAAGCAGACGCGGAGCTTCCAGTACGTCTCCGATCTGGTGAGCACTCGCTTTCGCTGCTTCACGCTCCCGAAAGCAAACTCTCAGTTTGATCTTACTACCCTTGCAAAAAGGTCGCTGCGCTGGCTGTTTGTTGATCGTTCGTAGTACGGTTCAATATGCAAGCGCTGCCGCTTGATTAATTCGCATGTGCCGTGTTTTACGTTGCTTGAATAGTAGCCAAAGAAAAAGGAAACACTTGTATTTGTTTAGTGCTTCGCGAGCATTGACGCCTGTGATTGCAAGAGCCTCTGCGTGCATTTGGAGCTTTCAAGTCTTCGATGCGAATTTGCGAGTGTGTTGTTGCTTAGTGCGCTGTCCGTGCTCCCATTCCCAACAACACGCAAGCTTGTGCTGGACTGAATGACGGAAGCATATGGTTCTGGAACCTGGACTGGACCACCCCGACCCAACCTAGGCTGCAAAGAGGCTGACACGTACCGGGTAGTTGGGCTTGGGCCTGCTCGTGATGAATGCCGTTGGCCGTGCAAGCCTAGCCTGGTCCCTGATGCTGTTGCCTGCTGCTTCAGCTCAAAGCAACTGCTTAGAAATTCAGAAACAGAGGAGTAGAAGAGGAACCACAAGCAGTGATTGTGATTTGATGGTACGTGTGCACAGCATCGTTGTTTGGAGTTATGTGGACCAAGTAATATAGCGTGCTAGGTGGTAGAGGACTAGGTGCTCGTGCTGCTTGCTTTCCAGACTGTTTGGTGGTCGTCGACACCGACAGTGCAGCTTGCTTGCCTCCTTCCAGAAGAGAAGAGTAGTCAGCGGCCATCATCAACCTTTTCTTCTTCAGAGTTCAGATAGATGGCGTTGCGAGAGTTAACCATCCGTCACTGTTCATTGATGATACTGCTTTCTCATATAGGAGTATGTGTGATTTTAATTCTCAGACGATTAATATACATAACAATTGTGCATGCAGGTGGAGGGCCTGATGAAGCTGATGGAAGGGGAGCACGTGGGGCCCTTCAACCTGGGTAACCCCGGCGAGTTCACGATGCTGGAGCTGGCCAAGGTGGTGCAGGACACCATCGACCCCAACGCGCGCATCGAGTTCCGGCCAAACACCGCAGACGACCCGCACAAGCGCAAGCCGGACGTCAGCCGCGCCAAGGAGCTGCTGGGGTGGGAGCCCAAGGTCTCGCTCCGCGACGGACTGCCGCTCATGGTGCAGGACTTCCGCAACCGCATCTTCAGCGACCAAAAGACCAACTGATGATGATGATCATCGTTGATTGTTCTTTCAGACAGACGTGCGTATAGGGATGGATCGGGATTAATCAAGGACGGCCGGAGAGATACTGGGTAGTACATGTGTGTAGGATAGTTAATTAGCTCTGCTGCTGCTTAATATGAGCATCAGACAGATCGACAGATACATGTTATAGCTGCTGTAGTGCCTGCCTGATGTTGCTGCCGTAGCAAGAACCGATGACGAACCACACGCCGCCGGCAGCAGGAGAAGAGCTAGGAGGCCGATCGAGGTCTTCATGAAGACCACTCTTCGTGTCCTCCATGGTGTTGTTAATTTGTTTCTCTTTTTTGTAGTATCAGTGTTAATTCTTTGTTCCTTAATTTCCATGTACTGTACTTTTTTTTTTGTTTGTTTCTTGGAAGAAATGTCAGTTCAGAATTTAGCCCCTGGTCAGTTGCCACGACTACAATGGATGATGATTCACTCATGTTTGATACTCTGCATTCACGAATATGATTCGTTGCATGGTTCGATACTCATGTTTGATAACTTTGCCTTCACGAATATGATTCATTTCATGGTTTCTACAGCAAATTCAGGCGAGCAATTCTTGCCGCACCAAATTAACCAACTCATTTTTTTATCTTCTGGAAAACCAAATTAAGATCATCTCCAAAAGTTCACAAAATACATCTCTAAAAAATCTATTTTTCGTATGATCCATAAAAAAAGATTTCTCAAAAATCTATTTTAGGTGTGATTTAGGGGGTATCTGTGAAATAATATATTAACATTCAAAGGAGGGGCTATTCTGAAAACAATTGGTTGCTAACAGTAACAGAGAGAGGACCAATTAATGTAACGGCCAAGAGGCCGTGAGCAAGCCCATATGTTCTTTTCAGAGACCGAAGCCCGCCCAACTGAACTAACCCGGCCCAATGAACCAGTCCGCCTACGCGAATGGAAAAGCCCACGTGAACTATATATAGCTCCCAAACCGCATCTCGCCTCTCTCTCGTCTCGGAAACCCTAGCCGCCACACAGCTCGCTCGAGCACCCAGCTGAGAAGGGAGGAAGAGATGGCGCGCGGCGCGACGGCGACGAAGGGCGGCGCGGCCGGCGGCAAGAAGAAGGGGTCGGTCACGTTCGTGATCGACTGCACCAAGCCCGTGGAGGACAAGATCATGGACATCGCCTCGCTCGAGAAGTTTCTGCAGGAGCGCATCAAGGTCGCCGGCGGCAAGGCAGGCAACCTCGGCGACTCCGTCACCGTCTCCCGCGAGAAGACCAAGGTCACCGTCACCTCCGACGGCCCCTTCTCGAAGAGGTATGCTCGCCGACTCGCTTGACATGTTTGCTTTCCTTTACTTCCAGTTCATGTATGCCTCGATGCAGTTAATAGGATGGTCGTTCGTCATGACGCGATAACCTATGTAGATCCGAGGATTTGTTGTATGATGGTGCTAGTTCACTGGCTACCTGCTGTTTATGTTTGGATTCGCCCATTTTGCAATCTTCCAAACTCGATAGAACCATTTTGACATTGTAGCATCTGTTCAGAAAGTTTTGGATTAGTAGAGCCATGTTGTTAGAATTCTTCTGTGTCGATCAATTTGTCAGTTGGGAACCTTAATGACTTGGGTTCTATATGTTGACTATGTTGTCTCAGCTGAAAACAGTAGTTATCATGGTAGCTTGATCAATGGAAATTTGTTGTCTACCAGATGTTTGATATGATCACATTATTAGGGAGCTACATAGATTTTTTCTGACCCTGAATACTTGATAAGGTGAACAGTTTATTAGTGTCTAATGTTCAGTCTGATTGAATCATTCCCTGTTTGTTATCAGGTACCTGAAGTACTTGACAAAGAAGTACTTGAAGAAGCACAACGTGCGGGATTGGCTTCGTGTGATTGCCGCCAACAAGGACCGCAACGTCTATGAGCTCCGTTACTTCAACATTGCCGAGAATGAGGGCGAGGACGAAGACTAGAGTGCATCACACTTATATTGTAGTTTTGAGCTTGTTGGTTTGATACTTGATCAGAGTACCCTTAGTTGTTCGCACCTACCTTCTCATGTTTATGCTGTGCTGAACTTTGAATGGTTAATTTGAAGATGTTAAGTCGGCCCAACATCTGAGTACCTACTGCCTGTCTGTGCGCAAGTTGTTGTGAACCGAGAAAAATGTAATATGGCAGATTTCATGCATTTCTTCTCTTATGCTCATTTGCGCAGGCGAATTGCTGCTGCTATGTTCTGTTTGCTGGTCCCTTAATCTCGATTGCCTTTTCTCAGCTCGTCTATTTATGCTCGCCACATTTTGCTGTACTGCCATGTAGAGTGGTATCTTCAACTTTGGTTATAGTTTTGTTCAAGCAGGATTTATAATTTATTATTAGGATTTGATCTTTTTAATTGCTGGCAAACAATTAACAAGATTGAAAGGTGCAACAGCCGTATCTATCTTACTGTGCATAAAAATATGCAAGAATCATTGTGAACCAACTCTATCAGTATTGCAATTCAAGCCACACTGAAGTATAGCAGGCTAGCAGCACGAGAGAAAAACCAAGCAGACCTGTGAGCCGCTAGAAGTTATTTTTCAAAGGTCCACGAAACTTTCGGATCGTTGTATAAAGTCTCACATTACAAACATATACAACCAGAAAGCTGGACGATAAGTAATGTTCATAATGCTGGCAGTCCTCCGAAGTCTGCAACAAACAACAATTCCTTGTTCACGGCAGCAGGTGTTAGGACTGAAATCTTTCATGTTCTTATTATGGGGTAAAAAATCTGGGAGATAGAGGCACACTTGGTAAAAAGACCAGCATATGATGTACCATCCTAATTAAAAACTTCAGCAAGGATGGTTTAAATAGGTAGGAAATGTTGAAGAAGATATTTTTTCCTCAAATATGCATAGGATATTAAAAAAATGGGACTTGCTAATTTTCAGCTAACTGAAAGTTTGGTTAATTTTCAGTCACTTCCTTCAGCCATTAGATCTAGATCTAATGGTTTATAATTATTATACAAATAATCCTATAAAAGAAAAATTAAAACACAAAGTAACAAACCATTGACTGAAAGCTTTCAGCTGATTGAAAGCTAGTAAATATGTAAAAAAAATAATGCAATTTGATTTGCTTCGTCCTTTTGCAACTTGCATCATCATTCACATTTGTCGTTAGGTTAGTTCAAGTTAGTACAAATCCTCCTTCAGTTCAAGTTAACACAAATCCTGAAGGTCAGCAAAAGTGGCAGGTCCTTTAGTTCCCAAAATTTAAGGGAACCTTTTAAATGTTCCCAATTTCGCATATGAACATCTGGTCTCAAACAATGCTTCAATGTGAGAGGTAGGCAGGTAGCTACTCGATCTGACCAACTGACCTCGTGCGATGTATTTGCGTGATATTGGCTTTAGTTTTTACTTCTCTATATGGAGGTTCCCTGTTCGTCAATCCTAAAAAAATTAACCAAGCACCACTGTATATATTCATAAGGAAAATACCAACACCAAACTCCAAACATAGGTTTGTGAAGAAAACAACATACCTTAATAATTGCACCAGACCATCAGAAATAGGACTTCATGATGCATTCTGAAATGATCAATCTTGTAAGTTCAGGTATTGTCCCTTAAAATGAAGACTAAATTTCTTCAGCAGAAAGTGAACAGAATTCAGGGCGTTGCAGATTCTCTTCATTTTATTCTGTCTGTAAAAAGGGGTCAAAGGATCTTTAGGAAACAAGAAAATATTTTCAGACTAACAAGCAAAACTTATGGAAGCTGATTACCTAACACTAGAAAAACATGACATGCACATGTAACAGATCAAGAAACTAGACTATTTAAGTTAACATATAGTCAGATATCTGAAAATATTCTCTGCTTTTATAAATATATGTTCAGAAGCAAACATAGCGATATAAGGATCATTGGTGGTAATGCCGTTTTTACTGACTCATAAATTATTAACTTAAACTTTAATTGCGATCCTTCATTTTTGGGGGTGGGTGGGGGGAGGGGCAGCTTATAAATAGCATAGTTGTCATAGCCAAGTTTCAGCAGTGCACCTGAAATTATTCTGCACACGTAAGAATTCAATCACAAATGTTAAGGAAGCTCCAGGCTTATTTTGGAATGACGCAAATGCTTCATTGATTCAAATGCTGTCACCCTATGAGCAGTTGTCATCAACACAACCTCCAATCTGCAACTTCCAGAAATATTCCACTTCTGATGTGCTGCCCGCCCCTCCTACAACATCTTGAGCACCAGACAGTGCTCTCCTACAAGGGCAATACCAGCAACACCTCTCCTAAGGCTACAGCAATCCAAACACCTTTCTGGCCACTTCCGACAATGGCTCCCGTATTATAGATTGCCTACATGGCTTCGTAAGGCTATCTTCCTGAGTTACACCACCTGCTATTCCATATCTTGAGATATCCATCATATGATCCTCCTGTTCTTTGGCTGGTTCATATTTGTCTAGAGATTCCTCAGTCATTTCTGTTGAGCACCCAAACTCTCCTTCAGCACAAACATCTCCTTTCATCTTAACCTTATTTCTGTTTTCGTTAGTCTCATGCAAATGTTTTGATGAAGACAGTAAAGGCGTCTCACTTTCTTTTGAGATAAAAGGCTCCACTCTGTCATCAGCAGAACTTTGAGCCACATCAGAGTTGGGCAAATGGTGTCTCTGCGCAGGTTCTTCGTTCTCACAGTGATGCAACTTGCCAAGAATCCTCCAGGATACAGCATCCGGTGTTAGGCCATTTCTTCGCATCTCTTTCGCCAACTGATAGGCCAGCTTCTTTGATCCCTCCTTGCATGCAGTGTCTATGAGTATGTTGTAGCACACAAGACTGGGAGAAATACCAGAGTCTACCAGCTCATACAAGAAATCGCATGCCTGCTCCAGTTTACCCTGTTTGCAGAGACCTCCGAAGATTGCACTGTACACATAATCATCATGTATCCCTGATGGCCAGACTATGTCGTCCCAGAAAGCTTTTGCCTTTTCTAACCGTCCTGCATCACACAGCCCTTTGATCACCAACGTATGAGTCACAGAATCAGCAGCGACATTATTAGCTTTCATCTCCTCAAATATCTGCATTGCTGTATCAACTTGCTGCAGAGCAAATAGTCCCTTGAGGACACAATTGTAAGTGACAACTGTTGGAGAGCACCGACGTCTCGGCATCAAGGTATGCAGCACGTCAAGAGCTTCAGCATGGTCACCTGCTTCCAGGTACCCAGATATGAGTGTGGTGAAGGTGACAACGTCTGGAGCACAGAACTTCCCACTGAGCATATCATCCAAGATCCTCCTGGCCTCATGTGATCTCCCAGCTTTAGAGAAGCCGTGAATGACAGTGTTCATCGTGATGACATCCGGCTTGCATCCTGCCTGCAGCATGGACATGAGCACAGCAAGCTGCTCACTGTGATTGTCCACGACACGCAGTGATCCGAGAAATATGTTGTATATCCTAGTTCTGGTCTCTTCATCAACACCACCACCACTCTTGTCACGGTCAGACTGGGGTTGCAGCATCAGCTCCAGGACGTCCTTGGCCTTGCTGAGCTCATTCTCCCGACAGAACTGGTCAACAAGTACCTTGTATGTTTCCTCCCTCGGGAGGTAACCGAAACTCACACCTTCCATCACGAGCTGGTGTGCTCTCAGGCGCCCCCCAGGTTTTTGACTGGTGCATAGCCCGTGAACAATGCAGTTGTAGGAGACGGAGCTTGGGCGCACGCCCCTCTTTCTCATGATGTACACGATCCTCGACGCGCCATGGTGTTGTCCAGTCCGGCAAAGCGAGTCGATCATCTGTGCATAGGCGAACTCATCGTCCACATGCCTCCGCCGCTGTGGCATCTCCTCCGCGATCTGGAAGATGATGTGGAAGAATCCCTCGGCGCAGAGGCACTGCACGAGGTTGGCGAAGGCGGCGTTCGTGTCCTCTTGAAATTTAGAATCATCGGCATTGGCGGTTCCCTGCCAGAGATGGTTGTGGACGTGGTCCATTGCGGCGTCGACGTCGCGGTCTCGGAGCAACGCCTTGACGAGGAAGGTTCGCGCGAGCGAGGTGGGGACCAGCCCGCGGCCGGGCATTTCGTCGAGCAGCTTGCGCGTCGCGCGCGGGTCCGGCACGCGCGCGTAGCCATCGAGGAGCGCGGCGTAGGAGGCTGCGTCGGGCGGCGCACGCATGCGGAGGAGGAGGCGGTGGGCGAGGAGGACCGGGAACGGCTGGTCGGTGCGGCAGAGGAGGGCGAGGAGGCGGTTGTAGTTGGGGAGCGAGGGGGCGAGCGCCGGGGCGGCATGCTGGAGCAGGCGCAGCGTGAGGAGCGGCGTGCGGGCGCGGAGGAGGCGGCGGAGGAGCCCGTCGAAGCGGGAGCGGGACAACGACGGCGAGGCGACGGCGGAGAAGAGGAGGAGGGCGACGCGGTGGTGTGCCTCGGCGGCGCGGCCCGACGCGCAGAGCGTATCTACCAGGCGGAGCAGGTTCCCTGATTCCATCGCGGACCCAACTGCGACAGTCTCCAACCAAATCTATCACTGAACTGAGCTGGAGATTTTTTTTTTTGTTTTTGTTTTTTTAGGAAACAGCTGGATTTTTTTTTGTTATTTTGCCTATATTTTTGGGCTTCGTAGAAATAATCACTCAACATTGGAATGTGATCTGCGAAAAAATGGATGAATGATGATGCTTGACACCTTGTCTAGATGTGGTGGTCTTAAAGCATCTCAAATAGCTCCTCAAAAAATTAATCCTAAAAAAGTATTTTTAAAATCAGTCTAAAAATTATTAAGAAGAAGTTTAAATTTTCTAGTCTCCTCAATAATTCTCTCTAAAAATAGATAAGGAAAACTTTTGAATACAAGTATTAATCTGGGATCACAACAATATTAATTTTCTTCTAAATACAAGTATTAGGGTCCTCAATTTCTCTCTCGTTTCTAGCTACAAATGAGGAGAATTTAGAAAGAGAATAAATCTGTGAGTTGTTTAAAGAAGCGGTTGGAGATAGTTTTTTAAGACTAAATCCTATTAATTTGTTTTAAGAAGAGTTTTAGAGAGATTTTAGGGATGCCCTTATTTGCTGAAGCAAAAGTCACATTGCGAACATCAGAGATTCAAGAGCTCCTAGGATGCTTGTATCCGGAGCTAAGTCTTCGGCAGTTTTTTCATGGATTTGGTGAATTAGCTTCTTGCCGAGCCTATGCCTCAAGTAGTATCTCTCAGAGCAAAAAAGTCTCTCTCCAAAGCAAAAGAACAGTTGGAGGCTCATTCTGTTTCTGCTTAGCAGTTTCTGTGGCAGTGGGTCGAAGTTGAACGAAATATTTGGGCCAGAGATCGTGAGCCGGCTAAAATATCTCAGAAGTTACGGCCCAGGGTTGACCCGCCAAAAGCTGCTGCTGCGACAGCGACAGCCTGACAGGATCGAGAGCGTTGTTGCTGTGGGTGACGGCGAGTGACCGCATCGTACGCTTGCGTTGCGTCCGTCCACCGTTCCGCCATTGCCGCAAGCTACATGTCATTCAAGCTGCTTTTCCACGGAATCCCAAGCAAGCAGTGACTCGGTGCCCATGCATCATCAAGCTGCCTGCGTGTCAGAGTTGACGCATTTCCACTCGAGCGAGCAGAACCTCCACACCACCGTCACGTCAGCCAAACCTTTTTTCCTTCTCCAATTCACTGTGAAGCCAAGGACGCCCCTGTCCTTCAGAGCAGTATAGCACAGTGGATGCTTGTTGGGTTGGTGCATTCATGGAAACGATGCGGTACCTTTCTGAATTCAGAAGAAGAACCACAGTCTGTGCAGAGCTTGCACTGCATTGGTGAAAGAAAGAGCAACTGTAAATTCCGTCAGATCGCCGGCCGCCCGGGAATCCTGGCGTCTCCGTCCCCCGGGAGACACGCACGGAGATCATCGGTGCACGCAGTACTCCTACCAGCTGACTCCGTGATTCGATCGCGTGCCTTTGCGTGTGCGCTTGCCCTTGCTTTTGCTTCTTCGCCTGCTCCGTGTGTGTGGGTGGGTGTGGCTCCAGTCCCGGCTCCACTTTCTCGTTGCTCGCCTCGGCATACTCGACAAGATGGCCGTGCGAGTATGATGATAGATGCTTCAGCTCGTTGCTGATGCGCACCAAACCTGTGAACAGTTGATTGGCAGAGAGAAGATGGTTTTCACAGTCATGGCAAATGCAATTTCACACTGAATGTACAATAATCTTGATTTTAATGTAAGCTCACACGCACGTTTCCATACAGAACCATGTATATGCCTGTAGATTTTGCTTTAGAAAAATGGTCGCATAAGTAATACGAGTTTCAACGTGAAAACTCATTTTGTCTCCATCGTGTCTACTACTGTAGCTACTATCGAATATCCACTGTGGTTTGGTTTATACTTCATGTGTATGACCCCTTTATATTTTTCATACTTTCGAAAGTATATAAAACATAAATGTATAAAGAACTAAAGCCCATACCCAAAAATCCAAAATGTTGTGTACCACCTCAATCCAAAGTATAATTCATTTTGGGATTTTTGTTAAATAAATGATTGTAAACTATGACATGTAAATAAATATGTAGTAGATTGAGAATGAAACAATAACATCCCATCATGTGGTAGATACTCTAATACCATACTCATTTTTGGTTCGAAACATCTTATTATCGTAGCAATTTCATCAAGGTATCCTACCTCCTGGATCAGAAGTTATGACAAGTTTTATTTTGCATCTATGCTATCAATTGAGATTCCTTAAATATATAAAAAAATAGTTAGATAGAGCATGGTTTTTAATATATTGTGGTGGTCGTTATGCGTGTTTTCGGGGACGAAATTATCTCAAATATCAGGCCTAAAACAACGATATGCTAAATACATTCTGCTCCAGAATCAAAGAGTCCATGCAATAGCTTACGTATCGATGCAAAAGACAACACGACTTAAACGAGATAACCATACAAATATAAATTTTTGTTTAGGAAAAAATGGGGTTACAAATATTAATTTGTATCTTCGCTTTTTTTTATATATACGTATGCTGAAACATTTTTATGTGTCCCATTCAAAAATCCTTTGGTTGCTTCACATCGATTGTCCCTAGTAGCTCCCCCACCATGCAACAAGTGGACAAAGCAAATGAAGCGAACAAGGCCAGTCTAAGTTCCAGTTGACGTCCTTAGCCTTGTCCCAAAAGCTCTTGAATCATCCAACCGATATCTCTAAATGAAATGTGTGAATTCTATACTATAGCATGGAAATGGGTGAACTCTATCCTAGGCATATACTGTGACTCCAAAGTTACTTGATGTGGACAAGGGTTCCCGATCTTCCGAAAGGTTCTTGGTAAGTTGATTTGGTCGGAGGCGACACACAAATCGATCCGGCTTCAGAACAGCACGTTCTAAACCCCGCAATCGCAGCACGACGTTTCCTCTGGTTATCAACCGTCCAAAAGACGATTGACCTCGCCGAGAAGGCTAATCCCTGCCTGCGAATCAAGAACACAAGCAAGAACAACGAAGAATGCAACACAATTGCAGATGTATGATTAAACTCTCGAAGTTGGGGTCTCACAAACCGATAAACGGCGAAACTGTTTATGAACAGAATTGATCTAAGCAAAACCCGAACCCTAATGGTGCGGCAGCGGCTGTATATAAAGACCCTAGGGTCGTGCAAGACCCTCTGGACGCGCCCCTACTTGGGCTCAACTAGATACAAAGCCCAAAGGCCAAAAATAGGCGATGCAGCACCGACACAGATTCTGGACTCTCTTTTGTTTTGACGATTCCCGATGACTCCGGATGAATTTTGACATGAGACCGACGGCATTGGAAAGGTCTTCTCCTTATATTTCCGTGCATATGTAGAACGTCCAAATCCGATTTTGTATGCGTACTGGGCGACCGTTTTAGTACCGACTGGTCCTGGACCCCGAAACAGACTCGAAGTCGGTTTTGATTGGGCCTCCACTTTGGCTTCCAAGCCCTTGCTGGTCCTCCACGTTCCCAACTCCTTCTCCCATCATGTCCTGGTCCTCTCCATGATTTCTAATCATAAAATAATCATTAGGTAGCAAACCATTCTCAAAAATAACATATAGCGAAGAACGTAGGAACGAGCTCACCTCTAAATTTAGTTGTCGTGCACGAGCTCTAGTCATTGGACCTTGCAAGTCCAGATTTGGAGGAGTGTTATGTGTATCTATAGGAGTGATGTCCTCATCATCCTCCCCCTCTTGAAGAGGAGTCGTCCTCGACTCAATCTCATCCTCTTCTCCCAAGTATGGTTTCAAATCTGAAATGTTAAAAGTAGGACTAACCCTGAACTCGGGAGGCAACTCAAGTTTGTATGCATTATCATTAATCTTCTCTATTATTTTGAATGGACCATCAGCTCTAGGCATTAGTTTAGACTTTCTCAATTCTGGAAATCTATCCTTCCTTCAGTGTAACCACACTAAATCTCCTACATCAAGCTTTACTTCCTTTCTTCCCTTACTACCAGCAATTTTATACTTTTCATTCATCTTTTCAATGCTAAGTCTAGTGGTCTCAGGCATTTGCAAAATAAATTCAGCACGCTCCTTAGCATCAATATGAACTCTCTCATTAATAGGTAGAGGAAGTATATCAAGTGGAGTACGGGGATCAAAACCATACACTATCTTGAATGGACTTACCTTGGTCGTAGAATGTGTTGCCCGATTATAAGCAAACTCAACATGAGGTAAACATTCTTCCCATTGCTTCAAATTTTTCTTCAAAATAGCTCGCAACATAGTACCCAAAGTGCAGTTCACAACCTCAGTTTGTCCATCAGTTTGTGGATGACAAGTTGTAGAAAATAACAACTTTGTACCCAACTTATTCCAAAGCGTGCGCCAAAAATGACTCAAGAATTTTGCATCACGATCTGAAACAATAGTAGAAGGCATACCATGCAAACGTACAATTTCTTTAAAAAAAAGATCAGCAATATAACTAGCATCATCAGTTTTATGACATGATATAAAGTGTGCCATCTTGGAAAAACGATCCACGACAACAAAAATGCTATCGCTCCCCCTCTTAGTCCTAGGCAGTCCTAAAATAAAGTCCATAGAAATATCCGCCCAAGGAATAGAAGGAACAGGAAGTGGCATGTATAAACCATGTGGATTCAATCGAGACTTAGCTTTTTGACATGTAGTGCAGCGAGCAACAAAACGCTCAACATCTTTCCTCATCCTTGGCCAAAAGAAGTGTGTGGTCAAAATATCCTCTGTCTTCTTAGCACCAAAATGACCCATCAATCCACCTCCATGCGTCTCCTGCAACAACAAAAGACGAACGGAACCAACTGGAATGCATAGGCGGTTAGCCCTAAACAAGAATCCATCATTCAACACAAATTTGTGCCAAGCACGACCTTCTTTACAGTGCAGTAATACATCTTTAAAATCAACATCAGCAACATATTGTTCTTTAATTGCCTCAGGTCCAAAAATTCTACAATCAAGTTGAGACAACAAAGTATATCGCCTAGATAAAGCATCAGCAATCACATTATCCTTCCCTTTCTTATGTTTAATAATATAAGAAAAAGACTCAATAAACTCAACCCATTTAGCATGTCTACGGTTCAAATTGCATTGAGAACGAATATACTTAAGGGATTCATGATCAGAATGAATAACAAATTTTTTGGGCAACAAATAATGACGCCACGTCTCTAAAGAACGTACAAGTGCATATAGTTCCTTATCATATGTGGAATAATTCAAAACAGGCCCAGTAATTTTCTCACTAAAGTATGCAACAGGTTTACTATCTTGCATCAAAACACCACCAATACCTATACCACTAGCATCACATTCAAGCTCAAAAGTCTTATCAAAATTGGGTAATTGCAGCAATGGTGCATGTGTAAGTTTGTCCTTCAAAGCATCAAAAGACTCATGATGTACCTTACCAAAATGGAAGTCAACGCCCTTCTTTGTCAACTCATGCAATGGTGCTGAAATCTTTGACAAAGCGGCGGTAGAAACCTGCAAGACCAAGAAAACTCCTCACCTGTGTGATAGTTTTTGGTACAGGCCAGCTCTTGATGGCTTCAATCTTCGCCTCATCCACCTCAATTCCCTGTGGAGTCACAACATAGCCAAGAAAAGAGACTCGATCCGTGCAAAAGGTGCACTTCTCAAGGTTACCAAATAAACGTGCAACTCGCAAAGCATCAAAAACAGCACGCAAATGAATCATATGATCATCCATGGATTTGCTATAAATCAAGATATCATCAAAGTAAACAACCACAAATTTGCCAATAAAAGGTCTTAAAACCTCATTCATCAAACGCATGAAAGTACTGGGTGCATTAGTCAACCCAAAAGGCATTACTAACCACTCATACAACCCGAATTTGGTTTTGAAAGCTGTTTTCCATTCATCTCCAAGTTTCATTCTAATTTGATGGTAGCCACTACGCAAATCAATTTTAGTGAAAATTATAGCACCACATAACTCATCAAGCATGTCGTCTAGCCTAGGAATAGGATGACGATACCTAATAGTAATGTTATTAATGGCTCTACAATCTACACACATACGCCAAGAACCATCTTTCTTAGGAACCAAAAGTACAGGAACAGCACAAGGACTAAGTGATTGACGAACATACCCACGATCCAAAAGGTCTTGGACTTGTCATTGTATCTCCTTAGTCTCCTCAGGGTTGGTCCTATAAGCAGCACGGTTTGGTAAAGTAGCACCAGGAATCAAATCAATTTGATGCTCAATCCCTCTCAAAGGTGGCAATCCCGGGGGTATCTCAGCTGGAAAAACATCCTCATACTCCTGCAAAAGGTTAGTGACAGCAGGAGGCAAAGCACTAGAAGCAATATCACCAAGCAAAAACAAGGCTTGTTTGCATATCAAAGCATAGCAAATATCATCAGTAGAAATTTCAGCAAGCTCAGATTTTGTGGCAAGACATGAACGACCTTCTAATTTAATTGCAGCACCCTTAGAACTTGAAGAATCATTAACATTAGTTGGTGTAGAAGCAGAATTAACAGGTTGCTGAATTTCAGAACTTTTATTTTTCAAACTAGCAGCTCGTTCTAAAACAGCTTGTACAATTTCAGCAGGGGTCATTGGTAACAAAGTAATTTTAGTTCCTTTATGCATAAAAGTGTACTTATTACTTTTACCATGGTGTACAGCATCATTATCAAATTCTCAAGGTTTACCCAATAAAAGTGAACAAGCTTGCATGGGTACAACATCACAATCAACAGAATCGACATAGGAACCAATGGAAAAAGGAACTCTGCAAGTTTGTGTTACCTTAGCTTTTCCAGAGTCATTTAACCACTGAATGTAGTATGGATGTGGATGGGGGCGTGTGGTCAAATCAAGCTTCTTAACCACATCAGAACTCACCAAATTGTTGCAGCTTCCTCCATCAATGATGACACGTGCCCGACGGTTCTTGATGACGAAGAAAATCTGGAACAAGTTATGTCGCTGCATCATCTCGGGCTGCTGGATTTGTGTGCTAAGCACACGCTGCACAATAATATTCATATAGCCCGTGGTATCTCCGCCTCCAAGGACGAGGTCACCGCTGGTGGCAGCGACATCCTCCTCCTCATCCTCCACATCGGAGGTGCTCATGTAACCGCCATCATCTGTCGCCACATATGCCCGCCGACTTGGGCAATCTTTCTGCACATGGCCAAGACCATGGCAGCGGTGGCACTGAATCCCTGTAGTGCGTCCCGTCGAAGCAACAGAGGAGGCAGTACTAGCCGGTACCTGCACAGAATTTTTACCTGAGCGCGTAGAAGGGGCAGGGGCTGATCTTGGTGCTGCAGAAACAACACTGGCCGGTGGGGGCGGCCGGAAAGATGGCTTGGGCAGCCCCGAAGTCCCCGTCGGCCGTGGTGGGTAGAAATTCCTGGACTTGCTGTACTCCTCAAAAGCCTGGAAAAGTCCCTGTGATTCTTTCTCTGCAAGCATAGCATACTGGAAACACTGGTTGAGGGTATAAAATTCTTTGTAATCAAGGATGTCCTGAATTTCTTTTCTCAAACCAGAATAAAAGAGGCAAATCTGATCCTCTACTTTTTCAACCACAGCACAACGAATCAAACCCTTCTGAAGCTCACTAAAATACTCCTGAACAGTTTTATCTCCTTGATCTAAACGCTGCATTTTATTACGAATTTCTCTATAAAAAGAAGGAGGAACAAAACGATCACGCATTTGTACCTTAAGTTCTTCCCAAGTAGTAGGCAAATCGGTTTCAGCAGCTAGACCACTCCACCAAACAATAGCAAAGTCCTTAAACTCACTAGTGGCTTGTCTAACTCTATGTTGTTCAGGAACAAGGTGGGCATTAAATTTTTGTTCTACCGTCATTTCCCAATCAAGGTAAGCATCACCATCGTATTGACCCGAAAACGAAGGAATTGAAAACTTAATTTTAGCATACGGATCATCTGGAGCATAGTTACCTTGTGTGCGACGGTTGTGGTTGTGAAAACCACCCATACCTTGAGGGTTATGTTGCAAACGGCGTCGTAACCTTGCGGTCCTTGTAGCTGACCTATCGACGGTGCCATCAGCCTTATACACCGTTGCTTCATCATGATCGTCTTCAACGTCGTTGTTGGTGTCGTTGTTGGTGTTGTTGTTGTTGTTGGTCTTGTGAGCGGTCTCCAATTCGACAACCTGATCGGTTAGCTTAGAGACTCTCTTATCCAACCGCTCAATGCTTTCTCCCAGGTGAAGCTTGGTGACAGCGTCGGTGACGGCCCTGGTGATCGTCTCTGCCAAATCACTCTGAACCGCCTGCAAAGCCTTCTGTAACTGATTTTGGCTCACGCACTCCCCATCGCTTCCTGACATCAGAAACACCAAAACAGGAAACAAAAAGTGAAGGTTATCCCTACAAAACTACTAAGCAGTGGTGCCTCTCAACACAGCAAAAGTAAGCTTCTTGCAAAGCCCTTACAAAGTTCTGAAAACAACAAAGCGAAGGATACTAGGGAGAAGTGTTCCACGATTGCAAGGATTACCAAATAACCTATGTGCTGTCCAGAAGGAATATGTAGAGCTAGGAAGGCCAAATATATATATATGAGTTGCACACAAATCAAAAACAGATAGTAAAGCTGAATAAGTGCCCAAATAACTTGTCCCTAGTTGCTGGTCTAACTATGTTCTAGAACAGTAGTGATAGCAAAGAAGAAAAAAAAAGAGACAAAGGGACACTGTCGATAACAGGGGGCTTAGTGTAAAATAGCCGAACTTAGAAATTTCAGGGGCTAGATGGAGCACTAGTAGGAATCCCAAATTTCTTTTTATTTTATTTTATTTTTTTGATATTTTTTTCCAACTCACTAGCAAACAGGAAGAAACCACAAAAGATTTCAGCTCAAACCGAGATAGGACGTGGCCTACAGAAAATCCTGAAGTTTCAGAAAACGTCGGTTTTCAACTTGAATGAATTTTTTCTTTATCTTTCTGATTTTTTTTGAATTTTTTGACGAGGGCACACAGGGTTATGGCTGTAAAAATTTCAGCCAAAACGGACAACCGAGCGAAAAGTTATGGCTGTTTTACCGAAGGGGTGTCGGAATCGGTTATGAAGAACCCGGGGGTTTGAGTGAAATCCGAGTCGGGCTTGGGGTCGGGTAGGGAGTTTTTTTGGCGAGGCGGATGCAGCGGAAAGTAGAATTTATGAAAATTGGTCCGAGGTGGTGAGGGTAGGTTTAGGGTGGAATTAGGGTGGGCGTGTTGATCAATCAACTCTAGCACACAAAGCCGACAAAACCGAAGATGGTGAAGGGGATGGCGTCTAGGGTTACAAGGGAAACACTACTGACGACAAAAACACAAACTAAACCAGCGACTAAACAAGAACTAGGGCACAAACTCAACACTACGGACTCTGAAATTGAAATATGCAAAGGCTAAAACACGTGGTTATGGGCGGGGGAAAAAAATTTTTGGTATTTTCAGTGGACGATAGAAAGAACACGAAAACAAAATTAAAGGGTAGTGTGAACCTGACGGTGCACCTGAAGCTCTGATTACCACTTGATGTGGACAAGGGTTCCCGATCTTCCGAAAGGTTCTTGGTAAGTTGATTTGGTCGGAGGCGACACACAAATCGATCCGGCTTCAGAACAGCACGTTCTAAACCCCGCAATCGCAGCACGACGTCTCCTCTGGTTATCAACCGTCCAAAAGACGATTGACCTCGCCGAGAAGGCTAATCCCTGCCTGCGAATCAAGAACACAAGAAAGAACAACGAAGAATGCAACACAATTGCAGATGTATGATTAAACTCTCGAAGTTGGGGTCTCACAAACCGATAAACGGCGAAACTGTTTATGAACAGAATTGATCTAAGCAAAACCCGAACCCTAATGGTGCGGCAGCGGCTGTATATAAAGACCCTAGGGTCGTGCAAGACCCTCTGGACGCGCCCCTACTTGGGCTCAACTAGATACAAAGCCCAAAGGCCAAAAATAGGCGACGCAGCACCGACACAGATTCTGGACTCTCTTTTGTTTTGACGATTCCTAATGACTCCGGATGAATTTTGACATGAGGCCGGCGGCATTGGAAAGGTCTTCTCCTTATCTTTCCGTGCATATGTAGAACGTCCAAATCCGATTCCGTATGCGTCCTGGGCGACCGTTTTAGTACCGACTGGTCCTGGACCCCGAAACAGACTCGAAGTCAGTTTTGATTGGGCCTCCACTTTGGCTTCCAAGCCCTTGCTGGTCCTCCACGTTCCCAACTCCTTCTCCCATCATGTCCTGGTCCTCTCCATGGTTTCTAATCATAAAATAATCATTAGATAGCAAACCATTCTCAAAAATAACATATAGCGAAGAACATAGGAACGAGCTCACCTCTAAATTTAGTTGTCGTGCACGAGCTCTAGTCATTGAACCTTGCAAGTCCAGATTTGAAGGAGTGTTATGTGTATCTATAGGAGTGATGTTCTCATCAAGAGGCATCTTGCAACAGTCTACAATGGCCCTAGCCTAACGCCAAAAGATCAACAAAGACACGTACAAGGTGTCCCCGGCCTCATGTCAAGAGCTACCCATATACTATGATGCATCACCAACCAGGTAACCAGTACACCTTTTTTATTTTCCCAAACAATTGGCAACCAGTAGAGACACGAGGAAGAAATTAGTGGTAAAAGCTATTAGTCAATTAGTGGTAAAGACTATCTTTTAATTTTAGTTTTACATGTATTTAGTTTCTACAAAGATTCAGTATAGCTAATTGGACTATATGCCATAGCATTTTTTATTTAAATATTTCTTTAATATATAGTGTAATAAAAAAATATAAATCTTTTCGAGATGAATAAATTAGTAGCATATGTGTAACCGACTGCATGAAAAGATAAATGGTCACATAAGCGCGAAAAGAAAAATTTTAGAGTAGTGTAGCAGTGTAATATCATATTACCGGATACCTGTAATATATCAAAAGATTATTAATAACCAGCACAATCACACTAGGCCAGCATAATCTGCTAGATAATGACTGTCATTGAAATCGTGCACCTGACTCATCCATATTGCAGTTAAAAACCGACTGCTCCGTAATAAACTACTCCAGTGAGCTGATGTATTTATTCTCGGCGTGCACCCCTGTTTGCACGCGTCACATGCTCACATTTGGTAATATAATTCTCTGAAAAACATCTTTTAATTTCAGTAACTTTCTAGTTTGTACTACCAGGTATAATCATGATTTTGACACAATCAAAGACAAGCAGGATTCAACGAGCAGCTTTCAAGATTTTTTTATCTGTTGCGTCATATTCGTGTACGACATATAAACAAAAAAGAAACGGAAAAGTGGAAAAGGACACATCTGATTTCATACAAAGGAGAGAAACAGCATTGTGTGCTCTCGAATAGTATAATCAAAGATTCAAGAGCAAATTGAGTAGGCCTTTATTCACCGTCTCCGGAATGACGTAACGAACAGCCAAATGGCAAAATGTCATCCCGGTAAAAAGACCACCATTGATAATTAACAAATTCAGAAAGCAAGCACAGTGCAGCATCGCCATTAACTAGGGGGGGGGGGGAGGGGGAGGGGGACAGTATAGCTTTTGGATAGAGAGCAAGAGCATGGTGGATTCCATTGGTGAGTAGTGCTGTACTCAAGATCGTGAACTCAACTTGATGCATACCTTGTGGGGGAATGGGGGAGCGGCCGGTGATGCTTTGCAATTCCATAGCGAAGTGAGAAAGACCCTGATGGAGAAGGAGACCACGTGCAATAGCAATACTGCTTCTCCGTCTCCAAATCATCCATGGAGCTGAGAGGAGAATGGATGCATGCACGTGCCCTGCTTCTCCAACGTGGTCCTTCTCACTGATCTCATCCTCATCCTCAGAATCCTCAAAGGAATGGTGGTGAGGAGGAAGACGAAGTCATCCAGTCCTTTTTATACACGGGAGAGAGAGAGAGAGAGAGAGAGAGAGAGAGAGAGAGAGAGAGGTTTGGACTGTGGACTAGTGTTCGAGAGCAGGTAACCGATTCACTCTGCTTTGGAGCTGGAGATAGATCGAGTGCCGGACAGAGAAGCTTAGCATGCATGGTGCAGCAGGCGAGTGATGTGGTAGACAAGCTGCACCTGCAGGCAGGGAAGGGTCCCCTGCCCATCTCAAATCACATTAGTAGAAGCATGGTAGGGCCGGCGCGTCAGGTTGTCAAGCTTTGCTTCCCTGCAACCCCTGTCGGGCCAGTTTTATGCGTCTGAGAACGGCGACCTCTCTCAAATCCCTTTGCAGCTGCCACGCAATTTATAAACACGATTGCATACGTGGACAGTGTGTCACACACACAGGCGCCTTCGCTCTGTTCTGTTCGTTCTTGGCCAGTTCCCCTGCCAAATTGCGCATGGAGATGGATCGCCTCGCCTGCAATGAATATTGAATAACGAACCAGTGGCTGTTGCATGGTCAGTTTGCAGGCCACACACGACAGCATCAAACCTGGGAATGAACATGTGGGTCGATTGAGAGATGACAGCGATCACTCATAATGCTCCCCGGTAAATCTGCCGCTGCCTTATCCTAGTGTTGATTTATGTTGTCGACGTGCTACTAGTAGTTTGAGAGAAAATTAAGCGCCTACTATAATGTGGCCAAGGTTTAAGTAACCGTTCCAACCAGCAGAACAGATCGTCACTGGTTCACTGGTTAACCGGTAAAACAGGCTGACAAAATTCGATTTAGCGAGGTGACGGTCGGGTCCAGTTAACCAGGTTATACCGGTTAACCGACCGGCTTTGATGATTACATTAGCTAATTGGTTTTATCGTTTTGTTAACAGATTTTCAATTCTAAATTTATTGTTTTTTTTTTGTTAACCAGTCGATTTTACTAATTAATCGACCGGTTTTACTAATTTTATTAGAAATAAAAATTTTAAAAAATTTAAATCAAAATTGAGGATTAACCGACCAACCGGTGTAAACTACACCGAGCAAGACCAGTTTAGTGATTAACCCGGGTTATGTTAACCCTGCTCATGGCCCATCAACAGTGACGGTTGGCCTGAGATTCAGAGGCACAGATATCTCCGCAAGGCACAGTTGCTAATAATTATCATGGCGTGAGAGCGATGCGATCGCTGTTTTGTACGGGATCCGGGTGTCAAGACGTGGACTTGCCGGAAGTGAACAGATATACCTAGACGATCAATCGAGAATCAATATCATAGTACTCGTATCGCAGTAGAAGGTGCCGGCGATGCTGTAGGCAGCCGGCTGCTGGCCGGCCGGAGCAGGCGCCACCGGCATATAGATTACCTAGTAGTAGCTCTTCGTGAGTTGATTAGCGGCAGACGAAAACATTGACAACTCCAAGCAAGATGCGTCTGGAAAGAGACAAACGACAAACAAAACCCAGCACGATCATGTCACGGTTTGCTTTCTTCTACAGAACTACAGAGATGACCGCGACATGTGTGTAATAAGAGCAGGAACAACTAGGTTATCGAGTCAGATACCCTTATTCTTTGGTTGATGCGTCGGTGTCCAGGTGTAAGCAAAGTGCAGGCCATGCATGATGCTTAGCAGTATTTCTCGGGGTGTGTTATTTTTTAGAGTCTAAATTTTAGCGATGTTATATTAATACTTCAAACGTTAAATATAGTGATTAAATATAAAATTAATTATATACTTAATGTTAATTTGCATGATAAATCTATTAAACTTAATTAATTTATCATTAGAAGATATTTACTCTAATATTATATTATATACTTATGATTTAATTAGTTTTAATAGATTCGTCTTATTATTTAGAGGATGAATTATAAACTAGATTTTATTAATAATCTATATTTAATACTTCTAATTAATATTCTAATATTCGATGGAACGAGTCTAGGTAAGGAAAAAAACACACGCTGAGTCTATCTCCACAGGAGAACAGCGACGTCGTGTACTCGTGTTCCTCTCCTCTCCCTTGCCCCTGATCGGTAAATGGCCACAGCGTTCTCCGCCACGGAGTAACTTTTATCTTTTTCTCTCTCTTTTCGGGCACGGCGTCGATTACTCGAGCAGTCCAGCTAAGAAGCCATGGCGAGCGCTGAAACCCTCGTGGATTTCACGGGATACACACGCAAAGATTGAATGAGTTGCGTATCCGGGGAAGCAAAGCAGAAGCAATGGATGGACGTGCGGATTGACGGACGGATGGGATGGAAAGCGAGAGTGGGGGAGACGGACGAGATGAGATTGGGAGCTTTGGAGTGAAGTGAACCATTGGGCCAGTGGAGCTTGAGTGCAGACGGAGGCTTCCGATTGATAGACTTCGATCCGATTTGATCTTATCGAATAATGATCCATCCCGGAATTTATGACCGTTTACCTCACGCTGGACACGGGCCGGGGGGGAACCTAACGCTATCAAATCAGATTTATTTGGATGGATCTCGCGGACAAGTTACGATGCATGATAGGTACGTATTGACACGACGGATTTTTGCATTTTTTTTTTCTCTTTACCACTGCAGAAAATTAACAGAATGGTTTCAGATATATTTCTGGATAATCGAATGATTTTTTTGTGTGCAGAAAACCTATCATTCTGTTTTTGTGGTGCCATTTGTCCCCATTTTTCCTTATTTAGAAAAGTCTGGAACATTTATTTCCTGTAGTATTTGCACGTGCAAAGATTTTAAACTCCAAATGCATCAGGTTGCTGTTTGAAAACGCCAGCAGGTGGCAGGTGCTACTGCCTCATGCTATGCTTAGTGGGCTGATGGGCTCAATCAGGCTACCTGTTACCCAACCAACCATGTTAAAATGCCCGCGGGGCTCAATTCGTAGTGCTATACAAAGCCCACGTCTTATGTCAGCCTATTGAGCCCTTTTGAGAAATTTGTGAGGGAAGGCCCAGGATCTTCCCGGTTGAGCAGTGCACAGACAGGACGCGCGCAGTCTCGAATGGCAAGCTCGCCGGCTCGTCCCCGGCATGCACAGTATTTGGATCTCGATCTAGTTGCTGCCGGCCCTAGAAGGACCGGGAATTGCACAGTTCATGGCTGCTGGGGGCAGGATGCCACTAACTGAATCTGAATGGAGCAACCAAGCGCCTCACGCACAGGCATCATCATGGACGGCACCGTCACGGGCACGCATGAAAAGACTCGATCAATGGACACAGAGAGAGAGAAAAAAAAATGATTCCTGCACACTGGAACGCCAATGAAAGGTTAGTGACGAGCTATAGACAGCAGCGCACAAACACGGCGTCAGTGGTGAGGACACCCACCCAGCCCCCAAACAAAGTTGGTGGAGCACTTTTTTTTTTTTTTTTCCTTTGTTGTTGTCTGATCGATCTTTGACAGCCTCACTTGCCTTTTGTCTTGGAGCCTAGGAGGAGCTGGAACAAACAAAATGCCAGCTGCATCAGTTTGAACATGCCAACCAATAAACAGTTTTCTTATACTGTAGCAGCATATGCATGCCTAGATCGGCTAAGCTGTTCTCACTGGTCTTGGTATGCTAAACTATTGCCGACATGGCTCATCTTACGCCGTATCCTCCTCTTTGCCGATTTTCACGAGCACTGAGCCATTGAGATCGACCGTGAGGCCTGCACCAACCGCGGCTTTAGCAAGCACACAGACATAAAAGCCTCCATCCGTGGCCTGGCCACAGGCCAGTTCCGTAAAAGCATATCGAATCCATCCCAAAGTTCCGCACCATCATGGCTGCATTTTCTTTAGTTCACATTGGAGGTAAAAAACCTGAGCCATTAGCAGTAAAAAAGGTGCTCAGCGAGGTAGTATATCCAAAGTGAACTGAAGTTAATAACTTGGAGTAAAAACGGCACTCCACTTTCCGAGCCTATAAGTAGGCCGGCCTTCCTTAATCAAGCAAGAAGCCAGGCGAGCAAGCAAAGGTGTGTCTCAACCCAGCCGCTAGCGCCCCGACAAATGGCATCCAAGGCCGTCCTCCTTCTCGCTGCCGCCGTGGTCGCGTCGGCGTGCGTGCTCGGCTCATCGGCGGAAGCGAAGATCGGGGAGCTCGAGAAGCTCCGGGGGCTCGGGAAGCTGGGAAAGGTTGGCCGGCTGGTGATCACCGGCGTGGTGCCCTGCAACACCGGCAGCCTCATCGACATCGCAACCTCCCCTTTGTTCCCGAGTAAGCACTACACACTGACACCACCAGCTTATTAATTAGATGCACGTAGCACTGTAGCAGTGAACGATTAACGAAAGATGAGTTGTTGCAACTGTTCTTCAGATGCTGACGTGGAGCTGCGGTGCATGGGGAAGATGGTGGCCGGCGCGACGACGAACACGAACGGGTCGTTCACGATCGAGGCGGACATGACGAACGCGCTGCTGGCGTTCATCGGCGGGTGCACGCTGGTGGTGGACACGCCGCTCATCAAGTGCAACGCCGACCTCAAGGACGTCGGGGCGCTCGTCTCCTACCTCCAGGGGCCGCTCACCAGGCTCGTCGGAGACATATTCCACCTCTTCCCGGCTGGATTCTCCTTCCACGCACACGCACGGCGAGGTTGATTAAGATGGTGTTGCCGTGTTGCGGTGTTGGTATAGATAGATTGATGCATGGTGTCAACTCGACCCCTGATGATCTGGTGTTATCTCATCCTCCTGTCTAATTTCCTGATGATGAAGTTGTGATGAAGTGTGTGGTGTAGTGCTCTGTAGATGTGGTGAATTATGACGACTCTGTATATTGAAGGTCTGTTCATGGCGTGACTCCTATATGGTCTGTTGAGCTTTCTACAAGTGTGCTCCATGTGAATTGCAACGACATACTAGTACTGAGAGGGCTGATATACTGATGAATAGCAAAGGAAAGTGACGAAATGGCTGTTCATCTGCTTTCATTTTTTTGCTGCTTCTATCTGAACCAATCTGTTTTTTGAAGAGTATGTGCGCTGTCCACCCTTGTCATGGACAAGTAACTGCTGTGTTAGTTCGAAGCATTTTGATGCCGCAACTTACTAAAATACTATGTGCTACTAGCTCCAAATCTCAGTGGACCTGTTTGGATCCATAAGTTTGACTTAGTCTGGGTACAACTAGTCCTAAAATCTTCAAACAGGGAGGGTTAACTTGGGCTAGTTGTATCTAACCCACTTAAAAAACTATCTATTAAAAAGTTATTTTTTTCTCTATTTTCAAAGAAGATAAATAATTACATCAATACCTTTATTGTCAATCTAACACTTATATCCAAACACCTCAAGCGTTAGAGTTAGTTTAGAGTTAGTTCAGAGTTAGTTATGAGCTAGAAACTAACTCTAACCTTTACCACTGTTAGAGTGTCCAAATAGGACCACTAGTGTAGAAGATAAGATTGGTTTGGATCACCGATGATGACTAAATGATTTTTTTTTTCTTTCAAAAATGTGACAGGAGCCTTGTCATTCATTAAGCAAGAAGAGCAATGTTACAGCCTATTTTTATTAGATAATTCTCGTAAAAGAAAACAAAACAACACCAATCAGCCTTCTGTAGTCCAGAACGGAGATGCTGTAAATGAATGTTCGAAGCAAATAAAATATCTACTGTAACCAGGCCATACTGAGCAGAAGATTCAGATCAAGGACTTGTTTTGCCTCCAACATAAGCAAGGAAGAAATGTTTGATGATTGTGGGAGAAACAGAAAAGCGCAGCGCATCTACTCATTGTTGCTTGCATGGTAAGAAATATCTTCTGAAAGAGCTCAAGTAATCCGCACTCCCCAGTGATGAGTGATCCAATTAAGCACCAGCATAGTGAGTTCGCCCTTAGCTGACATTTTTCTGAAGGTGTGAGTCGTGACAGGTGCACTGGTACATAGTGATCCTTTCTCGCTTTCTTTTTTTTTTTTTTGTTGAAATTATCGCTTTCTTCTTTTTGCTTAAAGAAAGAAGGGCTAAAGAGCAAACAAATAAGAAAGCCAAAAAGTCAAGCGGCACTCTCAAAAGTTCAGTGGGATATGCGCCCATACCTAACTGCGGCACTGCTTTTCATCATTTCACCACCGCTACGTTGGCTGTAAATATTAAACCTCCCAAAGCTTAACCGAACAGCAGAATTCAGTTATTACCAGTGTGGCACTTGGGCAAGAGGGATGGGAAGGGACAAACACAAGGATGAGAGATCATGCGATCTTTGATAGACTCACAGTGGCGAAGTACTCACCCTGCACATTTGCTCTGTCACAACAACACTCACACACTACCATCCTTTTGGCTCTTTTGATTTCTATTGGATCATCGTCCTCGGTGGCAACTGACAAGCGGTTATTTCATGGACAACTGATGAGCTAGATTAGGCCGATAGTGTTCAAAATAAAGGTGTGAAATCAAACATTGCCTCCATGAGAGTATTTTAGTACTACTCCCTCCGTTCAATATTATAAGACATTCTAACCTTCTTAACTTTTCTCAAATTATAAGACACTCTCGCTTTCTAATACATCTTTATCTATTCTCAATATATCTTTATCTTTATCTCTTAACTCCTCATTTTCTGTGTAACATATCTTTTCACCCTCCTTAATTCTCATATCTAGAGTCAAAACGTCTTATATTGTTAAACCGAGGAGTACCATATAAACACACACGCACAACTGAAAAATGAAGAACAATCCAAGCCTCCAGCGCGAAGGTTTCGTCAGAGACACCTAGCTAGTAGTAGCTCAGACAAAGGTTGGTGCAGTTCAGTAGACTAGACTGATCGTGTGCTGTAGATAAACAATGGCTATGGCGTCGTCCAACATCCTCCTGCTGCTCGTGTTCGCCGTCGCTGTACTGAGCGTGTTGGCATCTGGCGCGCAGCCTCCACAGCCGCGTCGCATCGAAGCGGACGTCGTCGTGATGGGCTTCGTGCCGTGCAACAATGGCACGTCCATGAGGACGGGTTCCGCGCCCGGGTTCCCAAGTAAGTCAGTCGATCGAGAACCTCGAATCTCAAAGCCTGCGCTCGTACAATCCCAGCCGTCCATTTATTTTTTGCTTTGACAGTTAATTGCCTGCATTGCGATTCCTGAATGATGATCTGATCCGTTGCTCATGATCATCATCCATATATATATATATATATATATATATATATATATATATATATCTGTGGCAGACGCGGTGGTACAGCTGCAGTGCCCGGACGGCGGCGTGGCGGCCAACGCGACGACGGACGGCAGGGGATGGTTCCGCGTAGCGCTGAACACGACGGCGACGCTGTCGAGCGTGGCGAGCGGGTGCGACCTGGCGGTGGCCACGCCGCTGGCCTCCTGCAACGCGGCGCTGCCGGCGACGGGGACGCTGCGGTCCGGCCTGCGGCTCCTCGTCAGCATGGTCTTCTTCCCGCGGGGCTTCTCCTACGTCTCGCCTTCTTCTTCGCTCGATTCGTACTAGTCCTAGCTAGTGGTGGCCCGGGCAGGATCAAGGCTAGCTATACCAGATTGCTTTGACTTTCCAGTTTCTACTAGCTGTTTTATACTCTCTTTTTTACTGTTTTTTTTAGGTTCAGACAAGACAACTAGTTCATAAATTGAACTAAAAATACTATCCTAAAGTCAACAATAAAATTTCGGAGAGAATACTAGTATGTATTAATGTTATCTAATGTAATCAATAATTAGCAGGTTGGCAAAGCACTTGCACGACTATTTCAATAACTACCAAGTTGGTCCGGCGTAAATAGCACAAACTCTTTTATTTGTTTTAATATCATATATTATAATCCTTTTCATTTAATAACTTGTAGATTTAAACAATGTCGATACTTTAGCCTAATATATAATTTTAATATCATATATTTTAATCTTTTTTTATTTTAAAACTTCTAAATAATACGGATAGGGTTTGCTGCTGGTACCTAGAAGGTGGACTGGGTCAAATTTAGTTGGTGTCTTGGTGGACTGTTTAAGACGTCCATGAAACATCCACGGGTGAAAAACGAAACCTGCCTTGCACTCGAGTTACAAAATCATACCCACGCCTATGTTCATGAAGTGCAAAATCCATCGAGATCCATATCTATGAGTGAAATTATCATCCCTAATCTTGTACATGTATCCACATGGGCCTAATATTTAGTTGTGCATGTCTCAATGTGTCCTAATTGCATGCAAACGCAATAATGTCCCTTATATGTCCTTCATTATATCTTCAGAGGAACATACTGGATGCGGTTCTGTGCGTTCTTATAGCGTGATGATAAAATAAAGGATTCATTCTGATGGATTAGTAGGATGTTAGAAAGCACGATACTGGAGCTCTTCGCCTCACACAGATGGAAATCTAATTATAGGCTTTGTCCTGCTTAATTTTTGCTATGTTCCCTTTGAGAAATCAACTCATGCTGAACTTTGTAATAAGCTTAACGTTGTGTGCGGAACGTTGTGTGCGGAATCACAGAGGCGAGAAGACTCTTTTATTATCTAAGGCCATGTTTGGAACCTCTCATATTATAATAATCTGGTTTATATAATCTGAGAGACCCCCAAACAGGACAATTTTTGTCTTTGGTTTATATAATCTAGACACCTAGATTATATAAACTTATTATCTATTCTAGACCTTCTAATGCAGATTATGACCTTTTTTATGCCAGAAACTAGTTTATGGTTTTCATAATCTCGCCACCAAACACCTTCACCTAGTTTTTATCCGTAATCCAGTTTTTATAATCTGTATCTATAATCTAAATTATAATAATCTATAGAGTATATGAACATGGCCTAAAAAAAAGTTGTCATAAATTTTAGACAAACTGAAGTCACGAATTTGATCTAATCTTTAATATTTATTCTAAGTGCTTGCTTAGAGGGTCATAATTGGAAAACTAGTTCATTTGTGAGGTGAAGAGGTGGCCAATAAGGCTCATTTTGAAAACTTAGTTTAATTTGATTGAAAATTTAGTCACCTGGCATGTGTTTTTCTTATTTATTATGAGCGGAATATGACGTACTAATTAAGATAAAAAATACGAGGAATTGTATTCGTAATATGCATTCGAACGAATGATGATTCATTTTATTTATCAAGAGGAGAAAACACTTACACAAGTGTTAACATTCTTCGCAAAAAGAATGTTAACACGAGCTCATTTTCAATCGGAATCGGATGCAGTTAACTTCGGCCCGACCCAGGCAACAGTAATGTAGGCCGGGTCATTGGCAAGAGAAATGGGCCGAACCCATTCAACATTCCGCCCACTCCCGTATTTAACTCGCACGCCCGCATCTCATCCCAAAACCCTAGCACCCGTCCCGCCGCCGTCCCTGCCGCCGCCGCAACCGCTGCCGCCATGGTAAGTCCGTCCTCCTCATCGTCACCGGAACCCCGCAGCTAGTAGCTAAAGCTGCGGCCTGATCCTGTTTTTCCCCAGGGTATCGACCTCGTCGCTGGCGGCCGCAACAAGAAGACCAAGCGCACGGCGCCCAAGTCCGACGATGTCTACCTCAAGCTCCTCGTCAAGGTCAGTCACCACCCCTCCGGACTCGGTGCTCTCAAATCTCTCGCCATTTGATTGATTGGTCCTTGGGGATTCTGATCTGGTGCGATTTGCTCCTTTCACGCAGCTCTACCGCTTCCTGGTGCGCCGTACCAAGAGCAGCTTCAACGCCGTGATCCTGAAGCGGCTGTTCATGAGCAAGACCAACCGGCCGCCGCTCTCGATGCGCCGCCTCGTCAAGTTCATGGACGGGAAGGTAAAATACCTCTATTGTGCCATTTTTGGTCAGGGTGCGATGTTGGATATGGGGCTCATTTCGGGATTGTACGAGTGCAGGGCGACCAGATCGCTGTGATCGTGGGCACCGTGACTGACGACAAGAGGGTCCTTGAGGTTCCGGCGATGAAGGTGTGTGCGCTCAGGTTCACCGAGACGGCTAGGGCCAGGATCGTCAACGCCGGTGGCGAGTGCCTCACCTTCGACCAGCTCGCTCTCCGTGCACCGCTCGGCCAGAACACGGTACAGACCTCCAAGTCTCAATTGTCCTTATTTTTGTGAATGATGCTTCTTTCTTTTCATCTACTGTGTGAATTAGAGCCTAGCAATTTAAATCTGCAACTGAGAATTCAGTTTTGTATAATAGAGAATTGATTTGCCCGGCTAGAGGTTTCAATACAGAAATAGTTTGTTCCGCGTTACCATCATTCCAAGACGCACGTTATTAGAGGAACAATATTTAGTTATTTATGTTAGTTTTTGAGGTCACGAAAGATGCATCAGTTACCCTCTTCTTGGGTTTTCGCACAAGCCAAGGAGATAAAACAGGTGCAAAAATTTACATGGTTGGCTTACCAGCCCATTGCATTTCGTTATGGTTGTTCTGGTGTCAAATGGTCCAACCAAAATTTGATTTCCTTGTTGATTCTTTGAATTAAAATATACAAAGTACATGTATACAGTTACAACTGTTGCCAGCCATTTGACATGTCCATTTTGTTATATATGAAAGCATATTGGCTGCCTTGGGCATTAGGTTTTCAGAAGAGTTCTTGTAAGTTTTGAATTTGCTTGTCTTCCTTTCACATTGAAAGAGTAGCATCCTCTGTACTGATGCTATACAATATTTCACGCTTGACTGATACTATGACTCCATGGTTGTTGCATGGCAATATGGGTAGCACTTCAATATATTGTTGTAATTAGTGCTCTCTCTGTCATACTTGTGCTGCTATGGGATAGAGAATTCTCACATTTCTGCTCATGGAGGGAAATTTGGTTCTAGTTTTGGCATCCATCTACATGTCTAAGAAAGATGTCCCTGTATATTTAACTGTAGCCTGTATGCCTTTTGCTTGTTAATCATCTTTCATCTACTGAAGTGACAACTGCATTATTTTGGTAACGTGCTCATGCAATTTATGATTTCTGAATAGGTTCTGCTGAGGGGTCCTAAGAACGCGAGGGAAGCTGTTAAGCACTTTGGCCCTGCTCCAGGTGTCCCACACAGCCACACCAAACCTTATGTCCGCTCCAAGGGAAGGAAATTTGAGAAAGCAAGAGGGAGGAGGAACAGCAGGGGCTTCAAGGTTTAAGCTGCGGCATCGTTGTACCACCCCCCGTATCGTGTTGCTGTTATCAGATAAACATCGCAGTTTCGATGCCAGATCACAGTGGTTTAGGTGTCAGAATCTTGTGTTATTATGGAATTTCGAGACCCATGAAAATTTGTTTGATCACTTATGCATCAGAAGATTGTGCTTGGCAGTCCGTGTCCTATTATCAATATGGGCGTTTTTTTTTTTGTGAAGGTCAATCGACCTGACATTCGTTTTCGTTATTGATGACTCTCGAACCCGTTCATTCTGTACTGGACATACTGTAGTAGTACTGTACCTCTCCGTTGAGCAGAACCTTGCTCGTTTCAATTCAGAAATGACTGAAATGGCTTCACCTTCACGTGGATGTTTTGGCTCTGGAATTGGGTCTCTGAAGCTTAGAGATGCTCCGTATTGCAATTTTGAGTGTTCTTGTGTACGGTGTGCATAGTGATGAAGCAAATATTTATAGAACTTGTATTAAAAGAACAGAAAATGTCAGAAGAAGAAAGTTTATTCATGGAGAAATCATCTTTACATGAGAAAAAAAAAACTTTGATGCGGCGGCTAGAGGAAGAAGAGGGCCACAATCATCTCAACACATGCACAACCCCTAGCTTCTCCATCGATAGAAAAATAACTCCTCCATCGATAGATAAATAACTCGTCTACGAATCTAACGAAACATAACAATAGTGTAATAAGAATGAAACAATCGAACTCTCTTGGAACAAAATGCTCTGAACGTGTAGCAATTTGAATGTTTTATCCTGTTTGAAGAGTGGAAAGCAAATATTTGGAACTCTGCTAAAAGAAGACAAAATGGTAACGAGAAGCGAGCCCATCGCAATTTATTCATGGAGAAGGAGAATTCATCTTTACATGAGAAGAAGTTGATGCGGCGGCTAGAGGAAGAGGCAGGCGATTCCAATCATCTCAAGAATCAAGATCTCCTCCGCCCCTAGCTCCGTCGGTAGATAAATGACTAGGAATCTAACGAAACTGTAATAAGAACGACGAGACATTTGTAAGCAGGAGTATGTGTGTGTGTGTGTGTGTGTGTGTGTGTGAAGCAGCAAGGGCGCGAAGGTTGATCGATCCCTCAGATGGGCACGGCGGTGCCCATGTTATCGAAGGCCCAGAGCTCCATCCCCGGGTCGTTCTGCTGCTGCAGGTAGGCCACCTCGGGCACGGCGTCGGGGACGTAAGAGGGGGGCGGCTGGTGGTGGAAGAAGCTCATGCCCATGCCTCCCATGACGGCGTCGTAGTCTATGATGTCGTCGTGGTCGGGCGGCGGGTCCTCGTTGGGGAAGTTGACCTTGGCCTTGGCTCCCCTGATGCGTCGCGCGGCGCGGTCGTAGGCGCGGGCGGCGGCCTCGGCGGTGGCGAAGGTGCCCAGCCACACGCGGGCTCCCTTGGCCGGGTCGCGGATCTCCGCCGCCCACTTGCCCCACGGCCGGCGCCGGATGCCGCGGTACATCGTCTTGCGCTCGCGCTTCCGGGCAGGCTCTGTTTATTTACCAGCAAATCCGAGCATCTCATGCTACTGACCATCCATCACAGGGGATATTATATGCTACTCCTATACAAGTAGAAAAGAGAAATGCTACTATACCTTGGTGGTCGGCTACTGGATACGACGC
The DNA here is from genome assembly GCA_030378355.1 of Eleusine indica. Taxonomy (NCBI): domain Eukaryota; kingdom Viridiplantae; phylum Streptophyta; class Magnoliopsida; order Poales; family Poaceae; genus Eleusine; species Eleusine indica. The sequence continues at coordinate 48,368,312 of CM059500.1, forward strand.
GCCGGTGGCGAGCTCGTGGTCTACGGTGACGTCGAAGTCGGCGACAGATTCCGGCCACAAGTCGGCGGCGCAGAGGCTCCGCTTGCTGCCGCTGGACGTTGGGCGGTGCGGGATGTACTCGGAGATGATCGCGCCGCCACACATGGTTGCGCTCTGGTGCTACGGCTTCCTAATTTGCTCTGTGGTGCTACGGCTTCCTAATTTGCTCTATGGTGCTACGGCTTTTAGAATCCGTGACAAGGTAGCAGGCAGACAGGCAGGAAAGGCGGCGGGTTTGTGGTGCAGGAGAGAGCTATGTATGCTGGTGTTTGATGAGGAGCGGAGCCGAGTGCCGCGCGTGTTTTTTATAGAGAGAGGCCAGGCAAAGCGACGGCGGCAAAAGAAGGTGGCGGAATGTGAGGCGGTAGCTTCCTGGGACGAATCCGTGGATCCCTCCCAAATCCGGAGCAGTCGCTTTCCCGCGTGGCATGGGTCTTCAGCCGCGGCTTTCTTTTTCTCTTTCTCCCGGACCACGACGCCTCGTTCTTCTCCCTGTTACCATGCACACTCACTTATTACGCTGCCTTCATACTTAATTAATCCATACTTAATTAATCTGTAGTAACAGGTAATCAACCCGGAAACGTCGGACATCCACTAATGTTCACCCGGACATTGCAATTTTTTTTTCTGATGATTGCTCCACGGCCAAAGCAAGCAGTAAAATTTAAGTATGGCTTCATTTATCGCATTTTTTTTTAAAAAAAAGAGAGAGATAAGCGTCAAATATCATTAAGCTGATGTGCGGACCATGGTTTTGTATCGGACGCCTCTGTTTTCTCTGGTCTCAGTAACAAAGGTTGCTTCTCGCGAACACACGGCCGCCTGTAAAGCGCTGCTGCTACTTGCATTTGTTGTCGCGCTAACACTGTGCCACGTGCTTGCTAGTGACGACGCCTCGCCTGGGATCGTTAATTAAGTTACAGTAAACAGCCGCCATGACCAGGTGAATTTAGAATTACCCTCTCACTCGCACGTGAGTGATAGGCCAACTTTTGCTAGGTACTAGGCTCATTTCTAGCTGGAAGTGACGCACGCTTCGCTTGAACGAAAGATAAGGCCAGAGGAGTCGTCTTTCGCTTTTGGAGCGTAGACGAGGAAGGATTACGCCCCTCTTGCACTATGAAAACTACCTGATGGAAGGTTCTTCAGTAGGCTGTTCTGTTTTATTATCCATATCTCTGCTCGAGTAGCACTTTGCCCAATTTTACAGACGACACGGCGAACACATTGGTCAAGCAGAAGTATGTTGAGCTCGTCGTACGAAATTGAATTTCGTCTCAGAGAATATCGGGCCTTCACTTAGTTTAGAGGCGATACACTAGCTGTCATTTGTCGGCCGTTGAACCAGAAAAATGATCATATCAAGCGTGCTGCACTTTTGAAACAGGAAAGAAATGCAATTTGCAAGCACGCAAGCTCGAGCAAAGCATGCATATGTACAACCAGAGATCACCAAATGAAACAGAAGCGCCGTATAGTATAAAATAAATTACAAGGATTACGAAAAGCAATATACTAGAATATAAGATTTTAAAGGAACCCAAGAGTCCGTGTCTAACGCCTAGCCAAACTGGTCAGCTCTCGGAAGAAAAGGATCATGCGTGCCCACCGAAATGCGGCCGCCTTCAATCAACCATTCTGTTGGCCCGTTCTGACGCCTTTGGTAATGCATGGCCGTTGGTTTCAGGCAACTTGCAAGTATGCATCCATGCTCTTGGTACATGTCAGATGGCACGGCCCTACCAAAAAAATGCATTTGAAATTGAGTTTTCGAGTGGCAACAAAAAATTTGATATTGCTGGGAAATTGGAATCACGAAGCCCCCATCGCGTTGCTGCAAGATTTTAGTAGTCTGAATAAATGTAATTTTAGGTCTGCTACAGCCGAAGTTATCTCAACAGGCTGCCAGTAGCTAGCGAGCTACTCTGGACATCAGGGAGTTCATTTGTACTACAGAGACGTTGCTTTTAGCGAAAGCAAATCACAATTCGATGTCCTAGTACTAATGGAGTAGTAGTATATATGGCATTCCAGATGATTGCAACTTTGCATGGGAAGTAACTGTACGCCGACGCCATTTTTGCTACTGCATCGTATATTCGTATCGCTGTAAGCACCTGTACCAAAGCCAAATCCAGAGTTGTCTCAGGTTCAGGCCCGCGAACAAAAAAGAAAAATAAAAAAGACCATTTAAAACAACAGCCATCAGTCTTGACGTTGACGATCCAAAACCGAAAGACAAAAGTCAGAACAAAAATTCCCGCAATTCTACATTATACTGTGAAATTTCAGGTCCAGGTGCGACTTTTAGCAATACGCAAGGAATTAAGGATCAACAATTATTGACAGCAAGGTAATTCAAAGCAGAGATCCGTGTGCTTAACACACGCCTAATCCCTACTAAATCAAGAAGAACGGAAAAGTAAACATGAAAAAGAAGAGAGAAAAGTATACTTGTCAAAGATCGGAGACAGTAACCATGCCAATGCCATGACCCAAGACTGCATTATAGTACTCCCAAAATCAACAAAAGATGCAAGGACCTTGACGCTTGTTCATTCCTGGGCATACACAGTTAAACAAAGCTACAGCAAACAAAGGAACAAGTCTCAGCCAGTCAATTTCCTCGGATGTCCTGAAGACAGGATGAGTCCCAATCAACGTACAGAAATCAGTTACATGACCTAGCTACTTGAATTATACTCGTGTGTTCAACTACGGGTACTACTAAACTAATACGAGTATACTATAACCAAGTTTTGTTAAAGTTGGGCCTAACACATCCGAAATAAGTGGCCTGGTTCAGTAAATTAACGGGCCTAACCTTCATCTAGAACCGGGCCTCCATGGACTTCTCAGTGGCCCGTGGCCAAAATCAGAAACCTCCAAAGTCCAAAAGCACGTCAAAATCACATTCACATCACACTTTACCAAATTGGATAATCTTGATCTCGAAGCGAGACGAAAGTAGACGTCACGTGCGCTGTTGATGGATGGGTTAGTTGTACTGGCTCGTGGCCCCCCGGTCTCCTGCTCGTTTTTTGGTCATAGCTTTCTCTCTCCCCCCCTCCCATCTCTTCGTGTCGCGTCCTCTTCCTCTGCTGCGATGGCGAAGCTGACCTCGGAGCTGCTGCGGCCGGTGGACGCGGCGCACGCGCTAAACGAGACGGCGCTGCTGCGCTACGCGGCCGCTAACGTCCCCGGCTTCCCCGCGCCCGCGCCGACGCTGAACCTCACCCAGTTCGGCCACGGCCAGTCCAACCCCACCTACTGCCTCGAGGCCTCCGCCCGCGGCGGAGAGACCAAGCGCTATGTGCTGCGGAAGAAGCCGCCCGGTGCCATCCTCCAGTCGGCCCACGCCGTCGAGCGCGAGTTCCAGGTCCGACTGATTTCCCACCCACCTCTCCTGCTTCGTCTCGATTCCGTGTGCCGTGCAGGATGATCCGTTCATTTCTAGTTCTCAGACGTTTCCCGTTGTGACTTGTGGTCTGATTGTGCGCGAGTTCCACGTCCGACTGATTTCCCACCCACCTCTCCTGCTTGTTTTTCTGGAATCAGAAGCTTAGTGGTCGAATATTCAGATTGGAATAGTGAATGCACGGTGTTCATAACACCGAGTAGAGTGAGCTTCTGCAACAGTAAACAACTACAGATCAGTACTAATCTTCATATCGACCTGTGATACTTTGACATGCCGTTTCATCACATTTCATCGTTTGATCAAATAGCATTTCGAATTTGATTGCTCTCGTTATATGTTGATTAGTCAGATTATTGACAAAGTACCATTCGGAACCATCTATATCCTTAAAAATCTATAAATTCAGCTAATTAGTCGAAATTGCAAAGGTGATGTATGTTTTCTGCTAACTAGATGGTTTATTCTCTGTGCTTGTGAGAACACTTTGAATTGCCCGGTGTGAAAATTTGGATAAATTGTAACGATATAGGCAATGGATTGCTTACATAAGTTTTTAGTGTGAAATGCTTCTTATGGACTGCTGTCTTCTTTCTATCTAATAAACATACGTGCTTACTCCATGAGGTATTTTTTTGTCTGGGAAGCAGGTTCTCAAAGCTCTGTCTCACACAGGTGTTCCTGTCCCAAAGGTTTATTGTTTATGCGAAGATGCAAGTGTAATTGGAACTCCTTTCTACATAATGGAGTATCTAGAAGGACTAATATATTCTGACAACAAGTTGCTGGTATACTGATTGTTACATTTTTTTAAGATTGGCATGTCTTCATATTTAGCTATGTACACTTATTTACCAACCAGTTCATCAATCTGCTGTTATATTTATTCCAGGGTAATATTTAAGATGTATTTCACACAATTCAAACTACCAAGCAGTCATTTTCTTTAGCTTATTATAGCTTGTAGTGTAAAATGTAAATACAAGGTGGATGCCTTTATGCTATGATTGTAACATGTCATGTTAATCTGTGATTTCTACACCTTTTTGTTGCAGGGCGTAACTCCAGCCAAAAGGCAGATTATATATTTTTCTGCTGCCGAAACTTTGGCTTCTATACACAAAGTTGATGTGAATGCCATTGGACTGCAGAAGTATGGGAGAAGAGACAACTACTGCAAACGACAAGTAGGTGTTGAGTGATCATAGATTGCATGCTGATTCCTCCTATCTCCCAGTCTTCCTCGTTTAATGTAGTTTAGTAACATGTACTAAACACATGTGTCCTATCTGTTATGTTTGTAAATGATGAATATACTCTTAAGTGACACTTGTCTTGTATTAGTTTAGAAGTGACATATGCATGCAATCTGCTACTATTTTTGGTTATGCTGATGAATAATACCTGAAAACATAAATTTCATCACATAAGAAAGTTAAAAGTGAGAGTTATAGCTAGATTCAGCTGGTTATTGCTACCAGTGGTTCTCCATTTTGACTTGAAGATGATTTCCGTCTTCTGGTTCAGGTAGAAAGATGGGAGAGGCAGTACCTTTCATCCACCGGTGAAGGGAAGCCTGCACGTTATCAGAAGATGCTGGATCTAGCTGGTTGGCTGAAAGAAAATCTACCAGCAGAAGATTCATCAGCAGGTCTGGGAACAGGTCTCGTTCATGGTGATTACCGTGTTGATAATCTGATTTTTCACCCGACAGAGGTTAGAGTTTTATTATTGCAATTATCTGTAGAATTATCGACCCAGGCTGTGTAACTTGACTTCTTTGATGTGGTGTGTTTGTCTACAGGATAGAGTAATTGGCGTACTTGATTGGGAACTATCTACTTTGGGGAATCAGATGTGTGATGTTGCTTACAGTTGCTTGGTATGAATTACTTTATTATTGGAACTGTTAGAAATATTAGCCATCAGTCGCCCACAATTAGTATGACCCATTCCTTTTAACACTCATTGTGCTGTTATTCTACAACGGTACACCGTCAAGTGTGATATTCTTACCTGTACCCCTTGGAGTGATATGCCATTTGCTAGCTATCACCTATGTGGGACACATATAATCTGCAGTTTTTTAATGTTTTTTTTTTGCTTGCCTAATAGGATGACACATGCGTACCCCAACTTGCTTGGGATTAAAGGCTTAATTATTCTTGTAATAGGATGACACATCAACCTAGGAAACGGTTTTTTCCTATCTTTTGTATGTTGCAACAGTGCATCACTCACATCGGTGTTCATCATAATGATATTTTCTTACAGGCATATATTATTGATGCAACTCCTGGTGAAAGTTCTTCTTATGGAGGGTTTGAACAAACTGGCATTCCAGATGGCATTCCTCAACTGGAAGAATACCTAGCTGCATACTGTGCTTTATCTGTAAGTAGATGGCTCCTATTTTAAGACCAACAGCATGAACAAACCACATTTTACTTGCTCATTTTCTTCACCTCTCTTGTTATGTCATGTTTCTCAGGGAAGGCCCTGGCCTGCTGCCAATTGGAAGTTCTATATTGCCTTTTCACTATTTCGTGGAGCGTCAATTTATGCAGGAGTTTACCATAGATTTACAATGGTACGTGTCTTCAGATTGGGAATTTAAAATCTAAGTGTCTTATCTGTTCTCATGTACTTAGAACTGGCACGCAGGGTAATGCTTCTGGTGGTGAGCGCGCTAAATTTGTTGGCAGGGTTGCCAATGTCATGGTTGACCGTGCATGGGATTTCATAAATAGAGCAAATGTCTTGGGAGGACAGCCTGCAACGGGTAATCATGTTTCTACCTTTCCATATGGTGGAGTCGAAGTTTGTGGGCAGGCTGTTTAAAGTGTTGCTTAAATGCTGTCCCAAAAACCAAACTGCACGAGTTCATAAACCATATTATTTGTTGAGTAGTTGCAAATCACACCCTCGGCTAGCAAAGATTGTGATCTTCACTTTTAAAGGGAACATAGAAGCACCCTTCTTTTGTTTTTTCCTCAAGTTTTGGGACCTCACCTAGTGCTTTCCAAAGTTCACCATTCTACTGTTTTAGTTTAGTTAACTGATCAACTGTCACCTCTGATATTAGGTGTTCAGACCTCAAAAGCTCCATGGCAGGAATTTGGCAGAGAGCAGAAAGGCTCAACTTCCACAAGAGATCAGGGAAGATTTGTTCCTAGCGAAAAGGTGATGCAGCTTAGAAATAAATTATTGAAGTTTCTTGAAGATCACATATACCCAAGGGAGGACAAGTTCTACAAACATGCTCAATCACCCTCAAGATGGACGATTCACCCTGAAGAAGAAAATCTGAAAGCATTGGCAAAGAAGGAGGGTCTATGGAATTTGTTCATTCCGGTATATTTACTTTCTCTTTAAAATCTTTCATATGTTTATCATCCAGTAAATTAGCACATCGTGAATAATACAGGGTGAATTTATTAGATACTGACTTCTTTGATGCTGATTAAATTTGATGATCTGCAGCTCGACAGCGCAGCAAGAGCTAGGAAGTTACTATTTGAGGACCATTCTCTCATTTCTCCTGGAAGTTCAAATGATCTTTTGCTGGGTGCTGGTCTCACAAATCTGGAGTATGGATATTTGTGTGAGATTATGGGTCGATCAATCTGGGCTCCACAGATATTTAACTGTGGCGCGCCTGATACTGGTAACATGGAGGTGAGTCAAAACGTGGCCCATTCTTTTATTGGTCTTACTAATTCATGTTCTACCTTTGGCTCAAGAATTTTGGCGGCAGTAAGTAGATTTATTCTTGAGCCATTAATTCTGTATATTTGGTAAAACCTGTTTTCTTTTTTCTTTTTTGGCCTCATACAAAGCAAACTTGTTGATGGTCCTTAAGAGTAGACCGAGGGAACTAGCAGTTACCATCTTGAATGTTCATTTTGTTTTCTTTTTGGTGTGTCTCTTAGTAGTAAATTTGAGAGTGCAAGTCTATCTTATTCCATTTCGAAGTTATATGTATGAGTTGTAGTTGGCGTTATTCCTACCAAATGAGCCTGATTGTCTAGTATGCTAATGATATGTGGAAGGAGATTGAAGCATGTCTGTCTTCCTGCTATAGTTTCATTTGATCATGTTTGAGTCATTAGTTATGGTTGGAACAAATAATTACCTTCTGACAGCTTGTGATACTTATATAATTATAATTATAGGTCCTGTTGAGATATGGCACGAAGGAGCAACAGAAGCAATGGCTAGTTCCTTTATTGGAAGGAAAAATTCGTTCTGGATTTGCAATGACAGAACCACGTGTTGCATCTTCAGATGCAACAAATATAGAGTGCTCAATATCAAGGTAAAAAGGAGAAAAATATTGGCTGGCATGCTAACAGTGTTTCATTTTGATTGTTAATATTTTATTGCAGTGGTTGCTTCAACACGCCATTAGTCTGAAATTAAGAAGCTCTAAATCTTGCTTATATTTACATAGAAGCAACAATATGCTGGCCTCTTATTTTGATAGCATAGCCAATCCCCATTTTTTTTTTTGTATCGCACCTAGTGCATTATGCATACTTATGAGTCCAACCTCCTGTTTACAACAGGCAAGGCGATTTCTATGTGATAAATGGAAGGAAATGGTGGACCAGCGGGGCTATGGATCCTAGGTGCAAAATCCTGATACTGATGGTAACTTGCATTTAATGCTGAAAGTTGTGTGGCCATGACTGATACGTCTATTTCTGTTAACGCTGAGGATGTCTATTTTATCCAGGGAAAGACAGATTTTTCAGCACCCAAGCATAAGCAGCAGTCAATGATTTTAGTGGATATTAATACTCCTGGGGTGCAGATAAAGCGACCATTATTAGTCTTTGGATTTGATGATGCACCTCATGGACATGCTGAGATTACTTTTGAGAATGTGCGTGTTCCTGTGACTAGTATCCTCCTTGGGGAGGGACGGGGTTTCGAGATTGCTCAAGTAAGCAGTGCCTTGCTGTTATTTCCAATTGCATACCTTGAAACTTCGATGTTGTAATATATATAGACGCTTTGCAGGGAAGACTTGGTCCTGGAAGATTACATCATTGCATGAGGCTGGTAGGAGCAGCAGAACGTGGAATGGATCTGATGATTGAGAGGGCCTTAAGTAGGACCACGTTTGGAAAAAGGATTGCACAGCATGGTTCCTTCCAATCAGATCTTGCCAAGGTTTTAAAATCCTCTTTGGTTTATTTACATAGTTTGTTTATCAAGCTCTGATGTGGTCTTTTTCACAAACTTCATATTTCTGGATCTTGCATGAGCTATAGGACATTTGTTTTTAAGGGATTTGAATTTTTTTTTTTAATCTGCACAGAATGTTTATTTGTATGAGTGGTGGTCCTTACAACAACACACTAACTCAGCTTCCTGATTTAACTAATTGCTTCTGTGGATTTCATGTTTTCTATTCTGAGAGCATGTATCTTCCTTTAATGTCTTTTAGTGATGATACACAACATGTGGAGTGCTGATTGATCAATTAATTTTGGTGTCATCAACTATGACTTGTTTTCCTCTTTTCGCATGCCTTGTATTAACATATGTTTCTTTGCATTCTACTAACATATGGATGTTGTATATCCAGTGCCGTATTGAACTGGAGCAGGCTAGACTTTTGGTCCTTGAAGCTGCTGATCAACTTGATCGACATGGGAACAAGAAAGCTCGTGGTATCCTCGCAATGGCCAAGGTAAACTAAGGTTCAGCACCTTCCTTTTTATAATCGTAGTAGCAATAAGAAGTAAGATTTCAGTGAATCCGGCATCCATGTAGGTTGCAGCTCCAAATATGGCCCTGAAGGTGCTTGATATGGCAATGCAAGTTCATGGTGCGGCCGGTCTCTCATCTGATACTGTGTTATCACACTTGTGGGCAACCGCCAGGACACTGCGGATTGCAGATGGCCCTGATGAAGTCCATCTTGGGACGATCGCGAAGCTGGAGCTGCAAAGGGCTCGGCTTTGATCACAGAGTGAAGTACAGTTCATCAGAGAATAAATGAACCTGTGAGCTAAGGATAGGAGGTAGATAGATTGTTTTAATAATGGCGTGAAATTCGTCAATGTTGTACACTCGGGGGGGTGGGGGGGGGTGGTCCAACTGTTGTTAGCCATGTTAATGGCATTGTTGTTTGTCCACAGAAGAATGTTTGTCCTGTTGTACAGTGGATATGCAGAACCTTTTGAGATCTGCATGCATGGTGGGTGTTTGATAGTACATGAGAGAGGAGGAATCAGAAGAAGCAATGAGGTGCTATTTCTTTCCAACTTCCATGACTACTAACTACTAGTGGCCTTGGGCCGTTACAGATTATTAAGAATCATATGAAAAGAACTTGGTTATTATTCCGAAGATATATATATGGATTGGTCAAAAAGAAAATCCTCCACATCTAGAGAGCATAGAAAGAGGTTGATGTGCAGGAAGGGTGGCAGGTTTAACTCAATCCCAATGTGTAGGGGAATGAGCTGGAGTTGAGCCACAGGTCGCCCTGCACGAAGTTGAGCACGGTGAAGTTGTTGGCGTCCGATGCGTTGGTGAGTACATGGTACCCCGGCCAGTTGACCCTCGCGGACGTGTCTGCACCAGGCCCCCGGTTCATGTACTCGGCGTAGTAGAGCGTGTCGAGCGCGAAGGTGCCGTTCCACTCGAGCCAGCCCTTTGGGTGGATGAGGCTCTCCATCTTGGTCTGCATGAACACCGTCCTCGAGTATGCCTTCCAGGGGCGTCCAAGGTAAGACGAGAAGTTTGCCATGACGGGGATGAGGTCGGCGGCGGCGGCGAGCTTGCCGCCGTGCACGGCGATGCCGGTGTTCTGGTTGGGGTCCTCGCGTCCCTGCGCCGTGAAGACGTTCTTCTGGTTTGGGTCCGGGCGGCGCGCGTAGAGGTTGCAGTTCTGGAGCACGACGGCGGCGTCGCCGAAGATGAAGTCGACGGTGCCGTAGACGTCGCAGTCGCGGTAGAACTGGCGGAGCGAGTGCGCGTACAGCGTGTCCTGGTACCCGACGAAGCTGCAGCGGTAGAAGGCGGAGAAGTCCGCGTTCACGCGCAGCGCCACCGCCTGGTGCTTGCTCGGACCCGCCGCGTTCTCCACCGTCAGGTCACGCGCAAGGAAACCCGTGCCAACCACCGCTGCAATAATAATGTGATGCGATCCATTCATTCGATCAGTATTACTACTATTGGTTTGGTTTGTCCAAGCAACAAGCAAATACTGTACACTATATGTCCTACAGTATATTGATGGAAGCACTCATGGAGAAAGTAGTTTCTAGTTTTGCACCATTGTTAAACGCATAGTGTGTTACATGTCCTATATATGGCCTATAGCTAAGGTAATACTAACAATAATACACGGATGCATATGGTGCAGCCAGTACGCGTGTGCGACGGTGGCGCAAGTGCATGTGAGGAGCACGTAACGTACGGACCGGTGATGCACCGACACGTACCAGCAGGCGAAAGCGGCGTGCCAACCACAACACCGCACCGACCAGACGTTTGGTGCCGGAGTTAAGAAGGCTAGGCTAGCTTGGCTACTAATGCAAGATCATCATCGATGACAGCAAACTAACATAAAAGCGCGCGCGCGCCTTGCCTCGCTTGCTTGCGTCCAGCGGCGACGACAAAGCCACACGGAAGACGACGAGGGACGCCGGTCGGACTCTGCTCAGCTCAGTGGTCAGTGCCCACGCGACTCCGTTCGATATACTAGATACATACGGACGTAGGTGTCTGTTTGCCGTTGTTCATTATCTACGGCGGCATCTTTCTTGTTCTGCAAAATCATCCTGAACACTGCCTACGTACCTAGTTGCAGTAATCCCTCTTCTTGAGTTGCTGCAGCAAGGATTACCGGAATGGAGAAGTGATTCCACCTACAGCTACAGTGATGAATCTGTCGGTGCCTACATGTTGTCTCCTCTTATTATTATGTGCATGAGAGAACCAAACAACTACGACAAGGTTGAGTCATCCCCACAGGGACCAGGCTGATCGAGACCAGTCGCCATCCACTAAACAGAAAAAGAAGAGAAAAAGGGTCGAGCAAGAAAAGAAGCCACGCATCGGTGGTTGAACGCACTACTACCACGCATGGCTGAATTCGTTGGATAATTCCTTTGGCCATCGTTGCTGTAATGCTGTTGTTGTTGAAGAGCATGCAGGGCAGCATCTCCAATTCGTGGCGGTGGCGGCGGACTGCCACGAGCCCAGGACTCCACGAGCGCTTGCGTTGCGTTAATGGGCGTTAGCTCTCACCTAACCACTCACTCCCGTGCTTCATAGTAACTCCAAATGGCAAGGACCGGGAGCAAGCAGCGTGTGCTGATTACGGTAGGAGGTAGTAAAGAATAAGATAAAAAGCTGCGGCGTTGCATTTTATTTTGAACAGTCTCCTGACCCGTGTGCGGTGCGCGTACTGTGCAGCGCCTTCAATTTGCAAATGCAGGCACACACGGACATGCATACTAGGTCCTGTGGCCTCCTGCGCTGGCTGTGCAATCTATAGTTGTTTTATCACAAACATTAAAGCTACTAGTGTCTGAGTAGGTACCAGGTGATGCCAAATTTAGTTAATTCCTCGCTGTCTAATTTTTAATCTACGCAGACATCCCACTTGGATTAAGAGCTTGCATATTCGCTTTGAGGCAGGGAAAAAAGTAGCTGCATTTGTCCTGACCGTACCACCGGGTCTATTACAATGTGGTAGTAGCTGATTAGTGTCCCGTCGCTGGCAAGGCTATGATCTCGTGGTAGTGGTAGTGAGCTCTCAGAGTATAATCATTTTATTTTATTTTATTTTTTGTTGCCGAGTCAGTGATAGAAGAGCAGAGGCGAGTCCCGTAGTAGAAACGCTCGTGATCGTCCACATACGGGCGCTCACGAGCTGGATCAGCAGGCGTTGTCGGCGAGCTGAATACACGCGAGAAATTGCCCGCGCGTCGCGAGAGATGTTCAGAATGGCTGGCAGGCGATCGTGCAATCATCGAATTCTAATTGGAGTCATCACGACGGTGTTGAGGTACTGTGTAGTGAGTGATCCACTCACTGATCCAGCAGCAGTACTGGTGGTCGCACCCACATACTACGGTATAGTACTAGTACTGTGGAAGCAGTAAAAACAAGTATGGAATGACAGGTAGCATCTGCTACCTCGTTCGCGCCATTTCTTATTAACGCCAAATTGGCAATCAACTGAAGGAGGAAGACGAGTTGAAATGCACCAGTTGCAATATTGTAGTAGAGTAAAAATGACAAACTGAAAGTATACAGGTTGTTAACAAGTAGTAAGTGGGACTGACCTAGCGTTGCTGACCGGAACGTGGTGGAGTTGTCGACGACGTTGCGGCTGGCCTTGATGACCGTCTTCCACATCCCGTCGCCGACGAACATGATGTTGGTCTTGTCGCTGCCCACCTCCACATTCTCGAAGTAGCCCCCGGCCTTTATGTAAATCACGTACCGCGTCGCGCTGTTGTTGGGCGCCGCCGCCACCGCGTCCCCCACCGTCCTGAAGTCTCCGCTCCCGTCCTTGGCCACCACCGCGTTCGCCGCCACCCCTTGCTGCTGCATCCGCCGCCGGTCAGCCGCCTTCACCCACGCCGGGAACCCGTGCCGCACGCGCCCGTAACCCTCTAGTATTATTGCTTCTTCTTCCTTCCCCTCCATTATCACTGCATCTTCTTCCTTCCCGGCGACGAGGAGGCGGCGCTGCTGCTGCTGCTGCTGCTGCTGCGAGGAGGAGGAGGAGGAGGAGGAGGAGGAGGAGGAAGAAGAGGAGGAGGAGGGGAGGCGGCGGAGCATGGCGAGCGAGTTGGACACGAGGTGGGCCGCGTGGTAGATGCGGCCCTGGACGAAGGGCCGGACCCGCCCGTCCTCGGACGCCGACGGGCCGGAGAACCCGTCCAGGCACGTGTACTGGTTGGTCAGCGCCGCCGACAGCACGGTCTGCACGTCGGCGACCGACTCCGACGAGAGCCCCGCCGCCGCCGCGCCGAGCTGGGCCAGCGTGTGCCCGAACAGCTCCAGGCAGTCGGCGAGCGCCAGCCGGTCGCGCACGCGCAGCGCGCGGGGCCGGGCGAGGTACGACGAGCAGTTGGACGACGACGCGCGCACGGCGGCGGCGGCGCGGGACACCACGTCGGAGATCACCGAACGGAGCGGCTTCTGTGCCAGGTCCGGGATGCTCCACAGCGTCGACCTGCACACGTCGCGGTGCAGCGTGCCGGCGCAATGACGCTCCACGGCCAAGTAATTGACATTGCCATTATTGTTGCTATTACTGGCGGTGGCGACGGCGAATAGTGCCTTCTTCTCGGTGGGGAACACGCCGAGCAGCAGCAGAAGGACCGCAGCGGGAAGTGGCATTTCGTTTTGTGGTGGGAAGAAGACACTGTTCACTGTGAGCACTCACTGATGAGCGGACGGTGACAAGGACAGCAATGTGAGGCGTTGAGCGTCGGATTGGAGGAGCCATGCCTTTATAGCACAGCGTCATACTACTACGGAATTAGGAGTGGAATCTCTCTGTGCGCTTCATTTTATTACCCGATTCAGCATTGACTTGATCAACTTGTCAGCTCATTTCCTTTCAAAAAAAAAAAAAAAAAACGTTGTCAGCTCACAACGTGCTGACATTTCGTTTTCTGCATTGATCGCCATCTTGCCGTCTGTAGCACCAGTACACGTGGTGGTTCACGTTCTGAGCGGCGGCACTCAACTTCCTTTCTCGGCCAAAGATAAGCCCATTCGATTCATTTTACTAATAATTGAGCGGCACTGACAGCTGACGGTTAGCACGACCAAATGCTTGTTTTGTAATTGCTAAGACACGGCGCGTGATCGGACCGGCCTAACCACGATATCTGTTGGACTTGTCTTAAGTGCAAAAGCACATCCAATCGAGCTAACTATCTTGTCCCAAACAAGCTATCTTTCAGATCCAAAGTGGTTATGTATAGCTTTCTGAAAGATAAATCGGAAAGCTAGGTCGTTCGCTATAGCAATAGATAGCATTGCCAACAAAATCAGTGCCCGAGAAGTAAGCAAACATCACAGCCCATGTTCCTTTGGAGAAGTGGAATGGAATCCTGCTCCATCATCAACTGTTGTTGTCTGATGATGGGACATCGGCCGCAGGGGAATGAAATTAAGCGGTATGGAATATCTACAGACTGAGATTAAGCAACAATCATCCAGATCGTCAATGGACATAACTCTGTGCGGCTGAAAGATGCAAGTGAGCTTGAGAAGCAGTGGCTGCTCGTGCCTCGTCCGACAACTTCCCGGGATTTGATTACCCGTGTGTCACGAGCGTCGTCTCCAATTACATGAAAAGATACTCGCAGACTTGGTACGTACCGCTTTTGTCTTGATTCATCTGTGCGTACAAAATATACGCCTCGGTATTCCAAACTTTTTGACTTGGATAGGGTCGTTATTTGGAGAAAGATACGCAAATGTCAAAACGGCCACGTGAAACAGAGTATGTCATCCATATGCTGTCCATGTGGCCACGTTGAGTCTGACAAGCCCGGTAAGCTTAGATCGACCTGTGACTGAGCACGCCGTTCTTGGCCATGTCGTATTTGAGAGGAGCAGAATTGTTCAGACTGAAGTGGGCGCTCTCACATTCACCGCATATAGGAACGAAATAGATACAGGACAATGCGTCCAGGAGAAAAAACGAGATCAACAGATCAAATGAACATGCTACTTGTGCACAGGAATGCGAGATTCACTTGCCCCTTGATCAACACTGTCATTTCAGATGGAAAGCATTATCATAATAACTGCAAAAGGAGTGTACATTTTATTAGCATAAAGACATTTTATTCAGTGGCGAAGCTTGCAAGCAAATGCAAGGGGAGCCGTTAGTGATAATTAAGAGATAAAATACAGAATAATATCAGTAATAAGCTCTGTTTATATGAGCAAATATCCAAATTTAGGGGGGGGGGGGGGGGGGGGGGGGAGGGGGTGAGGGGGGCATGGCCCTACCACAGTGAAGCTTCGCCAATGATTCTATTGCTGAAAAAAAATACCCACGTCTCTTAAAATATTTATTACGAAAAAAGAAACCACACAATTTTGGATTTAGTCTCAGAGCATTTTTCATCATAGATGTGCATATCATCTCACTTAGTTGTACATGTTTTCTTTGAAACCCATTTTAACTTGTCAGAATTTTAACAGCTAGAATATTTATGAGTCCATTAAATTAAGTTTTGTTAGATAAAAAACTTGGTCAGACTAAAAGTTTTGAGATATTTTCTTCTATGTCAATTTTCATCAGTGAGATGTGTACAATTTCTTTAGGATTTAAATTGCTCAAAAGAAAATTATATTAGCCATCATGGTTGGATCATCATGTATCTAGCCCTTTTTCATGCAAATATGACTTTACTTTACTTCCATCATGTCGTCAATGGACATAACTGTGTGCTACTGAAACAAGCAAATGAGCTTCAGAAGCAGTGGATGCTCGTGCCTCGTCCGACAACATCCCGGGATTGATTACCCGTGTGTCACGAGCGTCGTCTCCAACGACGTGAAAAGATACACGCAGACTTGGTACGTACCGCTTTTGTCGTCGTCCATCTGCGCGTACAAAATATACGCCTCGGTATTCCAAAGTTTTTGACTTGGATAGGGTCCTTCGTCGGAGAAAAGATACGCAAATGTCAAAACGGCCACGTGAAACAGAGTTACTAGGAATCACTAGAAGCTAATGCCGTAAACCTTAAAAGCCATGTTAAGAGCCACAACGATTTGATCTAACACTAGCCAAAATAAGGCGTGACTTTAGACTCGGGTGGTGTTATGTTCTGGCCAGATGGAGTTCTGGCCAATATAAACGCTCTTATGGCTGTTGATCTTCAGTCAGCCAGTAGTTAATGGAATTTTGTTCCACTTAAAAAAATATGTGAGTAATGGGACAGTCAATATTCAGTCAGAAATTACTGCTCAATGACGAGTGAAAAATGTTTGTGAAAATAGGATCTGCCAAGGATGCGGATGGAACTAAAAGTTGAAGGGAACACTGAAGTGAAACATTTAATATCTAAATAAATCGGCAAGACCCCAAACCCACGAATCGTTCATTTTTGTCTGATATGAAAGGCCGAACACATCTTGTATGTACTTCATTTTGACTGAATAACTGATCTAGTTGAACGAACATCAAGGAAGAGAGGCCATGACGCATCTACGCACTTCATTTTTGTCTGATATGAAAGGCCGAACACATCTTGCATGTAACTCCTATGCTCAAAGGGGCACTTCTCCATGTTAGATTTTCCTTGTATTTGGCATCATCAAAATACCAAAATAGCAACAGCGAACGTGATGCATATAAAGGCCTACCTGTAAACAGGAAAGCTATGCTATCCTCATATATCAGAATACAAAAACTGCACCCATTCCGGTGCTTTCAAAAATCATGGAACAACATGAGGGATTCGTCATGTCTAATGAGAGCTAGGATTAAAATGCTCTTTCTGTTCTTAAGCTTGGTTTCATCCTTTGATCCCTGAAATATATAAAATGGAAGCAATGTAAGATGTTCAGTTTGCACATAGCAGTATGAGCGTATCCCATGTATGATTGCCTGGTGTCTGATTTTGCATCAAGAGCAACAGTTCTCGCTACGATGGTACTTTATCGACTGAACAATGGAAAGATGAAAATTTATAGCTACCCATGGCAAGAATGAATACTGACTGAGAAAAGTGGTTGTAAAATAGAAAATTCTACATGTTGCCATCCCATACTAATATAAGTGCAAACTTTGACACTACATTTAAATCATTCTGAACTCACTGGAATAAGAATTGTGCATCCAGTTGTTACCTCCGACTTACTCCCTCCGTCCCTAACTACTTGTCATCCTACACTCCTTCAGTTTTCCCTATTTACTTGTCATCCTCGTATCCCAATGCACCATTTTCTCTTACCAATACATCTCTATCTCTATCTCTTCTTCTCGTTTTCTATGCATCAATCTTGTTCACTTCTCCTTAATCTCCGTGTCCAAGTCTAAAACAACATGTAATTAGGGACGAAGGGAGTAGTATATTATTAGGTAAACTGTATTTTCTTTAAAAGAACACGGATGGACCCTGACCCCCCGCCCTGAGCCCCAGCACGCGCGCGCGCCTGACATCACATGGAGCTGGGTTCACTGGTGGTTTATATTTGCACAGAACATAGGCAGGCATGCAAGGCCGGTCATCATGAGGCACTCAGTTGTTTTTTACTTTTCTTCTTGATATGTATCTTTGGAGGGGGAAGCCATGTCTTTATGGGTAAACTTAATTAGTGTTTGCCCTCCGCCCAAAACCAATGCCATGCTCAATACAGTGGCATCTTTTAATGACAACTGATAACATGTGATTATAACACAAACCTGAAGAATTGACATTTGTGCAAAAACACCTAAGTAAAATAAAATAGAGCAGTGAAACATAGTTCCTTGAACACCAATATGTCAGTTGGGCTACCAAATTTGAGAATTGCAGACTTGGGTCCCTATATTTCTACAAGCACCAGAGACAAGTACAAAATCAAAACCCCATTAGGGACAACAAATGCAAACCATGATTTTGTAAGCTAGAGTAACTCTAGCATCTTGCTAAGAAATGTCGAGCAAAGGTTGTAAAATTGATCTATAAACACATGTAAAAGACACACATGTTCCATCATTTTGACTTGATGATCATGTAGTCAAAACAACAGTTTAGATTAGCTAAGGCATTATGGCATCTCCAGTTATCATTTTCAACAAAACTTTGAAATATGTTGACATGTTTATAATGTCAGGGATCCAAACAAGTAAATTAAGTCTGGGAACCTTCTGTGCTAACCTCGAGTTGAAGTTCAACCATGTTATTGACCATTTGGCACAAGTTTAAAGCAGCATGATAAAGATGATCGATGAACTTTTCCTGAAGTGTACTTTTTATTCTCCACACATAGTAATATATGTTTCCAGTTCCTCCTGAAACTCTCTGAAAAAGGATTACCTTATTGTCAGCAGAAGCATATTTTTGTTCTGCCGATTTAACATACAAAAAATATGTTTTTTTTTCTCGAATACGTCGGAGAGCTGCGTATCTTTGTATTATAGGGAAAAAAATTAAAGATAAGTAATAACCAGCATACTGAATAAGTGATCGTAACAATTCAGAGATTAATTAACTGCTAAATCCAATAAATGAATGACTAATTCTTAACAGTCAGGTGAAATTATTTTGGAAGTTTTGCTCCAGTTAAAATAAAAGTTGAAATTGCCACAGAATCATCTCTATTTGGAAATATTGCTGTTGCCATTAGCAGAAATGTTTGCAAAAGGAATAAATCCTTTGTAGTCTACTTTATTTCATTTTGGGGCAAAACAAAAGCACATGCAGAGAAGTGAGCCCTGTGAAGAAGAAATACTCATAACATACAATAAACCTATACTACCCCATGGGGTTCATAATTAATCACTACCGCTTGATACCCTGGCTCGCCTGGCTTGTCTTCTCTACTCTTCTGACACTGAGAAAGAAGTATCGTCTTGTGTCATAAACCTATACTACCACCAATTTTCAGCTAACGTGATCTCTTTCATCCTTCCATACCACATTCCTTAAGAAATGAATCCTTACACACTTATCAGGATTCTGAAGTCATTTATCTGTTTCGGACATATAATAAATCATCCAGAAGCAGTTTATCATAACTTCATTCAAAACAGCTTGTTCTATTCACAATATTTGTCAACCAATCTCAAGTACAAAGACCAATAAGGAGCCAACTCTTAATAATACAAATTAAAAATGAGATATAACACATAAAACCACTAAACCCTTTTCACTAAATTAAATATTGGTAGAGAGTGGACAAATATTTCAAACAGCAACTACAAGGCCAATTATTGGATGGAGAGAGATCGTCCAAGCAAGAAATACTACATATATGTTGAGATTATGCAACAAACCTCTAAATCAATGTACTCATCCTGCCAAAGTTTGTATAAAGTTTGATGAACATTCTGCTTGTCCAGAATTGTCATGTCAGTAATCTGCAAATTATGATGGAGGTCCAGCATTAAGCAGTATTTGTAGTGGGAAACTATGTGTCTCATGATAAAAACAAAAACATGAATGCATCAGCGTGTAATGAATATCATAGCACAACTCAGGTACAAAGTGACAGCAAAATTTAGTGGACTACCAAAATTTTCTCAGTGATTTACTTACTTGATCTGTCTCAATTGGACAGCCATGTTTGACCAATAATCTAAAGATTACATAAGCTTCTTGTCCATATTTCTTTTTCACAAGAGACTCTATCTATAATGCACAAAGAAGAAGCAATTCGTGATATGGTTAAAAGATACTCGTGTATAGCCTTAAAGAATAAATGAAGAACAGTAAAACAATTACATACCTCATCATTTCGACATGTCTCAACAAGTTTGTTTAGATCTACAAAGCACATTACAGCTGTCAAGCGGAGTCTTACATAAATAACATGCAACATCAAGGCTGAGATAGAGAACTTCAATTACATCAGTGTTAAAGTCATAACTCATAACTACCAAGATCATTACCAGCAATAGTACGTAAATTGGAGAATAGTTCAAAGTTTATTTCTATCACACAATGATACATAACTAATATGTTGAATTTTTTTGTGGAATAAGGAATCAAAGCAGACTAAAGCCCTGTTCATAATCAGAAAAGTCTTCAAACTGTGATACAACAGTCCAGCCTCCAAACAATTAAGTATAACTGATAATAAACATGAAATGAATGCATAAGACTTATGCATGCATAGTAATAAGAAAACTCTTACCAAAAGTGAATTCTTCTGAATTTGCACTAGTAGAAATACACACTAAATCATTCAATACTCCTGTTAATTGATGCAGTGTCATTGACAAGCCTCCTTCCTTTTGTCTTAACCTCTCCAAAATACCATTTATTGGTGATGTCACTACAAAATGGGGAACTTTATTGCTAAGAATGCAATTTAACTTGAAATGAAGTATGTATAAACACGGCTTAAACAACAAAATCCATGAAACTTCAATGTTGTATTGTGATACATTAAGTGAATCAGTTAATTTGTATCTCTTATACATTCTGGTGGTCACATAATATTTTTATGCATATATGAAATCAACAATATCAGGCATGTTACATTTGTTCTCTCTGATATGTCTACATTATCGTTCATGTTGTTGTTGGCTTCAAATGGAGAAAAAAATTGGTGAAAGAAAGATAACACAACTCAATTACAAAGGCCATATGCCTGTGCTATTATTACTCCATTCTCAATAGTTTATCAGTTTATTGATTATCATGATATCATCATTTAAGAATAGCTCTCCATGGAAGAGATCAACATTGTTATCCTTGCTGTTTGTCAAGCATCCACTGCTGCTAGTAGTGATGTTAAAGATGCTATAGTGGCTTATTAAACATGCCTAATTCTGATTAATTCCATTAACCATTAATAACAATTTATGGCTTCATGGTCCTTGAGGATAGTTGGATAAACATTTGGAAATGGTTCAAGTGCATGACATGCTCCAACATATATGGTTTATAGAAGACAACTGCTGATACATAAATTCAAAACCATCAGATTGCAAACAATGATCTCATTGTGGTTTGACTATATAAGTAGCTTAAATTGTTTACATTCTCTCCATGAACCCTTATGGAGTTTCTTCTTTTTCCTAACAAAAGGCAGCACAACTCAGCAGTCAGCACAACAAGGACATACAAAAACTAATACACATTCAGAACATTGATAAAGGTTCAAAAAATAGTTATCATGAATAAGTTTTGACCTATCGATAAAAAGGGCAATGTAATAATATAGCACTGCAACATGTCAGGCTCTACTAATTTTTGCCCTATTGATAGCGGGTATTACCAAACTTCTTGTCCTTATTTGTTACATTGGCCTCAAGAAATGCTTCCCAGATAAAATGTATGTCAAGCTTCAGTTTTGCTTTCTTTCTTTCTGCACAAAACTTGAGTAGAAAAAAAGAAAAATTAGGAAATAGGCATCAACAGAGTCCTCATGCTTCCATAAGCTGCACCAAGTGCATCCATAGATAACTATAGTAAATATAAAGCTACAATGAAGGATTTATCCTTCAACTTCGAATTTTCACAAGGAACACAAGACGTATAACACAACCATACACCCATGATGACCATATGTGAAACGTCTACATCGCGAAACACGGTTTACTTATGCTTGATATCTCACTAACCTTTCCAATTGTGGTTCTTTATTTATAGTTTTATTCCATCCTGTATTTCATTTAATATGTTTTTCAGTAGAATCCTTGACAGATATTATGTTGAATAGATTGGCTATACTAAATTCAGCTTCACATTTGAAACAGGAATGAAAATGAAACGTGAATCCCCAGAAGAAAAACAACAAACAAAGATATACACCTACAGAAATTGTTGAGTTATGTTCCAAATTCATTGTACATTGGAGGCCGACTTCTGATGGAGCGAAGCGGAGGCCCGTCGCCGGAGGCTTGGGCCGTAGCAAAGCGGGCCCCCCACGGTACGGTACATAATCTCGTTTAGGGTTTTACTGAGAGATTATTGTCTTCTTGTAAGCCGCCGTTTTCTCTTCGGCGTTGTAACCCCAACTCTTGATAGTGAAGTTTTGTTGGCTGGCGCCCATGGTTTTTTCCCTTCCGCATTGGGAGGGTTTTCCACGTTAAATCTCATGTCCTCTGTGGTTTGATTTCTTTGTTCTTCATCGTATTCACGGCATCGGTTTATAACAGAAATATGCTACCATACCTTCTTCTTTAGACAGAAAATGAGTTTCTCAAAGTTTGCTCTCCAAAGTACTTCATTCTCTGCAATTATTGTATTCTCTTCATCTACTTCTAAGGATTCATGTTTCCGCTGAAAAACAACAGTTAAGACAATTAGAAGATGATTTTTTCCCTCGAATACGTAGAAGAGCTGCATATCTTTGTATTTAGAAGAGAAAGGGACAGAGTACAAACAATTCCACTTCTCAATCAAGAGGTTAGGATAACTTGTGCCTACACATTTACATGATCATCAACTTAACAAAAAAAAAAGACCTGTTTAGAGTCCTACGCTACACTCCCCATTCAACCTGTACAAAGCTCCAGAAGTTTCTTGGTGCTAGCAAGGCACCACAAATGGACTACATCTTTCAAAAGTATTTAATGTCCTTTTCAACAGCAGAGTATTATATAAGAAAAATCTAATGATGCATATCTTGAAGCTCTCTTGAAACATATACATTGTACATAGGTTCTGTCGAATAAGGAAACACTAACCCTCAATTAGGTGGCCATAACGATAATGTTTCTAAAATCTCTCAGAATAGGAGAATTCGTACTAAAAAGAAAAGAAACATCTGTAGTAAAATTTGGTGTTTTGGTTAGGTTGAAATCAGTATCACTAAATCTGTTGAGGGACTATATAAGTAAATGTACAGTACTAAATGTGTTTGTGTGGGACAATTTTAAGCTGAAAAGGCAAGAAAGAGATCTGGATAACAAAAATAACACCCAATGGACAGATGTTTAAGTCAAATTTCAGTTTTTGCATCGCACCATTCTATGTATCATCTAGGTGACTAGACCTACAAATGTATAGGCCAATCAATCTCATTGTCATTAACAAATAACCACCTAGCCTTTTCCAGATTAACAAAAGGAAGCAGAAACAGCACAAACCATTTTCTTTTAATAGCTGAAGCCACCATGTAAGGACATGAGGGAAAAGACCATAATACCTTACTCCCAGCAACAGATTGATGATGAGATTCATTTGCATTCGATGAATCTTCCATGAAGTATGGTATCTTAGAAAATCTTTCAGCATCAGATAGAACTGCAGTACAAACAACTTTCTGCTCTAGAGAAAGAACCTCCTCAATAGTCTGTGCCAAAGAAATATTTTTCATATCACCCAGCCAATCATTGTATACATAACGTTTAACCAGTACAAGGATAGTAGTTTATTAAAGCATCGAAGGTATCAGTACTACGAAAAATAACTAGTTAACATGGTTAATATAGCTAACATCAACGTATGGTTTCATCGATTGGCCAGCGTCAAAACAAAATAAAATTTCTTAACCACTGAGCTAACAAATCTGCTTTGAACAAGTTAGAACATGTCATGTATATATGATCCATATTAAATATTAGTTATTTTTTAATTAATTCCTGCACACACTATCAAATGCATTGTCACATATAAAGAAACTCTGTTTCACAATACAGATCAAAGCTAACGATGCACAAAATAGAGGAGGCACCAAGAAATCAGATCGATCAATGACATAGGACCATACATGCCCTATTAAGTGCCATAGTACAACAACTCAGTCCTCTATTTAACAGTATTAACACGGTGTGTACCTGCTAGCACTAATGTCATGATTATGCTCTTCCTGTCTCAACAGCATTAACTTGTAAATATGACCCAAGAAAACAAATACACAAAATAAAGTATTGTTGTAAAACAAAGGGAGTGTAATAAAATTAATATAAAGTAGTTAAGCATATGAGGAAAATTCTATAAATCAATACCCAATTACCCATACTAGTCATTAAAGAATAAATGCTTTGCTTACTTTAAAAGCCCGTTTCCTTGAGGATGTAGGTTGTTCATCTACCAGTGGATCAAAAAAAGGTTCAGGTTTTGGACAGCGTTCCACATAATGTGCATACACAAGTTTGTTGAAATTCATTCGTATTTCTTCCCTTTTTGGTATGGTACTGCCTGTAACACGAATGAGCTGTTAGTGGGTGAAATAAAGTTGAAAACAAGTCATGGTCACTTCTCATAAAAAGAAGGATGTTTTAGTAACTTCAATAAATGGACATACCTCCTGATATTTTACAGATTGTCCGCTCCACAAGTTGATCAAATGTTAGCCTACCATTCAGAAGTAATCCTTCAATAAGAGATTCTGACTGCAAATTGCAATAAAATCATCGAAATGCTGATAATGACTAAATTATGTCAGACATACATACAACAACTTCTTTCTGATCGATAACCGAGGGTATGAACGATGGCACGAGAATCATGTCAGCTAAAGAGAATATATTTTTCTAACCCTAAGGGTAGTCAACCAAGCTGAAGATCTACAATCAATGTGGTAACATACATGCTTTCTGCCGACCCATAACTCATCACAACAGAGTTAGGATACAGATACAAAATCAGCTCATACTTTGCACATACTCGAGTTTGACAAGTACAAAAATGAAATAGAATACTTCCCATCCAGGAAAAGATGGTTTAGCAATGAAACATGAAGAATTATTTGCTGTCTAAAGGAATGAGAAGTATATATTAAGAACTGACAGCTTGACAATACAGAATGCCAAACACCAGATAGAAAGCATTTGCTATTTGCTAGTCTCTGAATAATTTCAATTTGAAACATTGTTGCTACATTACTGCCGCTAACATCTAAGGATATAAACCACGCATGACAAAATATCTGATTATATGTGCAAAACCCTAGTTTTTATAAGCACAATGTGACAATCTACAGGGTGGAACACACAGATCTCAACTGGTCCACACCATGGTTCTGGAACAGTAGTCAAGGTCAAGATGCATCTACCAAAAGACAATCATTGCCATATTCGTCGCTCACTGACTACACATGGATGTCAGCATTTACAGAACTATGATGATTCATTTAATCAATTTCAACTTTAGAATGTAACCAACATAGGAACAAAGCTCAAATAATAGACCTCTGGAATATCCTCACGGATAACAGAAAGGAACTTTGTGAAGCGCAGCCGGTGCAGAACATTGTCAAAAACGGCCAAGTAGAGCGTCACCGTCTTATCAGCGGCCCCTGCAACCCCACAAAAGTGGCATCAAAATTTGATAGTGCGTCGAATGAGATGCTATAAAGCAACGGTTTCTCACAAGGGCTTGCCTCGGGGGGTCGAGAAGGCCTGGACGCAGTTGTGCTGGATGAGGACGAGAAGGGCGTTTTTCACCTGCCCTGGGGAGAGCTCGACGCGGTGGATGATCTCCTGCAGTGAAAGCGGGCCGCGGCGCAGGAGGCAGCTAAGCACCTTCTGCGAGAGGGAAATCGGGTGGTCGGGCGTTAGGGCATGGCATTCAGCGCCAGCAGGCAAAAAGAATCGCGGGAAGAGAAGGGGCGAGGAGCTTATAGATACGAGGGGTCCAAAGTGATCGGAGCTGATGCTGACGGCGAGGAGGATGCCGTGCTGTGACACCATGGTCACTCGCCGCCGGCAAGGAGCTCTGAGGTTTTGGGGGGGCGCGTCGCGGGGTGGAGAGAGAGAAACGACGAGAGGGAGAGGATAAGAGCGGGCGTGAGCAGTACAGGTGAACTTTTTTCACCAATTCGGTTTCACCCACATCACCTCACTCGTCGGAGATTTTGATCCCACGGTGGAAAATTTTTGATCGACGTGGCCAGGGAGTATGTCGTGGGGCGGGCTGCGCTTTAGAGAGTAAAAATAAAATACCTTGTGGTTGAGCTTCAATCTTTTGCTTCAGGTGCAAATCGAACAGCGAGATCAAGCGAGCCCAGAACTGGCAGAACTGAGCTCACCCTGTCTGATCAAGCACGCCGGATCTACAGCAAGAGTGAGACTGCGGAGCAGAGAATCTTACCTTGGTCGATGCAACATCTGCAGCGATGGCGGTTAGGAGGATGCAGCAGGTGAGTTCAGCATGTCGGCGAACACCGGGTAGGCACGGAGACCGGAGCTGTTGTGGGCCATGTTTTCAGATCGGCTGATAGATTCTGGTCGCCAGGGCACCGAGCAGCCGATCAGATCGACTAATCGGACGATCAGGTCTGATTAACCGAGCAGCACATTAGCAGGGTAGAACTGGGGGCGACTCATCTATTGGTCACTCACGATCGGAGGACGACGACGATGATTGGCTGATCTGGTTCTTCTCTTCTTTAGTGAGCTTGGAGCTCGACGACAGCCGATGGCTTCTGGGAGGGTGGCAGTGCACAGCAGCTCTATGGCGAGAGGGGAGAGGGTGAGAGAAGGGGCGGTGGCCGACGGCTGGCCTGCTTCCGCTTGGGTGGCGGCTGAACATAGAGAGAGAGCGCGAGAGGGAGGCAGGGAGCCACCGTGCACGGTTGACCTAGGGTTTTCTCACCTTACTGGACCAATGTTGGTTGGCCCAACTAAGCCGTGGATACTGGGCCAAGGGCCCAAATATGGCTGGCCTGGTTCCTGATCGTGTGCTGCTGACCGGTTAGTCGACTAATCAGACGATCTGAAAATACGGGTTGTGGGAGCGGAGAAGCAAGTGCTTAGCGGTGGCGGCGGCGCTATGGGAGCTATCTCTTTTAAGGGTTGGGATGGATGGGGATGCGGACGGTGTGGGAAGATGACTGGGCGTCGAAGTGGCTCGGTGGGTTCTGAAACGTGGAAGCAATCCAACGGCGAGCATGTGATCGAACGGTAGCTAGAGAGAGCGCATTGACTGTAGCGTTGTTCCTGTAGATCTATAGTGCACACGGCTTCAACAAAAACAAAGATCTTTATAGATAGAAGATAGATGCATACGCTGTCCATGTTGCCACGTTCAGAGTATGACAAGCCCGGTAAGCTTAGATCGATCTGTGACTTAGCACAACGTTCTTGGTCATGTCGTATTTGAGAGGAGCAGAATTGTTCAGACTAAAGTGGGCGCTCACATTCACCGCACACAGGAACAAAACAGATCAGGACAATGCGTGTGCAGTCCAGGAGAAGAAACGAGATCAACAGATCAATGAACATGCTACATACTTGTGCACAGGAATGAGAGATTCTCTTGCCCCTTGATCAGCACTGCCATTTCAGATGGGAATCATTGTCGTAATAAATGCAAAAGGAGTGTAGATTTTATTAGCATAAAGACATTTTATTGCTGATAAAAAATACCCATGTCTCTTAAAATTTTATTTCAAAAAAAAAGAACCACACAATTTTGGATTTTGTCTCGGAGCATTTTTCATCATGGATGTGCATATCATCTCACTTAGGTGTACATGTTTTGTTTGAAACCCATTTTAACTTGTCAGAATTTTAACACCTAGAATATTTATGAGTCTATTAAATTAAGTTTTGTTAGATAAAAAACTTGGCCAAACTAAAAGTTCCGAGATATTTTCTTCTATGTCAATTTTCATCTGTGAACTGAGTTATATTAGCCATCATGGTTGGATCATCATGTTTCTAACTCTTTTTCATACAGATATGGCTCTACTTCATTTCTGTTTTTTTCCTGTTCCATCAATTGTAGTATAATAGAAAAAAACTCAATTGTTAAAAAAATAATCAAAGGGACATATGTCCCTGTCGGCATTTAGAATCACCGACAATTACTTAATTGTGGATTGCACATTTAAGGCTGGGTGGTTCGCAAGGGAATGCGAGGATTATACTGGTTCAAAAAATTCTTACATCCAGTACTCATGTTATTTGCGGTGGTTCTATAATGAGAGATTACAAGATCAAGCAAAGGAGAGGAAGAGGAACTTCCAAGTTTCTAAGTGTGAGAGTGCATGCATGTGTGTGTGTATGGAGTTGTATGGAGTTGTGTCTTGTATTTTTTTCGTGCGGGATCCTTTCCCTTTTATATTTCAAGGAGAGAGAGAGAGAGAGAGAGTATGTCTTCATCCTTGGTCAAGGCATGGGGTCTGCGTCAGCTACGGGTCTGCCACCTCCACGCTTATCAACAGTGGTTGCAAAGTCATTTCGTCGAGTTTGAGTGTCCTGTCACTCCTGGGCAGAACGTCATAGGACGTCGTCGAGCCTTATCCTTTCGTCTCTGCCGATGATGCAAGGCGTATAGGAGGGGGGCATCGTGTATCACTTTTCCCTTCTATTAGTATAAGGTATGGTGTTCCATTGTGTTCCTCTTCGCTTATGCAGGATGGGCTCCTGGCAGGGGTTGGCGACATAGTGTCAAGCATCAGCGGTACTATGCACACACACCTGGTCATTTGTCCTCATATGGTTCACTTGTCATGCCACATTGTCAAAGTGCTTGACCTCTAGCGAGAGGGTCGGGCGAGGCAGGAGCGCTTGACCTCAGTCATATGGATCCAACAAAGCGAGGAGGTTCGGCCCACAAAGGTTTCCGTCATTAATCATTCTGTGTTACCTCTTGATACATTGTCAATCCTGTTGTCTTAGACATCTCTAATATTGACAGCCGACAACCCCGATAGTTTATATTTTTCAATCGCGGATGAACCACAATCAAATTCACTTTGGATAGTTATAAAATTTTAAGAATCAACATTTCCATTGTATGGTCTTATTAAGATGTGTTTAATATGCACGAGGCTAAGACGAGTAAAGAAGTGGCACTACTATAATTAAGCTCTGTTGTAGCGGGGGTCTCAGTGACGGACACTAAAATCGTCACTGGGCCTTTGTCACCACTTACTTATATACTTAGTTACAGTCCAGAGACCGCTACTAGCCTAGGTTATACATAAGTTAAAAAAAAAAGCATCAGTAGCAGTCTAAAGACCGCTACTGACGCCCTAATATACTATAAAATAAAAGGACGGGTCCCAGCACTAACTGAGAGCCGTCCTTGACGCGTCGTCGCCGACGCCCACACGCGCCGATAGCCTAGCAACACGCTCGTCTTCTTTGTCCGTCCGTCGTCATCGTTCGCCGTTGCAGTCCAGTTATGCCCGCACACCGTCGACGGCTACTCCATCGCCCTCGGCGGGCACGCCTACTTCATCGCCACCTGACGCGACTGCTACTCCTTCATCAGGCACGGGCATGGGCACCGGCGAGGGGTCTCCATCATCGGCAACGCCTAATGCTTCTTCGACTCCTGCAGCTGGGAGCTCAACCCCAGAGGACACCAAACCATGTTCCGCGAGCACTGGTACGAGGCGCCGCAATAGGGGCCGGAAGCCTACATCTGAAGCCTGGAACGACTTCGACCCCATTTACAAGGATGTCGAAGGCGTCCAGGTAAGGTATGCTGCTTCATGTAAGCATTACAAAACTATTTTGACTGCTGCATCAAAAGGTGAAGGTGCATCTAGGCCCCTAATTTTATTTTGGTGATTGGCGTCAATACAATTAAGAATGGACTAATCTTTTAATGAACATATGTAGATTATGGTACAAAGTTTGGTGATCAAATGCATAGAAACAAAAAGGAAGAAAAGAAGATGCCAAAGTGCTTCAAGATGAAATTCAAAATATGCTCAAGAATGAAGTTCATGGAGTTTTATTTTAAATCTTGAGTATAGGAAAAGCCGTACTATTAAGAGGGACATAAAAATATAAAGCGGAGGTGAACTAAGTGCAAAATTCCCATTTCTAGCCCATATAAAATTTTCTAGGGCAAAATCATCGGACTTGTCCGACCTATCGGACTCCAGTAAGCTCTGCCACTCTGGGTCGTCGGACATGTCCGATGACCAGAGGAAAGTCCGACGCATCGGACACTTTCATCGGAGTACAGTTCCCCTGCCACCCTATTTTCATCGGACTTGTCCGATGGCCATCGGACAAGTCCATCGGATTCCAGTTCCTCTGCCCCTCCTGTGCCATCGGACATGTCCGATGGCCATCAGACTTGTCCGATGGCCAACTTATCCGAGGCATCGGGCAAGCTTGTCGGACTCCAGTTTCTGCGCCACCTTGATTCATCGGACTTGTCTCACACAGATCTTAGAAATTGGGTCTCCAACGACTCTTTTCCCCATTGGACTATAAATAGAATCCTTCTTCGTCCTTTAGCTAGTTGGTCACTCATTTCCACTCAAAAACACTCTCAAGCTCACTTTGCTCTCCCCAACTCTCCTCCCTTGATTCCACTCTTGATTTATGAAGGAATTAAGAGAAGATTGAAGTGCTCCATCGACTCCAAGCTTTTATCCTCTTGAGCACTTGGTTCATCCTCACTGTCGATGACTATTGTGTTTGTTGCTCTTGGGGATTCTTCCCCTAGACGGTTAGAGGTGCCCGTAGAGCTCCAAACTTATATGGTGACGCCTCAGAAAGTTTGTATTGACCCCTCCTTTATGGAGTTTCTAGTAAAAAATCAAAGTTTGATCTTTGTGGTCACTTGGAGAGGTTAGGGTTGAAAGAGACCCGGTCATTTGTGGATCCTTCAACAGAGACGTAGGCTTCTTTGTGGAGCTAAACTTCGGTGAACAAATCTTGTGCCTTGCTTGTGCTTTCAATTACTCATGTCTCATTTACTTGTTCTTGTTCATAAACTTGCTAGTTAGGGTTTGCTTCGTATTTCTTAGATTAATTTGTGTAGGTTGCTTGCTAGTTGCTCTCCTTATTTTTACAATTTCCTCTTGCTTATATTCACCTGCTCCTAGCTTGCCTTACACTAGTTTTAATATTTATCCGGTCGATCTACTTTTCTATCTTGTGCCATCAGACAAGTCATCGGACTTTCTCTACAATCGTCAGACAAGTCTGACACTGTGCATTTAACTTTTATTATTAAGTGAATTTCAGGGATAATTGACTATTCACCCCCCCCCCCTCTAGGCACTTTCAAAAGGTGATACTGGTCACTTGCTTAGACATCAGCATTCTTGTGTTTCTAAGTCTGAACATGCACGTAGCACACAATCTTTGCTTTAGTTTAACCCTGACGGTTCTGTTCGTTCTTGGACCTACAGTAATGAGGTTGCTCCTGAGAAGTTATGCATTTTGATTGTTACCCTAGATCTGTGTTTGGGATTTGGTGCTACTCCTGCTTTTAAGCACTATGTTAAGAATGCTCATAATCCTAACTTTGAAGGTGTCTCTAGGCAAACCACTACTAGAGACACCATGAAGCTTTACAACAAACATCGTCCTCAGTTGATTGATTTTTTATAATCTGCTAGTGTATCATCTGTTGCTCTGACCTCTGACATATGGTCGGGTAATGCTAAGGAAGATTACCTTATTGTGGTTGATTATTTTATTAATTCTGATTGGATTTTGAAAAAAAGAGTTCTTGATATATGGCTTATTGATGTAGCACATACTGGTGATAACATTGCTGAACGCATTGAGGCTGTGATCACTGAATTTGGTTTGTCTGATAAGGTTTTTTCCATTTCTCTTGACAATGTTCTTCTACTGCTAATGCCATGGATACTTTGACCCCAAAGTTTTCTGGTTACATGGGTTCTGTTTTCTTGCATCAACGGTGTGCATGTCACATCATCAACCTTATTGTTAAATCTGTTTTGAAGCGTTTGAAACCTGTTGTTGAATCATTGAGAGTTGCTATTTCTTTTTTAAACTCATCCAACCAAGGTATTGCAGCATATAAATCTTACTGCATGGCTATGGGAGTTAGAACTAGAAAGTTTGGGTTAGATATGGATGTGAGGTGGAATTCTACTTATCTAATGTTGAAACATTTGATCCCATATAAAAGCACTTTTAGTGTTTTTATATATGGTCAATATCAGGCTAACCATGGGCAGGCTTTGTTGACACCTAATGACTGGCATATTGCTAAGAAATGTTTTGATTTTCTTGAATTGTTCTATGAGGCCACTGTTGCTTTGTCTGAAGTTTATTATCCAACTTCACCTCTCATGTTACATCAACTAATTGAAATTGCTGGTCACTTGAAGGAATATGAGACTGACAGGTTATTGAGAAATGTTGTCGTCCCCATACAGGATAAGTACCTCAAGTATTGGAAGAACATTCCACTTTTGTATTCATTTGTTTTTGTGTTGGACCCTAGAGCTAAATTAAGAGGCTTCTCAAATGCTCTTAAAATTCTTTCTGATCTTATTCATGCTGACTACTCGACATATTATAACAATGTTCGTGATGAATGAACTAATATCTTTGCCAAGTATGAAAGTAAGTTTGATGCAGCTAGGGTGCAACGACCACCTCAGCCGATAAGTAAAGCCAGGAAGAAGACTGCATGGGGTAAGATCTTTAATGCTGAAACATCTAATTCTGTTGACTCTACTCTATTGCAATCTAATTCTTGCTATGCACAAGTGTCAGAATTATCATTGTATCTTGATAGTGATCTAGTTTTTGTTTCTAATGATGAACTTGACATTCTTACCTGGTGGCATGAGCATCAAATGACCTATCCTATTTTGTCTATCTTAGTTAAGGATGTTTTAACAGTACCTGTTTCAACTATTAGTTTGAAGTGTGTTTTTAGTCTTACTGGCAGGGTGTTTGAGGAGAGGCGACGCCGGTTGACAAGTGAAATGGTTTCAAGGCAAAAACCGAGCTCAGCAAACCATCGAGAAGCACCAAGAGGCTCTTGACAAGCGATTTGCTAATCTGTACCTGGATGATGCACCTGTAACTAGAGCTGAATCTGCTACTAGAGTTGAATATGTACCTTAGTTGTAAGACTTGTAGTTGTAGCTTGGTTTTTATGATTGGGATTGTAAAACTTTGTGTGGGCTGTACTCTTTTTCCCTTTCAAGACCAAGGATTTTTAACGAGACAGTCAGCACTTTATCTAATTTAATTTTTCTTTGACCAAAGTTGTTGTCTTTGCAGTCTTTTTTATTTTTATTTGCTGATATTTTAACTGCTTGTTTGCTGTTATTTTTTATTGTTGTTTGTTCCTATTTCATGTTTTGATTCTTGTTCATTTCTAATTTCGAGCCAGGATATATTCATAGACTTTTCGTGCTTTATGAGCTAGCGTGTCTAATAAACCAACCTAACACGGCTATCTTTAAACGTACCGTGCCACAAGATGGATAACTGGATCAACATGACACGGACTGAAATAAATAACGTGCCGTGCCGATCCAATACTAAACGTGTCGCGCCTTTCCGTGCTTGGCCGGTCCGTACGGCCCGTTTGGACATCTATAGCCGCCACCGTGTAGAACTCTAGATCGATCGATCGATCTATCTTTCTTCCGGCGCGTTCCAGAGATTGACCGAGGATGCTCGCGTCGCGTCATTGTCCACGGCCGACTCGTGTCTTCCACCTCATTCTCGATCCTTGGGAGCTCGCCACGTGTGCACCGCTCTCACCACCTCGCTTCCATCTCTCTCGACGCCAAGCACGCCGCCCGCTATATATTCACAGCCGCCGGCACAACCTTCTCTGCAACCAACGAAATCACCGAGCCCAGCAAAACAGCCAAAGCAGCAACTACAGAGTACGTATTCAACAGCAGAAGCACACGAAGATGGCGACGGCGCGAGCTCTCCGGCTTGTGACTTCAAGTCCGTCATCATCTACCATCATCCGCGGTAACCTCGAGGCCGTGGTGCACCGCCGCCGCAGCCTCTTATCCGCATCGACGACGACGGAAGCTGGCGGCGCCGGCGATCCCGCCTTGCACTCCGGCGACGCACCGAGCGAGGAGTACACGGACCGCCCTCCACGCTTCTCCGCCGCCACAGCAACCGGTGGAGGCCACGCCTCCAAAAGGCAGCCTTCGCCGTCGTCGGAGCCCAGCAAGGAGCGCGTGCCTCCGTTCGCCCCCTCGGGTAATAAGCTGGGCTCCCATCAGGAGCTCGCTGACGCGGCAGCCGGCTCCACGTTCACGCAGAGGCGGCGCTTCTCCTCCTCGTTCACGCAGAAACGTCAGTTCTCCTCGCGGGAGGCGGCGACGCCGGGCGGGGAGGAGGCGGCGGCGCGGAAGGTGCGGGAGGAGGACCGGGAGTACTACCGCACGCACAAGCCGTCCCCGCTCGCCGAGCTCGAGTTCGCTGACACCAGGAAGCCCGTCACGCAGGCCACCGACGGCGGCGCCGCCGACCGGCTTGATGCCGACGTCTCCTCGGGGACGCCGGCGACGGTGGAGGACACCGCGGACGACTCGCTGGCGCGCGCCGAGGCCATGTTCAGGGACGCCGCGTCAAGAGGGAACCCGGACTGGCCGCACTCCCGGGTGTTGGCTGAAATGCTCGCGCGCCGCAACTCCCGGGAACACGACGCGCCCCCGTGATGTACTACTAGTGTACCGCCACAGTGGTTCAGAAAATGTACATAGGATGGAATAATTTGTGTGTCATGTTTTGTTTCGACCATCTATTCAGTGTGTTTGTTCAGATGCACAATTGCAATTTGGAAGCCTTCTCTTCCTTGGCGCTCCAATTCTGCTGTGTTTTTTTAGAAAGCGGACGAACGGCTCCATTGCTTATCTGGAACCAAGTTTTGGCAACGGACGCTGTATAATACAAGGAAAGCGCCCTATACAAACACAGCATAACGAGGCATACGCGTACGCAGCACGCACAGGAGGTACGTACGTCGCCGGGGATCGAATCGAGCTACAGCTTGGACGCCACTGGGGCCCGGCAGAGCGGGCACGTGGTGTTGAGGCGGAGCCACGTGGCGATGCACGCCTCGTGGAACCCGTGCCCGCACCGCGGCAGCGCGCGCCCGGCCTCCCCCTCCGCGAACTCCGCCAGGCACACCGCGCACTCCGCCGCCTCGGGGCCCACGTGCACCACCACCGGCAGCGCCGACGCCGCCACGCCGCCGCAACAAGGCCACTGGCGCTGGGAGGAGGAGGGAGACGCGGCCGCCGCCGCCGCTTCCTGGACTTCCTGAGCAGCAGCTGCTTCGGCGGCGGCGGCGGCGTCCTTGTTGTACTGCCAGAGGAAGCGGGCGGTGAGGTAGAGGAGGAGGAGCACCACGCAGGCCGCCGTCAGGCACGTCGCGCCGCCGCGGGACAGCCGCCACATCGTTGTGGTCCTCGCCGGTGCTGGGCCACCAGGCGAAGAAACATCAAAGCCGCCGCCGTCCATGGCTTACATACATACACCGAGCTAGTACTAGTCCAGAGGGCGAGCAACTGTGGCTTCTTCAGATCAGATTGGTCTCCCTCTGGCTGCCTTTGTTTTTAAACACCGTTGCTGCTCATCATGTCATGTGTTCCATGCTCTCAGGCGTGCGTTGCCACTTCTTAGCGGTGTTGCTGTTTCGGTCGTCTTTTCCGTTCACGTCGTTCGTAATGGAAAGAAAGACACCGCTACTTCGCCTCTTTGTTGGACCGCCGGCGCGAGCACAGTGATCTCTGACCAGGACCAGGAACCAATTCGAATTTGGATCTTGACATGTCGGCTGTTTTTAACCGTAGGCATCTCGCCAGGAAGTTGGTGGGCTCATCATAAATTAGGTCCGGGTGGCTGGTGGTTTCGGGATACCGTAGAAAATGCGTCTTTTATGTCTCGGGTATTAGCCACAGCTCTTATTCATTCAGTAATTCTACCCCTTCTTCATTATTGGACCTCGCTTCTGAATATTTTGACTCTTCCATGCTGTGTCTCAGGAACCTTTTCAATACGGTTCGGATTGCTAGCTCCGGTTCATAGTTCTGTTATAGACGATACACGAGGAAGATTTTTATGGTGGTTTTTCCTTGTAATGACACGCATATCTATGACTTTTTTTTACCAGATGAAGCAGGAGGTCCGTAGAACCGCGGATCAGCATGCCGCGGCGAATATGTAGTACACACCGCCCGTCACACCCTGGGAATTGGTTTCGCATGCCGCGGTGAATATGCATTCGAATACTAGTAGTCTTTTTTTTTTTTCCTGTAGATCCAAAGGGGAGCAACGCCATGGACAATGGAGCGTTGTGGGAATTGCTAACTCCACCGTAGAAAAAGCTTCCTCAGAGTAATTTGATCTACATTCTTTTACCGAGTCGATTGTTATGTTCATTTCTCAGTGATGGTCACGTCATATGTTGATACGGAACGGAAGAGCGTGGAAAGGGGTGATCTGAAGAATGCAAGTGCAGACTGCGACGGGGAAGACGGGCCTGAAAGAGCCCAGAAGGAGAGGAGGGATGCAATAATCGTTTGACTGAGGAGAGATCTCCGTGGATCGCGGTTCCCGTGCAGAGAATTAACAAGCTGGTTTCTTTTCTTGGGCCGTATGTTAGCCCAGGCGGCTCGCTGCCGTCAGCGCGAATCCACAGCCGCATCTTTTGGATTTGACGGCATCCGTGCGCCCTAGATGGTCGGGAAATAAAATACCCCGACCACCCTCTGGGCGCAGAATACAACATTGCTGTGCAACCTGTGCCAAGTTTCTTCAGTTCAGTCATGAACGATTCTGCAGAAAGATGTACATGTGTGCTGCTATTCGCGTCTAAGAAGATGGCCTGGTCATTCCATTATGGCCAAATACAGCGGTGTGTGCAGTATGAACACGATG
The DNA here is from genome assembly GCA_030378355.1 of Eleusine indica. Taxonomy (NCBI): domain Eukaryota; kingdom Viridiplantae; phylum Streptophyta; class Magnoliopsida; order Poales; family Poaceae; genus Eleusine; species Eleusine indica. The sequence goes on from CM059500.1 coordinate 48,404,992, forward strand.
AATTTGGGGGGAGGGATCAGATCCGTCGGATGAACTGTTTGTTTACACAACCTACGCTCTGCTGAAATTCGAGCAAAACAGAGGTTCCGATCGTGTTCTGCACATGCTTCCACTGGAGGTGGAGAGAAGGGTCGCCGTTCGTTGCGGATTGAACGGCATCCGTGCCACTAGGGTGCTCGGGGAATGAAATACCGACCACCCCCGGAGGCCCGGACGGGGAACGAGCCATGGACGCTTCCGTTCCCGTCGCTGTTCGCCGCCGTCCAAGGTGTTTGGGTGACAAGACACTGCTAGCCTACTCCGATCCGCCGCGCAGACTGATCTCAAGGTCTCGATGCTTCTCTGCTCTCGCCGCAACGCGCGCTGCACGAAGCTTATAGACCACAGCAGGGGCCGTCTGCGAGTGCCGTCGGCATTGGCGTCGACCAGCAACCGCGCCATCACCTCATCTCTCTCTCTCTCTCTCGCATTCGGCGTTCGGTTGTCGTTTAATCTGTTCTGTTCGTTCAAACTGATTATTGCAACTGTCAGGCATCAAGCAGGAGTCACGACGATTGGTGGAGTTCTCGATCGAGGTAAGTGGTATCGACGACTTAACTACAGTGAGCTCCATTGGTCACTGAATTTTCGTCAGACAACGGCTGCTGTTTCTTTCTGAACTCCATTCCTCTCATTTCCATCTCCATCTAGTAATGAACAACAACAAAAGGTTTCCTACTACGCGATTCGGACACAAGAATTGATCGCAGCAGCACCCAGGATGATAAACAAACAGGGGTCATACATGTAACGACGCGTGTGCACGAGACGACGCTGCTTCTGCCACACTGTCATCGACATACGGAGACAGCATATCGATCGAGACGTGCTGTCCAGAAACCGCAGGCGATTTCATTCTCCCGTGTACGTGTCGAAACCTCGTCGCACAGGCCCAAGGCGGGTCACGAGCTGCCCTTGGCGCGCGCATGAGTTGGATTGGATCGATGTGGCGGCGACGGTGACCGACCGGAGTTTCACTGTTTAAAATATTAGCTATTAATTTTAAAAATTATAGATTAATAGTTTGAAAATAACTCTATAATTATATAATTATAAATTATTTTATATTTATTTTTTACAAAACATAAGAACGTCAATTGATCTTTTAAAAAATAAAACATTAATTATTAATCATATTACTAATTTATTTTTATTTATAGCAATATAAAATAATTAGTATGACTCTAGAAATGCTATTTTTCCGATATTACCCTCAAACTGATAAACTATTGATCAGTAGTTATGTTTTTAGATTATCGAATCTAAATTATTGGATCAAACTATTAGCCAATAATTTTTAAAAACTCATGACCAATATTTTGGACAGTAAAACTCATCTTAGACCGGGCTGAGCATCGATGACACTGCATGCATGCCATCCCTGATCAGTCGATAATTAATGATGTAGAATTGTACGGTATTTTAGATCATTAATTAGTACGTATGAGTGCCCGATAAATCCGTGTCGAGATAGACGACGACGTCCCTCTCTCACAATTCGACAGACGCAAAACTAATCAATGACAACATGAAACCCGATACAATAACGACGACGCAAATCTAATCAGAATCAGCATGTACGTACAGATCGCAGAGCAGGGCAATAAGGCCGATATCCCGGACCCGGACGATATTTTCCGGAGACACGCACGGAATTCCGCGGAGGGAGCACATGCATGCATGCTAGTCGCCACCTCGCCTACGCAAGGTATGTCGTCGTCGTAGAGCCAGCAGTCCACTGCATGCATGGCTTTGTTGTTACAATAAGCCCCCAGCCACGCTGCCCTCACAAGGCAACAAACAATCCCATGGGTTTTGACGCCATCGATCCGGCCGGTTATTGAGCGATCGATCCTCACACCTCAGCACATATAGCTAGTATAGCATGACCCCCAACTTCACGAGCAGATTCTCTCGCGCGCGCGCCGTCCCACCGCGTTCGTTGCAGGCATGTCCGGGCCTCGCCATCATCACACCGATACGTGAGATCAAGCTCTTGTCGGATATATTTCAGATGTTCCAGTTCAGTACACAATATGAATGACCATCCATATATACGCATGTGCATGCTTGCCCTGGAGTCTGGACTCTGGTGAGGAGAAGCAGCCACGCCACCCGTGCGCATGCGAAAGAGCCGAGCCACCCGTGGGCCGTGGCATGGCTTCTGCCTGCGCTAGGCTACCATTGTTCAGCGCATATTCCAACCTGTGTGCCAGCTCCCCTTGCTTGACACGGTGGCAGGTTTTATTTTAACTGGAATTATCCATGCATGACAAAGCATTGTAGAGACATAAACACATGTACTAGTGCATTGCACTTGACAAAAGAGTCCTAAAACATCTATATGATATTTAACTACCTTAAGGGGCAACCTGTGTATATATCCTAAACGCGAAAAAAAATAGAGAAAACAGTGCCACGAGTTCCAAATAATAAATGGAACCCCTCTGCCATTAGTACTCTCTTTCCTTATCATTTCCTCAGAAAACAATAAAGTCACGTGAGTGACGAACCAGGGCATGAACCTCTCGCAGATCACTATAAAGAAACGTTAGCCTTTGTCGAGGCACTTGCTTTGAAAACCAGTTCACGGCCCGCGCTCTTTCCTACCTTCGTTGTTGAAGTGAGAGGCGAGCATATAGTGAAATATATAATCAAAGAAGGGATACATAGTGCAGATTCGATGATGTCGCGGGAACGCAAGAAAGCAACAGGAGCTGCTCTGCATGACAAGCTTCAGATCCTGCGCTCCATCACCCACTCTAACGCGGTAACAGCAGTTACTAGTATAGTGTTTCTCGTGCATATTCTGCCCCACTCATGCATTCTGCGGTATACCACATAGCAGTACGTACGTTCACATTCCTATATGTGTGTGCCTCTTCTTGTTTCAACTACGTACATGTAGATATTTGTTTTCAAAGTACTGAGATCATACTGTATGTGACGTTTCAAGCCTATTAACTCGATCTTAACAAATTTTGTGAAAAAAACTAGATTCTCTGAATGAGCAAAATCAAGCTTTAGTAGGGACGATGGGCCTGACATTTTGTTAGTTTCGTTGTGCTCACCATCATATATTCTTCCATGGTTACAGCTGAGCGAGAACTCCATACTCATGGACGCGTCAGAGTACATAAAGAAGCTGAAGCTGAAGGTCGTTAAGCTCAACCAGGAGACCGCATGCGAGGAAGACACACTAAGGCAAACAAATCCCACCCCGACGGTAAAACAGTTCGGATTGATTATCTGTTCTTTTTTTCCTTGCAAACACTACCTCGGATGTTCTTTTCATACTGACCACGATAAAAGCATATGTGCAATCAATAATATAGTGTAGTGCGTTTTGGTAGTAACTGACATGTATCAATCATGAGCTTCATCAGGATCCGATTCGATCAATGCAGGTCACTGTGGAAACCCTAGGTCGTCACGGGTCGTTTGCCGTCAACGTGTTCTCTAACAAGAACTGCCCCGGGCTACTTGTTTCGATCCTTCAAGCGTTTGATGACCTGGGCCTCAACGTACTCGAAGCCACGGCATCTTGCGCCGATACCTTCCATCTTGAGGCTGTCGGAGGAGAGGTATTACAAGAGCTCAATCAATGCTAGTTGTTACAGGTCCAGCCAATCCCCTTACAGTTTTATCCATGTGCTAATGTTCAGTTTCTTTTTTCATGCACAACCATCTGACGATGCAGAATACGGTGGAGAGTGTGGATGAGCATCTTGTGAAACAAGCCGTGCTCCAGGCTATCAGGAACTGCCCGGAAGGCGGTCCCGAACAAGAGTAGTGCAACAGCAGATCATTCCAGTATGATGTGCATCCATGTCGTCGATCCCGTTCTTTGCGAGAAGCTTCGTTTTGGTGATCAATTATTCTATCCGACGTGATCTCTGGTGATGAAGAAATTGTTCTGAAAATTTGTAACATTCTAAGTGTGTACTATTAGTCGGCTCTATATATGTACGTAGCCAGTGGCGTGGGAAGGTGTAACATGTGCTATTCCTTTTACTGATCAAAATATGATCATGGTTTTTCCTATCTTGCTTGCTACATTGTAGAGTGAATGAAATTGCACAAGTTACTGAACTTGTCTTCGTACGCGGGCACGAAAATTAAACTGACCGCAGCAATCTCAGAAGCGCAGAAACCGTGTTCAATCATGCATGTGAGACTGGATGATCCATTCTCTAACTTTACCTGTCACAAACAAGTCTGTTTGAGCAGTTGATCCTTACTTATTCCAGAAGTATTGCCTGTCTGAGCAACTTGGTGGCATCATATGCTTACAATATGGCACCGTACCAAGACATGGAAAAGACAGGAATCCAATGAGCCATCTGACTGCAGAGCCACCAGTTACCAACAAATCAAGCATATAGCTCCAATATCCAGGGAATGCAGCCAATGAAAAGACAGGGAATGAGAGAGCATGGGAGACAACTGGCCACTCACGTTACTCTGGCGCCATCTCTCTCTTAGGACAACGGCATGCAGCTCAGGGCACAGCCTACTGTTTCTTTCTTCAGGGAGCACGCACTACACGAAGTGGAGTCCGGAGGTGCTACTATGCGCTCGTGATCTCTATCCTTGTGAATGAGACACAGCAACATCTTGCATTGGAGAGGAAGAATACAGATTAGCTGCGGACGTCTCGAAAGACGCGGGGGGAATATTGCGTCCATCGACATCCATGTGGTGAGAGTCGAGGGCCAGCTCAGCTTATCATATCTGCTGTGAGTTCTCATCTCTTTGGCTCTGCTCTACCCATCCTTACAAGTTACAACGGTTATGATGGTATGTCATGTGCCATGTATCAAAACTCGGCAGCCTTCTTGGCCGCTCTTGCCATCCTTCTGAGTTTTCTGGCAGCAGAGAACAGGGGCACTAGCACTACTCCCGGCATGTGCTGCATGAGGAAGTGGGGAGCAGAGGCAAGATCAGAGTCACCAACTCACTATAGGGCCTTCTCTCTTTCTGCCAGAAAGTGGGCTTTTTAAAACACATGTGGGCTTTACATGATCGTGGGCTGGTAGCTCAGCATGAGCTACCGGCCTAGAACACCAGGTTGGGAAGCCCACCAGGTAGATCAGCTTGAGATACTGGAGGCCGGACCTTGGCCCTATAAGTACCTTTTCTTTTCTTTTCCATGTGAACGATAAACTTATTTTTTTTCAAAATAATTCATAGTGATAAAAGATATACGATGGGCTGTGATCCTCATCACCACTGCATAAAAAGGTCCTACTATGAATTCATATTTAACTAGTCTTACGTAGGGATAGGCAAAAAAATCCGTAAACCAAACACCAAAATCAAACTTGAACTGATATAAACCGTTATTTTGAAGCTATTTGGTTAAGTGAAATTATTTCAGTTAGTAAAATTGTCTATTTAGATTTTGGGAAATTTTTCTATAGGAGACACTTTAATGTTGATTTTGTCTTTTGGACACTGGATCGTTTCTTTTGGTCTCGTAGACACTGAAAAAATGTGCCTTTTGTCTGCAAGACACTATAGCGATAAAAGTGACTATTTTTAAATTTTTTATCTTAATGTACAAAACACATTGGAACTTTAAATTTAGCACAAGCATACATTATATTAAAAAATCATAATTGTATTACAAAACACTTAATTCTCTATAGTAGTTGAGGCAGATTAATGTAAGAAATCCTTCATTCTCCTTCAAGTCATTGTTCATGTATGATTTTGAGTTACCATGATATATTAGTATCACTTTTGTATCGTCTTTACTCTTTACACCACAAAACTTCATAGGAAGACAATAGTTTTTAAAATTTAGGTTAAAAACCACAATTTGAAATAATCAAACTGAAATATTTTGGTTAATTAGGTTATGGTTTCCATTTTCTCTAAATTATTTAGATTTCTCGAAACCGAAAATTTTTAAAACCAAGAAAACTGAACCGTAATAACCAAATGGATTAAGTGATAATGCATCGTGTTCATGTACGGATCACCAGCTATAATATCAACACAACGTAGAGGTAGCATATTCCACAGATGCTTCAAACAATGCGGTGCTAGTGCCGGCTGGTGCAGAGGGAGACGAACGAAGCAGTCGCTCGCAGAGGCCAAGCCCAACGACCCAATTCATGCCGGGACAAAGGGTCGCCGCGGTCGCTGCCAAAACGCGCCCGCCAGAGGCAGCGCCGCCCCTTGGCTTCACCGGTGGAGCGGCGTGCTCCCCTGAAACCGACGTGTACCCAAACCCATCACTCATCAACGGCCGGAGAGCGACAGAATCATCGCCTCGGACTCGTGTTCCGGGCTTCGTTGAAACTGCGAACCAGAGAGACGACGCATGTGTGCAGTGGTGCCGTGCAGGAGCTGTTGCTCTCGCACGCATGGAAAATTCAGTGTCCGCTTCGTGTGGCATCCAGACGCTACGAGAATTGTGGATAAAGTTCGACGCAGTCAGAGCGATGGTGCTAACATTCCGAATGCGGACTTGTGGACTGCAAAGTTGGAGACCAATAATTTAGTAACTCTGAGACCGAAGACATGAACATGATATAAGTTCAGAGCTTATTTCTCTGAAGTAACAAATCTGAAGAAGGACTGATGAATATTCATGGCTTGGTTCAAAATGAGAGATTCTGAAGTAATTTGTTCTTTAAATTCCAAGTGGCGAAACAGCATCCCATATCATTAGGTGTGCCAATCGCATTACTGAACTCTTTGTATCTACTTGCGACCAACGACGTCAGTGGCGCACTAGTGAGCCGAGAGGATCATGCCGGGATCGTCGTTAGCTTGACAGTTTTTGACCTTTTGCGTCACTCGTCAGCGCTGCTTTGTCTCCTCACGTGGAAAATTCGATGAACCAGCCGAATAACTTCTGAACACAGTGCTGAAAAGGAGGTCTCACTGAAAACGATAGGGGTAGGGCATATGTTTGGTGCGAGATGGACATCATCTTTGAACGGATTACTGATTGGTTTGCACTGTACGGCCTTGCAAATGGACGACTGGAAAATGTGAGCCTGCCAGCTGTGTTGATGGTGTCTTTCTGTACAAATAAAGAGTCTTACTGGCATGATTAGCGGCAACTTGCAGAGTTACAATCTCGTGCTGTTCACTAACAATGATTTTGACTGTTGAGAGTGAAATGTTACAGCTAGCCTCGTCTGTGCCTCTGTTTCCACTGGGGCAACAAAACAGAAGATTTTATCTGTCGTCATTCACCAGAGGTCTACAGATAAAACAACGTCTGTCTCGGAATGTACTGATGGAAATATATTGATTTTCTGGGACGTGGTATAGTGATGGTTCTAACTGTCAAGATTAAACACGTCATTTCATCAACGGATTCTTGACTTTTTACCTAACGAAGTACGTACCACTAGTTGCTAACCTTGAGACTTCAGTCAACAAATGGAGGATAAACACGTCGCATCATGAGTCTATGCAGATCAGCACATCATAATCATGTGGTTATGAACCGTCGTAAATTTATTAACACATCATAATTGTCATTCTCACTTTTCGATGAAATTTTCTCTCTTTTAAATACATAATTATCTCTATCTCTCTCTCTTTTACTGTGTACCCACCTTTTTCACTTCTCTTGGAATTCCGTGTGACCGAAGCTAAAACGTCAAAATATTGAGACGGGAGTAAACACGAAGGATGATTGAACATTACATAGTGTAGTAGACCATTGACTCTAGGTGCACAAGTGCCAACACTCTGCTGGTTTTCTTATGTTTGAACACAATAATAATGCTTACTTGTTGTGTTAACATAGCCTTAGCATGATAAGATATTTTGATTGTTACGACTATGATATTTTCATATCATGTTATTATTAAACAACGTTGTTAACGAAATAATTTTCGACGAGGTAGAGTGAGATCTACATTTTTCACATCTGTCCAAGTCAAAGATGAGGCAAAAATATTTTTAAGTAATAGTACGTTTGGCAACTCAATATTTGGTGCTTTCATCAATTGATGCCCCGTGAGCACAGATATTTGAGCCTATTAAGCATTTCTGGAAAGTTACCAAAATGCAATGATATCAACATCCACCTGTACGTGCCAAAATCTGGTTTGCGTCAGAAAGAAAGAAACAACCAAAATGTTTGGCTGGTTACTGTTTGATTCTAATATTTTTCGAGCGATCCGGTTTGATTACAAATGAAAGCTTATCCGACAGGGCCAACAAATATTCCAAAACAAGAACCATCCAGTGATGATTGTGACGTCTCTACAATTTATATCGTTAGCCTGCAAGCCCTTTGGCACCATCTGCCGTTGTTGATTTGGCCATCTATACCGATCGATCACCAACAAAAAACAAGGAATCACAGCTCTAGAAAATTAGAACAGTATGTCGTGTTACCAACAGAATGTCACGGGCCAAAAGATAGCACATCATGCATGCTACTATATATAAACTGATACGCGATGCATGCTATGCACTGCAAACACTTGACTTGTAGATTACCGTATAGCTGCAGTGCGGTAGTGTTGGACATGGCTTCTTCTCTGTCAGTCCTGGTGCTATTGTGCCTAGCGGCGGCAGCATCGGCCCAACTGTCGCCGACATTCTACTCCACGTCGTGTCCCAGAGCTCTTGCCACCATCAGGAACGCTGTCACGGCCGCGGTGGCGCGGGAGCCTCGTATGGGAGCCTCCTTGCTCAGGCTCCACTTCCATGACTGCTTTGTGCAAGCAAGTCTCACTCTCTCTTGTACCTAATTTTGACTAACGTCAATTAGATAGGGTTCACGTTACGTCGATAATATCTTAGTGTGCAGATTAGTTAACTCAATTAGTACGTAATATTCTCTGATGTGACCGTAGGTTATTAGACCTCCTATTTGCGGTACGGTACTTGTCACTTGAAATTGTCACTGTCAGAGACTAAAAGTCCATGACCTCATAATCTGTTCAATTAAGTTCGTTTCAATTAACTTTTCGTTTAGAAACATATTATTCATACTTAAATTTCTTGCACCAATCGAATTAGTGAAATACGTATGAAATAACATGTGTGAAATTATTATTGTATCAATCAGGGCTGCGACGCGTCCGTGTTGCTGAACGACACTGCCACTTTCAAGGGGGAGCAGGGTTCGTTGGGGAACATCGGATCGATCAGGGGCTTCGGCGTCATCGACAACATCAAGGCGGCGGTCGAGGCCGTGTGCCCGCAGACCGTCTCTTGCGCCGACATCCTTGCCGTCGCCGCCCGCGACTCCGTCGTCGCGGTAAGAAACACCACATGCATGTGCAATAATTACTGAACTCATCAACACTGTAATAATTACTTGATCACGACCTGGTGGGTGCAGTTGGGAGGGCCTTCGTGGACGGTTCCTCTCGGAAGGAGGGACTCGACGACGGCGAGCTTAACTCAGGCCGACAGCGACCTGCCCCCTCCCAACTTCGATCTCGCTAACCTCACCGCCGCGTTCGCCGTAAAGGGGCTGAGCAGAACCGACATGGTTGCTCTATCAGGTATACCACTCTTGTTATTTTCTGAACCTTATTACTACATGGAAAAATGATGGGTTCCATTATTCCAGACACTAATATTAACTCTGAAGAATGAACTCATCACACGCACGCGTGCTGATGATTTTGCAGGCGCGCACACGATCGGGCAGGCGCAGTGCCTCAACTTCCGGGACCGGATCTACAACGAGACCAACATCAACGGCGCCTTCGCCACGCTGCGCCGGGGCAGCTGCCCCAGGCCGACCGGCAACGGCGACACCAACCTGGCGCCGCTGGACACCACGACGGGCAACCTGTTCGACAACGTCTACTACTCCAACCTGCTGTCGCAGAAGGGGCTCCTGCACTCCGACCAGGTGCTCTTTAACGGCGGCGCCACTGACTCGCTGGTCCAGACCTACGCCACTAACCCGACGCGGTTCAACAGCGACTTCGCCGCGGCCATGATCAAGATGGGCAACATCAGCCCGCTCACCGGGACGCAGGGACAGGTCAGGCGCGCATGCTCCAGGGTCAACTAGTAGGACTCCCAAGTGATGATCGAGCTGTGACCACGTGTGTGGAAAGATAATAAGGCCGGCTACGGCCATTGCTCGATCGTTGTGGTGTGTTTGTGCTTGCATTGTGTACAAGAACAGCCCTTTCTTTTGGATTGGATCACCACTCACCAATAGTGTGTGTCTGGAACCCGAGAAAGTGAGTGGCGTGTCGCCTACCCAACTTTCTGAACTTTCTCAAGGGCCCCCCATGCAAATGCATGTTGGATTTAAGAATCCCTTTGCTTAATTTACGCCATAGTGTCTGCACTCTTATACTGCAGTTGCGAATTGTCATGTGCTAGTTTTTCAGTTACTAATGCACTGTTGCTCAGACGAAGAATTTTATTTTAAACGGTCCTAAATGAATGGAGCTGTTGATTTCTGTTGTTGTAGCTAGAACAAGCCATATCAGTATCAGCTTATTATTACTGTGTGGCTAAAGCAGCAATTGGGTCGGCGTCCACAAGTATGCTTATTTCGTGGAAAGACGTAAGGCTCCACGGCCATCAATGTTGACCTTCCGCGTCACGCTAATTCAGACGAGTTGCCTCTACTATTAGTCTATTACATACGGAAACTGTGAGGAAAGACCCAAAAACATTGTGTCTTATCGAAGCTTTTGATTGCGACAGTATAATGACAATATGTTAGGATATATACATACAAGGCCCGTGACTGGCATCCACATCTTTGCTCAACTGGTGGATGGCTACACGGCGCTGTTTTGCTCAATAGGGTTAAATAATAATTAGCTGTACAACACAAACTTAGTTGAATGCTAACTGATCACAGTCAATAAAGTTTTGCTGTTTTCAGAACATACTGACATATTAAGTGCTGATCAGGCAGCCTAATCTATAAGCTGACAGTTAAATTTAGGAACACCCTTCGTCAAAAAAGAAACATAAATAAATGGATTCCATGCTCTTTAGCACTCTGCCATGCAAGTTGCAACGTGGGTACTCCACTCGCTTGCGTGCATGTCGCGATCGACGTTCAAATTCTAATCCTAGAAAGGACAGAGAGTTTTTTATACGCTGAATTTGAGGCCAAGACAAATTTGGCATGGCATGCTCGTTTCTGTTAATTAAGCCCCACATGAGTGCTCCGTGCAGGGCACTTTTCTTCGTTCGCGTGCGTGTAGTAGTGCTTGTTTATTGACTTGTTGAAATATCTTGGACTGAATCTTCTTATCCTTCTGACGATATTATTTCTTTTGAGAACATTTTGAAAAACACGTCAGGACATGTGGTTGATGATTGAATGTTTTGCATGTTGTATTAGATTTATAACAGTTTTGTTAGACCATCTACACATTGTTAAATTTTTTGTTGAAGATGGATGCCTTATTCAGGGCCGGTCCTGTGGGAGGGCAAAAGGGGCGGCCGCTCTGGTCCCCTTCCCAGACACTTACAAGTACAGATTAGTATCGTGTGAAGTCTATAGTTACTGATATAACCTAAAATTCTAACTAAATGAAGCTAGCATTTTGTAGGACGCATAAATTTTATTCAAGACTCTCAGGATTCTTAGCACATGCACACGTTAGGACACTAAGTTTTATCCACCGTCATTGCTTACCTCTTTGTTGCCCAAACATATTATAATAAGTCAATAATTCACCTTCCTTTTTCACCACACGCGAACACATCACAAACGTGTCAAAACCATATATAGTTTGATCTAGAGTTTCAGGATGAAGATAGTAGGATTTTGCTGCTATGACATTGAGGTCTCAGCTCGCGTCTTTGATCTAGTCTGCCCCTAAGTTATTGATGCATCACCAACGATGATGAATTAATTTTTTAGTTCAACTTATTTCACTTATCCTCTTGGTCATTTCGTACAATGCATGCATCTGACCGTGATAAAAGAAACAGACGAGCAAATATACTGATCAAATCATAGAATAAAACCTTCCATATTTTTTTAAGTTATAAGTTAATATATTAAATTTATCTACGGCAAAATCTACTAATGTTAATAACGAGATTTTATTTCAGATAGTAAAGTCATAAAAATAATCATAATTCTAAATAGAAAGGGGTATATATACTAACAATTTTCATATCGTATCAAAGGACCCTAATTTTTAGATTCGCTCCGGGCCACTGTAAACTAAGGACCGGCCCTGGCCTTATACCATAGTAAAGTCCCAAAAATACAATGGAATAACAGAATCCATGCAGGAGGAGACATCAAACTTTGCGCTCATTTTGAGGCCGAAATCTACTAACCATCCTTGCTCTGTAGCTCTGAAAAAAAACCCCTCTACAACATCAGGTTTCAGGCATAATCAAACAACAGCCGACATAATCAAAGGGACATTTGCAGACACGTCCAGCTGACATTTTTGAAGTGATTCTAAGCCATCGATGAATGTGCATTGTACATGTACTACTCCTGTCCATCACTCGCCAACTTGCAGCCTTTGATTAGGCTCGATACAAATCAAAGTATACAATAATAATACTAATAATAAAGAGCATAGCATGTACCCAAAGCTAGAACCTGCTCCGGGCTATATATATCTGCATGCAATGCGACCCATAGCATCGCATTCCACAAGCATCCTTATCTCGATCTGCCCTGCACGTAGCTTCATTGCCTTGCTTCTTGCAGCTACTAGTAGTTAACTAGGCTAGCAGTAGCAGTCTTATGCGCTCTCGGCATGGCCTCTTCAGCGTCATTCTTCTTGCTGCTCCTGTGCATGGCTGCCGTGGCCTCGGCGCAGCTGTCGCCGACGTTCTACGACACGTCCTGCCCCAACGCGCTGTCCACCATCAAGAGAGCCGTGACGGCCGCAGTGAACAAGGAGAATCGCATGGGGGCGTCGCTGCTCAGGCTTCACTTCCATGACTGCTTTGTCCAAGTAAATTCAAATTCCCCTCTCTCAATTAATCTCTCATGGCATTCATGCATGAACGTACGGGTATTATAATTTTTACAATCCTTGATGTGACATCAGTAGCTTCAAATACTCTCACAGCAGTCTGTTCACTTGGCTCGCTTAAAGTAACTACCACAACATCAGTTAGTTTCCTCACTGACAGGGAAGATAGCACTAGTGGAAATAATCCTTCCAATTTGAGTCTTAGTCGTAATAAGAGCTAGTATCAATTTACTAGCGATCGTTTTCGACACTGTACGTACTAACAAGATTACTGTGCATGACGTTAGGGGTGCGACGGTTCCGTGCTGCTGGCGGACACGGCCACCTTCACCGGCGAGCAGAATGCAGTCCCGAACATGAAGTCGCTTCGGGGCTTCGACGTCATCGACAACATCAAGTCGCAGGTCGAGGCCATCTGCAAGCAGACCGTCTCCTGCGCCGACATCCTCGCCGTCGCCGCTCGCGACTCCGTCGTTGCGGTAAGCAAGGCTACTACTATACTTCCTTCCGATCCTCTAACTTCTTGACCACATCCAGCATCAAATTATATTGGACCCGTCTTCTCATGAGAAAGTCCTTATAGCATGTACATACTGAACATATATTATCTACATCATCAATCTTGTTTTGAGATTCGTGCTATATACACTATAGTCTAAAGAACACATGATAAAGTACATGTGAGAACTAGATTTCACCAATCTCGATATAGAACATATGGTGTAGATAGTACATGTTTAACATGTACATATGAAAAATTCACTTTGGTCTTCTCATCACGCAAATACTAATGTTTTGCAGCTTGGAGGGCCTTCATGGACAGTTCCTCTGGGACGCAGGGACTCCACAACCGCGAGCTCGTCTCTGGCTAACAGCGACCTGCCGCCTCCCTTCTTCAACCTCACCGACCTCATCAGCGCCTTCGACAAAAAAGGCTTCACCGCCACAGATATGGTTGCCCTCTCCGGTACTACACCACTCGCTCGCTCGATCCTTCCCTTCCTTTCTTCAAGTTACGTTCTTGCCATGAAAACTCAAGTTGATTCTGGCACGCATTGCAGGGGCGCACACGATCGGGCAAGGGCAGTGCCAGAACTTCAGGGATCACATCTACAACGACACCAACATCAACCCGGGGTACGCGACGTCGCTCAAGGCAAACTGCCCCAGGGCGACCGGCAGCGGCGACACCAACCTGGCGCCGCTAGACCCGACCACGTCCTACACCTTCGACAACGCCTACTACAGCAACCTGCTCTCCCAAAAAGGGCTCTTTCACTCCGACCAGGAGCTCTTCAACGGCGGCAGCACTGACAACACGGTCAGGAACTTCGCGTCCAGCACCGCGGCGTTCAGCAGCGCCTTCGCGTCGGCCATGGTGAAGATGGCGAACCTCAGCCCGCTGACTGGATCACAGGGACAGATTAGGCTCACCTGCTCCAAAGTGAATTAAAATTTACTTATTAATAGTCACCATACATCAAAAGGTTTATTGCAAGGGAATAAGGCTAAGGCCATATTTTAGTGTGTGTGTGCGCACTTAGTTGAATGAGACGAAGTGTGTGTGGTACTGAGAAAGTGTCATGTATCAACAAAACCAAAAATTTGGGCTTCATATGCAAAGGCATGGATGATTCCCTTGGTTAATCATGTACTTTTATGCCCCCTAGCTAATCCTAAAAATATGCTCAGCTCGTCATTTGTGCCATCGGTGAACAATACTGCTGTCATTTACGAATATACTAGAAGGTTAGAAATTATATTATGCTATAAAATCTGAAGAAGGACTACCTTTTTTAATACTGAAAAGGTTTCCATTCCATTATGCTATAAACTGATGTTTATTATGTACCATAAGATTTGGCTTACGGTACACAATAAACATATCTGATGAGGCTAGCGATAACATATCTGTAACGGAGGGAGCAGCTTTTAATCCCAAAAAAATGACAATGTGTAGTCCGGCAGTATCGTTTTGCTTTCCCAGTCGACGACAATGTGTAGTCTAAAGGCTATCTTTATTTTCTCTTACGTTTTCTTTTGTTGCCTTTATTTGTACAGCTGCCAGCATGCTCTGCTGTGCGGTTAGACTCTGTAATTTGCTCGTTTTTCTACTTCCTTAATAAACGGTAGTGCTCCTGCCTCTTTTCAAAAAAAAAAAAAATCCCAAAAAAAACCTATCTAGTATTATCTAATGAAATATGCAAGGATATATAACTTTTTTTTTTAAGAAATACAATACAAAAGCAAGCACTTATAAATACATACAAGCACTATCACACACACACACACACCACCCTACCACTATGAGCATATCCAAAAGACTGATTCCGTTGATCTTGATATTCATGAAGACACTATATAGGCGCCTGACTGTATTAGACATCACTTATATCACTAAAAAATTAGTTAGCCTTAAATGCAATAATCGGGATGGGTCTAGGACTCGAACTGTAGACATGTTTCACCATAAGGATCCTAACCAGTCGAGAGGTACCGACAGTTGCCTCAAAAGCTAAGATTGAGAGAGTTCACCAACAAAAAATTTGCGTATCAAAATATTATATATATTATAAAATATTATTTTTTATTTCATAATTAAGTCCATCACTGTTTTAATTTTCTGTTTAGATTTTTTTCAAGAAAATGGCATTGTTGTTTTAAATGAAAGAGTAGCAAAGTGTCCATGTGTTGCTACGGGCTTAAAAAACTAAAACACTCTTTATATTTAAATATAAATTATTTACATAATATAATTATTAGATATATATAATATTATTGACATTTTTTACATAAAAGTTCATATTTGTATTTTCGTTGGTGCTTTTTAGTATATCATTTTATATGTCAAAAGTAACAATTTTTCATCACTTTTTACGATATTCTAATGATTTCCACATGTAGTGTCGTTTGAGTGTTATGTTGTAAAATTAAATGTCATGATATTAAAAAAAGCTCAAATATGAGAAATACCGATATGAAGCCCAACTCGTCATGCAAAGAGGATTTTTTTATAAAACTATGACGCCTATAAGACACCCCTGGATCTCCATGAAGCCCAACACAAGGCCAAGGTCGTGGCCCAATGCCTAAAGATTTCTATAAGCTTTATCCGAAAGGAAAAAAATTAATTCACGCAGTCCAGAAAGAGCACTATATTGCAACTTGATTTTGAACTTGAAGACTTGCTCTAATGGGAAAAGTTAAAACATGAAAATTATAGATCTCGTTGAGGCCTTTTTGAAATATATGTGGATCATATTATTTGGACTTCGGAGCTAGGAGATATAGGCCCCGCACAGAGATCTGTGTAGAGGAGTCTGAATCTAAACAAATATTTTTGCATCGCATATTTAGAAACGAAAACTGCGGAATCTGTATATTCATTGAATACCAAAGTTGTAGAACTTTTTGAGGGCTACGTGATAGAGTCCGAGTTTGACTCATTTGAGCTCCGGACGAGAGAGTTATGAGTTTTTTAATTTGGTACTTGATATAGAAGTTACGAAACCGATTTGGATTCAATCTCTAGCTTTGTGGACACAAAGTGGACGACCGCACCTCAACTAATAGATTGTAGAGAAGAGATTTCTGCCTCTGCAACATACGTTACATTATTAAAAATTTCCAGCGCTACACGTGTGTCCGCCTTTGTAAAGGATAAGCAACGCCATTATTAATTAGAAAGTGTCTGTTTCGATTACTACAACTTGGCTCAGTAGCGTCTAGATTGGTATAGCTGCTTTTCAGGAATAGTGAACGTGCTAGGGCACATGAATATGAAAAAAACATAGATGTCGATGCTAACATGTAACACTTCTGATGTTCCAAATTTAAATGTCTCATGCGTAGGGTCGGACTAGGATAGAGTTTTCTTAGACAAATGCTGACCTTTCCTCCTGACCAGTCCAATGGATTTGTCCAAGCTGTTTCGTCCGCTAATACTGAAGTTCCACGCAACACGAATACAGGACGAACCATGTGGGCCCATGGTCAATATGTAGATAGCTACATGAAAATGATGTTCTATTCGTACTATAGCCTATCCTAGTCGGTAAACGAGTTATTATTTGTGCATGCATATTATATATATGTATATTCAAACCATTAAAGAAACTGAATTATATAAGTCATATGTGTTCCCAAATTTCTAGAGGAACTGAACTACCACATGATAAAACTACATGATCCTTTACAAAAATGATTTATTTTTATCTATCAAACAAAAATTGAAGATTGTTATTTTTTCTATCAAGTTATAGGTTAGAGAAAGAATATTAAAATATAGTAACTAAAGATAAGATATGCTTTGATGTAAGTGCTAGCACATATATATATTGTGTCCAGTGGCATTGCATTTCGCTTCTACTATCAAATGCTTATACTGGTGCACACCATGCTACAGAATAATAGATAATGCAGTGATTTGAAACATACTGTTGATGACACGTGCCGCCTATCTTCCTTGACGAGCGTTGAGTACCTACCACTCTGCTCTATTGCGAGAGATAGCTGTGCATGATTACATATCCAATGAGACAAAATGCATATCCTCTTCACGCAGATAACTCTATGCAATTGGTACACAGACTCTCTTTTCAAAAAACAAAAAATGGTCCACGTACAGACTTTTCCCTGAGCGATAAATGACAAGGTGCTGAGATGGCTGTTGGCTGCACTGCACAGCCTTCAATTTGAGTTGGACACGACGATGTCCCAAGTTGTAGTTTTGTACTATGCACATATATATATATATATATATATATATATATATATATATCTATATATCTATATATATATATATATCATATGTTGGGCAATAACAGTGTATATGGCTGATAATAGTGGCTAGCTGAACGACGACGACGATGGTTGCTGCTTGCTGGCATTTCGAGACTAAGTCTTGACCAACCTGCACCCGTTTTGAATGATCTGTACCTGACGACCCTATAAATATGCATGGAGTACGTTCAGCATCCCATTGCAAGCCACAGCCAATAGAAGTGCATCTGGGTAGCTGCCTCTACAACGCAGCAAACACACATCCAGATATACCCTCTCTTGTAGCTAGCCATGGCCTCTACAGCTTGCCTTATTAGCCTGCTGGTGATCATGGCTCTGGCCTCGGCAGCATCGGCGCAGCTGTCGCCGACGTTCTACGACACGTCGTGTCCCAAAGCTCTTGCCACCATCAAGGCGGCTGTGAACGCCGCGGTGGCGCAGGAGCCTCGCATGGGGGCCTCCTTGGTCAGGCTCCACTTCCACGACTGCTTTGTGCAGGCAAGTCCATCTCTCTCATGCATAGCGCCGGCGGCGAACCCTTATTCATTTCTCTAAAGCCGGCATTAATTAGTAAATCCAGGCAACTAGTGATGTTTACAATTTTCTGAATCATGCACACACCTGCAGGGCTGCGACGCGTCCGTGTTGCTGAGCGACACGCCCACCTTCCAGGGGGAGCAGAGTGCGCCCGGGAATAACGGATCGATCCGAGGTATGGGCGTCATCGACAGCATCAAGGCGCAGGTCGAGGCCTTGTGCCCGCAGACCGTCTCTTGTGCCGACATCCTCACGCTGGCCTCCCGTGACTCTGTCGTTGCGGTAAGATCATCATCATCATCGATCGATCAGTATATACTCTCCTGTACTTATGCATGGCGTGTTAAACTGATACTCTCATCTGTGTATGCTCTGTACTTATGCAGCTGGGAGGGCCGTCATGGACTGTTCCATTGGGAAGAAGGGACTCCACTGATGCAAACTTTAATGAGGCAATGACCGATCTGCCTGGTCCAGGCTCTAGTCTCCAACAGCTTATTGATGCGTTCAACAAGAAGAACAACCTCAGCCCAACTGACATGGTTGCCCTCTCAGGTTCGCGGAGAATTCATCTTCCCTTCTTCTGTCCAGTAAATACTTTTTTTTTTTGAAATGACTGTGCTAGTTATTCTTCGATGACTGTGCCGTAAATCGTATGGTTTTAATAATAATCTCTTGAAACTGACTAGTGCAACATGCATGCATTTCGTTCCCAGGTGCTCACACGATTGGTAAAGCGCAGTGCGTGACCTTCAGGAGCCACATATACAACGACGCCAACATCAACGCTACGTTTGCAGCGCCGCTCCGGGCCATCTGCCCCGCCACAGGCCCCAGCGGCAACACCAACCTGGCGCCGCTCGACACCACGACGCCCAACACCTTCGACAACGCCTACTTCAGCAATCTACTCTCCCAAAAGGGGCTCCTCCACTCCGACCAGGTGCTCTTCAACGGTGGAAGCACAGACAACACGGTCAGGAACTTCGCGTCTAACCCGGCGGCGTTCAGCAGCGCCTTCGTCACAGCGATGATCAAAATGGGGAACATCAGCCCGAAGACCGGCTCCCAAGGCGTGATCAGGCTCAAATGCTCCACAAGGAACTAATAAACCGTACATAGGCAGCACCTACATGCACGTAAGACCAGGGTATAGACGACAATAAGGTCGTGCATACACATCATCAACAGATACAAATACTTACATGTAATCGTCATGGGCTCTACGTCGAGAGCGGCATGCTATCGACATATATAAGAGTCCTCATGCGAAGGCATGGGGGATATTAATAGTCACTGTGCTCATACTCTGGTTATTAATAGTGTCCTTACATCTCTTTTCCTGTTCAACTAGCAAGGTGACGTGTGTTAATAATGCGGCTAGACTCGTACCACATATTTTTTTTAATGACGTTTGTATCTTTTATGAAAACATAAAACAAAGATAAGAAATAACTTTTGATTTATCTCTAAATAAAATAGTGATGCTACTGACACATTCATCATCGGGGTAAAAAATCTATAAAAATTTACAACATAAGAGTTATATATTACGATAGTTTGATTCATGACTAATCTAATAGTAGTGTCCTTATGTTGACAATCTTTATAATTTTTTGTTATAGATGGTCAAAGTTAAAAAAGTTTGACTTAGAACAAATCCAGAACTAGCTATATACTGGGACAGAGGGAATAGATAATAAAAGACAATCTTAATGTATAACTATGCTTGGTTAGATGGCAAGTGTGTGGTATTGAGAAAGTGGCATGTATCAACCACCAAAATTATGGGCTTCATGCAATGGTGGATGATTCCTTGGTTAATTATGTGCTTTATATATAGCCCCTAGCTAATATTGTAATATGCTCAATTAATCTTTTGTGCCTTCAGTGATAACCATTCATCGTCAAATTCTGTGATGTACTTGGACAAGAAGGTTAGAAAAGATATTATGCTATAAAATCTAAAGAAGAATGTTACACTATGAGATGTCTGTATAGTATTTTTATTAGAATCCCTTTTAATATTTAGAAGGTTCCTGTTGTATTATATGCTACAAAACTGATGCTTACTCTATGTAGTAGCTTTTAATAAAAAATAGTTGTTATTACTTATCATCTGAAATATGTTGATGTGCAAGGATATATCTCAAAGTTTAACTATTCTGAGGTCACCAACCAAACATACACATATTAAAATCTTCTATGTATTTTTTATTAATTATCAATCATTCATTTTATAATTAAGTCCATTATTATTTGCAAAAAATGAGTAATGCAATTATTTAGAAAGAAACTCTTACATTAGATGCAAGTTATCTCAACAATGTCTAGCTGCTTTTCAGACATAGTAGACGTGTGCTTCAGCATGACCGATCACTCAATTAAAATGAAAACCATATGACGATGTTAACAGCTAACGCTCTTATTCCAAATTTAAAATTTTCACTATTGGGTGGGACTAAGATTGAATTGCTAGACAAATGCTGACCCTTTCGCTTGATCGGAGAAATGAAATTATCCAACCTGTTTGGTCTACATTGAAGCTCCACACAACACGATGAACCATGTGGGCCTATGTTCAATGTCTGTATAGCTAACTCAATCAAAATAGAATGTCTACATAGCTACATGAAAATGACATTCTAGTGACTCTACAAGTGTGGATTATGCTAGTCACTATGCGAGCTCAGGATTATAAATTGTGTATCCTCTTTGTGCTGAAAATGCTATGCTACTTGTTCAGAGACTTTTCTCTAAGAGGTAAATGACAAGCTCTCAAGGATGCCTGAATATATCTGGTAATTACTAATTAGGTTTGTATGTCAGTGCATCATGTAATAGGCAATACTGTGTGACCGATCGAGTGGCTACCTGTGCACTAGGACAACGATGGTTGCTGGCATTTGGAGACTAAGTCTTGACCAATCTGCATCCATTTGGTGATCTATTCCTAACGACACTATAAATATGCATGGAGTCCAGAATCCCACATCGTAGACCGCAGCCATCAACACGTTTGATACTCTCCCTTGTATGGCTAGCCATGGCCTCTGACTCTTTTTTTTAGATAATAGAAACGAGTTCCAGCCTCTATACCTCCAAAAAGATATACGAAGCCGATTACAAGCAAATGAGCACCTAGGCTCCAGCACCCATATGAACACTAAGGTTCGGACTAGCTAAAGAGAATTCACTTGAGCACGAAGGCTCCACCCATATGGCCTCTGACTCTTGTCTTAGTCTGCTGGTGATCGTCGCACTGGCCTCAGCAGCATCGGTGCAGTTGTCTTTGACATTCTATGGAACATCGTGACCCAGAGCTCTTGCCACCATCAGGGCAGCTGTGAACACTACGGTGGCGCACGATTCTCATTTGGGGGCTTTCTTGGTCCTTACTTAGAGCATCTTTAGCAGTCCTCTTAAACTGAGTTCTTATACTATATTTTAAAAGTCTAGATCGAAAAACAAACTCCAGTAAAACTCTCAGTTGAACCTTTATTTTTAAAGGGTTCTCAAATACATCAACTGGGTTTCAGCTTTTAAAACCCTCTCAACTATGGGTACACCACTTTTTTCTCTTTTTCTTTTTTTTCTCTCCTTTTCCTTTCTCCTCTTTTTTCCCGATCCAAGCGCTCCACCCCACCGCCTTGTCGTCTCGTCCTCAAGCTCCCGTCGCCACCGTCGGAAAAGCGGGTCATCGCCATCGGAGAAGCAGGCCGCCGCCAAGATCTGTGCCTCCGGAGGAGCGCGCTCGGGATGGGAGGAGCAGCGCTGGGTGCGGGGCGGCGCCGCGTGCGAGCGCGGGCGGCAGGGCGGCGCGGGCTCCGGCGGCGAGCGCAGGCAGCAGGGCGGCGCGGGCTCCGGTGGATCTCGCCCCTTTCCCCTCCCCTTTGTTCGCAATCGGGCACGGGCTGGGCAGCCGGGCGCCGGGCTTGGGCGACGTCGACGAGCGCTGTGACTCCTGCTCCAGCCTAGATCCAGCGCGGGAGGAGCGACGGCGCCGGACGCGAGCGGGCCAGCGTCAGGGACGGGGCGGGGCGGGCAGCGGTGCCGATGCGGGCCACGGCGCCTCTTCTCCTCTCTCCGCCGGATCTCGCCCTCCTGCTTCTCCCTTCCGCTCTCCATTGAGCTCGTCGGCGTCCATGGTCCAAGCATCGGCGTCGAGGTCGAGCTCTCTGTTCTTGGTCCTTGCTCTCTGACAGATGGGCCCCACACGTCAGACAAAAATGAGAGTCCTACTTTGAGAAGTGCTGCTGGAGTTGATGAAATAATTTGAGATGCTAAAAGTGGACCCTGACTCTTAAATACACTAGTAGGAAGTTTGATTTAGGAGGTGCTGCTGGAGATGCTCTTAGACAGCACTTTCACGATTGCTCTGTGCAGACAAGTTTTATACATAACCAGCAAATCCTTAGTAAATCAACCTGGCGTCGATGCCGTTGTTCGTGGTACCACGACTCGCTTCCTCTGAATCTGACGATCAATTCCGTAAAACCATTGCAGGAGCTCACACAATCGGTCAGGCTCAATGCTTCCTCTTCAGGAATAGGATATACAACGAAAACAAACATCGACTCGACCTTACGGATGTCGCTCCGGGCCAACTGCCCGGCGACAGCCTCCAATAGCAACACCAACCTAGTGCCGCTCGACACCATGACGCCCAACTCGTTCGACAATGCCTACTTCAGCAATATACTATCCCAAAGGCGTCTCCTGCACTCTCAGACCAGGTGCTGTTCAACGGCGGCAGCATCGACAAAATACGGTCAGGGACTTCGCGTCCAACGTCGCGGCGTTCAGCAGCGCCTTCACCACGGCAATGATCAGCCCAAGACGAGCTCCCAAGCACAGATCAGGCTCAGCTACTCCAGTGTGTACTGACAATAAGCCGTATGTTGGCAGCACATGCAAGTAAGACAAGGGCATAGACGAGAGAATAAGGTCGTGTATACAGATCACCAACAGATACAGATACTTATATGTAATTGTCAAGAGCTGTACACGTTGAGTGGCGTGCTATCAACACGATGTAAGAGTCCTCGTGCAAAGGCATGGTGCTTATTAATAGTCACTGAGCTCATACTGCGGTTTTTAATTTGATAATTTCAGTATAAATTTTGTAACTAAAAACTAAAAATGCAGTTGTGTATAAACCTGCACGGAGGACTAGGGGTGGCATTCTACTTTTATGGAACGATGATGTCCTAGACCTACAAGACATATGCATCAGGCGGTACTCAATTTCAGTAGTGGCAACCATAAGAGGAACTGATATCACTTTCCTCCTAACAACAGTCTATGGTCCGTCCAAGGACCCAGAAAAATGCATCTTCCTCCAAGAAATGCGCAGAATTAATCCATCACCAGGGCTCGGCTGGCTAATCATGGGAGATTTCAACCTAATATACCGGACAAGAGACAAAAACAATAGAAATCTAAACCTGCGTTTGATGCGTCGTTTCAGAGCAACGTTAAATTTTTGCAAGCTAAAGGAGATTCATCTACAGAACAGACGGTTCACATGGAGTAACGAGCGGCAAAATCCAATAATGGTGAGGTTAGACCGAATCTTTTACAACGAGGATTGGGATATATTATTTGAAAAGCATGTGTTGCACGTCCTCTCCACGTCCATGTCAGACCACTGTCCACTTCTTCTCGCAGACCAAACAGGGTCGCGCCAACCAAGACCGTTCAAATTTGAGAATTACTGGACAAAGTTCCCAGGTTTCAAAGATAAAGTGCAATCTGCATGGTCCAAATATAACAACCACACTGAACCTTTTCATCGCCTTAGCCATAAACTTATCACCACAGCCAAGGAGCTCAGGACATGGAACAAGACAATCATCTCAGATGCAAAATTAAAATTGCATATGGCACAAGAAGTTATCCTACGGTTGGACCTACGGTTGGACGAGGCACAAGACCAAAGAGTTCTCACTACTTCTGAATCCCTGCTAAGGATGAAGCTTAAAAAAAGATTACTTGGCCTAGCAGTGATTGAAAAGTCGTGCAAACGCCAAGCCTCAAGAATAACAGACCTAAGGGAAGGAGATGCAAATACCAAATTCTTCCATATAAAGGTCAATGCATGAAAGCGCAAAAATCACATACAAAGGATCCAAAAAAGTACGGGATGGGCCATAAATCATGAAGAAAAGGAACAAGTCATCCATGAGCATTTTGCTAACATTATGAGCACACCACCTCCTAGAGCCAATGACTTAAATTGGCACATGTTTGAGCGTCCGTTAGTAGACCTCTCATCACTAGACAACCCCATCACAGAGGAGGTAGTATCAAATGCAATAAAGCAAATACCGAAAAATAAAGCACCCATCCCAGATGGTTTTACTGGTGCCTTCTTCACTACCTGCTAGAGCATAATCAAATATGATGTCATTGCAGCAGTCAATTCTTTCAACAATCTGAGATGCTCGGACCTCAACCTACTAAATGCAGCAAACATTGTTTTGCTACCCAAGAAAGAAGGGGCAGAGAAGGTATCCGACTTCAGGCCGATTAGCCTGATACATGCATTTGCTAAAATCATCGCAAAAGTCCTAGCACTTAGGTTGACACCATTTATGCAGAGACTGATCTCTCAAATTCAAAGCGCATTCATAAGAGGCAGAAGCATACACGACAACTTCCTCTATGTCCGCAACCTTACTAGACGATTCCACAAAAACAAAACACCGACCCTTCTTTTCAAGCTAGACATTTCAAAAGCATTTGATTCGGTGCGATGGGATTACTTGCTACAACTAATGCAGCACCATGGATTTCTAGCGAGATGGAGAGACTGGATTGCAGCGAGCCTATCAACATCAACCTCCAAAGTACTACTCAATGGCATCCCAACCGATCCAATCACGCATGGCAGAGGACTCAGGCAAGGCGATCCACTATCACCGCTTATGTTCATTCTAGCCATTGACCCATTACAGCGTCTACTAGCACGAGCAACAGAAATGGGCCTTTTAACTCCTCTACGTGGTAGAGCTGCCACCCTACGAGTTTCAATGTACGTAGATGATGCTGCAATATTATTCAAACCAACCAAGCACGATATAAACAACCTAGTTGAGCTCCTACAAAGTTTTGGTGAGGCAACAGGTCTCAAGACAAACATGGAAAAAACGTTGGTGGCTCCAATCGGTTGTCAAACCATAGACCTGGAAGATATCTTAGTTGAGCTGCCAGTAAGAAGAGCGAGATTTCCGATCAAATACCTAGGATTACCATTATCAACACATAGGCTACGAAAGGTGGATTTCCAACCAATTGCTGACAAGGCAGCAGGTTGACTTACAGGTTGGAATGGAAGAAACATCACCCAAGCTGAACGGTGCAAACTAGTTAAATCGGTGCAATCCTCACTACCTATATACTTTCTAAAAACACTTAAAGTTCCAAAAGAAATTTTAGAAGCTCTTGACAAAATATGCAAAAGATTCCTCTGAGCTGGGCACAAAGAACTAACAGGTGCAAAATGCAAAGTTAATTGGAAAACAGTTCAACGGCCAAAAGCTTTGGGTGGACTTGGAATCCTTGAACTCGACAACTTCTCCAGAGCACTCAAATTGCGATGGTTATGGCATTAGTGGACGTCGGAGGATAAAACCTGGCTTAGCACAGAGCTTCCATGTGATGATACAGACAACAAGTTGTTTGCAGCATGCACCAAAATAATAATAGGAGATGGCAAAAAGACATCCTTTTGGCACTCCGGTTGGCTTGATGGCATTCGACCTAAAGACTTGGCACCCAACATTTATCGAGCTTCCATATGGAAAAATAGGAACATGCACGATGCTCTAGTAAACAACAAATGGATCTCTGAGGTATCCTTGACTAGCTTCACGACAACACACATCACCGAGTTTGTCCGACTGTGGCGAGCAACGCAAGGTATCTCTTTGATTCCCGATACGGTGGACACAATACAATGGAAGATGACACAACACGGACAATATACGACAACCTCAGCCTACCATGCACAATTCTTTGGTCATATAGACACTCCATTCAATAACTTGGTGTGGAAGGTTTGGGCACCACAAAAGTGCAAATTATTTGTCTGGCTTATCATACAGGATAGGGTCTGGACATCAGACAGACTAGCTCGAAGAGGTTGGCAACATAGTCCTTCATGTCCATTGTGTCGTCAAATGCCAGAAACAGCACACCACCTCATAATCCAATACCGTTATGCAAGGAAAATTTGGGATGTCATAGCGCAATGGACGGGACAACCGGGATTCCATTCCTCGCTCTGGCCCTACACAACTACAGTCCTACAATGGTGCTCTTTCATTGCAGCTTACTCCGGAATGCCAAAGAAAAGAGCAAAAACAATGTTGTTATTGGTAACATGGAAACTGTGGAACGAGCAAAACGCGCGGGTCTTCCAACGAAAAGAAATGACACCTACTTCCTTGCTAAGCAAAATAAAGGATGAAGTGCGACTCTGGGTCAAAGCAGGTGCTAAGCACTTAGCGGGTATTGTAAATACGAGCTAATTTTTGTTTTTTTAACCTCACCTAGTCTCCAGGTATTAGGTGTTGTAATTATTATTCTGCTTTATCAATAAAATAGGCACTGTCTCGATTCGTTCAAAAAAAAATGCAGTTGTGTTCATACAAAATTGAGAGGCGTGTAGCTGATCCCACAGTGCTTTTTGACGGGATGAACAGGTTATCCATGGTACTGCACAACAAACTTATCATTTGTAACAGTTCTATTAGATATATAGACCCTTTCATTTAATCTACCTTTCAAGAATCTTGGAAACTGAATAACATAGCTACTATTCCCACGCAAAAGATGTGTTTATTTGGATAAAAAACATTTTATCTATAATCCTGACCTACCCAAACAATTGAATATATTTTTTTGTCTAATTAATCCTGACCTACCGAAACAAGTGTCAACAACTCAACGTGAAGCTGAAGGAGCTTAATTATATGTTTCCTGCTCTTTTGTTTTATTGATGGCATAAGGGCAACATGTTTTGTTCAAAAACGAATTAAATTTCTTATCCCAGCTAGTTAATGTTATGAATAAAATACTGGAGGAAGCATATTTTGATATTTGTCACAGTAGTTCGCACTAATAATATTTTTTTCAATATTAAAGGGAAAGTTGTCAACATCTTTCAATCATGTTAAGGGTAATTAACCAGAAATCTTCCGTCAGTGGACAACGACTGAGCAACGGTCAGAGAATCTGGAATTGTCTTGGACAAATGATAGGCCTGTGCAGTTGATGTTCTGCGAGCTCGAAATGGCGCCTCATCTTTGCAGAACCGCATGGCACCAAGCAAGTCCTTATTATTCTTGGAACGGAACAATTGCGCTTCCGCCCGGGTCCAAGTATCTGTCCTCCTCCTTGTACTACATTATGAAACTGAGCTATACGGAAATCAATTATTGAGCACAAATGTGTCTTCAGTTCCCACGATTTTTAGTCGCAGCGATGTGCTGGAGCGCATAATGCGTTCAATCAGTTTGTCCCGCGCGTGTCTGGGACGATGACCAGCGAAAACATTTTCTCCACTCCCAGTCTCAAGCTCAACTTTAATCACCCAAAGATAAATTTATACACGCATCATGCACGATCGATACAAAAGTGATAAGGCCCGGAGAGCTGCATGGTCGTACGTTGTGGCCCTACCGTACACGAATAATTCGTAGTTGGTGTGTAACTACACAATAGTTGGACTCGATCACTCTCGGCCTCTTTGAGTGCATGCGTTATAAAAAAAAATTACTACTAATCATATTAAATCTGTGTGAACGTTTCAAGTGGCAGATATATGTCATCACATGCTGGTCAATGCAATCTTCATCCTCAGATCGAGCACATGCACAACGACAACGGTTGTCCGCATTTATCTAGACTAGTTAGGCGTGGAGTTTGGATGTTGTAACCATAGTGGAGTGAGCGATGAATGAAGATAAATTGGCGCCAATTCTCTAGCTATAAATATGCATGAAGCAAAGCACTCTCTTCTTCAGACAACACACAGCCAACAAAAAAAAAACTTTGGTTTGTTGGTGGCAGTCATGGCTTCACCCTCATACCTTTTTCCCTTACTGCTGCTCCTGGCACTGGCTTCAGTGGCCACCTCGCAGTTATCGTCGACGTTCTACGACACCTCGTGCCCGAACGCGCTGTCGACCATCAGGAGCGCGGTGAACACGGCCGTGAACAACGAGCCGAGGATGGGAGCGTCGCTGCTCAGGCTGCACTTCCACGACTGCTTTGTCGATGCAAGTCACCTCTTTCTTCCGTTGTAGTTTCAGTCATTTTTTTTTTTGCAAGTTCAGTTACATGACATACATCAAATAATTACTTGGATTTTTTTTGTGTGTTAAATTTGCTACACGTACAGGGGTGTGACGCATCTGTGTTGCTGAATGACACGGCAACCTTCACCGGCGAGCAGACCGCGCTTCCAAACCAGGGCTCGATTAGAGGCTTGACCGTCATCGACAACATCAAGGCCCAGGTGGAGGCCGTGTGCAACCAGACCGTCTCCTGCGCCGACATCCTCGCCGTCGCTGCCCGGGATTCAGTCGTCGCGGTATGATTGAACCACTGTTCGTATAGGCATTATGTCAACATCATCATTCATCAGCTACCTTGGTAGGCCTATTGATCATTCTTTGGGGGCGAACTTGATCTGCAGCTGGGAGGGCCCTCGTGGACTGTTCTTTTAGGGAGAAGAGACTCCACAACTGCGAGCAAGAGCAATGCAGACAGGGACCTGCCTCCTCCTACCTTCGATCTCGCGAATCTCACGGCATCATTCGCCAACAAGAACCTCAGCGTGACGGACATGGTTGCTCTCTCAGGTACATACATATACAATTTCTTGTCCTTCTCAAGGCCATAGCTTTCAATAAATTTATATATTTGATGGCAACTGATGATATATTTGCAGGTGCTCACACGATCGGGCAGGCGCAGTGCCTCAACTTCCGGGACCGGATCTACAACGAGACCAACATCAACTCGACCTTCGCGACGTCGGTGCAGGGCAACTGTCCCCGGACGTCAGGCAGCGGCGACACCAGCTTGTCCCCGCTGGACACAACGTCACCTACCTCGTTCGACAACGCCTATTACAGCAATCTGCTCTCCCAAAAGGGTCTCCTGCACTCGGACCAGCAGCTCTTCAACGGCGGCAGCACCGACAGCACGGTCCAGAACTTTGCGTCCAGCGCGTCGGCGTTCAACAGCGCCTTCACGGCGGCGATGATCAACATGGGGAACATCAGCCCCAAGACCGGATCCCAAGGGGAGATCAGGCGCAGCTGCTCAAAGGTGAACTCTTGAGAGACAGACCATAGATGGTGGCAGGGCGTACCGCGTATACACGTGAAGAATAAGGTCGTCTCAGTACCATTGTGTGGCAGTGTGCGTGAAATGATCTGTGTGTGGCAGCATGGAAATGTCGTAGTTTGAACGAAAGATGAAACGAGCCCTCGTGCAAAGGCATGGAGGGTCATCTATAAATTATTTCGCTCCAAAGTCGGTAGCAGTACTATTGTAATCTCTGCCATCTCAAGATTTGTTGACCAAAATTATTAGCAATTTGGCATATATATGAACCTGGCATGTTCTGTTGGCGTAAAAGGCTTTTTGGTGAGGCTTGTGATCAGCCTTATTCGGCTACGCTAGCAATATCAGTTGGGCTTACCATATAAAATAATTATAAATTCAAAAAAAAAACTCGACATGTAGAGGGTAGACAGCCCCTAGGCTTATTTTGACTAATTGATGATCTTCTCATACAGGTTTAGAAAACTCTTAAATCATTTCTCATTTTTATAGGGTGGGATCTTAGACGTGTGCTTTAACGTGCATAGTAGGGAATTTTTTGTTTTACCCCACCTAGAATTCGCTCCCCAATAGAGAGTCGAACTCGGAACTTGAGATGTGCTATTAAAACCACCTAACCAACTCAGTTAGAGATTTGTTTCAGAATTTAGGTACATGCATCTAAGGACTCCATAAAAATTTGTGCCCAAATATTTCTTAAATAGTTTTAAACCATTTCCTTAGAGTTTGTCCATTTATTTCTTTGTTGTACAATCCATTATTATGCTAACATTTTGTGGAGATATTTATATAGATCCCTTTATGTCTGCAGATTTTTCATAAGTGTCTTTGTCAACTTGGATGATGTTTCGAAGGTTGAAGCAAAAAAAAAGTAAATTTATGTTCTTTTTTTACAAAACTCGACAAGCAAATGGAGGCCGAATTTTGTCAAATTAGTAAATATTTGTTGAATAAATCTATGATTGAGCTTCCCAAACGTGTGACAGAGAAGTAAAACATTGCAAACACCTTGCCGTGAATTTGGTAAGTTGTACGACGACATTGTATCCTTGGAGATGGATGACATGGTAGCATGTTTAAAAAATATATATGGATAACACGGCAAAAGAGCTCAAGGTAGGTGAATGGATGACATGGTAACTACCAAAAGAAGACAGAGGCATCAAGTTAGAAAGGATGGGGAAATGACACAAAGAACCACGGGATATTGTCGACGAGCCAACGTTGTATGATAATTAATCATGAAAAAGGCAAACAGAATGCAAAATGACGGCAGAGCGGTCAGAAATGATGTTGACCTGCCCTGCTTAATGAAGCCGATCGACTCGTCCTCATCAGGCGCTGTTTTCGTCTAGTAGCATGGAAGGTCTGCACACGGAATGAGCCACGGTTGACTTGCAGTTTGGTTACATTAGACGAGTCTTTTGTTTTAAAAATATGCGTGTGATAAATATATTTAGACGAATAATATTACTCACATGCGCTCTATGTAGTAACATGTCAGACTTTTTCTCTAGCTGAGCTGTGCAACATGCTTGTCAGTGCTTGGGTGCGATGCAGCGCCTATGAGCTTAGGAGAGGATCGGTGGTGTGGTTGCACGACGACACTGCAATGTGACATACCGGTCAATGCAAATTGTGACAGCACCTTGGATGTCCGCACAACGACACTGCTTGTCGGTTGGCAGGATGTCTCGAGTAGTCTGGACGAGTATATTTTTTGCTCCAAAATTTTGGTCGACCTATTTTTACCAGAGTGGACTTATCTTTACTATAGAGTGTGGTTAACGGACCAAATCACCATCTATAAATACGCACCCAGTTGCATCATTTGCATGCCAGAGCCAGTTAGAAGTGTTTCAGTAAGTTTCAGGAATCGAAACATATTAATTGCTGTAGCTCTGAAAATCTGAGCTCGGTGATGGCTTCTGCCTCGTGGCTAAGCTTGTTGCTGCTCGTGGCACTGGCCACGGCAGCGTCGGCGCAGCTGTCGTCGACGTTCTACTCCACGTCGTGTCCCAATGCTCTTGCCACCATCAAGAGCGCCGTGATGGCCGCAGTGTCGCAGGAGCCTCGCATGGGGGCCTCCTTGCTCAGGCTCCACTTCCACGACTGCTTTGTGCAGGTATAACTGTCCCTCCCTCGCTCAGTTGTTCTCTGTTTTGTGTGATAAGATTCCAGCAGCGTTAAAAATTTTATCACTTCATTAAGTAAACAGAATTTGATGTTATAGGACTGGATTAACTTATTACCGATCGATCGGTTCTCATGCTGGCTTTATTTGAACTCTCCTGGTTGCAGGGCTGTGACGCATCCGTGCTATTAGCGGGGAACGAGCAGAACGCAGGCCCAAATCTCTCTCTGAGAGGCTTCAACGTCATCGACAACATCAAGACGCAGGTTGAGGCCATATGCAAACAAACCGTCTCCTGCGCTGATATCCTCACCGTTGCCGCCAGAGACTCTGTAGTCGCGGTAAGTAACCTTGATTAGTTTCATCACATGAGCACAGAGGAGTGACAAGGGATCATAATTATAAAAAAAAATCTAGTGAATTCACTAATTGTTACTGGTTCTTATTACTGCTTTCGCTCGTGTGGATTTCACACAGCTCGGAGGGCCGTCGTGGACTGTTCCGCTGGGAAGAAGGGACTCAACCACGGCGGCAAGCTCGACCACGGTTGCGAATAACCTCCTCCCTCCATCAGCCAGCCTCGCGCAACTGATCAGCGTGTACCAGAGCAAGGGCCTCAGCGTAACCGACATGGTTGCTCTCTCAGGTCCGGCAATGCACATTATACTATTTATTACCAAGATAAACATCCATTGAAACTCGCAGGATCAATCTCGTGATTACTACTAACTTAATAATTGTGGTTACATTGGCATCATCAGGTGCGCACACGATCGGGCAGGCCCACTGCCCGAGCTACAGGGCCCACATCTACAACGACACCAACATCAACCAGTCGTTCGCGGCGTCGCTGCAGGCCAACTGCCCGGCGGGGAGCGGCGGAACCAACGTCCTGGCGCCGCTCGACACCACGACGGCCAACACCTTCGACAACGCCTACTTCAGCAACCTGCTCTCGCAAAAGGGGCTCCTCCACTCCGACCAGGAGCTCTTCAATGGCGGCAGCACCGACAACACTGTCAGGAACTTCGCGTCCAGCGCCGCGGCCTTCAGCAGCGCCTTCGCCACGGCGATGGTGAAGATGGGGAACATCAGCCCGTTGACAGGGACGCAGGGAGAGGTCAGGCTCAAATGCTCCGCGACGAACTAGTGATAATAATGTAAAGACGTACGGCATCAAGACTCGGTATAGCATACAACCACATGAATGAAGGAATAAGGTCTGGGTACTGCAATCAGTACCAGTAGCTTATGTGTTCTTGGCCCATCAAACAAACCTGCTGTTGGAACAATGAGCATTATTTACATGTAGAAAATTCTCTTGCTAAAGCATGGAGAATTTCTTCTGCTTCTCCTTGGTTATTAAAGTGTACTTTAAGTATCCATTTATATGTTTATATTTCTATAATTATAAATTATGTACATGCGAACTGGCCTTTACCGTAGTGGTAAGGTGCCTTAGTAGCACCTCCTAGTTTTTGGGTTCGATTCTTGTTGGAAGCAAATTTTTCGGACTAGGTTAAAAAAATTTCTTCGTCTTTCCCTTAATCCAAAGCATATATAAGATCCTGCCTGGAGCCAATCGGTATGGGTTTTGCTCCTGATTTAAAGGCTGGTGCACTATGAAGCTCTCACACAGGCCAAAAAAGGGGTCACCATGTCAGGGGGGAGAGGGGTTCGGGAATTTTCTAGACCTACGTGAGAAGGTCCTCTCTTCTTAGTGCAATACCGTTGGGGCGGTCTTACCCCCGGCAGGTCTAGTTTTTTTTTATATAAATTTTGTACATCTCATGATTCATCAACGCGGTAGTCAAATGTATTGGGTAAAAATCATGTGTGAGTGTGACTTAGCTTGCTCAGGATTCGTTTTGTGCTACTTAGCCAGGCAACAACGAGCCCAGAATCGATCATGGGCCAGCAAAGCTAGCTAGACTGGGCTACCCTTGACTAGGCTAAACGGCCTTGTGTAGCGAGTCCGGCCTAGGAAATACCTTATATGGGCTTACAGGATGCCGCATGGGCTTTGGTGGCAGCTGTTTTCTCAAGGCTCATTAAAAAATTGGGATTTCATTGCAAATTGTTGTGAAACATTCTGTTAATGATCAATTAACTTAATTAATTATATAATTAGTGATTATTAGATAAAGGCACCTTTCATATTATATCACATGTGTGAATGTTTCAGGGACTGCCACCCCAAGGGACGCGTCCGTATGTCCGTACGTACGCCTTTTTCGTCTGTTGGTTGGGTATAAATGTAACCCCTCAATATCAATAAAAGTACACTGTTCATTCCCTAATCATATTTCTAAACACGTTATCAGCACTTAGACTCTGCCGCTAAGAGCATTCAATAGGAGTCCATCGGACTTCATCGATCTGGGTAAGCATGGATCCCAGAAACTCACCATTCATTGTCTTTGTTGTTCCTGTTCAGAGGGGCCTCCGTCCCTTCCGTGGTGGCATCTGCCGCAACTTCGGTCGCCGGCCGTTTGGCCGTTGTGGTTGCCGGCAGTTTGGCCGGCATGGTCGCCGGTCGATCTACCAGTCTGGTGGCCGCCGCTTTCGTCCCTTCAGGGGCCCTACTAGCCATGCACGCTAGAGTTTCTTCCAACGCCTTGGCAAGGAGGGACGCGTCCGTGGCAACCGCCAAGGCTCGTCGGCACTCTCCTACGCCACCAGCAGTGCTTCGTCGGCTTCATCAGCATCCTCGGTGCCCTCCACGCCGTTGTACATCAACGGCATCATCCACAACATGGACCTGACCCCACCGCCTTTGCCAACGGCAGATCCCGGCGAGGGAACTTCCTCCGGGGTAGTGCGCCTGCCAACGCCGACTCCACCCACTGAGGGGCCTTCGCGCTGCCACGTCATCTGCATCCGCCACCAGGGAGGCCTCCCCAACAGCACTACCGTC
This sequence comes from Eleusine indica, assembly GCA_030378355.1. Lineage (NCBI taxonomy): Eukaryota > Viridiplantae > Streptophyta > Magnoliopsida > Poales > Poaceae > Eleusine > Eleusine indica. The sequence continues at coordinate 48,439,688 of CM059500.1, forward strand.
GTCGACCCCCCATCCGGGGAGGTTCTAGACCTCAATAGCCCGGTGGCGGTTGCTGGCTTCAGCGCTCAGGCAGGACCACCACCCTCTGCCCTTCCTTCGCCGGCTTGCCTCCTCCGAGGGACCGGCCGCACCATGGCTGTCGACCACCGCCCCAGTGTGCGCCGTGGCACTTGGAGCCCGGCGGCGCTGGGCTTCTCCTCCATCAACTAAGCGTGCACCTCGGCGCACGTGAAAGGGGGGGGGCAGGGGCGGGTGGCTGTGGTTTCTAGACGCCCATTTTATCTACCAAAAAGGGATGTTTTGTGTCTTAATTTGGTGGTTTGGACTAACAATTAACCCCATATTTGCATATATTTGTAGTTGTTCTATTTTGGATGTAATCGCAGGAAACAGGTGTAAAACAAGGCAATTATGCATAAAGAACTAAAGAGTAACGAAGATGGGCCAGATGCGGAGCCGCGTCGATCAGCACGGGCCTGTGCCGATCGGTGCAGCAGGAGAAGATGATGAAAACACGATCCAGTCCAGGAAAGACGAAGGCCCAACCCAGCATGAGTTAGAGTCGGTGGAAGTTGACCTAATCCTATTGGGTATAAAAGGAAGATAATTATCAAGAGCCAAGGGAGAACCGGAAAGAGACGGCGATCGCGAGAATCAATTATTAGAACTAGGGTTCCAGAATATTGGGGCGGAAATTGGTCAACACCGACGAGATCCACCAGAAGGGAGGTCGCGCCGATCGGCGCGACGCTTGCGCCGATCGGCTCGTGCGCGTTCCAGCGCTACTTCTCACCCCTCTGCTATGTCTAGCGGAAGGATGAGTGAGTAGTCTCATATTCTCTTCTCTGGTGCGGGGATCTGGTCATGTAACTCTCATACTTGTTGAACTCTCTCGATGAATTTAATCTATGTGATGAACTTTATTGCACATCTATCTATCCCTTTGATTAGTGTATCTACCAATACACTTTTGTCCATTACATAGTGCAAGAAACCAGTGGGGAGCTAATAGCTTCTGTAGTGACAGCCGGGGTGAACGAAACCACCATGTCTTGTAGAATATTAGAGTCATCACTCGAGTTGATAAGAATAAGGTTGCATGCTAGTGAACCAATCCTTTGGAGAGAATCCTTCGTCATCCTGTTACCTCTTCAATAATATTTACCTTCCACTTTCTCACTGTTATCATTCACATTAACCAAACCATTGCAATTTGTTAGCAACCCTTTAATAGTATTAGTTCCGCTCGTTCCCTGTGGATTCGATAACCTTGGAATATTCTGAGGGAAAAAGAGCTACAACTGTACACCGTCCTCTTGCGGTATATAAGTTGGTGCGTAATTACGACCAACAAGCCCTTTTTCTGGTGCCGTTGCCGGGGAACAAGCCAGTTCTTTTACCATTAATATTTTACTAACGTCTAATCCTCTCTTTTCTAGTTGTTTTTGGTTTTTGTGTGAATTTGCAGGATGAGTACGACAAGACCTTCCCTGACGCTCAGGGAACTTTCTCTACCATCTCCAGACATGCTGGTGCCTCAATCCTCAGATGAGAAGGCCACGGCCTCCTCGTATGTGTTGAACCCCATTACCATTAGCATAGCTGAAGCAAACAAGTTCTTTGTAGCAAAAGAGGAGAACCCGTATACTCACTTATAAGATTTGGAGGTACTTTGCCAAACATTCTATCATGAAGGAGTGCCTCAGGATCTTTACAGGTGGCTGCTTTTCCCATTCTCTTTGGGAGGAAAAGCCAAAGAGTGGCATAAGGCAGCATCTCGAGAAGCAAAAGGTAAGTGGAGTGAGTTAGTTGAAATTTTTTGTCTCCACTATTTTCCTTTGCCAAAGGTGCAGAAGTTGAGAAGGGAAGTGGTGAACTTCTTACAAGAAGATGAAGAATCTCTCGCGGAAACCTGGACGTGTTTATAAACATTATTGAAACAAGGACCTGACCTTAGCATTGATGAGAATATGTGCGCTCAAACCTTCTACATGGCCATAAACAAGGCATCGAGGATGCATTTGGACGGATCGGTCGGAGGAAGTTTTCTGAGATTGACAGCCAAGGCAGGGATCGAATTGTTAGGCAAAATTGCCGAGAATGAAGCTTTGCACAAGCATTAGGAAGAATATCTAGAACCAAATCGGCAATGCCCAAAAGTTATGCAGAAGGAAGAGTCGCCAGCTGAACAGATCTTGATGTCCGAGAGTAGATCAATGATTACTTCAGAGCAATTCGAAGAAATAAAGCCCGTCGGACCCGCCTCTATGGATCTGATGTGTGCGCCGATCAGCGCAGTCTCTGAGCCGATCGGCGCAGTCGCGACGACAGGAGAACCGATCACCCTGACGACTCCGTCAAGTAGCAAGGAATATACCAAGATAGAAGCTGCGATTCTGGACAACCAATTGAAGGAATTTGAAGGGAACTTTGCTAAACCAAAGGGGGATAGAACATTGGCGAATGCTAAACCACTTGACGAATTTGAGCCGATGGACTGGATTCGCATTGATTTTTCGCACGAGTTGCTCAATATGAGAAGATCCTTCAGTCCGCAAGACGCCTCTGAAGCCGAAATTGAGTATAATTTCCCAAGTAATCGTCTCAAGTCGGAAGTTTTCGATGAAGAGATTATTGGAAGAGTTTTAGGGAAGCTTTACAAAGATGATATAGAGCTTGATGGAACAGAGGTGAAACAAGCGAAGAGATTGCTAGACAGTTGCTTTGAGCCATCCTCCTACGAAGGATTATGTGGTGTGTATGTTGTAGGTCTCACTGAAGAGGAAAAAAAAACTGTACATACCATGTGAGATATCGGGGAAGAAATTTTTGAAAACCTTGTGTGACTTTGGTTCCCGTGTCAGCTTGATGACTTACGATGTATTCATGAGCATGCCTTATGAAACTCAACAGCGGCTGATGGGGACTGAACTTGAGCTGATCATGGCGGATAGTAGGAAGACCAAGCCATTGGGAGTGATCAAGAATGTCAAAATTGAGATCAGCTCGAAAACAATGCCTGTAGATTTCTTTGTTCTAGACAATAAAGAAACTAGGGTTGAAGATATCATTCTGGAAGGCCATTCTTAAGATTAGTACAAGCTGTTCTGGATGCTGGAAAAGGTCAAATTATGCTACACCTGGCAGAGGAAGAAGTGCGATTTCAATTTAATGATCCGTCTTATCAAGACTCTTCCTACTATCAGGAATTCTGCCCAGAGGAAGACGAGAGGATAGGGATGGATATAGGAGACCCACTGGACCACATCATGCGCGGAACTGACGAGTATACTGCCACCGCCGATCGGCGTGACGCTTGCGCCGATCGGCTCAACCCGGAAAATCCTGTTTTGAACCTCTCGGGGGGCTGGATCCAGATGAAGCGCCAGAAGTGGAACAAAAGAAACTCCCGAAGGAGCTACGCTATGAATATCTAGGAAAGAATAGAACATATCCAATTATTGTGAACAACGCCCTAACAAAAGAAGAAACAGAGAGGCTTCTCGCTATGCTAAAAAAAGTATAAGAAGACCATTGGTTACACATTGGATGACATCAAGGGAATCAGCCCCGCATTTTGCACCCATAAGATTAACTTGGAGGAAAATACTAAACCAGTGGTTGAAGGGATGCGAAGGTTGAAGGAATCAATGAAGCCAGAAGTTAAAAAGGAGATTTTAAAGCTGCTTAATGCAGGTATGATCTACCGTGTTGCTGATAGTGAATGGGTTAGTCCAGTGCATTGTGTACCCAAGAAAGGAGCGTTGACAGTGGTGCCTAACGAGAACAATGAGTTGATCCCTCAAAGGACTGTAACTGGATGGAGAATGTGCATAGATTATAGAAGTTTGAACAAAGTGACGAAGAAAGATCACTATCCTCTTCCGTTCATTGACGAGATGCTTGAAATGTTAGCAAAAAATTCATACTTTTGTTATTTGGATGGATATAGTAGTTTCTTTCAAATACCGGTAAGACCAGAAGATGAGCAGAAAATTATATTTACTTGCCCTTTTGGGACATATGCATATAGAAGGATGCCATTTGGTTTTTGCAATGCGCCCGTAACATTTAAAAGATACATGAATGCAATATTCGCTGAATTCATAGAAGATATTATAGAGGTATTTATGGATGACTTCTTCATGCATGGTGCTGATTTGGATAGCTGTTTGGAGAATTTGGAGAAGGTTTTGAAAAGGTGTGTTGAATGCGACTTAGTTCTTAATTGGGAGAAGTATCACTACGTGGTAACAGAAGGGATAGTACTAGGTCATGTCATATCTAAAAGAGGGATAGAGGTTGATAAGGCAAAGGTATCTTCAGTTGAGAAATTACCTCCCTCTACTGATCTTACAACTTTGAGGAGTTTTCTTAGACATGCCAACTTCTATCGCAGGTTTGTTAAGGATTATTCGAAGATTGCTAAACTCCTGACATAATTGTTAAAGTAAGATACAGAATTTGTCATGGACGAGGAAAGACTCTTGGCCTTCAAAAGATTAAAGAAAGCTCTATGCTCTGCACCCATTATGCAGCCACCTGATTGGAGTTTACCTTTTGAAATTATGTGTGATGCAAGTGAATATGCAGTTGGAGCTATCTCGGACAACGGAAGGAAGGTAAAGTGCATGCTATTTATTATGCTAGCAAAACTTTGAATGAGGCGCAGATCAATTATACAACAACTGAGAAAGAGATGTTAGCTGTTATATTTGCTTTTGAGAAGTTTAGATCGTACATTCTAAATTCTAAGGTGATTGTATATACTGATCATGCTGCTATAACATACTTGGTTTCAAAGAAGGAGTCTAAGCCTCGGGTAATGCATTGGGTATTGATGCTGCAAGAATTTGATTTGGAGATAAGAGATAAGAAAGGAGTAGAAAATTCTATAGCAGATTATTTATCTCGTCTTGAATCATCATCAACCGAGCCAATAAGAGATGAAATGCAACAAGAGCAGTTGTTTGCCGCATTTGATCGTAGAGAGAACTGGATGACGGATATTATCAAAGGTTTCAAGAGACAAACTGATCTAATGAACAAGAACACAAGGAAAAGAGTTAAGAGTGAAATAAGAAAATTTATATGGGCCGACCCATACTTGTATAGGTATTGCGAGGATGGAGCAGTACGGAGATGTGTACCCAGAGAAGAACGAGCGAGCATTTTAGCAAAATGTCATTCTTTGGATTATGGGGGACACTATGGCTACTTCATAACACAAGCAAAGTTATGGGCGAGTGGATTCTATTGGCCTACTATGCATGAAGATGCAAAAAGGTATGTTGCAACATGTGCTCAATGCCAACGAATAGGGAATGTTAACAGTAGGAATGCAATTCCTCTTAAGTACAATCTTCAAGTCAATACTTTTGATGTTTGGGGTATGGATTTTATGGGACCCTTTGTGAATTCTCATGGTTTCGAGTACATATTGATTGCCGTTGATTATGTCTCCAAGTGGGTCAAAGCAATGGCATGCAAGGCTAATACTATAAGAGAATCAAGGAGTATACTTCAGAAGCAGATATTTCCTAGGTACGGAGTACCGAGGATAATAATTACAGATGGAGGATCCCATTTTACAGGAGGAGAATTTGCTAGGTTTTTAACCAAATCTTGAGTTGAACATTGAATTAGAACAGCCAACCATCCTCAGACGAATGGAGAAGTAGAAACTTCGAATAAGCAATTAAAAGGAATTCTACAGAAGATTGTTACAAAGGAAGGAAAAGATTAGGCCACGAAGCTTAATGGAGCGTTATGGACACATAGGACGGCATTCTTGACACCGATTGGTATGACACCATATCAATTCGTCTATGGAAAATCGTGTCACCTACCGGTGGAATTGGAACATAAGGCTTATTTGGCTATAAAGGAAATGAATTTGGATCTTGATGCCGCGGGCATGAAATGAAAGATACAAATAAGTGAATTGGAAGAGATGCGATTGCGTGCATATGAAAATGCAGCCATATACAAAGAGAAAACAAAGAAGTGGTACGATAAGAAGCTTTTGAAGAAGGAATTCAAGGAAGGAGATCGGGTGCTCCTATTTAATTCGCGATTCAGATTTTTTGGTAAAGGCAAACCGCAAAGCAAATGGGAGAGACCTTATCTTGTGAATACGGTGTTACCTTCGGGAGCGGTAATCATAATGGATGGCAAGAGAAACAAGTACACGGTGAACGGACAACGTCTAAAGGTATACCTAGAACCCGACACATTTGAATTAAAATCTTTTGATGTGTATTTCACTGCTTAGTATCCCGTGTGGTCGAGCTTAACAACATAAAACAAAGGCTTATATGTATTTTGATTTCCGTAGTTTTTCCTTTTTCTGATGTGGTAATTAAGTGTACCGCGCCGATCGGCGCAGCCCTACATTGATCAGCGCGGCAGAGTCCTTTTGGTTTTTGAGTCGGTTTTAGACCTTGCCTTTTTAAGGCTTGTTAAATTCCATGAATAAGAGAAAGATCCTAGTCGAATTGGAAATCAAGGGATATAAATATAAGGGGATAGCAAATCCATTGATCAACTCATATTACATCGTCACCAGAACAAACCCTAAGAGCAGAAGCGATGGAAGGCGGCGTATCGGGCAGAAACCATGGCGGCGCCGATCGGCTCAACGGTGGATTTCCTCAGCCCTCTGCAAATTGGTCCTGGGAAGAAGTCGACGAAGTGTTGACACCAACACGAGATGATCCTCTCGTGTGGTCAGATCTGCGGAAGCAATTCATGAAGAAAAGCAAAGCTGACACGTGGAACGCCGACAAGGTGAAGATGGACAATGAACTTTGGCAGATGATGAACAGAGTATTAGTGCGCAAAGGAAAATCTGTAGCGCCTATTAAAAGTGAAGCAGTTTCTCAAAGGTATACCATGGAAAGTGTTCTTGATCTTGCTAAGCCCTTGTCGTATGAGGATTTCCTATCTTTCAAAAGATTATTGACTGAGCAAGAGAAGGAAGATCTAGATGAAGAGAGCACTCTCACAATCCATAGGTGCAGACTTTATAGTGAACATGACATTGCCGTCAAGTATGAACTCAAGCTGCGAGAGGAAGCCGAAGAAGCTATGTACCAGCGGGATGCGGAGAAGGATCTTCAAGCTAGAAGGGATGAATCCTTTCCAAGGGTTCTTACCAATTGTGAAAGTTTTCAAGAAAATAAGATTCATAAGAACGGTTATATTGAGGGTTGCAAGAGTTTCTTTTGTGCTAAAGATCTTCAACGCAAGGTTGAACTCCAATTGGCAGAAGATCCACCTTTCATACCTAGAGATTTAATATATGATGATGGCTATCGCGCAGTTCCTGGAGGGAGGACACCTAAGAAGATTAATGATGAGATTTTACAAAGGCAGCAGAATATGGTGATCCGTGAGCGTAATCTAGAGCAGTTAGCTGAGAATATGAAGAAAGCTGCTAGCTGCGCCGAACGGCGCGACACTGGAGCCGATCGGCACGACCTGAAGATGGCTGAATTTATTGATCTGACGGCTCTGCCAAGTGAAGACGGAGAACCTGTTGCAAGGAAGTGTGAGACTACACCAATGGTTCGCAGATCTACTAGACTATCGGGTAAGCAGATTCAAAAGTATTCCGAACGGGATAGCGACTTTGATACATCATACTATTTGGAAACTTTGGAAAGCGGTGATCCTAGTGTGCCTGGAGATTTTAGTGATGATTTTGATATAGAAAGAAGTTTTGGTAGTCCTGAGTTCGAAAATCGGGAAACACTTGCTGAATGCAGTAATGACAGGACAACAGGAATTTCAACAAGAGTTAATGGTAATGCAGAGAGAAGTGGAGGAAGTCGCAATGGTGGAAGAACACCACTACGCCGATCGGCTCAACCTTTGCGCCGATCGGCTTGGAGGAATTTGAATAGTGCCTTTCCTTACAGCGTTGAAAATCATAACCTACAACCGCCTGCTTGCTATCCTGTCTGCCGAAGAAACATTAAGCGCCTGTACCTAGACAGAGATCGTGCTTACAGGCATCAAAGAGATGTGGGCTGCAGAATCCAGGATACAATCGAGATGAACGAAGCGGACTATACTTTTCTCATAGGGAGTATAAGATGAATTTTCCGAGTCTTGAACAGGCATGGTCTGCATGATTAGTGTGTTGAGTTTCTTCTCTTGCAATGAGGACATTGCAAATTTTGAGTGTGGGGGAAGGGCTTTGCCATTAGTCATAGTTTTTAAGTGTTTTTGAGTCTAGTTTCTCATTTGTTTTTCTTAATAAGTGTTTATTTAAGTTTGTTTATTTTTCTTAATGAGTGTTTATTTAAGTTTGTGTGTGTGCTTAAGAGAGTCACGAGTCATGTTGAGAGTTGCTTGGTCTTTTATGTAGTTTGAATTATTGCATTGTCTTTAATAAAATTAGTGTCAATTGTCAAATTGAAAATGCCCCATGCTATTTATCTTGTCCTTCTGATGATCGATGGGTTGATTAATTGAATTTGTTGGTTATCACTTAACTTTTGAGCTTTGTATTTGTGAAAATTTCTTTTGACTCATCATAAGCTAAAGCAAAAACAAGGTCTAAATATGCCTACATAGCCGAGTAAATAAGAGCAAGCTATACATTTGAACTAAGTGGATTGTAAGTAACTTTGTCAACTTTTTGCTCATGATTTCGACCAAGTTAGGAAAGGATGATCTATTTTGTTTATCTCTGTATTTCTAGCCATTCTTATCCATTTAAATTCCTTGCTATCATGAAAACCATACATCTTTATTCCTCCCTCCTCCTTGATACAACCTATATTCTCAATAAAAGGGAATTCAAAAAAATTTCCGTTGCTGATATAAGACAGAAATTACTGATCATATCGGAAATAGAAAAAAAAAAGGTGAAAGAAAAGAAAATAATAGACCGCGCCGACCGGCGCAATGTTGCGCCGATCGGCGCTGTTGCAAAAGAAATAAAAAAAGAGGTTATTATAAAAAAAAGAGGTAAAGAAAAAATATATATTCCCTGAGAGGCAGTAAGGTCATCAAAGAAAGCAGATTTCTGATTATTTCTTATTCTTTGTCATTATTCTCATTAAAAATTTTAGATCTTCTACATTCATCTTCTCCATTAAATGTTCTTTTCCAAGAAAATTCTTTCTTAATAGGCATGATTGAGCAAATTGTTGACATGGTTAATCTTATGGTTTAATTTAGTTATATAGCACTCCATGATCCACATACAATCCTTGATTAGATAGGAGAGGGAAGAAAATACACTTGAGAGACCTAGAGAGAACCAAATGCTTGATGCTTGATGCTAAAAGATGAGTTGAGGAGAACTAAAATTATTTTTGAAAAAGTTTTATGGTAATTTGATTAAGTTCAAGTATGATATGCCGATTGGTTAAATGGAGATGAGAGAAAATCTTTGTGGTAGGATAACGAGTAAAAATGATGATTGAGATTGATTGCATGAGAGATGGTGTCAAAATTCTTATTACATATTTGAATTTGTATTGCTTAAGGACTAGCAATGATTCGAGTATGGGGGAACTGTTGGTGGTTTCTAGACACCCATTTTATCTACCAAAAAGGGATGTTTTGCGTCTTAATTTGGTGGTTTGAACTAACAATTAACCCTATATTTGCATATATTTGTAGTTGTTCTGTTTTGGATGTAATTGCAGGAAACTGGTGTAAACCAGGGCAATTATGGATAAAGAACTAAAAAGTAACGAAGACGGGCCAGATGCGGAGCCGCGCCGATCAGCATGGACCTGTGCCGATCGGCGCAGCAGGAGAAGATGATGAAAACACGATCCGGTCCAGGAAAGACGTAGGCCCAACCCAGCATGAGTTAGAGTCGGTGGAAGTTGACCTAGTCCCGTCGGGTATAAAAGAAAGATAATTATCAAGGGCCAAGGGAGAACCGGGAAGAGACGGCGATCACGAGAATCAATTATTAGAACTAGGGTTCCAGAATATTGGGGCAGAGGTTGGTCAACACCGACGAGATCCACCAGAAGGGAGGTCGCGCCGATCGGCTCGTGCGCGTTCCAGCGCTACTTCTCACCCCTCTGCTATGTCTAGCGGAAGGATGAGTGAGTATTCTCATATTCTCTTCTCTCGTGCGGGGATCTGGTCATGTAACTATCATACTTGTTGATACTCTCTCGATGAATTTAATTTATATGATGAACTTTATTGCACGTCTATCTATCCCTTTCATTAGTGTATAGGCCAATACACTTTTGCCCATTACATAGTGCAAGAAACCAATGGGGAGCTGATAGCCTCTGTAATGACAGGCGGGGTGAACGAAACCACCATGTCTTGTAGAATATTAGAGTCATCACGCGAGTTGATAAGAATAAGGTTGCATGCTAGTGAACCAATCATACGGAGAGAATCCTTCATCATCCGGTTACCTCTTCAATAACATTCACCTTCCACTTTCTCATCGTCATCATTCATATCAACCAAACCATTGTAATTTGTTAGTAGCCCTTTAATATTATTAGTTCCGCCCGTTCCCTGTGGATTCGATAACCTTGGAATACTCTGAGAGAAAAAGAGCTACAACTGTACACCATCCTCTTACGGTATATAAGTGGGTGCGTAATTACGACCAACATCGGAGAAGGGGACGAAGACAGGCCCTCAGCCGTACCGGCCATGACGGCCTCGGCGTTCGCACCCGTCTCGGCGGCTGCACCCCCTCGTCAGGCGAGCCGGGGCGGGCCGCATCTCCTCGCTGGCCCTAATCGCACCGGCCTCCGCCGGCCTCGCCGGGCCCTGCAGCGCCGACCCCGTGGGTCCCTGCCACATCGACCTCACTGAACACTCGCCCCATGTCGGATCCGGCCCGGCCGGCCACCGGCGACGGCAGATCTAGTCGTCCAGCCATGAGTGGCAGCGGCTGCGACTGGTTGGGAGGAGCAACGGTTAGGGTTGAAACCCTAACCCCCTTCAACTGCTCCTTAAATACCCGATTCCTCTGGTTATCGGCCTATAGGCCAAGCAAAAGGAAAGCCCGTAGGCTAAAAGAAAAAAAGAAAAAAAAGAGCCCAAATGCCTAGCGCTACGAGCAAAGCCACCGTGAGAAGCTCCGTGAGACTCTCAGTGTTTCAGGGATTTTTACAGAAAGGCCCTTAGGCTTCTATAAAATTATGTTTCTCTTTTATTTAATTGTTTTAGTTGTCAAGTTATATTCTAGATCTTGTAGTTTTCTGTATTAGTGATTGACCTTGTAAAATATTTGTCTAAGGATTATATCTAGACCATCAGGTCTAGTATTAACATCTAATTATTTTTAGGATACTATTATTTATATTACTGTAGTAATATTATCTTCACAAATATTTTATTTGACCTTCCGGTCTTAATTTTTATCACATACAGAAAATTACAAATTACATATATGACTCCTCATTATGTGATAAATATCATTCTACTTTATTAAATTAAGTAGATAACATGCAAAATAATTTAAAGTCATATTCAAATAATTTTGGACTCAACAAAATAATGGAACTCATTCATATACTATAATCTTATAGATTATGGTCCATTATTAAAGGTTTACATCTTATAAACCATACATCCAAAATTACTACAAAATAATGACTATGTGTTGTTAAATCATATATTCCCTCGGGAATTTAACAACGTAATAGTAGCAATTATATTGCTCATTTTTGTAGTCCATATACCTATAATTAAAACAAGATTCTCTTGTATTCAAATATTGCATGATTTATAGCACCACATATTATTTAATTTATCACAGTAAATTAATTCCATACATGAATCTTTCATGTAGGATATGGCTCATATTGCCAACAAGGATTTCACTAAACTTGCACCAGATGGTAACAACTATCTGACATGGGCTACTGATGTAAAGATCTATCTTTCATCCAAAGGTTGGATTGGTGCTATCCAGCAAGCCGATCTCAATAATCAACATCAAGCCCAAGCAATTCCAGAAACAACCAAATTTGCTGCATTACACTTTATGCGGCACCATCTCCATCATGATCTCAAAAATGGGTACATGATGGAAGAGGACCCAAGGGCTCTTTGGGTTGCACTCAAAGACCGATATGAACAACAAAAGGCGGTAATTCTACCTGAAGCAAAGCGAGAGTGGTCGCTACTTCGTCTCATGGATTTCAAATCCGTCACAGAGTACAGCTCTGTTGTCTACAAGATTTGCTCCAAACTTCGTTTTTGTGATCAACCAGTGGATGATGCAGAGATGATCGAAAAGACCTTGTCCACATTTCTCCCCTCAAACCGGTTGTTGCAACAGCAATATCGAAACAGATGATACACTAGGTATTCTGAACAAAGAACCATCAAATGCGCCCTGTGGGTGCTGCTCCACTGCCAGAAGTACACCACAATGTTCAGAATGACAACAACTCTAGTGGAAAGAAGAAGAAACACTTCAAGGGGAAATGGACCAAGAACAGGAGACAGAATAATTGGGGTCCTTACAAAGATAAAGGCACTTTCAAGAAACTAATCAAAAATGACAACTCACAAGTTTGTCAAAGATGTGGTTATAATAATCACATTACAAAGAAGTGCCACACCGCTAAGCATTTGGTTGAACTATACCAAATATCCATTGGCAAAGGAAAACAAGTTTAAGGGGATAGGATTGAAGCTCACTTCAATACTCAACTAACAGAAGCAAGTTGCTCCAAGAGTGTTCCAGCGGAACAAATGGATGACAAGATCCCATAACCATTCGAGGACCCTGCACTCATTGATGACATGATCATGGAGTCTCAATCCAATGACATGTTTGAAGACCTCATATAGTCTCCATATACTCCAAGACTTAGTTTATGTTAGCCATATAATAGTATGTGTGTATTATGTTATAAAATAAATACTGTCATTTTATATTGCAGATCGTATTAACACATATGCTACTTAATATAGTATGTATTGTATAATCTTTAAGTCAAATCTAAATACATTTGATTTACTCTATATTACGGGATCAATCTAAATAGAGGAAGAAATTTGCTTGGTGGATAGCTGCACCACTAACACTATACTCAGGAAAATGAAATATTTCCAAACCCTAACTAAGAGTAAGGGTAATGTCACGACCATTGGTGGCTAGCTGCACCACTAACACTATGCTGTGATTGTTGGTTCGAGTCGAGCCACAATCATTTTTCCTATGGGCACTCAACTCATAATTAAGGATGTACTTCTGTATCTTGACTCAACTCGTACCCTACTGAGTTATAAAGATATCCGTCGTAATGGTTTTCACGTTGAAACCCATAATGACAAAAAAGATGAATTTCTATTCATTACAAAAAACGGCGGATATAACAAGCAAGTGCTTGAACAAATTCCTACTGGATTGTACTATACATACATCAAACCCATAAAACATGTTGCATATAAGATAATTTTTCAAAATCTTGATATCTTCATGACTTGGCATGATCGCCTTGGTCATCCTGGAATAGGGAAGCTGCGAAAAATTATCAGCAATTCAATTGGTCATCAAATGCAAAATACAAAGTTTCCCAAACCTTCAGATTTTGTGTGCACCGCATGTGCCACAGGGAAATTGATTTTAAGACCCTCTTATCTTAAAATTAAGGCTGAACCACTACAATTTCTTGAACGCATTCAAGGAGATATTTGTGGGCCTATACATCCATTAACTGGACCATTTAGGTACTTCATGGTACTTATTGATGCATCAACTAGATTGTCACATGTATGTCTACTATCAACTAGAAACCATGCTTTTACAAGGTTAATTGCTCAAATTCTCAAATTAAGAGCACATTATCCCGAACACGGGATAAAATCCATTAGATTGGATAATGCTGCTAAATTTTTTTCAAGAGCATTCAATGACTATTGTATGGCTCTAGGCATAAATGTAGTGCACTTTGTCCCTTATGTACATACATAAAATGGATTAGCCGAATCTCTTATCAAGAGAATAAAATTAATTGCAAGACCATTATTACAGAATTGCAATTTACCAACATTATGCTGGGGACATGCGGTTTTACACGCCACAGAATTGATTCAAATCAGACCTACTGTATATCATACGGCTTCCCCATTGCAGTTAGTACGTGGAAATCAACCAAGTATTTCCCATCTGCGAAAATTCGGTTGCACTATATACGTACCGATATCACCACCGCAGCATACATCAATGGGCCCCTATAGGAAATTGGGGATATATGTGGGGTATAAATCACCGTCAATCATAAAATAGCTCGAGCCTCTTACAGGGGACTTATTCACTGCCCGGTACGCTGATTGCATCTTCGATAAGGACAATTTCCCGACATTAGAGGGAGACAATATGTACCAAAAAGAATGCCATGAAATAAATTAGAATGCCACAGATATTCAGTCGTTCGATCCACGTACTATCGAATCCGAACATGAAGTTCAAAGGATTATCAATTTGCAAAACATTGCAAATAAGCTGCCAGACGCATTTACTGATTATAAAGGTGTCACAAAATCATACAATCCCGCTGTCAATGTACCGGAAAGAGTAGAGGTACCAAATAAAACCACTCAACTCCCAAATCAAAATAAGAGGGGGAGAAGTACAGCTACAAGGGATAAGGCTCCACCAAAGCCTCTACGGAAACCAAGTAAGACTACTTCCAAAATAGTAAATACAAATCAACATCAAGTTGATAGACACCAATTGGATAATGAAAATCCAATTCATATGGATGTTCAACATATATATCACATACCCAGCACAAATGTGTGCACAAATATAGATGATGGGATATCGGAAGACCCCAACTCTATCGTTATGGGAAAACACGACGAGTTAGAAAGGGTAAAAGAAATTTCCACCAATTACATTGATTCTGGAGAATCATTCAATAGAAAGACTACAATTGTCAACATTAATTTTTGTTCCAAGATTGCAAATGACCTTCAACCGGATCCAGAATCTAAGACCATGGCAGAGTGTCAATGATGCTCGGACTGGATCAAATGGAAGGAAGCGATCGAGGCAGAATTGCTCTCGCTCAAGAAACGAGAGGTGTTTACCGCAGTAATGCCTACTCCTCAAAACATCTTCCCAGTGGGATCAAAATGAGTTTTCGTCCGTAAAAGGAATGAAAACAACGAGGTGGTGAGATACAAAGCGAGGCTTGTAGCACAAGGGTTCACGCAGAGACCGGCATCGATTTCGATGAAACATATTCTCCAGTTAAGAGCGGTATAACATTCTGATACTTAATATCATTGGCAGTACAAAAAGGTCTATGCATGCATCTAATGGATGTAGTGACTGCATACCTATATGGGTCACTAGATTCGGATATCTATATGAAAGTTCCTGAAGGGCTTAAAATTCCGAATCAGAATCAAAATTGTAACATGTATTGTGTAAAGCTTAAAAAGTTACTCTATGGCTTAAAGCAGTTGGGAAGAATGTGATACAACCAACTAAAGAATTCCTTCTACGGAAGGGTTATTCTAACAATGATGATTGCCCATGTATATTCATTAAGAAATCCTCAACTGGATTTTGTATCATCTCGATGTATATTGATGATCTCAACATCATAAGAAATACACAAGACATTGATGAAGCACGCAATCATCTCAAGATGGAATTCGAGATGAAATATTTGGGTCAAACCAAATTTTGCTTAGGTGTTCAACTTGAGCATCTCCCTACAGGGATACTAATACACCAGTCTGCATACATTTAGAAAATATTAAAGAAATTCAATATGGATAAATCTTATCCTTTAAAAACACCTATGGTTGTTCGATCTCTTGACATGAATAAAGATCAATCCAGACCAAGAGACGAAGACGAAGAGATATTGGGACCAGAGGTTCCATATCTCAGTGCCATTGGAGCATTTATGTATATTGCAAATTGTACCAAGCCAGATATCGCATTTGCAGTAAATTTACTAGCTAGACATAGCACGGCTCCAACAAAACGCCATTGGACGGGAGTTAAAAATATCTTCAGATATCTCTAAGGCACAAAGGAACTTGGTTTATTCTACAGATTTAACCAAGATAAAACCATGATTGGATATACTAATGCTGGTTATCTATCTGATCCCCATAATACCAGATCACACACAGGGTTTGTATTTTTACATGGTGGAACGGCTATATCATGGAAGTCATCAAAACAGACATTAGTAGCCACATCCACAAATCATTTTAAAATAATTGCATTATATGAAGCTTCATGTGAATGTGTTTGGCTTCGTAAAATGATAAACCACATACAACAGTCATGTGGTATTGGTCCTATCAAGGAATCAACAAATATCTATGAAGATAATTTTGCTTGTATTGCACAAATAAATACAGGTTATATAAAGAATAATATTACAAAACATATTTCTCCTAAACTATTTTACCCACATGAGTTACAACAAAATGGAGAAATAGAAATATTGCAAACAAAATCATATGACAATCTTGCAGATATGTTCACAAAGTTTCTACCAACAACATTTTTCTAGAAATACGTTTATGGAATAGGTATGACACGACTCAAAGATTTACAATGATTAGGGGGAGCAAATCACTCTAATATAACCTATCAATGATAGACAAATCATAGATATTGCACTCTTTTTTCTGATGAGTTTTCCTATTAAGGTTTTTCCTCATACACAGGTTTTAATGAGGCAATATATGTGTTACAAGCATTAAACTATGTCATATCATTTCTCCTTAAATTTGCCTATATGGTTTAAAAAGGAGTTTTTCATGACATATCTTATTTCCTCCCTATTTTTCCCAACAGGATTTTACGGGAGTTTTACATCCTTTCTCCTCATTTTCCCAACAGGGTTTGGGAGAGTTTTTCATATTAAATATTCTTCTTATATTGTTCCCACAGGGTTTTTAAAGGAGCAATTAAGTCATCAATTGTAAGATATAATTGATCAAGAGGGAGTGTTGTGAAACATTCTGTTAATGATCAATTAACTTAATTAATTATGTAATTAGTGATTAATTAGATAAAGGCACCTTTTCATATTACATCACATGTGTGAATGTTTCGGGGACCGCCATCCCAGGGGACGTGTCCGTATGTCCGTACGAACGACTTTTCCGACTGTTGGTTGGGTATAAATATAACCGCTCACTACCAATGAAAGTATACAGTTCAGTCCCTAATCATATTTCTAAACACAAATCTCGTTAACTGGTCAATTTGTTCAAGACACAATACTGATGAATTTAAAGGAGCCGAGATGGTGAATAAAATACTATCATTCGTTGTTCAAACATTTGGATGAGAACAATTTAAATACATAAACAGACCCTGACAAAATCAAGTACGCAAGCACAATCCAAGACACGGTGCAGATGCGATCCAGCGACAGCATCAACACTAGATCATGACGTTGACTACAATTCACTCCTGGTTGACGACCCTGCAGTTCTCCCTGATCTCGCCATCGTCCCCGGTGAGCGGGCTGATGCTGCCCATCTTCACCATGGCCGCACCGAAATCCTCCCAGAACTTGGCCGGGTTGTCGGCGTAATACTTGACGAGGTCGTCGTCGGCGCCCTGCTGGTACAGCTGGTGGTCGGAGTGCAGCAGCGCGCGGCCCTGCAAGATACCCTGGTAGTAGTCGGTGTCGACGGTGGTGGGCGTGTCGTCGAGCGAGGCGAGCGCGTCGTCGTCGCCGGCGGGCGGGCACCGCTCGTCCAGCGCCGCCGCGTACTCCGGGTCCAGCGAGCTCGTCTCGTTGTAGAGCCGGCCGCGGAAGAAGAGGCACCGGGAGTAGCCCAGCGTGTGGCCGCCGGAGAGCACCACCAGGTCGTGCAGCGACAGCCCGTGCGACTCGAAGTTGTCCTGCAGCGCGGGGAGGTCCATGAACGGCGTCGGGATGTCGTTGTTCGCGTCGTCCATGCTCGCCGACGTCGCGTCGCGACGGCCCAGCAGCACTTCATAAGATGTTCCTCCCAGCTGCAGCAAACATTATTAATGGTCACGTCACTGTCAGTTCGTTCGTTCGTTCGTTCTCTTTGAATATTGTAAGGTAACCAATCTTATTCTTTTTTTTTTTTTTTGTGCGAGGATATGCAAGATAATTTAATATGGCTGACTGAATTTCATTTGTTTATATATATCTCTACTAGGAAAGCATGCCTGAGCTTCTTTGGGTCAAAAAGATTCTGCAACTTGGCTGACAATAGAAGGCTAGAGTCGTCACTGAAAGAGAGTTTGTTGTCATGGGCAACTTAATGCGGTTAGGTTGAAAGGATTGCTAGATTTCTAAATAAAAGGTGCTTTAAGCCTTGTGTATTGCTTATCTTTTACAGTTAGCGGTAACATTCAAGATAAGTCTTAACTGAACAGGGGACGGATCAGGACCTGTTCAGCGGCAACAAAGCAGAGCAGCTCTGTTTCGGACAGCGGTAGTAGAACTAGTGAACTTACCGCGACAATGGAGTCGCGAGCAGCTACTGCCAAGATATCGGCGCAGGAGACGACGTTGCCGAGGCAGACGGTGTTCACGGCCGACTTGATGGTGTCGATCACGTCGAACCCTCTCACGGAGTTGTTGTTGGGCTTGGCCAGCTTCTCGCCGACCATGTCGTCCGTGTCGTCCAGCAGAATGGACCCGTCACAACCCTGCAAAAACATTTTGACAACATGTTACTGTTTAGATGGATGGAACCTGTAATAAGTTGAGTGCAACTCGTAGCTTTGTAGTATTGTACTATAAGCTTGAGATAAGCAGTAACAGCAACGCACATTGACGAAGCAGTCGTGGAAGTGCAGGCGGACGAGCGACGCCCCCATCCTGGGCTCCCGCAGGATCGCCGCGCCGACGAGGAGCTTGATGGTGGACAGCGCCTGCGGGCACGTCTCGCTGTAGAAGTCCGGCGTCAGCTCCTGCCCAAGCACCGGCGAGGCGAGAGCTGCTGCGGCCACGGTGGTCAGCAGGTAAACAAGAACCGCCATTTTTTTTTTTTTCAAAGCTACTGCCAGTGGCTAGAAGCAGCAAGTTCTTAGAATTCTCTGATGTTTTGGTGTGTGGTGAACCTAGAGGATGGATGCTCTGCGTTTTATATAGTGCGTGTACTGCTCTGTGTGCGATTTTAGCCAGCCAACCAACCGGTGATTGTATTTGTATAGTGCCACGATCCAGGCTTTATTCAGGGTATAGTAATGAGATTCTTGACAAAGAAGAGATGATCAGTTTCTTCTCCGTCTTCTCTGTTCACCAATATTGATAGTCTTGTCATTTTCTAATGGTGTAAAGTGCTATTGATTCCTTGTGCGCAACACTGCAAGTCTGCAATGCTTAGTAGTTCACACAGATTTTACCTGGACCATGTTGGTACTGCAACCAACCGGATTAGCCTAAATGCTAAGTACTCAATAATGTGCGAGACGGAGTTTTGTATATTTTCATTCAATGCCATCATGAAGTGGAAGTATTTCATTGATTTTGTTTTTGTATCTAATCTCCTTGGTCACACTCATGTATCAGTTTTGAAGAAAAATAATAATTTTCCATTAAAATAACACAAAATCATTTTAGTCCCAACGTACAAATTGGTAAATACGAAAATACGTGCCTGTGTGGTCAAATGATCCTCGGATAAACAAGTTGGTAAGCGCAACGTTTCTTGCAGAAACTGGTCACTCACCGGACCAGATCCTGATTTGTATGGGTTGTTAAGCGGTCTGTTAACACGAAAAGAAACCATCCAAAGACTCTAATTTGTGCTCCTATCAAACAGCTGTTGGGTAAAAACTTTTCAGGTTGTTAGTTATCCTCATCTTTGGTTCACTTCAGCAGGAGACTCCAGGACGACCATGCATTGGATTGGACTGGTGGAAAAAGACGCTTCAGCTATAATCGGTCGGTGCCAAGGACTGGAAACTCAATTCAATTTCTGAGGCCCAACAATCCAGCCCATACCACAGTTTCGCTAGATCAGCTCATTCAATTTCTTCCAATGCCAAGTTGAGCGGCCCATACTAAATTGAACCGATCGCAATCGATCCGAAAGAAACGGAACCGCGGATCCGAGAAAGAAGAGGAGAGGAGATGAGCACGACGAGCGGTACCTCGGTGCCATATCTTTGATCTTCCTCGCCCGCCATCAGCAGTTACGATCGCTCGACATGGAAAACCTAAAGCAAGCAGCTACGATGACGGGAGGCGGCGCCAACTCTACCGCACCGGCCGCCATCGTTAAACCGCCGATTGCGCCGGCCTCATCATCAATCGGGAGCGAGCCGTCGCCGCGGCATGGAGCCGCTGCCGCCGTGACCCCCTCGACGCCGACGGCGAGGCCACGGCGGACACCCGGGCGATGGAGGAGGATGATCGTCCCGCGCGCCATAAACTCCAACACATCGTCGCGCGCTCCGCCGCCGTCGGCGACAGGATCGTTGGCGTCGGCGGCGGAGTTAGAGGGGTTGGAGACGATGGAGCGGTGGCCGTGGAGGAACCGGCCGGTGGACGAGGTGCCGGCGCTGCGGGTGGTGGAGAGGGGGTCGAGGGAGTGGGAGGAGGCCATGGAGAGGTCCAACAAGCGGATGCTGCAGATGGCCGACGAGCTGGAGCTGGAAGGCGATTTAGGCGAGGAAGGGTGTGACACGGAGGAGGACAAGGCCGCGTTCAAGGTCAGGACGTGCAGGTTGTACCGCCTCATGGCCAACATCAAGCCCCGCGACGCCTCCTCCTCCTCCTCCTCCTCTGTCCGCAAACCGGCTCCTGACGCCGGCGGCCACACACCGCCGTAAGTGTGGTTGTTGATGACTAGATTACGCGGTACCTGAAATACCATGTCCAGTTATTAATCTACTGGATTACATTCGTTATTAGTTAATATTTGCTTTCTATAAAAACATGGAAAGCCTTTATTTAAAAAAAGCATTCGTTATTATTTCTCAATGATGTTTGGGTGATTGATGTTTGCATTGCATGGCAATTGGCTGCGTTATTATTATTTTTGGACGGAGATGACATCAATTTGGTTCTATTTGTGCCGTGTCCGAGTTGTATTAAACCATCGTGACAAACAAGCTGAAGCCCACACAGATATAGATTCTGATTCTGATTCTGATAGCACGCGCCGACGACGGAACTGAACTGCACCGGCCCCGATCAATCTCTGAGAAAGAAAACAAGGGCGGTTATTATTGGCTTGTCCGTTTCGCGCACGTATTAGCCGGCCCCAATCGATTCATCACCAGAAGAACGCCAGAGCGAAGATGGTTAATAACCTAAACCAAGCCGATGATGATCCTGCGGTGGCGCCGCCGCATCATCGCTCGTGTCGGGCGTCTCCTCTCCGCTCTAGCAGGCCCGCCCTGCATCTGCGACTTCGTGTTCGACCCCACGGATTTCGTTGACCTCCTGGCACCACTGCCGGACGACGACCATGATGACTCCGACGACTCGGACGAAGAACAACCACCAGCACCTCCGCCGCCGGGGACGAAGCGGAAGCGTACCGTGATGGTGTGGGTCGGAGTTCTACCCGCCGCCAGGGTTTGGATTCCGCCGCGTGGTGTGCAGTGATGACGACGACGACGAGCATGATGATGAGGCGCCGCCGATCAATAAGCCGTCATCACCAGATCAGTTGACGAAGAAGGAGCCGCGGCTGTGTTATTATGTGAGTGGGTCCAAGGAGCTGGCGGAGTCGGAGGCGCGGTCGAACCAGAACTTGCTCAAGCAGGCGGACGAGCTGGAGCAGAGGGACGACGATGATGGATGCGTTCAAGGCCAAGTTCGCCGCTTTCTACCGCGACCTCGCCACACCCATCAGCACCAGTCCCTGTTAGTAGATCTCCAACTTTGGGCTAACGGCCCAAAGCCTATATCGTGCCTTGATCGGGGGCGTCCCAACCCTCCTTTGGTTGGTGGACCCCTGTTGCACTGCGCCATATAAAAGAAAGGGTGAAGCCGGTGCACGGGACACGAGGATGACCGTCACCACTGTTCATCTCACAAACCCTAAGCCGATCTAAAGATCTAGGGCGCAGCCAGCGATGGGAAGCCGCCGCCACGACACCCCACTTCACCGCCGTGCCAGGGCAGTGCCGGTGGAGACCCGAAGGCCTTTGACACCGGCAACGCCCGTCCCCTCTTCCCCGACACCTCGCCGACGCACTCGAGAAGATCTTAGCCGTCGTCGACATGCCAGGAACCGCCGACGCCGCCACGGCAACAGCTTCCCCTGCTCCGTTCAACAACCTAGGTACTCTCCTTCTCTCTCTCTCTCTCCCTCTCCCTCTAGATCCCACATCAGATCATTACCTCCCATGTTAGATCCTCGATTAGATCCTAGGCTAGACACATATTAGACTCTATATTGGTATCAGAGCCACCTAGCGCTAGATCTAGTTTGAGGTAGATCGAAAGACTCATTTTTTGGATCGGGAAAGAAAGAAAGGAACCCGAACCCCATCGGACCCCAAAGCCTAACCCTAGGGTTAGGGTTACAGAACCAAAACCAGAGGCGTGCGAAGGGGGATCCGAGTGCTCACCTGGGCCTCGCCGCCACCATGTTGTCGTTGGCTCCGCCGGAATCGGGAAGAGCACCGTCGCAAATCCCTCGACGGTGGCGCGCTCACTCCCGAGTGAACGTGCGCGCCGGCGAGAGGCTAGCGGTGGCGCCAGCCCTCGCCGTGCATCTCCTCTAGAGGTCCTCGCGGCTGCCGTGATGCGCCGTCGAGGACCATCTCGCCGTGCTTCGCTCGCCGTCGCGGGTAGAAAGAGAAGTCGGGAGCAGGGGAGAAGGGAGAGGAGGCGGGGAGAAAGAACGAATGGGGCTAGGGCTTTTGGGGCTAGCCGCGTGCGCCGGTTTTGACTGGCCGAAACGCGCGCTTAGCCGTCCATCGTGATGGACGGCTGAGATGGAGGCGGGGGTGAGAGCGGCCTGGCTGGGCCAGGCCGAGGCTTTCAGTCGCCCATATGGGCCGGGCCGAAAGGCCGGCAGGCACGCGCACGCGGTTAGCTGGGCTGGCACGCGCACGCAGGTTTCAGCCCGCGCGCGAGTTTGGGCAATTTTGCTGGGCCAAAATCTCAGAGCAATGCACAGTATCCTTTTAAGTTAAGATTTTAACTGTTTTTTCTCAAATTTGAATGAAATTTGAGTAAAGAAAGAATGAATTTACCTCTGTAAAATTTTGAACCAACGAGATAATTTTTGCAGAGAGTAAATAAGATTATTTTGCTACTGTTCATGCATGTTTTTTGCTATGTTTTCGCTGCAAGTTTATAGAATTCATGATTATTGTTAAAATTAATGTTTTCTAAAATTAAATTTCAAACCAACGGGAGAATTTAATTTTAGAAGCATTAATTTTCAGATTATATGTCATTGTAATTTTTCTGACCAATGTTGTTAAATTGCAATGTCATATCATGATGTTTTATGTATTATGCCTATTTTTTGCCCAACGGTGATGTAGGTTTAATGCATACATGGTAGAATTTATATGTTATATTTTGTTCTCACTTTTTATGGTTAATTTCAGGAGCAACCATGATGGCTTTTCTTCCCTGGATCCCAGTGTTGAAAGGGGACAACTATGAGGATTGGAAAAGAAGGATTGATCTTGCCTTTGTCATGGGTGAGATGGACTGGGTAGTGACTACCCCGTGTCCCATAAAGCCTCCTGAGCTTGTCAGAGGCACAGAAGAAACAGATGCTGCTTGACAAAAAAAAAGATAGAGGGATGATGCTTCCGAAAAAGCTCGAGTTCAATTTGAGCACAGAAGATGGGTTCTTGATAACAAGAAGTGCTTGGCACTTGTTAAGAACACGATTGAGCCCGCTATTATGGGCTCAATCCAGAATGAAGATACAGTAAAGGGCTATCTCCAGAGGGTAGAGAACCAGTTTACTGGATCTTCTAAGAGTTATGCCACACAGATGATAAGACAACTGGTGAATGAAAAGTACACTAGTGGTGGCATAAGGGAGCACATTCTGAAGATAAACAGTTTGGCTACAAAGCTAAAGACTGTGAATCTAACGATTCAAGAAGACCTCCTGGTTCATTTTGTGTTGTTGTCCTTACCACCTCAGTTTGATAATTTTGTTTTCAACTACAATATGAACCCAGAAAAATAGACTTTTGAGCAGCTTATTGCTAACAGTGTCCAAGAGGAGGACAGATTCAAGGACAAGTATGGTGGTTCTGTCCACTATGTAAAAGACAACAAGAACAAGGCCAAGCAGCAAAAGAAACCAGTCTTTTACTCTAAGCCTATGGGCAAGCAACAGCATAGGCCTCTACAAGGACAAGTTGTAGTAGACAAGGATACATGCCTCCACTGCAACCAGAAAGGACACTATAAGAAGAATTGTCCAGACTGGCTAAAGCTGTTCATGCAAAGAAATGGTGAGAATATTATTACATTTGTAAATGAATCCTTGTATATTAATTATTCTAGATTCACATGGTGCATTGATTCAGGAGCGACTATTCATGTTGCAAATTGTTTACAGAGGTTCCGTACGACGAGAACCATGGGAAGAGACGAAGGTTCGATAAGAGTGGCTAATGGAGTAGAAGCTAAAGTTGAAGCTATAGGGGATCTTCACCTAGAGCTTAGAGATAGCTTTATTCTTAAGCTTCATGATGTCTTTTATGTATCTTCGTTGCAAAAAAACTTAATAAGTGTATCGCGTCTTGATTATGATGGTTATGATTGTCATTTTGGTAATGGCAAATGTGAACTTATGTTTAATAATGAATGCATTGGTTTTACATCTTTACAAGATAAGCTTTATTTATTGTCACTTGTCGATAATGTGAAATGCGATACATGATATGAATGTCCCTACGTCCTCGTCGACTAAAGTTAACAAGAAAAGAAAAAGGACTCCAATCGTCTCATCGAAATTATGGCATTATCGCTTAGGCCATATTTCGAAGGGGAGAATTGAGAGACTTGTAAAGAATGAAATTCTTCCTCCATTGGAGTTCACAGACTTAGAATAATGTATTGAATGCATTAAAGGAAAATACATAAAGAAAATCAAAAAAGACGCCAAAAGAAGCGCGGGAATATTAGAGATCATTCATACGGATATTTGTGGTCCTTTTCCCGTCAAGAGTGTGGATGGTTATGACTCGTTTATCAGATGATTACTCTCGCTATGGTTACATTTATCCAATCAAAGAGAGATCAGAAGCATTGGATAAATTCAAGATTTAAAGCAAAAGTAGAAAATCAACATGATTTAAAGATTAAAGTTGTAAGGTCCGACCACGGCGGAGAGTACTACGGGAGGCATACGCCTTATGGATAAGTCCCAGGACCTTTTGCTAGGTTCCTATAAGAAAATGATATAGTAGCCCAGTATTCTACACCGGGCGAACCATAATAAAATGGAGTAGCAGAATGGCGTAACCGTACCTTGATGGATATGGTGCGCAACATGATGAGCTACTTCACACTGCCAGTGAGCTTATGGATAGAGACATTAAAAACCGCTATTCATATTTTCAATAGAGTTCCAAGCAAATCGGTGCCCAAAACACCATATGAATTATGGACTGGAAGAGTGTCCTCGCTGGAACACCTCCGGGTGTGGGGGAGTCCCGCAGAGGCTAAGATCTTCAACCCAAGTCTTGAAAAGTTGGATCCCAAGACAATGAGTTGCCATTTTATTGGCTACCCAGAAAGGTCCAAAGGTTTCCATTTCTACTGCTCAGATAAATATACGAAATTTGTAGAAACAAGACATGCCGTCTTCTTAGAGGACGAAATGATTAGGGGGAGCATGGTACCTCGAGAGATCGATTTTGAGGAGAAGCGGGTATATGTACCTAATTCTATGAGTCAAGAACCTTTCTTCTCACTGCATGTTGATGTTGAGCATGTGATGCCTGATGTTGCAACGCCAACACCTGTTGTCACTCCACCTGTGATACAAGAGGAACCTGCCATTGATGAAGGGGAGCTGCAGCAGCCTCACACAGATAATGTGCCAGAAGAGCAGGCTTCACAAGAGCCTCAACCAGAGATTGTGCCAAATGAAGAGGCACCTAGGAGGGCTCAAAGAGCTAGAAAGTCAGTAATACTGGTTGACTATGAACTATATAACACAGAAGAATATCATATGGAGGATGATCCCACCTCATATGAAGAAGCCATAAGAAGTGTCCACTCATCTGAATGGTTGGAGACCATGAAGGATGAAATGAAATCAATGAGTCTCAATGAAGTTTGGGACTTAGAAGAAATTTCTAAAGGAGCCAAAACAGTAGACTGTAAATGGGTCTATAAGATTAAATATGACTCTAGAGGGAATATAGAAAAGTTTAAAGCACGACTTGTGGCTAAAGGCTTTACGCAAAGAGAAGGAATTGACTATAATGAGATATTTTCTCCAGTCTCTTGTAAAGACTCCTTCAGAATTATAATGGCACTAGTGGCGCATTATGACTTAGAATTACATCAAATGGATGTAAAAACGGCATTTCTAAATGGAGATTTAGAAGAAAGAGTTTACATGGCATAACCGAAATGTTTTATTGTGGAAGGAAAGGAAAAAATGGGATGTCGTTTAAAGAGATCCATTTATAGATTAAAGCAAGCTTCAAGACAGTGATAATTGAAGTTTGATGGAACAATAAAGAAATATGGTTTTGAAGCAAATGTTGAGGACAATTGCATCTATGCAAAGTTCAAGAATGGGAAATTCATTTTCCTTGTTTTATATGTGATATTAGTCTACTACAAGAAACAAATAAATTCTTGTCCTCAAACTTTGACATGAAAGATCTTGGTGAAGCATCATATGTTTTAGGCATTAAGATTCACCGAGATAGAAGAGAGTACGCATTAGAACTGTCTCAAAAGACATATATAGAAAAAGTGTTAAAGAAATTCAACATGCACAAATACAGTGTCACACCTGCTCCTATAGTCAAGGACGAAAGATTTGGGGATTGGCAAAAACCCAAGAGTAAGTTCGAGCTCAATGATATGAAAACGAAACCATATGTTTTGGCAGTGGGAAGCTTGCAGTATGCACAAGTATGCACACGCCCTGATTTGATATTTGTCATCGGGTTACTTGGCAGATTTCAGAGTAATCCAGGAACTGAGCACTGGAAGTTAATAAAGAAAGTCTTGCGATATTTGCAAGGAACAAAAGGCCTCAAGTTGGCGTACAGAAGATCGGATTCACTCCAAGTGGTGGGGTATTTTGATTCAGACTTTGTAACAGATAACACGAAATCCACATCGGGGTATGTGTTCACCCTGGCAGGAGGAGCCATTTCATAGAAAAGCTTCAGACTATCATGGCAGGGTCTACCATGTACGCCGAATTTATTGCATGTTATGAGGCCACAGGGCAGGTCAACTGGCTGAAGAAATTAATACCCGGATTAAGAGTGGTTGACAGTATTAAGAGACCACTAAAGTTATACTGTGATAATGAACCAGCAGTAATATATGCTCACAACAATCAGTCAAGTGGTGCCGCCAAGCACATCAATATAAAGTACTATGTTGTAAAAGACAAAATTCAGGATCGCAAGATAAGTCTCGAGCATATCAGGACTGAAAGAATGCTTGCGGATCCGCTCACGAAAGGTCCACCGTCCAGCGTGTTCAAGGAGCACGTAGCCGGCATGGGGTTAAGGGAAGTCTTATGATTCTAGACTTAGGACCCAAAGAAAAGTATAACGGAGATGTGTGTAGTAGCTGTTAAATCTATCAGCGATTAGCTGTGACGACGAGACATGCTCTACGTGCAAATCCGTAATGAAATAGAAAATATAAAGTAATGGTAAAAGAGATCTAGGAGGAGAATGTTAGTAGATCTCCAACTTTGGGTCCAATGGCCGAAAGCCCAGATCGCGCCCTGATCGGGGGCGCCCCAACCCTCCTCTGGTTGGTGGGCCTCCGTTGCACTGCGCCATATAAAAGAAGGGGTGAAGCCGGGGCACGGGACACGAGGTTGACCGCCGCCACTGTTCACCCCACAAACCCTAAGCCGATCCAAAGATCTAGGGCGCAGCAGCGACGGGAAGCCGCCGCCACGACGCCCCACTTCGCCGCCATGCCAGGGCAGTGCCAGTGGAGACCCGAAGGCCTTCGACACCGGCGACGCTCGTCCCCTCTTCCCCAACACCTCGCCGACGCACTCGAGAAGATCTTAGCCATCGTCGACATGCCAGAAACCGACGCCGCCGCCAGCTCCTCATCGGCCCCGGCCGTCACCACGGCAACGGCTTCCCCTAAACCGTTCAACAACTCAGGTACTCTCCTTCTCTCTCTCTCTCTCCCTCTCCCTCTAGATCCCACATTAGATCATTACCTCTTCTCTCTCTCTCTCTTCCTCTCCCTCTAGATCCCACATTAGATCATTACCTCCCATCTTAGAACCTCGATTAGATCCTAGGCTAGACCCAGATTAGAATCTACAGTCCCATGGTCCACAAACCTCCTCCTCCTACTGACACGCCGTATCAATGCCGATACCTTACTACGTTATTAGTCATCTCAGCTCATATCATACTGATGCGGCAATGACATACTATAATCATCTTTATTAATTGTTACCAATTCTTGTTTTTTTTTCCTTCTAATTTTGGAGAATGCTAATGCTAGGTTTTATTTTGTTGTGCCTGGTACCGTAATCGTTTTTCTTTTTTAACGAGAGATACTCCATTCAAGGCCTAGGTCGAATACAGCCGAGATATGGCGTCGAATACAGCCGAGCCATATACAAAATTTTCAGATAATAATAGAGCCCATCAGCATTACGATGGCAAGTGGACGCCCACTAGTTTGTTTCTTCGCATGGCGAGAAATTGTACTTTTATTTTCTTTTACAGGAGCCCCATATAACTAAACTGTTCCCGATATTATATATCTTATCTCTGGGAAAGAAAACAGAAAGTACATCTCCGTTTCGCGCACCGCGTCAGTCGATCGATCCATCGCCAGACGCAAGAGATGGTTAATTTTAACCTAGCCGCCGCTCCAATAGGACACGCCGATTCCCTCGGCCCGGACATCTCAAAGGAAGAATCATCATCTCTGCCGCCGATGAAGTTCGAGCCCGGTGTTCACGTCTACCCGGAGGGTTACACTCCGCAGCCGGCAGGGTCATTATCGGGGAATTCGTCATCGTTGCCGTTCTATCTTCAACCCGGGTTCGGGTTTCGTGCGGCGTCGTACGAGCCCCCTCCGCGGATCACGTCACCGGAGACGACCGGCCGGTTCCCTCCCGCCTTCACTGCGGAGATTCCAGTGTTTCAGACAGGGTCCAGGGAGCTGGCGGAGGCGGAGGCTCGCTGTAATCGAGAGTTGCTGGAGGAGGCGGATAAGCTGGAACAGGAAGACGAGGATGGCTGCGACACCGAGGAGGCCAAGGTCGCCTTCCGCGCATTCAAGGTCAAGTTCGCCGGTGTGTATCGCCACCTCGCCAGCTCAGATTCTAGGCCCTTGCTCCACGTTCCTCCCGCTGACACGCAGTAAGCTCTTACTGACAATGACGAATACTGCTGCTGATGCATTAGTCGTCTTTGATATATTTGTATATTCTGAGTGAGAATATGAGATGCTTAAGCCGAATTCGAGGCCAAGGCCCAATAGAGCCCATATAGAAAAATTTTCAGGATAACCCTAGGACTCCTTAAAAAGGCCCATATAGCATTTAGCTTCTTGTTCGCCTGGATACCGTTAGAGCTCTTGCATTGTGAGTTACTGAATAATTCAGAGGCTGGCGCATCTCTAATTTTGTTTTTTTTTTTCTTCTTCTTATTTTGAGACAGCATCTCTATTTCTGTTGGGGGTTTCGTCATTGTCATTTTGTTCTGAAATAATTTCACTACTAAGTGCAAACGACTGGTTACAGTAAAAGTGTCTAACGACCGCACAATTCTAACTGCAGGGAAGAGCACTTGACTGCTGAGGACATGGAAGATCGCCTTTCAGGACTCCAGGCCTGCTCACAGGCACAACATCTTGCAACGCTTGCACTGGCGCACTACAACTTAATTAACAAGACAGTACGTCTATATATTTGCATCCTTAGCTTCCTGAGTTTCCACTTTCTACTGCCTTCCATTACATGTTTGACTGACTGACTATTCTTTGAATAATGGAGCAGAAATTTGAGATGGCAACGGTGCTGCTATCCAAGCGCTTCAGGGAGACAGACGGAAGGACATTTGCCCATGTCAACTTCACAGCCTCCACGCAAGATCAATGTGCGACACAGCCAGCTAGTAAGAGGCTGTTGTTTGCTGAGCTCATGTACATTCCGCAGATTCAGTCATACGACGAGGGTGCTGAGCCTATGTGTGTGATCCATGCCTGCACAATAGATGACTCTTGTTTCGGTAAGTAGTTAAACCTTTGCTCACATCTTGTAGTCCCACTTAGCTAGGATTTTATTGGGGTATATTTTCTCTATACTGATTTAAGTAAAGTAGATGGTATGCACGGTTCTTTTATACTCATATAAAAATGGTTTTTTATGACTATAACCTTTTCTAGTCTATATAGGGTTCAACCTCCAATAGTATGCTGCCATTAGGTAGTTCAATATTGTTATGATAAGTAGGTTAAACCTTTGCTTGGCACTTGTAGTCCTAGGATTATGCTATAGATTCCATTCTTGATAATTTAAGTTGGCAACTGCAATATTCTGTGTATAAATACGCATGGCATGTACTACACAACACTAACGGGCAATGATATGAGAAATTGCGATACAATGATATCCTAATTAGAGCTCACATCACCCATTTGCACATTGAAGTGATAACTGGTGGTACATGCATGTTTAATTTTTATGTGCAGCATCAGCAGTTGAAAGTTTGTGTTGTTTTGTAGGTGGGTGCCACGAGATGGTGAGAGACATTAAGAAACCATTGAAAGATAACTTGGATTATGAACGTTGTCATGCTTGCAGCGATCGCATTAAACATCCCAGAGGTGATCAATTTGTTGCTGGTCATGATAGTACTAGGATGCCTTACTATACCGTGTTCCTGTGAGTGGTTTGGAGGATGTCAGGTTGAATATGTATATCTTGTGGATGTGTGCAGATTAAATGTTTTAAGAAATGTACCGTTTCTTTAATAATGTTACTTACATTTCTTAAATTAATAAGTTGATGTTTGCATCCAAATCAAGTTAGCTGGTGGACATGATAGATTGATATTATAAACCTTACTGATTGTTTTCTGCCCTGTTGCCAACTATTCACAGTGGAAGTGATAAATACTTTTTTACAATAGATAGAAATATATTTTGGACAAGTCTACTTATATCCAAACGTGATGATTATTTCGCTAAAACAAGTGACGATGGAAAGAACACTGAGACTTGAACAAAGAATTTAAAAAAAAAAAAGACTTGAACAGAGTGTATAAAAGATTATGCACAAATTTCTAAGTTTCTTATACCGCAAAATATTAGAATTGCAGGTAGCACAGACATGTAAAGTAGGTAGATGCGGGAGACCTAAAGTGTACAAAAAACCAATCATTAGCATTAAGAAATCGAACTCTTGTCTAGCCGAGCCGTGACGAGATGCGACAATGAAAATTTTCATACTAGTTGCAGAAGAGATTCTGCCGTCTTTCTTAACCACACACTCGTTCCTCTGATGTCGTCCGCTTTCCTGTCTACTAGAGCAGACACAAGCTGAGGAAAAGCCTGCACGTACACAGAGTAACGGCTACCAAACGGCTAGTTTACTATTTACCGCGGGGTCAACCTTCTCCGCCTCCCTCGTCCCCGCCGCGATAAAAAATCAGTCTAGTGCGGCGACCCCATTCCCCTCCACTGTGCTTGCTTCCACTAGCTTCGATTCCTTTGGCTCGTTCGCTCCCTCGTCATCCAAAAACCCCACAGAACCCAAGAAAGACACAGCAAACTCAGCTTTACCCTCCGCACGAGTCCCCATGAACGGCGACGCGCGAGACCCAGCTCCGCCCGGCGACGGCGGCACCGGCGGGGACAGGGCCAGGGCGGAGGTCGACACCTCGGCGCCGTTCAAGTCCGTGCGCGAGGCCGTCGACCGATTCGGCGGCAGCGCCGTCTGGAGCTCCCACCTCATCAAGCGCATGTTCGCGCCCCCAAAGGTCAGTGGCGAGCAATCTCACTAGCTAGCCTGTTCTCTGCAACTGCAATGCGTTTAATCTTTTCCCCCAAAGGTCAGTGGCGAGCAATCTCACTAGCTAGTCTGTTCTCTGAGCGATTTGTCCTTAATCTTTCCTCAAATTTGACATCTTGGCTGAACATTCTTGGGAGGAACGGACCTTCTGTGCTCTGCTTGTGCCTACAGATTATTCTGTTTCAGTTCATTTTTTTTATAAGTTCATTGTGCCTGCAGATTTTGTTGATACATTCATTGTGCCTACATTTTTTTCATTGTTTATTTTTGTAGTGTAGTTCTACACTGAATTAGTTGTCTGTGCACCGTGGGTTTTTTGCTAGATGCGGCAAAGAGATTCGGCAGCTCTATTTATTTTTCTTTCCTCACTATGCTGCAGAAGCAGGTGTGCATTGAAGAATCGACCAATCTAGAGGAGCAGACCGCAGAGCTGGAGAAGGAGCTCAGCATCAAAGAACGGGAGACGCTTGATGTGCTGCATCAGTTGGAGTCCACCAAGAAGTTCATTGCGGATTTAAAGCTGAAGATTCAGAGCGAAGAAGCTGGTGCATTTTCAATCTGTGAGAAGACGGCCATTGCAGTACCTGAAGAAAGGCAGAATGAAAATGCTGAAGCGCCCATTGAAGAACCTGAAGAAAGGCAGAGTGAAAATGCTGAAGGGCCCATTGCAGAAACTGAAGAGAGGCAGACTGAAAATGCTGAAACGCACGTTGCAGAACCTGAAGAAAGGCAGATTGAAAATGCTAGAACTGATGTGGATATGGGTGGCCTAGATGAACAGGTGCAGAAAGCTCCTGGTTGTTCAGTTCTAAAGGACCTTGAGCAGGCAAAAGCCAATTTGAACAGGACCACGAGTGATCTTGCTGCTATAAGAGCCTCCGTCGAGTCATTGCGCAATGAAATTGCAAAAGAGAAAGTCCTGGTGGAGAGATGCCGGGGGAAGGTGTGCTCAAGTACCACACTGATTTCTTCAATGGAGGATGAGCTGAACCAGGCTAAGCAGCAGCTGCAGATGCTGAAGGATGTGCAGACAAGGCGCGAAGATCCCTCTGACATTTTCATGGAGATCAAGAAGATGACATCTGAGCTAGAGCAGCTCAGGAATGCAGCGAAGGCATCGAAGTCTGAAGCTATTATGTTGGCTGCTGAAATTGAGCAGATGAAAGCTAGCATTGGCACAGCTGAGGTCAGGTGTCTTGCAGCCAAGAAGATTGAAGAGGCGGCTAGAGCAGCAGAAGCTCTTGCACTAGCCGAGATCAAGATCCTACTAAGCAATGAAGTGTCTGCTGAGGATCTTCAGGGCACTGATGGTGTGAGCCTTTCAGTAGAAGAGTATTCTGAGCTTGCTGCCAAAGCTCTAGAGGCTGATGAAATATTGAGAAAGAAAGTTGAAGCTGCAGTGGCACAGGTCGATGAAGCCAACCAATCAGAGTCTGACTCTCTTAGGAAGCTGGAGGAAGCTAAATTACAAGTTGAGGAATGCAAGAAGGCACTACAGGAGGCCCTGTCAAGGGTGGACGCTGCCAAGCGTGGGAAGATCGCAGTAGAAGAGGCTCTTCGTAGATGCAGATCTGGTAATGGACAGAAAAGACGTTCACTTCATGACCCTCTCAAATTCAAAAATGCAGGACACAGGTGCAAAGATTCTCGTAATAACATGGATATCGTTGATGCTTCAATGGGTTCCTTGAAGCCAACGTTGTCGATCGGGCAGATTTTAAGTATGAAGCTAATGGGACCTGACGGGTATGACAAAAGCGTTTTGGATGATACAACCGAAACTTGTAATGTCTCACTTGGCCAGATTCTGAATCGAAGGCGTGCAGTTGTGCACAGCAGCGATACAACTGCTCACAAGAAATTGTCAGGAAAGAGGAAGAAGTTTGCGTTCACTGGACTCTCAGTTTTCTTGGCTAAACAAGCCAAGAGCAAGAAGAAAAAGGGATCGCATTATAACTGAAGTCAACCTGGCCGGGGAAACATTGTGATCTAGTAATGAGCAGCAGTAGCAAGATGTTAACTTGACCGTAGTTCATATTCTTGTAATCTAATATTGGTCCTAGTTTCTACTTCTATATGCCTAGATCGTTGATTGGTCGGTGGCTCCATGTAAGACTTAGCAGGTTAGCCGCTGATAACTGATACTGTATTTCTGATTGATTAGGGTAGCTAGAAAATGCCAAGTTATGTACGTACTGTGTCTGTGAACCTGGAATGTATCAGTATGATCAGTAGTTCATCTCACGTTCATCTTCAACATATGATGTGTAGACATACTAGGCAGAAGTGCTGCTCTGTTTGTTCTTTTTTTTCCTGATGCCTCTGGTTTTTGGAATTTGTATTCAGATTTATGTTGGAGACCATTTTGATTTGGTGTTTCGAGTTAACTAGGTAGTTTTTTTACTACTGGTCGGAATAAGATATGAATAGGCTCATATGATTGGATCATGTATCTTGCGAACATGTTCCAATGTTGTCCTGTGTGATAGGAAAAATAATACTTTCAATGTTACTACTTGTGATGAAATAAGGTAAGGATAAATATATACAATAACTGCAATGTAACCAGAAGTCGATATGTCCGAGTGGTTAAGGAGACAGACTTGAAATCTGTTGGGCTTCGCCCGCGCAGGTTCGAACCCTGCTGTCGACGTTTACTTTTTGTTTTTTGATCCTTCTATTTCCTGTTGGACTGGGCCTGTTCTTCCTTCTTCCAGGTGCCTGGCCTGGCTCAGCTCCGTTGAGATATGAAAGCCCAATTTATGCTCTTTTTCGTGAAAAGGGACATTGTTTTTTTTTTTTTTTGGAACTTAAGGGGCGCTCACTATTTTTTTCATTTAACCTCGCCTCGCGCCTCCATGAAGCAAATGTTTTAGAACTGTGCATGGACGATTGGGGTTACGAGAGGTCGCTTTTGGAAATGTGCTTAGGCAAATCCATGGACGATTGGGGTTACGAGAGGTCGCTTTTGATCTCGTAGATAGATACTACTACGCTTAGATTTGCCTCAGCACTACACACACCATCGACGCGACACGAGTTTTATTACTACAAAACCAAACGTGCTGCTGTGCATGAACACTCACGCGCACCTAATAAACCGATCAAATCAAGTCAAATCTGTCACTCAAACAGCTCGGATATATACACAGTGCACTTGTGCGCGATCGAGAACGGAACAAAGCTTGCCACGCCAAGAAGGCGATTACATCAACGAGGGAAAAAAAAAATAACAGAGCCGTGTCCCGTCGTGATCCGGTGCGCTGTATCCGCTCGCCGGCCGGTGCGACGCGGACTGCACGGGACGGGGTTTTTTTTGTTTTTGTTTTTTTTAAATAACACGGGACGGGATTGAAACAGAACAAAGGTGATGATCGGATTGTTACGCCGCATCTCAACGACAAGTGTGTGGCGTCGAGAGAGCTGTACGGTAAACGTACGCGCGCGCACTGCTGTCGAGATTCAATCGGGTCTGCGCGTCGTGACAGTGTTGGCTGGAAGCTTCGAGGCGGCTGCAATGTAAACACACAATCGGACGATGCTCTCTCTCCGCCCTGGTCCACGCGATGGCTGATTGAATTTCGGGTGCATGAATACTCCTTTCGTTTAATATTATATGACACTTTAGTATTTTTAAGTTTTTTTAAATTATAAGACATCATTGTTTTTTAATATATCTTTCTCTCTTCCTAATATATCTCTATCTCTTTTCTCTTTATTTTCTATGTATACATCTTTTTTACCTCTTCTTAATTCCCGTATTCGAACCCAAAATATCATATAATATTAAACTGAGAGAATAATGAAATAGAAGGTCCCAACCTGTACATCCCATCCAAGAGCGAGTGCACACGCGTAAATAAAGGGAGTGTACACAACTGGGTACTGCTTTATTCTACGGCTCAGTAAATAAAGGGAGGTCGCTTTCAAAAAAAAGCATACAGAACACAGCACAAGACAGGGAGAAAAAATTGTGGAGAGAAAATAAGTCCGTGTTTGATGACGACGTCTACGGAATTACGGATACCCATCGTTTGAAATGCGGCGCTGAAATTTTAAAAGGCGTGGAAACAAGACCCGGTCCTGGAACAAAATGGCCCGATTCACCCACCATGGCAGTGGCACCCGGCCACCTCCCGTCCAGCAGAGCCAGAGCAAAAACTGAAGAACCAACTGCGTTGCTGTAGACTCTGCACGATAATTAGTCTGGCCGACATGAACACAAGCAAACTGTACGAATCGGACCCCAATGCATATGCATGTGATCTGATGATTGGTTGGATGTCCTAGAGGTCGCTTTTGCTCAGGATACGCTTAGATCGATCGATCGATTCTGCTGCTGCTGCTGTGCATTGCATGGACAGGTCGAACAGAGAGGGCCTCAGCTCCTCCCGGCATGCCACAAAATCAAAGCAAATTACATTGCTCACAAAGACATTACAAGTTTACAACTTAAGTTTCCACAGAACCGTGGCAAGGACAACACGCGCAACGAACAAGGTCACATCCGTGGAAAGGATCATTTAATTTCTAGTCGTGTCAAGTCTCAATCCGTCGCAGTGTATCCGCCGTTCGGTGCGAAAACAGAAGCCAACGTGTCGTTTAGCTAACTTTGGAGTCCATTACTTGTGCGTCAAGTACGTGGTGTTAGTGTGACGATAGATAAATATCAGGGTCTGTGTGGTGTCCGGAGAGCTGTACTGCAACGTAGTACGAGCATTATGTACGTGCGTGAGTGCTGTCAAGAGAAGATCATGTGGATTTGTCGACCTGCTTTAATTAGTACACGTAATGGTAATGGTGGGCAGTCAGAACCTTCTGGGCGGCTGTAACGTATGGACGTAATTATTGAGCTCGGTTTGTCGTTAGAGGAGACTAGCAGGCAGCAGTACACCCCGCCCCCGTGGTTCACAAATTAGTAGGATGGTTGATGAAATTACTTTTGGACAATGAAAGGACTTTATATGCGCCAGAGTAGAAATGAGAATCACAGATACCGTACAAGTTTTTTTATGACAACAACAACCGAGATTGGCAAGTTTGTGTACGTACGTCGAACGCCATGTGAGTTTTAACGCACGACAAGCTTTTGACAAATGTCAAGTTTTTTTTTCTACATAAAAAGAGAGAATATGCGAATACCCATATAATTATTCGTTCAAACCAATTGACAATTGTGACTATTTTTGGGTGAAAATGGGCGGCTCAGAGTTTTCCTTGGTCGTCATTTTCAGTATCACGCGTCACATTGAACAACAGTGGACGTGATAAATTGTGGGAAAATGGATATAAATATAATGGTTGTTATCAAAAGTCAAAAGAGAGGTAGATTTGTTGGGTCCAGTTTGGTTGCATATACAGTAATACAGATACAATAGTAGGCGAACCAACCGTAAACTTTAAAGAAGCCCTATTATCATTAACACAGCCGGGCTGCTGACAGACATACTGCAGAGAGCTTAACTAGATCGTCCTAAATAACCAGCACTGCAGTGCAACAATCTTACACACGTTTGATTACTGATAGTGATAGTAGTGCAATAATCTTGCTTCTTGCAGTAGTAACGAGAAGGGATATGTGGTTTGCTTCATTACTGCTTCTTCGGTTGGGAAGTGGGCAGAAACGCGTCCGGATCACTCAGGTACTGCAATGACCAATGTGGATTACTACTGCAAACCAACCGTCCGGCGCTACTGAGTGCTTTCATGGTCAGAAACTACCCGACCGAGATGAAGTTAGTTTGACAGTACAGGCACCAGACATACGTGCATATATAGC
Organism: Eleusine indica; assembly: GCA_030378355.1. Classification (NCBI taxonomy): domain Eukaryota; kingdom Viridiplantae; phylum Streptophyta; class Magnoliopsida; order Poales; family Poaceae; genus Eleusine; species Eleusine indica. The sequence goes on from CM059500.1 coordinate 48,477,606, forward strand.
ATAGCATACATGATCTGTTAAGACGTCGCTATTGATTAATTTTCCAAGCGATGTGCCTCCTCCCTCCGCTACGCCCCCTCTGCCTATATAACTAATCTGTCTCACTCCACTCAATGAGCATCGCACTCATATTACTGGAAGCTACTCGATCGCTAATAACCACACACGAATACATCAACGAAAAGCAGCGCGCCCTGTTCTCATCAGGTCTTAATCCTGTACTGAAATAGACGCCACTTCGTCTGCTAACTGTAGTTGGATCTCCCACTGATTTACACTGCTACATATATCAAAGGTGTTGTACATGTTGTGTCAAGAGAGAGAGAGGTCAAGTTAAAGTCCCATAATTATTCATGCTAACTGTAGTTGGATCTTCCCACTGTTTTAGGGTACGATGGTGTTACGCTACTACATATTAAGGGTTTTGTGTTTGTGTCAAAGAGAGAGATGTCAAGTTAAACTTCCATTATTTTTCATGATAGCTGGCGAAGCTTCTGGGCGGCTCCAGCGTAATTGAACCTTGCTTTGGGTTCTGCTAAAACCCGTACAGTGGTACTACCCCGTGGGTTCATGAAAGATGGCTAATGGGGCGTTATTGTGTACTACCTCCGGTTTAGAATTGTAAATATTTCAGACAAGAGAAAAGAAGTATAAAACTAACGTTAACATTTAAAACACAAAGAGGGTAGTTATCTAGTATAATATCTAAGATTCACTTGAACGATTGGATCTGTATGTTGAATAAATTGTGTATAATGTGATAGAATTGTATTGCGTTGAACCTCTCAACTAATATACATCAATGGATATATATGATATTTTATGATATATCTAAACTACGAAAATATTCTAACAGGATCTTAAATTTGTAAAACCAGATTAAAGCCTGGCCACGTAAAATAGAATTTGGCCCTTTTTGACAAAATCTGAATATTGTTTTTTTAATCAAAACTGGCTTATGCTTTTAAAAAACCAACTTTCATACAAAAAATTGCAATAAGACCTCTCTAAAAAAATAATTGCCATACAAGTGATGTAACAACCGCATGCGCTACTCTTTGGTCCCAGTTTAGAAACTACGTATGCTGACAATTTTCTTTATTCTGCTACCTGCCGAGTAAATGGGAGTCGCTTTTAGGTAAAAGGTGACAGCAACCTGAAAACGAATAAGAAATTCAAAGGGTATATGGGCCCTTGGATGACGGGATCGCTCTGCGATCTGCCGATAAAAATCTTCCGATCCGTGCGCGTGGGTGCACGGGCCACAGCCCGCAGGTCCCGAGCCTGTGTGGTCCATCATCCACGGCCCTTGGCCCACGCAGCACGTGGCCCCGGACGCCATCATCGTGCCCGTTCCGGATACGGCGCACGGCGTATCGTGCCTTGTTGATTGCTACGTACCGCTCGTCTCTATGTTTTGATCCACACTTGGAGAGGGGAAAAAAAAACACGGAATATGGAGTTTTCATACACGTATGTCACGTAATTGCATCGTTCTGCATTATATATGTCAAGGCTGTCACATCAGTTTTTGGTGTCATATGTACACGTGGGGTGAAGCCGCAGTTGGTAAATACTCCTAGAAATACGTAGATCACACAAAAAAAACGGCTGTTTATAGATAGAGCAGGACCAGACCATCAGCCACACACGTTGCCGCGTACCGTGTTTCATGCACAATTCTCTGGCACGCATGAATATTGTTGCACCGTGTGCCGTGTGCTGTGTACCGTGTACAGACAAGCAAATCAAAACATTCATGTCGTTGCGGTTGTTAATCTTCCCACGGAGCTTTCTGCTTTGCCTAATACAGCTCTCTTGACTCCACTCAACTGTGCACCTACTAGCTATAGCAACAGGTAATTAGCCTTTTCCGTGGCGGTGAGGCGCACGGCCCCTCCGACGTTCCAAGGGTTCACACGAGAACGAGACGCGGTGCACGGGAGAACCCGCACGTATGGACCGTAGATTTTCAGTGAGTATCCTGAATCATAATGCTGCTTAGCTTAGCAAGTGTGACGTTGAAATTAAAGGCCTACTATAGACATGGTGTTGACGCGAGACAATATGCTACTACGACAGATGCGAATATAATATGCGTGCGTCCGCGAGCGTCTTTGTCTGTTTTCACCTTTTATTTCTGTGAAACTGACGGCTGGATCCATCGTTTTTTTCCTTTGCTGTCATTTTCCAGATGATGGTGGCGGCCGGCGCGATTGGTCAGTTACGGATGTAAAAAACTAAACTGGGAAGATATGGGTGGTGTTGTTTATGCCAAATGAGAGCTAGCTTGCAGCTGGAATAATATCAGGGAGCGAAGCAGCCAAGAAAGATCGGTGAAAATGATGCATTCCATTTTCCAAAGGGTAGAGGACTCTGTGTCAGCGTTGGATTCATCTTGCACAAGCGCACACAAAACGTGTGCAACGCGCACCGGGAGTCTCACTTCTACTGGTATTTCTTGTGTTTTTGTTTCTCAATAGGAAAAAGACATGTTATCAGTGAAATATGGAAAATCACCTAAAGCTGTGAGAGCGTCCTTCCAGTTCCACCACAAAAGGTCCTCTTTTTGGGGATAATTCAGGAGCAGCTACCCACATGCCAGGGACGGCTCCCCATTCAAATTGTCGGCCTGACAGTACATTTTATCTACGGCAGTTTACTCTGTCAGAAAAAAAAAAACTGCTTCGTGTGATGGACACAATAATACAGATAACACATGGAGTGGCAGTAACATGTGTTTGGACTTTGGATTAAGCAATTCATTTAATAGTGCTAGATCGCCGTAACTCTGTAGCAGCAATGGCCGTGCACCGTCCAAGCTAGGCCGCATGGCCAGGAAGGCAGTGCACATGTGACATGTAGCTGCAGTGACGAGCCGGCAGAAACGGTCTAAGCCGCCGGAGCTGGGGCACGTTATGATTCTGCAAGTTGTCTGGAGGCTGGAGCTCTGGGGCGACGTATCCGTCGTGAGTACTATCACGGAAGAAACGGTCAGTTTATCAGTTTGATAAGGCTGTTCAATTCTCGCAACAACAGCTGATCAAACTAAGGCAGCCAAAGTACCCTATACGGTGGCTCATCCCGTTTGACGGAAAAAAGAAAATAAACAGGCTTTAGGTCTTGAACGTCCTTCTTCACTTTCAGCATTCAGCACGTCTTGCACGTGTTCTCAAATCTCAAGAAGACAAGTTAATCTCACACTCTCAGAGACTCGAAAAGGGTTAGTCTCGCTGGTAATTTTCGTGTTTCTCTATGTCTATGTCAACTTGACCGTAAATATACTTCAAAAACACTCAAAGAAGGGTCACATGCCACCATGCGTAACACGAGCCATCCAGCGTGCGAAGTACTCTCTCAATCACTGGGATTATTTGCAACTGCCATTCTATTAGTAGTAAATTGGTACTTAACAAAAAATGAACGAGCTTCAATAGAACCTTTGGGATAGATTCGTTGAGCGTGACAGCTGGTGCTGAAAGATTTGGAGTTTGGGGTGCATCCGAAGCGAAGGGAATCGAAGCATGGAGCACAATCTTTTGTTGCAAGCACACGAAACAGACGCGCACGCTACAGTAGCGCGTGACCGGTACGCGAAGTGATGTCCGGGTCGCGTTCCACCACGGGTTCCTCCACTGCGACGGGGATATCCTATACTGTACTGTAGTAGAGCGGTATCGGGATTTGTATGTTCGCATCTGCAATATCGGGATACCGACGTATACAGCACCTGCAATATCTGTGGAGGATACCAGATTTTGCAGCTGGCGTGAAGCTCTGAATTTCTGAAAGCTTTGTGTTTTCACCCCCCCAAAAAAAACATGTTTAGCAACGTATATAAGCACTGGTTTTAAATCTTTATGTTCAGTTCTGTGTGTCCAGCACGTTATGAGCTGGAAAGGGTGGTTGCCAATAAACTCTGTACCGTCATTTACCAGTTACGTTTAAGCGTTTTTAAAAGTGCTTGTTGTGCAAACGTACAAGCAGTTGGAGAACAGCTATGAGAGCACCATTTCTTGCTCCTGGAGATATCATATATCACACGGTCTTTAAATGCATCTTTTGGAATATGGACTTTGATACTAAAAGAGCATCAACATTCTCCAATAATTCTATTTTCGAACAACCAAGGTAGTGGTAATATTTTCTAAAAGTTAAAGTATGTTCCAGCTCTGAAGTTAGTAGCAATCGTGTGAAGAGAAAGACCTTAACAAATGCCTATTATTGCCCACTTGCTTTAGTCAAAGTATTAAAAAAAATTCTTCTCTGGTTTTATATTTGCTGTTTTAGGAGTTGCTCATTCCCTCTCTTTATTTTACGGTTCAAGAGCTGAGAGTACATTCTAGTGCGTTTTTCACGCTTGCTGCTTAATAATGTGTTATTTTACGGTTCAACAGCTATAAGAGCACCATTTCTTGCTCTTGGAGATATATCATATACCACACCTCGTTGTCGTTGGTTGCAGTGGTCACGTTGAATAGTAAACGAAACGAAGAACTTCAATTTCAACTCGGGGGGATACTATTACTATGGGCGTGTCGTCATCGTGAGGCTTTTCTTGACACGCGTCCGAAATTATAACAGCGTCTGCCGTAACAATTTTGACAAATGTACAAACATCTTGGACAAAAGCACCGTCCGTGCATGTGGCTAGCAAACAATCGCCATAATAATTCAGTCAAATCCTGGTTCGCATGCGAGCTGTACATGCCAACAGTAATGAAATCATCGTCGTCCCATCTGACGCATCATGCATCAAACAGATGAAAACTCGTACGGCTGCTACTCAGAACCACGTACGGCCACCACCATAATGCAAGATTTCCAGCTCAGGAATACATAATGCAAATCGCATAAAGAAAATCGTATAAAACCCGGAGAGAAAAATGAATGAACTCGAAATAAATTTGGGCTTGGAACTTTCGTGGCTCCCTCCTCCTCCCCCACACCGCGGAACCGCAAGCGCAACCGGGGGGGGGGGGGGGGGGGGGAGGGGTGGGTCCCACCAAGCCATAACACGCTTCGATTTTCAGTTTCAACCGCAGCGAGAGCGCGGCGACACAAACATAAATACGGGGGCACCGGGAAGCCCAGACTCAAACCGCAGTGGGAGGAGACAGTTTCCATTAGCAATCCATTTCTTACCCCACTCCATCGGCAAACTTGAAAAAAAAAATTCCCCCGTCGCGCCCATCCTCTACGACGGCGCCGGCAGAGCAGACGCCGCCGCCACGATGTCGCCCGCCACCGGCTCCGTCCCATCCGCCGCCACGGCGGGAGTGGAGGCTGCCGCCGGGACGGTGCTCCTGGGTCGGTACGAGCTCGGCGGGCTCCTGGGCCGCGGCGCCTCCGCCAAGGTGTACCTGGCGCGGGACCTCCTCACCGGCCGCTCCGTCGCAATCAAGTCCTTCCCCAATCCACGGGCCGGCGGCGATTCCGGCGAGGACCGGCCGGTGCTTGCCATCGAGCGGGAGGCGGCCATCCTCCGTCGTCTCCGTCACCGGCACGTGGTCCGGCTCCACGAGATCCTAGCGACGCGGAAGAAGGTCCACTTCGTCCTCGACCTCGCCGCCGGCGGCGAGCTCTTCTCCCTCGTCGACGCCTCCGGGCGCATGGCGGAGCCCATGGCGCGGCACTACTTCCGGCAGCTGGTCTCCGCCGTGCGCTACTGCCACGCGCGCGGCGTGTTCCACCGCGACATCAAGCCCGAGAACCTCCTCCTGGACGCCGCCGGCGACCTCAAGATCGCCGACTTCGGCCTCGGCGCCTCCTCCTCCGACCACCAGGAGCTGCGCCACACGCTGTGCGGCACGCCGGCGTACGTGGCGCCGGAGATTCTGAGCAAGAAAGGGTACGACCCGGGGAAGGTGGACGTGTGGTCGTGCGGCGTGGTGCTGTTCGTGCTCGCCGCCGGGTACCTCCCCTTCAACGACGCCAGCCTCGTCAACATGTACCGCAAGATCTACGCCGGCAAGTTCCGGTGCCCGAGCTGGTTCTCGCCGCCGCTGCGCCACCTCGTCCGCCGCATCCTCGACCCCAACCCGGCCACCCGCATTGACGCCGACGGCATCATGAGTCACCCATGGTTCTGCGACGGCGCCACCGACGACGACATCGTGCACATCATGCGCGGCGGCCACGACGAGGAGGCCCAGGCATGGTTCAAGGACCCCGGATTCGATAATCTCATGGCCCGCGACATGACCGCCTTCGACATCCTCACCTTCTCCTCGGGATCCGACCTCTCCGCCATGTTCGGGGCCGGACCGGGCAAGGAGCGGGTCTTCGTCAGCGAGCCCGCCACGGCCATACTCGGCCGGGTGGAGGACGCCGCCAAAAAGGAAGGGTACCGTGTTGTCAGAAGGGAAGGCAAGAAGGGCCCCGTCTACCTCGAGGAGGAGAGCGGCGGCATCGTCGCCAAGGTCGCCGTCTTCAAGATCGCCGACGCGGTGTCCGTCGTCGAGGTCGTGAAAGGCGACGGCGCAGAGGCCGCCGTGTTCTGGAAGGAACGCCTCCAGCCGGCCGTCAAGCCACTACCGGCGCTGCTCCGCGGTGTCTAAAAGCTGCTAGACAAGTCCATGGAGTTGTGATTCTTTCCGTTCATTGGCCCGTGTTAATTCTCATGTGTTGTACGTATAGTGGCGCCCCGTCGCGATCTCTCAAGTGTGAACCACTACTGCTAAGCACGATCTGGTGCCTCTACTCCGGCGAATTCGTCTTTTTCCACCTTGTATGAAGCAAGGAGAATTGTTGTTGTTTGATGTTGGGACAAAACAGTCTTCGTCAGTTGGATCGACGGCATGAGACATCCTGCCACTTCCCACCTTCCAGAATTGCCAGTCGGCCTCTCGGCCGTCGATCCAATTTCTCAAGGAGATCCGTCCATCACACTCTTCTTCGACAGATGAACCGGCCGAGGGAGATTTTGAAATCTCTAGTAGACTGATGAAACTCGATGACACGAATTTCCGGACGTGCAAGTCAACACCTCCACTGTGGAATCTGAAAATTTGAAGAATTTCGTCACAGCTTGAGGGAAAATGGGGAGACATTCAGTCCTCTTCCGAAGGATCCTGGAACCACCCAAGGTCAACAACTGGCCCTGCAGCGCACCAACCGCCGTATCAGCAGATCACCGGAGCCAGCGCACAGTATCCGCGGTGGCTCACACCGTCGCCGGCGAAGGCGGGATCCGAAATAAAAAATTTCGGGAAGGCTTCGTCCGTACCGTCGTCTCCTTCCTATTGGCTCCTGAGATTCCCATGGAGACGTGGAGCAAAGCAGATCCGGACAAAGAGAGAGAGAGAGAGAGAGAGGAATGGCGCGACCTGCGCGAGCAGAGCATCCAATTCCAAAGCCTCCGGCCCAACAGCTCTGGTTGTCCGTTTGTCACACGCTCACTAGTAACACTGCAAATCAGATTCCATATATGCCGTCGCATATTCCGTGGCACACGCAATTGTAGCATCCTCGCCGGAGTAGGTGATCTGCAGCTCGCCATTATAGGCTACCTGCGAGATCTGAAGGGAGGAGCTGATGATCTGATACTACTGAGGTGAGCCCCATGGCCACAGTTCACGGTTGGGCTTGTTTCGGCCGCTCGTCAGTGTACAGTTGGAGAGCCATGTGGGTTGTTATTTGGATGCGTAGGCCAGTAGAACGGATTCGGATCCTCCAGATTACCTGTTTGTCCCATCCAAGAATATAAGAAGTGTTTATAAGTTTGGTTAATTTTAGAATTTTAATAAATAACGTCTCTGAAAGTTTTTTTTTTCAAATGCAAAGAATTAGTACTTATTTTGATAGTTGGTTTTGAGAGCAATCTAATAACATCATTTATATGAACTTCCACAAAATTATTGTTTAGTTTCTATATCGATTGATACATATAATTGTCCGATATTACAAACCAAAACAAAGTAAAAAAGAATTGGAGATACCATTTTCAATGATATCTTATTACATTAACATTTTATTACTCCATCATTATTGACTCAAGAGCAGGGCAACCATTCATAATGTGTCCGGTCCTCCTCTTTATGCAGTAGCACCCAAATTGCTATCATTTTGACTAAATCAAATTGACTAACAAATAACACATGCCTAACTAGAGATTTAAGGAGGAGGAATGTTAGAAAAAATATGGTAAACTAGAGACTAAATCCGACTTCTTTCTACCCCGTATAGTCATCCATTAAACACATGGTAAACATTTAAAACTCGATCTGTCGGGGAAGAAGCCACCCCGACGGTATTATCTAAAGAGAAGAGCCTTCTCACGCAGGCCGAGAAAATCCTCGAACCCTCTCCCCAATCATATACAGAGACTCAGCTGGTCGTGTGAGCTATGACGTGAGTCTTTACCTATGCTTTGATTGGAGAGAGCGAGAGAATTTTTTTGGTACGGTATCGGGGGCTCGAACTCCCGACCTGGCGGTTGCCACTCCGACGTCTTGCCACCAGGCCATTGGAGGAGGAGGAATGTTAAAAAAAAAATCTGTATGACCTTCTCTTATTAATGTTCACACTTCAAAACTTGAGCTCACTTGCTTGGGAGGCTAAGAAGGAGCTAAGGAAGCTGTGGAGGTCGGCCGCCGGATCGGAGTCAACGTGCAACACGGTACACGACATCCTTGCTTGTGCAACCTTAACAAGCTCCATTGCAGCTGTGTGTGAAGGCTCATGGACCTGTCCACATTGACGATTGAAAATAGGCAAAGCAACCGTAACCGTTTGGTATGCATTGTAGGGCCAGGAGATTTGAGCTGATGTTCAAAAGCACTCCTCTTGCAGCAATAGAGAGTCAATGGAGAAGGTCTGCATGTCAGTCCCACACTTGGCAACCAGTGGCCATCCTCGGACGAGACGTCAACAAGGCGTGATCGATGCTTCCGCGCTTTTCCGGTGGTGTCCACGGCGGCCGGCGGGCAGTCGGGATCGGACGCCGACGGGTTTGCTGTTGCCTACTTTAGGTGCCGTGCACGCCGGGCGTGACCGCGATCGACGGGGTGCCGAGCTGCCAAGTTCAATTGTTCAAACAATGTACCCGTCGTTTCATTCGATGATTTCGCAGTTTAAGTGCAGTAACATTTAGTGGATAATAAGCTATATAATGAAAAAAGTGCAATGTTTTGGCGCTTCCTTGGCGGTAGGGAGGTCAGGGTACGAGTCAACTCGCGCTTTTTGGTACTTCCTCTGCTCGGATAAAGATTAAAGGTGCATGTATTATCGCCATGGATAGAATATACTACTTATTACTAGTGCATGTTAACCTCAACTATCGACCTCAAACATTTCAGAGTGGAGAAGTTTGTATGCCTGTCATTCTAGGAAATCAATGATCATTTGACCGGGTTTGTTCGCCGGATGTTTCGTGGCCAAGTTTTATCCGGCTGTCGAAGCAGGTCTATTCTTAATAGCTCTCATCCAAAACAAGTGTCTCAGTCAACCATTACACGCACCCACACCTGAAATTCAGATGAATAGGGGCAGAGAGTGACATTGTGGTGGAGTTAGCCACAATACCAGAAACCTTTGACGCGTGCATTTATCATGACAGCAGCAGCCTGCATAGAGAGTTGCAACTGTGCAACGTGTTCTGATCGGCGCCCAAAACCGGCGTCTCTGTCACAAGAACGATTGGAAACTCTGGCAGCGGCAGCTAGAGCTGGACACGACGCATAAGCATCGGCCGGTTTCTACTCACAACTCGCCCCACTCCATCAGTCGTTCAGCACACACACTGCTTTAGGTGCAACCACCTTTCACGGGTCCCTTCCCTGCATCTCTTGTGGCTCCAGTTCTGCATTATTGCCTTGTCCTATAACCATTAGTCCTTATCAATCCGCCACCTCACATACCACGACGATGCTGCATCGTGTTCCTTGTTACTCTGGCTTCAATTATTGCTGTTGCGATGCTGCTTCTCCCATGGCCACATGTATATGTGAGCGAGTGATGAAAAGATGCGCTGATGAAGCGATGCTGCTGACGCAGCACAGGGATCCCATGTTTTGGATCCATTGTTCGGACAATCGGAGAAGTATATCTTATCGGGCAGCATGGCCTAGAATTCGAGTTCGTGACTAAACAAGTACTTGCAGCCATGTGATCCAGGTGGCATGCGTGACTGTAACGTCTAACCTTATTGGGAATGATTGGCCAATGTTTAATCCAAAGAGAGATGGGTACAAACAAAACAAAATTATTATGAATAAAATGTTAGGATGGCCTTTTGTTTCGTCTTCGAGCTGAGCTAGCTGCAGGCATTTCGTTTTTTTTTCAGAGTAATATCATAAAAGATTCCTGCCGTGTCTCATTATTTTATTGCAAAACGAAACCATGCCATCACAGTTTACTGCACTGTTCAGTTTAAACCTCTGTCGAACCGGCACCACACGCTGTGACACTAAAGTTCAGTCAATAGACCGACACTTTCAGGCACACAAAACTTCGACAGGTAGCAAAAACTCCGGTTTCAGCGGCAAACACTTCTTCACTTGAAATGAGTGCATTTGATTTGAGTTGATGACCTTCGATTGATGGTGACCAATGGTCTGGTGGTATAATTAAGCAAACCAGGTTATTATGACATGAGCACAACTACAAGGCTATACCGCCTAAGTTTCATGCGTATTCACAATCATGTTTAGAACAAGGTTAATGTCACTAAAAAGTTGTCTAAGGATAGTACAGTCAAAAAAAGTTGCCACTACAAATTTCGTGTTCATCGTGCAGTACTACTCCTAATTAAGTCGGAAGTGGGAACATGTTATTAGCCGGTAATGCAGGTATACAGACAGTGTTGAGCCAGACGATACGGTAGGTCGCCGGTCGACTTTCAAAGAGAGGGTAGTAGCTAACGTTCCTTTTGCAGATAAGTAGCCCTGCATATTTATCGACTTCAGAAAGAAAAGCTCCACGGTACAAATTTGCTCACGGAAAGCGACGAGACATGTAGCTCAGGCCAAGAGATAAGCAAGGCAGAGAGAGAGAGAGAGAAAGAGAGAGAGAGATAGAGAGAGAGAGAGAGAGTGGTGGCAACAGAACTTGTAAACGGAAAAACCGCGCTTAATCTGGACAGGATCCGTACTTGGTGCTTCACGGAGTTTACTGTATGGCTCAGCAAGCACTGATGATAGTGATGCGGCCGTATCATTCAGCTGTCAGTTTGTCACCAATGGGTAGCAGTGTAAACAATTTGCCCACTGATGTTAGTCAGAGTACGGAGCTATGAACAAATTAACTGAAAAAAAAAAACTGAAGTGTGATGGAATGATGCTGAATTGGTCGGTGCTGATGCATCGGGGATTCCTGGCGTGAAGTACCTCGACATTGTAGGGGTCGACCTTAGGTGTAAAGTATGGGTAACCATGTGAGTCGTGTGGCATGGGGACGATGTAACTCCTCAACCGCCCTGCTCCATCCCCATGATCGGACAATGTTAATTTAATCCGTGACATAAGTATAGAAAATTCCGGATTTATAGGCAAGATAATTAATGGTAGGACCTTTCTTTCTTCTTCTTTTTTTGGTTGAAGCTGGCTAAAGGCTAGCGACATATAAACTCTTCAAGTTGTCAGTACTTGGACGGAGCTAATGTAATGAGTGTGCTTAATTAGTGTTGATTAGCTCAGCTGACGGTGACTGGCCCATGGTTTTATATATACTAGTACAAAAGTTTGCAGAGATGTGCAAAGCCGGCGCATTTTCGTACTTCCTTTAGCGGCTCTACATTATATTATGCCATATTAGGATGGGCGCAGGTAGAACAAGCCAAGAGCAAAGGGAAGTTACTTTTCAATTTTTTTTTAAAAAAAATTGCTGTTACTGTTGACGAAGCAGACATTGTTTAAGGTGTTAGGTGAATCCGATTCATTTCGGTGGTCCAAACCACAACATTTCTTGTCTGGCTTCGTTCACTTCTGGTTCAAAAAGTCTAAACATGGTTGTAAAATAGTAATATCTGCATTTGGGTTGGTGATTTGGTGCATGTAACATGACCCCGCGCCCCAACAAAAAATACGTCCGGTAATCTGTAGTGCGCAGCGCTGCTTGCCGATAATACCGAGTCTCACCAGACGTACGGTTGTTCACACGTACATAGCGGCGAACAATACAGAGCTGCGAAAATGACATGTCGATCGAACTGCAGATTTCGTGCAGATAAGTGGCCCTGCATATTTTTGGAAATTCAGCAAACTTTCACAATACAGAGCGGCGAAAATGACATGTCGATCCAGCTGCAAATTTCGTGTGGGCAACATGCATGTTGCGAAAATATGCCCTGCGAATTGGAACACGTACAGCGCCTGCCCAATCTCTTGCGGCGTCCACGGGACCACGGCATTGATGAAAACACCACCATGCCAGCTAAAACAGCGTGCAGAATTCCAAATTGTAAACCAAGACAAGAGAGGAGGATTACAAATCGTAAACGCAAATTAGAGACGGCGCGCGTTTTGACCCGGACGACGTGACAGGAACCTCTACCGTACCCAATTGACGAGCCAACCGTACGGCCGAGCTAGAGTTCCCTGATAATCAGTCCTGCAACCGTATATATCGTCCAGCTGAGTTATCACCTGTCACCGTTCGTTCGTTGAATTGAATGGCAATGTGTGGGCGTAGAGAAGTTTGGCTTACTTGGCATCTTGCCAGCTCATATTTGTATGTCGCATGCATATGCATGTCGGTTTAGGTGGTGGTGAATAATGGAAGCGCGTATCACATGTTGGCATGTTGTTATTCGAGTTGAATAATAATTGCGCAGCTGGCAAGGGAAAGCGGGCGAGCTTATCAGACGTGTTCCGTGATTGAGCTGCACGCCGGCGGTGATCTGACCACCGCGCGCTGAGGTGCAAGATACGCGGTCCGGCCGGGGAAGAACAGGACATTGCCGACCAGTTAGCTGGTTAGATGACGCTTGAAGATGCGCAGGGTACAGGTTTGTCGGGGGAAGGAAGACGACATCGCACTTGTCAACAGGGAAAACAAAATGTTAATATTCCCCCAAAAAATGTTTATAGATAGAGACAGATGAACAACTCGCTGATGCAAACAGACAGTTGATTCTAAGTACAATGTCATTGGAAAATCCGATGAAATTCGCCTTTTCTAGACGGGGGCTTTTCTTACTGTTTTGTGGTCACCTACTCAGCTCTGCAGCACCAACAATGACAGCTTGGCACTTGGCAGAGGTAGTCCCGTAGTCGGAGGAAGCAAGGCAGGCCCCAAACAGATGGCTATTTTTGACAGGCCCAGACAGACTGTGGATGGGCCTTGCAGAATTGGATGCCAACTTGAACATTCCCTTGGACAGGCCGATATTGTAGCTCGTAAGTATATATGGTCAAATAGGCCATGTCTACTGGGCCAGTCTGAAACATGATATTTTTTGTTTGACCCAGCCAAGACACGACCCGAATCATTTCATGTTTAGGCCAGCACGCCCTAATGCGCCGTGCCGTGCTTGAGCCGGAGATGCGGCCTAGTGGATGGCACGGGCACGAGCATGACCCATTTTTTTTAAATACATTTTATATTTCATACCTTCTCAATAAGAACTGAATAGTCTAGTGATAAACCTATAACTATGATTCCTTGACTATACGTGCCGGGCTATGGACCGATGGCTGGGTACGTGAATCAGCAGAGCACGACTCGAAAAGACCTATGTGTCGTGTCGACCTAAAAATAAATATGTCAGGTCTTTTAAGACCCCGGATCATGCCAGGCCGTCCGTTCGACCATCTATACCCATAAGAATGCAGACCGTGAAGTCCACGTGAAATGAAATGAAGGGGAAGGGACGTAGCATTGGACCGGACGTAACAGCCGGTTAGTGTATTCCTTCCGGACCGGCAACAAATCCATGCCCACCACACGGCCATCAGGCCCGCGGGGCCGAAGAAAGCGGGCTGGGCTCCGCACCAGCGCGCCACTCAGAATTTTTACTCAAAGCATCCTGGATGTCGGAAAATCTGAAGCTAACTGCTGCTGGTATGACAATAACAACGTTATTGGAGTTACTTAAAACTTAATGAACTGCCACATTCTTCTAGAATCTACCACTGTTGAAACAACTGAAATATGGAATGCATTTTTAGTACTAGTATCTTCTTTCTCAAGCAGTACCACTGTTGAAACACATAGAAGTCTAGTTCACATCAGAAGAAGGAAACCTCATCAAGAAATAGCTCTATCACTTGATTAGAGTGGCGACCTTATAATATTATTTCACAACTATATTTCATTATTAGGACTGAGCGAAATGTGTTCAGTTTGGTTTACTTTAGTGTGGTATGAAATTAATCTTTACTGCCAAGCTGTGCTACTTCAAATCCTTAAATTCTTTAAGCAGTTTTCTTGAGCCGACAACTTGGAACTCTTCTAACATATGTGTCAGTTTGGTTGTACAGGCAAGAGAGCATAAAGAATTAGCGTGAAAAAAAAATGGTCTGTAGAAGCTCGAATATTGAGGTTAGAATGGTGCCCATCTGAACAGTACCGAGGCATTCTCCGTGGTACTGGAGCTTGGGATGACAAAGCCTATCATCGTCATAAGATTAGTGTTCAGTGACATCCAAGAACACATAAACTGGCCTCCCAGGAATGTTCAGAGCTACAATGGTTGAAGTTCATTATGTAGGTTTATAGAGCTAATTGTGGTGACCTTAAGCGCTTTTCTATTAACTCTGAAACTGAACCTTTAACTGAACACTGAATCCTTTCACTGAACACTGAAACCTTTTAACTGAACTCTGAATTTTCTGCTTCTCCGACGCTGCTGCTTGCGACAATAGAGGAGGGCCGGAGGCCGCGCCCTTTGGATGTTTCTAGACGATCGTGTCCTAGACTCCCAGGATGCAGCCCATGGGGAGCATCCAGGCCGCCGTTCCCCACGCCTTGGTGACCGATGTCATGGGCATCCATTTCTCGATTTTGCAGCAATGGAACACGAGACAATGGGTGGTGCCCTCCCCGTAGGAACCTTCATGGAGAAGCGTGCGGCGGCGAACGGAACATAAGAACACCGGACACAGCTGCGCGGGGCTGTAGCGGCGGCGACATTGGACGGTATCCGTCATGCGCAGCGTCCCCCGTCGCTGCCGCCGACGAAGCCCGTGAGCATCTGAACCTCTGTCAAGCCTGATGGACTCTTGATCTGGAACAGGGGAGGCGGCGGAAGGCTCCGCATCTCCGGCCGTCTGCGTCAGGCGTCCGCCGCCGGCGACCGGCGGGGAGTTGGGGGAGGACGAATCGTCTGGACTATAACGCAATCGAGGCCGTTTACTGAAGATCCAAGGGCTCCGATCGCCCGCAGAAGGGTGGAACACGGTCAACAGACTGATCCCATCATTTTTACACAAAACCCCCTACTTTAGATCGCGATTAATAGTCACGATCCAAATATTTTCATTTAACCCCCTGATTCGGATCGCGGTTAATAATCGCGATCCAAATATTTATATTTAAACGCTTATTTTATTTCGAATTTCGCATATTCATCCTTCCGACGGCTTGGCCGCGCCATTGTCTTTCCCCCCACCCCTTCCCTTCCGTCCGCCGGCGACCTGCGGGCGGCGGCGCCCCCGCCTCGTTCCCGGCATCGTTACCCTCCGCCTGTTCGCCCTCCTCTCCTCTGCTTCCTCCGCGGGCTGCGAGTGCGAGCTCTTGCTCCCTCTGTACCGTCCGCCGGTCCCGACGGCGGCGGCGGCGGAGCCATCTGATTCGCTCACGTGAATGGCACCTTCTCGGAGTCTTCAGGAACCAGGTGGGCGATTCCGGAATGATGCGTGAGTGCGTTACAGATCAAAATCTTGTTCTGGTATACATGAATCACCAGAGTCCAAAGTAGGATTCAGAGTACTTGCGAACATCGAGGTCGTTACTTCCTTTCGCCCCAAAATTCATGGCAGCAGAGAAGGTATCGGTTTAGAGCAAGGTCAAGTAGCCATTTCTTTGTGCCCAAGCCCAACTAAGAAAGTTTCATGCCCATTTCAAGAACCAATGAATGAAATCTGCATCTTCTAGCTAGAGAAAGACGAAGATGACAGAGTGAAGATTATGGCTTTAATCTGATCTGTATCTTCCTGAATGTCACATGTGGAGCTTAAAAAGTTGATTTACGTGCTAGCGAGCTGGTTTTAGCTGCAGGATAAGCTGGCAATTCTTTTTGCAAACTCTCTGGGCTGTAAAATGCTATAACAGTCTCGTTCAATGAAATGGGGCAGGGCAGTTTGGCCTCTGGTTCTAAAAAAAAATGTGCATCTTCTAGTGAAGCTGAAGTTTTTTTTTTTTATTTTAGATGGAGATGATCTGCTGGACAGAAACAAGGCTAGTACTGGTTCTGTTCACTTGTTCATCATGTATTCACTGATCTTTGGCAGAATCTTGCGTCCTTAACTTCAGGTCCCATTTGGAATCTAGAAGGCGGCAACAACTAACTCCTCCATCAGGAATCTAAAACACTGTATGAATTTTAGTTTCGTTGAAGTCATTGGACTGTTTCCGTCCTCTTATTATTGTTGACTTCTTGTTGTTCAGGCCCAGACAGTCCGATTAATGTGCAAGAAACGGCTCAATCAATCACCTTATCTCGCAAATTAATAGCTTTCAGCACAGTGGCACCGATGGTGCCGACCTACCGCTCCGTTCATCTCCAACCACACCCCGACGCATCATGCGACCACGGTGCCTGGCCGTCCGTTCTGATGAAAGCAACGCGACCTCCAATTATTGCAAGAAAACAAGCGGAGCAGCAGGGAAAATAGTGGTTTCATTTCAGGACCCCAGCAGCCCACCGGATGCACAATCCCGTCGGCTGGCTGTCGTGTACCCAGTGAGGTAAACAGTAAACACGCTGTTACGGTTGTTTTCAGCTCCAGTGGTAGCAAGCTGGTAAGTTTTCAGGTTGGTCTTGCACGCCTGGACGGAACCGCGGACCATTGGCAGCCAGCCAAAGGTTCACTAATCTCGTTCGAATTCTATCACAGCTCATCGTCCTGGCACGACGTGACATTGTCTGGTTTTTACTGGTTGACGACAACAGCTGCGGCTGTCTGGAACCTGTCCATGAGGAAGACAATTTTGGAAGTTTGATAACTGTAGGAAATAATCCTTGTCTTCCATGTTTACTGATTTACTTTTCTTAGTTTATTTGCTATGTTTAGAAAGCTAGCTGTGCTTGATCGAAGGTCGTAATTTTCTTTCCTTATAATCGTACTTTTCTTGCTTGTAATTGTCTATATAAGTAGAGGAATAGCACCAGAAAACGCTGCCTCATTTTGCAGCACCAACAAGACCGTGTGCACTTGTATTTTTACGTGAGTTGTGTGTGTGTTGTAGCCGTGATCTCGTCGGCGACGTGCGCGTCGTTTCTCCGGCGAGGTTTCTAACAAGTGGTATCAGAGCAAGGTTGCGAGCCTAGGCGATGCCGGTGATGGGAAGGGTGATGGCAAGTCCGGCACCAAGGACGACAACTCCAACGACGGCGTCGTGATCCAGCGGGTGATTCGTGAGGTGGGAGGCGGGACTAGCTACCCGCCCTCACCAAGACCAATTACTCTGATTGGGAGCTTTTGATGAAGGTGAAGCTCAAGGCGCGGACGCTCTGGAATGTCATCGAGAAGGGCGGCGCCGATGCGCAAGAGGAGATGATGGCACTCGACGCCTTGTGCGGCGCGGTGCCACCGGAGATGGTGCCGACGCTCGCCAAGAAGGAGACGGCAAAGGAGGCCTGGGACGTGATCGCGACCATGAGGGTCGGAGACGACCGCGTGAAGAAGGCGACGGCGCAGTAGCTGCGCCGGAAATTCGACCTCGCCACGTTCAACGACGGTGAGACCGTCGAAGACTACGGGCTCCGCCTAGAAGGCATGGCGGCACATCTCGCCACGCTAGGCGAGGAAGTGAAGGACGCGGACATCGTCGCGAAGATGCTTCGTAGCTTGCCGTCCCGTTTCAAGCAGATCGCGCTCGTCATCAAGACACTGCTAGACGTGTCGACGTTGACGGTCGCCGAGCTGACGGGCCGGCTCAAGGAGGCGGAGGAATCGTTCGACAAAGCGTCGGCGTCGCTGCAGCTTGAGGAAAAGCTATACCTCACGGAGGAGGAATGGGACGCGCGACGGAAGAAGCGCGAGGCGGAGTACGGCGGAGGCGCGGGCAGCGGCTCGGCGCGTCACGGCGGCGGCAGGCTTGGGTGTGGGCGCGGGCATGGCGGTCCGACGAGCGGGCCATCGAATTCAAACAAGCCCACCGGCGATGAATGCCGGCGCTGCGGAAAGCTAGGCCATTGGGCACGCGAGTGTCGATCGCGGCCCAAGAAGGAGCAAGTCCACGTCGTGCACGAAGAGGAGGAGGCCACGCTGCTGTTCGTAAACTCGTCCTCTACCAGATCCACCGTACCGCCGGTGACATCGGTGGGGTCACCGACGACTCCGCCCCCGCATGCTGACTTGTTGCCGCAGGAGGCGGGACACGTGCATGGCTGTGGCGGATCTACGACGGCGAAGGCACCGCCGGCCGTGCAGATCGAGCTGCACGAGGAGAAGGTGTTCGCCCACCTCGGAGAAGAGGAGGAGCGTGATGCCAAGACTTGGGTCTTGGACACCGGGGCGACGAACCACATGTCCGGGTCGCGGGCGGCGTTCGCGGACATGGACACGGAGGTGTGCGGCACGGTGCGGTTCGGCGATGACTCGATAGCGCGGATCGAGGGCCGTGGCACAGTCACGTTCGTGTGCAAGAACGGTGAGCTTCGATCGTTCTCCGGGGTCTACTTTATTCCCCGGTTGACGGCGAACATCGTGAGCATTGGACAACTCGACGAGGTCGGCTACAAGATCGACATCGACTCCGGCGTGATGCAGATTCGGGAGCCCGGCGGCCAACTACTAGCCAAGGTGACGTGCGCGGGGAACCGGCTGTATGTGCTCCACATCAAGATGGCACAACCGGTTTGCTTGGCGGTTCGCAGCCGTGGCGACGAGGTGGCGTGGCTCTGGCACGAGCGCTTCGGCCATGTCAACATGGCGGCGCTATGCAAGATGGCTCGGGAGGAGCTGGTGCGCGGGCTGCCGGAGCTCGGACAGGTGGCAGAGTTGTGCGAGGCTTGCATGGCTGGCAAGCAGAGGCGCACCTCGTTTCCGATACAAGCGGAGTACCGAGCACGGCGACGTCTAGAGCTGGTGCACGGTGATCTTTGTGGGCAGATCACACCGGCGACTCCGAGCGGCAACAAGTACTTCTTGCTGCTCGTCGACGACCTCACCCGGTTCATGTGAGTGGCCATGATCCCATCCAAGGATCGTGCAGCAGAGGCGATCAAGGCGATTCAAGCTCGCGCCGAGGGAGAGTCCAAACTGAAGCTCGGCGCGCTCCGCACTGACCGCGGTGGCGAGTTCAACTTGACAGAGTTCGCGGAGTATTGCGCGGCGGAAGGAGTCCACCGCCAGCGCACTGCTGCATACAGCCCGCAGCAGAACGGTGTTGTAGAGCGCTGGAACGGCACGGTGGTGGCGACGGCAAGAAGCATGCTCAAGGCCAAAGGCTTGCCCGGTTGGCTTTGGGGCGAGGCGGTGAGCACCGCCGTGTACGTGCTGAACAGGTGCCCGACGAAGAGTGTGGAGGGCATGACTCCGTTCGAAGCCTGGCACGAGAAGAAGCCCGCGGTGCACCACTTGAAGACGTTCGGTTGCATCGTCTATGTCCGGAACATGACGCCGCACCTGAAGAAGTTGGAGGATCGGGGCCGCAAGATGATCTTCATTGGCTACGAGCGCGGCTCCAAGGCGTACCGCGCGTATGATCCTACCACGAAGCGTGTCCACGTAACGCGTGACGTGGTGTTCGACGAACAAGCCCAGTGGGACTGGGGCACCCACGACGGTGACGATGAGTCAAGCGGCGGCGACGACGTGTTCACGGTTGAGTTCACCACCTCGGGCCCAGCCGCTCCAGAAGTTGATGGAGTCGTCGAGGCGGCTGGAGGAGGAGAATTGGGGGAGCAGTCGCCGCCTCCCGTTGCGGGCAATGAGGCCCTCGAGGCTGTCGGTGAGGAGCTAGAGGCCGGCGTCGATGATGATAATCTTGACGCCGACCATGATGAGGACGCGCCGCTCCGGTACCGCGACATCAACGACATCATCGGTCCGGCGTCTCCGCGCGGTTTTGCACCACGTGCGTTGGTCGCCGAGGAGCTGCACATGGTGAGCTCCGATGAGCCCGCCTCTTTCGTTGAGGCGGAACGCAGCCCGAGCTGGAGGGTGGCGATGATGGAGGAGATGGCTGCGATTGATGACAACGGGACATGGTCTCTCGTCGATCTCCCTCCGGGTCGCCGTGCCATTGGCCTGAAATGGGTCTTCAAGGTGAAGAGGGATGAGCACGGGGCGGTGGCCAAGCACAAGGCACGCCTCGTGGTGAAGGGATATGCGCAACGCCACGGCGTCGACTACGACGAGGTGTTCGCGCCCGTGGCGCGGCTAGACTCGGTGCGCCTGCTCATCGCCCTTGCGGCGTATGAGGGGTGGGAGGTGCACCATATGGACGTCAAATCGGCATTCCTGAACGGGAACCTACAGGAGGAGGTCTACGTTGAGCAGCCGACCGGTTTTGTGGTCGGTGGGAAGGAGCATAAGGTGCTCAAGCTGCAGAAGGCACTGTATGGGCTACATCAAGCGCCGCGTGCATGGAACGCGAAGCTGGACGAGACTCTGGTGGGGCTTGGCTTCACGAGGTGCCCATCGGAGCACACCAAGCACACCATCTATGTCAGGAGGAATGGCGTGGCGCAGCTGGTGGTCGGCGTGTATGTCGACGACCTTGTGATCACCGGCGCCAGTTGCGACGATATCAAGCGTTTCAAGGGGGAGATGGCAGCAGCGTTCAAGATGAGCGATCTCGGCCTGCTTCACTACTATCTTGGCATTGAGGTGAAGCAGAGTGCGAGGGGAATTTCGCTGAGCCAAGGAGCTTATGCGGCCAAGCTGCTGGAGAAAAGCGGCATGGCGGGGTGCAATTCAGTCCAAGCACCCATGGAACTGAGGCTAAAGTTGAGCAAGACGAGCGAGAAGCCGCCGGTCGATGCTACTGTGTATAGAAGCATTGTCGGGAGCCTCAGGTACTTGGTGAACACCCGCCCCGATCTTGCTTTCTCTGTCGGCTATGTGAGTCGGTTTTTGGAGGAGCCGCGCGAGGATCATATGGCTGCGGTGAAGCATATCCTCCGATACGTGGCGGGGACCCAGAATTGGGGACTCTGGTATGGCAGAAAGGAGAAGAAGGAGGCGCTCCTAACAGGGTTCAGCGACAGCGATTTCGCTGGGGATGTCGATGCTAGGAAAAGCACGACAGGGGTGATTTTCTTCCTCGGCAGCAGCCCAATCACCTGGCAATCGAAGAAGCAGAAGGTGGTGGCTCAATCGAGCTGCGAGGCAGAATACGTGGCAGCAGCAAATGCTGCTTGTCAGGCACTCTGGCTCAAGCGCGTGCTAGCAGAAATGCAGGGAGCGGCGCAGAATGTGCCAGTGTTGAGGGTGGACAACAAGTCCGCCATTGCGTTAATCAAGAATCCGGTGCTCCATGGACAGTGTAAGCACATCGAGGTGAAGTATCACCTTGTCCGGGAGTCCGCAGAACAGGGCCTGATCAAAGTGGATTTCATTCGAAGTGAAGAACAGCTCGGTGACATTTTGACCAAGTCTCTCGACAAAGTCAAGTTTCATGAGCTGCGTTCCAAGATCGGCCTGATCAATGTTGATAATCATGACGACAAGACTTAGGAGGAGATTGTAGAAAATAATCCTTGCTTTTCATGTTTACTGATTTACCTTTTTTAGTTTATTTGCTATGTTTAGAAAGCTAGCTGTGCCTGATCGGAGGTCGTAATTTTCTTTCCTTGTAATCGTACTTTCCTTGCTTGTAATTGTCTATATAAGTAGAGAAATAGCACCAGAAAACGCTGCCTCATTTTGTAGCACTAACAAGACTGTGTGCACTTGTGTTCTTGCGTGAGTTGTGTGTATGTTGTAGCCGTGATCTCGCCGGCGACGTGCGCGTCGTTTCTCTGACGAGGTTTCTAACAATACCTCGATCAGCAAACCGAAACTTCAAGCAAGGGTAAACGCTATCGGCGATGGTGAAGGCGAGCTGTACTCTTCAATTCCACAGGATCAATGCTGATGCTTCATCATGCTGCTGCTGCACTCATGTGAGCCTCCATTTGCTGGCCCAGGTGCTTGCTGCCAAGTTGCATCAAACTATATCATTATGGTTCAGAGTACTCTAGAAATATATTTTCTGGTTAGGTTGGAAAAAATGCCCTGCTCACCAGAATGCAAAGAAAAAGATTGCAGTCGTGGGGTTGATAAGCAATCATTAACTGAATTCAGAATGTTAGTATACACGGTGCCTACGTGATCTGTATTTTCTTCTAGTTGGTTACTGTGAATTAACTTTTCTGTTTCCTAGGTTAAATGTTTCGATCAAACATAGTAGACTTGTAAACAGCGCGCTCCTCTGAGAAACAAAGTTACGTGCAACTTCTTTTTTCTCTGTAGTGAAAATGAACACAACTACCAATTGTTTTTAACTTTCTACTCCCTCCGTCCCAAAATAATTGGCATTCTAGCTCTCTTCAGTTGTCCCAAAATAATTGACATTCTTACTTCCCAATACATCTTTCTCTCTTTCTAACACACCTCTATCTTTATCTCTTTTCTCCTCGTTTTCTATACACCTACCTTTTACACTTCTCCTTAATTCCCATATCAGGCTTTAAAATGCCAATTAAATTGGGACAAAGAGAGTACTAAGTAAAATTTTCAGTTTGGTCAGCAACCTCAAGCGCTAGAACATGCCAAATGCAAATGAACAACTTGCACGGTATGGTCCAGGTTAGTCGCATCCATCAACTAGCTCAATAATATTGTCAAGTTGGTGAAGCCATGAATTTTCAAAAAATAAAAATAAATAATCAAACTACAGCAATGCATGAATCTGACATCAAGTGCGTTTGAGCCGCAAAATAAACTGTACTAGCCAATGACACGCAACTTGTTCAGCCTTCTGCCATATCAAATAGTAACAAAT
Organism: Eleusine indica; assembly: GCA_030378355.1. Classification (NCBI taxonomy): domain Eukaryota; kingdom Viridiplantae; phylum Streptophyta; class Magnoliopsida; order Poales; family Poaceae; genus Eleusine; species Eleusine indica. Next base: position 48,500,703 of record CM059500.1, read on the forward strand.
AAGTCTACGGCATCAATTTTTATAGGCTACCTGCAATTCGTGACCTACGCTTGAACTAAGACAAACAGTAATGCCTAAGAACAGTGTGCAGAGAGGACAAAGCTTACAATTATTCTACGCTACTATGGGCCAAGGCAGCATGACCTCGCTGTATAGTTTACTAAATAAAAGGTTATCTAAAATAGAGAAGCATATCTACTTGGCTCTATACAGAAAGCCATGCATCCATGATAACATTTCTAACAAAACCTTCCAAAAGATCAAAAGATGGTTGAATTTAATCATGGTGATACCCAACTCTTGAGCAGAACAAAATGAGAACAAGTTTCCATGCTCAAAAGCATCCTACATAGAGACTCTAAAATCTGAATTAACTATGCATGTGGTTTATCATCACAAATGTCAAAATGGGTTAACATTTGAGGGGTCACCTCAACCTACTATTTGAAGTTCATTTTCATGTCCAGAGAGTCGGTAGCACTATAATCTGTACCTGTTTCAAACTACCCACAGCTCAAGAAGATTCAAGAAATTTCCAGAATGATATGCTTTCAATTTTCAAATAAAATCTTCATTAGAAGCTATAACAGAAGTTTAGAAGGACAATACAAGGGGAACATAAACGAATGACTAACAAAGCTAACATGAATACATAAACGATTGGAATGTCTCAACATACAAAATGGTGTTACAGTTTTAACAGGACTCTTGCTGTTGCTGCTTGGGTTGCTCACCTTGCCATGCCCACACTATGTCCTTGAGTGCTGGCCTCATCTCTTGGTTCAAAACCTTCTGGTACTCTAGTGTATCACCGTTTGTCTTCTTTAACTCAACAAGATGGAAGTTTGGCGTAACCTCGAATATCTCAGCATCAATTCCCATGACCCCTTTCCTACCAAACTTGGAACCTTCCATCTTCAAGAGGCCACCATCTTTCTTTGTGAGCTTCAATCGCAGACTCTTTGCAATATCCTCGATCTTCGAAATGATTGTTGAGGCGGTGCTGGTGGATGTAAATTTGGACTCCCTCTTCTTCTCAGATTCTTCAAACATCCCAGAGAGGTCCAATCCAGTTGAAAGAGAGATTATATCAAAAGCATTCAAGTTGCAGGGCTTCTTTACTTCTTGTTGCTTGCTCTCAGTCAGACAATCCAAATCTGCAGGAGGGGCAACATCCTTTTCCTTGACTTGAAAATTATGCTTGAGAAGCTTTGCATCTAGACCCTTCCTAAACCATGGATTCTCCATGATTTTTTCCATCGAGATCCTTGTACTGGGGTTAGGATCAAGAATCCTTACCAAAAGCCTCCGAACATCTGTAGAAAACCAACCTGGACATTTGAATTCTGCTTTCCCAATCTTCTTATACATGTCCATCAAGTTTTTATCATGGAATGGGAGAAACCCAGCCAATAGGACAAACAGAATCACCCCACAAGACCATATATCAGCCTTTGCACCGTCATAACCTTTTCTATTGATCACTTCTGGAGCAACGTAAGCAGGCGTGCCACAAGTTGTGTGCAGCAGTCCATCTTGCCTTTTGCATTCAGCAAGTGCACTTAGACCGAAATCTGAAACTTTCAAGTTGCTGTTCTCGTCGAGAAGAAGGTTTTCTGGTTTGAGATCACGGTGATACACACCCCTGCTATGGCAAAAGTCCACAGCACAGATCAGCTGTTGGAAGTACTTCCTAGCAGCGTCTTCCTTGAGCCTTCCTCGCTGCACTTTGTTGAACAGCTCACCGCCTCTCACATGCTCTAACACAAAGTAGATCTTGGTTTTGGTGGCCATAACTTCATACAGCTGCACGATGTTCGGATGTCTCACCATCTTCATCACAGAAATTTCTCGTTTGATCTGATCCATGAGCCCAACTTTCATAACCTTATCTTTGTCAATCACCTTGATGGCCACACTTTCTGAAGTCTTAGTGTTACGGGCATGGTAAACCTTGGCAAAGGTCCCTTGACCAAGCATCTTTCCCACCTCATACTTCCCCATCAAAACATTTGATTTCTGCTCCGTCATCGTGCCAAACGTCTGCTTATATGTACACAGATGGCACTTTATCCCAAAGACTCGAACCGGGCTAACAGGAAGCGCTTCCTGCAAGTGATCAGAAGACTTCAACCGTCTCCCCCGAGATGATTGTCTAAGAAGATGGTTGAGCTGCCACGTCGAACCCCATTGTGCGAAAGCACAAGGAGCAGGAGCTGCGTAGGTTCTTGTGCCCCAATGTCATCAAGAGCTGCCAAGGAAGAAATATGGGCGGCTACCCTGCCAATTCCCTCACAAGGTAGCTCTCTAGCATGCAAGCACATCTTTCTGCATTCCCTACGGCGTTTCCTTCCTTCTTTATTGAAATCCCGATTCTGTCAAAGAAGAAGACACGATGAGGTCAGTCACAAATTCATAGAACCACTTGTTTGTCAAAGAAACGCGACCTATATATGGTTTTCATGCGAAAGATGTGGGTATTTCAAACACGCATCTAACTGTTACATCGCTATTACTCATCTATCCAACTTCCAGAACAGAACAGAGCAGTCCGCGTGAACAGAGTAGAATCCCTTCACCTAAACAGAGTGAATCCTGACAACCGTGAGTGACCCCTAAAGATCGAGTTTTTCTACCCACACAACATCACAACGAATCATACGAAACAGATCAAGCGCGTAAAAAAGACGGGAAGAGGAGAGTAGTACCGAAGGATCCGGCCGACTGTGGACGAGACGATACACCGGCTGATGCGACCGGGGACAGCCGAGATCCCTCACTCAACCAGGCAGCAGGAATCAGCAGACGAAGCCCTGGAGGAGAGGAGGAGGAGGAGATGCGGAATCGGGTGTGCTGTCTTTGGAACTCGGTGGGTGGTGGTGGCTGGACTGGAGACGGCAAGAGACGAAGCTCTCGGGGGCGGTGGTTTTATACGCCCGGCCCGGGGCACAAGGATCGCCCCGAGATATTCCTTCCCCGACGGGCGGGTTCCGTTAGATTACCCGTTAAACGCCCTTAATTAGGATCCCGGGCCCACCAATAATTTCTGGTGGCCTGCTGCCTGCCTGCCCCAGGTGCCGGCTTGCCGTTACCGGCGTTAACCTCGGCGAGTGAGGTGTGAGCTGGATGCGTGATTTGGCTTGGGCGGCTTTCTTTGGCAGCTCTCACGCGAGGAAACTACGAATTGGTCTACTACTTGCATGGGTCGGCAGAGCCATGTGCCAGTGATGTCTGTGGAAACCAAAGCGAAACCGGCTTCAGTGCTCGCCTCGATCGCCAATGAAAGGGTAGGGTGTAAAAGGCTTTGATTACAGACATGTCATGCTCAACAAGCCAAGACTAATCTCACTCGTAATTGTAAGTAAAGAAAACGTGCGTGTTACTCCGCCGCACCTTCTCGTTCTCTGAAAGTAAAATTAGGCAGGCGTGCCAGTGTCATTCGTGAGCAGTTCAATTCTTGCCCGGTTTGCCATCTACTACTTACTACCAATCTGCCCGCATGAGCATGCCATGTGCTGGCTCCATCCGTTTCACTCTTTAACAGCATTCTATTTTTGTTCTCGCAGCTAGTTTTTTTTTCCTTCGTAAACAGGTGATGGAGTAAGGTGCATTCACATAATAATAATTCTCAGGACGTACTATGATTCTTGACACACAATTATTAAGTTTGAAAAATAATTTGGAGGCGGACATGCTAGGATCTCCTCGTTTCTGCCGGTCAGCTTCTGCTAGCTCGTACTAGCTCCCTTCCAAACACCAACGACAAACCGGCCCCACCGCGGCGAGCGATCTGGTGGCGTTGTTCGACGCCCCTTCCACCTGTCGACGAGCCACTGGCCATCTTGTTCGCCACGTCACAGCTCAAGGGTTGCTGTGCCACCGGGGTCCGGCCTGAGCTCATCAGCTGATGCAGGACCTGCTGGCACTGTTGCAGAGGTTGCCAAGGCGCCACGCGTCAGCTGAAACTGAAAGGAGCTACTACTTAATGGTTTTTTTTTTGAGGGAGGAGCTACTTAATCGTTGGGACACCGCCTAACCGTGACTGTGATTCAATCGTCGCGTTGATTTCTTGCACGTCCCGTGCACTCCCGTTCGCCGAAGCTTTCATGGCGGTTCACGACGACAGAGAGACGAAACACGTGTCATCAGGACTGAAAAAGGATGATACGTCTCTCGGATCGCTGCTTGGGAAGCTCCTCAATGCATTCGTGCAATTTAGCCAGGATGTTGTTGCTTGCCTTGAGCGTGAAGCCATTACGGGACACAGATTTTCTTGCAAGAAAGAGAGATACGATGAGCAAGCCTCGGAACCTTGTTTGGGAACGTCGTAAGCCATCATCAGATAGTTTCACCCCCTGAAAATGAACTGCAAAAGGTTGTCTGCACTAAGGTTTGTTTTCATTTGCGAAAAGATGAACAGGAGGGGGACGGCACCGAGATTTGATTCTCTCTTTTTTCTACCGGAGATATGCGCACCACTCAGGAGTGTGGAGTAAACTGTGAGCTTTGTCAGAAAACGAAGCCAGAGACGAATGTGACGTCAATCAAGTGCACCCGCTCCGTTAGCTTGTAAATTGTGATCTTGTGCATCAATCATCAGTGACGACGTAAATGCGGGACTGCTGACTGCTCTTAAATTCCATCACACCCCGGTGTAGCTTCAGTTCGTCAGAAATCTCACGAGTGAGATCAAAGGCAACAACAATCACGCATTGTAATTACAGATTTTGTAGATGATATATGGCCTTGAGTTTCACATAATAATAGTAATAAATTTTCCCACTTAATTATCCAGAAAAAATAATCATAAAAATTATGTACATGTATTTTTTTTAGAAAAATGATTATGCACATGTCTCATTCATAACAGGATACTGCAAAGCGAATACAGAGAGCATGTATAGCCATCACCCACGCCGCATGCATATGGGCACAGGGGGCCCTTGACGTTAGCCATTTGCTGGACCATGCAGTGGCACTGGCACGTCCACCTCGAGCTTTCGTCTCCTCCATTAAACGCTTATGGACGTTCGAGGAAAAGATTCTATGGCGGGCCTACCCCGATGGCGCTCCAGAAGCCGCGGCGATGGCGTTGGCGTTGGCCGAGCTTTGTCTCCTCGTTCCAGTCGCCGTCTTTGACAATGTCGCAGCAACAACGCCAGCTTTGGCCGGTTGCTCATGGTTGTGCCTCCCAACGGACAAAACAAGGCCCTTCTAATTAATTTAGTGCGGACGCGAGCACTACTAAAGTCATCGCAATTTGCAGACCGGACGTTAGATCTGGACCCGGAAACATGTGAGCTTTGTTTTAATTTACCAGTCCTCACACGATTCTTTCTGAGCATTTCGATTTCTCTTAGACCGAACATTTCGATATGTTGTGTGTTGCACCATGTGTCGTGCGATTGGAATTTAGATGGGGCCGGTCGCGGCAGTTCAGATATTCCATGTCCGTTCATTGAACAAATTTGTAATGCTGTTATTCTGAATATTCCTTTTTAGCTACTGAACAGCACCTTTCAGTTTCTGCCTCCATCCGTGTTCCTTTAAAATTTGTTGGTGTTCCAGTACCTACTCAATATGCATGCAGATGATTCTGAGCCAAGCATGTTTCATTCAAATTAGACCACACAAAACAGTGGGCGACTAAATCGAGTGGTTGCTCTCAAAGCTCGTAAAACTGATTCGCCTTCGACAGATCTCCTGACGCTTTCGCTATGAAGGGGAACGGGATGCTAGCCACAGCATATGATCTTGGATTCTTGGCCGTGGGCCCTAACGCCTTCATCGACGAAGAATTGCGAGTCTCGTGCATCCAGGTGGCAACATTGCCCGTTTCCTTTCTGATGCCGTAGGTCCGGATTGTATTACAGCTTGACACATGTGCCATGGTGTAACCATCAGAGACTGACCTTCTACTGCCAGGCATCGTGTCGTCGGCACCTGAAAAAAATACAATTTGCACCACCTACTCAGCGAGTAAGAAACTAATTAAGCTAACTGGCTCTGAAAATTCTGAACAGGCACATGCAACAGCAGCAGGTCAGAGCACATGTTTCGTTTACTTCAGATTAACTCGCATAAAACTGAAGGATGACTATACTCTCTTTGGTCAACATAATGAATACATAAAAAAAACAAGGATAATGCCATGAAATGTCTCATGCATGCTTTCGAAAGAAAAACTATTTGCAAGCCTTCTAAGAAGCTTCTGAGCATTGGTAATTGGTGGTGATTCCCTACCATGATGTCATCAAACGGCAGAGACCATGTCATTTTCAGCATCTTAGACTAATCGTCCATCAACGACAGCTGTTAGAGACCATAGGAATAAAATGGACCCTAATCATGTTCTCAAACGTTGGACTTTCCATCTCAAATGTTATCTGTCTGAATCAGTGGGCTGTAGCCAATGGCAATGCAAAATATCTGCACTACTTTATATTTGGGGCTTGGGTATTACACCATCACTCCAAAAACAGACAAGGAACTGATCTTTCACCATGGTGTAAACAAGATTTTTCCTCAAATGATGTCACAGTTCAGAATCTATTATGCAATAAAGTTGTTCTTGACTTGTAAGAACAAATGAAGCACAAACAAGCAAGGCAGATTTTTTTTTGGTTGCGTCAGCAGTTTATTAAGAACGTTTCCATGAAACACCATCACTGTAGCCATTGAATCTAAGAAAAACTAGAAAACGTAGAGAGCATAGCGTAATGTATTGCTTCATTATTTATGGAAAATATTAAGACGAAATTTGACTTGGAAGCTGCAAAGAAGTTAGAGAAGAAATCCACCTAACCTTGTCTATATATCTCCACAACCACCAGCAAAAGCAGTTCTCTTCCAGGGTGCTTGCATCTGAAGTAAAGCATTAACATCTACAGCAAAGATAATAAATATTCATAAATTTATCAAAGTACTACGAACCGTCGAAGTTGCTGCCATAATGATTGATTAAAAGAATTTATCAAAAAAAATGATTGATTAAAATATGGAAGACAAAAGGAATTGGTGGTGTCTCCTACCAGAGCAAGAATCATAACAAGAATATCTTCTACTTCCCCTTGTACGTGCAGAATCGTTTGATGTTGCACTAGACAACTCTCCTAACGCTATAATTGTTGTTGTTTAATTCTTCCTTGGGCCCAATAAACTAGTATGCTGAACGCCTGAAGCAGATATGAACTGGAGCAGGCTTCTACTAGCATGTGCCGTCACTAGATGTTTCAGATACATTCCGCAATGCAGAGACAAGGAAATTTTGTCAGATTTTTGGGTTTAGCAGATGATCCCCTGCCAATTTGGTGAATAATGAGCAAGTGTTCCCCCAAACAGCTCATTAACATGAGCAGGCTTCAACTTAAGTGTTCCAACACCAAATGCTTTTCTTTTATTAGGGAAATTCCAACATCATCAGATGTTCACTTGCATGCCACAATGCAAAGACAAGAAAACATTGTCTAAGACTTTAATTTGGATCAGCATAAAATTTGCCAGTTTGGTAAATGATGCACAATTGTTTATTACCAAGAGCGATGCATTCCTATTCATACAGATGTTCACGTTTAGTTGTACTTGTCAAAGATTCTTATAACCACTTAACTTTTATTAGACCACTGCAAATGAAAATGTTCTCTTCAGTTTTGGCCATGATTGAAGCAAAAAATGCATCTCGCAAATATTTTAACAAATTTTATTTTGTTTGAAAATTGTCTCTTTCTGTCTTCTAATGCATATCAAAGATAGAGCTTTTTCAAAGATTTGAAAGAAAAATCTAAACCATTATAATCGATTTTGCACAATGTCATATATTATTACTAAGCTCCTTGTGGAACCAAACAGAAATTTGAATACTAAAACTCAAGCACAAATTGAACTTACACATAGAAAGAGGAAATCACTGAGAGATCGACGACAAAATTGAAAAGAGAATAATGCAATATAGTTACCACTCGTAGGATGATATGATAGATTAAAGCAAGTTGCGCATGTTCAATAATCAAGGATAACCTTCTGCTCTCCTCGACCACTAACCAACATAATCATGTCACTAACTCCCTTTGGAGTGATTAGTTAAACTGGTGATTTAGCAGAACCTGGCAGGCGTGCCATCAGTGAAAACTATACCTCTCAAGTTTTCGTCGCTCACTGTTCCCTTGACAACAGAAGCCAAGGCCTTTGAAGTTGCCACCAGGGTTTGAAAATGCGCACAGTGCGGTAAAACCGGCCTGACCCGAATTGGCGCACTCGACAGTTTTTGGCCAAACGGCCGCTGGCTGACAGTAAAAAAAAGTTAAAAATTTTTAGAAAATAGAAAAATAGTGCGAAAAATGTAAATTTTAACAATAACTTTGATAATAATTTATAATAATATTATACATATGTATAAAGCATATAAAAACAAGTAATATATGGTCCAACTAATAGTAACATAAGTAAATAATTACAATGTTATTGACACATTGTTAAAAAAATGATATTAATGTCGATGAATATATAGCACATACCCGGAGAAGTATTATGATAGTATGCCATCTTTTGAGCTAACTTCCGAGAGAAGGATCCTTGCTTTCTTCTATAAGTTTCAGCTCCTTGAAGTGCCGCCACACATGTGTTCGTGTCTGTCATGAACTCGAATGCCTCTCAGAGATCATTGAGAGGACGGTATTCGATGTGCCGTAAGCGTAGTGAGTTCTTGGGTTCAACGCAGCAGCTGGACATATTCAAAGTCAGATAAAATCTTAGAATATTATGAAAGTACCATGTGAAAAAATAATATTACCTGCATTCACATAACTAGCATTTACAATATCACCCATTCGAGGATTCACCACTGCCATGTAACGGTGAAACTCACGAGGACTGTCATGAAAATGACTTTCATATTCACTCTTGAGCATGGTAAATCTGAGGAGTACCTCATTCAAGTTTGGAAGCTTGTCTTGATCTGTAAAGCGAAGGAACACATATAATGGTTCCACGGACTTGACCACATGTTTCATGTTCTCCCACCAACTCAAATTAGAAAGGCACAAATGAGCAAATCTTCCCTCATCTGTGTTAGCAAACTTACTTTCCAAAAATAGGAGAGAAGACACCCATACCATGAATTTCTCTTTACAGCGTAACATGCTCTCTAGAAACATATAGTTTATGCCAAAACGAGTAACATTCTATTTCACCAACTCTCCTCCAATTGCTGTCCTCATCATTACATGCAACTTGTTGTGGTTATAAAGCCAACGACAGATCCTTCGAGCATTCTGAATCATAGCTTTGTGTTCGGGGAACTCACCAATTGACTTGAGCATCAAATTGATAGTATGTGCTACATATGGCTGCCACACAATCCGATACTTCTGGGTAATCATCTTGCATGCCTTCTTATAGTTAGATCCATTATCTGTAATGATCTGTACTATGTGTTCTGCACCAATTTCCTTTACTACGTTGTTGATTTCCTTATGAATGAACTTGGCGTCCTGGCTATATCCAGTGGCATCTGTTGATTGGAATCATATTATACCATTGCAATATACCATAAAGTTGATGATGCTCATCTCTATCGGACCGGTCCATGAATCACACATAAATGTAACATCATGGATCGGCCAATCTAGGTTGAATCTAGCAAATTGCTTCTTTAGATCTTCCATATTTGCATCTAAATATGTACCATCTATTTCACATCTAGTTGGAACCACGATGCCCTCATCTGCAATAATGAAACATATTAATTTTATACCATGTATGACAACTTCGTAAAATAGAGGGCATATAAAAGTCATTTACCGCATCTTTGTGTTTCTTTGACAGTAGTAACAAAATAAGGATTATTGGCCTTCCTTCCAGGGATGGCTTCTGTGTGGAAAATTTTGGCCCAAGCCTTTTTTCCCAAGCCCTACCAATTGCTGTTTTGTCCGCCTTACTCTTAGCAGTCCATGGTCCCGTATCAATCCTAGTTTGCACGGTCGGCTTCTTTGCACCTTTTCCCTTCAAAGAGACTGATCTTTTCAACATGCCAAACACTCCACCACCCTGCGGCTGAGATGACCCACCGCCATGCTCATATTGTCCACCTCGCCGAGAGACCGACCTGAGCAGGCCGGCCGAGCGCCGGCTAGCCGGCCTGAGCCATCGGTTAGCCGGGCCTGCGCTCCGGCTACCGGGCCGGTGCGGCGCCTAGCCGGCTCCCGCGCGCTGGGCCCGCTATGCGACTGAGGCGGGCAAGTGTGGCCCGGCTAACCGGCCTGTGCGATTCGGGGGGGGGGGGGGGGGGACGGATCAGGCGATTCCGAGGGCGGACGGATTGGGAGCGCTGCGCGTCTGAGCGCGTCAGTGAGGACTGAGGATAAGGTTATATTTCTTTTTTTTTTTAATTTTTTTCTTCTACTTTCATTCTATTTTTGGGGGGATCAAACAATGTTTGTTTCATATGATTTTTTTACTATAGTTCATCATAAAAGATCTAGTTTTTTATCATAATTTTTATATAAATTTTTTTAAATTTTTAAATTTGTTTAAATTTAACCGACCGATTTTCGCCGGACCGGTTTGACCGGTTTTCACAAAAACCGTCCGGTTTTCGCCGCATTTTCCAACCCTGGTTGCCACCAGTTGAAGCACCTCTTCTTACAGCCACACCAGTTGAAGCACCTCTTCTTACAGCCATGGACAGCAGCAGAAGTGTCAACGGATAAATGTAACGACGACGCTATACAATGTTGTGATCCGCATTAGTACATTGGAACGCTGAAACTTGAGAAGGATATCGCTGTGCTACAGTTCAGGTGCAATTGTCAACTAGTTCTGCTCATTCTTCACTCAGAAAATAATCTGCTTCTGTTCTGCATCGGAGGCCTTCATTTTCTCGGCGCTGTCCACTGCATTGGAAGGCACTCTGAAACTTTTACCTTCCCGGTGGGGAAAGCCTCCAATCTCTCAAGCAGCTGCTGCAGCAAATGGGTAAAATCTCAAAGTGGAACTTTGAAAAGGCTCTCAATTTCTCAAACACGTCGCCAAAGTTTCAATCTTGTCAGGTGCGATGGATTCGGAGAGAAAGCATAAGTAGACGCAAAAGGTGCCACGGGCTAGACGCAGCATTCCTCCTCCAGATCGAGAACGCGAGTATTTACCTCGGGAACGGAAGCTGCCCTGAGACGTGTGGCGCGAGCTCTTGCCTAAGACAGAGAACCTTCTCCCCAAATAGCGCCCGGCGGGCCGATTTCGCCGATCCAAGGCGATGACTACCATCTCCAAGCCCTCAACAGAGGAGGCGGCGGCGGGCGAGGAATAGGAATCGGAAGAGGTTGCGGGAGAGGGGGAGAAGCAGAAATCCGTTCAGTGGCATTCGTCGTGGCCGCCGTCGCCGGAGCCGGGGCCGTTGGGGGAAGAGGGCGGAGGATAGCCGGTGGACGAGGTCTATTTTTTCAATAATCTTACAGTTTAGGAGGCTATCTGTAAATATTTGGATCGCGGTTAATAACCGCGATCCAAATTGAGGGGTTACTGTAAATATTTGGATCACGGTTAATAACCGCGATCCTAGATAGGGTGTTTTTTGCAAAAATATTGGATCGCGATAATTAACCGCGATCCGAGTTAGGAGGTTCCGCGCAAAATACCAGATCTCAATCGGGGAAAACCGAAAAAGGCCGAACCCGACGCTCGCGGCGGCGCCGTCATGCGGCTCGCCGGCTCCGGCTAGCTGCGCCCGCTCCGACGAGTTCGTGAAGCTGGGCGCACAGATCTTCTTCATCCCAGATCTCCTTCCGCCATCAGGACTCCCGCATTCCGGCGAGGAGAAGGTTGAAGACGAGCCAGAGGGATGGGGGCGGACGCCATGGCGCCATGGCGGTGGCAGTGGTGGTGAGCAATTGAGCACGGAGATGTAGGACTACGTTGTGCAGATCTGTGATTACAGGCTTAGAAGAGGATTGATTCGAACAGCATTGATCAGTAAGATGCAGAAAAAGGAAGAATTTCAGATAGCGGATGCCTATTCTTCTCTCTGAAACAACTAGCAACAGAGAAAGACTGGGGTCTGGGTGCAGATAAAATTACCGCCATCTACTAGATCTTTCAGACATGGCTGGTAAGATTATATTTATGAAGCTGGAAAACAGAAAAAGAACGACAGATACTGGGCGATCTACATTCTGCACATTGCAAGAGACACACTCAAACTTGGACAAAGGAACTGCAGACTCTGCTACAATCCATGCGAATTTGATCATTTACACTTGAGTTAGATTTGTACATGGACAGACCTGAAGTAAGGCGCATAAAATGCAGAGCTGTGATAAAGAGGCTCAGAAGAAGGTTTTATGGAAACAGTGTTGATCCGTAAGATGCAGAAAAAAGAAGAGTTTCAGTCTTTCAGATACTAGATGGCCATTCTCTGAAACAAACTGCAGGCTGCAAGATACAGTAGAATACGATTGGGATGCAGAATAAATTACCACCATCTACCTCGTCTTACAGACATGCATGGCCGATACGATTATCTTGATGAAGCCGGAAAACAGAAAAAGCACGACAAATAAGGGGCGCTGTGATGCAGTAGTGCTGTTCTGCACATTGCAAGAGACACACTGAAACTTGATAAAGGGACTGCAGGCTCTGCTGCAATCCATGCGAATTGGATGAATTACACTTGAGTCAGATTGTGTACATAGACAGACCTGGAGTAATTTGAGACTGTGCACTAGTAACTGAATATCCAAGGCATTTCCTCCCAGTTTTGCGTTCTTTTTCCATGTGACAAATCAAATTTAGCACTAGACAGCGCCGAGAAACAATTAGGGAGTCTGCTCAAAAGAGCAGGACGACTGTTCACTAGTACTAACGATCATGATCAGAGATTCAGAGAAGTTAAATGCGTTGTTCAGGTTTACCATAATATCAGTCAGTATCCTGCTTGAGCGTAGCTTGAGATTTCGTCAGAAGTTTCACATATTCCTCTGGAGTGAAGCCATGACCTCACTGATCTGTCTGTCATAAGTTGGCATGTCCCATGTGATTTTGTGAGCGTGAGCGAGGGATCTTTGTACGGCCACTTGAAATTTCAGGGCTCAAATATGATTCCTTTGCAATATTACCATTTACACCGATCAGCAAGTTACTAAAAGATGTGCATACTGCAAGTGCACACACGGGCAGAGAGATCCATCCATACGTAAATTTAAGCTGGGTAAGAAACCGCGATCTGAATCATGGATCGCCGCAAGGTGAAGTTAACCTCATCTCATCATAGCACGTAGACCATGCCGACCTCGAGCAGCGACGCCGGCGGCACGCGCAGCGCCACGTCGGGCCCGCGGCAGTTGCGCCGCAAGAAGTTGTAGATGACGCCGACGGCGAGCTTCTTGGGTAAAGACGAGCCCGGCTTGGCCTTCACATGCGAGTGGCCGAGGATGAAGGCCGTCCCCGCCTCCCTTGCCTCGCACAGCTCGTGCAGCTCCTCCAGCACGCGCTCGTCCACTCCGGGGCTCGCCGGCGCCGGCGGCGACTCCACCGCGAACCGCACCTTCTTCTTATTCTTATTATTCCTCGCCGCCGCTAGCTCAATCCCGCCAGTGGTGGTGGTCATCTCGTTGTCGTGGCCGTCGTCGTACCCGCCGCCGCCGCCGCCGCCGAGGTGTCGCCGCAGCGGGTTGCTCCCGACGACGGTGAGCGCGTTCTCGCGCTCGTAATCAGCACCATCACCGTCACCATCAGTGCATCGGAAGAGCGCGTCGAGCTTGATGAAGGTGGCGAGGCTCTCGACGAGCTCGGTCTCGAACGAGTCCACGTCCTGGTGGACGTCGCGGTACCCGTACCGCACGATGCACCGGTACGAGCGGTGCGCTGCGGGCCCCACGCGGCCGACGAGGTACCGCTCGGCGGGGAGCACGTGCGGGACGGGCACGGACTTGACGCAGACGAAGACGAGCACGCGGTGGAACGCGGGAAGGTTGGTGACGAAGCGGGAGAAGTTGGCGGGCACGCCGGAGGTGAGGTCGGTGTAGACGAGCCCGATCCCGGGCACGCGCACCATGCCCAGCTTGTCGCACAGGGCTAGCAGCCACTCCAGAGTCACCTTGTTCTGCAGGTCGAACTCGTACTTTTTGATCGTCGTGTGGTGCCACACGAACATGATGGCCACCAGGATCAGGGCCAGCGTGATGGGCAGCCACGCGCCTTCCCGGAACTTGATCAGGGACGCCGAGAAGTAGAGCGCCTCGACGGAGCCGAAGAAGAGGAAGAACACCAGGGCTAGCAGCGGGGACCGGTGCCAGCATAGCATGATCACCAGCGACATCAGGCACGTCGTCACCAGCATCACGGTGATCACCGCCAAACCTGAGTTTCATCCATGCATCAGTTTATTATTTACTACTACTACTCTTGAATTAGTTACTGTCAGGATTGTTATTAATTAGATGCGTACCGGATGCATTCCCCATGTGCTTCGTGTCGCGGAACCCGACGGTCACAGCAATGCAGAGCACCATGAGCAGCCAGTTGATCTCAGGGATGTAGATCTGGCCGTGAATCTTGTCAGACGTGTGCACGACTTTCACCCTGGGGAAGCAGCTCAACGACAGGCTCTGGTTGATAATGGAGAACGTTCCGCTGATGATAGCTTGGCTTCCAACCACAGAAGCCAGAATCGCTAGCACAAGCACAGGCCACCTTACACACTCTGCATCACAAAAGCCAAAAAAAAAAAAAAACTAATGGTGTAAATATCTGAACCTCTGCTCAATGAAGGTTCGTAGAAGAATCCAGTTTCGCACCTGGCACTGCGATGTAGAATCCAATTTGGTAGCTCGAGTCAAGGTTATGATGCTGGGACAAATAGGCCGCTTGACCCATGTACCCCAAAATCAGTGACGGGTACACTAATGAAGTGAAAGCAATCTGCATAGACGAAGACCAGACTTCCATCACTTCAAAATTTCACCCAACATATATATAACACAAATGGCATATGCAAAAGATATCATGTATGTGCACCAAATAAATACACGATCAGTGAATTGCCTGGATTGCGCTGTAAGAGAAGTGGCCAAGATCCGCAAACATAGCTTCCGATCCTGAATGGCAAACGTGTTACTTCATGTTATTATTACCACAGCTCATGCAGATTGCAAATTTAAAATATGGAAAAAATTACTAGTATTCAGTGCTTTACCTGTCATGCATAGCAGAATCCCTCCCAGGGACATCCAACCGGACTTCCTAGTCTTCTTCAGGAATATGAGCATGTAGGAAGGGTTAAGGGCCTGGTAAACATGAGGGTTCCAGCGGATGATGTTGTACAAGCCGATTGCGCTCATGCAGAGTAGCCAGGACAGAATTATTGGAGCGAATAGGAATCCTACGCGGTGGGTGCCATAATGTTGGAGCGCAAACAGAAACACTAATACGGCACAAGTTATCGGGATAACAGCATCTGCAGGTGAGAAAAACTCGAGTGAGCATGACATGACAGGTAATTGTTTTTTATGTATGAAAACTGAATTTTCAAGGTAGTAGGTGATGAGCACTGAAAAAGAAATTGTTTAGTATCGCCACAAAGATCACTTGAGCCTAACGTGTGATAGCATTTTCCAATTCAAGCATCACCCCAAACACGCTAATTTTATTTTTATTTTTTTCGAACAAAGCTCGAGAAGGAATAGTCACAAACTCACAAGGCATCCACTAGAACTAGCTCCGTATATCCTAGTACTGCCCTTCCAAATATAGTACAGT
Source organism: Eleusine indica (assembly GCA_030378355.1). Taxonomy (NCBI): domain Eukaryota; kingdom Viridiplantae; phylum Streptophyta; class Magnoliopsida; order Poales; family Poaceae; genus Eleusine; species Eleusine indica. The sequence goes on from CM059500.1 coordinate 48,516,450, forward strand.
TTATAATGGCACAACTTTCAGATACTACTATTTTTGCCCATCTCACAGGTTTAGCAATACAGACCGTTGCACCCAACTACAAGACCGATCAAAACATCAAGCGAAAAATCATGTTGCTGTATGTAAAATGGAGACTTACATTCATGCTGATCCCTGGACAAGGAGAGCTCAAGCCCTGAAACAGCTGAGAACACTGCAAGAAACAGAAGCAAGCCAAAGGTCAGAAACCGAACCGTCACCATAAATTTCCGATGAAGATGAAGCAAAAAAAGCGTCGAATCAAATCTGCCAAAGGCTGGAGTAGCTTAATTAATTACCAGACAAGGCCGGCGTGAGGACGCCGTCCCCGATGACCATGCAGGTTCCGACCATGACCATGACCAGCAGCGCCGTGTGCAGCTTCTTGTGCTTCTCCAGCCACTCCTTGACGCGGGACTTGTCGGCGACCTCAGGCGGGCACTCCAGCTTGTAGGTGGAGAGCTCCTCGTCGGCGACCTGCCGGTTCGGGAGGAGGCTCACATTGGCGTGCCGGCAGAGCAGGGAGTAGAGCGCGAACGTGCCTCCTGCAAAATCAAAAGCTCATCAGATGAACACAGCAAGTTCTGAATCTTACAGAGGATGGAGGATGGATTGCTGAGCTCACCCTCGCCGTTGTCGTCGGCGCGGAGGACGATGGTGACGTACTTGAGGAGAGGGATCAAGGTGAGGGTCCAGAAGATGAAGGAGAGGGCGCCGAAGATCTCCTCGTTGGTCTCCGAGTGCGTGATGTCCTCCGCGAAGGTGCTCTTGTACACGTACAGCGGCGAGATGCTCAGGTCCCCGTACACCACGCCCAGGCTCTGGTACGCCAGCAGCAGCGTCGTCCGCCATGACTCCCTCTGCAACCAAACACCCACCGTCGATTCAGAATTCATCATCTGGTACCATATCATCTGATAGCATAGCATGGCATGGAGGATTCAGAATTCTGACCTGTCGATGTGCCATGCCGACGTCAAACTCGGGATCCATGTCGGCGAAGAAACCAAGAAGAGGAACTCTAGCCACCGATGATGATCATCAATCTATAGTGTTGCTCCCTGATCCAAGAAACGCGTCAGCACTCAGCAGACGAACAATGTAATAAGTGAGCTGGCCTTGGCCAGACCCAGACACCCAGACAGAGGAACACATAGAGACCTCGAAACAGAGGAAGAAGCGACAATGCGAGGATCGCGCTAGTGAATCGGGAGTGGAGAATAAATAAAAAAACAAACGCGAGGTGGGGAAAGGAAAGGGCGAAGAGATCAATGGCACATATCCTGGCTGCTGAGGTGGGCGTAATAAAGTTGGTGGAGCTGGACATGGACTGCTGGAGACGGCTATTCCTCTTCCTCTCGCTAATGGAGGGAGATGGCCACAGGCCACGTGTGGTGGCGGATGAGCGCACCTAAGCTCGTACAGCCTCTTGTGATCACTCACTGCCCTCATCCGCCTAACATCTTTACAAAAATATATAGAGAGAGGTGAATTTTGGCATGACAAGTGATGAAATGATATAATTCTGGACAGGTGCGTCTTTACCGGTTAACCCTTTTTCATGGTTTGCATTCTGCAGCAGACACGGATGACTGAAACAGCCTCGTTTCAGTCGCTGAACGCGGAGAGGCAGGCCATGTGGGGCCGAAGGACAAAGGCATGTGATCTCACATTCTCCTCTATCTGCCGACTCCGAAATTTAAGCTTTATCAGTGGTGGTGGTGATGGTGGAGTCGCTTTTAATCATCAGAATGCAGGCCAGGAAAGCCTCCCCTGGTTCCCCACTGTGTCAATAAAATGCAGTCTCGTTCTAAACGGATTCTGGTCATTTCCCTTTAACCTTTCCACGAACGAATGGAAGATCCAAACATTTGATGTTCAGAGTTCGGCTGGAGGATAGGTCCAAATAAATCAGCTACAAACCGGCTGCTGCTGATAAGGGATAACGAATCTGTAGCAGCCCATGAAGCCAAGCAAGGGACTGCCAGGTGTGTCATGGTCAACAGAAACACAAAAGGGATTCGCCCTTTTTTTTTTCCTTCCTCAAAGTACTTTATTTACAGTATTTTTTGTGAGCCGGTCGAAATGGAATAAATGGATCAAGAGAAAAGTAGTAACGGCACTAGAAATTCGGTGCAAAATTCTGACCTTGTTCTTGTACCTGTACCTCTAGCGATGCACGAAACGAATGGATCGGTTTTAGGACAGGAGGACTTCTACCGTGGTCAGTACCCACACGTGTCATTACTAATACATAGACTAGTATCAGTGGACACAATACCTAAGATCAGTTGTTTTCCTAAATACTACTATCTCCAAACGGAGCCACGGAGGGAGCACGTACACGTACGAACTCTCAAGAAATTAAGCGCCTGGTGGTCCGGCACTGCATCACCTGAGGAAACGTTGAGGTTTCCAGATCGAGACCGAGTTCAGGAAACGGATACAGCGGAATCCTTGACGCGCAACAGAACGCAGTGAATGAATAATTGCGGGAGCACACGGAGACATACCGATCACTGATGAAGAGCACATGGGATATCTCCTCCTCGTGGATCTCTCACGATGCACCAGAAGATAATATATGGTGAGTTGAGAGGATCCTAGTCGTATATCCTGCTCACCCATACTGCAAGCAGCTACTAGTACTCTATCTACACGCTGATGATATGATCGACAAGCAGCGGGGCGTGGACGAAATGGTTGGTAGTGTCCTTCACTCTCAAAACAAGGAATCGAATTTGTCCAGGATACGGGTCCGTCCAATCAATTTGCCTTGGGGATTGCTCCAATAAAAGAAAAAAAAAAGAAATTCGGACGCCAGCGGCAATCCGGATCGGATGTATGATACGACGTTCACATCAGTCAGTCTCGGCTGTCTCAAAAAAAAAAAAAAAAAAAAAAAAAAAAAAAAAAAAAAAAACACAGTTGCGTTGCGTGTGTGGCGGTGGCGCCGGCATGTGGCCGGCGGGGAGCAGCCGAACGAATGATGCCGTCCGCTAGCGATAACATCATCACTAGTACTTGTCGTGTTGGTGCTGCTATTATCAGTCAGTGTTTATTACTCGAAGAAGTAACCAGGAGGTGTTTTCAGAACTCGCATTGCCGTTCTTTTTCCTTGCCGTCGACGGCGTTCAAGCGAAGCCACCGTCCTTTTTCCAGACTCGATCACTCACGTTTGTGTTGATGCCTGCTCGCTCCCGGCCGTCGACGGCGTTCGTGATAAGGATCGGCGGATTGGCTCCTAGTAGCTAGTATGACGTGGAATTGTTGATGGCTATCTTGTCGTGTGCACACACGCTCATCAAATGCTCACATGGTCGAATAGGCATCAGCAGCTTACTCCAGAAGCTCACATGGTTGAACAGGGGAGAGTGCTATGCACTTCAAATGGGCCGGGGAGAGAATGTCACTCTCACTTTCGGTGCTCTTGGATGCAAGCTCAGATTGCGGCAGAGCCTTGCGTTTGGGGTTTGGCCGGCCGACCACGTGCACGTGTAGAGATGTAGCCGACTCGCTTGCACATGTGTGGTTCATAACCTTGGCTACAGCTTGTCCGTATGGACGTCACGTTTTCCTATTTAGAGGACACAATCAGCAACAGAACGTTCCCATGCAAATACTGCTCATTCCATTCTCTGATCTGTGTTAGCTCCATGTCCACAGACTATGGCAAAGCCAACTCGTTGCTCCATCCGGAGTAAGTACTACTCCTTCAGTCAAAAAATAAAATTACATGTAGGTTTGATCAAACAACTTCACTTTGACCGGTGACTTTTATACAGTCAATTAAGTTTAAAAAATCTAGTATTTATACTTATAAACAATATTTTTTATAACAAATCTTAAAGTACAAATATTAGATTTTAAAACTTAATTAAATACATAAAAGTTATTGATCAAAGTGAAGTCTTATTTTGGGACGGAGGTAGTAGTAAACTACCCTAGCCCCCCCCCCCCCTCCCTCATTTTTAAATAACGCAAAACAGGTTCTCAGCCTTGGCCTCAAGAGATTACGGCCAGTTATTACAAACTTAGCAACTCATCTGTCTACTGAACATCACTCCAGTTAAAGGAAGTATCATTCATCAATGACAGAAAATTTGTAAAATTATCTACAGTTAAATCTCTTGATGAAACTGTGCATGACAAATGTCCTCACTCATTTACTAAGAAAACTAGTTTTAATATCTTCTGATAGATATTAACTTAAATAATCTCATTAAATTCCGCACTATTCCATGTATGAATCAAACAATTAAACTTCTACATTGAAAGATAAATCCATCACAAAAGTCAAATTAATAATGTGATCGTTTACAATATTCTCCCATTTGCATCAATTTCCATTAATTCAGGAACTTCACGACATTGATATAAAATTAAGTGTTTGATCCACACATCTATGTGTCCACTATCAGAAATCTAATTCTAGTTAATGTTGTATTATCTTATTTGTCTTATAGATTAGTATTTTTTATCACTATAATTTTTTTATTTTTTATAATAATAAAACAAGTAATAATTTCTAACTTTATATATGGACATCTTCGACTATTTTGTAATAGTAATGGTGGACAGTTTTAACAATATATATAGCGTATTTTAGACTATTTTTGTAACTATAGTGGTGGGCAATTCTAAAATATATATATTTAGAGGGAGATTTTGATCTTTGTGTTTTCAAATAATAGTGGTGGCTAATTTTTCTTTTTTGTTGATAATTTCTGGTGTTTGAGAGTGCACGTGATGCTTCTTTTGTTAGCCAAATTTATATATTATATTGGTTTCGTTCACAGGTTCATGTGAGGGTGACATCGCTTTGCAATGTTAGAAGATTTTAATAAAGCTCCATATAGCTTGTTTTCTTGAAATTTAATAAAGCTCATTGTTCAACTAAGTACCTATTAACATTATATGGATTTACTCCTAACTTTCGTTGATACTGGCAGCGTTGAGTCCGAAGACACAGATGTCTTGTATCTTTTTGCTTCAACGTTTAGAAATTCAGGCTACCAAGTTACCAACGACCTGCGTTTCGCTCTCAATCAATCATTACTCATTAGGTAGCCGTCCATGTGGCTGGACGGCTTCCACTAGTGAAAATGTACCGGGAATGCTCAGGTCCAAACGTGGTTTCTTAAGATGCCAACTCGCACCTCTGCGTTCTCCTAACTCTCGTGTTCTATTTTCTGAAGAAGAACCCGTCCTTTTCCTTTCTAGAAGGTTACCAAAACCTCTAAACAAGTCTCCAGGCAAAAAAAGAAAAGAAAAGAAAACAGAAAGACATCTCTAATAAACAATAAAATCACAAGATGCACGAGCTTTGGCTGCGACGTCTTTGATCTTGCACCGGTTCGTTACTGATCCGGTCTCCCGTCTCCAGATGGCTTCCTCAGTGGCTCATAACTCGATCATGGGGTCCATGACACGTCAGTTTTCTTGTCCCGAGAACATTTCATATCACCCCAGGCCGAGGCCGAGGAGGAAGGAAAGAGAGGTGGTGTGTGCTTTCTCGTCACTGTAGATTATGGAGTACCATGAGCCTATTGTGTTGAATTAATTCAAGGTCAATTGAACCATCCCATATAGTGATTGAAATTTGGTAAACGGACACGGTAGGATAAAGTAGATTGAATAGATTCTACGGGGACTGAACAGTTCTAGCAAAATACGTACAGTGGCGGTTGATTGCAAGTGCTCAGACAGTGAGACTTGCCTTGGGCACAGTCGAGGAATGCTGAAAGTGGTTTCGGATAAGTGGATAATGCCGCAACTTTTCCACTAGATAAATAAGTGAAGATAGAGCTAAGCTATATACTAAGGCCTATATGGATCCATATAGATCAATCAATCGTTGTTTCTCGATTTGAGATAAAACACAGGCTAGGATTTCTGATAGATGACTAGTGCATGTCATATTCTTGTTGGTTCGTTTACCTTGCAGGATCTGCTTTCTGTGGGGCTCTTCTGTTTGTCTGGAAAGATATACCGATTGCAATTTCAGTCTGCCATATTTGACAGTCATGCTACAGACAGGAATACGGTTTGAAATTTCAGAAAGTCGGTTCTACTGTTTCAAACAGAGGGAAAAAAGCTCAAATAAAATCCAATCGGCATATGTTGCTCAAATAAAAGCATCTGATTTGACCTTTGTACCGGTCGGCAAAAAGACTGGACATGTTCGGATTTACAGTCTTTTTTGCCGAAAGTTCAAATCAGATGGTTCCTGATAGGTAATAATACTAGGCCAGGTTCCACAAGACAATATTACCAAGACCTCTCTCCTAAAGCTCCAATTTAAAAATGAAATTCAGAAAGCTCAAGTCAAGTAAAATGATCTGCTCCCAACAGTATATTAGGAAGGTTGACATTGTCGAACCAACAGTAAAGACGGTTTGATGCTATTTTTTTAGTGTCTAAATTTAGTACTGCTATTAGCCTCTGCAATCTGCTTAGTGCTTACTACACATGCAGTATCTATTGTCCTTGTTCTATAGGCACCATCAAATTGGGTCAAGTTAACGGCTTGTTCTAATCATCTTCGTCATCAGAATCAGAGTCGCTCTGACCGTTGTTTTGGCACCAAGCCTGGGCCTGATTCAAGCAGATAGTTTGGATCCTGGCTTCGATCTTGGGCCATTCTCTGTCGATCATTGCCTGCCCCTCGATCTTCCAGTTTACCCAGTCGTCGTCAACTTCGACTTCACCCTTGGTCGCCAGCTGCTCGCGCACCCATTCCTGCAGCTTGGGGAGCCGCTCCTCCATGGAGTAGAACGCTTTGGCCACGATGTAGAGCCTCCTCTTGGACTCGTCCAGCTCCTCGCCTGGCTGCGGCGTCAGTTCCGGATTGCTATGCTTCAGCTCCGCGTAGCGGCGCGGGGCAACATCGGCTTCTGGGCCAGGATCCACTTGATCTCTGCACTAGTGTTTTGCACGTGTGACACACATGTGCTTTATTTTATTATTGAAATATATATTAAGAATGTTTTATTAAGAAAGTAATATCAAACAATCTTAAATTATTTGTTTTGAGTTGTTTTATTCATGACACGACTTTTTATTCTTGAATTCAACTTTGAATATAGTAAAATGATATAGCAATCTATGATATAAGTCATGTCCAAAATCTACCAGACCCATCATCAAGCATCCTGATAATCACATATTAAAAGGATAATCAGTAAAGGGTTGTATAATAAATACACCAATATACCAGTGCTTCTACCATATTCACATAATATATTTTTTATTTTAGAGAGAAAGAGAGGTCGCCATGCATTTTACTAAGTTGTACTTGTTCAACCCCAACAATATATGCATACATATATAACCTGATTTAATCCATTCCTAACTTTTAAAATTATATTTAATATTCATATTCAGAAACTAAAGAAACAATATAAGTTATACATGTACAAGTGAAACTCACAACTCTCGTCGATGGATCAACAAGATTAAATTCCTGGAAGCAACTATCAAGTCATGCCGTGTTTCTTAGGTCTAGTACCCACAATAAAATCGGCTTTGCTTTGCTTGCTATGTGCCATCTGCTTGTGGCCTGTCATTTTGATCTTCGCGGAGGACAGCGTGCACTACTACAAAACACACCTTGTCAGCAGAGGTTCTAAAACCCCTCATCAGTAGTTTTGTTTATGAGCCTCCAAAGATTAAATGGAGGAATCACTGAATCGAATTCAGAAGACACATAGCAGACACAACTTAACGTCCTATTAGTTGACAAAGGAAAGTTACAGGCTAAGATAGCTCCATGAAATGGAGCCTACATCATGCATCTGTACGCTGTACCCAAAGCATCTCATTGACTTGGGGCCTGCACAACCGCTGTAGCTCCCGTCCATCTAAAAGTGGCAAGAAAAAAGTTAATATATTCAGTGCAATTATATGTAACAAATGATATATAATCCTATCATCTATATATTTCCTTTGTTAATTATTCCATCTCAGACACCAAGAACTACATGCTAACTGTAACTTTAGGGAATCTGAATGCAGAAAAATCTGAAAGATGATGGGCATTCTTCAGAATCAGTTTCACGTTTTGCTCATCTCATACAAAACAGTGCCCTGCACCCAATTAAAACTGTAATTTAAAGAATCTGAATGCAGAAAAATCTAAAAGATTATGACCATTATTCAGAATATGTACCTATGTAGCTACCAACTTTTTAATTTGAGTAGCATCCAAGTGATTCCCAACCATAAGCATGAGTCCGTTGCAATGAATTCAACGACTAAATTTTTAGTTAAGCTAATTTAGCATAGGCATTTGGTTCTGTGACTGTAAATGACACGCAATGACAGCAACAAACTGCAAACGTTGTGTGATTTTGCAAGCTCAGGATTGAGCTTTTCATCATTTAAATGTTGTCGATGAGAACCAAACCGTTTCCAATAATTACCATTTGAAGAAATCAGTATACTTTTAAGTGCAAATTTTCAATTAAATACACAAGGAAGATTTAAGATTACGTGAGGGCAGAATTGTTTGACTGGACAACAGGGTTTGAGGGCTCACCTCTGTCACCAGGGATGCAGGAACATGGAGGCGTTGTGGCTAGGACTCTCCCCTCGCTGCAGCTCATGCGAGAGGAAGCCTTGCGAACGAATGGAGATGCTCCTCTGTGCGCATCCGAGTGCTGCTTCAGCCTGCACGTTGCTTGGATTCGTGTCTACAGAACTGAAAATGAAAACAAAAATTTACCTATATAGGCATTTCATCGAACATGTGTGGGCGCCCTGTGCATTCTCCACGTTGCTTGGATTCGGGTCTGCCATTGCCTCCACAATTGGAGAAGAAGCTGCCGCAGGAGCTGAGGAAGGAGTTGCCCCCGGGATTGACGAAGTCGCAGCTGCCCGTCGGCCTCCTATGGCCTTCTTCTTTGTCTCCAACGGCTGCCGCAGTCAAGCGCCGGGGAGGCGTGGTGGCCGTCTGATGCCGAGGGAGGTGAAAGGATCATAGTGAACGAGAGGTGGGGTTTGAATCGACAACTATCTGTATTTACCAATTTTATCAATTTCCAATGCTAATATATTCAAAACAACTTTACATAATTTTAGTGGTGATCATACTAACAAGATAATTCTATAAAAGGAAATATAACCTATACATACGAATGGATCACACAAGTCAATATAACTCCTATGCACTTCTAGTGATGAAGCATGTCAATACAACTTCTACATATGCTAGTGATCAAATGCGGAAGCTTAAACACTACTAGCAAATAAGAAACCTAAATATGTAAGTCTATACGATAATCAACTAGAACATGACAAGCATACAAGCATGAATAACACGGTATGAAAAGACTGAAAGGAAAGACATTAAAGGAAAGAGCAGAATAAGAGGTGACTCATGATATTTTTTTTCCGAGGTCTCGGAAGGATGACGCCTTTCCCTACTACTTATTGGACCACTCTCGTCGGAGTCTCGGTCCCTCCCGCCACCAAGTGGAGTTCTCGCACATGATCTCGCAATCACTCCCGGAGTGAAGACACGGTGTGCGTCACCGCTGTCACCAAGGCATAAGCTCACCTCTCTTGAGAATTTGTCGGACTCCCAGAGCCGGCACGGGCGCTCACTAGCGATGCTCCTTTCACCGGCGGGCTCAAACCGTGTACAAACGTGAACCAATCATGATAGGCTTGATCACCAACACCTAATCGGTCTAGATCTCATCATAGACCAATAGTAACAACCTAGATCACACCCTCAAGGACACCCTAGCCTTAGATGTGCAAGATCGCTCCTTGTTACTCTCACAAGCACTCTCAAGATATCTAATATCCTCTTCTAGTGCTCTCCTCTTTTCCTCTTGGATCTTATCAAATGCTCTCAGGTATTGCACTGGCCAAGAGAGGTCTCCAAGATCCCAGCAACAAAGTTATATAGGCTTCTAACCTCAAACTAGTCGTTGCTCCACGAAATCAGCTTTCTGAGCCTACTGACCGGACTATCCGATCAATGCCTGACCGGACCGTCCGATCATTGCCTGACCGGACCGTCCGGTCACTGCAGACTCTGGCTCGAATGGCTCTGCCCACTTCTGATCTTCTGCTGACCGGACCATACGGTCAGCTAACCAGACTGTTCGGTCCGTTTCTCTCTCCAGTCCAGAAACATTTCAGACTCAGCTTCCTCTCTGCCCTGCATAACTCATACTGACCGTACCGTCTGGTCACTATGAATTCTAGCATAGACAGACTCCTCGTTACTCGCTATAAGTTCCAGACATCTTCACCTAGTGACCGTACAGTCCAGTCACCATTGTCCCCTCTGTCCGGTCACTATGTTCAGAAGCTGAAACTTGTCGTCTTCGCTTGACTTTATTTTCTGGCTTCTCCGAACAGCTCCTTGGCTTCTCCACTGTCATCTAGTGCCTGTGATTTCACCGAGTAACCTTGCACATTACCGACTAGACATGACCTAAGAGAAATGACCTAGACCCCCTTGATAGTCTGGTTTTTCCTATGGACTCAAAGCCCTAACAACAAGACAAATGTTTCCAACACTTGCTCCATAGCTTGTCCTCAGCTTTGATCCATCTCCATCAACCCTTGGACTCCATCAAGCTCACCAAACCTCCATATTTATGGTCATTGTCATCAATCGCCAAGGCAACCATCATCCATATGATTTGGAGTAGAGATTTAATGATGGTTTCTACATAGACAATATTCGTGTAGACATTAGTCATATTTCATGTTTGTCATTCATCACCAAAATATCATATCTTGGGGTGACCTCAATGGTCATGATCCTTACAGGAGACCGGGGTGGGAGGTGGCTTGTGGGCGGCCTGAGGCGTACCTCTGCCTGTCTCTGTCACCGTGCAGTCCATGGAGCTGGGCACGAGCAGGGGGCGGGCGACGCTTTGCTGCGTCTGAGAATAGGGACCGTGATCTGGTGATACGCCTCGATGGCGTCAAGCTCTGCGATACCCGCCGCCATAGCCACCAGCCATCTCACCGCCGCCGCGAGCCCAAGCTCCACACAAGCTACCAACACATCACCGCACAGATCCGGGCTGCACCACCGCCATAGGGGGTGGGGAAAGGAGGAGGTGGACTGCCAGCCCCACCTCGTCAAGCCGGTCGGAGGCAGGGCACCACTACCTCCGATCCACCCCCACTCCCTGCGTATCTCGATGGGTGATTCACCGCCAAATCAAACAAAGAGGAAGAAGAAGGGGCTGGACTCTTACCGGTGAAGGGGTTCGGTGGGGATCCATGGCGGCCGGTGTTGCATGATGGATTAGCGACGAAGAGGCGAGGAGATAGGAGCATCATGGAGTCATTAGTATTGGTGAGTAAAGTTTGCTGCCCTCGGCTCCACCGGTGGCGATCGCCCGAACTGGTCCTCCTCGCCTCCGCCAGCACGCATCTCACCACCGCGCCCAATCGAGATCTGGCGACGAAGCAGAAGAGGAAGGAAAGAGAAGTGGGAGCGGAGCTTGATTCGGCACTCTCGCGTGATTGACGGGATGTGGGCGGGTACAGGCGAGGGCTGGGGTGCCTGTCGGTGACAAAAAAAATTTCATGAAGACCAAAAAAACAACTACAAGTGTAAAGACACCAGTGTAAGACGAGTGTAATAATGTAACACTCAGGGGCAGTTTTTGTGAGACCGCTTTAATCCGATGACTTGGGACGTTTTAACTGGTTGAGATGGACGGTTGATCTGATAGTGGGTATATTGTCTCAGGGTAATCGTTTACAGGAGAATGTTTAGCCTTTATAGGGTAGATGTGGAGGAGCCTCTTAAAACACATATTATGACCAAATATATTATTAACTATATGAACATTGACACGCGTCGACCACTCGACACACCATATGTCGTAGCCCATTCTAAGTAACCAACACAATAATATTCGATCATAATATGTGTAACTCCGGTATTTCCCAGCATGCACAACAACGTCCAAGATCAATATGCAGACCGCTAAGCCACATTGGTAACCATCTTCATCACAAGAATTAACGAGAAAGCAAAAGTAATATATTATATTATAAATCTTTTTCATTAGTCATATTTACATCAAAAGAAAGTTTAGAGCTCATATGCTAAGTGCACAACAACCTTAGTATGAACAAGGACATAGTTATAAGGGTTTGATCCTTGTATAAGAGTTTTACGTAGCGGAATTAGAAAATAAAAGACGATGGTGTTCCACTATGAACACCATCCGCATCACATGTCCCACCATCAACAACTCCTGTCCGTAACCCCCACCGATAGCGGGATAGAAGTAGCCATAAACATACTCATCCTCACCTGCAAAACTCTACAAATAGCATCGTGAGTATGAAGGTACTCAGCAAGACTTACACAAAGAGTCATATAGCTCTCAACCAACGGAATATGCATTTGGCTTTGGACAAGAATAAAGCAAGTAGGATGACAAGTGCATAAAAACCATTAATAATTTTTAAGTGAATACTTGCAATCCTATTTAACATAAGTGAAGCTAAAAGGCGACACCTACAGAAAACTATCCCATTGCATAAGTAAAAGTACTAGTAGTTCATATTTCTTTCCATCTCCCAAACCACATCCTATGGAAAAATAATCATGATGAATGGAGACACCCCAAGGCATGGTCATAACCGAGACCGCAACAATTCGAATTGATTTTACACCCTGCAGGAGTTATACAACTTTACCCACACACCACAAAGACCACCGCTCATACGACCCGTTGGTCACAAGTAGTAATTTATTGTGGCAACCCTTCCAAATACGCTCCGACCATTTGCCAGACATCCGGTTAAGGCGAGTTGGTCACACTAGGCCCTCGAGGGTCATCCCTAGCACCTTCTTCAGCCCCCGAACTCGCAAGCCATATGGTCGCAGCTAGATAAGGAGTGAGGCTTGCCTACCCATATGTCAGCATGTGGTATGTACGATTACGTGCCAAGGTTTATGTATAAACTATCAAGGATTTTCCATCTATCTAGTTTGTAACCATCATTAACATTTTCAGCAAGACATGGTCAATGATCTCAAATATCCACCTATATTAGGCGAACGTTGGTGACCTTCCACCGTTCGACTTCTACCGCATTAAGATAAAGCATCACTAAGAAATTAACAATTAATCTGATATCTGGACCTACCCAACTTAGTTACAAGGATAAAAGGTAAAACAATAAGCAAGGAAGGTAATGCAACAAGTAGGATTCGATAATTTACTTAGTGCCCAACTAATGCAGTAGATCAATTGACTCAAGCACATTCATTTAGACTTATCAAAAATAGTTTAAGATATGCATAGATGCTTGCCTTGAGCTGCAGATATCTCACTCATGGTCCGTATCAACACCACTCTCAATACCACCAGTGTCACCCTCCGGTTCCTCAATTCCTAGTAAATACATCATGTACCAAAAGAATGACATGAAATGGTGACTATATGAGATGCAAATGATATGACAAATATTAGACATGTAGTGCAATGAGTTAGTATTGCAATGCAACAATAATCATGGTCATTGGATTAGAAAAGCTCCGGCTAAAATTAATTAGGTCCAGTGTACTTAAATTTGGACACTAATCAAATATGATTAATAAATTTTATTTGTGGAAGAAAATTATGATGATGATTATTTTTACTTGATAGATAACTTCCATACGAATCTAAAGAAACAAGTTTCACTAAAAACGGAGTTCGAATGATTTTTCTATGAATTTTGAAAGTTGACTGAAAAACAGGACAACACTTGTCCGATGCATAGGACAAGTCCGATGATTTTGTCGGACTCCAGAGAGCTTGGCAACTTGGATCGTCGGACTTGTCCAATGACGGAGGACTTGTCCGATGGATAGTCATGGCCATGCTCAAAAATGGAGTTCTCCACGGTGAGGGATGCAATAGAGGTCAAATATTGCAAGGAAATAGAAGGGAATAGGTTGAAAAGCCTTACTTTGTTGTAAGAATGTTGCGGGCGGATTCAACAAGATTGGAGAAGGCTTGACCTAAGGTTATTGATGTTGAGGTCATCAATGGAGGAAGTTCACCGGAGTTGGAGTAGAAGAACGGAATGCTTCACCCTCCGGCCATTGAGGAGACTCGAGGAGGTCATGGGTGAGCTTGGAGAGGCATTCTACTTCGATTTTCGGCAACGGGGATGACGAGGCTTGCTCTCTTCTCTTGCCTTCAATGGCGAAAAGAATGCAAGAGATAGAAGAGAGAGAAGAAAGGAATAGGAGTAGTTTTGATCTCTGAACCGACGGAAAAATGGATGGATACGGTTGTGGGGGCCTTAGGGCAGTGAGAGGGAGGTCTCACAGCACCTCACGACGATGGATGGGGCTGGGGAGGTGGTGCCACACTCAAGGCCACGCGTCAGAGGAGTTCTGCCTGTTGTCTGGAGGTAGAAGAAGAGAGGAAAGAGAATGACAGGTGGAGTCGCGTTCCTTTTTCTTTTTCGTGATTTTTATTCCTCTCAACTTTGATCAAGGATTAACCACACCTATATACTTACAAAAATCATGCCAATTTTTGTGATGAAAGATCAAGGATCAGAGCATCAATTTTGATTGAAAACTCATGATAAGGACTTGTAGAAAAAGAATTTAAATTCTTCAAAGTTGACACATTTCAATGATATGTTGAATTTTTAAGGTATCAACACATTGCCTAAAAATTTGGTAAAAATCATGTAAATTCAAGCTATCATGTGAGGTTCACCCAAAAATTTTGTTTGGCATAAAGTTGCATTCATAAATTTCAAGTCCCTTCACAAAGCATGAATTTTGGCCAAAATTTAAACTCATTTCAAACTTGAATGAAATGCTTATGATAAATGATCATGCCCAGTAACATGTCATTAGAATTCGGCATGTTACATACGACAACACGTTATTGGCCTTCTCCATAGAGTTTGCCCCCGGCTCATCGATCTTGTGCCGACCCTCCCCACCGGCCATCGGCGGACCTATGCGCGGGGAAAATTTTAGTGCTTTTTTGCGATTGCGGCTGCGACGGGGTCGTTTCCTTGTTATTGTCGTCCATCTATATGAGCGGCGGAGGCCTCTAGACTGGATCGGGAAATCAAGAACTCCAGGTCCGACTCTAAGTTCTGATCGAGATAGTGTCAGTTGGGCCTGGCCCGACATTTTTATGTCGCAATAATATTTTTTTCCCCTTTTCAGTGTCTCTGTTTCACTGATCAATAGTGGTGAGACTTATTATCGACAATAATATTTTTTTGTGGGATAGAGTTATGCGTGAAATTAAGAGACGGTGATAACACAAAATATCAATTTATATAGGTTTGGACCTTCCAAAGAATAATAACTCTATCATGTGTTCTCTGATATTATATTCATATATCTAGATCATAGACCTAGATGTTAAAGGGTGTGTTGAGATCTAATGTCTCTTACCTATCTCTAAATGATCTCTGGTCATGAGATCTGTTCTATAATTGTTAGATGGTCCCCCATGAGAAGGATCACTACCCGGCTTATATATCCGAAGGAACGAGATTACATGGTAGAGTTCTAGTCGGTCTACTGTATATATTCAAATAGGAGTCTAACTCTATTTTCCTTGTCTATATCGATACATAGATACATATGAAAGTTTTTTTAAAAAAAATAAGTAAATCAATTAGATTTACACACTGAAAGAAAACATTCAATCAAGAACCCAAAAAATAACTACAAAGAAAGCTCAACGATACCTGCCATTACTGGAGAGCTATGTCACAAAGCAATGGCAAAAACATTGAGCAGTCGAAATATTGGTCGTCGGGCCATCGTCGTTGTAATAATCAAACAACCTGTTGTTGCTCAGATGACACGTTGTCGGCGTCGCTGCGGAGAAGAGATCCATGTAGAGCTCGTCGTAGAATCGTCCGACGAACTGCACAAAAATTGGGGAGCTAAACTTCTCCCACAAAAAGAAGCTCTTCGACGTCCATGAGGTACAACTTCCACTTCACCAGCATCTCCTTTAGATGTTTTTGAAGCTTCGACACGTCTCCTCCACGTCGTCCATCTCGTCGACAATGAACTTGGTGTGCTCACACACTGGTTGCACACAAATGCCGCTAGCTTTGATTGTCATCTATTAAACTATAAGTGAATTGCTCATCCTTCACTAACAGCTTAAACTTTTGGTTGTAACTGGTTGGTACGTCCAAAGCAAGAAGTCCTGAATCAACTCCCAATAACCGCAATTTTTATTGCGTCACTCCTATTTTCATATTTACATCTCGAGAAAGCTGCAACTAAGGGGGAGTGTTGAACTATAAGTTAATTATCCATCCTTCCTCATAAGGTTAAGCTTTTAGGTGCAACTGATAGGTGCACACTAGCTTAACACCGTGCTTGTTGTCGTGGTCACTGGTGTCACGATGTCGCTGCCGAGCCGGATCTGCAACGCGAGCACACTTGCCGCAGTTGTCATCGATGTCGGGCCTAGCGGTGTGACGTCACGGGCCGGTGATCGAGACGCAGAGCGCACCGTGCTACCACTGGCGTTGGTCATCCTGCAGCGTAAGCACCTTGGCAGCCATCGCCAATGCCGCACTGTTGGGCGTGTCGTTGGCGAGCGATGGCGATGGTGCACACGCCGCCGCATTCGTCAGTGGACGTGCTAAAGCGGGTTGTCGTCACTGTGCGCATCGACATCCTAGCGCATGGACATGACCGGCCAGAATATAACACACATAGAGATAAAACTACCGGCGCGGTACCGACGCACATCTTCATCTTGCCTAGCATGCGGTGGAGCTGACGGCACTGACATTTGAATGGTAACCGCGACAAACCATCTCTACACTTGCAAGGCACCAACAAGTTTTGCAATCAGGATCACAAGATCTTAGGGATCAAGCACGTTTGAACTTCAAATTTTTTATAGGATATAAAATTTTTGAAAATTTTCAGAATGGTAGTCTGCAACCCAACTACACAAAACAACACCAAACATCATATCTAACCATATTTCAAGTCCATTTTACCTCTATTGTGAATATGGAATTAGAATGCTAGTGAGTACAATGGTTTTAGATATTTTTTTTATTTTTTTATTGTCTTCACAGAAAATATTATAATTGTATAATAACTTAATAAAATGTTCGAACATCTTTCAGCCCATTCTCGCAAAAAAAAAGTCAGCCCTTATGTTCTATGGACAATGTCCGAATATCTTTCAGACAAAACAACCCTTGTGCCCCTACGGACAATGTCCGAATTGCTCAACCCCGGCCAACCCTAACCGCCGACGAGCAGCCATCGACATGGTGCGACAATCTTCGCCTCCGCTCGTCTAGATCCTCATATTTTGTGTATCTTAGTCAATATATATATATATAGGGCTTAAAATTTAAATATATAAAATATTGTTTTTTAATTTATCACATATTACAAGTTCTAAAAAATGTACACACAGGGACAACTACATATTTCTCGTATGTCTTTACGGAGTGAGATTGACATAGTTTGGTTCTTTTGGTATGTGTCATTCCGTCTTTTAGGGTCCAACTTAACATATGATGGTATTTACATTTTACAGTGTACTATCACTTTCCTTATGTACTATTAATTGACAATGATATTTTTAAGATATTTGTGTGTGATTTACTATATTTTTCCTAATTTCAGTTGTAAGAGAAGATTTTTTTTTTGGTAGAAAATCATTTTACAAAATATGAAACAAAAAGTCTGAAAAAAAAGATGATAGTTTTTATTCTATCTTGCATTATAGACACGTAAGCAATAGTTACATATGGACAAGAATAATCAAGGAGAATAATATTCTTTTCAATTAAGTTTAGTGTGCGCTATTTTCAGTGATCAATACTATTATGCGCGTTTTTTTTTTGGAAAATGAACAGCCAAATAGTAAAGAGTAAACAATCAGATTTACATATTACTACTTACGTATTTTTATTGTTGTTGCCAACCAGCACAAATTTACGCTACCAAACAACATTAATAAAAAATCCAGAGGAAGTAAAAAAACACACTCAACGCCGGAAATACTACAAAGACATCTCGATATAAGCCGCCATTACTCTCAATGAAGAGCTATTTGTCGCAAAGGAATGGCAAGAAAACAAAAACATCGAGCCGTCAAAATATTTGGTGAAGGGCCCACATGTCATGGCAGAACATCCCTGAAATAGTCAAAGCCCACTCTGATGACACGTCGTCGTCGCTGCCACCGGAAAAGAGGTCCACGTCGAGGCTACTCTCGCCGCGGTCTCGTCGGCGCCGGGCCTGGTGGCGTGACATCACGAGCCGGTGACGGAGACGGCGAGCGCGCGAATCGCCGTTCTTGACGGCGGCGAGTGTAGCCTCGACGTGGTCTGCAGCGCGAGCACCCTGGCGGCCGTCGTCGACGCGGCTCCGCGGGGCGTGTCTTCGGCGAGCGACGGTGGACGCGCTGGGCGGGCTCTTCTGTTTGTCTGGAAGGATATACCGATTGCATTTTAGTCTGCCATATTTGACAGTCATGCTACTGACTGGAATGCGGTTTGAAATTTTACAAAGCCGGTTCTACTATTTCAAACAGAGGGCAAAAGCAATCAGATTTACAGAGTCTTTTATTTACCGAAAAAGTTTAAATCAGATGCTTCCAGATAAAAACTACCCAAGCTGCTGCTCAAGCCGGACATTGCCAAAGCATTTGATACTGTCTCCTGGCCTTTTCTCCTGCAAGTGCTCGAACATTTGGGTTTCGGTCGCCGTTGGCGCTACTGGTTGACCTTACTCGTCGGAACTGCCTCTACAAAAATACTGCCATTCTAGAAAAATCAAATTCCACAAGACATTACCAAGAACTCGGTGTCAAAGCTCCAACTTATAACTGAAATTCAGAAAGCTCGAGTCAAATAAAATGATGTGCTCCCAACAGTTTATCAGGAAGGATGATATTGTCGAACCAAAAGCTCATTATAGTAAAGACGGATTGATGCTATTTTTATTGGTGTCTAAATTTAGTATTGCTATTAGCCTTTGCAGTCTGCTTACTACACATGATGCACTACATGCAGTATCTCTTGACTATTGTCCTTGTTCTACAGGCACCATCAAATTGGGATGGCTCGTTCTAATCATCTTGGTCATCAGAAACAGAGTCGCTCTGGCACCCAGCCTGGGCCTGAATGCGGAGAATGTCTTGGATTTTGGCTTCGATCTTGGGCCATTTTCTGTCGACGATTGCCTGCGCCTCGGCCTTGCGCTTGGCCCACTCGTCATCGAGCACGACTCCTCCATTGACCGCCAGCTGCTCGCGCACCCACTCCTGTAGCTTGGGAAACCGCTCCTCCATGGTGAAGGTCTTGGCGACGACGTAGAGCCTCCTCTTGGACTCGTCCATCTCCTCGCCCGGCCGCGGCGTCAGTTCCGGGTTGCTCCGCTTCAGCTCCGCGTACCGCCGCGGGACGGGCAGAGCCTTCTGCGCCAGGATCCACTTGATCTCCTATATGCGGACCTAACAGCAACTTCAACTCTTTTTTTTTAATCTTATCACCTAAAAAAGATTAAAGGAGATTCTTTCAACTCACTTTTTAAATTATAGGTAATGGTATTATAGCAATTCAATTATTTCATCATCTAGTATAGTATCCATCATTTAGTTGAGTGAAGGGTGATCCCCTTCATAGAGAGGATGATGGACTGGATTTAGATGATCATCTAACCAAGTCAATTCTTCCCCTTTCTTATCACCTAAATACAAAATTCTGTCACAGAGGGAATAGGGATGGAAAAAAAATTATCAGTTTCTCTTTTCCATCCCCTTAGATTGTTGTTTTGGAAAAGAAAAAACAAAGAGTAAATCAATACGAAATTTGTTCCCTGTTCAGTGTGCTCACTGATCAATACTAAATTTGTTGTTTTGGAAAAGAAAAAACAAAGAGTAAATCAATCATATTTTCACACCGAAATAAACATTCAATCAAGAGGGAAAAAAAAAGCTACAAAGACAGATCAATGACATCTGCCATTACAGTCAAAATGGAGAGCTATACTATACGTATGTCACAAAGGAATGGCAAAAACATCGAGAAGTCAAAACATTGACCCCCGGGCGTCGCTGTTGCAAAAATCAAAATCAAACAACCTGTTGCTGCTCACATGACACGTCGTCGTCGTCGTCGTCGCTGCCACCGGAGAAGAGGTCCATGCAGAGCTCGCCGTAGAATCGTCCGACGAGCTGCACGAAGACCGGGGACCTGAGCTTCTCCCAGCAGCAGAGCAGCTCCTCGACGTCCGTGAGGTCCATCACCTTCCGCTCCTCCACTAGCATCTCCATCAGGTGCTTCTCGAAGCTCCGGCACGCCACCTCCACGTCCTCCACCTCGTCGACGACGACCTTGGCGTGCTCGCGCACTGCCTGCACGCGGATGCTGCCCGCCTTGACTGCCTCAGGCGTCGTCTTCGTCTTCGGCGGCGGCGTCGCAGCGTCGCCGCCGAGCCGGGTCTGCAACGCGAGCACTCTCCCCGCAGTCGTCGTCGGCGCCGTGACGTCACGGGCCGGCGACGGAGACGGAGATCGCGCGGCACTAATGGTGGCCGTTCTTGCCAGCGGCGACGCGGCGTCGCCGAGCCGGGCCTGCAGCGTGAGCACCCTGGCGGCCGTGGTCGACGCCGCGCCGCGGGGAGAGTCGTCGGCGAGAGACGGCGAGGGCGCGCGCGCGCCGCCGCCGCTGTCGTCGGTGGACGCGCTGGGCGGGCGGTCGTCGGCGCGGGCGTCGGCGTCGGAGCGCATGGACATGAGCGGCCAGAACACCGCGCGCACGGAGCTGAAGCTGCCGGCGCGGCGGCGTCGCCGCCGCCCGCCGCCCACCTTCATCTTGCCCAGCGCGCGGCGGAGCTGGAACGTGGGGCGCCGGCATTTGAAGAGCGCGCGGATGCAGCCGGTGTTGCACGACGGCTTGCAATCCACGCAACACAACGGCATCGTTGTGCTTGCGCAGATCGGTTAATCGAGTGCAAATGATGATTGTGTTTGTTTCTGTTGGTGTTTTTCTTGCAGTGCCGGGACTGTTGATTGCGAGAGTTTTGAGGTGGATTTGGTTGTTGATTTGGATGTGGTGGGTGATTCGGTTGAGCGAATTTTTATGGGTGGTGATGATGATGATGGCGACCATGACATGATCTTGGGTGGAGGTGGTGTTCACGTAGAACGGCGAAGTGGGAGGACATCATGGAGTTTAACATTTGTCAGAGTTTTTTTGCTAGCTATCTATGAGATGGATAATTTGATATACAGTACGCCATTTCGTGGAAATAATTAGTAATCGAACGAAATGCTCGGAGTTGGCATGACAAAACGACCCACACAGTAGACCAGCCTGTGAGCTAAGGATTCGAAGTCTCGGACATTGTGACCCAATAGACGGGGCACGCCAATTTGAATCTATCTGCACGAGTGCGCTGACATTTTGCAGTTACTGCACTTGGAACGACAATAGTCACGGTACTTTAAAATGACCGGTGATCATCGATAGTCTCCATCAGGGGGAAAAAAAGGGTACATTGGATATCCTTGCGCCCGGTCAGCTGCTAGCCAGCTTCGGCCGTTTTGCATAAAGGAATTCACTAGAGTGACAGGTATCCATGTCGCACAGGAGTCAGCTGTCTGTTCCATAATTCAGAGGGACATGAGAATTTAAATTCAGTATACATCTCTCTTTTTTCTTCAATTCATGGGATCGTGGCCCCGTATAATCTCTTTCGTCCCGCAAAGAAGCCCAGTCCAAAATCCAGGCCGAGCCCATAGGCCCATAGCAAATGCAACGGAACTGAAAAGGATCACATGAATAATTCAGACTTGTGATTCGACAAGGTAGAGTCATTTCACTATGTCTGCCTGGCAAACCTCCTTTCTCTGCTTGTCCCATCACGAGCTAAATCGAAGACACCTGTCGACGACGTTTGCCATTATTTCCCGGCTACGGCAGAGAAAAAGGTCATGTCGCCGGACGATGCTACATGAGCATCAGGTCGTCGTGCACCTTGGGGGCGGCGGCTCCAACTCCATGGATGCGAAAACGGCAGCTTTAAAGCCGGGGGCGTGGTCCGGCACCCAACTGTCCACCCAAAGCCGGGTCATCCATCCTACTAGTATTCGGCGCCGAGGGAGGTCCCCGGCCCAAGCCGATGATATCACACCAAGGCATCGACTAAGATGGCACGGCGCTCGATCCCGTCTTCCTCGGCCAAGATCATTCATTCGTGCAAGCACACGCTACTGACGAATAAATACTGACGGCTTGTATTTTGTATGTTCTGGAGACACAGGCGACACATGAAACGCATACGGATGGAGATTGCATTGGCCAACCGACCGTGAAAGACAGGGTATTCAATTGCGACCGATCTTAACTGCAAGTACTGTAAGTGTATACTATTGAGTCGTCAGTATTCCTGCCTGCTGCCTGCTGGTTCCGGAGAGGGGGATTACAACTTAACCGCGGCTATATTATACTACCGGTACTGTTCGGCGGTACATACGAGCACCGCCGCAACCAATATGTTTGTTTATCCTCGTGCATCGTCTACTTATTATGCTTGTGTCAGGACAATGCAGGATCGTTCAGGATCGATCAAATCTTCTAAAGATCAGAATATAACTGAGCCTTTATTAATTTTGCAAAACACAAAAATGTCATGTGATTATCATCTTTTATATACAGCTTTAAATAAATTGCGTGAACGATCTTCCTGCAGCCGCCAAGCTTTTGGCTCTGTGCGCCGCACCGTATAATAATCTGGACAGGGACGTACGCACCGTATCTTACTACGTAGATTAATTTTCGCATGATGACACTCGATCGATGAGCATGTTCATTGCCCCTGACCGATCGGTCACCTATCGCCGGCCCGGAATAAATAAACCTCTCCCATTTTTTGATACAGCAGAAATGATTAGGGCATTCGAGCATGGCTCGCAAAGCCGCAATCATGGTCGTGGCGTACAATTTCTCACTCACGGGGTCACGGCACCTAACCCTCACTCTGATGAAACAGGACACGCATCTTCATTGATCATCATCACCGGTCTCTATTGGTGTTTGTAGTCACAAGACAGAGAGAGAGAGAGAGAGATTAAGGACCTTGTTTCTACTACTTTCTTCCCGAGCTAGGCAGAGGGATTGCTGCTAGTGCTAGATGTAGGTAGTTGGCTAGGCCGTCAGTTGCGGACTGCAAATGTGATCGCCGGTTTGGCGCGAACCGAGCACTGATCCCCGCCACTTGTCTGGCTAGCCGTGCACGGATGAGCTAGTGTTCCCGCAACCACTGGCACAAATCATCCCGTCAGGCAGCCAAATCATCATCAACGCGATGATTCCATCCCCTGCTTCTGCTTGTGTCGCCCTCGCAGGTGCTCAGCTCAGCTGGTTTTCTTCTCTGAAGAAAATGATGGAGCGAGCTGGACATCAGTGGAAAAGATTAGGCGTAGTACTAATTCTTCATGGAAAGGTTGCCCGGGCGTGCTGTAGAAACTTGAGAACGGAGCAACGTGCATGCAGAGAGCTGCACACGCGTATCTGAAACTGAACGTGTTCCACAGTAGTAAAACTGTACAGCAACTATAAACCCTGGAAAGCGGCAAACCCTGTGCAACTGCTGTGCAAATCCAGGAACTGATGGGAAACTACACCTGTTTAATTACACTATTACTGACTGCAACTGCGTATAGTGTACACTGCTGGGTTACATATTGCAGTGCTAATGTTCCTGCGTATAGTGTACACTGCTGGAGTAAGCTGCATTGTGCTACTGGTAGTAGAGACTAGAGAGGTCTCGCAAACGGGACTTGCTGCATTATGGTGTGTAGCATGTCATCGCACACAAGCGATGGAAGAGCCCCACACGAGGATCAATAAAACCGAAATCCCTTTTGAATTTTGATTTGAATACAGTTGCGTTGCGCCGGCGCGTGGTGGACCAAGTTTTTTTTTTTTTTTTTTTTTTGGCCTTTTGGAAATGCTCATGACTCCTGCGTTAGCATCGTACACGCTAGTAGAAAAAAAAAAAAAAGCTGCATTGCATGCATACCTCAACAAAATAGCGTGGTTCACACTTCACAGTCCGAAATAACTCAAAAAAGTTCATCATCCTTGTTTAGCTGCAGAAGATGCCAAATTAAGCTTAGGACAGTGGAGGGACGATGATCATAGTACCGGTTGAAAAACCGTCTGATGAAAAAGCTGTTTCTGAATCACTGTGCGGTCGTCTGCGTCCCCGCGCAGTCACGCGCCACGGGGGTCTCCTCCAGTCCCCACTAGCCAGGACCTTTCCTTTTCCTTCAGTGGTCCTCTCCCTTCCTTCCTCCCCCAGAATCCAGTCTGCGTTTCAAAAACGTATTTGACTTTTTTCGCAATGTCGCATGCCGTTTAATCAATCCGCGCTGTCCAATCAAATGGTAACGTGTTTGGATTTCACCGCGCGGCTCGTCTCAAAACAACACCCGCATCCCTCGTTTTGTTTTGACACCGTATATTTAGATGAACTGGATGCGTCATCTACAATTCCGTCTGTTTCCAGCAAAGTTTCTGTATTTGTTAGGAAATGCATCTTTAAGATGTGAGCTTTATGTAAATTTCGAGCAGATAGCAAACATGTTGAGGGATTTTTTGTTTTTTAAGAGAAGGTTGAGGGATTTTGATAAGACGCCGGCCGGCGCTTTCGCTTTGGCACCGCAGCTTCCCTCGACTTCCACTCCACCCGCGGCGAACTTTTTTCCGCCATAAAAAGTGCGCGCACGGCACGGCAGCTCACTAGTCCACTCCACTTCCTCTAGTCTACTACACTCCCCCTTCACAATTCCTGTTGCAAGTGAAAGTGCAAGTGTGCAACCATCCACAAAGCAGAAGCAGAAGCAGAAGCAGAAGCAGAAGCAGAAGCAGAGGAGAACACACGATGAGCTCCTGGTTCTACAAGCTGCGGCGCAAGAGAAGCTGCGAGTCCAACATCGGCGCCACGACGACGGCGTTCGGGAGCAAGACGCCGGCGGCGGCGAGCCATCAGAAGCCTCCTCCTCCGAGTCCGGCGACGCCGCCGTGGTCCCCGAACAGGGCGTCCTACTACTTCCCGAGCAGAGACCGCGCAGCCCTGTCGTCGTCCAATAAGAAGCAGCAGCAGACGGGCAACCCGAAGCTCCGGGACACCCGGTTCCCTCGCAGCCCACTACAGCCCGGCGGCGGCGACATCGTCTTCGACGTCGTGGCCCGCCGCGACGACGACGTGTTCGGGGCGCCGAGCCCGCGGCCCGTACACCACCACCAGCTCAAGCTGCGGCCCATCATCACCAGCAGGGCCCACGTGGACGACGAGGCCTCCTCCTTCTCCTCCTCCTCCGACAGCGGCGGCGGCGGCGCCAAGTGGCCCACGGCCGCCGCCACCAGGATGATGCGGCGGCGGCGGCTCCGGGCGCCCAGCGGCGGGAAGAGGACGACGGCGAAAGGCAAGCCGGCGGAGGAGACATGCAGCGGCGGCGGCGAGCTGCGGTGGGTGTACGAGAGCGTGGTGGTGGTGAAGGAGTCGGCGGAGCCCGAGGAGGACTTTCTGGCGAGCATGGCGGAGATGATCGCGGCCCACGGCGGCGTGCGGTCGCCGCGCGGGATGGAGGAGCTGCTCGCCTGCTACCTCGCGCTCAACGCCGCCGAGCACCACCGCGCCATCGTCGCCGCGTTCCGCCGCGCCTGGCTCGACTCCGTGGCCGCCCCGCCGCCGACGCCGATGCCGATGTTTAGGGAGCGTTGCCGCTTGCATGCGCGTTGCGTTTGATTAGCTACTACTCCTAGTAGATTGTTGTGTGCTGCGTCCAAGCGCGAAACATTGCGAATTGCGATGTGCTTTGTATATAGTTTCGTGTGAATTGCGATCCGGGGCGCGGTCGCGTCCATGTGAATCATTGTGTGGTGCGGATGTTACAGATGATGGTGCCTCTTCTTGCAGAAAAATCACATTACACGTTTTGCTTGATGCCGGCGGACTCCTCCTCCTTCACTTCAGTTGTTCGTGTTGGGCTTGGGATTGTTGTTGCTAACCCCAACGATCCATCATTTCAGCTGTTGCAGAAGGGTGACGATGAATTTCAGTCTTTACAGAGCACAAAAGGCCAACTTGCGACAGAACAAAAATCACCTCCTCCTTCACACGTCATGTCTCGATTATCACGTACATTCTGTCTTGGCGTTCTAGTTTCCCTTCCATTGTGCGTGCCCCTCCCTTTCATGCAGAGAAGCTTTTTTTTTTTTTTTTGGTTTTTCTAGACGATGAGATACAGAGAAGTTAATAAGGGCCGATTTGCAACATTTTGATTATTGTCTCAAGTGAAACAACCTAAAAAATCTGATCATTCTTGTGTTCCAAACAGTAATTAATATCTGCAAGCAACATGAAAAGTTCTTAAACATTTCAGTTTTCAGGGGAAGAACGAAAAGCATCTGAACTGAAGAGAACTCACTCGGGCCCATGCTAACCAGGAGGAGTCCAGCAGGATACGGCGCGGAAGTAAACCAGGGAGGGGGAGGGAATCTGCTGGCGATCCAACAGGACACATCTTTGTCAACTGATCGCTTCCTCAGGTGAAATGGGCGTGTCTGCGTGTCTTCAGTTATCCACTCGTCCTACGACTCCCGTGCCACACTCCATTCCTCCTCTGTCCTCTCCAAAGCAATGCAACAAGCCCCGTCGTCTGCTTGGCTTGCTGCTGCTACTGCTATGCGGAGGTCACCACTACCACCAGCAGCTGAAGACACACAGATACCCAGAAAACCTTCCTGTCACGTAGCAAGATTGAGCCGTCAGTTCCAAGCTGCATGGGTGTGCTGCACGCCTGCACTGCACTCGTGGGGCCTCTCTGCCCACCAGAAAGGAGAGGAGAGGGCTCTGCAATGCCAATGAGCATACTCTTTCTTGTGGATAGTGGCAGCAATGAGCAGACCTCGCCTTTCGGGAGATGCACTTATTTATCAAGAAAGAAAAGGCGTGAGAGCATGCATCAAGAGACCGGGAAAAAAAAGAGAAAGGGAAGCCGGAATGATCGAAAGATGCGATGGAACAAAAGCGTAATCCAAAAGATGAATTGTGTTATCAAATGAAATAGAAAATTACTCTGATAGAAAGGGCAAACGCAGACGGGCAGAACCCGGGGGTGCGCATGAGCATGACCATCAGAAGCGTACAAGCGCAAATTACAAAGATTTCGCCATCTCATCTGCACTCCAGAGCCGTCAGATTCCTGGGGCTTTTCTGCCTTCTGCATGCGATGATGCGATCGGGCCTCCCTCGTGATGGACAGTCTGATGGAACAGTGTGTACGCATGGATATGCCGATGGACAGAGATGGATGGCAAAGTGCGTGTCGCTTCCATCAGAATCCATAGAGTAGATTTTTTCCGTGAGATATGCCATTTGACGCGTCATGTTCTTGCTCGTGTCAGGGGAGCAGACGCCGTGAGCCGAGTGATTCGGTCCGACCAGTGCGGCGGTTTGTCGTAGCAGGCCTGTGAATATTTTGGCCCATCCATATGGGCTCGGTTTGTCTAGTGGGCTGAAACCGGCCCTTCTGTTAAGTTTATATTGGGCCCCTTTAGTAACCATGCACAGCCTACAACTCAAATATGGGCCTGTGCGGTGGTGCGTCGACTGAAGCGGCCTTCGCGCTTTTGTTCCGTTTCTTTCCTTTTTTGTGTGTGTCTATACAAAAATAGTTCATCACTCCCTGTACCATCTTTCGAGACCCAATTCATATACTCATCCCAAATTCCGTAGAAACTAACCTGGCATGAATCAGGGGTCGTTCTGTGTATTTTTGGCACATTGTTGGCTGAGTTTGGCATACGTGGTAGCGTGGAAGACACAGCTTCGAATCGAATATTCCACCATTCACAGACCACAGGTACCCCGTACCCAGTAGCGTACTCTCGTCCATGAGCTGAAGTAGGGCAATTTAATCAGCTAGCGCTGTACCAGTACGCTTTGATAATAATCGGATTAGTGAAGTAATTACGTAACCCAATTTTGCCGCGTGCACGTCTTAATCACGGTGCCCCTCACGCATCATCAGTCACATCCGTTCCCATCCCCAAAATCGCCTCGTTCTGGCCCGCGCAGTCGAACTTGAGCATACTTAGGCTATGCAACCCCGTGTCATTTAGTAGTATTTGCAATGGTCATTGTGGGTCAAACCAAGATCATCGCACATAGTTTAGTTTAATATAAGAACTTAAAAAAGGGTGTTCGATCACATCTCTGGAAGCCCAACCACGCGACGTGTGATGCTCGGACTTGCTATTAGTGAACAAAATCAGCTATTAGAAGATAGCCAAATCCCAGAAGCAAACAACACCGTCTTCGAACTAATTAAGGTCCTTCCTCATTCTGCAGGAAATTGCGTCAACCTTCTGCATAATGCCAGGTGGCCCTGGTGCCACCTGTCACCCATTTTTCTCTTTTTTTTTTCCCAAAAGTAAATGTCATCAGCAGTGGATAATGCTACTAATTGTTTCAACAGACAGCGGGGACCTCGCGTCCATGCCATCTGGGTCCCAGTATCAATAACGTCCACTGATAAGTGGGCCCATAGTTTTGCTGTGGTGCCGTGTACATAAAGTCCATGGCGGACGGCGACAGCCGCGGCGGCCCAAATCAAGCGCTTCGAATTCTGAGGGGAGGAGGCCAGGAAGGAAAGAAGCGGCCAGACAGAGTGCGCGAGAAGCATCACGAACTGACAGAGATGAAGGTGCTTCGCCTCCGCCTCCTCGTCGCCGTCCTCGTCCTCCTCGCCTCGCCGGCCGCGGCGGCGAGGGCACCGCCGCGCATCGAGCCGCTCCCGACCGCGGCGCTGCGCCGCCTCTACGACATCTCCAACTACGGCAAGCTGCAGCTCAACAACGGCCTCGCGCTCACTCCGCAGATGGGGTGAGTGCTCGTCCTTCTCCTGCTTCTGCTCTGCTCGCTACTCCCCCACTCGACTGCTGTTGCCTGTTCGTATGGACGGTCTCGCAATCAGATTTCAGTGGCTAATTAGTTTCGGCGTTGTTGTGAGTTCAGGTGGAACAGCTGGAATTTCTTCGCCTGCAACATCAACGAGACAGTCATCCGTGAGACAGGTTCTCCCGAAGTCTCCTCATTTCTCCATGTCAATTCTGCAACTCCCGTTTCTCTAGTTCTATGCTTTGCAAATACTAATCAACTTTGACAACTTCTCCTCATTTGGTGCCTCTTTAGTCACTCAAAATGAAAAACAGATAGGTGTAGAATACTGTTTGTATACAAAATCGGTGGAATAATAGGGTTCACTGTGCAAGTGGTATTTACACATATGTTTTCTAGAGTACGATAATTGCACATGTGTTTTGTAGTGTATAATTGGCTCGGACGTGTAGTGTGACTAAAGGTTCCTGTTTGCTAATGAGCAGCTGATGCACTGGTGTCGACGGGACTGGCTGCATTGGGTTACAACTATGTGAATATTGGTACATCAGTTGCCTTGATACCACGTTTGTCGACCTTGGAAACTATTTTTTGTCCATCGCATCAATCAGTTGTTTCTTGCTTCTTCAGATGATTGCTGGTCCTATGTGACAAGAGGAAAGAAGGTATTATTTATCATTTCTACTCTTAATCCATGATTTCCCAAATGCCATGCCCCTGTATGTTGATACATGTTCTGAAGTTGGTTAAGTTGTCAATATGTTCATCATTAATCTTCAGCTTGGATGATGCATTTTTGTAATTTTTTCTTTGGCTAATTTCATTCCTAAATATCAATCCATGCCTATTTTAATGCATGGTATTTATCTGTATGATCTCTGTTACATCCTTCCTTAAAATGTAGGGACAATTGCTACCTGATCCGAAGACTTTCCCTTCTGGTATCAAAGCTCTGGCAGACTATGTGCATGGAAAAGGTCTGAAACTTGGCATCTACTCTGATGCTGGGTAAGTGCATCCAAATATTAAATGACATTTTTTTTTTTGGCTCTGCATGCTAGTTTAGGCTTTTAGCATTGTTAATAATAATTTGAGTGGCCAAAAAGTATAACAGGTTTAATCTTTCAGGGTATCAACTTGTCAAGTTCGGCCTGGTTCACTCTTTCATGAAAACGATGATGCTGCACTCTTCGCTTCATGGGTATGAGAAGAAACATTTACTGAACTTCCAATTAGTGTCTTAAACTATGCTAAATTGTCATAAAACAAGCAGATAATTGGACTAATGCGTTGAGTGAATACTTTGCTTTTGTTCAGGGTGTTGACTACCTGAAGTATGACAACTGTTACAATTTAGGAATAAAGCCTGAGAAAAGGTTATAAAATTTATGTGCTTCTGTATTGTCAGTTACAGTTTATAATAAAGAGCTTAACCTATAGTGGTAAAGTTTGTTCCATGATGCCATATTTGTAGGTACCCCCCTATGCGTGATGCTCTTAATTCAACTGGGCGTCAGATATTTTATTCTCTATGTGAATGGTAGGTCCACAACTACAGCTTGTCAGTGTGTTTGTGACATAGTCAACGTCCAATTTTTTTCTAATTCACATACCATCCTATTCTATTTTAGGGGCCAGGATGATCCAGCTTTATGGGCTGGCAAAGTTGGCAATAGTTGGCGTACAACAGATGACATCGTAGATACATGGAAAAGGTAGTTATTTCATGTTATATATAGTTATAACCCAAAATACATACATGATTATGTTGACTTGTTCTCAAGCTGACTAATCTATGTATCTGATGAAAAATAAGCATGACAGACATTGCTGATAAGAATAACAAGTGGGCATCATATGCTGGACCTGGTGGCTGGAATGGTAAATATATTAGTGAGAAGTACAAGAGATTCACAGTTTTTGGTTGTTTCAGACTGCTAAACATGCTTTGAATATTACTCAGCAACTGTTTTATTTGGCAGACCCTGATATGCTGGAGGTAGGAAATGGTGGCATGACTTTTGCAGAGTATCGATCGCATTTCAGCATCTGGGCGCTTATGAAAGTAAGCATTATCTAAAGTCATGTCAATTTTGTATGATCACATTTTACTAATACTTCAGTTATCTATAGCATAGCTTTAAATGGGCGAACTGAAGTGATTTTCAAATAATAAAAACTGACAATTGTCTTGCTCTGCCCTCATGGAGTACTGCAGCTTTAGACTAACTATCTTATCATGCCATATTTTGTTGCTCTCATGACAGCTGGAATAACTTATCTCGATCTGTTATTCTGTTTTATAGCTTGCAATTATATAAAAATGATTAAAATGATAATGTATGTTATGCAGGTTTTATTACTTTATGAATTCTTCACTTTCTGGTATCTCTGTAAGATGTGTCTTGCTAACAATTCCTTGTGCACTGGTATGCTTCAGGCCCCTCTATTAATTGGCTGTGATGTCAGAAACATGACTTCAGAAACGTTGGAAATATTGAGCAACAAAGAAGTAATTCAAGTGAACCAAGGTATTATTTATACCATTGTTTGTGAGTGGGCATTTTGTCCTGAATGACAGCACACTGCAAAAACGTTTTCACTTAACTTAAAAATGTTTTTTTACAAAATTGCTGATGCTCTTCTCTTTTCTTTTTGCAGTGTCTTATCATATCATATTATTTTCATATGGCAGAATAATTTATGGCCAACACTTCTCATATAGTTACGTAAGAATCTGCTGAAATATATGTGTTCTATTTTACAGATCCTCTTGGAGTCCAAGGAAGAAGAATTTTAGGAGAAGGAAAATACGGATGTCGCGAGGTAATTTAGCTGTCCATTTTTTGAACATTTTCATTTGAAGCGCAGTGTTATAATTGCCATGGTGAACAACTTCGTGGTTGAGAAACTTATGCCCACAGCAGAAAACAACTGTGATAAATTATGAATATATCCATTCTTTTGGGTAAAAACCTTCGTGCATATTAGTCTTTTGGATCGACTTATTGACAGGTGACACAAACACTAAAAGCCCAACAATGACCATGTCATTTTTTTGTTGGATAAAAGCTGGTCAATTATTTACTTTGTACATATTAGAGTAGCTGCCTGGTTACTTTCCCTGCTTTTTTTTTACTGAATTCAATTATTTTAAAGTGGACTTTGTTTACAATTTTTGAGATTTCAATTCATCACTGTGTGAAACTTACAATGCAACTTACTGTTGCAGGTGTGGGCTGGCCCTCTCTCTGAAAACCGGCTTGTGGTTGCTTTATGGAACCGTTGTTCAGAGACTGCTAACTTTACAATGAAATTACCAGCAGTTGGCCTTGACGGGTCATCTGCCTATTCTGTTCGAGATCTGTGGAAGGTAAGTGAGATAGTTTCAGTCGCTTGGAAACATTAGGGTACACAATGGAACAAAGTTTCGTTTTCCTCTTGTTTTGACTAACCAGAGAAAGTAATCGTGAGAACGCAGGGGAAAAAAATCTTAGTGTTTCATTAAGATCCTTATCTTGCCAGGATTTTCTACCAATGTGCTAACTGCTTTGGGAATTGGCGTTTCCTTTTCAGCAAGAAACTCTGTCAGAAAATGTGGTAGGAACTTTCGGAGCGCAAGTCGACGTGCATGACTGCAAGATGTACATTTTCACTCCTGCCGTCAGTGTCTCTTCAATCTGATCAGAAAAGGTTAATCAACCCTCGTTGGCAGAAGACAGTACCGGAGCATTTATGAAAATAATCTTGTCCAACATCCTGTTTGGAGAGCTGAAGAAATCAGCTATCGTTGTAGATGCTCGTGTTGTTTGGTTATTTCGATGGAGGAAATTCATGCCAGTGAGCAGTGATCTTAGCATCTTGGGTGTAAAATCTGGTGCGAGCTGAGGCTGGATGTAATTTCGATGTATAGGCGTCCAATGTGACTCAGCTGTTGATGACTTCGTGTATACCCTGAAATATCCTGCACTGTTGCACATTGTATCGTCTGCAGTGTTGAGTCTTTTTCTGGTATCTCTTTGCTGTACTTTAACATTGGATCCCCGCGTCAGTTGAGGTGGGGTTGATTAATTCCAGTTTGAAAAAAAATTGTATCATCTGCAGAATTCGAATCAGGAGATACGATAAGCGAATTTGTGCCCAGATTTTGTTCTCAAGATATATGCTTTATGGAATCGGTGTTCACAAACTGTTAACTTTACAATGAAATTGCCAGTAGTTGGCCTAGATGGGTCATCTGCCTATTCTGTTCGAGATCTGTGGAAGGTAAGTGAGATAGTTTCAGTTGCTACTAGGTGCTAGAGTTCACTGTACACAATGGAATGAAGATTGTTTTTCTTTTGTTTTGATTTACCAGGGAAAGTAATCATGAGAACGCAGGAAAACAAATAGTATATCTTAGTCATTGTTTAAAGATCCTTATCTTGCCAGAATGTTCTGCCAACGAGCTAAATGTGATAGGAACTTTCGGAGCTCAAGTCGTGATCTTTTAGCATCTTGGGTGTAAAATCTGTTGCTCAGGATGTATAGGCGCCCAATGTGGCTCAGCTGTTGATGACTTCGTGTATACCTTAAAATATCCTACACTGTCGCACATTGTGTGTATCATCTGCAGAATTCGAATCACGAGATACGATAAGCGAATTTGTGTCCAGATCTTGTTCTCAAGATATATGCATTTCTCATTCAAAGAAGGATGAGCTCCATGCACTGCCGGTTCTCGACGCGAGCACTGGAAAAGGATTCGCCGGCGCCGGAGAAGATGCGTCCGGAGCGGCGGCGGCGGCGCAACGCTGCAGTCTTGGGGCGGGATACTGCGAATGGGCCTTCCGCCACCGAAAATCGACAGCGGTGAATGAATGAAAAGCACGGTTCGACTTCACGGCCTTCAGCGGTCGCCGGCGGCAGCGCGACCTCGCTACCTGCGGCGGAGATGCCGACGGCCTAGGATAGTTGTTGAGAAGTCCAGTTCAGATCTAAATTTTTACAAATAGCTCCCTAATTTTGGATCGCGGTTAATATTGATCGCGATCCAAACTAGGTGGTTATTTGCATAAATCTGGATCGCGATCAATAACCACAATCCAAATTTATGCAAATAGCTTCCTGATTTTTTCAAATAGCCCCCTGATTTTTTGCGGCTGGTTCGTCTTCCCCCGTCTCGGCTACTCTTCTTGGTCGGTCCGCCGCCACCGCCGTCCCTCCTGCCGGGATCGCGCCGCCTCACCCCAAGTTCTTCCAATTTAATTCCTAGAACGAATCATCTCTCCGTCCATTGGATTCACAGAGCAAGAAACAGAGGGGCAGATGTGCGCGTGCGGTCAGCCGACCATGGCTGCTTGCTTGATTCAAGTCTCTGCCGCAACCGCGACATCGAATCAGTGTGCTGGAAGATGACTAGCTCGTCGACGTCCAGCAGAACATAATACCAGAAGTGCAGTGTGTAGATGGGGATAGAGAAGAATTCGGAGAGGAATCAGAGGAGCGGAAACTCATCTGGTCCGATGAACTGTAAAACAGTGAGAGGAAGAAGAATTCAGTTTCATTTCAGCAATGAATCCTGCGGATCACGTCAGTCAGTCACAGGTCCGTCGCCAATGGAACGGTCCATTTTGGCTTGGGGCATCGGAGTATTCAAGATCTCAGGCTGCCGGTGATGCCGACCTACGAGCTCCGCGTTATACGTGCGACTAGACCTACGAGCTCTGTGACGGCGCTGCAACGGAGGATTAGCAGCCACTGGAAGAGGAGTCTCCGGCGCCGGAGAAGCATTCGCAGGGCGGCAACACGCTGGCGCAGAGCGCTGCGGTTTTGGGGCGGGCGGAGGTGTAATGTCCCTCGACTTTACCTCACATGAGCTCCTCCTCCTTGCGGAGGTACTCCCCGGCGTCCGCCTGGTGCAGCACGACGACGGCGTTGGTGTCAGCCTTCCTGCAGTCCTGCGCCGACCTGGCGGCGACGCCGAACCCGAGCGGCACATCGGACATGGACATGACGACGACGCCGTCGCCGGACTTGGTGTTCTCGGTGATGCGCGCGAGGGACGACTTGGGCACGGAGTTGCCGAAGAGGAAGGAGCGCTCGGTGTCGGGCTTGAGCCAGACGCGGCGGCGCGCGTGCGCGGCGAGGAGGTCGAGCGCGTGGACGGTGAGGTGGAAGGAGCCGTGGTGGGTGAACTTGCCGATGGGGGTCCCCACGCCGGCAAGGCGCGGGCGGGCGATGGCGGTGGCGCGGCGTACGAGCGCCTCGGAGGCGTAGTACACGCGGTTCTTGTGGAGGCGGAGGCAGTAGCGGCCGGGCTCCGGGTCGGGGCCCTCCAAGGCGGGCCGCTCCAGGAGGTGCTTCAGGTTGGGGCCCGTGAACTTGAAGAGCTTCTCGAAGACCATGGTGGTCTCCTTCTCGTCGAGCGGCCGCATGGTGGCGACGACGACGGCGGCGGCGGTGCTCGGGGGCGGAGGGTTTGGTGCGGAGCGGCGGTGGAGGTTGGGGAACGGTGGCTTAGGGTTTTTCTGAC
Organism: Eleusine indica; assembly: GCA_030378355.1. NCBI lineage: Eukaryota > Viridiplantae > Streptophyta > Magnoliopsida > Poales > Poaceae > Eleusine > Eleusine indica. The sequence continues at coordinate 48,551,918 of CM059500.1, forward strand.
TTTTGACTTGTTCTTGTTCCCAGCGTTTATCTCGGATCGGCCCAAAAGCAATCTGAGCCCAGCAACGGAGGCCTGGTAACTAGTGGGCCTTGCTATTTGGTCTGCATCTTGGCCCACGCGGCGCTCCGCTCACTTTCGTCCACGCGCTAACCCACAACCGCAACCGCTGGATTCAAATTTGACGGCATCCGTGAGTCCGGCGTCCGTTCTTTGTTGTCGTCGTCGCCGGCAGCGGCAGCAGGGTTTGGTCGTACGGAAGCGCGGATGGATATGATGTTCAACGCTTCTGCGGCCTCGCCTCGATGTTGTCAACACACGGGGGCAAAAACTGTGAGAGCGCTGCCGACTTGGACCGAGTTCAGTGCCAACTACGCCACGGCGGAGGCGATGGCGCCGCAGCCATCGCCTCTGCCGGGCATCCGCCGCTGTTACATTGCCGTGTGGACGTTCCTTGCCACTTGCGCCTCGCCGCAATACTCTAGCTCCCGCGTCTGCAATCACTGCTGGCTTCGACGCCAGTCACGTCGACACGGCGCGTCCTCGCCACAGTCCCAACACCACTCGGCGCAGAGAGGGTTCGTGATGAGGTAAAGAGGGTCCACACCCCTAGTCTCTAGCGGATCACCGGACCTCCTACACGATGTTCCCTGAGCGCGCGCCATTGACAGAGATGGTCACTGTCCATGGCGGCGATCGACGACGAGAAGCCCCTGGTTCATCGGACGGAGCGCCTCCTTCTTCCCAGTGTTGTGGCTCTCATGCAGAAAATACAGGTCGTCAATCGACAACGACCAATGAATTCAGAGATCACCGACGCTACGCGCTAGAGCAGAAATCACTTAATTGAGACACCGGCGGCCATGGCAACCATGCCAGGTTCTTTCCTGGGCGGGGCCGCGGGGCGACATCGGAACCAATCCATAGCTCCTCGCCGCCAACGTGAAAATCACGATTCACTCCCTCACGGCCTTCAGCGATTCGCCGGCGGCATCGCGGCCTCGCTAGTTGCGGCGGAGATGCCGGCGGGCGGCAGCCCAGGATAATTGCAGCGAAGTCCCTGGTTCTGATTCAGACCTAAATATTTACAAACACCCCCCTGATTTGGATCGTAGTTAATAATCGCGATCCAAGGGGTTATTTGCATACAATCAAATCGCGGTCAATAATCGTGATCCAAAATTATGCAAAAAGCCCCCTGTGTGATCGTAGCACACAGGTTCCCGCGGCAGCATCGTGCATCTGCTTCAGAATTTTTTATGACTGCTGGCACTACTGGCAGAGATAACTGACGAGTTGAGTTTTGCAACATTTGTTCTGGTTGTGTTTGCTTGCGCTGAATACCGCGGTACTCGGCACTTAGCAGCTTCTTCTGAGTGTGCTGTTCAGTCCTCTTTTCTGTTCTGATTTTACGTCGCAGTGATTGTATGCCGATACGAGGTGCTTGCTCAGCAATGATGGCTACTATTTGTGGGCCATGTGAAAAAAAATATTCAGTACTTGAAACGAGCAAACTGACAAATTCGCAGTTTAAAACGCACATCATTGGTGACGGTGAATGTTAAAATTTTCAGTCATTCTCACTCGGTTCGTCGCTAGTGGCCGGATCATTTCTGACATTGAGGACAGGGGCAGGGGCGTTCAAGACATATCTCTGCCTGCCGGTAGTGCCGACCTACCTGTTCCTTAATTCTAGCTTCATTGTGCGTGCCGACGCCGGAGAAGCCGATGCGCGGGGCGGTGCAACCCTGGGCCGGGAACATGCGAGCAGGCCTTCATCTCGCTACTCTTGGACCTCCATACCAAGCGGCGGGCTGTTTTCTTTGGGCCGGTCCGTACCTTGGCCCATGCGGCGCTCCATGTCGCTTCCATCGGGCGCTAATCTAGAGCCGCTCGTTTCGGATTTAACGACATCCGTGAACGCAAGGGGTGGTCGGGGAATGAAATCCCGACCATCCGGACGGGGAACGGAATACCGACCATCCCCTCCCCACTGGTTGCCGGTAGTTGAGCCGGGTTGTTCTGTTCATCCTACGTTCTACGCTTCTTCCCGCCTCGCCTCGACGCTCTACACACGGCGGGGGCATCTATGAACGCTGCTGGCTTGGACCGAATTCTCTGCTTGCCATCACCTCCACACCACACCCATCTTGGTCTTGGCTGGCCCTCTCGCCCTCATGGCGCGATACGACGATGGCCGATGGCTGATGATGCCCCTCCTCCATGTGAAGTGCACTTCCAGTAGTCGGCGCAGTCACCATTTGGTTTTCTACAGTGAGAACGATTTCATACTGTCTTGTTGACACAGGCAGTGACAGGCTTTGTTGCTGTCTGGGAGGTTCTTTGTTCTCTGTGCAAAACAGAACAAAGGAGCAAGCGCCTCTCTGTATCTGGTTCCCCAACCGCAAATCACCGCACGATACTAGCATCGTTCAATGCAATACAAAATTCTGAAAGATGCGTGCCACCATTTTCGCGTTACAGCTCAGTTTCCGTGCTTGACTGGGCATCACGCACGACTCAACTTCCACTCGTGACTTGCTCCTTCGCTCCACACTGCATTCACGGGATCTGCGACCTTACTGCCGTTGGATCCATCACCCATCCCAGCGCAGAATTTGTGTGTGTGCTTATTTAAGCAATGGCTCGGTTATCACCGATATCAAGACATGGTTGCGTAGCGATGTCCCAGCTCTAGATCGAAAGAGCAGCGCCTCTCGATGTCTAGGCGAGCAACTGCACCTGGTGATACAACCTCCTTGATCCACAACTGAATTTCCTGGCGAGTATATATGAGGTTGCGCTACCGCATGTAGTTGGTTACCTCTACGTCGATCGAATTTGATCATGCATGAGGAGAGTACAATGACCGAACCAAGAACATGATGTCGTATTCTTCCTTCAGCGTACATTAATGAGATTCAGGTATGTGCGTCGACCATGACATATTAGATTTTTATTTTCTTATAACGATGAATTTTAAACAGAAAAACTTTTTCTTATAACAATGTTTAGGCGAGCAACTGCACCTGGTGACACAACCTCCTTGATCCACAACTCAATTTCCTGGCGAGTATATATGAGGTTGCGTCACTGCATGTCGTTGGTTACATCTACGTCGATCAAATTTGATCATGCGTGAGGAGAGTACAATGACCGAACCAAGAACATGATGTCGTCTTCTTCCCTCGGCGTACATTAATGAGATTCAGGTATGTACGCCGACCATGACATATTGGATTTTTGTTTTCTTATAACGATGAATTTTAAACAGAAAAACTTTTTCTTATAACGATGAAGCTAAGGTTGGATCCATTATTTTCGTGAAAACCACGTGGCACACGATCACGCACGTGGCACTGCCAGAGCAGAGAGCGGTTCTACGAACTGAGCGGTGTCCGGGAGGCCAGGAGCTACAACTGTGAAGATATTTTTCTTTTTCTTTTTTATAGGAAGACGAGAGAATTTTTTTAGCTGTAAAGAGGAATGTAAGAAAACAGGTGCCAAATCCGGCGTCTGTAGTCCCTCATGGTTTAACATAAGGTCTCCATTACTAACTGCCCCCGTCCAAGAGGGGAAGTGCCTGGTGCCGAGGAAGCTGTTCGACGCCATGGCCACACGAACAAGGACGTCAAGTCCAACGCGCTGATGAGCAGAGACCTTGCCCGGTTCATGGCGTCCCTGGACCCAGTACAAGAAAGACGTCAAGGCCGTCGCATCCTCGTGCATCCCGCTTTCCCTTTTTGATGAGAACGCCGTGGGCGCGCTGCCTGCTGCTGCTGTCCTGACTCCTGACCCCTGCCTGTTCATAGCTGATCGATACACCGACGAGGTGTAGGCGTCAAGTCTACTTTCACTAGGTCCGTAATATCAGGTTTAATACCTTCATAATTTAGGTTACTTAATTACTACAAAAAACACTCGTGTTTATGACGAAGAATTTGTCCATTGATGTTATTTCCCTTTGATATAATTTCTACTCATGATGTGGTTTGGGCATGCTTGTTGAGATTCAGTGATTCTCTCGTATTTGTGAAACTATTGTTGCACAAGCATATACAACTAAAGTATTTCCTGACTGGGCGCCTCTACTCTCCGTTTGCTGCACAGAGGGCATCATGAAAAAATACATCGCAAAAGAATGAGAATCAATCGGTTTGCAGAGGGGGACAGAAGGGATACGCACAAGCAGTTGAATGGCAGCTTCCCAACGGTCACCTGCGGAGTCAGGCGACTCGGGAGACGAACCTTGCGAAAACTCGATCCAGAGCAAAATCCCACCATCAAATCGTCCTTTCGACTCAGATTCCAACTACAATATCGATCCCCGCTTCATATGCCACAATTCTATCCCAAATTTACTACGTGTTTCACCCTGTAGTGTTTCCCCTTGGCGTTATGGCACTGAAGATTGCAGAAGCTCCCAAAATTCCAAGTTCCGCCACGGCACTAGCGCTTGTAGGATCTACCGTAAGCCTGTTCTGAAGAGCTTGAGGCGGTGCTCCGCTAGCTCTACGTAGTGGAGGGACTCAACTGCTGATGGCGGGCCATTCTGAAGCAAGCAGAAGCTTAAGGGTCGTTTATAAATCAACTAGAGCCAATGCGGTCTCTTGTCGGTTGGGTCAAATCTTTCTCTAAAACTTATTTAAATGCGAATAACTAAGAGAAAGAAATGCAATACTTGATAGTCGTGAAACTATAGCAAAACACATCTAGGGTTCTTCGATAGATAGCTATTAACACAATTAGCAAGTGAATCTAGCACAATGATAGGAATGAAATACACAAGCACAAAGAAAAAAAAACGAGAATATAAAGAGAGATAAGGAATTAACCCGAGGTTCGGTAACATACTAAGTAGTTCCTACGTTCTTATTAAGGAGCCACACAAAGTGACCGGATCTCTCAAGTGCGACGGCTAGCCGTCTAGAAGACCAAGTCTTCAAGAGTAACAAGTAAATCAAATCTTGATGGGGAGCAAAAGATGTGCTCAAGTTTTTAAGTGGATGAATTTAATCTTTTTGTGATTGGATCTCTCTCACTTTGTTTGGAATCTCAAAAACAAGTCTAGAAGTAAGAGGGGAGAGTTCTAGCTGAAGAATGAGTGAAATGCCAAAGTGTCCAACCCCTCTCACAGGAGAAGGGAGAAGCTATTTATATAGGCTCTTCAAAAACTAGCCGTTATACAGCTTTTCTGTGTCTGATGGAACTTCCGTGGTTACCCATGAAACTTCCATCAGTTCAAAAAAAGCCGTTGCGCGGTTAGAATTCAACTGAGTCAGAGACGACGGAACTTCCGTGATCGCTCTCGGGTTTGTAACATAGAGAAACCAGAGGACGACAGAACTTCCGTGGAGGAGTCCACGGAACTTCCTTAACTCTCGGGTTGGCTGAGATTAGAAGCTTGGTAATGACGGAATTTCCGTGAACTGAACCACGAAACTTCCGTGACTCTCTGATTAGCTCTAAATGGATTGGTTCTTTTTTATATTGGTTGGCTAAACTCTCATAAAACTTTTTAGTAGGTTTGAGCATATAAATTTCCCTTCTTAGCAAGATTGGTTTAGCCCCTTTATAGTCCGACATGTCTATGACTCAATTAAAGTAAAAACTACTCTTTAAAGTGGTTTGAGTCTATTTTCCTTTTCTTCTTTTTGGAAGTAATAGTCATCTTGTAAATGTGGATTTAGACAATAACTTTGATTATCTGTATATTTACTTTATAAACTTGTTAGCACAACTTTAATCTTTCATCATCGTACATCAAAAGCAGATCTTACATGCATCTTCAGTCCGTGACTATCGAGAGGGACCTCGTCGGTTTCCTTGCTGGCGGCGAATCGATCCTGCGAAGAGGAGGTCCCAGAGAATTAGTGTACTCGATCAAGCTTTGAAGACTCTCCGTCGGCAGTTGAAGGTGAAGAAGCAAGACATGGCGCCTAGAACGGAGACATCGCTAGTTCCCGCACAAGCGAGAGGTCACCCTAGCCCCATCAAGGTACTCTCCCTAGATCTTTTGCAGATGTGGTCAGATCTGGCATCCCACAACTTGTTCGGCCAGTGGATTTAGATAGAGGTCATTCGTCATTGTCGGTGGCGGCGACTCGCCGTCGACATGTTCGCTTTACATTGGGGCATGTAGCTTCCTTCTGCCCACATTCAGCCCCAACCTATTCCTTGGGTCAGCCCATCAAGCAGCTACAGATCGGTGCCAAGTGGAGACCCAAACCTTGCCTCAAGCAACCAACAACAGTAGATCAAAATCGTCTCTTGGCAAAACAGGACCCATACAGGAGAACTATGAAGCAAGTAACATAGGACGCCTCAGAGCCATGGCAACTGGTTAGAAAGAAGTTTTGGTTGAAAAAATTGAAGGCTCTCAATCTCACAGTCATCATGGGCTACAATTTTTCAAGGAAAAGACTAAGGGGAGGTGTTACAATTGCTTGGCCTCAAATCATTTCAAATTCCAATGCAAAGATCCTCCTAAATGCTGGAGATGTTTGAGAAGTGGACATATCTCTTATCGATGCTTGTACAAGGTTTTCACTGGAACACACGGTCGAACTCCTACGCATATTCCTTTCAAGGCTCAGTTTCGTGATGGGTCTGCCACAATGCAAACTGGCAGGGCCCAGAGTCGCGACTTATTTTGGCATTTCAAGTGGCCTGATGGAGACCTTGCGTATGTTGGGCACCAGCCTTCTTGGCATTATTGCAGATCAAATAGTGAGCAACACAGCCGCCTCAGAAATGATGATGAAGAGGGTAGGAACATAAGAAGGCGCATTACAAGAGATGTTGTGCACCAGGAATCAACATGATGTGTCAATCGTGATAGGAACAAGACAAGAGCCATAGAATGTGATAGGTACAACTCACATACTCGATAGGCTAAGCTTAGTCCCCCCCCCCCCCCCCATCCAGATTCAATGTGTTACCCCAGGAAAGGAGGACCTTGAGACAATTGTGGAAGGCCAAGGAGTTGCAATACACTTGTTGGACTAACAACATTACCGAGGCAGCAGAACTAGTTGATGAGTCTATGGATGAACAAGTGAGTCCAACTCATTCTGATGCAATTTTGATCTCTTCCCAGAAAACTCTCACTCTACAACATCATGATGGTGTAGTAAATGAGCATCAAGCTAGTTGCCTTCACTTGAGAGCTTCAGATGCCATAGTTGTTCCTCTGGTTGCTACCTTTCTAATGCACCAAGCAGTACAAGAGACACATGAGAGCACAACCAAAATCCCATCACGTTGCATGAGTAATCAACAAGATGAGAACAGCTCACAGAGAGAGTACAACCCAAACAACCAGTCAAACCAGAGCACTGCGGTCCAAATGTGTGTGCCCTAGATAGCTATGGATTTGGAGCTCATCACTCAGCCACCATTGTCACACCAAAACACAATGCAAGGGGGCAATAATCCAAAGTCAGACATGTTGGGTGCTCAGAATATGGAGGGTGCCCAGACTCCATCTAAGGTTAGAAGCAGAGCAGAACAATTGGTTGGCCATGCACTGGTCAGAGCCTTGAGCAGCTTCAAGCATAATACAGTGACTATTCTGTCTCCAACCATTATGCAGAAGAATACATCATTTCAAAATAGAACTGTTGTTGTGAGAAAGAAACCCAATCAACAACGCAGCCAAAAATTGAAGAACAAAATCAAATCACATAAATCAGTCATTAAGGTGACTCGAGATTTGTTGACAAAGAAATGGGGTGTAATTTTGAAATATAAGCAGCTGGATGGTTTGACCTTAAAGCAGTACCTAGACACCTCCAAGAAGCCTTTGAGCATCAGCGACATCGAGGCTATCACAAAACTGCCTGAGACGGTTAGTAGGAGGAAGGCAAGAAAAAAGAGAGTTACTAGAGTTAAGACAAGCATCACCAAGAAGATCAAGAAAGAGAAGAAACACTCATGCCTAAAAGAAGAGAGTTGTTCATGAAGATATGTACAAGCCAGAAGACCTGGCTCTACAAAGCTATCTGAACATGTACATGCCACCAGTCAAGGAGTTCATAAAGACGATCAAGACACTAACAGAAGTAATAGAGCAGAGGCAAAATAATAAAAAGCAAGATAGCGACAAGCAAAACTACAGGAAGAGCAACAAGCCAAGGAAGCATTGTAGGAGGAAGTTGTGTGGACGCCGCATCTAAGTCATCTAGTATAAGATGATGGCATACAAGAAGACAAAGCTAACATGAAGTTGCAACATTTCAGCCGGATCATTAACAGCTGATCAACACAATGCTTCTAGAAGAACTCGATTTGTTGTGTATCAAGGTCATCCTTGATTGGTGACATTACTTGCATTTTTAGATAGCTGCTCTTCAATCAACACTTGAGTAGTTGCTAGTATCTTGTCCATCTCTGGTTTTATTGCCTAACATGTTGTTAGGTATAGACTATTATTCAATTAGGCTGTAACTTTGCTCTCTATCTTAATGAATGGTAGTGCTCCTGCCTTATTTTCAAAAAAAAAAAAAAGCATGAGAATCACTTCTGCTTTCATTACTCTTCTTTCCAAAAGTTTTCAGACGGCTACTAAAAGCCTTCTTCCTCTCAGGGAAAACACATAACTACAGATGAAAAGCACCAAAGTAAACGAGACAGGGATTCATATAAAACCAGGAAAACAAAATGGAAAAAAAAAACGAGACAACATTTGTTTACATTTCACGGCACCATACATATGCTACGTCAGGCTATAGCATCCAAATTAAACTTGCTACGCTACCGTCAAATGGATAATCCTGCCGGGGCACCTATATTCGCTCTCATCCAGTAATCATCTCGATGTTAAGTAAGTTTCAGCGGCAGCCAGCTTTCAGAGGAGGGAACTCAGATTCATCTCGCAGTTGATACGCCTCTTGAGGCCTGCGCATTTTAAACCAAGCATAAGGTTTTGTTTACTAAAATGTAAGGTAAAACAGTGCTAGTCTATGGGAAGAAGTGACTACCTACCTGCTTTGGGTTACGACAGGCTCAGGGTTCTGCACCGCTGGGGCAGGGGCTTGTGGTGCTGGTTTCTTAATTGAGGGGAGAGGAGGGAACGCTTCCTCAAACCGAGCTGAGAGAAGTTGCAACGAGAAAGGTCCCATGGATCCAAACTCAAGATTCTCCACAACTTGTGACTTCAGCTGACTATAACTCGCTGCCGCAGGTAACGAGGGCTGACAGGGTGCTGGGGGATTTCCTTGACCACAATGGGGAAGTACCATCCCTGGTGATTGTGGTTTTATCTGTCTTTCCTTCTCAATGGTGTTTTTGCTTGAGTTGTCAATGCAAGGTGAGGAGGGGATATCTTGACTGGCCTGAGTCTTCGACAAGTTTGTTGCTGTCTGTTTGGTTCCACAGGCTGTTGCTGTTTGATCCCCGAATTGAAGAAAGCCTCCTTTTGGTTTTGGATCATCATTCTTACTTGAATCAACATCCTGTAACGAACCCTTTTGCTTCACCGATAACTGATATGTTGCGCCTTGAAATGCAGTATGCTCATTTCTTGGTACAGAGCATGGATCATGTGTGTAGTAGTGCCGATCAGCTTGCCTTGGTCTTTGCCTTCGCATGGATCCCCTTTCGGGTGCCATGCGTTCCTTGTACATATCAGGAGTCTGGAAATAAAAACATGAGTAGAACTCAAGTTAATAGCTGCTACGAGACAGCATTCCCCTCAATAGATAAATAAATAAATAAAAACACATGTTTCTTAGTTCCTATCAAAATTGTGCCTGTAACTTACTTTTCCTCTCAAGAATACTTTGCATAACGAAATGTGCAAGAACTAAGTCAATTTACTGAAAGGCGTAACTAATATCAAGTCGTAATGCACAAGCTGATAAGATCATGTAAGAATTCTTACCACTCTGGGAATGTAAGTGCCAGTTCCATGCGACTTAGGAGAGACAGAAAGCCAAGAAACAGGATAGCTATCTGAATTAGATACAGGAGGTGAAGAAAATGAGAATCCGTTGGTGGACAAGGGCATATTCTGCAGCCAAACCGCATCCGCCTGGTCCTCAACATGCGACTGCTGAGAAACATCTTCTGTTCTATGAGAACAATAAACAGGGGACAATTTCCATGTCTCGGTTCCAGTAGATGAAGCGATCGTAATCCTTTGGGGTCTGGTCTCTAAGCTCACAGTTGGAGCCTTGAAAAAATCCTCATCTATCTCACCAGCTAAGTATGCTTCTTGCATTTCCTGCCGCAGCTCATTAAACATGTACTCCAGGTGGTAATGAACTTTGCGAAGGCTACCCAAGTGCAAATTCAGGTCGCCCGAGACATCCAGCATATCTGATAGTGAGAAGGGTGGGAGTGACATTTTTTCTGCATGGGGAGCAATCAAATCTGAGATGTTAACAGAACAAGAACTAAAAACATCCAAAGTATTTGTACGAGTAGAATCAGTCAGTATACACAATTGGTTATTCACACACACAAAAAAATGATGTGGCATAGGCAATCTGCTGTGGTGTAAACCCTCTGTTGCACAATCATAAGAGAACATTTTACTGTTGTCCTTACCATTCTGTTGAGAAGAGGATGAGTGGCTGCTGACACTGGCTAAATATGAAGAGTTTGCACCGAAATCAGATGCATATTCCATGAACCAGATTTTGTTCCACGGAAGACCTTGAGCATCGCCTTGCAGATATGTACTGGAATTCTTATGCGTGTGTGCCCCTTTTGATTCATTGTCCGCCAATTTAGATGAACCATTACAGGAACTTCTGTTTTCACCCTCAGTAATGCAAGACATCTTCAAGCTTGAAAGATGTTCACCAGGAGCATTTTCAGGACCAAGCAAGGATTCAAATGAACTATAATCACCAAGGTCGGGTCTTTCTCCGTTTCCATGTCTCTTCAGTGTGTTTGAGAAAAATCCACAAATCTCACCGGGAATAAGCTCAGAAGGTAACATAAGAATCTGGCCAAGCTTTTGTGCTCCGAATGAGAAAGCACTCCGTATGCGATAAAAGCTTCCTGCACAAATCAGCATGTGTTAGTAACACACACACCATAAGAACAGTAAATTAAAAAGAATTTCTTATATGCAAGTAAAATAGGAAACACAGTAAACATCCCATAGAAAGCATGAATGAATGTCTACATGCTACATGACTGAACACACATACATTTTGTATAAAGAAAAAAGACACACCATGATAATGTGTACTACATAATACAATCTGGTATTCAGTAAAACATACCAAATGTGAGCAGGACACAAAGTAAAGAAAGAGAATGTAGCGATGAAGCACTTTGGTCATTCTAACCTTTGCTCACACTTCTGCCGAGGTTATTGTTCCCCTTCAGTGGATCGATTATGTTTAGAAACTTCAGGCGGAAGTTTGTGTCGCGACCATTCGAACCATTAACCACAATTCTATCCGATGAGCTCTGAAGAAACCCATGGCCAAGCAATAGCTCATCCTGTGGTACTGTAGATTCAACTGCAAGTCACGTATTTTAATTATTAGGCCAGTGAACAAAAGTTAGTGATTCATCAACAAAAGGAAGTAATGAATGTGATGTAACTTACTAGTTATGTCGGGAAATGCCGACAAGTGAACAGGACCAAATAAACTAATGCCATACGTGTCCCAGTCAAACTTGCTGAAATATTCCAAAAACCTATATAGGGCCTGTTAAATGGTACACACACAAGATTTATTAGCTCACACATTACCTAAAGGTGACAATAAAGCTTTTAAAAGTAGCTGCTACTTCCAGGAGTTACCTCTAGAGGACCATGCAGAGATTTGTGGAATAGATTGAATATATAAAGAACAAGTGTTTCCAAGGCATATGTGGAAATCAGTCCATGATGTGCTCCAAGAATTCGACTCTCATGATAGCACCAAGCCTTGATCAACATAATGCTCCTCTTGAACAAATGATCTTTCCCAAGCTGGCGATCAATCTGCAAAGGTAACGATAATTTATTAGTGCCATGATGATTCAGTGTTAAGAATTTCGAACTGAAAAGACTTAAAAAAAATGGAGCAAATTGCATACCAGCTCAAGAAAGCAGAAAGTGGACACCCCACCAATTTGGTTGAAAGAGATGTCGACAACAATATTCTCGACGACACATTTAAGGAGCTTAACCTGGTCAAGGATCAAAATCAAAGTAGATTATTATAAGAAACGTGCCTAAAATGAAATCTCAAACGAAAAGAAGAAAATGTGTGTCTACCACATTTGAAACATAAGTGGGGAGAACATAACTGCCAAAAAAAAAGTGGGAAGAACATAAGAAGCAGGAGTAGGAATACACACATCTGCGTCGATGAAGTGCAAGCCCTTCACTTCGAACTCGGCGTCACAGTTCTCCATCTCCATCTTGAGCACGTAGCGAACATCATCGATGAGACTACTCTTCATCCATGTGTTCGCTAGTACCGTTATATCGACGTCGCCATCAGGGAGGTACGTCTTTAGAGGCACCGATCCGAATGCGAAGACCTGCATTATGAAAAGAATGAAATGAGTGTTATTTCAGAAAATGTGTGTGTGCGCGCGCTACACATGTTCTAAATAGAGAGGAAAATGTGTCACACACTAAAGCAAAATTAACAAAGAAAATGTAAGATACACTCTCTAATTGCACATTCATTCAGAACATAATATTCTTATATATTCATCTCTCTAGCGTAACATATATCTGCGGCATTCGGAATTGGAGAGCAGATGCTTACCAATGCAGCTGCCGAAGCAAACCCGGTTCAAGCACGTGCGAGCTAAACTACCCAGGAATATGGTGACACTACAGTACCATGACGTGCATGAAAGACCATCCTAGACAGGACCACTAAATAACTGCAATCTATCTTCTCTGGGTGCTAAAAAAAGCTGGCCTCTTCTATGAAGAAACAAGGTAGCCACAAAGTTCAGACTCCAGAGCCCATGCACCCACCGGCCACCGCACACACAACCGCTTTTAAGCTTTCCTAAAACGTCCTAATCGCCTGCTTAAAATTAAAACGTGACCTGAGGAAGCAGGCTAAAAGAGGCCAGATAGCCGACCCACAGCATGGCAGCAGAACACGGCTGCGTTCCTAATTAAAACATGCTAATCGTCTGCTTAAAAATATGACCTGAAACTTGCGCTAGCAACATGGTAAACGTGAAAGCGACAGATCTATCTAACGTTGCAGCGAAAACAAAACCGAAAAAGAGACAAACATGCTCACGACACGATATGATGTCACCTAGCGCAACGACTCCAAGCACGACGTACGCAACGCAGGACCGAGACGGACTGATAAAAATAATAATAAGAAGACGCCAGTAATAAAATATGACCAACATAATAAGCAGACATAGAAGGACGATGAGTTGTATGCTAAGCGAGGATTAAAAAACAGCGGTTACCCCTAACCCGAATCACAAGGACCGATTAGTCTAATCGTTGACCCGCGTGATATTCCTGGTGACAGCGACGGGAGCAGAGCAAGCACGCGGCGACTGGGATTTGGGGCTCTCTAAAGGCTCGAGGCTCCAGGTAGGAAATGAAAGCAGCCGCACCGTGACACGACATCGAACAAACTAAACGTACCGAAAAGTTATATGCCTTTTCATCCCAAGAAAGACAAGAAAGAAACGTTTTTTTTTAATCTTCCGGAAAGAAAAAAAAAAGTTAATGCGACGAAGAGAAGAGACGACGCGTCGCGCAGACGCCGAGGCGCGGCGGCCGTTTCGCCGCCGGCGGAGAAGCAAAGCAAGCGCACACGCGTGTTGGGGAAGGGAGATAGAAAGAAGAGAGAGAATTAAGCGATAGATAGACCTCGAAGCCGAAGGTGGAGCCGAGTAGTCGCTTGAGGTAGCCGACGACGTCCTGGCGGCGGCGCTCCGCCTCCTGCGTGGGGTGCACGCGCAGCGCCACCTCGCGCGCCGCCGCCTCCGCCGCGCGCACCGCGTCCCGCCGGATCATCCACGGCTCCGGCGCGCGGCTCGCCATCACCTGCGCCAGCGTCGTTCCGCCGGCGCCGGCGCCCCTCCCCCACGGGAACGCCGACATCCCGGCGGCGGCGGCGCCGGCCTGCTGCTGCTGCTCGAACCACGTGCCCCGACCGCGGCCGCCGTGGAACGCCATTGGACTCGTGGGGAATCGGGGAGGAATGGAATGGAAAGCGCTGCGGAATCGGAGGGGTTTTTGCACGGCACGAGAAGATTTCTCACTTTTTTACCCAAAAAATTTCCCCTTTCCGTCCGGTCTGGGCTCCAGTTTGGAGTTGGTTTTTTTTTTTTCTTTCTGATTTGTTGGTTGGGTCCCGGCTGTCCGAGGTCTGGTCAGAGCGAACTCTTGTTTGGTCTGGGCCCCTCAGATCTCGCCTGGCTCAGCTTATATAGGAGAGCTGCCTGCCTGTGCCTGCTGTGGCTGCGCCGGCCTTATCTCTCCTCCTCCAACTTCTTTATATATCTCTTTGTTCTACCTTTCTTTGATGGTTGGTAGCATATGGACAAAGTGAAGGATATACATCTATTCTAAAACCAGGGGCTTGTGCCTGGGCTAACGTTATGGTATTGCATTAACAGTAAATTAAAGATATGCTTTATAATGGCCCTATAATATATATTTTATTTTATAAAAACGTACTGCAATATGTACATTGTATGTTCATGTGTGCTACTTTTAGGGTTCATGTTCATTTTGCTTTAGATATGCTTTATAATGGCCCTATAATATATGGACAAACTGCCTGCTGCATGAAACTATTCTGTAAAAACATTACTACCAAGAGCTTTCTAAAGCAAGAAAAAAATAGTTGAAATGGTGCCTTGGGCTATTTTTAGGGTTCACAGACAATTACGTGACGCAAAAGGGATAGTTAACGTGCATGGTATTACGTAGACAATCTGTTAGATCGTGTTGGCGTTACTAGGATCTAGGAGATTGGATTGGGCGATCAAGACAAACTTCGATAGCTAACCGACACAGGTGTTTGGTGTAATGCTTTTGCGCGGGAAACACGTCACCTTTTGTCGGATCAATAGAGCTGACATGGAAATATTTGGATAAGATAAGCATATATCCGAATGCGTGTCATAGCGGAAGCGGTTATGACATAGCTGTTGAGGTGGCTTTCCATATATATAGTGCGCAAAGCTCTAGTTTGTCGCTTTGTATCTACACGTTGGTCCACGTCAATCAAACGTGTCAACTTGTCGTGTAGTAGATGATCATTATCGACAAATCTACATTTCTTCATCTTTGACATGTGGCGTACATTTAGATTTTTATTGAACACAATAGTCGTTTTTCTACGAAACTGCAGCGGGGAAAATGTCAATCTAAATTTACTCATTGATTGAAAATAAGACATAAAAGTCACATTTTTCTCCCATGAATATTTCATCTTAAGAGAAGTTTTTTTTTAAGTATCTGACTATGATAACATTTTATTGGAACCACTGAAGAAAGCTAAAGTAACTTATGCTCCATTCCCCATTATTATTCCCTAACACCCTCAAGTAAAAATAACCCTGCCTTTCAAATAGACATTCCTTCTGTTTATTCTGCATATATTGTTTTTCTTGGGAATTATAAATGTTGTTATAGAAATTAACACAGTATTGTTCTCTAGTCATATACTAAGTAAATAATTAACACCTTTCAATCTTTAGCACAACACTGCAGTTTGTACTGCACTACACCATACATGCCGAGAAAACAGCAGATCATAAGTTGAACCCTTTCCCAGAAATCGCTTGGCAGTTTTTTATGATATGCTAGTAGTAACTTATTATGATGGTGCAAAAGGGGCAGTAGATTTGCATTAAAAAAAACTCTATCAGGAGTGGTTAATAATTAAACAAGGTCAAAAGTAAATAATGTGGCAGCAGAAACTGAAGTTCAAAACCAAGTGCGCATGCACCGCCGGCGGATGGGGGTTGTTCATTGAACTTTTTTTTTTTTTTTTGGTTGCGTCGTTCATGAATGATCCCAACTTCCCAATCTCAATCGACGATGACGACAGCTACTAGAGAAACACTACAAAAGAATGGATGTGCAGAGGTGTGACAGCATTTATGCAGTACCATAACTGTCGCAAAATCCATCTCCTAAACCAAGGAAAGACTAGAATCTCATTTAATTCTTACTACGAGTATATCATGAGCGAATCCCAGCAAACATTAATTTGGTACCCATAGTATGGTGCAAGATCGTAATACTTCTCATTAGATCATATAGCAGTATGCTGCAACTGCAGTCTAAATTTTTGGAAAGTCTATATATGCAGTGTACAATTGTACAGTATCTTTTGCATTAGTTGAGCAAAGAGATATACTACCAACAATTTTA
Organism: Eleusine indica; assembly: GCA_030378355.1. Taxonomy (NCBI): domain Eukaryota; kingdom Viridiplantae; phylum Streptophyta; class Magnoliopsida; order Poales; family Poaceae; genus Eleusine; species Eleusine indica. Next base: position 48,568,251 of record CM059500.1, read on the forward strand.
GGCAGGACCTTAATTGCGTTTGGATTCAATTAAATAATGTCATATATGGTGGTCAACCTCAGGGTAAGTAAAAAAAAAAATAAAGAATAATATATATGACACGGTTCACCTGGTAATTGACGCTGGCAGTTCCCAGCCCAGCTAACAGAGCCAGGCTATAGAACTTCGGACGTGACGTGAGAAATTTGTGTAAAAAAAAGCAAAGTATTTGGATGTTGGGACGTGGTTCAGACTGCCATGCATGCCTAGTCAAAGGGATAATTGTCTTTATGCGTTTTATGCGCGTGAAATAGTACTCCATATAGTGATGTAACCTTTTCGTTTTATGCGTACTCCACAGTGGAATAGCTTATGAACTTTAACAAACGTACTCATCCCAAATAGACAGTATCTCAATGAAATTCTCAGGAGGAGCATCAATGCAAGCCTCATGTTCTCTTTTTTTTTTTTCGGAAACTTTCTGTTCCATGGAAACTCATTTCCTAGGTGGTGGCTCCTTGGTCCATTTGATTTTCTAAAAAAAGAAGTTCCAAGGTCCATGGTGATTGGTGGACCTGCGGAGGCTCCACAGCATGGTCCATATATACGCATACGGTGCTTCCATGGTGGACCTACGCTACGCATGGCATTCTCTGTTGCGTGCGTGGTAGTTATGAGCCGTTCCGCCTGTGCCCGAAGCAGCAAGAAAGGTTCGTGAAAGGGACCGGACCGGTCTCAGAAAAAGTCCCAGAGAGAGGGCCGCTACACAGTACGGTGACATTAAGCATGCATGCATCCTTATTCCTTTGACGTTCCCTGCATCTGCATGCATCCCCGATTCCTGCTCGGATGGAGAAAGCAGACAATCACACGACTTGAAAATGACGTAGGTTGAAGATTACGCGATCATGACCTAAGTAGGTGGTACTAGATAAAAATTACGCGAGGTGTGAAAGACTTCTTATAGTTCCGTTGCTAGTCATCACAATGTGCAAGTGGATATCCATCCTCTTTTATATAGAAAAAAAAAGAGAGCGCAAATCAGTGGTAGCGGAGTATGCAAATCGGTCCAGATTAACCTCATTCTGGCGGGTCACACACTGACAACAGTCAAGTCAGTCATCATGAACACGACTGACGTAAGAATCAGATCGTCAACAAGACGATCGTCAGTTGTGTTAGGGCGGGATCTCGCGTAGGTTTACTTGCCAAAGAAAAAAATACTCCCTCCGTCTTATAAAGAGTGTCACTTTTGACTTTCTAATGTTATGTTTGATCGTTTGTCCTATTCAATTTTTTGTGCAAATGTTGTTTATTTTTTTATAGTTGATTTTATCATCAAAAGTACTTGAAGCATGACATATTTATTTTAATATTTATATAAACTTTTTAAATAAGACGGAAGATCAAAAGTGGTGTCTTAAAGTCAAAAGCGACACTCTTTATGAGACGAAGGTAGTAATAAATTACAGATCTGACGCTTGATTTAAGTTTTCTTTTTTGTTGTGAATTTTTATTCCATGTGAGAATGTGTGCGAACCATTCTCCCGAAACGGACGCCTGTCTCTGCCACTTCACTTCAGATGCTGCCGAGTGCTGAATTAACACAATTCTCTCACAATCGGTACATCTGGATTCCTTTGAGAGAGACACTGAGAAATTCGCATAACAACAAAATGTACACATTTTTTTTTAAAAAATCCCCATGATTGTTAAGTCTACAACACTGAAAAAGGTAGGAAAAAAAAAACTCTGGAAATCCACTCACTGCCCACTCAACCTCTAATTTGAAACAACCCATAACACACAGGACTTGAACCCCAAAACAAACATATCTATGTGTCTACAGAATCAGCCACCCAGCAATAATGATCAACAACCAAACAATGTTAACTAAATATAATGAATTGAATAAAAAAATAAGCCTACTGAAAACGGGGAGTGGTTCAAGGATGTCAGACTATGAACAAAGAAATCTAAATGAAACTAAAACACGTGTTGGCAGGAGGACGTTTGTTCAGCTAGAAGGTAGTATTGCTTTCACCTGCAGATACAGAGCTGCCCTCAGACTTCACTACGACCTCTGCCTCCGACTTCACAGCCACTGGCCCCTTGCCAATGTCGAGCCCCTGGAATCGCCCAAGTGAATCTTGCTGCATCATATCTGAGAACGAATTGGGGTGGGATAGCATCTGGTGGGTTGGGACATTGGAAGATGGTTGGAAATGAGGTGACAGCTGAATATTTCCGTGGTGTTGAACCGCTTGTTGCTCAGAAAGCTGGAAAAAAGAAGGGCTGTATGAAACATGCTGCATTCCCATATTATATGCATCATTGGACTTGGTCATCTCGCCAGTAGCAATTTTAAGCCTCTCCACTTCCTGCTTCAGTGCATCGTTCAAAGCTGCAAAGGTATTGGTATTCTATCAGCCTAAAGTAATCTCTGAAAGGTGCCAGCTTAAGATGCGGTGCAATGAGCCACCCTCTCAAAGAAAATTATTACAAGACAAAAAAAAAGATAAATGAATGCTCACCATCACGCAGTTGAGCTTGTTGCTCCATGGCCTGCAACCTTATCTTGAGCTCTGCATTTTCTGCAGAAAGTCCAGTCGTGTCTCTCTGTGCAGTAAAACATATTGGAGTAAAGGATATCAAGCTATTTGATGCAAATATTTGACATGAAACCCATAAAACCTGATGTAATAACTGCTACTTTTTTATTCAATTTTTTAAGTTGTTTTTGCAAGATTACCAAGTACCAAGGAGTATATTGCACAGAAAGCAGGATTAATGGGGGCAGTATAGTGGTTGAACCTATTGCCATTTTCAACAAAGAATCACGGCTTTTGATCATCACATTCAACGTATCACCATTCAGCTCCCACGATCTTTCACAAAACCATATAAAATGGTCCCACAAAATATGTTTCCTTTACAACTGCATGTCATCATGTGCACTGGTCGATACTCAATATGATCACATAATTTCTCTAACATGTACTCCCTCCGTTCTAAATTATAAGACGTTTTAGCTTCAGGCACGGGAATTAAGGAGAAGTGAAACAGGTAGGTACATAGAAAACGAAAAGGAGAGAGAAGATAGAAATAAAGATGTATTGGGAAGAGGAAAATGTGCATTAGGATGTGAGGGTGTCTTATAACTTGAGAAAACTTGAGAAGGCTAAAGTGTCATATAATTTGGAACGGAAGGAGTATTATAGTTTTTATATGTGTCTGCAACTGTGCATCAGTTCATAAAATGAAAAATGCCGACTGGTGATTTGTAAAGCAGTTGGAGTTTCGCTCATACAGGTTACACACATTGAATGCAGCTAGCTGATCAGTACTGGCATAATTTAGTGCTGTTTCCACACTGAAACGGACAGAATGATGAAATGTATGTACCTGAAATAGTGTCAGCTGTGCTGAAAGAGTAGTAGCTTCAGTCTGAAGAGTTTGAACCTTCCGCTCCAGTTCTGTTATATATCGAGCCTTTCTTTCCTTCGAGCGTGCTGCAGATTGTCTGTTCGCTATGATTCTGCACCGGATAAAGCTCAGCAACTCAATAGATACTCATGAAATACAGACAACTATCTAGGTCATAATAAAGTTCAAACAGTAGGCTCATACATATGAAAGCTAACTTCAGATATATTAAGCATGAAGACAGATTATAAGTGATGCACGAAAGTTCGCACACACTACAGCTAGCTTAAGAATCTTCTTTCTGCAAATTATTCTGTCTGTCATATTAAAATTGAAAGCAATTGAAGGATTGTTATTCCACAGCAGCAAGACTGACATTAGTAATTTCTAACTGAAAACATAACAGCTTCAGCAAGCTTCAAGAGGCGCATGAAGAAAAACAGTCAACTCTTAATTAAAATTTTACCCCATCTGTCTGCGGCCTCAGGAACCTTAGTAATTTACGCGAAAGGCTCCCATTATGCATCATATCATGAATGGATATTCTATGATATCATTGTCACATTAGTATTCTCACAGTGAAGACTACTCAATAAAGGATAAGTATGTCAATGATAAAATATTACCAAAAATAAGCTTACTGAAATTGGGGGAGGTTGTACCAACCAGCAAAAAAAGAAACCCTAAATTATAAATCTAAGTATCACACTTGCGGCAGCGCAGCTTTTCAGAAATGTTAATACATAGTGAGGTTTAATCTAAAATAAGGAAAAGGTTCATTTTTAAGACAATAGTAGTGCAAAGCCTTCACACCAACTTCATTTAACAGCTCAAAGGATCTTAGGGCATGGCATGAAGAAAGACCTTGCCAGTGGGGAAGAAATACCATAAAAGACAGGGCATGCCCATGCAATAAGTGAAAATATTTATGTCGTTTTCCACATTTTCTCACTGCACTATCCTTCCCCTTTATTAAGAATTAATTCAACATAAAACGACATAAGCGTGCCCTTGGGATTGAGATAAACATTACATATTAAAGCATATTCATATACTAATAATGTGTGTGAATGAACAAGGTCTTGTGCTATCGTTCTTTATCAATGATTGTTAATGTAAAATCATATTATTCTTTTTTTTCCACACGTAATACTATTCAGAAACATTGTCGAAGTAAATGAGAAATGCAAACACAGGCAACAATTACATGAACCGTCGCAAACTATACATAAAAAGTATAGGTGCTATGTAACTTGGCCTAGCATCTGTGATGAGAATTTCAGTTGGTCCTAGTATGAAACTCTGAGAAATGAAAACCATTTCTCCAACATAATTCAACAAAAGCCAATAAGGGAAACATGAAGGCTTCAACACATCATTTTGATTTTCGAGTGAGAGAAATTATTAAAGTATGACATTCTTGTGCAATTAAATATCTTGGATGATTTTAGCGAATAAATGTGTGGTGAGTGAGGAGAGAATTCCATAAAAAGAATCCAAACCATCTCCTCCCCTTTTTTTCCTGCCCCTTCATCACCAATTGAAAAACTATCGAGCACTGAGTAATATTTATGGCCAAGATAGCAATGTGCCAAACAAAAAATCGGCATGCAGATAACTTTTACATAGTGCTTTCAGTATCAGAGAACTAGTGATATACAATTCAGTAGGTCAGCTGCTGTGATGGCTGATCCAATGAGCGCTCTATCGCTACCTAAGATAATTGCAGACTACTTAAGTGTCCCAATCATTTAGCCCAATTGATTTACATGTGCTATGGCAATGTTTCCATTTTCCACAAACCAATCCGTACTGCAGTAGCTAAATTCCGTCTAGTCAAGTACTAGATCACAGAAAGTAAGAGCCGTTTCATCTGTAATCCTAACAACCAACCAACTACCAACTAGAGTCGTCGTAGCCAGTGGCCTCAGAATGCGAAATTGAAGTAAGAGGCGTCACCTTTTGGCGCGCTTGGGGTCGATCGCAGCGAGCTCGGCGAGCTGCTCGGAGGACATGGCCTTCTTGGCCTCCATCACCTCGCCGAACACCCCTCCGGCGCCGTCCTGCTGCCCCCCGGGCCCGCCCCCGCCCAAGCCGAAGCCGTCGAAGGAGGCGCTGTGGCGGTGCTTGGCGGGACGCGGCGGCGAGGATGTCTCGGCGGCGCGGTCGCGGTCGGCGCCGGCGATCTTGTCCATGTCCATGAAGGTGGAGAAGAGGTCGTCCTCGGAGCCGATCTCGTCGAAGCTGCCCCCACCGGCGCCGCCCAGGTCGTCGGGGAAGCGGAATGCCACCTCAGATCTGGCGCGGCGGTGGTGGGCCGCGCGCGGCGGGGGCGGGCCCGAGCCGCCCGGCTGCTGCTGCGGCGGCGGCGGGGTCCCGCCCGGGATGGGAGGCAGCGGGCAAGGGAGGTTGAGGTTGGGGCTCCGCCCCGGCGAGCGCTGCGGCGGATCGCCGGGCTTCGGCGGCATCGCCATTGCGCTTGCTTCCGCAGGTGCGCGCTCTTGTTTCTCTGTCTGAGTCGGTCAGCTAGTCAGCTGCGCGTCTGGGTACTACTGTGACTGCAGTGCAGTGCTAGAGTAGCTAGACAGTGGCGTGTGGCGTGTTGGGTTCTGTGCGGGATCTGGGAACGAAGGGGGTGGGACCCTCTCGATGTGATGAGCATCAGCATGTGACCCGCCCACGGAGGCGGCTGGATCGGTGGGCCGTCCAATCCGGTATTCGTTGGGCCACTTACGCTTAATGGGCTAGTTGAGTTTCGACCGCAATCCATCCAGCGGTGGATTTTGAAGTGTTTCTAACATCAAGTGCAGTGAGCAACGATTTTTTTTATATATAAAAAAAAACAAAGTGCAGTGAGCAACCAAATTTTTAATTTCTGGTTATTAGTATATTTTGAAACATCAGATTTGTAAGCTTTTTTTTAGATGTTGAAAATCTAACAGAGCAACGAGATACGATCAAGATCAGCTGGTAATAATAAACTTTTCAAATTAAAAAAGCAATGCAGAAATGTGTCAATAAATCAGCAAGAAGAAAATGTTGGGAGTACAAATCAGTTATATTATATGCATGAGAGATTGAGAGCTATTGAAACCCACGTCTAAGTGTTAGATGCAACACCAGCCACTCAGGCAACTGTTTTACAAACTCGGAACATACAATCTGCCAATCTGGGTAGCATACACAGCCCTGTAAGCACATGAAGCAGCACGATGAAACAACGCTATAACCAACCCTTTTCACATCAAAACTCACCAGCTGGTCCTGAAAAAACTAAGAGGAGCCGATAAGATGCCCGTCAACCCACACTGACACGCACGAGGTCAAGTAGCAGCAGCAGCAGTGTCGTCGGCGGCCTTGTCCTGCTGGTTCTCGCCGGCCTCGTCGACGGCCATGGGCTCCGGTTCCCGCTCCCGCTCACGGTTTTCATTGGATACCCGCTCCTCACTCTCCACCGGAGCCGGCGTTACCGCGGCCGTGCTAGGGCTGCCTCCTTGCTCGCCCGTCAGGCTCGTCAGGCCGTTCTGCTTCATGTAATTCTCCAGGGGGCGTGTCGCGACTTCGAGGAGGCCCATCATGCTCCCTGGCCGCGGCTGAGAGGCGTGCGGCTCCTGATCGTCACGGGGGGCAGGGTGGAAGTTGAGGTTGAGGTCAATGTGTCCCTTGTTCATTTCGGCCACCTTGTCGAACATGGTCACATCGCCGTCTCGAGTGGTGTCCAGTGTCTGCGGGGATCTTGACAGGCTGCTCCCCTCGGGCTCCTCTCTGTTCGCCCACTGGATCTTCTTGCTCGCCTCGGCTTCCTCGCGCTCAGACTGCCGCTGCTTCTTCCTCATCATCAGTGTCTTGAACCGACGCTTCACCGTCATGCACACGTTGCAGGTGCACGAAGGGTTGTGCTTCGGGCCCTTGCCGCTCGGTGGCTGGATGCACACAATGCATGTGCACCCGGGCCGATGCCGAGGGTGCTTTGTGGTCGTCGCCACTGAGGTTGTACCTTGGTTCCCAACCTCACCGTATACTGCAGCCGTGGCCAAGGCATCAAGGCCGGATCCATCCATTTCAGCGACATTCATCTTCATTCCATAGCTGATGCCCTTTCGCCGCCTCATTTCTGCAGTATCAATATTACTTGTGTTATTAAAACATATTCCCTTTTTCTAAAAAAAAAATCTAGAAACTGATGATATAGTTCACTTGTGCAATTTAATCACTAGACTATCTGTCTCCCTCATAATTCAACCAACTCACAGTTACAATGGCAAAAGTACTGAATTCCACAAAGACCCTTTTCTTATCAAGGTTAGTCAGCTCTCCCTATGTTCTTTCTCACACGTCATGTCCTCGGCACCTTTTAAGTTTTGTTATCAGTCAGGAAATAGAAGAAGAGCATACCTTCATACTGTTGTAGAACAGTTTGCAACTCCTTTGGGGTCAACTCTTCAGGTGCAGAGCAGGAACAGCTGCAAATAAAAAATGAAAGATTAAATGTTCAGATGGCAAGATCAGTACACCATGTTATGGGAAACGGGGAAATATAAATGCTAAAGTAACGAAGGTGAGGCTCTAAGGGGTGTGATAATATATTGATGTTATGAAGTTTTTTAATGTATGGATAATTCTAAAAATTCCAGGATCATGTGTAGCCAATTTTTTTGACTGGCCAATACTGTTAATCAGCTAAACAATATGTTGCATCCGGATGTGATAACCACACCAACATTTCAGAATTTCAGGACTCTCCAACAGATTGATTTGATGAAAGATCATCCAACATACCAACATCGAACCCCAGATAACATTACCTTTTTGGATCCCATGTGTTGTCAGTGCATGTCCATTTAGAGGCAATAATAACGTTAAGAGGCAACCGGCGCCATTTTGAGCAATCATCACACTGGATCCACTGATCTTGTTCCCTACCAATGCAAAATCAGAAATTTGAGAAATTAGCATGCAGCAACCATGAATATATGTTCATGACATCCATTCAGAAGAGAACAAAAACAAATGTGTGTGAAGCTGATTTAATTTGAATGTCACCACATCTCAATTATTTTCCTTTTTGATTTCCACCACTTAAGGTATTCTGTCATGTATTTTAGACAGACGTTAATAAATATGCAGAGTTTATACATCAAACCCCCAACATCTGATTTCCACCACTTAAGGTATTCTGTCATGTATTTTAGACAGACGTTAATAAATGTGCAGAGTTTATACATCAAACCCCCAACATCTTTTCTAGATAGCAAGAACATATTTCCAGTTGAACTAGATGTGGTCTTTCTATGGTTAATGAGGCTAATCTTGTAAGCCATTTCAAAAAGTTTTATGTTAGGGTAAGCCTCTGAAACTGTGTTACATGAAAATATGACTGATCATGTCATTGTGGGATATAAGGTAAGGTTACTGTTCTACAATTACTTAAAAGGAAGCAAAAACTAATGCCATTGTACATCATGTTTAGTGATTCTCTTACCCTGTTGCACGGATGGTGAAAATTGATCTCTTTGCAAAGACAGGGGGTTCCTGCAAGTATCAATTAGGTCAAGGATCATTCAAGTATTTTGCTGGGAACAACGATCTGCCATTTGTACCTCCACAGTTCGGAACAAGAAGAAATAAATGATTAAAAAAACTTACATCATATTCTTCAAATTCATAGTCTTCAATCGTCACAACATTTGGTTTTGCTGTGGGTGCAGGACGCAACAACTCTTGAGCCTCCTCCCAGGTAAGCTTTAGTTCCAAGGCCTCTTCAGCATCCATTAGAAACCTCCTGCTTTTGGAACCAATATTGCGGCTTCTTTTTTGTAAAATTTGCAAAGACCCCTCATCTGGCCTGCTGCCGAATTTGTCTGTCTTAAGCCAACTAACATCCCCGTCAGCTGAGTTGACATGATGATCATATAGAGAGCTTGGATGGAGATCTGCAGCTCCCTTTATTGACTGAAGAAATCCAGGATAACCACTTACTACTGATAAGTTTTCATTTGCACTAGAAAAGAGTGTCTCACTGAGAAGGGAGCCGTTTGCGATAGCTGAAATCTGTGAGTCCTGTGTAATAGACAATATCGAAGTGAAACTGGAGGAAAAACATATAAAAAACAAGCACTTAATAGGTTAGCAGAGAGATTGACGTGAACTTTTAACTCACAGGCAGACTGACAGTATTTGTGGCCTTCCGGAAACCCATAACAAGTTTTCCTCCAGGTTCTATCCGACTAAAGGTCACTGCAGGATACGACCATCAGTAAACATAACAAATCTTTACAGTAAAAAATCACATTCAAAGAATATGGAATAAATGACATAATCACACCCAGCATATATTATACATTTTCTGTATTTTAATTCTTGACGTTCAGACAAGAATAGCTAGATCATTTCTAGTTCAATCTGTTGTCTGAAGCGTCAGCAATTAACAGCCAGAGGTAGTAATAAGGTAAGAAATGATGTGCTGATGCAATAGTGGTGATGCACTGATGTTGGATCATTCTCATGTCCAAGAAAATGAGTTACTAATCACCTGTATCACCAGCTTGTAGTTGCAGGGATTGTATGCATGGTGTAACACCCTCCAAGACGTACATTCTGCTGTTATTATTTGGCCAAAACCTAAACTGAAAATGCCATTCTTTCCCTCTTGCATCTTGAATTGTCAAGGGGCGACCTTCAGGTTGAGAAATCGGAGGGAAATATGCCTACACAGAACACTTAAAATTTCAGGATGAAAGAAGCAACCGAAAACAGGATGCTCTAACCTTAAGTAACTTGCTGCAAATAATGTCAGCATAGTAACACTGCAGACACAGTAGTGTTCCACAACTAGGGTGCAATTCCAGTCGAACAGTAAGTGCAAGATGTCACATGGATCAATTTTGTCTGTGTTTATGTACAAACAAGGTCTAGGATTAGGCTCATCCTGCTAAATGGTTTCCTGTACATGGATACTGAAATTTATAAACAGGAAGCTGAATGAATGTGAAATGTACCTCAGCACAGGCTTTTGGAAGAACAAGGCGCCCTATCCGGCCTGCATCACTAGCACTCAGAACCTTCTCAAATAATGGAACTATTGTGGAATTTGAACTTTGAGGAAAAATATAGTCAAGGAAGACAGAAACTATCATCAAGAACAAAAGGGAATATATACAGGATAATAGAAATTCATCAGCCCCTAATTGAACTATTTTATCTACAAGTAACTAATTGTTAAAAAAATTCCTAAAAAAACTAATTGTTAATAATTAATGTAACAAGGAACATGAAACAATTATCAAGGATACTCTCCAGATATTTGTTGCAGCTCTTGGTCCGTTATTCTTGGCCAATAGCGAGGAAGTAACTGATTGCGGCCCCTTCCCTCAGCAGGTGGTCTCGCAACACGAAGATGTGAAAAAACATCTCTTGTTGGATCAAAAGCAGAACCTTCACCAACCCTTGGTGGTCTTGTCAGAAAATGCCGAGCCCTTTGTGCATGCTGAAAGGGTGATAATGAAGTAGTAAGTTCCCTTCCTTCAGTGATGGATGTCGTTGGTGATAGCACAGGTCTTTCTGCTGTTGAACTAGCTTCCATCTTGCTTCCATTATTAGCAATACCCAAGCTCATGCTGAGACATGCCTCAGAAAGTGATTCACTGGTTGTGCTATCGGTAGCTGGATCTCTACTGTCGTCTCTTCGCACACATTGAGGAGACTCTAATGCGCTTTGAGTCCTGGTTAAGAAAGGCATCCTTCCTATGTCCCCAATGCTAAGAGTCGATTGTTCCCATTTAATCTGCCTTGAACCATTTTCTGTCTCCTTTTGCCTCAACATGCTACTGCTTTGTCCAACCTCGATGTTTCTTACCATGAAAGGGTGATTGTTTTTATTTATAATAGTAATATCATCATTTCTGGAATCCATCATAATAGAGGGTGACTGCTCAAATCTTCTGCCCGGTACTAACTCGTCAGTTTTGCCGAAAATTCGCACATTGCTTTGAGATGGGAAAAGCTTGGGAACCACTTGACCGGAAGCCTGCATAAAAGGTACAGTCAGATGATTTGTAAATGAAAGGAGGAGGATGCGACAAAAGAAACTTACAGATTGAGCTGCTGAATTTTTCATGCAAGTGATACATTGAACTCCTCCCCCATCAAGTAGATCATAAGAGTTCTTGGAAGCAATGCATCCGCAATGGAGACGCTGAAATAGCAAAACATCATTTGAGCACTGTTGCAGTATAGTTTACGCAGGAATTTGCATACAATTGACGAGCACCTCACCTTCCCACAAAATGAGCAATCCCTCCAGCCTGATTCCTTTTGGTGAAATATGTCACAAAAGACAAGCTGCTCATATGCCAACCTATGTACACCAAGAGTAGAAATAGAAAGAGATCAATCCAGGGAATTGAATAGAAAGGCTCTCCTTGGAAGAAAGCTCAAAATGAAGAAAAACTGGACAGAATAATCTGCACTTCAAAGAGATGAATTCTTATTGTTCAGCTGAACATGTATAGTTTGAATCATGAAATACAAAAGGCAAGAAATATTCTGCTTCATGCACAAAACCAATCGTAATTAGAGGTTAAAAAAAACTTTACTAGCGAGCAGCAATTTCATCCCTGAAATCACACTAAACAGTACATAGAGATTTGGTAGACCGACACACGAAACAGTAAGTAACACTCGGTCATCCCTGAAATCAATCCGGTCAGGACTCCAAACTCTCAAAAGGCAATTCGCACAATGACCTGAACATGATGAACTCAAGGTAACAGAACTGTAGACGAAATCTCAACTGAGCCTGAACATGAGGAGGTCTCTCTGAATGAATTGGCATCAAATCGATGCCCACGCAAGCTGCAGTGGGGGCACAGAGTCAACGCGACTTTGAGAAAAAAAAAAATCCTACACGCTCCGCCTGGGCACGGTTTCCGCATAAATCAGTAGTCATGTTTACGGGATTCGTTGCATCCACAAAATCGCCTCACTTTCCCGAGGCACAAAAACAATCGTCTTTTTTTTTTCTTAAAAAAGGGGATACGCACAGTGGCAAACCAATCGACCCACTAGAGAGAAGAAGGAATCATCGTCCATGGGAGGGTCCAAGCACATGAGGGGTAGTACAGGAGCGGCGGGCGAGTAGGACAAGCATAGCGGACAGAGAGGGGAGAAGCCGTACCCGCACTTGTCGCAGAGCAGGGCGAAGCCGCCGGATCGCAGCGGCCATCCCTTCCTCCAGTCCCCTCCCGCCGCAGGCGCCGGCGCGCCGCAGGCCGGGTTCATGCACCTCTTGGCGGCGGCGGCCGTACCAACGACGCCCGCCATGGCCGGCGAGCCAGCTCGGTCCTTCCTCCTCCGATCAAAGCTCAGCTCATCAAACAGACCCTCCTCGAGAGAGAGGAGGGAGGCGGTGGGGGATGCGTAATTTTCAGATGGATGTGGAGGGGCCAACGAACGAAAGAAGGAAAGTGTTGTTGCTGCTGGCGAGGCGATTGGTGTGCATGCGGATGCGGGGTGAAGTTGAAGAAGGGAAGGGAATACCAGCAGCAGTGCGCTGCGTGGTGCGAGTTGTAGTTATTAACGGATTAAACAAAGCGCAGCGGTCGCTCACTCGGAGGAGGTAGTAGATGGATTTATTGTATTTTTCTCTCTGCGCATAAAAAAAAAAGCAGGAGGAGCAAAGTGCTTGGGCCTTTCTCTTTTTTTTTTTGGGGGGGGGGGGGGATGCATGCACGCACGACATGCTTTTTTTGTATAGCGTTTATATGGTGTTTTGAGGCCGCGTTGCTCCCCTCCACGACTCACAACTCTGCCTGGAAGACACCGCCAGAGCAGCCTCGCGTGCCGCAGGCGTGGTACTTTGCTGTCTGCCTCGCCTGAAGCACGGGCATGGTCTGATTCATTGGAAAATCAAGCTAACCTCACAGAATTTTTCGCGAGAGGTACTAGTAGCTGTAGATGTACTACAGGTGCTGTGGTGAACAGGAAATTTCCACGGTTTGGCGTGGCCGCGAAGAAAATAAAAAGAGGGGAGGGAAATCCGCTGCTATAATTGCGTGCCGCATGCATGCCAATGCACAGCAGCCAACAGGACAATCCCTGCGCCGAATAAATCTCCAATTAATTGATTGAATTGAATTGAATGGGTTCGGTCCGGCGGCATCGTATAGCCGCCCGATCCGCCGGGCTCGTAGCTCCCTTACCACGTAACGTAACGTCACATTCAGCTTCTGCTAGAGGCCTTCTTGAAGAACAGAGGAGCTACACTGCACTGCACTGCACTGCACTGCACGGGGGTGAGAGAGAGAGAGAGAGAGAGAGAGAGAGAGAGAGAGGATGGGTGTGGGTGTGTGGCTCGCGGTCGCCGCGACGTGGACGGCGCAACCGGCCTCTCTTTCTTCACGTCGCCGTTCGCTTACGTCGATGAGCTCGCAACAAGTCTCGGCGTGAAGCTGCCGTCAGGCTCGCGTGGTCGCGGCCTGGCGGTCACTGCCTCCTGGGGCCCAAAAGGAACGGGTCGTGGTGGACCCCGCGGGTCAACGTATGGGGTTCTTCTCCAGGAGCTGGTGCTCGCGGCCACGACGAGGGGTTCCCCGACAGCGACAGCTCCGTCTGTCTGTCTATCTCGCGTGGGAGTCACTGAGGGGGACGAATCATCCATTCATCAGCAGCGTTGAAGGAGACATATGGGCGAATGAGTATTTTACGCCTCGCTCGCTCCTCCGCCTAGCTTACCATAGGGACTAGGGAGGAAGCGAAGCTGATTGTGATTGGTCGCCGTGGCATTTGAAGGGACCCGCCATGCCAGCCCCTCTCTCTCTCTCTTTTTCTCTGCGCTTGTGGGTTCAAAATGGTGAGCAACAAGACTCTTCTCGGTTAAAAAACTATTATCCAATAATTTGATCTAATGATTTAGATTTGATAATCAATCACATAACTACTGACCAATAGTTTATCAGTTTTATGAACAATATATGATAAAACTGAACCATCAGTTCGTACACACATACTGCTCGGTGATGCATGAACAATATATTTTGAATGCATGGTTCTCAAAAAAAAAATTCTTTCTAGGAGCGCTATGTTTTCGTCGCGACGTTCTTGTTCGTTCTTTCATACCTTACATCGTCTTTTTCTCGAGGCGAGAGACTGTTCGTCCCCTGTGTACGTTGTGGCTGCAAGGTGCTAAGTCGTCTCTGTTTACAGACTAGCTTGACAACTATATATGTACGACGAAAAAGAAAAGGAAGAACGCAAATTTGACATATATACTAGCATAATATACATGTACGTTGTTCTTTGAATCTGTTTTGAATCTCCATCGATAAACACTGACTGGACGTGATATATATATATATATATATATATATATATATATATATATATATATATATATATATATATATACTTAGTTTTTTCTAAAGCAGACAGGTACTGCAAAAATCAAAAAGCAAGGGTTTGTTGAGCAGGCCCTGCAAGATAATAAGGTTACACGTACGGTCATCAACTTGCAACAAGCCGCCTACAACGATGTCTACATGCCAAAGTTCTGTTCTCTATGCCATACAGTACAGCACTAGTTTGAACGAAGATGATGGTAAGGGCGGTGGTGGTTCGAAGATCCACATCGACCGAGATTTGGACGCCCGAAATTAAAGAAGACCACAGGATCATATCCGATCCACTTTTTCGTGCGTGCGATTGAGATTTCCTTTGACGAGCACTCTTGTATTCAATGCCGAGAAAATGGCGCCTCGCTGCCGCTGGTGTGTGCGCGACGAGGTAGTCATGCCTCGCCACCCGGTTCT
Organism: Eleusine indica; assembly: GCA_030378355.1. Classification (NCBI taxonomy): domain Eukaryota; kingdom Viridiplantae; phylum Streptophyta; class Magnoliopsida; order Poales; family Poaceae; genus Eleusine; species Eleusine indica. The sequence continues at coordinate 48,583,460 of CM059500.1, forward strand.
GCTTCTTGTCGATCTCGTCGCATCGTCTCTGGAGAGCAGGACGAAAATGACGCGACGGAAGTGGGAGCGGTTGGTTGGCAGCTGCGCGGGTTTCTTCAACGTCTCCTCTCCTGACGCGACGGAAAACGAAGCAAGTTAGCATTGCGGACGTCGGCTGGTGAGCACTGAGCTGTGGAGTTTGCACAAATTTTGCTGCTGCTGCTCAAGTTTTTTTTTTTTTTTTTAATCAGCAGAGGTGCTTGCTGATATTGATAGAACGGTCACAACGCTTCACGCCTGCTCGTCTCCCATCTGTCGACTCATCTGTGGGCCTCGAATCTTTTGAGGGAATATACGTCCTCCTGTCAGAACTCATAACATCACCAACACGGTGGCCCGCCGCACTATCCTCGAGACCCTCTCTCAGAGTCAGTACTGGACCCCGTAGTTGGCAACAATGGCCATGAATGTTTGAGTTTCATCCACAAAGAGCGAACAGACGCGAGCCCACGGCGCCGGCAGCACTGGACGCCGGCAAAGCGAATCTCAGGGTGCCCTCCCTCCTCGTTCTCCTCACCCAACCAACCATCAAGAAGCCGTCGCATGCATGCACTCGGCTAGGACCAGCCAGCTCTATCCTCAGCTCGATCGCTTCTGAATCATCCGTCCCTCGTCACCCACTGCCTGCCGCCCGGCCAGCTTTACTATTACTCTGAATCATGCTGTGGAGTGCCTCCAATTACGAGCATCATTTTGCCCGCACCATCTCGTACACGCATCTTGTCATACTGGCTAGCCTGTTACCCTACCCCGGCAGAGCCGTGATTTGCTCTGCTATGTGTGCAAGCAATGATTCTTTCTCTCTCTCTCTCTCTCTCTCTCTCTCTCTCTGAAGCAAAGCAGTGACAAAACGACGCAGATTCTCGTCCAGTTAAGGCTGCAGATGCCTTTCGGAGTAATAGTAAAGCTCGTACTCCTCTTATGGGCTCTTTTTATTCAAAGCATCGAAATGCTACATGTAGTCTCGACTCTGAAGTCTGAACAATAGTATTTACAGAATATGGGTGCCTAAACTGCAGTGACATCGATCCTAATCTTCTCTGTAACTTTCAAACGGAAAAGAAAAAAAAAAGATTTCCAAGAGCCTGTCCTATCTTTTGGTGAATCATAGGCTGACTTTTTCGCTTAGCTTCACCGATGCGATGCTTCTCAGTTTTAGCTCTTATGCTTACTCCATACAGGGCTTTGCTATTTCAGATATCTGCGTGGTCGACAGGACGCTGTTGATTTGTTGTTTCTTGGCTCTCCAAGGGCATGTACTGAGCCATAATCGCGCGAATCTCTGAATCCATGTAACTCTGAGAGTACAAGATATCAAATCATGAGTTAGCTGAAAGATGGGGAAGTTGTAAGAAAAAAAAAACGTGAATCCACTAAGAGAAGTTGAAGGGAATGCTGTTTTACCCGTAGCCTATATTTGTACACGGCATATGCTCCTGCTCCAGCCAAGGCGAGGCCAAAGAAAATAACCCATAGGAAGCCCCAACCCACTGACGACGCAGTAGAAACTTTGCCTGCAGCATTTGGAAAGCAAATTGTACATCATCAACTAACTATGTTGGGATAATAACACCCAAAGAATAGAAACTTGGATTGTTTGTCCATTCGAGGGTACTGAGGTCCAGATTACAGATATTCAGAAAACTGAAAAAGTTTCAGGCTAGATGACTCACTTATGCAAGTGTCATGTTCTCTGATGTATAACATGTTGTTGCCACCACAGCTGCACTCGTAGCTTCCCCATGTATTCTCGCAAGCACAATTGCTGCACTGGCAGAAGAGGTTCTCTTTACATTCATCGATATCTGCAGGTACCAAGTAGAAAAGAAGGAATTCTTAAGCTCAAATTGTTCAAACTTAAAGCCATCGTTGTGTTTGATAATAATTGTTTTTCTAGGATAAATTTATTTAACAAAGTTCGTTAGCACAAACAGAACTTTAGCATTCTTTTAGAAAAAAATGGCACCTAGTTTTCTAGTATAAACTATGCTAGACTATAGTGACATATGAGCACATATATGAAGAACAAAAATTTCCCAAAAGGATACAAAACGAGTGTAGGAGTGATGTTTTCTAGGAGTGATACCTTTACAACTATGTACACCATCACCCCTGAAACCTGGTGGACACTTGCAGCCTTGAGATTCTTCATTCTGTAGAAGCTTCAGAATTGGTTATGTGCTTCAAACAACAGCCACTAGCAAACTACAAAGTACGTTCTTCATTTTGCTTTTTAACCTCACCTAGTCTCCAGGTATTAGGTGTTGCAAATTATTCTGCTTTATCAATGAAATAGGCACTGTGTCGTGCCGATTCGTTCAAAAAAAAAAAAAAAAGTAGAAGACCCTGTATCCTGTAAAAGGGTCTCTTACCGAGCAGGCTGAAACTGTCTTCCCATTCTTAGTCTCCTTCCAGCAGCCCCCATTGTTGATTTGGCACCTACCGACACCGGAAGCTGCAAAACCAATCCCATTAGTATAATTTATGAAAGAAGTAGATTATAATGTGAACTGTAAGGAAATAGATGGTGCCAACAGAACTTCAAGAAGTAAAATGTGAAAGTACCTTCACAGTTGGTGTAACCATCTCCAGCAAACTTCACACCATTGACAATAGGGCATTCACAAACACGACCCCGGAAGGTATCCTAGAATATAAACACCAATATATTAGAAAAAGTGTACTTCTCAGGAACAATTATGATTAATATAGATGACAGTATTAGTAGCATTTTGCTCCCCAGTAAATTGCACCTTGCATGCAGTAACATTGCCAGCCTTATGTAACCAGCAACCTCCATTGTTCTCCAAACATTCATTTGTCTCGATATCTGCAAATGGGAGTAACCGCCCTCCCACAAAAGGAATGCAGAATTAGAAGAAGTCCAAAGCGCATTTATGTAACCAAAAAAAAAACGAGGCATAGCTAACAAACCTTCACGCAAGCAGACATCAGGTTCAGTTGTCTCCTCAAATCCTGAGCATACTGCTTTCAGAACAGAACTTTTCTCCAGCTTACCTAAAGGGAAGGTTAAATTTTTTGTTTTACACAAACAGCGTTGAGCACTATAAGAAACACTGCACGCTACTGTATGATACTAGCCACACCTCTGTATTGTCGGTTATTAACGACAAGAGTAGGCAGTATAGTGACATCGCCTCGAGAACCACGACCTATCTGAAGGATAAAAGGCAGAAATGTTAGCCATCAATTAACTAAGGAAATGAATGGACATTCCTACAAGATGAAAGTATAATGGTTTATCTTACTTGGGCATCCTGTTCTGCTTTGAGGACTAGATTTTCTTTATCAGCGTCAGGATCTCCAACGCACTTGTTGATTTTCTCAAGCTCCAATCCTGTAAAGACAGCAGGATGATAAATGCTCTAAAATTTGGCGAGGTGAGTTTCGTCCGAATCCAAACGTAGCCATAGTGAAAATCCATCGATCTAAACGGCAAAAGAAAAAGAATTCATGAACAAAGTTAGTAAGACCCACCGAGTGACTTAATTACACCATTAGCACATTCGCGGTTGTATTTCTTCTCCTTCATTGGGCACCTAACTGCAAAGTCATGCACATAATCCCACCACATCCATGGTTTGCGACTTTCATTGGCAACTTTGAACACACAAATTTGAATCAGGTTCTGAAGCACAACATCTTTGCCATCATATCCCGTGCTGAAATCCTGTTCTGGGTCTGGTGCACAGTATCTCCCATGATTGATACATTGTGACTTGCATTGTTTGCTCAACACAAAGGCTTCTGGACAATACCACGTAATATAATGAGGAGTAAATTGGGTGTAACCCCTCTTCTCAAGCACTTGAGCTATCGCCCTGAAGCTCCTCACAAAGTTCATTTGCATGTCGCATTTAGCACCGCATTCGTCATTGCTGTTTGTCCAGAATTCATACTCCACGCGCTCATCAGGATGGGGCAGAGACTCCCTCCAGTCCAGAAGGACATTTACCATATCTCCATTTTCCAATGCTTTCCTAAGATCATCACCAGATCTCTTTGAAATAAGTGCTGAAGGAATAGTGATGTTCTCTAAGTGCTCTGTGCCACTAGACTCTGGAGTATCCATTGTGATCAAAGGCTCCACTCTGTCGTCAGCAACAAGAACTGCTGCGGCTCCAGAATTTTGTGCATTCCATCCCTTGGTTGTGAAGTAGCAGTCTGGACATCAGAAAGGATAATTTGTTACAAATAGTTTGACAGTGGGATAGTTATCTAAGAAACAGAATAAGGAAAATCAATGTCAAAATGACCTAATTACATACTTTTCACAGATCGTACTAATGCAATATTAATACTGTCACTTTCCTGAAAGATGCGGACAATATACTACTAGTACTTACTTTCTTGCTCATGTGTTTTCACATTGTACTATGATTCACGTTCAGTTCCTATAGACAGGCAGACAATCGAGCCAAAGTAACATTTTAGTAAGTCTATTTTTTCTTTTAAAAAATTATTAAGTCGTAGAGATGACAAAAGAAATGAATATACATAATGTCAATAATTAATGGTGGATTTTAAGGACACGCCTCGCTAAAGACTTTTTGTTGCAAATAAGGAAGAGAAGCAACCTCTAGAGACACAACCAGAACTCCAGAAGAATCATAGAACTAAAGAATTAGGACTAGCAAAGGCCCAAAATAGATTTCCTGACTCACTCAAGGCACGGCGACTCCAGAAAAAGCATACCTACATCTTTCTCTAAACGGACTGTAGGTCTAGGTCTACAGAATTACATTACGTACCAAGTCCTAGTTGGGAATAAATTACGTTGTGAATAACGCATATTGTACCAATTGGAGAATGGAAGGAAAGACCCAACCAATCGTTTCTGCATTGAACGTGTGAGGACTACTGAAAATGCTTTTTCATGCAACTCTCTGACAGAGTTATTTTGAATCCCGTGACAAAGTTTTAAGTCCCCCCAAGAACAGAGTACAGACTGAATCGGCAAACAGACATTTGGATGCAAATTCAAAACGTTCAGCACCTTAAATGGGCTATTACCGCTCATTTTTAATGTGGCAAGAGTGGGAGTGAAAGTTCGTTAAAGATTTCAAGAACCGAGGAGCACTCACCACCGCGATCGACGAGCAGGAAGACGGGGAGGCCGCCGGGCTTGGGCTTGAATGAGAGATCGAAGTCGTCGAACTGCTTGCAGGCCTTCCTGTTGGCCTTGGGGTAGACGACGACGCCGTGCATGGTGCCCCCGTACTGCGGCATGCCGAAGTTGCCGATGGCGCACTCGTAGACGCCCCGGAGCGCCGCCGGCGACGTCACCCGCAGGCTGTTCTTCTCCACCACGAACCGCGCCGTCGCCGCCGGCCACCGCGCCGTGAGCGCCAGCGCCAGCAGCAGCGCGCAACACCACGACGCCGCCCGCCGCTCCATCATCGATCCTGCTTCCTCTGCCCGACCCGAGCTCGCCAATGATCAGCAAGAACAAGAGAAGAAATTAAGATGGGTTCTTGGATCAGGCAGGACACTGATCGAGTCAGACACCGATGATCAAGGATCGCCCTTTCCTTGCGATTTGGGTCTGAAGAGAAAAGAGAGACGGTGGCTTGTTGGCAAGAAAGGCGAGGCTTTTGCGGGAGCCGGGCGCAACACGGAGGCGAGCGAAGGAACCTGCCCCGTCCCCGAAGGGTTTGATTTTGACCGGACCGAGAGCAGTGAGATGGAGGGATCTGGAGGGAGACGTGGCGCGGGAGGGAGCCCGCCTTGGAACGCTTCCTAGGCAGAGCCTGATCGATCCTCTGCTTTCTTTGCCTCGTCTCTGTCGTTAATTAATTGTTTTATATCGGGTCGAGGAAAGGATTTCGGGGTGAGGTCATGCACTGCACCGTTCGTCGCAAATAGCGTGGGGTTTCAGGAGCCCGGCGCCTTTACGTTTGGCAGCAGCTTGGAGAGTTCAATGGACAACGCCATCAGCAGCTTTGTCTCATTTAGAGCAGGCAGTGCAATCGAATTCATAACAGTCAGCACTCAGCTCTGCAGGGCTGTTGCGATGTTCAGGAGGTTTATAAGCGATCATTTTGTCCACATGGGCATACATTATACGCAAAAAAAAAAATCATTACCAATGGTTCCAATCATGATATAAATGCTGGTGTCTAATTTGCACATCAATTGTATCTGCAGAAGCCAAATAACTATTCAGGCGTCTGCTGAAATGTTAACAAAGGCATAAAACCCTAAAAGCAAGCACCTCACATTTTAATTAGCGACACTCCATAAAAAAAAACCACCTACTTTACAGCACACAGATACCTTTGCACAACGTCAAATGAATTTTTTTTAAAGAAGAAGTCTTGTGAAAACGACATGATTCAATATCATAAGCCTGGGCGATGTGACAGCAGATCAATTTGTACGCTCGTCATGAGCAAGGATCCACAGCAGAACCCAAGTCTGGAAACACATGCACCTTAGATCAATAATTATCAAATTTAACACAGCTGAACACAAGACAGCTTCTCTGTGATGAGAAAGAGTCACATGATCCCTCCCCTTGTGAGGATTACATGCAAAAGAAACACCTACATCTGAATAATATCAAACAAGGAAACACGAGGGTCTTATATTATTTGCTGAGTCATCCAAGTTCTCTCCACTCTGGAATCATCTCGGAAAAATCCATGTATCAAAAGTTGCAGCCTCTTTGAGCCTGGAGACTCATGCCTCTTGTTCAGGCTTCTCGAAGAAAGTTTTCTTGATCCAGTCAAACGGCTGCAAAAGAACCAAAAAGATATTCAGAACATGGGAGAGATAAACAGCAATTCTCTTGCATGACAGAAGAAAATACATCAACAAATGAATCCGGGATTTCTTTTAGTGTAAAAACTTAAAAAGCAACAACGGTCTACACGGTAATGCCCTCATATGATTAAATGATCGGTTAAGGGAATGGCCATGATTGAGTAAACTTAAGTAGTTGTTCGCTAAACAGGATAGAACCAAGATTCGCAAATGCAACAGCAATCTTCTTCATTCTAAAATCCTCCATTTAGGAAGCGGCTGAGCACTTGGGCCATTAGCAGCACCCCTCCCCCCCCCCCCCCCCCCCCCGCCCCCAGGATTAGGAAGTCATGCTTAATCATGAGGAATCCTCAGCTAAATGACAGCACAAACAAATAATAAAACAGTATCAATGGTCCTTAGGTTAACTGATTTGATGAAGGGTCTTTTTACCCCCATAAGACCAGAGTTTCTTGTTGCTCCAAAAGTAGTACAGGATTTCATAATTATAATGCTTACAGAAGCTCCTCAGGAAGATATACACGATATACATGGCCTTAGAAAGAATTACAGGCGAGCAGATAAGAGGCATTCAGCAGAAAACAACACATAACAAGGTGAATATGTAAGAAGATGGCACCGAATATGTAAATAAACTGCTATGTGATTGGATCCATATATTTTGCAAAATTCCGGTGACATGTAGCATTAGGAACCGAATTGTGTTGTGGTAACTATAAAACTGTGCTTCCACCAAACTAGCTGCTATCACAGGTCTACTAAATCTTGGCCAAATATTATGTTTGCATGAAAATGATAGATTAGCAGCTCTATGTCCATTTCAACATTTGTCCTGGCCTATTTATTGCAGTATGTTCCGATTCCTAAGACACCTTTAACATACAGATTCCAAGAGGTAAATCTTGTAACCTATGTCATCACATGCCCACTCAGCCTCCCCCAACTGTCGATTCTACTTATATTCTAGATCCAGGGAGCAAGTTTGTCAGCGCAGTCAACATTTAGATAATTCCCTCGAAACGGCAGCGGACAATCTACTCGTCTCTCAGATCGCGGATCCTTGAGACCGATCTAACATACGGCAGATCCGGACTAACAACGAGCACACAAGTATATCACAGATCCAATCGATAACAATCAAACCCTAACACCGTGTACACAACAAACAAACCCACGGTTGAGGCGACGGATTCGCAGACACACATGGCACAGAGAAAAATAACTGCGATTCGGCGACAGATACGAGATGTAGTTGACCCTAACCTGGACGAGGTAGATGGCTGCAGTGCCGGCGAAGACGCCCCAGGTGGCGGCGGCAACGATGTCGGTGGATTGTGGGCGGCTGCGGGGAGAGAGGAAGCGGAAGAGACCGGAGCTCGACGCCGGGAGAGCCATCGCCGCCGCTAATCTCGCTTCACCCTTCGCGTGGCGTCCTCTCTTCTCTCAATCGACAGCAGTTGAAGGTGACGATGAAGGAAGAGACGAGATGGGAACTTAATTTTGTTGGTGCAGGTGGGTCTTAATGGGCCTGCAAAAAGACATGTTTAGGAAGAATTCAGGAGCCCATAATTAGGCCCATGGATTTACTAGCATTGTGTCGCGTGCCAAATGCGACAGCCCATACTGGGCCGAGCGTTGCCATATTTCCGCAGCTTCGCAGATTCAGCCCACCCCAAAAAATTGAGAAATTCCTTTCTCCTCTCAAGGACGATGGCACCGCCTTTCGTCGAGATATGCTTCAGATGTTTGGAGTTGTAGATTACAAATCAGAAGTCACACGAAGTAGAAACACTTGACCTGTTAACCGTGGCAGGTGGTTTTATTCTACACGTAAAATCTGTCGACCTACAAAGCATATGTCGTTTGTGAATAAAGAAGTACTGCACATCAGTATCACATATCTATACATATCCATACCATACTTGTGGATTCAGTGACAGGAAGTACATAAAGATAACTGCCAGTATGCATTACTTGGCTTTTTTTTTTTTAGAAAAGGTATACATTGCTTGGAACATGCTTGCAACTTTATGAAACTAACACATGCTTAGAAAGTTTAGTATGTTTAGAATTGATGAACAGTTGATCACACTCAAAAGGATCCAAGCTAAAGCACTCTAACTACACTTAGCAATGCACTCTGTGTGTGCTGAAGGTTCTGTGAACATTTTCAGTCTCTTAGAAACTTTCAACCGAAAGATCGAGCTTATCTCGAGACTTTTTGTCCTCTTCAGTGGTAAAGCCTTGCTAGTAGATGCATCTTTTTCGTTTTCAATATGTATGTAGAATACGCCAAGGGAAAAAGCAATAGGTACTTTTCTCGTTCACAAAGTTTAATTGTTAAGAAACATGGATGTAAACCAGATGACTTGAGAACTCAGAGCTCGCTATTTCGTCTTGAAGTTTTCTTCGCCTTTATCCCATGCTTATCACCCAGAGCTAGAGAATTAACTCAATTTTATTAATCACAAGAGAACTTTATTTTATAAAATACTGAGATATAATCTAACCAAACTAACCTGTCGTATGTAGGGTCCATCCATGCACGTGCTTTCTTCACTCGTTGTTGAATTGATCAAAGCTATAGCTAGACCAGTACATATATGACCTCATTAGTTAACTATATATAATGCCGACTTCAATCCTAATATATCCTATATATAGTAAAGTGACTAGTAACCATTGAAGAAGTAGCAGATGCGAAACCCCCAGTTTTCTGCGATTGTTGGCTGCAAATTTCCTAATCTGTCCAATCGTGTGCAAAAACTAACCCGTTCAGGTCTAATCCTAGTCACTGATGACAAATAAATTCAGTGTACTTATGCTCTCAAATCACAATTCTAGCTACCTTGATACTTAGTGGTTATGGTCGTCCCAAAAAAATATACATATATATACGTTTAATTTATATTCCATGTAGCTTGTTGCTGTAGTCCTCCTAGGAATTCTTATGGTGCCCTTAATAATCTAGGATGGAAAGAACACTATTGTTTCCTCTCTCAATGGCTCCATGTATGCTTGTGTCGATCGAGTTGGGAGCCAACCATTTGCCCTCTGCATTAAACATTGTCATCTAAAAAAAAACTACGCTATACAAAGTGCTAGTCAAAGTTTTTGGAGTGTGAAAGACTTGGAAGTGGGCAGGAATGACCAATATTGAAGTTGCCTTGACAGTAACATGGCCAAGAAAAGTTTTCCTGAGTTTTGTTGTCGCAAGGTTCCAACGTGGATCTCCATTGGTCCAACCTAGCATCGATGTAGAAAGAACCTAGTGGTTACCCGACTAGTGACAGGCATGTACTAAAGTAGCTTAAAAAGAGATCCACAAAACCGGAGTATAGTAAGTACTAACCCTACCAAACCATGCATGTATACTGGATTTAGTTAATCAGTTCAGTGCATGCGGCTAGCTAAAGTATATACAGCATTCTGAATCTTGGTAGGAATTTACATGCATCATTTTATTTGAGATTCGACCATGCACTAGACATAATTACCATAGGCGCGACGGACAAAGCTGCATTTTGATGCACTCGGATTTCACAGCGCTAACTTCACCACTCCAAAAGTGATAGTTATATATAACAATCTCTTGTAATAATATGCCCCTTAAGATGTGTGCAACAGACATAACCCACAAATATATAACGCTGATTAGAAACTTGCCTACTTTTCATAAGCTCACAAGTGCATCTTTATTATGTGTTTGAGCACAAGTAATGGACACCATCCCCTTTGCTTTCAATCAAAATTTTTGTTTATATATATATATATATATATATGTGTGTGTGTGTGTTGATGAGCAAATACATTCCACACAATTTCAGCTTGTGCTGATGATGAATCCTTATTAATTAGTAATTTATAAGTGTTGTTCAGTTCTGAAGAATTAAATTGTTATACATACTGCAAATTGGGACGAGAGCACAGTTTCATAGTCATATATATGTACATTAAATATCATCTGTACAAAAGCACAACTTAAGGCCTTACAAAAGTACAAACCGCTATTATATTTGACACCCTTTCTATACCAGCATGCAGCACATAGACTTCTTACATACCGCTACACACACATACATGTGGACATATATCTATTCACACCCATTACATCGCGCACTAGCTACTAGCAATAATAGTAGTATATCCGTCATGAGACTTGAGAGGCGATGCATGCATGCATGTTATTATTTGCGATTATGCATGCATGCTGCAGGCTTTGTCATCAGGGATCGAAGCCGAACTGAAACGAGTCGTCATCGATGCCATTCCCAAAGGACGACCCATTAAACGATGATCCTGTCATGAACCCGCCGAGGCTGCTGGTAGGAGACGAGGGGAAGCTGCCTGTGTCAATGCCGCCACCGAAGACTCCTGATGATGATGGCCAGTAGTACTCCGGAGCCGACCCCACGGTGGTGGTCCTCCCGTTTGATGATCCCACTACCACGTCGTCCAGCAGCCCGGCCCCAGAGTAATACGAGATCGCCTCCTCGCTGCCGCAGCGATCCTGCTGATGCGCCGGCGCCGCCGCCGGCAGCGAGGTGCTGATGTAGCTGCCGGCGAAGCGAGAAAGCGTCGTCGTCATCGGATCAACGGCGGCTTGTTGGCGATGAGGAGGAATAACAGCGCTCGTTGTTGTGGTGGATGATCCGAAGCAGATGAAGCTTGCGCCGTTGGGCGGAGCAGCGGCGGCCTCAATGACGAACGGCACCGTGGAGGGGTCCCGGCAGGTGTGGTGGCCGAAGTAGTTGATGGTGTACTCCAACGGGTTGGTGTCCGAGACCTGAACGTGCTTCCTGGCCTTGCACCCTTGGTCTGGCATGTGAGTGCACCTGTAATAGCTCCTGTGTACATATAGTAGGGACCCAAGTAAAAAGAGAGACCAGTGTCCAACCCTTGTGGTAAAGCATGTGTCGACCTCATTCAAGTGTCAACACGTGGCTCTGTTGTTAAGTGTTTTTTACTGTAGTATTTTGTCAGTTTGAGCAATAAACAGCAACTAGTGCTATACTGCTATGTATAGAAGCACCATATGTAGTACTCAATGAATTAAATCACACATGAGGATATGGTCCAAAGCTTTATATACAATGCTTTCTAATTAACTACTGACTAACCAGTTGCAATTATTGTTTGGTGATATGTGCGCCCTTTTGTTTCTTTTTACTATCAAGCTATAGGCAGATATAGCGCATTTCGTCCATCCCCCTTTTGGCTTCAATGATTTGGTCATCACACAATCCCTCTACGATACGATAGCACATGACATAGATGTCCTTTTTGTAGCTTCAGAAGCTAATAATGCCATATCTGATAACAAAACATATATATACCTCGAGTTTTCAGAGCCCTGGATATTCTTTTGCCCGTACTTTCGCCATGCGTGGCCATCTTCCAGCTTGGTAGTAGTGACCGACTCTAGGAAAGGGCTCAGTGTTCTGCGATGCACCATATAGACAGGTTAAATTTGCCAGTAGTTCTATTTCCAGCAGTCAGATAAGATATTGAACCTTTCTGCCCTATCAATGGAACGAAAAGAAAGGGCTCAGTGTTCTGGGATGCACCATGCATGTACAGGTTAAATTTGCCCAGTGAAATGATTCTATTTGTAGCAGTCAGAAAAGACATTGAACCTTTCTGCCCTATCATTAGTACGAAAAGTTGAACCCAACTTGTCACTGCTAGACTTAGACTAGCTACTAATTAAGAACCTGTAAAATTGCTAACGAAGGTAATCATACATAGCGCGATATACTAATCCATGTTGTTATCGAGCTGCTAGCTAGTTGCGCAGTTAATAATTGAGGGTTTTCGTTTAGCTTTCTTATTAATTCACCTTCTCCTGAAGGAGCTGCTGCTGCTCCGGCGGATCGGCCCGGCCACCGCCGCGCCTTTCTTCCTCCTCCCGCCCGATCCGCGGGCTCCCGGCGACGACGCCCTGCCGTCGCCGCCGCCTCCATCGGTGGTCAGCGCCGACAGCGTGCTGGTCACGCTGGTCATCATCCCTTCCATCAGCTCCCTCGTGGCCGCCCACGGCGGCGTGGGATAGCCTTCAATCACGGTCTGGAGCATCACCGCGCGCTCGCGCAAGTTGTGCAGGTTCTCCGTCATCATCGCCCGCGCCGCCGCCGGGGAGCGGTCGCCGATGCTGCCACTGCCGGAACCAGCTGAAGATGTCATGGTTGGTGGTAGTAGCCACTAGTATAGCTACTACCTAGTAGGCTAGTACTGTAACTATAGCTTAGAAGTAGAGCTAGCAAGAAGCATCTACAGCTACAGGAGAGGTGCATGCATGTCCACCTGCTGCCTGCTGCCCGTAGCTATAGCTAGAGCGATAGGGTCGCCGACCGGGTGCAGGTGCCGCTGGTTTTTATTGGTGCGCGGCGTGGGAAGTTGGGAGGAAAAAGGAGGGGAGAGGACGACGGCGAAAGAGAGGGGCGGAGGAAGTGGCGTGGAAGAACATGCGGGCATATGCGGGCCCCACCTGATCGATCTGATGGTCATGTCGCACTATGCGCCAGGGCGACGGACGGAAGCTGGTCGTCAGCGCCGTGACACGCCCCTGTGATGTCAGGAACGGCCGCCTCGTGGTCACGGGGTTAGAGCTCAGTGCGATCCCCTTGTAGTAAAATAACAGGAGATGATTGATAATTCTCAGAAAACTTGCAAGAAGAGAACGAAATGCAATTGTTCACTATCAGCATCCATCCATATGAGTATTTGAGTATGAAATGCAATTGCGCGTCTTCAGTATCAGCGTCCATCCATATGAGTATTTGAGTATAGCAACATGGTTCCAAATAATGGGGATTATATATTAGCCATTTTTTTTTGGGGGTACTACATGCATGTTTACGTGCAACACTAGCTAGGTGGTGATGTGGCCCAACTGTAACCAAGGACTTCAAATGTTTGTATATATATATGATGGCGTGCTTAGTTTTGTAAGACTAATACTGTAAGTTTTTCTTCCCTTTAATATATTTTACTTTCCTGTAACGAATAACCATGCACCAGCTTAAGGCAATTGGTAGATATAAACAGATTGAGTCAGCTATGACATCAACATTACTGCAACTGAATTGATGCATACTTGTAGTTGCCATGTGTGATATATATAAGCACCATGTTGGCACTAAGAATTCTGAACTATCATGCAGTGAAGAGTTGGCGAGAAATAGCAAGTAAAAGAATACAAATATAGCTTTTTGTTCTGCAGTTGTACATGCATGTCATCTGGCTCGGGATTGTGGATATATAGCCGACACACTGTTTTAGAGAACTAATAAATTCTCCCTCCAAGGGAAAAATCCACGCCTCTGATGCGCAACTTGCACACCATGCAATGCAACAGACGACTGTCCGAGGGGAGAGCATCTGTCACTACAACCACTCCCTCCAAAAGAAAATTGTCTTACTAAAACATTTGCATCTAGGCTTGACTGGTCTTCGCACTGACACATCCTTGATGGAAACACGGAGAACCAGTTTAGAAATTACGAAAAGAGACCCACAAGTTTTTGTCTCTTTCATATGTGGGGAAGCCATGTCTACGTCGTCCACGTAAGTACACTCATCGAGAACATCACACATTCATCACAGCGAAAATGGCTAAACGGACGAAAAGTAAATGCTGAATTGACGCGTTGTCTGTCACTTGTCAGACTCGGATAACCAAAGAAATACAAAGCATGTCCACATACTGAGCGTATTCAGATACCGAAACAACTACAGTAACACAAACTAGACATGCAGTTAACACCTGGGTGAACGTCCAGGAGATTACCAACAAATGACCCCCCCCCCCCCCTCCCCCCAAAAAAAAAATAAATAAAAAAGACAACACTCTGCAGATGACAACGGCAATTATACTTCAGAATGCACACTAGCTTGGCCACAAATGATCTGAAATCGACCTTTCAATTAGTAACCTACATGTGGCACCGTTCATGAGCATGTCCACCTTAAATACACATGCTTCTGAACAATATCCAGCAGCCTCTGTTTCACGTAAATATTCCTACTGTAAATTGCAACTTTCCTGGCTACACGGTGGGGCCCCAAGAGCATCCTACAAGTAGATCCTCATGACGCAGGACCACACAAACCAAATACATCCTTCCATCCACCTATAATAATTGTAGCATCTCTTCTGTATTCTGAAGATGATTTAGAGCTGGGTCTGCAATGATATTCCCTCAAAGAAAAATTGATATAGTGCTGGTTCGAGGCTTTGATTCACCTTCTGAATCCGTACCAGAGGAGAAGCTATCTGCTAACTTACTGATGGTTTTCATGTTGCTGCATAAATTGCCTTTTTTCAGCAGCTAACCCAGCTGCAACAGAAGGAGGTAAACTTCTCAAGCTATCATTATAATCTTGATTCGCATGTTCTGGGGGTTGATCAGGTGCCGCCATTGGAAATAACGTCTCAACATCCTTAAGTGTCAAAACAGGTTCATCTTTGAAGTTTTTGGATTTGCGGTTTATCGTAGAGCAAACAGCTCTGCTCCTGTTCAGTTTGTATATACTCTCTTCTATTGTTTTTTTCACCTGGAGGCAAATAATGCATTATAATTTCTTTCAAAAACAAATCCAAATAAAAAATAGCAGGATGTAGTGCTTACTGTAAAACGATGAACAAATGTGCTCTTGTCTTGCCCAACTCTATGGATCCTGCTTATAGCCTGAGCTTCAGCTGCAGGGTTCAGTAATGGCTCCACCAGAATGACATGTTGTGCTTCCAGTAGATTGAGACCATTTGCTCCATGCTGTATGAGCATCAGCAGTACTTGAACAGTTTTGGCCACTGTCCCTTTTACTTCCCTTCCATTTAAACAGCTTCTCTGGCCTTTGAATTGGGAGAGTGCTGCCTGTGATTTTCTGAAGAGGAATGAATTTCAAGAAGTTATTGCATTGCTTAGAATGTTAAAGCATGTAGAAAAGTACTGTTTGATATATAGCCATCAACAAAACTTCACAAAATACAGATATCCAGTTTCAGACAACGCAAAAGGAATTCCATGCCCCTCTTATAATTATCTCACCTTCCTCCTTTCATGCGGACGTAAGAAATATTGTTAGTAGTTAGGGAGTGCTCTAATAGATCAAGTACATCATTCCAACTTGAGAAAACAAGAACTTTCGCTGTTGCATCATTTGAAGTGATTTTCAAGATTCTTCTTGTGATAGCTTCAACCTTCATCAGAAAAAGGACCAAACTGTTATTATTGCACCAAACATCATATAATAACACACAAAAAAAAAGTTGAGCTGATAGAGTCTGCTTAAGTATATGGCCAATGTTTTTTCCTCCAATATTTGACGTAAAAGTGCATTCATTTTGTAAAGAACGTGTATTTGAATAATAACATTTTTTTTAAACGTAAAATAATAACATTTTTTTTAAATGTACAATAATAACATTTTGACAAAGAAACTTGAGAATAGAGTCACATTTTCCCATCATATGGGATTATATGACTAAGTACATACTTGCCCATGACACATAGGTCCTACTTTTCAAATGTAGGACAGTTAGAAAAATTAACAAGGAGATCGAATGTTACCTTTGTCCCATATGACCCTTGAACAGGAATAGTGCTTTCTGCCAAGTCTTCGGTGACCTTATCAGCTTTATCACTATGTTTCTCAGCTACAAAAGCAACATTCTCAAGATCTGTACGTTGACGACATGTAGGGCACATAATCCAATTTTTACGCTTCCCAAATGGTGTTGCAGATTGTTCTGTCATGGAAAGACAACCTGGGAAAGGAGATAAACAAGGGATGTCAGGAATCTAACATGTATCACATGAACAATCAACTGGCATTAATATCCAATTGTTCATCCTAATGTTAGATAAGCACTATACTTATCAAAAGGGCAGACTGCCAAAGCCAATTCCACAGCACCACAATCAAGCAGGCATTTTATACAGCCAACAGTAGAAACCATTAATGTTACTTTATTCCTAAAAAACACATTAAGATTGCTTTTCCTCAGCTGAAGTAGGTTTGAACATTGTTTCAAAAATATAATTTGCTTATAATTTTGAAGACAAAATTCGCAAGGCACTCACACTTGCAGCAAACGAAATGACCACACTGGAACACCATCTTCTGGTCAAAAAATTTCTCATGACATATTGGGCAGGGTTCATGGCTCATGTCAGAAAAGATTTGCCCTGTGGCAGGAAATGAAGTAGCCATATCAACAGCATTGCCCCCCTCATGTGAGGATTCACCATATTTGTACAGTGGTTTCTTGTTACATTGTGCCAATCCCTGAAAGGAAGTACAAATGAGATCAGTACTCATGGAACAATACTAACAAAAAAGGCTTCAAAAACATAGTAATTAACAAGGAGTCATGCACGAAGAACAAGACTTCATAACAAAGATAATAAGATGACACTTGCACAAGTAAACAATCAGTTAACATCTAAAGATACTATCAGGGATTATATTCGGAAACAAAGGAAGTACTCAAATTGTAGACCAAAATGTAAAGTTCCAAAGCTGAACTTTACAGGCAGCTTTGGCATACCTGCAAGTACCGGAGTTGACCTCTTATACGAGCCAAAGATGACAGTGATACAAATTTGTCACTTGTAAACTGAACATTGTATGGTATGAGCTCTTCTCTGGTAACAACATTGACCTCACTAGGTTCATCATCTTTCTCTTTGAGCTTCATTCTTGAGATAGACATCTTGAGCTCATCATGGGCACGCAATAATTGGTTTTGAGCAATTGACAAAAATCTTGCTTGGGAAAACTCCTTGCGCATAGCCTAAATTATCATGGTCAAATTTATTATTTACTATAGCAATAACCAGCTTGGGACATGTCAGAAATTGACAGTGTCAAAGAGAATGTCATATACACATTATTTACCTCAAAAAGAAGTAGATGCTTTTTAGCAGCTACATCATATTGTCTTCCCAGTAGTGTTTTTGAGTGATTCCGGATAACCCTTAATGCAGTCTCGGTTCGAGAAGGATGCCTGTAGACCTGTAGACATTGAAAGTATAAAGAGAAAAATAGTGTGATAGAGAAAGAGAGGCAGGCAACAGTTATTTAACTATACTATATGCAGAAAAAGAAGGGTGGAACACACCTGTGTGTTTTCTCGAGCTGACCTTGGATTATTGTTGGTGTCACCAGGTTCAGATCCCTCATTCGTTCTTTTATTACGGAAGAAATGATTCAACTCATATTTTCGCTTTTGTAAATCTTGTGCTTCTTCTACTGAGTCAATAACAGAATCAGTGTTTGATTTCCTAACAACAAATAGCCGTGCTTCATATCTCTAGAAGAAACAATAAAGATAAAATAATGAATTGTCATTTCCATTAGACACAATACCACAACGAGCACTAGTGCATATAACTACCTGAAAGAGTTCATCTACTTCACACTGGATACATAAAGACCCAGTGCCATCATAGCATTTTGGACAATATCGTTGACCCTCTACATCCTCATCCCTTGGGTTATCCATTGTTTTGTCAACTTCCAAAATTCTATCCATCAGCTGTTGCCTTGAATTTTGCAGGGAATCAATATCAGATTGAATTGCATATTTTAAGCCAGCAATAGTCTTAACCCTGTGAAAGAGAACAAAACAACCATGTTAGCCATCAACTAAAAGACTGTTTCAATTATTCATATTAATTCAAGAATTAAATCTCCATAAGTACCACAGAGAATAAGGTAAATGACAACTGAAATGAGTTTGATACAGACCTGGAAGATATTCCACTTGAACCCAAAGCAATGGTGCTCTTAGTGGAAGAGCTATCAATCTTCCTGATGAGTTCATTGGCTGAACCATTGCTCGATTCGACGCAGTCCAAGGCATGCAGCCACCAATTCATATGATTTTCTACCTCTCTAGTGAGATTCAAGACCTATGGGTAGGTGGAAACTCATTGAATCAGTACGAGGGAGAAATGTGCAAGAATGGAATGACATAAAACTTTCCAAGGATTAGGATAGCTTGATTCAACCAAAACGATAGTAGAGAAATAAATTGATCAAACCTCGGTGGATGCTGCACTAAAATCTTTCTGTGCTACTGTTAGCCTGGCAGTAAAAACTGACAGGTACTTCTCTCTGATAGCATTGCAAGTCTTCCTCAAGCAGTTATCAGAGAAACACTGAAAGGATGAGTGACATCCAGCAACAGTCTCTGCATCCACCTCCCCGTTTGTGCACGTTTGTCTAATAACATTTTCGTCTTTCTCAGATGTTTCTAAGCCATTAGCTGTCAAACTCGAACTATCATCCATGCACACTTTATTTCGCTTTACGCTACATAGGTCTGGATCAGCAGAGCTATAATCCTTCCTTTTCCGCTTGCTGTCATGATCATGGGGCTGATCTTTTAATGGGCATTCTTGTCGATATTCAGAACTAGTTGTAAGAAGTTCCGCAAGATTGTAATTGATATGAAGATTCAACAGCGGGTCAACACGGAAATCATCAATATTTTCATGAGCCAAAGCTAGCGCTTCCTTGTACAAAGAGATAGCCTCTTGGTTCCTTTCTTCAATAACAGCTATTCCTGCGAGACCATTCAGGGAAACAACAATTTTCCGAAGCTCTTCCTCTCCTTCATTTTTTGCTTTGCCAATAAGAACCTGGATACAAAGGATCACCCACACAAAACCATTTTTAAAAATATTTTTCAGTAAAGACACTAGGTGGCAATCAGGATGTAACACAACGAGTTATTAACCTGTAAAATTTCATCCATGGACAAGGGGTTACGTTGAAGGGAGCAGAGACCAGAACTTCCCACTTGTGGGTGGCAACAAGCCTGACGAAGTTTCAGCAGTGGAACAAGGAGCTTGGCAATGTCATTATTGGAGAGGGGAACATCTAATACCGCATTTGAATCTACAAATGTTAGAAAGGTTTGCGTTTAGGTTCTTAAAAAAAAAGGATATAGTGTGGCAACTAATCAGTAACTGAACATGTTTGATGCTACTGCAAAATTGTTATCAGATACTTCTCCACATTCTTGCCTTTGGGGTGGGGGAGACAAACGGAAAAAAAAAAAAAAAAGAGGCAGACTATATTTCTCCACCGTAAATGTACCTCCCAAGTAATTTCCTTTCTAATTATCTCAATGGAGTGGCATGAAAACCCTAACTCTGCAGGATTAATCTGAGAGGAGGAAATAATTGATTCAGTGGATGAAGTACCTGAGGTCGATTCTTTTCTGTTGGCACCATTTCTCAAACTTCTAATTAGCTGATGTGCATGGTCCATGCAAGTTGCATGCTGCTTCATGTAGAAATATTCTTCAATGGAAGAAAAGAATAGCCATGAAAAACACTCTTCTTGTGGTGGCAGCTGCAACTCACTCGATACATGGACTTTAGAGGAACGCCACATGATTTTCTTAAAGAACTTGTGTACATAATTCATGGCTGCCGTATCGCCCCTCTGCAATTCAATCCAATGATAAAAAGAAAATTATTCAATCCAACTATCCCAAGAAATGGTTATCAATGAATAAAGACAACTGAGTAGCAATAAGCATAGCATGAACAGCTATTGCAACTTCATTCATATATCGCTACTAAGCAACAAATCTGCAGTATCAATGTACCGTCAGGTTCTTCAGCTCTTTATAAGATATGATTTTCTATGTTCTCAGACTATATGGACCTAAAGCACAAATCCAGCAGTTCACAGTATCCATCGTTGTCACCATGAAAACATGGTGTGCAAGTTTGGTCAATCTAGAAAAGTGATTTGTTTACGAGTGATAAGCAATACAGCATGCCAATGCTTCCACTGTTAGCATGTAACAAATGAAGTAGTTACCAGCAGCAGATGACATACCTCATACGGGTCTCTAATAATGTCTACCCACCATCTATACGTGTCAAATGGGTTTGTCCTAAGAAAGCGTAGAAGCCCAAAAAGGTCATCAAGCCTGTGCTGTATCGGAGTTCCTGTGATACACCAACGGTGTTGAGCATTTAGCCTCATTGCCATCTCGGTCACAGAAGTCCTGCTGGACTCTACCATCTGAGCTTCATCCAAACAAAGCCGCCACCAGTGGATCCTTGTCAGGACAGTTGGAATGACAGGGTATCTAGAGAGTGTAATGGCAATTTAGCAGAGGTTCAACCATAGTTTATTCTTAATTATGCAAAAATGGCCAGCCTAAGCTAACAATTTGGATGCTTACAGGAACACAAGCACTGAAGCACTTGGAGTATTTGAATCAAACAAGCAGCTTCACATCTATTTTAGCTATTATCTGTGTACCCAGATTCTATATAGAGAATAGAGGTCACTCAAACAAAAGGTAGAAATAAGGTCAAGTGTCATTTTAGCTTTACCAAGCCTTTAATAGACTCATAATACCCTTGCCAAAAAAAAGGGAAGTCCTTCATACAAGCATTGCAACAGACCAATAAACGGGTATTCAAATCATCACACAGCGTCACAGCACAAGAGAAGTAAAGAGAAATGATAAAAGAACGATCAGCCACAAAATCTCAAAATTGTCACTGTGCGTAAAACCTGTATATATTAGGGGTCAGGTTTGGAAATGAAACCCCATAGAAAAGTTGTTGTTGTTGTTGTTTCGATCACCCCTCAGTAGTAAGCTGTGCTCCCTCAGTAACTCATTTTTCAAGTAATTGAATGCTTTATAGTAAAAAACAACAACAAAGCCTTTTAGTCCCCAGCACTTTAAATTTCAGGTCGTTTCAGCTTGTTGAGTAATATGACTCACACTCTATTCTGGTGATGAGATCAAAATAATATGTTGTTTGCCAGTGTCTATACCGCCATTTAATTTAAATTCAATTTGGAACTGCTGGTCCTATATTGTCAACATCTAGAGTAAAACAAAATATTACTTGCCTCTTTTGAAATCTCATAAAACGACGATCACCATCATGCCGATCAGAATCATGTGATAGATCCTCTTTGAAGACATCATAAGTTGTCAAAACAATATCAGCGGTAGTTATCTCAGTCATATCAATTTTATGGTTCGCAGCCGAGTCCAAGTTCCTTGCACCTTCATATATATAAACTTTCAGAGATTCTGGCCTTGTGTGTCTAGAGTAAAAGAAAACAGTTGTCAGCACTAGCATGATATGCTAAAAATTACACAGAGAAACATTGAAACAATGCAACTGATGAAGGCACTTGAAGCGTCAAACTTTGGTATAAATTGTACTAGAATGAGGCATCTTATTCTTAATTCTTACACATCCATATCAAAGCTTTTAAAAAATTGCAGGAATTCGAGAGCGATCAGAATACAAACAGCAAAAGACTTTGGGGTTATGTGACTGACATTGAGAGAACAAAATCATCATCCTAAATTCTAAACAAAGATATAGACATCTGTAAAAATTGCAGTAAGTTTCATGGTAATGGTATAGCGATTTGTGGCTCTGAAATATATGAAAAAAATTGATTCTAAATGGTCTTAACTCAATATTAAGATTAAAAAAAAGAAAGGATTAAAAACTGCACAGGCACAGAACTGTTTAACTCAAATTTGCATGAAAGAAATCATACCGGGAAATTTCAGAGTACCACTGTGTCAATATTGGTGCTGGGCATACTACCAATGTAGCATGGCTGAATATATTAGCCTGAGCTGCTTCAGAAAGCTCCAAGCACGGTGCACAGATGTATTTTTCTTCTGTCTCAACAATGGAACATTTTGGTTTCTTTTTCCTTCTGATGATCCCTGAATTCATGGTGCCTTTTTTGTTGTTTGATGTATTTTCTTCAGCACTATCATAGAAAAATATCTCTTTCTTGGGCAAGTAACCAACACAATCAGCATGTTGCCAAGCATCACAAATATCGCATTGGATCCATAGACCAATATATGCAGAACTTTCACTTGCTGCTCCACAAATGCACTCAACCCTTTCCATTTTCTGCCTCTTTATTTGATCTGTTTCTGTTTTCTTCTCAGGTATAGAAAATTCTTGTGACAGTGGCTTGCGATGGGCAAAAATGCATGCTAATAACTCGACGGTTTTTCCCAAGCCCATTTCATCTATAATTAATTGATAACCAATGAATGTCAGCGGCAACTATCCATGATGTCAAAAGCATCAAAGCAGTACATATGTGTTCACACTTGAGATTGACATACCAGCCAAAATGCCCCCAGATACATAAGGCGGAGAAGGCTCTGGTTGCAATGAAACATTCCCACTGCATGATAACAGATAATTGAAAATTTATAATATTTACAGGAACTCATAAATTCTAAATCAAGAGAGCAGTGAAGAGGCTAGGCAGGAAGTGATCCTCTGCTCATCTTCCACCCACCTAACACCTAATGGGTTAGTTCCTAAATCAAACAAAATACTGACACATGCACATGAAAAGTCACTTAACATAATTAACTGTAAACACTAGCATTTCTCCTTACAGCCAACACTACAAATACCATCGCCCATTTTTTCCCTATTGCATCCTTGATGAAGACATAACATCAAGATACTAGTGTAACAGACTTTAACAATGTCTGTCATTGTAATGAAACAATCATGCAGATGCATGAAAAATATAGCAACCCCAAGGCAGATAGATATAGTTAGAATATATATACACACTTCAGTCTTACTAGAAAGGATTGTAGAACATCCTGGACTTTTTGTGAATAAAATCTATTGGAACACAATATGGTGTAGAGTGAACATATTCTTGACTCTCTGCATTTCCCTTTTCACGTTGAACCATCCAGTTTGCTGCACGAAGTTGATATGGTCTGAGACAAGGAAGTAAATCAGGAAGCTCCTCTTCCAACTTCGCCGCATCACTATCAATAAGGAGTAAAATAAATTATCATGTAACAGCCACAAAAAGATATTGTACATCATAATACTCATAAGTTAGCTTTGTATATATAACATTAAAAATCATAGATTGTTATCATGCAGGAATATATATCATACCATAAAAATCTCAGCAAGTACTTAGTTTGGATTAAATGCATTCACATTCTTGTAGAAACACATGATTATGAGCCTAAATAACAATGAGGTGAAAAATACTTACGCAGAGGGCTTAACGGCCTCATAGAAAGCAGCAAGATCAAACTGTGAATCACTCTTAGGTGCAGCATTAGCATCAGCATCCATCGGTAGAACATGACCATCCGTCCCATATATCGCAGCAGATGTCATAACCTCAGGACGCAGCCAGGCCATCATGTTCATCAAGCTTTTCCTCCAGGGATGCCTCGCCACCTCCAGCAGTGATTCGCACCCACCAAAAGCCTGCTCCATCATCTCTACTCTAACTCTGAATGACTCAATCCGTACCTCATCCATATCCCGGAACGCCCTCAATGATTGAATCCTCAGTGTGACGAATCTCAAGTTCACCAAATGGGCGAGGCCGGACACAGCTTCGTCGGGGCCATCGAAACAACCTGAGAGAACCACGCCGCTCTCGTGCTTCCCTTCATGATCCCCACTGACGACATACTCCAGGAGCACGCAATCCGACGGCACCACGGGCCAGTTGCCAATCCTAAACCCCTCTTCCGGCGCGTCGCGCACAAGCAGACGCAACGAGAACCTCGACGCCCTGTACGCCTCCTCCAACTCCAGCGCCACCTCGCCGGAGACGCTCACGTCGCGGAGGACCACCTCGGCGACGTCGCGGTGGTCGCCGTCAGGCAGAACCCAGGTGCTCCTATCCACCTCCACGCGCACGTCCCTTCTCGCCTCGCCCTTGGCCGCCGAACGCTTCGTGCGGCCGCCGCTAGGGCTAGGCGCGCCGGGCTCTGCCTCGGCCCCGGCGCCGCCGCCCACCGCTCGAACTGGGCGCGATTTCTTCCTCCCCATGGATGATTCAAGCGGTTTTTTCAACCATTGGATGAGGTTTTACGGGCTGGAGCGGAATTGGGAGCAGAAATTGTTGGAAACCTCGCGGTGCTTCGGCGATTGAAGTTGGCCGGCGCCGGAATTTGAGGGGAGAGCAGCGAGACGGAGATGGGGAAGAGAGAGGCCGGTGATTGGAGACGGGGCGGTGCTCCCTGCTCCGGAGATTGGAATTTCTGGTTCCGTTTGTCACACGACAGAGGTTTTAGGATGAACGGGACGGTACGAACCCATGAACCAAAGGGGACGGTAAATTTTCAAAGGCGGCAAGACTATTTTTGGATCTTGGTGGTGTATAATTGTATATAATGTTGAAAATTTATGAACCTGTTACCGTAATAAAGACATAAAATGATGTCATCAGATAAAAATTGTGGATAAATTCTAAAATTGTCCCCAGAAGCCTCTCACAAAGTCATAGTAGGTGGCAACAAACTAGCATCGAACACTGCCAAAAAATTTATACTTGAAATATAAATTTAATAGCATGAGAGTATTATTGAAATAATTTGTAGACCTTGACATTATAAAGAGCATTATACATCATTATTCTTAAAAATACAAGAAATTTTAGTAGTTCAATATTCTAAAAAGATTATTGGACAGGGATGTTACTAGGTTTTAAGAATGAGAGTGTCTAATTTTCAGTCGATTGAAAATGAAAGTTCCTTTCAATCAATACTTTTAGCCCTTGTATCTAGATCTAATGGATATAAAAAGATAAAAAAAATTCATAGTCTATATATAATACTAATTAATACAAATAATTCTACAAATAAATAAATAATAATAAAAATAAAATAATATACACACAGCCATCGATTAAAAAGGATGCTATTTTTTAATCGACTGAAAAGTAATATTACCGTTTAAAAAATGTGAGACTTGAAGGAAAGCTCAAGGTGATGCGAGGGGCAGTGATCAAGCAATGATACATATGGCGGGCAATATTACAACATTGATCTTATGAACTCGTGATATACTATATAGGATGGTGGCGGGCAGTATGAAACCATTTGAGCAGCGGGGGACACCATGGGTCAAAGATAGATGAAGTTAGACATAAAAATATGTAGTGGAAACCACTTAATAGATGAAAACATGAAACTTAACATGACTTCTCTCGTTAGAGAGAAATGAAAATGAACAATAAATATGTTGTGTATGAAATTATAATTCAACCGATCGGCTGGACGTGAGGTAAAACGCCTAAATGGACAAATGGAATCGCTAGTAAAAGATCCACTCCCGAGCCTAAATGAATCGCAAATCACCTATCAGAGTTCGAAGTTTGCAACAGCTGAAAAGTTACTATCAGAACCTACTATACAACTGCGGGGGAAAAAAAAAAAATCTGCTACGACTTGATCCTGATGGCTCCCGCAGGTCCATGAACACCGGGCATCATCATCGGCCAGACAGCCCCCACTCTCTTGCGCACTCCGGCGTCCTCATCATCCGAGTCATCGTCGTCCTCCGCGTCGTCGACGACGCAGACACCTTTCCCCTTCCTGTCGTAGTCGGGCGTGGTGCGGTCGTCGCGGAAGCTCTCGTAGAGGTCCGGGGAGTGGCGGAGCAGCTCGCTGGCGGAGCCGTACCCCATGAGCCGGTGCAGCCTGCCCTGCCGCTCCGCGCCGCCGTCCACGGTGCCGAACGACGTGTTCCTCGACACGTGCAGCCGCTGTGACTGCGGCGACTCGTGGTCCTCCGCGTCCGTGGTGGAGTAGCTGCTGAGCCCGAAGCCCTCGACGAAGGGCGCGAACGGGTCCGGCTGCTGCTGCGCGCTGATGAGCTGGTGGTGGTCGGCGACGGAGGAGAGCTGTTTCCTGGCGGGGTCCCTGTACGAGTAGGAGAGCACGGCGGCGCAGGCGCCGCACCGCAGCCTGCGCAGCCGGTTGGTGGAGACGGCGAAGTCGGCGGGTACCTGGACCAGCGCGAAGCAGCTGGAGCAGATGATGAACGGCGCGCCTTTCAGCACCGGCCGGCAGTGGTGCCGCGGCGGCGGCGGGCGGCGCTTCCTCACCTCCTTGTTGTTGGCTGATGGAGCGGGTGGTTCTCTGGTGGTGGTGGGCCTGCAGCAGTGGTGGCCTCTGCAGCTGCTGCAGTCCGGCTTGCCACAGCAAGCGTGATGGTGATGACACGTGGTCCTTGGATGGTGCACGTTGTTGTCGCAGCAGCACGGGTGGTCCGCTCTGCACCGGCGGTAGCGCCGCGACGGCAAGCCGCGCCACGATTGAGGAGGAGCGGGCTTCTTCACTGCGCTGCTACCGTGGACGGCAGCCGCGTGACGCGCTCTGGTGCCAGCACGGTCATGGAGGGTCACGGCGCCGCGGGACGCGTGGTGGCCTTGTTGTTGCGTGTCGGGAACACGACGAGGATGAGGAGGGCGCGCGCGCGTCGTGGTCGGGTTGAGGTCCGGCGACTTGCTGAAGAGCTCCGAGAGGTCGCCTTTCAGCGCGTCGACGGTCTTGAGAATCTTCCGCCGCAGCGGAGCCAAGTCCTCGGCTTGGGGGAGGAGCTCATGGTGGTGGTGCCGAGGAGGGCTCGTCGGCGCCGGCACATTTCCTGTTGCAGCAACAGGAGCAGGAGCATCCCGGGAAGGCTGCGGTTCTTCAGCTTGAACTGATGGTCTCGGTGCGGGTTCCTCCTGCGGTTGCACGGCTGCTGCTGCTTCGCCTGAATGTTTCCTTCTTGCAGCGTCAGGTAATTCAGGTTCAAACTGACCTTTTCCCTTCTTCTCTGAACCAGCCTGCGGTTCAGAACAAGCCTGGTCTTTGCCGGGAGAAACAGCTGCATCACCGGTGTCTCTTCTCTTCCTGCGAAATTCAGAGCTGCCATGGGCTCCGCCATTGCAACTCTGCTCATGATCCTTCCTCTCTGTCGCCGGCACATGCTCAGCGGACACACGCTTCGAAGAAGCCGACACAAGATCACCAGACGACTCACGTGGACTCCCCGTGTCGGTGGCTTGTTGGCGCCTGCTAGTAGTAGTACTCGCTGTGGCATCAGGAGCACTGCTGCTGCTACTCGCAACCTCACCGGCTCGTTCCTTTCTCACCAACACGAGGTCGCTGGTCTCGCGTCGGTTGGTCTCTTGGCGTCTTGTACTTGTTGCGACATCAGGCATGCTGCTGCTTCTTGCGACATCGCTGGAACTATGATTCCTCCTCGCCGACACGAGATCACTTGTTCTGACATCAGGCGTGCTGCTGCTTCTTGCAACATCGCCGGAACCATGATGCCTCCTCGCCGACACAAGAATATCGCCGGACCCGTATCGACGGCTTGTCGTGGCGGCGGGCTGCTGCTCGCCGCTCCTGGCGTAAGGAGGAGTTGGGGTGCTTGACCTGCTGGTACTCGCGACATCACCGGACCCCAGTTGCCTGCTCGGAGTCTGTGGCGGCGGCGGCCCACTCCGTGAAGGGGACGCACTGCACAAGGCCGCATCTTGTCTGTCGCCGGAGCGGGTTTTCGCTGCACAAAAGCAAAATCGAACGCATCAGAGACTGAACGCAACAGTGAACGAGATCATCCAATGCAAAAGCATTTGAATGAATCCTTTTTACCTCGGAGAGTGGCACCGCATCCGCCGCACTGGTACACAGGGACATCGCTGGGCTCCTGGAGAAGGCAGCGGCACTTTGGACACCTCACGTGGCGAACCCCTCTGGCGCCCGACGAGGTTGCCATGACCCGACAGGGCCCAATGACATGAGTCGACACCGACAGGGACGCTGGAAAAAGGACATATAAACGCATCAGTGTTTCTGTTCATCAAACATCCGGTACTGGAACGAAGAAAATTTGTACTTATACGGAATATAAGAGCGGCCTAAAAGTCTGACTTAAGTGTCGAGCGGTGACATAAGCGGTGATGATAAGTGACTCAGGGTAAGCGCTAAGCAAAGCATGTAAAGCGACCCCTGAGTTTGAACTCTTCTTTTTTTTCGAGGAAACGTTCGTTTGAACTGTTCTCCGAGGTCAACAAATAAGCGCACTCGATTATACACTACCTCCCTCCTTCCTGTAATTGATATCCGTAGTTCCTTTTTAGTTCGTTTTGCTTGTGCTTGTCAGGAACGACAAGATTTCAAAAACGGAGGAAGTAGTTAATAGTAAAAACAAATTGGCACTAATTGGAGGAGGAAAATAACTTGTGTTTAGAACGGAAAGGCCAGAACGATAACAGGACGCTGTGAGTTCAAAATTCTCGCACATTTCAAACTGAATTTGGCAATCTATGACATATCCGAGATGAAACTGAAACTCCAGGACGTTCGGAAGGGAAATAGCAATCTGAAACCGTAGAAAACTGCAGGAAGACGCGGAGTGAAAGAGAAAGCACAGGGAGGAGAACAGAGCCGGCCACTCACCTCAGCTTTTCCTCTTCCCTTCGGCTCCAGACGCTTCTTCTCCTTCCTCGCTGATCGAGTCCCCCCTCCTGATGTCCCAATCCGATCGCGGGGAGACTATATACGCGACTCCAAGTCGAAGCTCGCGGTTGTTGCGAGCGCACTAGCAGCAGGACAAGAGAATAATAATTTATGATGAACGGATGCGCGAGCGTGTGAACGGCGGCCGGGCGAGAAGGGAGAAGGGGCCCTTGCTGCTTGGTGAAGTGCGCGCGCGAAGACAGAGGAGGCAAAGCAATAGAAAAGAAAGCAGGGGAGGATGAGCTCATGTAAAACGATGGCGCGTGGCGGGGGAAATATTTATACGCGGAGGCGGGAGGAGGGCGCGAGGAAGGAAGGACCGCTTCAACACGACAACGAGTGGTCGGGTCCGTCTCCTCTCCTCCTCCGCTAAAAAGACGAAGGAGGGCCAGGTCGTGCGAGACCGTGTCGCCGACGCCAGGTCATGCTTGCCACCGCGTCTCGGCCTTCTGGACGCCACCGTGGAGCGAGCGAGACACCCCGGTAGTGGATGAGCTTCTTTTCTGAATATGATGGGGACACCACAAGCACAAGGAGGCGCACTATTTCAACCGAGTGGGGAAAGCTGATCGATCCAGGTGGTGATTGCCCGGCGCCGGCACGGCCGTCTTTCTTTAAGACGTTTGCCCCCCAGCTGCTGCAGAGTTTGAGCATATGCTTGCGCTGGACGTAATCGCCGAACTCGTGTGCAGCTAAGAACGATTAATTACTCCTCGTATGGCATTAGCGTGGTCGCGTAAAGTGAAGTGAAGGCAACCAACATGGCGCCGCGTTCTCTCGTTCACAAGCTGACAGCCATGGCTCACCTTGCTCACCTGACCGCCGAGAGCACCACCACAGCAGTAGCGGGGCCTGATGATTATGCTACCGAGTGATGGATATACTAATAATAAGCAGATCAAAGTACCTACTCCCAGCGTTCCGGAATGTGCGCGTCGTGGACGAGACCATCGCGTTGATCTTGCTACTAGTAACTCAGGTCGCCCACCTACTTGATGCCACGCAAAGCCCGCGGGTTGATGACGGATGAGGGCACCATGTCATTCTGTACCGTACGGAGATGGATGTGCTGGATCTGGATATAAATGAGATCCCGTAACAGGAAAGGCGGTCGCCGGCAGCGTCCGTAGTCGGTGCCACAACAAGTCAGACGCAGGAGACGGAAATGGAAGTGAGAGCATATCCAGCGTCGTACGTGTGTAGCCTGCCGGTGCCGTGCCATCGGCCGCCTGCAGATGCAGATGCAGGGCGCGGCGCACCAACCCGGCGACCTTTACCACCGACACCGACACGTACAAGGTTCTCTTTCTAGATTCATTCACTTGGGGACACGATATTTTTAGGACAAGGATCACCAGTAGCATCTAGTACCGTCTGCGTACCTTTGTACTTGCTTGGATTATCGTAGCTAATCGAACGCCCATGTATTGTTACTTAAAAGTCAGATTTATGTACCACAAATCAACAGATGTACCTCCATAAATCACCGTCTGCAAGAAACAAAGGAACGAGGGTTTTTTTTTTTTTTTTTGCGAATAAAGGAATGCGGATTACCTCCGAAAAGGAAGGAAAAAAAAAGTACAATGCGTATTGGTCTGATGGTCTCACAAGACTGCAATCCATGTAGTACTAGTTGGGCTTGGCCTACCATAACTGGGCCATCCCACTTGGATCCGACTCCAGGAACTGACGTCATCCTCCTGGACAGCTGTACGGTGACAACGCGGCTAGTCGTTGGTCAACGAGATTTCCCGCGATCCGGAATAGAAAACGAACTACCTGGCGGCTAGGCAACGGCCTGGGCCCTCTACATCACTGACAGTGGGCCCCCACCGCCCGCCCAGGTGGACGGGAACGGCACGGACGGACGCGGCGGAGCGTGATCCCCAACGTGCGCCAATTCGCAAGCACCCCTCGGCTCCTCCTCGCCTTTCCCCTTCCTTCCTCTCCTCGCCACTCGCCACCACACGTCACCGTCCCAAGGCCCCCGACCCCCCCGCCGCCGCCGCCGCCGCTGGAGACGACCTCATCGGCGGATCGTCGGTACCCCTCTCTGCCACCGGCCAAAAGGTATCTCGGAATTCCGCATGCTTCTTCTGCTTTACAGTACTTCTTTGCAGAGATCGCAATTCGCAAGCGCAACAGAGCATCGCGGGAAAACAGCATACCCTCGGCCATGCGATTTCGTCGGTTGCTTGATATGGGTCCGTTCGCTTAATCGGTTCCCTGGTGCAAATCTTCTTCTGGGTGATTGGTTGCTTACACTGTAGCGATTCCGATCTCATAACAGGTGCTTGGGATGGCATTGGATCCTGCTCGGGTGGACGCCAACCAGATTGGTTGCCTGCCTCGTCAGGGTGCCAATCGTCTGACCACGCTAGTATAAGTATGTGATTTAGGCTTAGTTAGGAGTTTCTTCGCTCCTGAAATCTGGAAATTCAGGAATCGATGTGGATGAGTCATCTACTGGCTGTTTCATGGCTGATTCCAGTCTTTTTTTTTTTTTTTTTGAAAAGGGTTCTAGTCATTGATAATAGTATTGGAAGGTTGAGAATAAAATTACAGACATATGCCCTGCTTTGTTACAAAGCAAAAAATCTTATCATTTGTTGCTCTCTATAAAAGCAGGCTCTATGCCTCAATTCTAGAATTTTGGAGCTCAATTCCGGGAACCGACGGTTCCTTCTATGTTCCAGCTTTCAGTTTTTGTTTTTGCTTTTGTTTTTTTAATTTTTGTGGTGTGATGTTCCACATTACCAGACTGACAAGAACGTTAAGTAGGAGGTCATTCTTTGTTTTGTGCCTTAGTTGATCCTCAGAGTAAATTTATACAGAGAATTTCCCTTATAATAAATTTGCTAAACAGCATGCTTGCTTCTGCTTTAATAACATTTTAGCACCATTCTATCAAATATGCCCATTCATTTACAAAACTATTCCCAAGAACCAGTTCAGTTAGGATTTGTAACTTTCTTTTGCAGAAGAATTCTTTTGGTCAGAGTTACAACCAATTGTATGCATTCGTTCTCCTTTCCTTTTCTTTTCATATACAGGGATAGGGCTGACAAGATATCTGTTTTATCTGCAGCTTAAACAAATTCAGCTTAATGACTTCAGCAAAAACACTGGCATCCAACATCTCTCATTCAACAAGGAACGGTAGCTTCTTCACGCTCTGCCTCTTTGCTGGATACTCAGGAATTTACGGTGGTAGCCTCCAGTTGAGCAAGGTCTTTATTCACCTGGGAGGGATCCTACCTTAAGCATTTACTGTAGCATAAGTCTTGGTCTTCAATTAGTGCGGAAGCCTGTCCTAGGAGCCACCACCCTGCCCTTCCTAGGCCTTTGAGAGATGGTTTCCTCTCAAACATCCTCTCTGACTGCAGCCCTTGCCCAAGGCCCCAACCTCTGTCCAGTGAAAATACTTTTTCCAATGGATCCTCCAGATGGTGTCTCATCTGATAATGTCGAGTTCGATTTTTCAGATGTTTTCGGCCCAACTCCAGTCCAGACCCCAACGGGCCTTTGTGTTCTTTGTCCAGACAGCCCTGCATCTTTTGTCGAGTCCAACGAAGAGGTTTACAATGATCCTGTTGTTATCATCAAACGATCCCATTCTCTTGTTGGTCCAACATCACTCGTTAGCCGGTCCTTGCGGCTGAGCAAGCTTAGTCTAGGAAAAAGAGAGGGATCATCAGAACTTGTAAACTGCACCTCGGAAGAGAAGGAAAAGAATCTAGGGCAGCTCAGTGATGAAGAGTTTGATAATGCTACAGCGGAGAACGAGGGTGCTGGGCTTGATGATTTCGAAATCTTGAAGCTTGTTGGCCAAGGTGCATTTGGCAAAGTATTTCAGGTGAGAAAGAAAGGCACTTCAGAGATATATGCAATGAAAGTTATGAGGAAAGATAAGATTCTGGAAAAGAACCATGCCGAGTATATGAAAGCTGAGCAAGAGATATTAACAAAAGTAGACCACCCTTTCATAGTACAACTGAGGTACTCATTTCAGGTAAATTTTCGCGTGCACAGTCTCATCTTCTTATTCACTGCTGAAACATGGATTTTCAGATGCCATGGAGATTTGTAGAATCCTAAATTTAATGTTGTACCTATGCAGACGAAATATAGACTTTATCTTGTCCTGGACTTCATAAATGGGGGTCATCTCTTCTTTCAGCTCTACAAGCAAGGATTATTTAGGTTTCTTCCATTTCTCTAGCTGTTCTGTTTGTCCGAAGACAGTAGCCCTGGCATTGAAACTAACCTGTTTTTACCAAACAGGGAGGAACTTGCAAGAATCTATACTGCTGAGATTGTATCAGCTGTTGCCCACCTTCACGCGAATGGAATCATGCATAGAGATCTCAAGCCCGAAAACATCCTCCTTGGTGCTGATGGCCATGTAAAAATTCTTTTTGAGAACTAATATTCTCCATTTGCAACTACTTAAAACTTGGCTGACGTATCTTCCTCTTCCTGTGCCTTGCTTGATAGGTCATGCTCACTGACTTCGGCCTTGCAAAAGAATTTCGAGAGGATACCAGATCGAACTCGATGTGTGGTACTCTTGAGTACATGGCCCCAGAAATTCTTCTTGGCCGGGGACATGATAAGGCTGCGGACTGGTGGAGCGTGGGAATCCTCCTGTTTGAAATGCTTACCGGCAAGGTGAGTGTCATGGCTGCATAAAGCTGCAAGCTTCTATCTACTACATAGTTCTTTTATGGCGATGGTGCCGGTGCCATTTCGATTGCACAGGCTTGCAATTCTTACTCCTTGCAACGCATTGCAGCCCCCATATGTTGGGAACAGGGACAAAGTTCAGCAGAAGATTATCAAGGAGAAATTGAAGCTCCCTACCTTTTTGTCTAGTGAAGCTCATTCCCTCCTCAAAGGCGTAAGCTGCTTCAACTCTCTTTGCTATGATTCATAATCACGTAAATTTTACGAAAGAGCCTTCAATGTAATGGTTGGGACTTCCGAGTAGCATCTCTCAGGTCCCATGTTCGATCCCCAGAGGGGATGAATTATGGCCTGGGTTAAAAAAAATCTCCTCACCTCTCCGCAATCTCAAAGCATGGGTTAAGGCCCGGTCCGGTTGCGGGTAACGGTGCTAAGCGTCGGCCCGGCTCTCACAGGGATCACGTGGCCCTCGTGTAAGGGACAGAGAGGGGTTCGGGGATTTTCTCAGCCTGTGTAAGAAAGTCTTCTTCTTAATGCAATGTCTCGGGGGTGGTCTTATCCTCCGTGGGTCGAGTTTTTAATCATGTAAATTTTTTAGAACTTGTTTTCGGCTGACATTCTTATCCCTCCATTTTCAGTTGCTGCACAAAGAAGCCAACAAGCGGCTGGGCAGCGGCCCCAGCGGCAGCGACGAGATAAAGAACCACAAGTGGTTCAAGCCGATCAATTGGAGGAAGCTGGAGGCCCGGCAGATCCAGCCGAGCTTCAGGCCGAATGTAGCGGGCCTGACCTGCATTGCCAACTTCGACGAGTGCTGGACCAGGACGCCCGTGCTGGACTCACCGGTGACCACCCCTGCATCCGACGGGCACAACTTCTTGGGGTTCACCTACGTCAGGCCGGCGCCGATACTTGAGGAGGTCCAGCCATCCAGCTCGAGGCTCGAAGACTAATATGATTAGCGCACTAGTAGGCGTGCAATTTTGATCGAGTGTTAAATGTAGACATGTGCATTTCGTCCCAGTCTTCTTGTTTTTGCAAATGAACCGTGTAGTCTTATTCTCTACATCTTGTATCGTATAGTGTAGTATTATTCTCTACATCTTGTATCGTATAGCAACTTTAAGCATGTACAATTTGCAAATACAATTTACATCAGTTGATATTGTGCTGTTCTAAAAAATGATTACTTCCTCCGTTCCAACCTACTTTTTGTTGCTCTAACATGTTGAAAAGATGGGCAGAAAAATGAGAGATAGATAGAGAGAGAGAGAGAGAGATGCATTGGAAAAATTTAGAATATAACCTGAGAGGCTTAGGATGACAAGTAACATGAAACAAAGGAAGTATTTATTTATTTATATTTCTGGATAATATTCATCGAGGTAGCCAGACTTGCGATTCCATACTATCAAAGGTTAATCTAATCATAACCAGTACAGAGCATACATCCGCAATAAGCTTCAATGGCAGATTTGTGCATTTAGCAGAGTTGCTAATCTATCCAACAGCTACGTATACATCGCCCATTACACCAATCTTCGTTACCATAATTGCAAAACGGTTGCAGAACCAGAAACATAGCCAATCATAAATTTTTAACTCAGCTGCATTCACATAAGTAGAGAAAGCTACATGGCCACTGAAAGGCGCAGTACAAAATTGGTCACCAAAATAGAGCATAAACATCGACAGCTCAGGCCTTAACGATCCAAAGTTTTAGCCTATATTTAGGCCTTCCGACGACCAACTTGAGCAACAAATCCAGCCTTGATTGGTGCGACAGACCTTGACGACCCACACTGCACAGCAAAATACCAAAGCTTGTTCAGAACTGAACCCAGAATCTCCTCTCTTTTTTTTTGACAAAATGGGAACAGTAACAAGAGAGTATTCGTTGTTTCCAATTTGATGGCCTCAGTACTTTGCAGATAATATCACATTTTCTCAAACAATGTCGGCAAGTAAGTCTGCAGATCATCATAGGCTAAAAGTAACAAGTTTCAGCACAACAAAGCGTGAGTTGCAATCAAAAATGTCTAATTGATTGATAGCGAGAGAGCACCCAGTATTTCAAATATATATAGATGATATCACGATTTTACTCAACATTAGGAACTCATGAAAGTGAGGTAGAGAATTCAAGCAGAGAAAGCAAAG
This sequence comes from Eleusine indica, assembly GCA_030378355.1. Classification (NCBI taxonomy): domain Eukaryota; kingdom Viridiplantae; phylum Streptophyta; class Magnoliopsida; order Poales; family Poaceae; genus Eleusine; species Eleusine indica. The sequence continues at coordinate 48,619,464 of CM059500.1, forward strand.
CTTGTTCATAAATTAAGAACATGCAAAAATGATACTGAGAGCATTGTGTTTTCAAATATGATGGAAAAGAAGGTAGCCTCAGGATTTTGCAGATGCTATCACATTTTCACTCAAACAATGTAGGCAAATGAGTATGCAACTCATCATAGGCTAAAAACAGTGTTCATGAAAATGAGGAAGCAAATTTCAGCACAGAAAAGCAAAAAACGCTTCATTCATAAAGGAAAATGCTCAATACAAGTTCCATGTGCAAAAGTACCTAGAAATCCAAAATAAAGGTAGTGAGAGCACTGTGTTTCCAAATGTGATGGAAAAGAAAGGTAGCCTCAGGATTTTGCAGATGCTATCACACTTTCACTCAAACAATGTAGGCAAATGAGTATGCAACTCATCATAGGCGAAAAAAACAGTGGAGATGAAAATGAGGTAGAATATTACAGCACAGAAATGCAAAAAATGCTTCTTCATAAAGGAAAATGCAAGAGGCAATACAGGATCCATGTGTAAAAGTATCTACAAATCTAAAATAAAGGTAGTGAGAGAGCACTGTATTTCCAAATATGATAGTAAATGTAGCCTCGGGATTTTGCAGATGCTATCATTTTCACTCAAACAATGTAGGCAAATGAGTATGCAACTCACCATAGGCTAAAAACAGTGGTCATGAAAATGAGGTAGCAAATTTCAGAACAGAAAAGCAAAAAATGTTTCATTCATAAAGGAAAAAAGGCAAGAGGATTGTAGGATTCAAGTACAGAAGTATCTAGAATCTAGAAATCTTAAAAAAAAAAAAAAGTGAAACTCAGGAAAATAATGCAAGTCACCAAATTTATGACACCATACAAGCCTCAGTCATTGCACTTCTTATCACAGAAGATTTTTCAAACAATGTAGGCAATGAAGTTGCAATTCATCACTGGCAGGAATGGCTGTATATAGGGAGCTGATCATGTTATAACTGTAGTGTCCATTGAGAATGTTCAACAAGTGACAGTGAAGAAAGAAAAAGGTAGGAATCAAACTGGATGTAACTTAGAGCCACTAGAGCCCAATGGAAATATCAAATAAATAATGTTGGGAAGGAAGAAGTTTCAAGACATGCTCTAGCATAACATTTTACCTGTTCACAACGAAGGAAGAAAAGCCGATTCTCCTTGGATAAAATCGTGTCAGGACTCTTGCACCCATTGCAGATAACATACTCATCTGAAAGGTGGAAAAAATTATGCAGGAGGTTAAAGAACGAGTTGAGGAATTCAATGTAATTCACAGGCACAAATACAGTAGGCAACCGCCAGTTTCCCCACAATAAGTTCAGCGTATGTGCTTAAAAAACAAACTCAAGGTCATCTGTTTAGAAATATGCAAAACCAACAAACTCGATAACATACTGATGTATCTCCTCAGGATCGCTTCAAAATTCTTTGGAGCAAATCTTCCTTTAATCACCAATCGTTGCTGCCCGTCAAGTGATCCACTTGTACCCATCTCAGCAAGCAAAAACATCATCACATGCTCAGGTTGTCTGTGCATCCTGGAGATATCATTTAGGGTTAGTCCGTCACACGTTTATCCCACTTGAGAAAGGATCAGGTGTGATGAGCATGAGCGTTCTAAATGATGTAAGTACTCACGTTTTACACAAGTCCATAAAATTCACAAAAACTGTTTTCTTTGTACCCTCCCTAAGAACCTGAGGTGGCCTCATGACAGTTCTACGCCTGTCCCCAGCAAGGTCTGGGTTGTTCTCACGCAGAATGTTGAACACCCTGTCCAGCAGCTGCAACACAAATACCCGCAATCACATTTAGTTTTTTTTTTCAAACAAATAACCTGATGGCTGATGCTCTAGCAATCTGGCTCCAATCTAATTCAGGATAGCTCCCAAAGCAACAAATGATGATAGCACGCAAGTCATATGGTTGTAATATCATGTTACATCAAAGTGCACAAAAAACATGTCTCCAAAAGACTACTGAATAAAGGTACCTACTCTAACTCATGCATAAAAATCCTTGTGAAAGAAGAAACATCTACACCTACCTCTTCATATTTGTAATCCCTGTCGGTCCCCTCCCAAGGGTATTTTGGGCCACCTCCAAGCACTATGCCTTCCCCCTGTTCTTCCTCTTGAGCTTGATCATCTAAGGAGAGGGGATTCAGAATTTCAGACGTCCAACAATTGTCACCAGAGCATGGTTTAAGTTAATAACATGCTGTATACCTTTGTCCTCCCCATCTCCAAGATCAGCAATTGTTGAATCAAGATCCACCTGAAATTTTGCAGTACGAATGAGTGTGAAGCCTCACCAATCTCTGGTTCTCTAGCATGTACAGTCTAGCCTCAAGTGCTCGAAAACTAACCTGCTTCTTCTTTTTCTTCTTCATCCCAGAAAAGTTTAGTTCAGCTGGTTCTGAGACTGAGGAATAACGATAATTATTTCAACAAGGTACTCCAGTGGAAGATAATAAGAGTTTATTATTTTTTCACATTTGCATACCTGCCAAGTTTTCTGTCTTCTCTGCCAGTTTTTCCACCTCATCAGAAGGATCCTGGATAACAACCTTCTTCTTTTTCTTCTTCTTCGTGGGATCAAAAGGAGCAAGCTGAAAAACATGAAAAAATAAATAAACATGAGGGAATAAAAACAAACAAGGTATCAATTAAGTAACATACGGAGTACTGGAAAGAGTGAAGTGAAATTTATTATAGCACATAGTTTATAATCAAGCTTGTCTGCAACCCTGGGTTAAGCCACATGAATCCGACACTAGACCATCTTCCATATATCAACTCACATAGCCATTCCATTTGTAATCAATAGCCCAACCATTTACCCACTCGAATCTAATCTTGGTGGAATCAAGCGCGACAGCTAAGATAAACATATAACTACAGCCGTTCTGAACAAACTCCGAAGCAAACATCTCATCAAAGCAAGCCGGACCAAACCAAAGACGACAGACTGCACTCAATCAATGAGTGACGAGCCGGGAGACTACTGAGCGTGAGCCGCTCACCTCCGATGTCTCCTCCTTCTTCTCCATGTGCTCGTCGTCCGCCATGGCTGCTGCGGTCGCCTTCGCCTCCTCCCCTCTCGATCCGAGACTGCGCGATTCGATTCCTGCAACGGCACGAACGAAGCGAAGAGAGGCCGGTCAGATCGAACGCGCGGCTCAGATTCCATCGAGGCGAGATGATTCGATTCGAGAGTTCTTACCGGTAGATTGAGCGCGAGCGAGAGAGACTGAGACGGCGGAGATGGCGGCGCGGGCTGCTTCGGTTAGGGTTTTCACAGGGAGTCCATCCTCTCGCCTCAAATTTTATAGATGCAGCCTCTCTTGAGAAATTGGGCTAACGGGAGGGGCAAGTTTGTGAAAGTCCTTTTCGCCGCCATCGGATCGGAGCCGCTTGCCGTGGATCGAACGGATGCCCGATCAACGCCACGTTTATATAGCAAAAAAAAAAGAAGTCCACGTCCATCGATACGTCGATCTCAGCCGCTTGCTTCGGAACGGACGCACCACACAAAACAGAATAGATAGTCAGGGCCGATTTTTTTTTTTTTTTTTACGAATAGTGAGGACGGATTGAGATCAGTCTTCCACGCATTCGGACGTGTTTGGATGCTGTCTTCCCAGGCACGCTGCCCGTCAGGCAGCGATCAGCCGATCATGGTCTCAGACGTTTAAAATCGGATGTCTGAGCACGATGCCTGACTCAGGCAGGTTTCTCAATAGAGGAACCAAACTAGCCCTCACTTTGGACGGTGAATTAAAAGAAAAATTCCGACGGCGAGCGGCATCGGCGATTCACTTGTCGCCACGGGGGACTGACACGCTCGAATCTCGATGGAGGCCTTTCGAGCTCGTGCACGCGGCGCCGACGCTATCACAAACGCTTTGGCAAGCGGCGTCGTGACGACTTCAACCTCGCCCAGTCGCCACAGGCGTGTGCTCAGTTCTGTGCCTTCTCTTTCATGTTTGTTTGTGTTAATTTTTTGAAATCTTTTATGGTGTTTACAAGTAATGTGGACCGTCTATTTTAATAGATCTAATGGATCATAATTGAAGGTAACAACTAAAAAATATTTAAATATTAATCAAGGTACTTAAGTATTGAGGGTAAAAATGGATTTTCATTTATGACAAATTAGGAATGAGATAAATCTATTAGCGAATAGATCGGTACGTGATATGTTCCTGTTTACATTATTTTCATAACACTTACTTGGTTACCATTTACATACGAGTCAAGATAGAAAATATACCATTGATTTTAGTTCACATTGTTTTATTTAAATTTACTTGATTGTTTGTTTATCGAACGTTGTATAAGAGAAAGCACACACCACCGAGTCTATATGCTTGCTTTGAGTTTTTTTTTGTCTATCACTTACATGTTTCTCAGAGAAAGACTCTATTATTGAGGTTTTGCAAGTCATGTATAACTGCCCGCATCAAGACATAATAAAAATAATTATTCACTTTATATACCGCTAATAGTTGAAACATAATATGTCAAACTCGATCCTAAGCCGATTTCATGTCTCTAGATCCTAGTATAAATTCTTAATAATCAGTATATGAATCAGTAACTAGTAAAATAATTAAACAATGAGATATCTTGATCCCGTCATTCTAGTAGCATCCATGGAGAAGACGAACATAGAAGGGGTAATTAATGAACCAAATACTCTAAATTATCATAATTTACTTACTTTTTATTGATATGATATTTTTTATTCCGTATCTTGTTCCTCTTTTAATTAACGGTCTAGATCGTAATACCTCTTAGTACCTTCAAGTACCTCACAAACACCGTAAAAGATCTCTAACTTTTTTTTTTTGCAATTTTGGTTCAGTTCAGTTCAGGTTAGTTTAGTGCTCTTAATGATTGCCTTAACGAAATTCAAGTAGGGAAGAGACAACATGAATCAACAACTCCAATTTTCCAGTTGCAAACTTCTGCACTCTTGCTAAGATATAAAGTCACGATGAGAACGCCCAGTTCTTTCCTCCTGAGTCTGAATGCGCCTGATGTCAACCACAGTTTACATGAACTCAAACACAAATCAGCTAAGAAATCAAATGTGCTGCAACAGGCAGCTGTCGAGAGACCTATGAAGGGAGATTACACCGATGGAGGATTGGAGTCTTTGAACTTCTCGTCAGAGGACGCGCGGCTCTCGGTGGCGGACTGCCGGAGCCCCTCGATCATCCTGATCACCTCCTCCATCGTCGGGCGCCGCTCGGCCGATTTCGCCGTGCACGCCATTGCTATCTGGAGCATCTGCACGAGCTCCTCCTCGATGTTCTGGTATTTCATCAGCTCCACGTCGAACACCTCGGCCGTCCATTCCTCTCGGACCACCGAGTGCACCCATCTTGGGAGGTCGACAACATCGTCATTCCCCTGGGACTGAAGGGGCGCTTTGCCTGTCAGTATCTCCATGAGAAGGACGCCGAAGCTGTAAACATCGGACTTCTGGGTGATCCTGCGGTTCTCGATGGTCTCTGGAGCACGATAACCAACCACAACGCGAGATGCGTTGACTGGCACGCTCATAAGACCACTGAGACCATAGTCTGTAACGTAAGGTTTGTGATCTTGGTCCAGGAGGACATTGGTGGACTTGACATTGCCATGGGTGAGTTTGGCGCGGCCTTCTGCGTGAATGTGTGAGACACCATATGCTGTTCCAAGGATGATGCTCACTCTGGTATTCCAGTCTATTGGTGTCTTCTCACAAATACCCCTGATACCTGTTGATAATTCAATTCGGTAAGTAGTAATCATCGGCCGGTTCAAGGAATCAAATACTATCAACTGAACAGGTTAAATATGCTGAATTGTCTGGCTCAAGTTGTATTCTGTAGCATGAGAATTTCAAGCAACAAAATGCGGCTTCAGACAAGTGGAAGATTTACATATGTAGGCATATAGACGTCAATGCCGTAATTTTTATGTGTTAAATTAAGTGAATTAACTATACCAACATGGCATGAATGCATTCAACTTAAGCTGTATTAGCAGGGATAGACACTTTCTGCCAGCCTTTGTTATGTTCCTACAACAGCCATCAGTGATAACACAGTACTGCATCTGAAAGGATGTGTAGCAGTGAAAAGCATACCATGCAACATCGCAGAAACGCTCCCTGCGTCAATATAATCGTAGACAATAAGCTTCTCATCCTTAGAATAGTAGTAAGCTCGAAGTGGGACTAGGTTGGCATGCTTGCCTAACCTCCCAATGAGCTCCATCTGCTGCTCAAATTCCTTTTTCCCTGCCACGACATCTTTTAATCTCTTGACAACAACCACAGTACCATCCTCAAGTATGGCTTTGTAAGCAGTTCCATAACTGCCCTTGCCAAGGACTTCTGCAGAAGCTCTAAGAAGATCCTCCAAGTCAAAGCTATAGGTGCAACCCTCCAAGAAGACTAACTTGTTCTTCTCAGTGATTTGGGCACCACTATTGAATTCCGGTTTCGGCTTCTCACTCCTGGCAACAGTTCCTTTACCTTTGTATTCCACATCACTCTCTTCTTTGTTTTTCCTCTTTGAAAAGCACACAACCAACACAACCACAACTAGCATCAGCAATGCGAATCCACCAACAGCAACTGCAATTATCAACCCTGTGCTTAGTTTCTTCTCATGATGTGGCAAAGATGGAGACCGTGGTAATGAAGATGAGTCAGGTGAGGGTGCTGGTGAAGAAGGAAATGAACATTCAGCTAGCGGAGGTCCGCACAATCCAGGGTTCCCCCAAAACGAACCATTTGGAAACCTTTGGAGTGAGCGAGGAATCGACCCTTTCAGTTCATTGTTGCTCAAATTGAGTAGCTTCAGACTTGAAAGCTTGAGATCAGGGATGGATCCCGAGAGAGAATTATCTTGTAGATTTAGCACAGATAACTGAGTAAGGTTTTGTAGACTTGCAGGAATTTTTCCTTTGAGGGAATTGTAGGAGAGGTCCACTATGCTGAGGCTAGGACTGGAGAAAGAAGGCAATTCTCCTGAAAGTTCATTGTGCTGTAGGTATATGGAACGTAAAGAAGGAAGTGAGACCACATCAGACGGCAGACTTCCAGTTAAACGATTGGACCGCAGGCTCAATACTTGGAGAGAATCAAGCTTCCCAAGAGTATTTGGAGGGATTGCTCCTAGAAGACCAGCAGCTGGTACCCTTAATTCAGAAATGTGTGACTGGTCAGCTGAACATTTCACGCCATGCCATGAACATAATGATGTATTTTTGTCCCAGTTGAGCTTGTTGCCACGATAGACTTCAGACACGAAGTCGAGAAGGGCTTGTTTCTCAGAGGCTTGGTCTGCTATGACCAAGGGGGTGAATAATGACAGCAGCAATTGTATCGAGAGTAGAATGCGAAAAGAGCTTCTAATATTAAGAGAATCCATCTGATAAATGTCCAAATGAGCAAATTAACTGAGCAGCATCTTCAACTTCAATTGTTTATATCAGACAAGCGAGCAACCCTATACCAGCAGAATTAGAGCATAATCAGTGACTGAAGTAAATACTAAGATTTTCACTGCAGCTGAGTATTTCATCAGAACTCAGAAGATAACCAGCACATATTGACAATCACTGCATACATGTCTGCATAAAAGAAAAAAATTATGTGCTTGATTTTCCTTTTAGTATACGTTGACTTTATATAACTGCAGAAATTGAGGAAATTAATTTCATATCGTGAGTCGATTGTGAGCATTTAAAGGCCTTATTTTACGATCTCTTTAGTGGCACCAGCAGGTGATCACTTAGCTATATGATAGTATGAATAGAAAAAACATCAAATTAGAAGTTACACCACACAAGGGACATAATAAGTAATAACTTCCGCTTCCAAGAATGGCGCCTAATAAAGTGAAGACAAAAAAAAACTAAAAATTGTTGGCAGAAAGCAAAATAAAGGGAAAGAAGGAGACAAAGTGAAATGATCTGGTCAGTGTATAAAAGCCAAAAGCATCAACAAAGTAGAGAGAAAAGAGGGAACAACAAAGCTGAACTCATCATACCATACACAAAGATGAGTACGTCACATCAGAATGTTCACTGTTTATTATTTGCTAATGTGAATGACTAAAGTGAGCCCGTGGAATAGTTTCAGGAAGATCATGTTTTACCCTGGTGATGCAACAATACAGAGAAATATGAACAGATTATCATGATAGCAGCTTTAGACCCTCTTACCATCTAATAAAAGGTTTTGCGGCATACCAAATGCAGCTAGACTGTGACTAAGGCAGTGATCATTACCCAATAAAAAGACCAATGTGATAAGAGAAGCAACCTAAGCGAAATGGAAACATAGGAAGATGCTATTCCCAGAAGACGTGTATGGCAGAACTACTGCACATTGCCAAAGTGCACGGTATATACAACATTGTTTACTGACAACAAGATCTAGATTGTAGAACAGTTACTTAACCTCCACTTAAAGAGACCCTCGGACAAATCAGTTTCTTAATCAGGCCAGCAAATCATTGTGAGCTGTGCTCCAAAGTCCAAGCTCAACACTTACTTTTTTCAAGGATCTACAAATTTTTCAAATGGTAGCTTCTTACCCTGAGTGCGAAAACCAAGATTGACCACATGTAATTCGAGGTACGAGATTAAATTTATAGCTCATGTGGGATTTATTTATTTGAGTCAATTCTAGGCAAGAGGAGGAACATGAGCACAAGAAATTAATACTAGCATCATGGGAACTATGTTTTTTATTGGTAGCTATTGATAGATCCATCCCACAAGAGCAAATGAGAGCTGGAACTTAAAACAAAATAGTATCATCCAAACTTACCCATTTCAAAGTAATTGGAACAGTTGGACTGAGGGGGCAGAAGAGTTTAGAAGAATAATGGCTATGTTTTACTGGCCGCATTTATCGGCTGGTGCTTAAAAAAATCACTGTAGATAAACTTAATTTCCCTAAAAAAAATGAAACAGGAAGCAACGTAATGTTACTAAAATCACCTCAAATGGATGACAAACAGTGCTACTGAGCACAAAACACCCCAGTGATTCCAAAGCATGATTGAAGTGGGCACCTAGTCTCAAAACTAAGCTGAACTACAACAACACCTAAGGAATCCCAACAAAAACTAAGCTGAACTAGTGAGAATAAAATACCTAGTGGGGAAATGAACAGATTTGAGCCCTATCGAGTTTACAGTATCAAATTTGGGGAGGAAGAGAGAGGAACTAACTTTCCCTCGTTGAAAATTGGAACTGAAGAAGGGAAACATGGTATCGTTCTACCAATAAATGGCCAACTTGGCATGTCATGTACGGAGTACAACTGTAACTCAAAATGGGAGGGCAGTTCATGAAAAAGAAAATTAAGGGCATAATACAAAACGAAAACAAACTCAAAGGTCACAACAAGACGGGGTTGGATGTGAACAGTCAAAGATGAACACTGGTAAAAAAAACTATTCCCCCCCTAAAAAGAACTTAAATTTCCGGTCTAGTTCAAGAAAACTTCCTAAAAGACAAAAAAAAAATCAGGGAAAACGCATAGTTCAGCGAATGCACAGCTCACAAGGTAACCTACAAGTAGGAGCGCAGGAGGAGCGACCAATATCGCAAGGAAATCAGCTCAGAACGGCCTGTAAATGCAAAGCCTGAAAGAATGAAAATTACAGGCAACGGGTTACCTCCGCGGCGGCTTGCCCAGCGCACGAAGAGCAGCAGGAATGCGTTCGAGCCGGCGGCTTGGCTGTGGCCGCGACTCTCTCGGCAGCAGTTGGTCGCAGCTCGCGGCGTGGTAGCGCAGAAGATTCGCGTGTTGCTGCTGCTGTGTGCTGAGGGCTGAGGCTTTGAGAGAGGGAGAGGTGGCTCGGGTCCTAGGAGAGGGACGGAAAGGAGGAGAGAAAGCGAGGTGCATTTATGGCAGGAATGACACAAAACGAGGGTAGCGAGCAGGAACGGAACGGGGGCGACTGGCTGCCTGGGAGATCAGTGAACCGGTACAGTACAGTGTACACTCTACACTGTACTAGTACTAGTTCTGCACTTCTGCTTCCCCATTGCTTACACGTCACTCTCCCTCCCTTTTACCGTTGTGAGAAAATTTCTACTAGTGAACTGTAAATGTCTGCCGATGTGAGAAAAATATTTCTCTTTTCCCCGTGTACTTGAAGTACGCCTCAAAATCAGACAAAAAAGTTACAAATTTTCTAGTAGAAACATGAGACTTTGCTCTTAGAGCAAATTTCTACGTCTTTTCTCCTCTTCTTTTTGACTCAAACCTTAATTTACCATGCCTCCCTTGTGTTTTTTCTTCGTCCAACTTGGATCTCGGTAGGAGTGTCGCGTCGATGCTCTGACTATGCAACCTGAGTAGGTTTCTAAATTCTTATACCAGCTTCTTAGTAGTGTTGTGGTTTTTTTCTACTAACGTTACTGTCACCTCTGCATTTCTGTTGATCAATATGGAAACCAGGTTTCAGAGAACAAGCCAAAACCAAACATAGAATCAATGTGTAACACACCTGTCGGCGCTCCATTTCATCGATTTTCCATAGCACAGCCGACAGCAACCCCAGTTATTGCAACGCATGTGTCGTGCAACGAACAACTACCCGGCCAGGTAATGGTAAACGAACGGATGGGATCCCTGTCGCAAGGTACTCCTCATTTTTACACGGAGCTTTCCAGGCCGTTGCAAGAAATTGATCTGAAAATCAATGCAGGAGTGGTGCCGGGTGCCTTAGGTCTGAGGAATGGAAAACGAAAGGATCGCCTGAGTTGTCCGTCGACATCGACCGGCCGACAATAATAGAGTACTGCTGCTGTGGCAGGTTAGTACGGTAAACGAGCTCATGATGATTAATCTGGAGATCATTTGGTGATGCACCGTTGACAGTACAAGAATGTGAATGGTTGGCCTCATTTAACGGCCGGTTTCGGTTGCAAGCAACGCATAGATTTAACAGCTGTTTAACATGACAGGCAGATGGGGTATTACTGTACATGACATCATTTTGCAACTTCCCTGAAGGTACTCCGTTCCAATTTATCTGAAGTGACAGATGTAATTTCTATGGAAAGTCAACGAGCTAAGTTTGCTTTTGTATTGCCACTCACGTCATCAATCGGTAACGAGATCCCTCTTCAAGAGACGCAGCACATCTACTGTATTTTTCAGGGTGGTGTGATATAAGCATGCACCGAACTCCGCTTGTCTGTTCTTCCTTTGACGATTTTGTAGTCGTATGGGATGTGTTTCAAAAAGAAATTTAGTACTAGTAACTTGCATGTCTGGCAGTCAAATTTGACAGCATCACGCCATCACACATGTTGCAAGCTCCGACTCTGTCTGCATCTCGTTTCGGTCTTTCAGGAGTCTCTCGGTTACTTATGGATCCTCTTTTTTTTTTTTTTCTCTCAGCAAAGTCAATGTGGTTAACTGACAAACAGATAGTTCCACTCTGAAAGAGAACGGCGAGCTTGGACGGCTGAAAGGTAATCTCATTCTGAATTCTTGATGGCAAACGTCGACTTTTTCAAAGCCGTCGTGGACAGGGGGCATAACCGTATGAAGATGCCGTGCATCTTTTTATTCTTTTGGGTAAAATTTTGAGCCGGGCTGTGCGTGTTGACCTGAGAAATCTGCTTCCACCTCAGAAAGTGAGCTGTGCCTGGTGGTAGTACTGTAACTCGGTAACTATAAACAGTCTTTTTAACAATAAACTGTTTTGGTACTTTTTGGTTGGTTGGTTGGTTGGAGCCAACGCTTGAATGACAGGTGATGCATTCCGATGCAGAAATGCAGCTGCTCGCACATGGACGCGCTTGGCCTCTCATGCCAGTGTGGAATCTTCTGCAGCCAGGAGATTGAGACATCAACGCGGAAGACACGCAGTAAATAATCAGACGAATAGAACTGTCGGCTCGGCGTGTGTTTAGAGTTTAATCATGTTTATCTATGATTCCCTGGGTCTAAGTTTTGATCACGGGATCCATCTCTCTCCACGTTTTTCAGGAAGAAGAAACAAGCATGCAAGCCAGCGTATTTTCTTTTTAGGAGAAGACACAGAAGGTGATACCTGTATAAAGACAAGAAGAACCTGCAGATAGGCATCGGAATTTTGGAAGATGTGGTCAACAAAGGCTCGGGAGGGGGTACACATATCATGACTGGCGATGATTTTAGCCGGTTTTTAATCATGGCAATATTACAGCCAAAAGAAACAGCATCCGCCGGGCTTTAATCTGGAGCCACTTTCACGCCGTGTTGTCAACTTGTGTCTGCATCCTTGCATGCGTGTGCTGTAGGTCCTTGTGTTAGCTTAAGTACGCGAGGGATTAGAGGGGTCAGCATATGCCGCTTAATCGTTTGTTTTGACCGTCCTAATCGTTATCTCCGCGTCGTTAACAGCAGAAAAATCATGGTGCTTGATTGATTGAGGATTGAATGCTGCGGTCGAGTGGTTGAGCAACTACTTTTGCGTCGTCTGTTTGCGTGGACTCTGCGTCTCTAGTTATCGGTGGAAACGCAATACGGTGGCACGGCGCGTGGACCATCGGAGTACTTGCAACATTTAGTTTGTACTGGCGACGTACTCCTTGTTGTTGTTTTGGGTACAACCGTAGCTGTTACTAGTACCAATAAATAGCAGCAGTTTTAGACAGACTTGAGTTAGTGATTCGATTGTTTTGGAACGTGAACAAGAACCGGGACACGAAAGCATGCAAGTCGCGCACGTAGCGGTTGGCACATCAACATAGTCGCAAGCTTTGGTGGCTTTTGAAGTACAGTAGCATCTTCAGTTTGGCGTGTCAAAAAGATGCAGTGACGGGTCATGAGCTGTGCTGATGCTCATGCCATTGCCAACCTCCCCCTGCATTGCAATCTGCAAGCCACGAGAAGAAGAAGAAGGCAAAGAAAACGAATTCATTTTGGGCCCCTTTTTCTTCTTGGCAGACAAGAGGAGAGACAGGAGGTCCAAGTCAAGCCATCTCAAGAAACGCACTGACACCGATCAAGATGTCGGCTTTAGACTTGATCCTCCTTCACATTGCTCGCTTGCCCTGCACTTGTGCATCCGAGGGGAGGCACAGAGCCCACCATGGTCGCCGTGGCTCGCTCCACCACGAGCGGCGGAGAGAGAAGGAGTTCCTCCGTGACAACACGCACTGACATCTATCACTGCTGTTTTACTGCTGTAGGCATAAGTTTCTCATGTACGAAGCTGTTCACCATGACAATTAGAACACTGCACTTGAAAAAAAAAATGTTTGAAAAATGGGCAATTAAATTACCTCGTGACATCCGTATTTTCCTTCTCCTAAAATCCTTCTTCCTTGGACTCCAAGAGAAATAGAACACATACAATTTAACAGATTATGTAACTACACCAGAAGTATTGCCACAAATTATTCTGCCATATGAAAACAATATGATATCATAAGACACTGCAAACCGAAAAGAGAAGGTCAGAAGGGCATCAGAAATTTTGTAAAAGAACTTTTTAAGTTAAGTGAAAAACGTTTTGGCAGTGTGGTGTCATTCAGGACAAAATGCCCACTCGCAAACAGTGTTACAAATAATACCTTGGTTCACTTGAATTACTTCTTTGTTGCTCAATATTTTCAGCTTTTCTGAAGTCATGTTTCTGACATCACAGCCAATTAATATAGAGGGGCCTGAAGAATACCAGTGCACAAGGAATTGTTAGCAAGACACATCTTACAGAGATATCATAAAGTGAATAATTCATAAAGTAATAATACATTACCATTTTAATCATTTTTATATAATTGCAATATACAAAACAGAATAACCGATCAGGATAAATTATTCCAGTCGTCATTGAGAGCAAAAAACAAATATTTGGCATGATAAGATAGTTTAGTCTAAAGCTGCAGTACTCCAAGTCGGCAGAGCAAGACAATTATCAGTTTTTTTTTTCTTTTTTGAAAAGCACTTTAGTTTGGCCATTTAAAGCTATGTTACAGATAACTGAATCAGTAATGAAATGTGATCATGAAAAATTAGCTTGACTTTAGAGAATGCTTACTTCATAAACGTCCACATCATGAAACATACTTTACCACTACAGATTAAGCTCATACTCTTTTGCCAGTCCTATAATACCAGTTACAGTTATAATAAAAGAATATAAAAGAGTATGCCGCGTGGAAGCATGGTGCATCGACTTCCTACACTTCTAAATTTGTGAAGTGCAGGAAGTCGATGCACCATGCTACCGCGGGAACCTTGGGTGTTGCTCGATGTACTCTAGTTGCAAGGCTCGCATGGAAGTAGCAGAGCTCTAATCTGATGCACAGCACAGCATCATCGCATGTGGATTGACAGATTAAGAACGATTAACTGCATGTTTCGGAATCAGTAAAATCAAACTGAATTTTTTTCCTCCCTTGTTTCATAGTTGTCCGACGTGATCCTCTGATTCCTCCCCAAAATTCACCTCTATCCCCGCATACACACACTGATAGGCACCAGACTGCTAGTATTCTCTCATTTTCTGAACGATGCCGACCCGAAAGTATGCGAATTCATTGTCGCAGTTGCATCATAGGCTCGGATCGAGTCGCCATGCCCGACTGCTCCTCAAATTCGATGACCGGTTCCGACGGGAAGGACGGTTGTGGCGGACGGGCGAGGAGAGCCGCCAAGGCAGGAGGAGAAGAACCGGCCGCCAAAATCAGAGGGCTTTTTGCATAATTTTAAATCGCGGTTATTAATCATGATCCGAATTTATACAAATAACCCCCTAATTTAGTTTGTATCGCGATCATTAACCGCGATCCAAACGAGAGGCCTGTTTGTAAATATTTAAGTCAACCAGGGAGTTGGCAGCAAAGTATCTTACCCTACCGGCGTCTCCGCAGCCACAGTTAGCGAGGCCGCGCTGCCGCCGGCGACCGCTGAAGGACGAAGTCGTGAACCGTGCTTTACACTTTGACGGCGAGGAGAGGGCCGGTCTCTGTTCAGATTTCTGCACTAGCGCCTGTGATAGTGTGATCTCGAATCCATTCGCCGCTGTCGATTGTCCTGCATTTTCTGCACCTGAGAGCCACAGCACTGGGAGAATTCAACCGTGGTCGACCGCGCGCCGGATCCACCATGAGCGGAGAAGAAGGAGGCGCTCCGTCCGATAAACAAGGTGCTTCTCGCTGCCGTGGAGATTGACCATCCCTGTCAATGGCGCGCGCTCCAGACCCATTGTGTAGTAGGTCCGGGTATCCGCCACGCCAGAGATTAGCGGCTTGGAGCCTCTTTATCTCACCATGAATCCTCTAGCTGTGGCGTCGGCGAGGATGCGGCAGGACTTCCTCCGTCTCATCTCCCGCCGTCAAGGACGCGTCGCACTCCCTCGCCCTCTCCTCGAGCAACAGCGCCATCCCTCGCCGATGGCTCTTCGTCCTGCCTCATGTCGTCGGCACCCTCTCCGGCGCCGCGCCTTCCTTCTCCGACCCCGCGCCCTCCTGCTGCGCTGCTGCACCCTCATGTAGCTTCTCAAGATCCAGCAACAGCAAGGAGGTCAGACGAAGATAAGCAAGCACACGAGCCAACCAATCTCAGCGGCCACGCTCTCGCGTTCAAGGTTGATTTAAGTTACTCCTGTCTCATTGCCTAGTCTGTTCTGTCATCAATGGAATCAAACGAGATGTAGTTTTAAGTTACTCCTGTCATCTATTCTCTCATCGACGCATTGCAATTTGGTTGATTTATGTATTGTTGCAGATGTTCATTTTATCTTCACCTTACCGTACATATAAGACCTCCTTTGTTCATGCTTATGACTTTATCATACCACACACATCGAGCATTTCTGAACAAACACTCTGTTGAATTAAGTAAGCGAGATATGATGATACTAAGGAGTATTTCTGAACAAAAACTCTATAGGAGCCTTGAACAGAGTTACTAGGGCTCTGCAATGTTATGTCGCACTTGCACTTATCGCTAATATGTTACATTGTTGCTTTCAGTTTTTTTTTCTGATTTTATATTGTACCAGTAAAATGCAATTTTGTGCATCAAATTGAGCTTGAGCAAAACCCGTAATACTGATTTTTACTATGAACCGTGTACGGTCCCTCAAATGATCCTGCTATCAGATATATCCGACCCAATTGTCAGTGCAAAATCATTTGCTATATTTTAGTTGTCTCCCATATTTTGAGTTTCAACCAATTAGAGTTACCTTTAACTAGTTAGGTGGTAATTTCTCTTGTGTAAACTCTGGATGGAGGTGAAAACAGCAGTTTAGTGCTGGAGATTGAGAAACTGTCACCCTTGACATAAGAGTTGCTAAGCATGAGTCCAGACTTGTATATTCATTTGAAACACTAGTAAGAAAAAGGTAGTTACCACTGCCATAGGACACAATAGCACAATCTGTGAACTGAATAGATGCTGATAATATATTATTCCCATTAGTGACACAAATATTTATTGGCTATTCATTTAGCTTTCTGTTTTGCTTGTGCTCCGAGATAAGTTCATTCTACGTAACTTTACTAAGTGGTCTCATTAATTCTGCTTGCAGCCTAGCAACAACTGAATATGAAACAAATGTCATAGTTATATTGAAAGTTATGCTGGCCCATTTATGGTTGTTTGATGGTACATTTCTTCTGTTAGTGTTAGTTGAGTACAGAAAGTTCAAAACTTTTGTATGTAGTCTCAACCCTTGGTTTCAGCACTGAATATGATGCATTCCATTATCATTTTCTATACTGTTTGTGGGCTGACAATAATTCCTCATTACAATTTCAGTTACCTTTGCAAGTCTGCTAGACCGGAGGTGTTGATGATGATCTAGAGAGCTATTTGGCGCTAGGTAAGAAGAATCTTTATCATCAAATTTAAACGTTTTTCAATTTCATAGGGATTTTCATGTTACTCCTGATACTGTTGTTAAACGCTACTAGCTTATATAGGATGATAGGAATGGTATGAAAATGTCCAGGACAGTTCCATCTTCCAACTATGTTTCACAGGCCATTATGGATGTAGTGGTGGTTAGGAAAGGGGTAGATAAATGTATAGTGAAAGAAGCTTTCATTATCTGTTTGTTGTTCAGTCTGTTTGTTGTTGAGGCCATAAAACCGCATTTCTTGCAAGTTATTTATATTCTAGAAGGAAGACAAACAGTGTAAAACTTTCCTAATAACTTCTGCAACACATTTCTTGCAGGTTTTTGGACAATGCGTACTACGGAAAAGTTGAAGGTATTAGCACAAGAGAAATGAATAAACTTGAACTGGATTTGTTGTTCAGTCTGGACTTGAGGCTCAAAGTAAATTTAGAGACGTTCAGAAGCTACTGCTTGCAGTTGGAAAAGGAAGCCCTGATACTAGTTCGAGATAAACCGATTCATGTCCAAGCCAGCAACAGAATTAAACACTTGCGTGCCGTGCGCGCATTAGCTGAACATTGTGCAATTTGCAAGTTTCTTTGAATGTCGTTGTTGTTTTGCAATGAACAAGTGGTTGTACGAAAGATGCCCAGCTGATGGCGAATTACTAAACTGAATGATTGAATCATTCTGCTGATTATGGCAGAAAAATAAGTAATTTGTGGATGTTCTATATTATTTTAAGTATGTTGTTGTTGTGTAAGTTTACTCAGTTAGCAGTTTTACTTTTAATCTACTGTGTTAGTTACTTCTAATCTACTCAGTTACCAGTTCTATATTACTGAACATAGCAAACGGAAGCAGCGGGCAAGAGGCAGAGCAAGCAGCGAGCAGCGGCAGCGGCAGCGGCTTTGCTTGCGGGCCTGCAAGCGGCGGCGTGCGGCGCCCGCAACGAGCAAGCGGCCACAAGCGGGCAGCAGCATAAGCCGCTTCGGAGATTGCGGTGATGCGGCAACAGCCGCATCCCGCCCCGCTTGCAGGCCTAATGGTGACTGCGCCGACTACTGGAAGTGCACTTCACACGGAGGGGCATCAGCTATTGGCCATCGCCATAATCGCGCCATGAGGGCAAGAGGCCCAGCCAATAAGACCAAGAGCCGCGCGATGGAGTTTTGCAGGATTCTTCGCCACCGATGTCGACGCTGCGTGGTCTCGCCAAGATTCCATCAGAAATCGGCGAACGGCCGGCGGCGGAGGTGATCTGATGGCTGTGGCGTGGGCGATGCTAGCACAGAACTGGGTCGAAGCCAGAGAAGCTTAGAACGAAGGATCTCCGCTCGTCCATGCCCCCCAACACCGCTCAGCTGCCGGCGACGCCGTGGCGAGGGGGTGGTCGGTGTTTCGTTCCCTGTATTTCATTCCCCGACCAGGCGACCACCCCCTGCGGGCACGGATGGCGTCAAACCCGAAACGAGCGGCTCTGGATTAGCGCCGATGGAAGCGAGATGGAGCGCCGCGTGAGCCCGCTTGGTATCGAGGTCCAAGAGCAGCGAGACGAAGGCCGCCTGCTCGCATGTTCCCGGCCCAGGGCTGCGCGTTGGCGTCCTCCGCTCAGAATGCTTCTCTTCTCCGGCGCCGGCAACTCCTCTTCCAGAGGTCGCTGAACAATTTAGCATTTATCATCACCAATGATGGTATTTCTTAGACAAGCATTTTAAACTGCAAGCGAAACAACCAGAATAAATGTTACAGAACTCAGGGTGCATTATGCAGGATTTTTGAAGGATTCGTTTCCTATGGAATTTTCCCTACGCACAGCCTTTGGTTAAGAGGAATGACGAAGGAAATTTTCCATAGTATTGCAATCCTGTGCTCAATTTCACAGGAAAAAAAGTAAGAGGTCAGACCTCTTGGAAAATTTTCTGGTGCGAAATGACAGCACTCACCGTGTTGTTCGTACGCTCCGCTCGCTCCCGTGTCTGCTCGTGGCTGTCGTACGGGCAAAGATGATAAAAGCTAACCTCTAATCTGAGTTTCAAATCATGCACAAATTAAGACCAAATCTATAGGGGAAAAAGCCAGACCAAAAGAAACAAGCACAAGGGAGCCGTTTGTGGTCACCGGCAACACAATTGCATAACGCATCAGCGGATCCAGACAGTGGCTTGATGGGAAGAGAGAGAACACTACAGCTAAGAGGAAGAAGAAACAGAGAGAGAAAATGACCTTTTTTGAAACTGGAGAGGGTGAACGAGAGAGATGTGAGATTAGCTTGACATGGCACATCGAACGGCTGTTAACAAAACTAGAGTATCTAGTGGTCCGTGTTGAGGGTAAGCAAAAAGTTGTCTATGTTATCATATAGTATTTACTTATCTATTTAAAAAACTTACAATTTATTCAAATTCTCAAATTCCTACGGTTTCCTGTGGTGCAGCCAAAGGACTTCATATATCAATTCCTATGTTTTCAATTTCTATAGGATACTTAAAACATGACATCTCAATTCCTGTGTTTTTCCTGTTCTTGTATTTTTCCTATCCTACGTTCCAAAGGGAACCTCAACTCGTCAGTTATCTCTGCCAGTAGTGCCACCAGTCATAAAAAAATTCTGAAGTCGATGCACGATGCTACAGCAGGAACCTGTGTGTCGCTGGATGCATTGCAGGGCTCGCATGGAAGTAGCAGAGCTGCAACCTAACCTCTGTGCACAGCCGAGCATCGACGCATGTTGACGTACTACAGATTAAGAACGATTAACTGCACGTTTGGCGGTCAGTGAAAATGAAACTGAATTTTCTTTCCTCCCCTGTTTTACAGCTATCCGATCCTCTGATTCCTCCCCAAATTCAACTCTATCCCCGTACTAGACTGCTCAACGTCGCCGACTCCCGCAATCCGCCAATATGCGAAATTCAGTGTCGCTCCGTCCGATGAACAAGGGGCTTCTCGCGCTGGTCACCGCCATGGACATTATTGACAACACCTGTCAATGGCGCGCGGTCGAGGCGCATCGTGTAGGTCCGGGCGGGGATCCTCTAGAGAATAGCAGCGCGGAGCCTCTTTATCTCACCACGAAGAACGCCCTCTGGCTATGGCATTGGCGACTGCGGCGAGGAAATGCGCCGAAGCAAGCAGCACGGCAATGGGACGGCGTTCTCGCACTCCTAGCACCACTCGGCTGCCGGAGATGACGGCAGCGGCCTTGACGATAAGGGTGGTCGGCATCTCGTTCCCCGTCCGGGGTGGTCGGTATTTCATTTCCCGACCACCCCCTGGGCCTGGGGGCACCGAAGCCCAGCGGGAGCTCCACCTGGGTCAAGATGGGGCCCAAAAACTGAACGAATCCAGTAGGACAACTAAAAAGCCCGCGACGAGGAGGTTCAGGCCGCAACGACTGCGAGCTTCGTCTCGTCGACGACGCCTGAGCTCTTCAAGACTCAAGTCCTGAGCGCCATCTGTGCTCAGCTGACCTGCCTGGGTTGCATACCACCTTCACCGTGCCTCCTCTTCTGCAGTTTTGAGTCCGTCGCGCTCGCGACCGTCGAGTGCCGTACCGTAGCGTCGCATTTGAGATGGCTATTGTGGACAATTAATTGAACTTTTGATTTACGCTTAAGCTTGCTTCCAAAAGACTGATAACCATTACACACATAACTTGTCAAGAGACACAATAACATTGCATCAATTCATCAAACGATTACATACATTCACTGTGATTATCTGCTACCTTCAGTCCAATAACAACAGCCAGCCGGTAGCCGTACTATTACAAATCAATGCTACTTCTTTAGCAGGTACGCCCCATCCCTAAATTCGAGCTTTTCATCCGATACTAGTCCAGAAAGAAAACTCTGCAGCTGCTGCAACGATTTATCGTACGACAGGTCGGCCATACAGAACATCTGAAATCAAACAGTTTCACAAGAGAATTAGCAAGCAGACTAGATGAAAAAGGAAGAACCGTATTTAAGTGATGCCACTGCTGCCCAGGCTTTGTTTATCTTACCTTCAAGGTGTTGTGTATCCGGTCTAGCGACATACTTCCAAAGTTGGTTAGCATTCCAATGATGAATTTCTGCAGTGCAGGCAGGTCAAGAAAAAAAACGCCTGGTCAATGTGGTGAAGAAAGCAACACAGAACCAGCAAATGTGTCTTTTATCACTTTGACATGGCTATGAGATAAACATAACTGACAAAAGTTACAATATTTAGCCATGAAAAGCTTTTCTCACTTCGGTAGTCATAAGACATGAGCATCAGAAAATGCATATCCAGACTCGGGCAAGGAAGAATCATGGTCTCTAAGGTACCACCGTGGGGATTGTAAAAATTGAATGTGCCTTTATTCAGTAATTATTTGGAGCCATACCTCATAGACTGTCATTTCTTTCTTAAGTTGTTCCTCAACCGAGGCAACAGAGCTTTCACCTTCCTCGGTCATCTGATACTCATCCAAGCGATCATTGGCAGTAATGTGTTTGTTCACATCAGACATGCTATCAACAACCGTAAAGGTACGATCATCGGCATCTGGCCCTGCCGATTCTGTCAGGACCCCCTACATCATATTATGAAAACAATCGTTTTCACTTCTTGAGCAGACAACACTTAAGAAGTATGCTTTGCAAAATGCTTGCAAATACATCATGCAGCTTAGTTCATGTCTATTAGTAGAACAAAACACCTTGTTCAGAAGTCTAATCCACAATTTTTCGAACCAATGAGAAGTCTAGTACGTATGATTCAACTATCTAAGGAATCAGTCAGAAGTCTATGTACGTACATGTTATCAACTATCTCAGGCATCACACCGGAGCCCAAATAGTTAATATATTATTGTAACACTTTAGGGGCCATTTTTTTTTCTTGTTTAGCAATTTAAAACTTGAATATTTTGCCATGTTGTTAGATAATGACTAGCTTACTTAACACAAACTATTCTAGTCTCCTTATCCTCTAATAAAGATTCATCAAACCTTGCTGGTCCAGAAACTTATTCTTCTGTTAAGAGAATCCAACGGTATGCCAAGTTCTGTAGCAAGTGCCTTTGAAGTCCAACTGGATAGGTTGAATATTGTAGTCAGAATAATACATAAGAAACACACATATAAAAAAAAATCTTTTGTTACCTTGATTTCTCTTGGAATCGCATTATAATTGCAGCATGAACAGGAGCTACTGTGAATTGCATACTTCTACACTCAAATTCCAATTCTAACTGAAAAAGTAAGAGAAAATGTTATGCCAAGCATTTTTTACTCACAAGATGGACCTGCTTAGAGATCGTGATAGGTATTCATCAAGTTTAGATGATATCACCTTGACTGTTCCAAGATTTTTCTTCCACTGCAACTTTCGTGGAGTTTTTATCTGGTGGAATCTTTGTGCATAATCAGACAGCAACTGATCAACTGAAGCAGGAACCACAAGGTCTTCTGTCTGCACCAGCACAAGATATCCAGAAGGCTTGTTTAATATACAGAATATTTAAGATATAGAAAACGCCCTATGTTCAATCTCTGTACAAATAGTCCATAATTTCCAGCAACTGTATTCCTAATTCAAATGAACAGGCAGTCATAATGACTGCAAACCAATTACATATCAATGTGTTGAAACAAAGTTTACTTTATTTCGGTTATGTAATCAGTAATGTAATGAAACATGTCTTTTGGCTCAAAAGGATAGCAGTAGCATGTCAACCAATGCAGCACTGCATCTTATAAACTTATTACAATTTCTCCTAGCTCAATTAGTAACAAGTTACATTTGCTTAATTACTGAGACTTGTTTAGTTCCATATCTACCACCATGATACATATAAATTATTAGTGGCGTACCTGAATTGGTGGCCAAAAGTTGGATGATATTATTGTGGCATCAAGAACATCCTGAGACATTTCTTTCTCCTCTTGCCCCGGAACTATTGATTAAAAGAAATAAGGGTTCAAAATTTGTTGCAGTAAAGTTGGGCCTTGTTTTGTAAAGACACTTGTAGTATCTAAACAGTACCAGATTGAGGCGACTTTAGCAAAGATGTCTTAATATTTGAGTTGATTCTCTTTGAATCAATCAAGTCATTAAGCATAATCTCACACTTCTGCATGCTGCTCTCACCAAAATGAATCTGTCAAAACAGCAGCAGCATAATAATATATCAATTCGATAGCAAACTGGTAATGCTTAATGCAGCACAGTTAAATCACTAGGAAACACAATCAAGAATAGGATTATCATGTAACCAAGAGTCTAACCTTCAGGAGCTCTAGTGTGCGGATATCTGAATCTATCTCAAAATCAGATTTGTTGAGCAGCTTTTCTGCGAGCATGACACGGTATTCATTGACCAGTTGGTCCTTCGAGCCAATTATACTGACCATTAGTCCAAGTATATCGACTTTCCTTCTAATCCTGCTGCCTTTCAATGGGTCTGCTTCTACAGGATCCGGCTCCCAGCTGTACAAAATTGGAACCTCAATAGTTGCAATCTTAATTTGTCTTAGTTAAAGGAGCAAGAGTTTCCTAGGAATCAAGGAATATGAGGCATTATGATAAATAGAATGAACAAAATATACCTTTCAGAATTTAGCCAGGCTTGCTTCTCATCAATGTTTGTGTGATCATCATAATCCACATTTTCCTGGTTTTCAGCATCTCTGTTCAACTCTTCCAGAAGATTATCACCAGCATTTGCAGTACCACTTGCATTCCCTCCAGACCCATCAGTTAGCATTGTGACTATGCATTTGATAGTGTCTTTTCTACCCCTCAGATAATCTCTAATTGGTTCACCAACTGCTTCCAAGAACACACCAGTGGGGTCTATTGTCCGTAATGCCTTGATAGTGGACACATACTGGTGCAATATATCATTGGTGGATGCCCCAGCAGTAAGCAGACGATATTTCAGTGATGAGATAAATGAATCAACAAGCTTAGAATGTTGGCCTGTGTACTCCAAACACAGCTTTAGGTCTTCAATAGCAGGAGAGCTTCAGCAATGCCCAAAAAGGAATAGCTCAAAAAGTTTGATATGGAGATATAAGCAAATTTGGTCAATGACTAAGCATGAGATGACAGCAACAACAAGAAATCCTTTTAGTCCCAATCAAGTTGCGGTTGGCCCAGGCATGAGACGTCAAGAAGAAAAATATCTATATACAGTATGATAAATAAAAGAAAATTAAGGTACTTGCTTCAAGTTGATTACATCGGATAATTAAATAGTACTCATTAGCCATAGATAGAGAAACACGAGAGAAAAGATGGGGATTTCTAGATAAGCTACAACATGATATTCAGCACTTATGGGAATTCCTAGATAAGATACAACATGATAGTACTCAAGTTGCAAGAACCAAGATGTTGGACAAATGGACATGATTTCTATGAACATGATGCAACAGTTACCTATCAGATCAAGCCTCCTAAAAGATTACATGCTAAGCTTACCAGAACAGAAGTCAGAAAAAGTATTTGTATCAATGCCTAATAAAATGCACAACAGCATCAAAAGTAACTAACCTCTCAGGGTAATCTACTATTATTTCAAAAAGTTTGCCAATTCGTAGGTCCTGTAAGGTTTCATAAGCAAAATACTCGAGGCGCATATGCCATCTCACAAGAGCTTCAGAAGGAACACCAATGCCTGGGAAGGAATTGGGGCGTGAAGCCAACGGTGATTTAAGACCAGAAGATTCGTTTTCATAGTCAACAGAGTCACCGAGATATGTTAACAGAGCATGCAGAAATCGAAGAGGAACAGCCTGACATGATCCAAAAGATTTGTCAGATGAGACTGGTAAGGAGCATCCATCAAAAGAATCTACACGAAAAACGTTTATACTCAACTAACCCATAGCTGTTACAACAATAAATACCAGAAGCTAGTTCAATATGCTTGCACAATTGGTTAACAAGAGTATCAATCAGTACATTGAATAGGGTATTCTAGTTCCAGTTTGAGGTTAAACTTCTGAATAATGGTATAACATGAGAAACCTCAGCATGCTTACAAATGGATAGGCTATGAAAAATGGATATGAGAGTTTACCTGAATCCACTTCTTTACACACCCAAGAACAGGAATTCTATAATCATCACCAGCTAGCTCATAAACTTTAGACTGACAAATATGAATAAGAGAGAACACAAGGTTAGCGCCAGAACTCTGGAGTATCAATGACAAAGTGAATGGCAAAGTAGGTGCAAGGAACAGCAGAGTATGCAGACCTTCAAAAGCCAAATTATTGCAGAGGAATAAGCATCTTCAGTTATTGATGTAAAACCAAGGCATCTAAGATCACGAACTACTTTTCCAATGTTCTTAACCAAGTAGCTACTTTCTGAAATAACAGTTTCTTGACCATCGATGTCCATTGCAGAATGCCAGGCAGAGGTATTGCTCCTTTCAACAAGGTCATAATTGTCTAGTTGATCACTATCATCAGATCCAGCCACAACGTTATTTAGTTCTTCCAGTTTCTTCTTGAAATAGAAGTTCAATATCTCTGTAAAGTTAAGTAGGAATTTAGTGAACAGTACTTTTGCAAAGCTAAGTGGCATATTAGTGAGGTCGCAAAATAGAATACTGACTGAATATAGTAATTCCAATCTGAATCTGAATTGACTATTCACATAGTATGATGCATCCGAGTTGAACTATGTTTGTTAATGATTTTCTTCAAGGGATATCAATGTGTACACAGGAATGTAACCGTTAAAACATATTTGTTAGTGATTATATGAATAACTTGTTGTCCAAATGACGAAGAAGAAATATAGTACTGCTTATGCTATGTTGTATCCTCTTTTTTCATGATTTAGAGAAACAAAATACCACACTACACTCAATACAGTACAACATACATATGCATTAGAAAAAGGAAAACCTTTTATTGACCATACAACATGGAAAGGATGCTAACCAGGAAAGTTCAAGGGTAGTGTTGTCAGAAGAACTGATGATACCATTAACTGGTACCTAGGCATCAAGCTGAAACTACAGTATGCTGCTTTGGATTTGGTTTTCGGTGTTCTATCCTCATATGATTGTAAAGCATGTAGTAGAACAAGGATGCATTTTTCCTGGTAACTCTTTTCCAGGCATATGTCTTCCAGTGCTGTGCTTAGAATTTCATCAGGCCAATGTTCTTCAGCCTGAAACACATGTATCAAGAGGCTTACGTTATTGGACAATATCAACCAGATGTTGATGTATCAGGCAAATGCATAATAATCCAATGAATGGAACGGGGTCCCTTTTCATCTGTAAGATACTCCCTCCGTCCACAAAAAGAGGGTGTATTCTCCTTTGGTACAGAGACCAAGGAATACCTGCTCGGAATTAAGTTCTGTTTATTCTGATGTTAATTATCATAAATGCTTCGTAATTAATCTCTATAATTAACGCTCTGCATGCAAATCCTCCATTACGGGCCCACATGTCATCCAGCGAAGATTTGTTTGCATGTCATCCATTACGGAGGGAGTATCACATACTTGTTGCAAGAGATAGAAACAGAAAACATGTAGGTATCGATTTGGTGTATACAAGATTCGAAATATTCATATGAACAATTCAAAAGGAAAGGTTCAATCAGACAAAGAAATTTAGTTCTCCATAACTTACACAGAATTTTATTCTGTCTACTGCAGAGGAACTGCAGTAAGGATGAAAGTGCTGCCAGAACTTCTTGACTGCCTTTTCTCTAAATGTTTCCTGCACCAGAACAAATTGTTAAGAACAGATTCGAATATCAGAAACAAAGTAGTATTGCAATTGCAAGTAATGAAGAACTTCAAAAGAATGGTGCACCCTTGTACAAAATCCTACATTCCAGCATAGAAAATTTCGGTGGGGCATTTCTACTAAACCAGTGGAGATATTAATTTATCTCCTCGTGTAATAAGCCATTTGCAGTTCCAAGCAGGCATTCTCACAAACACCTAGCACACGAAGGGATGGAACCTCCATGCCTCCCCACTTTCTTGGTCCCAATCTCCAGAGGCACGCGGATAAAGCAAAAGAGCAGTACTTGTGCCCGCGCGCGCAGAACTGCTAGAGAATGAGGTAGTGAGGCCTACCCACCTCGAGGGAGTGGAGGAAGTAGTCCCGAAGGAACGTGGCGAGGCCGCGAGAGCAGAGGTCGGCGACGACGGGCGTGAAGTGCGGGCCCACGGAGAGGTCGCCGCGGCCGCCGAGGAGCTCACCTGTGAGAGCGCAGAAGCGGGCCCACGAGTCGAGCGCGCCGTCGGCGGCGGCGTCGTCCAGCTGCATCCCCCCGCCCGGCCAGCGAGAAAGCTGCCGCCTGAACACGCGAAATTGAAACAAGAGTGGGGCTGTGGGGGCGCGCGGGGGCCTGAAATGTGAAGTTTCAACGCTCGTGCCTCGGCCTGAGAAACTATTGGGCTCTTCTGAATCAGGACCGAATCAAGCCCGCGTTGACCCCGCGGGCCCAATGTTCTGTCCGTGTCTACAAAGAGTTGGGCTGAAAGAGCCTTTCCTTTAACATACAGCCCAAGCCAAAATGAGCCTTTAAAAGTGGGAAAAGAGCGCTTATATTTAGCTTGGGATCTGTGCGGTGAGGAGATCAAGTCGGTGGTCTTGCGAGTGCTTAAGGGAGAGGACGATCCATCTATCATCAATAGCACCTTTTTGATACCGAAGGTGGCCAGTCCAGAGGAATTGGGGCAGTTCAGGCCCATCAGCCTCTGTAATGTAATCTACAAGATTGCGTCGAAGGTTCTTGCAAACCGACTGTGAGTTATTCTACCAGAGATTATCTCGGAGGAGCAATCGGCCTTCGTGCCGAGGCGCCTTATTACAGACAACATCATTACTGCTTATGAGTGCATGCACTTTATGAAGCGGAAGAGGGCGCGAGATCTCAGGTGTTGTGCGCTTAAATTGGATATGAAGAAGCCTTATGACCGAGGTGGAGTGGGACTACCTTCGGGCAATCGTGTTAAAACTAGGTTTCCACAGGTTATGGGTGGAGATGATTATGAGGTTGGTCACAACGGTGTCCTTCTTAGTTTTGTTCAATGGAGATAGGCTCGACACATTCAGACCGACAAGGGGCATCAGACAAGATGATCCTATTTCTCCATATTTGTTCTTGTTAGCACCAGAGGGTCTTTCGTGCCTTTTTAAATCTAAAGTTCATTCCTCAAACTTAAACAGAATAAAGGTGGCACCGTCGACTCCGTCGATAAGCCATCTTCTCTTTGCGGATGATAGCCTGCTGTTTTTTAAGGCAACTATGGAGAATGTGGAAGTAGTCAAATAAGCTCTCAATGTTTATTGTCGGGCATCTGGGCAGAAAATCAATACAGACAAGTCTTCGATTAAATTTGCTAAGGGCTACCATCAAGATTTGCGGAGTGATATCATGGAGTGTCTGCAAGTCCATAATGAAGCTCTGAGCGAAAAGTATCTCGGCATGTCTACTACAGTAGGCGCCTCTACAAATGGTTCTTTTAAATATTTGAAGGACCGGGTCTGGAAGAGGATTCAGGGTTGGATGGAGCAATGTTTGTCTGCTAGGGGCAAAGAGGTCTTGATCAAATCAGTTGAGCAGGCAATTCCTACATACTCGATGGCATGCTTCAGGCTGCCACGAGGGATGTGTGAGCACATTGATGGGATGATTAGAGGGTTCTGGTGGGGGAGCAAGAAAGGCAAGAGGAAAACCTGCTGGGTCGCCTGGGAACAGATGACCAAGCCAAAATTTCTAGGGGGTCTTGGGTTTCGTGACATCGAGCTCTTCAACCTAGCCCTCCTCACACGCCAAGCCTGGAGGATTCTTACGGAACCATCATCTTTGAGTGCTCGTATTCTGAAGGCGGTTTATTTTGCCGACTATGACTTCATGGAGGCAGGATTGGGGTCGTCACCTTCGCGCGTCTGGCGCACGATAATGGATGGACGGAAGACCCTTGAACAAGGCATTATAAAGCGTATCGGCACTGGAGAGACCACTAGCATTTGGGATACTAACTGGTTGCCTAGAGATGGATTTCTGAAGCCGATCCCCTGCACGCGTGATGGTGATCGCCCACTTCGGGTCAGCGAACTGATTGATCACACGACTTTCGAGTGGAATCGGCCGATGGTGGAGGAGTGGTTTACACCAATGGACAGGTCGGTAATTCTGAATATCCCGTTGAGTCATCGTCGTCAACAGGATTTCTGGGCCTGGCATTACGAGCGGAGTGGAGTTTTCACGGTTCGCTCGGCCTATCGTATGCTTGCGTTTAATAGAGAAAGAAGAACAGCATGGATTGAAAGCATTTGCGGGGTGCTCAGATATGAAAGCTGTCAAAAAGGATTGGACAGAGCTCTGGTGGATTAAGGTCCCATCTAAAATCCGAGTATTCCTTTGGAGGCTAGCAAAGCAGTCCACCCCGACAGCAGATGTCCTACAACACAGAAACATGGCCACTCAAAGCGTTTGTGCCATCTGTGGCATGGCCGACTCATGGAGGCACGCTCTACTTGATTGCAACATGGCTAAGTGTGTGTGGGCACTGGAGCAGGAAGATCTAGTTCAGTTCTTGTGTAGCAATGGGACGACAGATGCTCGAGGGTGGTTATCAACTTTAATGAGAACGTTGAGCCATGAGGATATGACTAGGGTTGGTGTTACTCTGTGGGCAATTTAGTTTGCGCGAAGGAAGGCTATTCATGAACAATCTTTTCAGAGCCCTCTCTCGACCCATAGCTTCATTGAGAGGTTCATATCGGAGTTGCTGGCAACTCCACAGGTAGAAAGCACTGTAGCAAAGACGTGGAGACGAGAATCAACTGATCGATGGATACCCCCTCCCTCAGGGTATATGAAGATCAACGTTGATGCTGCATTGACAAAAGGAAATGACATTGGCACATCGGCGGCCGTGGTGCAAGACAGAAGTGGACTCTTTCTGGGAGCCTCGGTGGTGGTTAGTCAAGGTATAACTGACCCGGAGCCAATGGAAGCGTTAGCATGCCGGGAAGGCCTGGCGCTTGCTGCAGACTTAGGCTTTCGCAAGATCAGAATTGCGAGTGATTGTCTTAGCCTGGTCAAGAATATTCAAGGAGATGGCATGGGCGCATATGGGCAGATAGTTAAGGAGATCAAGGTAAGAAAAGCGACATTTAGCGAAGTGGAGATAATTCACGAGGGGAGACACTCTAATGTAGACGCACACTGTCTAGCAAAAAGTTGTGTTCTCCGTCCATTAGGGAGACACGTTTGATTTCAATATCCGCCTCCGGGCCTTTGTAACTCTATCATCTATGAATAAATGAGAGAGTTAGTCTCAAAAAAAAAAAATAGCTTGGGTATAATATAATGGATTGGGATAAGTCCCTAATGATTTAAAAAAATAAAAAAGTGTCATTTTTATGTTCGTGTCGTGCCTTACTCTCTACTTTCTCGTTGTTGAAGTGTAAGTAAATTATCCACCCTTTTTTATTACTTTAAGCTTTAGGTACAACCGATTGGTATATAATAATTTAATATGATATCAAATCTTAGTGATTGTATTTTCCTATGTGCCGCATGAGATGGAGTGTTGAATATTAAATAAATTATTTATCTATTAATATTAGTTTAAGCTTTTAGATGCAACTAATCGGTGCATGATAGCTTAACACTCATATTCACTTGTCTCGATCGTGTGTGTGTGACTACCATCCAACACTACATTATAGTGTTTTGGATTTTGGATGGTTGTCATCCTCTCTAGAGGGTGCAGGTTCAGAGTGTAGGATCGTGTTGGTGCCTGTCGTCCCGAAGGAATGTGGTGTAGCCCAGCTCTGTGCACGTGCGTACATATCAAGGTGACAACAGTGGCAGCTCTTCCTTTCCATCCTAGCTCAGTCAATGATCCTCACGCAGGACTCCTCTGTCCTAGGCTTTTGGGATTCGGATGATCCAAAACGTGCCCTGATCTGCTCTCTAACGGCAAAGATACGCGAAGTGCACCGTATCTGACACAGCCTGGGCGCATTAGCGACGAACAATTGCCTTTCTGTAATTGGCTAACATTGTTCCTCGAACCACTAATTAGCGCTGAGTGGATCTCTTTGTTCATGTTCCAAAATTTACCCCGATCCTTTGCCTTTTGGTGGTGTTTTAGAAACAACCGTTTGTTCCAATAAAAAGCACCGAAAGTTTCAGTACTTCCTCCCGCAGTGGAAATTTTTCTTGACTTGTGCGCCGGCAGTACGAGCAAAGTTTGTTCTCTGTCTTCGGCTTGTGCCCGCCGGTGAAAGCAGAATCAGACACAAGCATCGTCGGCATTGTCGTTGCATGCTGATTTATATGGATGGAATTCATACACCAAAGACATTAGCAGTTGGAGCAGTGTCAGTGCCGGTTCTCAGCAAGCAGCAGAGACACGTTAGGTGACTTTGTCCGATACTACTTTGTTTGCTAATCTATCTGCAGTGCTCCAGTAGTGTCCAGGAGCACGAAGCTTCTTTGCTCTGTATTTCTCCGTCAACTTGCAGAATACTACTTCCTTCGTCCCAAAATAATTAGCATTTTAGCCTTTTTCAATTATTTTAAAATAATTGACATTCTCACTTTTTGATATATCTTTCTCTCTTCTCAATACAACTCTATCTCCTTATTTTCTATGTACCTACCTTTTACACTTCTCCTTAATTCTTGTGCCGGACTCTAAAATACCAACTAAATTAGGACGGATGGAGTATCTATCTAGTATGACATATGGCGACCAGATACTACCAGGTTCGTTGTTCCTGCTTCTTCTCCGTGGATCCTTTTACCTTTTCCCCCCCTTCCTTGTGAAAGATCGGGAACAGGAGGGGGCAGGCCCCTACTGATTCCTTTTAGGATGGTCCAGCAACAACACTATCCACTCCCCTAAACCCTGCTTTTGGAAAACACCGGCATGTTCATGGCGTGCTTCGTCAGACATCTTTGATTCTCTATATCTTTATTTTATTATCTTCTCCTGCATATAGCATCGTCATCGTTCTTTCGGCGGTACCGTTACTATTTTCAGCAATAGTGGGCTGTGGCATATATACTTCCATCTCCCGCGGTCAATGCCACAATTTTGTCTGCATTTTGAGAGGAGGTCAACAATTATATATAAGTAGGACTATAAAGTACTGTTAGCAGTTTGATTACGCAATGCACGTGTTTGCGTTAGTAATAGATAGAGGTGCTGAGCCGGTAACAGGTGCGTGCGCGTGTATATCGTGTATGTCGTGAAGAGCAATGCGGGGTTCTCGTGCGTACCGAATAATTGTCGGCTGAAGAGAGTTGTTGTGTGTGTTGTCTTTGACAACAAGTGCGTGTGGTGCCTATAAGTAAACCCATTGGCCATTTTGCATGCATCATCTGCAGCTTTGCTCATGAGCATACACACTACTTTCAGTGGTCGCCTTTGAATTGAGCGCTTCAGCAAGCTGCCAGCAAAAGCTCCAATAATGCCTCCCTGCTGGACGAAGCTCATCGTGGTGCTCGTCGTTGTACCCTGCCTGATGATGAGCTTTGCGTTGGAGGCGGCGGCGGCGGCCGAGGGGACGCCATGGGCGCCGTCGCGCGGCGGCGGCGGGGACGCCGGCGGGTACCAGTATTGCCTGAGCTGGCGGGTGATGATGGTGGAGGCGAACAACGCCAACGGGTGGCGCGCGGTGCCGGCGCCGTGCGTGGGCTACGTCTGGGCCTACATGTCATGGGGCCAGTACCACCGCGACGTCGCCAGCGTCGCCGACCAGGCCGCCGCCTACGCCGCCGCGATCGCTCCTGCCGCCGATGATGGCCGCGACGCCTGGGTGCTCGACGTGGACGACACCTGCCTCTCCAACCTGCTCTACTACCAGGCCAAGCAGTTCGGGTACATACATACATATATGCTGCGTCTGCGATTAATAATTCAGCTGATGAATGTACTCGTGCATGCTTATTAACTGAACCTTTTGAATGAATCTTAATTTGATGGTGGTGCAGGGCGTACGATCCTGTGGCGTTCAAGGCGTGGGCGAGCCGAGGGATCTGCCCGGGCATACCTCCCATCCGGCAGCTGTTCCAGACGCTGAAACGCAGAGGATTCAGAGTCTTCCTCGTGTCAGGAAGGGACGAGGAGACTTTTCGAGCGAGCACTGCCGCCAATCTGGCCGCCGCCGGTTTCTCGGGATACGACCGCCTCATCTTGAGGTACTCCTTTCTATACTTCTTGCCTGTTCAATCCGCGTGGCCGCCCAGTAGCATCCATGAACTCGTTCAGTTTCTGTTTCAAGTCTGTCGTCTTTGCACCTAGCTATCACCTACCAAAAATAAAAAAAATAAAAAAAATTGAGAGTGGTAACACGGTTGGGCCAGCCCACCGGAAGCCCAATCGATTATAGAGATTTGGACCATATTGAGCCCAGCACACGCTTTGATAAAAAAAAGAACGGCCCAATCAATTGTTAAAATATCAAGGCAGGTGCTATTTATTGTAGCTACAGAAGTAGCCGTCCATCGTGAAAAAAAAGAAGAGACCAGCTGAAAATGGCACGGCACGTTCCGTGGCGTGTCACGCACTAATTTTTTTTGATCTGAAACAGACCGGTGCGTTGGCTTCTTCCTCTGACGCATGATGGGCAGGATCAGATTCTTGTGCAGTACTATGTTGAACTTTCAACTTTTTTTTTTTTTTTTTTTGCGAATATGTTGAACTTTCAACTCCACTCCACGTGATAATTATTAGGACATATCAAATCCGGTCGCGGTCAAGAAGAGAGATCTTTACTTTAGTACTAGCGTATAGCAAGCACACTGATGGATGAATCTGTTAGTAAAAAAACCATTCGCGGAAGCTACATATGATCATTAGCACAAAATTGATTTAACCAAATAAGAGAAATTTTGATGTGTGCGTAGCACAACCAATCCATTCATGTGCTATACGCACAAGCCCACATGCTTGCATATTGACGTCTTGCATCTTAGAAGTATTTTTCTCTTCTCTTGCTTCTACCTTACTAGTCCTCTTGATGATTAGAGAATATCTACTCTCATGTGTGTTTCTTTTTTACACTGGCTCAAGTGCTTTTCTATGTACCGAATGCCTTATAAATTAAGGTCTTCTATTTATACACTAGCTGTGTATCAGCTAAAACGTCAAACGATGCTTGCTATTCCATTCGGCACTCAACAGGCTTTGGCCTATTATGGTCATTAGTATATCGCCAAATATCAATGCTTTTACGCTAACTGAAGCCACCATGCAACATCCACTTAATATCCAGGTACATGCATACTAACTTAATGATACTTAGTGGATCAATAATTATAGCATTTGGCTGCATACACGCACACATGTTTCCTGTTTGCATGAGTTGATCTTTGGATCAACTTTGGAACATGCACACATTATTTTCTTTTATTGAAGAGAGAGGAGAGGGTATTTCGACCCTTTGATTCTTTATCTTTGAGTCTAGCAACCATCACACATGGATCTTTTATATAAAAATAATTTTCTAAAACACATGGGTCACTTTATTTAATTATTTCTAACAGAATGATGATGATGGATGTGGTTTACTACTAAGTAGAGTTTGCACTGATATGATGATATGCATGATGATGCAGGGGTGCGGATCATCAGCGGGGTGAGAGCGCGGTGTCGTTCAAGTCTTGGGTGCGGCGTCGGCTTGTGGAGGAGGAGGGGTACCGGATCCGCGGCAACGTCGGCGACCAGTGGAGCGACTTGCAGGGCCATTTCGCCGGGGACCGCGTCTTCAAGCTGCCCAACCCCATGTACTTCGTCCCGTGAACCAACGACACACTATCACCATGCATCATATACATGCATGCATGATGCATGGCTCCTGGTAGTGGAGCGACTTGCATGCATGATGCATGGCTCCTGCTATTATTCAAAATATTTGTTTAAATATGAAAAGTTATAAATTATATTAAAATCTTATCTAGTAATAAAATAAATCATAAGAAAATATATAATATTTTTTAAAATAAAACTAATTGTTAAAGGTAGCGAAAAAAAATCAATGGCCAAAATAATTTTGAAACGGAGAGAGTAATTGGCAGCTTTGACGCTAGTAGTGACCTGATGATGAAACGCCAAGAAAGGCTGAGGAACTGCATGGGGTCACCGGCCGTCAGGAAAGGCAGTCTACTTACGTATAGGGCTGTGTTTTGTTAGCTTGTGACCGACAAACCTGTGGATGGATATGGATCCAAAAGTAGGAACGTCCCATGCATGATAGCGTGTCATCCACTCACCGATCCCAAAACACTGAGATGAGAGAGCGAAGAAAGCTTATTTGGGTGCTTGTTGATGCTTTATTGACTTGTCGCTCCCAGACGACGATCCATATCCCGTCATCCCCGCCCGTATCTTGTTTTCTTTCTTTTTCTCGACTGGCAAGCTCTCCCACTCTCGAATAGCGGTGAGGAACGAAGAAGATGGTGGTGGTGGCGGCGACGCTGTGCTTGGTTGCGGCGTGCACCCTGGCGCTGTACCTGTACCATGTCCTCTGGCTGGCGCCGGAGAGGCTCCGCGCCGCGCTCAGGAACCAGGGGATCCACGGCCCGAAACCGTCCTTCCCCTACGGCAACCTCGCCGAGATGATGAGGCAACAATCCTCCGCCGCACAAGCAGCCATCATGAGCAAAACGACGGCGGCGGCCGGTGACGGTGATGATCATCAGCGACGAGGAATCGTGCACGACTACCGCCCCGCCGTCTTCCCGTTCTACGACAAGTGGAGGAACCAGTACGGTACGCATATACAAGAATTATACCTCTCATGCATGCATCGTGCGTGATCTTGTTCATTCATATGCATTCATTGCCTACCAGGATTATTAGTTCATTCACGATATGACTCTGTGCCTAGTCATGCCGTTTGCGCATACTATACACATTTCCATCCATGGTTACTAATAATAACACGTATGTATAGTATATAGTATTTCTTTTACGATATTGTCCGCCATCTTATACGTGTTTGCTAGTAGTAATGCACGTGTGCGGCACGCACGTACGAATTTTTTGAATTTGAATTCGAATTTAGTTTCTGACATCGTATAGAAAAATTTGAATTTAGTTTTCGGACATCATATAAAATCTATATCGTTAGATCAAACTATTGATCAGTAGTTTTTTAAAACTACTGCTCAATATTTTGGACAGTAAAACTCCTCAAGAACAATTGTGGGCTAAGAAAACCATACTTTAAAACGAACCCACTTCACAACGAATCACACTACTACTGCGTCAACATTTCCTCACCCAACAGTTACGTTATTCCCATGTCACCGACCCCTACTTTTTCTTTTATCTGCTTTACTTTATGAGAAAACTATATTTTGCATGCATGGTAGCCAGTCCTTGCCACTAATTCTTCTTTGCCGTCCGAATCCAAATCACCACGGCGAGAGCGAGAATGAATTCCTCATGTTCCCTGATATGCCATTCTTATTTACTGTAATATATACCGATCGAGAAACGTAGTAGCAGATCACATACCGTTTGCACTGTTGAGCTATCGCCATCAGTTCGACCAGCCATAGATAGATTTGCCGGCTAATACTCCTACACATACTAGCAGCTAGCCACTTTGTCATCACGCTAGTACTTATTACTTGTGTCGTTTTCAGTGTCCCTCCTGCCTTACACGAAGGAAATAATGATCGATCCCTGTCGATGTGACTGCGAAATTCCTTCGGTCAGGTGCAGCTGGGCTGAGCGCTTGTAGCCAATCTTCACTTCCATAAGGGAGTTCACAAAGAGGGACTGTGCAGGTAGCTTTACGTACGGTGCCATTTGGCACTGCACCTTCTGCAAAACTGGACAGTTTGTGTAGTTAGCTACCGCAGAGGCTTCTGTCATCGATGATGTATAGCCGAGTGAGTGGGGTACACACCGTCCTTTCCTCCTCCGCACGGCCAGGACGCAAGCACAGAGGGCTAATAAAGAAATAGAGAAAAAAAAAATCCTTGAGGCAGTGCGCAAACAATGACCGCGGAGGGCTGTATTTTGTGCTCGCGTTTGGGTCTGACACTAGCAACTTTACAAATAAACCGATGGAGCTGCTCTAAGGGCCTCCAGTATGGTGCACTATACACCCATCGTTATGGTGCCACCTTGCTCTGCAACCTCTGCATAACTAGTGTCAGATCAACGCAGCAACAATCACCTATATCCAAGCACGGGGCCCGCAACATCCTCTCTCTCTCTTTTCCCACCCATGCTCAACAGTATGACACATAGGACCTACAAAGACTTTGGGCACGATGTGTTGTTTGAAGCCCTGACTTTATCTCTGCCACGGTTATCGCTAAAAAAAAAAAAAAACCTTTGGAGAAGCCCTAAACCATATTGCTTCAGAAGTGGAAGTGGTATTCATCGATACCGCGCACCCAGTAGCGGAAAGTGAGGTGCGTGGCAGGGATTGCTCTAGTAGTTTGTCGCATTGCCAACAGAAGTTGCACTACTTCCCGATTCTCTGCCGCGTCGCATCATTCATCTCATCCGTTAGACTAGCCCAATCACCCAGGCAACAAAAATTCCTGGTGGGCACCGTCACGTGTCGAGTCTAGCGTGTGACGCACAAAACGGAACAATAATAATGTTCGTAATTCGCGTGAGCAATGCATTTTTCTTCCATCTCATAGTTAATCAACTCTTGTGTGGACGATACGATGGATGGATGCACGCATGATGATGATGATGAATTTTGCACAGCAGGCCCCGTGTTCAGCTACTCGATCGGGAACATGGTGTTTCTGCACGCGAGCCGGTGTGACGTGGTCCGCGACCTGAGCCTGTGCGTGTCGGCGGCGGAGCTGGGCAAGAGCTCGTACATGAAGGCGACGCACCGGCCGCTCTTCGGCGACGGCATCCTCAAGTCCAGCGGCGCCACGTGGGCGCGCCAGCGCAAGCTCCTCGCGCCAGAGTTCTTCCCCGACAAGGTCAGGGCCATGGTGGGCCTCATGGTCGCCTCGGCCACCTCCCTAGTCATCAACTCATGGCAGCACAGGATCGGTGATGATGCTACTAGTGACAATAATGGAGGGGTGGAGCTGAAGGTTGACGACGACATCAGGGCGTACTCGGCGGACGTGATCTCCAGGACGTGTTTCGGGAGCAGCAGCGTGATGAACTCCAAGGGGGAGAGGATCTTCGCGGTGATCAGGGAGCTGCAGAAGGCGGTGGCCAAGCCGAACCTGTTTGCCGAGATGACCGGGCTGAGCTTCCTCCCGACGAGGAGCAACCGGGCGGCCTGGAGGCTCAACAGGCTGGTGCGCCAGCTGATCCTGGACGTCGTGAACGACAAGGAGAAGGACGACGATGAGAATGAGAACATAAACAGTAGCCTCCTGAACGCGATGGTCCGCAAGAGCAGCGGCGAGGTGGATTTTGATTTCGTGGTGGACAACTGCAAGAACATCTACTTCGCCGGGTACGAGACCACGGCGGTCACCGCGTCCTGGTGCATGATGCTCCTCGCGCTGCACCCCGACTGGCAGGACCAGGTGCGCCACGAGGTGCAACAGGCGTGCGATGATGATGTACTGGACTTCGCCGCTCTCCAAAAGATGAAGAAGGTATCCAAATAATCGATTACAGTAGCATGCATCATCCACGTTGATGCTGATCTGACAGCAGCTTAAAATTGATGCAGCTGACGATGGTGATCCAGGAGACGCTGCGTCTGTACCCGGCGGGGTCGGTGGTGTCGCGGCAGGCGCTCCGGGACGTCACGCTGGGCGGCGTGCGCGTGCCTGCCGGCGTGAACATCTACGTGCCCGTCTCGACGCTGCACCTCGACACGGAGCTGTGGGGCCCCGACGCCGCGGAGTTCGACCCGGCGCGGCCGCAGCCGCCGCATCACGCGTACATGCCGTTCGGCACCGGCGCGCGCACGTGCCTCGGCCAGGGATTCGCCATGGCTCAGCTCAAGGTCCTGCTCGCGCTCGTGCTCTCCAGGTTCCACCTCGGCCTGTCTCCAAGATACGTGCACGCGCCGGCACTTAAGCTCATTGTCGAGCCGGAGCACGGCGTGCGCCTCGTGATCAAGAACGTGGAGAAGCCCACCACCAAGTGCTAGTAGATGGGCCTTAGCAGACTCGCAAAGTTGATGGGCTGGTTATTTACAAATGGGCCTCACCAAAACATATATCTTTCTTTGCCCGTTGAATAATAATTTCGTAGAGACCATATTAATAAAAGGTGACACTAACTAGCTTGTTAGGTTTTCGGCAACATTTCAACGAAGCTAGAGTGACTACTGTTTATTTAGTGCAATTTTGTGGTTAAGAGGGGGGCATGGCCCCTATTGACCATAAGAAAGCTTCAGCACAAGCCCTATGCGCCCAGTGTGCGATTTCGGCCTCCACATCGAACAACTTCAAGATTCGTGCCAAACAGAAGAATGACTCAGATCATGTAGCGCAGGAAGTCAAGAGAGTATGCCATGCTCTGGTGGAGTACATGTGTAAAGCACGAGATGATCATGAGGTATTTGATTTGAGTTCAAAACTTCAAACTTTTTTTCCTATTAAACAGTAGCTTCATTTCAAATCCGATTTTATATTTGTGCTTCTTACAATCAATTCATTAGAATGAGATCCAACATGAATATATTTTTACTAATTCTACATTTTAAAAAATCTATTGTTTTAATATAACAGCTCAATATTTCAAAAACAACAGTTCAATGTTTTATCAAAAAAGTTAAAATAGCTTTTAAAATGCTGATTTTATTTTTTCAACATGTTGAAATGATAAAAAATATTGAAAGACTAGCATTGTTTATCTTTAATCGATATATAGGAGCATAAGAATTAGGAAAGAAAAAAAATGAAAAAAACACAAGACAAACCAACCTACATGTTGCTGTGGAGCGACCCAATGATGGGCTGCTTGGGACGTTAGCGATAAACAAACCTTGGCTTGTCATGTTTGATGTGGGTTGGGTTCTGATTATTAGATTATGTTGATGCAGACATTACTATAAGAAATATGTCTTTCAGTGATATATATTAAGTCACAAAGTATGAAAACATCACTACATACCTTTAATTTATGATGTTATTCATGCGGATAGCTCATTTATGACACCTATCTAGTGTACTATCACAAAAGGCTCAGCAAAAATCGTCACAAATATTGTTTGTGTTTTTACGACGAAACGAGAATATTGTTTTGTGACAAAACTAAATGTCATTGAGCTCTGTAGGCTATAATAACACACTTGATG
This sequence comes from Eleusine indica, assembly GCA_030378355.1. Lineage (NCBI taxonomy): Eukaryota > Viridiplantae > Streptophyta > Magnoliopsida > Poales > Poaceae > Eleusine > Eleusine indica. The sequence goes on from CM059500.1 coordinate 48,659,575, forward strand.
TGTCACAAGTTAAAATACAGTTTGTCATTCCCGCTTTTAGATTGTGGGCTAGAAGATGGTTGAGTAGATTGTATCTGGTATGCTGTATTATTTGAGCTATAGCAGGTGTGTCGTACTCTGCACGTCATATGTGTGGACTTTCTTAAGTAGGTTGTATATGGGCATAATTTAAGGCATACAAGGTGCCCACAATATTAAGCGGGTTGTGTGCTTGCAATCTTGGTAAGCAATGTTGTGAACCATTGCAACATGATAAGTTTCTGAACAACTTGCTCGGAGCTCATTTGTCAGCCACGGAATGGTTGTTGAACATGAATTTTTTCTGACTTGGTATGAGTGAATCCGGTTGTGTCACTAAATCCTTGTTCCAGTTTAATTCTACTGGATTCAATTTTCTTACATGTAAAAATCTTGTTTAACAGACATGTATTCAAATCAGTAGATGTGTTAATTAAAAACGTTAGTATTACAAAAAGAGAAATGTGAAATTAGCCAGTTGTGTTTTTGGCAACATTTCGGTGAATCTTGAGCTAAGAATAGGGATCTCACTACTGTTTATTTAGTGCAATTTTGTGGTGAAGAGGGGGGCCATGGCCCCCTCCGATCACAAGGAAGCTTCACCACAACTCTTACATGCAATAATATTCTTTTAGAAGAGCACACAATAGATCTCAAGTCCCTATTGCATAAATGCAAAGGGAAGAACGAGGCGGAAAATGGAAAGGATATAGCATCGATCAAATATTTCATAATTTCCGACTCTTGACCATCCCTTCCTCAATAATCAAGAGTATTAAAATAAAGTCGTCGCTTGATCTAGCAATAGCCATATCAAGAGGGTTTTTTTTCAAAAAAGATTGTATTTTAAAAAAATTGACATAAAAAGAACCACTTGTTAATTCATCAGAGTGATCAAGCGTCAAGGCTTCATTTGCTCTCTCATAGCTAGTTAAGCAGATCCCCGCAATAAACTTTTTTTCCCCCATTGCTTCCAAATCCTCAACAACCATTCACATAGTCATAGTTCGAAATCTGGACCTTGAGAAAAAACCCAGGATTCGTTCTCATCTGGATAACGAGACTGACATATAGGTGAGGTTGAGAGAAACCAACACTCCAGCCAGGGAGCAGAAAAGGCCTGTGCACCACATATTGTCATGAAAGTCAGACCGTGTTGGTAAATGAAAGCATCCCACTCATAAGTTAGCAGAATTCTGTACCGGATTTAGCCAACCAATCTTGATGCTCAAGGTTTTTCAGTAGTTACGGCGGCACTACGTTTGATAGGAAGAGGGACTACGATAATAGCGACGCCTTCATTCAAAAGATCTTTGGAAGTAGAAAAGAGATCAATTGGTGCTGCTTAACAAAGCAGGGAGGGGAAACTGAAGGACCCAGACAGATGGGCAGTCAAAATGGCCCGTTGTCCGGCAGAGATTCGTTAGAAAAAAAAAAACGACACTTGCGCGCGCAAATTGGACGCCAAGAAACTAATCATTGAGACTCGGCAGGGTCGTTGTCGCGATCATCAGTACGAGACATTGGATTAAACTATGGGCAGACGCTTTCCGTAGCAGCGCTCGCATGTCGCATGTGCTGTCGCTTGAGGCTTCACTCGTTTCCTCACTGGCCCATGCACGGGAGGAAATGCGTGGAAATTGCTTCGCTGCATCGGCACTTTGCGATGGCTCCACTCGTTTCCTCACCTCAGGGTACAGTGGGGCGTGGAAAAACCGTCAATTTCCTGCATCAAACACGTTTGATGGCATGTCAAGAACACAAGCATTGGATCGTTGTGAATTGTGAAAGGGCATCAGCGTCATAAAACCAGATCGTTGTCGTGAAAGGTCAGTGGAAAGTTGGATTGAAAGACGCTTCACCTAACCTAACCCTGTGGAAGTGCTACTACTACTAAGTTGGATTGAAAGATGCTTGAGCAATGGCTGCAATCGTCTATGGAGCGTACTACAACAAAAGTGCAGAGTGATTTCATTTGATTCGGGAGTTTGCATGCATGGAAACCTGTGGAAATAGCTTGGTTTGGTAGGCAATCAATTTCCCGGCATCGGCAGGAAGAAAAGGAGGAGAAAGAAAGGAACAATCACTCGTCAGAGAGTCCGCGTCCCCCGGACGCGCTCGTCCCGTCGCTCAATAAGGACGCACTGACTGAGAGCTATAAACAGGCAGAGCTCTCGGCACCCACCCTCTGTCTGGATTCCCAAATTAAACATTGAGCTACCTAAGCTCATCGAGGAAGAAGGTGAGGAGGAAGAAAGAAAAGCTCAAGGTCGGAGATAATGGAGGCGGCGGCGGCGGGGCAGAGCGTGGTGAAGCCCACGCTGGCGAAGGGCAAGCCGTCGGCGTCGTTCCGTCTCCGCAACGGCAGCCTGAACGCGGTGCGTCTCCGTCGCGTGTTCGACCTGTTCGACCGCAACGGCGACGGCGAGATCACCGTGGACGAGCTTGCGCAGGCGCTGGACGCGCTGGGGCTGGAGGCGGACCGCGCGAGCCTGGCGGCCACCGTGGGCGCCTACGTCCCCGACGGCGCGGCGGGGCTCCGCTTCGAGGACTTCGACGCGCTCCACCGCGCGCTGGGCGACGCCTTCTTCGGCTCGGTCGCCGACGACGACCACCACAACGCCGGCAAGGCCGAGGACAACGACGAGGAGATGAGGGAGGCGTTCAAGGTATTCGACGTCGACGGCGACGGGTTCATCTCCGCCGCCGAGCTGCAGGAGGTGCTCAAGAAGCTCGGCATGCCCGAGGCCAGCAGCATGGCAAACGTCAAGGAGATGATCTGCAACGTCGACCGCGACAGCGACGGATGCGTCGATTTCGGAGAGTTCAAGTGCATGATGCAGGGGATCACCGTCTGGGGCGCATGATCTGACTCTCTCTCTCTCTCGGATCAAAGCGAGCAGCATCGTATCTGGGCAAGATTATGTCAGCAGTAGGTTTCCTCCTAATTACCACTATCTACTACCATATATCAATCATCTGGCTCCGTATGTATTTCGTAAGACTGTACGTACGATCTTTTCTAATAGCTTGTGTTGTGTGCATCGGAATGGAGGCAGGCCCTGATCCTTCTTGTCCTCTGGCCTAAATGCATTCCTAATTATTGACTGGTTGTGTCCTGGTGTTACCTTGTCCTTCTCTAATCCAGTAGCGATGCTAATCTTCTATTCGCTGTCGCTGTCGGCTCTTGGAAACACGCCGTCATCAAAATGCTTCACCTTATTAATTTCTTGATTGAGTTGATGCTCTATTCTCTGTTTTCTCAGATCAGGCAGGCAGGCTAAGAGATTTTTTTTTTTTGAACTCGGATTTTTAAAACTTGAAACTGAAAAGGTCATAAACATTCACCTATATCTTGCAGGAGAAATGGTAATTTGTGATGAGATTACTAAAGACCCTTTTAAGCCCAGAGACCAGAGTAACTTTCCTTCTCATATTCGTAGGCTGGGCTGGGCCACTATCTTCTGTAGCCCAACATTTGCAGCGGAGAAGCCTGCACCTAGGAAGTATAGCCCAATATGAACCGGGCTCTATGATCCGGCAGCGGAGTACTTTGCGGCCTCACGTTATTGTCGCTTCGTTTTCGTCCCAAACTGTTTCGTGCTGAAAAAGGCCGAGTGTTGAATCACAAATTCACAAAGCAAAAGAGCCGCCGAGCTTTTGACACAAGCACGCACTCAAGCCCGAGTCGAACATTACGTGGTTGGTTGGAATCAGATCATGGCCTGCATAGACAACGACAAAAATGATCCTTTTAGCAAACGAGCTTTGACTTTTTCGATCCTTCTGCTGCAAGTGAACTTGACGTGCAGACGTAGTTTATGTACGACCAGGACCGGCTGCTTTCGTCATCGCCGACGTCCTTATCGTTGGGATTACAAGTAACGTACGTGGTTATCCGACTAACCAGCGGCTTCACGTTATTCAAATTAACCCTGTTCTCAGTGAAGATGATGCTTCCGGACGCCAGACCAAACTTAAGCAGCGTCAGCTGGTAATCCATTTGGGAGCCAACAGCTATAACGGTCAAGCCGTTGCATATGCTTAGCTCAGCGTCTCCCAAAAGAGACACTCCACCGGCCGTTGGGCTAATCATGGCAGCACAGTACAGTGTCATCGTCATAACACGTGCTTGGTGCCCACTTCCGGCCCCACCTGACAGGCGGTGCCACAACAAAGTTGGCGGTGCGAAACGCAGGTCAACCGGTCTCCCACGATCGCGACCGAGGGAGATCAACGGCCCAGATGAATCCCGTACTGTCCCCTCCGCCCGCCTCTTTAACTCCCTCCCGTTCCACGCGGCGATCCACAGGCTGGAGCAGTGTCGTCACGCGAGCCTCTCGTGAAGTGAAGGGAGAAGAAGGGCGGAGGAAAAAAAAAAACAAATCAATTCGAGGAGGAGACCGTCACACAAAATCCAAACCTAAACCCTCGGCGAGGTCACACCACCGTGACGACGGCGGCGGCGGCGGACGCGGCGGGGATGGTCCCCGCCGGGCCACTCGGCGACATGGAGGGGCGGGTGATGGCGGCGGTCAAGGCGTCGGAGGCGCGCGGGGACCCGCTGCTGGTGCGGGCGGTGGAGCTGGCCCGCGTCGTCGCCGGGGAGGGCGCGTCCATCCCCAACGCCGACCTCGCCGGGATCCTCGTCTCCAACCTCTGCTTCGCGCACAACTCGCCCTCGCTGTGGAAACTCGTGGGCCAGGCCATGGCGTCCCGCCTCGTCTGCCCGCTCCACGTCCTCGCGCTCCTCACCACCAGGTGCGTGCGCGTTTCGGTCCCTCCGGCGCTCGAGTTGAATTGGTACCCGTTTGAGTGATCTCTGAGTGGATTCGCTGTTGGTTGGTTTTGTAGGGTGCTGCCGCAGCGGCGAGCGCAGCCTGAGGCCTATCGTCTTTACCTGGAGCTCATGAAGTGTAACGTCACGTCCTCATTGTTTATGGAGGCCGGGCCTAATCGTGACAAGTAAGACCTCAGCTACAGAATGTGATGAACGTCATTTTTGGCTCATAATATACCATGATGGCAGTGTATTTGATTTCTTATACATCACCTTTTTGGGCTGTAAACTGTAATTCCTTCATTAGATCTACACCAAGTCATACTTACTGTATTTTATGCGAATAGTAAGGCAAGACCTCTTCATTATGGCTATTCATTACTGGTAAACTGCTAAGTGCAATACAGTGATATTTGCACAATTAGCTGTTGCTAATGTGTGGTTAATGTATTTTACAGGATAACAAAGTCTGTAGATGATGCTTTGCAACTGTCAAAGATTTATGGGTTTTCTGGATTAGATTTTGGACATGCTATCATTATGTTTGTGTTGGTTGTCCTCACCAAACTGATCGATAGCATTCTTGAGGATTGTGGATTTCCTTACGGGTTGTCAGAGGGGCAAGAAAACATATATTCCATTGAAGGAGGGCGACAGCCTATGGATGTGGATGCCAAAAGGGTCTCTTCTGACAAGCAAAATGAGCATCGTGAGCAGCTACGCCGGAAGAACACTGTCATGGCTTTAGATGTATTGCACATGATGGTTGCAGACAGAAAGATTCAATCATTTCTGCGCTTGATATTCCTCAACATGTATGTTTTCTAATTAACCATTCTCATAAGTTCTATGAAACATGTGATAGTCAAAGTTGGATCGATATATTGCCCTATCGGTAAATTAGAGTGATTCAATCATGTATGAAATTCATTGCAGAACATAAACTCAATCATACATGAAATTCATTGCAAAATATAAGTCCAGCCACTACAAATGCAATTACATTTTTTAGTTTAACCCACCTTATTAACATGCATGTTAGGAAGATCTATATCTCCATGATGGCCTTGACCTCTTGTCAAGCATTATTATAAGGCCTCATTATAATACTTAGGCGATTTTTAGGGTACTTGGGGTTACCAATTACCATTTAACAGAAATATTCTAGGGGTAGGGATGATCAATATAACCACAGTAGGGGCTTCCCTTACTGCAATTTTCTGATAATAATAATAATGTCAAAGAAAATCTTCATTTGTCTCCCATCCACTTAAATCACTTTTGACGTTTGAGTTAACGAGGAAGAATGTAGGATGTGCTATCCTAGCCTTCTTTTGGTTCCGTATTACCGTTGCTGTGGAAGGAATCATACACTTCTGCTCATTTTGTACTTTCTCTGTAGGCAATAATCAGCATTAGTAATGTGCTAACGAGTAATTTTTCTAGGTTAGGCCTGAAAAATTCAGTTCTCTAAGCCAGAGGTTAAGTTCTATTGAAGCTCACAAAATGGCCTTGGAGACTGTATTGCCTGCTGGAGACAAAATTAGTGATTTCTTAATAAATATACGGAGAGTTTGCAATGCAGACTATCAACCAAATAACAAACGGCTTTTGGGTGTTCTTGGTAATATGAGATCCAGTGTCCCCATGTTGGGCCAACATACTGGAGCTGGGAGGGCTGCCTGTTGGATAATTTTTGATATTTATGTGGAGAATGCAATTGATGGGAAGCATCTGAGTGGCGTATCCGCTATTGAGGTTTTAAAAGGTAGTCTTTTGCTTTTGCATTAAATGGGTCCGTTTGCTACTTAAGTTCTGTTTCTGTTATTCTATTCTGTTCTGTGAGAAAAAGACAATTTATATGTTGACATGAAAGTTTTCGGTGACATAGCACTCCAAGTTTTGCTATCAGCTTTCTTAAGGGAATGGCATGGAACTAACATTGTCTTGTTCGTTACTCAGAAATGACCAAGACACTGCAAGTGCTTAATGAGGCAAGCTGGCAGGAGACATTTAAAGCTCTTTGGATTTCTGCCCTTCGTCTCGTACAGCGGGTGAACAACCCTTTTCATGATACTGTTGGAATTATATATAATTGTATCCATATGGCTTTCTCACTTGCTGATTTTGTAACTAGGCTAGAGAACCTCTTGAAGGACCAATTCCTCATCTAGATGCAAGGCTATGCATGTTGTTAGCTCTTATTCCATTATCAATTGCTGCAATTCTTAAAGAAGAAAGTGATATGTTTGGAGCTGAAGGAAACAAAATCCTTCCACGAAGACAAGGGCTTATATCTTCTCTCCAGGATTTGATCCAGTATTCAGGACTTCTTGTACCACCTTCATCAGTGGTGAATGCAGCCAATGCTGCAGCCTCAAAAGCTGCAATATTTAAAGCCAATTATAAGGTTGGGGCTGGCAACTCTAGCATGATGGGCCAGACTGACTCTTCGACAAAAGCTGGTATTCGTACATCCTCATATTCTGCTTAGTAGGTAGAAGTTGACACATTGTAAATGAGCTTGTAGCACGGTAGTACCCTTATGTTTGGGTTAGGGGCCTCGCACACCAGTGTATGGAGGGATTAGCTTTTGTGACCTTTCTTGGCTGTGGTTCGTTGCGTAGTTGCCATATCTCATGGGAGATCTTTCGCCTTGAAGCTGAGTTTTAGTTGTCGCATTGGAAAGACAAAGATTACACTGGGTCAGGTACTCGGTGTAACTGCTTCATAATGTATGAACAATAATTCTGCCAGTTGGACCTGCATGATAACTTTTTGTTAGTTCACTTTGTAGCCACTCTTAGACCTTTATGCCTTCCCCTTTATTATCTATATCCTTTTTATCCTTTGTTTCAACTTTTTTCTTACTTTCGTTGCCATCCATCATTTTTCAGTTGGGAACATGCTTCATCTTATTATTGAAGCCTGTATTTCAAGGAAATTGGTCGATACATCTGCTTACTTATGGCCTGGTTATGTTGTACCGTCTGGGCCTTGGCAAGACACAACTTTACCCCAAGATTCTCCCTGGTTAAACTTTATGCAAGGTGCTCCACTTTCAGGTCCACTTATTGATGCTCTGGTAGCTACTCCTGCTTCAAGGTGCGCAGAGTTAAATTCTAATTGTTGGTCATGATCCATGAATTTGTTTATAAGATATTTTAAAAACCATCTTACTGTTTTAGTTCGCAACATTTGCTCCAGTGTAACATTCAGACCATGGAAATAAAAATAGAAGCATCTAAATCATGCAAGTCATTAGTTACTACTCTGATGTCCATGCTTGATATGTTTACCTTAGTCATCCTTGTTTTATTTTGCTCTTTTGTGGTATTATCATGTTCAGGTGCAAAGGGGTTCTGCCCCTACACACAGCACCCTCTCGAACCATTAAACACTAGCTTATCTCATTAAGTCATTAGCAAATGATTGGTGAGTCACCCTCTTAGGTTGGACCCTAGATCCACCCTTGATCTTGTTCCTGTGTTAATTTAGTATTCTGTTTTATCTGTTCAGTGTTGAGGAATTGGACAAATTATACAATATATCAAAAAATGGTTCTGAAGATGAAAAAACAGCTGCTGCAAAGATTATGTGTGGTGCATCTCTTGTTCGTGGCTGGAACATTCAGGTACCTGATTAAACAATACCTGATTATGTACTTTATAACTAGCTGAATTTTTTGTTCCTTTCTATTACAAAGTTCAGTGATTTTAGGTGTATTAATTCAACAATAAACTAATCTATTTTGTTTTATTTGACGTTGAGACAAGAATATTAGTTCAAATTCATACTAATCATCATGTTTGAACATCAAATAAAAGTAGCATTTGACTTGACCATAGTTCTCAGACAATGACGTAGACGTAGAACCTTCACCTATTTACTTTGAACACAAATTCGGGCGAGTCAAATCTATTAGCATAGCTGAATGTTCATCTATGCAAATGAGGATCGTTCAAAAAATATTTCAGAAAGAAAGAGATATTGGACACGGCCATGTGCTCACTTGCAGAGTTTTCTGGAGAAGGTGGTTAGATGAACACGAGAGGGACAGCACACAACTGTAATTTTAAACATTCACAGACAAACATTTCACCCATCTCTTCTGCAGGGCCCTTTTGGTCATGTTTGCCAACAAATATCATAATTGCACATCTGCTGACATGTTCTTTGTCATTTTTCTTTTATGCATAATCCATGCTCATCAGTAAACCAAAATATGTGCATCTTTACTGATGCTAAGATTATCCTTGTTCATGAACCATCCCCCCCCCCCCCCCCCCCCCCCCCCCGCCCATGTTTTTTTTTAATTTTACATTTTTTGCAGGAACATGTGGTCAGCATGGTAGTCAAGCTATTATCAGCTGCGTTGCCCTCAGATTCCTCAACCTCAACAAATGGGAGCATTAGCCACTACCTAGCTCAGATGTCCACATTAAATGTAATCTTACTCGGTGTATCTTATGGTGATGCAATCCACATACTTTCTTTGTATGGAATGGTAAGGAAAAACGAATTGTATGTGCTTTTGTTAGCTATTTATCTGTACAATCTATTTTTGGCATATCACACTTGTGAAAAGTTTGCTTAATATTAAAAAAGGATCACCACCTGGCTTGTACACATTGTTCTATGAGAATTAGAAAAACGGCTCCTTCATTTCATTATCGTCATGGGAGAAGTGTCATCACATCATTAATCAGGACATCAATAAACTACTTGCCTTGTACATGTTTTTATGGTCCATACAATTTTTGGTCCTCAGTTTATTGTGTCCACTTTTCAGATTGTCTAAAGGTGCAACTTGATTCAATTTCTCTTATAATGAGAGCTTAAAGAACCTCTACCATTGTAAAGCAACTTCCTATTAATTTCTTTATGCTCTTTATCTGTTGTTGGCATTGTATTTAGCTGTAGCAGCCGTCACTTGCCTCTCCAACCATATTATCTAAAAAATAAACAGCTGTCACTTGCCTTGGGGACATTTATGCTTTGGAACATTATGTATCTTGCAAGAGGTATCCTGCACAAAATACTCTTGCTTTTTAGGTTCTAATATACTATCAAGGATAGCGATTACGATCTACACATGAAATGGGCCAAAGGGTTACCATTTTCAATCCTCTTAGTCTTATAATGTGTAACGATGCTAGCTGCAGCTTTATTGTACTCCCTCCAGATTTAGATTGTTGATGTAGTTGACTTTTTTAGTTATGTTTGACCATTTGTCTTATTAAAAAAATAAAAAATTATCAGATATTTTGGTATGATTTGGTTTATCATTAAAGAAAGTTGCAACCTACCTTATAGTTTTGTATATTTAAATTAATATTTTGAATAAGACAAACAGTCAAACATAGCTAAAAAAGTCAACGACGGCAACAATTTAAATCCAAAGGGAGTACTCATGAACACACCTGCACCTTGATTTAACAAATCCTTATCTTTTATAGGTCCCAGATGTCGCTGCAGCATTAATGCCGCTCTGTGAAGCTTTTGGGTCAATAGCACCCCCACCAAACTACAAGTCTGCCATTTTTGGTGAAACTTCTGTGTATTCAGTGTTCTCTTGTGCATTTCTTTGTCTTCTTCGCCTGTGGAAATTCTATAAACCTCCTCAAGAGTACTGTCTTGCTGGTCGTGGAGGCTCAGTAAGGCTGGAACTTACTCTGGACTATTTGTTGTTGATGCGTAATAACCACATTGAGTTCTCAAATTCATCTGCCGGTAGTAGGGATTCTCGCAACAATATGGGTTCAGTCAATGAGGTTCCTACTCAGCCGGTTTATATTGATTCTTTCCCCAAATTAAGGGCTTGGTACTTCCAGAATCAAGCTTGCATAGCCTCTACCCTTTCTGGCCTTTGCAACAAAAATCCTGTCCATCAAGTGGCAAACAAAATTTTGAGTATGATTTGCCGCAAAATGAATAAAGGTGGGGTGACATCTGGTAATCTCTCATCCACTTCTGGCAGTAGTATCAGTGGTTCCTCTGTAAGTGCATCAGATGAATCTTACCAAAGGCCCACAGTTCCTGCTTGGGAACTTTTGGAAGCCGTACCTTTCGTTCTTGAAGCTGTTCTTACTGCATGTTCTCATGGTCGACTTTCCAGCCGAGATTTGACTACTAGTGAGTAATGCTTGGTTTTCATCTTTTATATCATGTGACGTTGACCCCTAAGATCTCGTGGAGGTAGTTTTAATCTCTGTTGGCTACTATCCTGCAGGTTTAAGAGATCTTGTGGACTTCTTGCCTGCTTCTCTTGCTGCAATTGTTAGTTATTTCTCAGCAGAAATTACACGAGGAATCTGGAAAACTGTCCCAATGAATGGAACTGAATGGCCAAGTCCTGGTGCTTCCCTTCATTCCATTGAAGCTGAAATAAAGGAAATTCTTGCGTCTGCTGGTGTTCAGATTCACAGCTGCTATCCACGTATGATCAATATCATGTTTTTTGCAAATAAACTTAGTAGCCTTAGTTCAATTGTCAGTCAACATCAACAATTCATGATTCATCACATTTCCTCCACCTTGTATTATATATATCTTAAATTGTACTCTTGCAGGTGGTGGGCCCCCGATGCTTCCTTTACCCATGGCTGCACTTGTCAGCTTGACAATTACATTTAAGCTAGACAGGAGTTTGGAGTACATTCATGGAATCATTGGTCAGGCACTAGAGAACTGTGCAGGGGGGAGTTCCTGGCCGAGCATGCCGATCATTGGGGCCTTGTGGACACAGAAAGTGCGAAGATGGCATGATTTCATTATCCTCTCTTGTATGCGTTCTCCTTTTGGCAGAGACAAAGATGCAGTTGCGCAGCTCATAAGAAGTTGTTTCTCATCCTTCCTGCAGTCCTCATCCAATGGTGCTGACATAACTGCAAATCGTGGAGTCAGGGCTTTACTTGGGGACTCAATCACCAACCAAGGTCTTAGGCTCCCTATGGCCCCTGGTTTCATCTACCTGAGAACATGTCGAACATTCCATGATACTTACTTTGTCAGTGAGGTGATCCTTAAACAAGTGATTGAATGGGCTCATAAACTGGCAAATGGATGGTCTTTTAATGGGCCTCCGCAATTAAAATCAGGCAGGACACCACTATCTTGTGCAGCATCTATGGCTCATCAGGTTGCGATGCTTGGTGGAGGGCTCTTATGCATTGCAGGTGGACCTCTTGTGGTCCAGGTGTTGTATGAGGAGACCTTACCAACACTGCTGCTATCAGCCAGAGAAGAGAGTTTGAAAGACCCTGGCCCAGTTTCTAGTACGCTTCAAGGTTACGCCATGGCCAACATGCTTTTCTTCTGTGGTAGCCTGCTGTGGGGAGCTGATAGGATTTCTCCTGTCATGAAGTTGTCTTTCCTCTCAAGGAGACCACGGGTGGTGGGAACCCACATGGATTTCATCGCAGGTGTATTGGATGGACACATTCTTCTGGGTTGTGACCCTGGTACATGGAAAGCGTATGTGTCACGCTTTGTGTTTTTGGTGGTGAGGTTTGTCCCATCGTGGTTACGGGATATAAAACTGGACACTCTGAAAAAAATAGCTACAGGACTTCAGAGTTGGCATGAACAAGATCTTGCTCTATCTCTTCTTGAGCGAGGGGGACCGCAAGCTGTCTCTGTTGTAGTTGACACTTTGCTGTGATCTTGTCTTATGTACATTTTCCCCACACTAGTCATGAGTCTGAGCTTTAGTTTCATAATGTTAGTTGAACTTGTAGGGAAACTCCTATTATCTCTTGATGTAGAAGGCTGAACTCGATCTCACCTGTGTCTTTTGGCAACAGATTACTCGAGAACTCTTAACTGTAAGCTTAGTTCTGTGCAATAGGAGAAGTGTCGTTATGCGATAGTTAAAACTCCCTACCTGTTTTTTGTCCGTTAAAATGTATTTCAAGGCATAGAACATCATTGTAGTAATTGACCTGTTGTCAGTGGAACCCTTGGTGATAAATTGCAAGAAATGATATGGTCATTGGATATGCAACTCTACACGGAGCATTGTACAAAACTGTCAAATCAAAAGAGAGAAAAAAAAATGCTTGGTTGCTCTTGAAAAAAGGAAAAAGACATAGTCATAGTCTAATGGATGCACGCTAAATTGAAGACCGTTTTATGATATGAGATAATAAATATATGAAATTTACATAGATGTATCCGAATCTCTCATTTTTCATATCTGGCTTGTTGAGTTAGCAAGCCGAATCCAAAAGTAAAAGGTTCTAATAACTACGGTCCAGTCCAGCTAAAGGATGAGTCAATCCATCAACCGTCCCGATTCGCAGAAGAAAACAGCCCAGCCAGACACGTTTCTTCTCCACCGATCAGCACAACGCACAAAACCTCGGCGCCATCCGTTCCTCGCCTCTCCGCCTTCGCGGGTTTGCCCCACTCGCAGGTCGCAACAGCCCAAAAAGGGCCTCCCCTTTCCCTTGGCCCCGCACCGCGTCCTCGTCCTCGTCCTCGTCCTCGTCCCTGTCTCTGCCGCAAGCGTTAGTCGATCGATCAACCGGATCTAGTCATGGAAAATCCAACCATAGTCAGTCCGGGCGGAAGCAGCCGCTGTTGCTGGAGGCTCAGGTTCAGCAGGATCATCTGGAAACGGGTCGTCTGTTGCCGCCACCCGTCTCTCACTCCGCGGCCAGCTCCCGCTCGGGCAAGGGAAGAGGATCGCACGCTCCAGGGCGGACCCTTTGCCGGGGTTGGAGAAGATGGAGCCCGGTGTTCATGTGTACCCGGAGGGTTACACTCCGCCGCCGGCAGGGTCATTATCGGGGAATTCGTCATCGTTGCCGTTCTATCTTCAACCCGGGTTCGGGTTTCGTGCGGCGTCGTACGAGCCCCCTCCGCGGATCACGTCACCGGAGACGACTGACCGGTTCCCTCCTGCCTTCGCTACGGAAATTCGAGTGTTTCAGACAGGGTCCAGGGAGTTGGCGGAGGCGGAGGCTCGCTGTAATCGAGAGTTGCTGGAGGAGGCGGATAAGCTGGAACAGGAAGACGAGGATGGCTTCGACACCGAGGAGGCCAAGGTCGCCTTCCGCGCATTCAAGGCCAAGTTCGCCGGTGTCTATCGCCACCTCGCCAGCTCAGATTCTAGGCCCTTGGTCTACGATAAATCTCCTCCCACTGACACGCAGTAAGTACAAGGGATATCCTCAGTTTGTTCTGCAATGCTGTCTTTTCGCTTGACCCTAGTTAAGTCTTAAATTGGTTACTACTGTAGTGTAGTGTTTTCTTTCGCCGTATTGATTCTACATTCTAGTGTGCTGTTAATATGTTTCTCCCATGATTGGTTGGTGTCAATTGGTTGATTCTAACATGCTTTTGCATGCCGATTCAATGTTGATGCGAAGAATTTGCTTTCATCAATCTTTTGCTCTTGTATGTTAGGTTCTTGCTTACTCGGGTTCAGCTTCAATGTTTGGTTTCGGCTAGCTAGCTGCTCAACTGGATATCACTACCACGTTTCACATGTCAATGTAACCTTATGCCATAGTGGATTGTGCCATTATGTTATATTGTTATTTCCATGTTTGGTTAGTAATCTCTCTGTGTGTGTAAATGATCAGAACTGGTATTTTTGCATGTCAAATTGGTTTTAGTGGGGTTCCTATAGTTCAATGGCTTGTCACCTTTGTCATTATAATGTTCACAAATCTGTTCAAATGTGCACGAGTATGTGTGTTTAGCAATTCAGAAGTCTATATCTTTGGTCATTCTCAACTGCTAATCCCTCTGTCTTTTAATTCTTGACGTTCACACAAGCTAATCAATCAACATTTGTGCTTATTAGCTTTCCTGAATGTCAAGATTTCAAAAATGGATGGAGTACTAGACTTTGAATTCTCTGCATGCTTTTTTTCTGTACTTTCTGCTACTTAGCTGCAGTCTCTCCTTTTTGTTAAGTTTGTTATGTGTTTTAATGATGTGCCGTAGACCTGACTGATTCTTAGGCCTAGCAACTATCCTTGTTAGTAACAGAAAACTGTTATGTCCTCAACCTATGCATGTGAATAGCATAAGAATTCAGCCTCAGATTCTAGAGCATGCCCGACCCTGGAGTGTTTAGTGGGCATTTAGTTAAACTAACTAACTACTGCACTCACAGGGAAGAGCACTTGACAGCAGAGGAGATGGAGATGAGATTATGTGGTTCTGAACACCAGGTTTGCCATCAGGCACGCCACTTCGCCACGCTTGCTTTGGGGCACTACAACACCAATAAGAAGACGGTATGTTGGCTAAGCTTCCTAAAATTCTTATCACTTTCATTTAGAGACAAAGAAACAACATTTTTTTTAAAAAAACAAGACCCCTAATCAGGCTAATGTCCAATCTTGAAAGAAAGGCTTCAAAGATGATTGTCGTCTTTCAATCTCACTGGAGAATCTGCTCGTAGTAACTTTGTACTGGGTTTTGGTTCCCTTCATTAGGCTTCTGCTCTTTTGTTCCCATCCTTGGTTGGATGCCCTTTTGTATAGGTTTTATGCTTCCCCCTTTTCTTTTATATAATATAATCACCATAAGGGATTCCCATACTGTACATATTTTCTAAAACCAATATTTGTCACTTTCGATGCCTTTTGCGAGATATCATCCGCTTACCCATATTGTTACTCATAATACAGCACAAGTTTGAGTTGGGAACAGTGTTGCTATCCAAATGTTTCTCTGAAGCTGATGGCACGACCTTTGCGCATGTGAACTTCACTGCTGCCCCTGAACACTCACCTACAAATAAGAGGTGGTTTTTTGCTGAACTAATGCTCATCCCAGATCTTCAGGCGTATGAGGGTATGGAGCCTATGAGTGTCCTTAACGTTTGCACCATTGATGATTCTTGCTTTGGTAAGTTTTAATTCACACCTCCAATGAATTTTCATTGGTTGAATTAGTTTGTTTGGCTCTACTATTGTTTCTTGTATTAAAGATTTTCTAGGAGCATTCTGAAGGGTCCATTAGTTCGTTGGCTAAAGAATATGTAGTATAATGCATTCATGGATTTAAAAACTTATCTTAAATAGTCTTTGTTGCTTGTGTACTGTTGTGGTGTATCCTAGAATTGGTACAGGATTGCTAGTTTGGGATCCTTGTTTGCTTACTGTCTAGGGATTATTGTTTTGAATAATATTTAAACTTGTTGTGGTGCCTTTTTAGGTGGATGCCATGAGATTGAGAGAGACATTAAGGAACCAGTGAGGAAGAACTTGGATTATGACCGTTGTCACGCTTGCAGCGACCGCATTAAGCATCCAAGGGGTGATCGATTCATCGCTGGCCACGACCGTACAAAAACGCCCTATGTGAACATTTTTGCATGGACTTATAAATAGTTCTTGATCAAATGTTTTATGCTATCTTGGTCGCCTTTGTACTATCGACATGTTTAATTTGGGATGCTATGTTATTACTTGGATTCAATCAGGGAAGATGTTATCAATGAGTTTCTTATACTTTTAGTGATTCATTCTTCTCGTTTATAGTGTTCTGTCTGCTCGGTGGATGATGATGGAAAAATGGAAATAACATGACACCTGATACGGATGCTCCGTGGTTAGGTTGCTTGCAACCAGTAGTTCAATTGGTTACTAGATTTCTTTTGGTGCATGAATATTTGGGGCTATTTATTCTCTCTATCATGTATTTGTCGACAATGAAGTGTTTGTCGTGAATGCCATCAGTCGACGCACAGTCGTAGACACTTATAACTGTAGGGTGTTGGCCTGTTGGTGAGTGCTCATGTGTGTTGTTTGGTAGAAATAAGGGAAAATCCCTTGAGTGCCACCACCATAAACCGTAATCTTCAATGAACCACCGACAAAACTGATAACCCGTAGATGGCAGCCATAAAAAACTTTTAACCCCTTCGTGCCACCGCACCTGCAGCGACGGTGGTGACCTTCCCGAGCCGTCGACCGCGGTTGGTAGAAGATGGGAGTGGAGAAGAATGGGTCAGGTTGGGAGGAGATAGGGGAGGGAGAGCTCCAGCCATAGAGGATCCGATTTGTATGTGGTCCGTATGGCAGAGCTATATAGAGAACTAAGAACATCAATTATTTTGGGATTTTTAGATGACGTTAGAACATCAATAATATTAGGACGGAGAGAGTATCAAACAATTCTAAATACCAATACTACCCCTATAACCTGCATTGTCATCATCCTCTGCACTCCCCATCCTTCCGACCTCCTCCTGCTTAGCAAGAGCATCATCGTCGTCCTCCCGTGCCGGCAGATCAGGATCCTTGACAATCGTCGCCTGAGCAACCAATCCCACGACCCGCATACCTGTCAAACAATATTGTTTTCTTGCTCCTTTGTTCCTCATGAAATAGGCGGCAACAGCTTGGACAGGAATTGGTAATGGCGAAATTCGACATAAATTGGTATTAGTGATCACCAAAATAGATTTGTTGGAAGATGTAAAAGAGAAATATGTGATCCATTTGTTCTAATCCATGGATAATGATTCGAATTTCATGATTTTACGGCTAGGGTTTGAGAAGGAAAAAAAATGAAATTAAGAAAGAATCTGTCTATTAGGACCAAATTCATCCCATGTCGACGCGTGGTGTGTTGCATCCCATGTCATCGCGCGGCTGCTACTGAGGATCCCTGGCGTGGTAGTGTCGGCATGGGCGCGCACCGGGACAAGTTCGTGTTGCCGGTTCCCCACCACCAAAGCACGCGCCCTGGAGCTTGGCAGCCGTCATGGCGTGTGCGAGCCATCTCGGCTCTTCTTTGTCGCGCCACCATGGCTCTTCCTCGCCATACTCTACAAGCTCATCGCTGCTCCAGGTCGAGCGTCGCCCAGGCTTTGTTGGAGCAACGCGGCCATGCAGATGTCCTCACTTTTTCTGGGATCGACCTCGACTCACTTCATTGGTGCAGGCCGCTGGCGGCAGGAGGAGAGACACTATAGACACAAAGGAAAGAAGGGCAACTATGGGATTTAGAAAAATTGTAATCCATAGAACCGATGATATTTCATCCAAGCGATAAAACTTTAACATCAGTGGCACTGACCGGTTACGAAATTTTTCAGTGATAGAAAGGAGATTGAAGTTTTAGTCAGTGGTTTCAGGAATTTCCTCTAGAAATAAACTCAATCAAACAAACCTGATGTGGAAACATGATAAGTGATAACAGAGCACTCCAACAAAATATTACTAGTTCCAGAATCTTCACTAAAGTTTCATCTGATTATTTTTAGAACAGAATATTGCAAGTATCTCACAGGAGAAACAATTCTTCACATTTTAACGAAAAAGGAAATATTGCAATCTGCAAATAGTAGCCATTGCAATGCAGGCTTTTCCCTATCAAAAAAAAAAGCAGGCTTTTCCTTTAACGGTGAATGAAAAAAATTGGCGGGAACATCGACAAAACAGAGCCGCAAAAGTCCCCTCACCCTCTCAGAGTTTCCTCAAACTGGCCACCACGAGCCGTCGCCGCCGCAGCCACGACTCCGATCATTTCTTCGCTTCACCCCACTCCGCTCGCCTCCTCACCACTTCGTTCCGGACTCCGGAGCCAGAGCCCTCCGGGTGGAGCCCCCTTGCTGGAATGGAGGCGGCGCTGAAGGCGAGCATTGTTACTCCTAACACCCGCCCCCAAACCCTAGCGCCACTACTCCCTGCGGCGCTTTAACCCTAAGCAGCTCCTGCCGCTGGTCTAAACCTGCGCTTTTGTGCGTGTATGTGCAGGGCTATTTCGGTTACTCGGCATTCCGGTCGTACCAGAGGGAGGTCATACATAAGGTCCTGGATGGGCGGGATTGCCTGGTCGTCATGGCCACCGGCAGCGGCAAGTCCATCTGGTAAGGCCACTGTCATTATACTGATACGGGGTCTGGTATGTTTCGGCATCTGATATATTTTCTCTGGTTTGTTTGATTTATGAGTAGCGATGGTTGCACGATAGGTGTTATTTGGTGGTAGAACCTTGACCTTCTAGGGGTCAATGATTTATCTGCAAATGTATCATCAATCATTAGGGGATAATATCCACCCAGCAAATCATGGTAATAACATTACGTCGAATGCCAAATTGATTTCTCAAGCACTTTTAGTCCATTAAGGACATTTTCTCTGTTATTTTTTGGCGCCTGAAGGACTTCTGCAACTGACCTTCCAATTAGGATATTCCTATGAGCAGTGGCCATGCGGCAAGAGGTCAAAGCAGAGAACATACATTTTGCTAGTTTGTTATTTATAAATGAACATATATATGTTCTGTGCCTGTTTAAGTTTTGCACTTGACTCCAGTCCCCTACAGATAAGAAACAGGTTCCTGTTTTGCCCTACACGGTTGTTAAACAATTAGGGCTTCATTACTTCCTTTTATATAGTAAATAAAATTTGACCACGGTAATTCCGTTTTTGGCAGCTATCAAATCCCTCCGTTGGTTACAAAGAAGACAGCTGTTGTTGTAAGTCCTCTTCTGTCCCTGATGCAAGACCAGGTAAGTTAAAATATGTTCAGTATAAATCCTTAGTGTGTTGCTCTTTTGAATTTTCCTTTTAGTTGAAAGTCTGGGGATTTTCATTTGCGTAAAACACAGGTCATGAGTTTAAAACAAAAAGGTGTGAGATCTGAGTACCTTGGCAGCACCCAGACAAATAGCACTGCTAGCAAGGAGGCTGAAAAGGGCATGTTTGATGTGCTTTACATGACACCAGAGAAAGCCATCTCACTTCCTCCAAGGTGAAATTTTGTGGTATTTTACTTTTATATGTTTGTAGTACCTACCTAACATATTCTGTTGAAGCACAGTAATCTGCTGCAAAACTTTAGCATCATTTGCCTTTTTATGTATGCATTGCTGTGCATACTTCGGCTGAAAATGAAGGCCCACATATTTGCTGTCATTATTTGGATGCTACTAAGATATTGCTCTTGTCTTCATCTTATTTCCTTGTAGAGAAATATAGCTTAATAGCTACTTATATAGAAACAAAAGGGATGTAGAGATTTTTTGAACAATTTGTAAGGCTGTTGGCATATCTTGCTCAAGAGGCAGAGATTTATTTTTGATAATGTGCCTCTGAATAAGCTTCAATTTTGAAAGGATGCTAGTAAGAGATATGCTTTAGACTAAGTTTCTTGCCTTGCCTTCTGGCTTGGCTGCAGTACATTTAGAAGATAAACTTTGCTCTTGGTAGATAGATATGTTTTTCACAATAGTCCCTACTGTGCAGATTTTGGAGTAACTTGCAGGCTGCCGGGATCTGCTTGTTGGCTGTTGACGAAGCACATTGCATATCAGAATGGGGCCATGATTTCAGGTTATTTTTTCTTATGTTGCATGAAGCACTTACTCAGAAAAAAGTGGTGCCACTTGATCATTTGCATTTCATTAATAATCAATGTATTCAGTTTTGAGATATATATGATATGCACTATATTTATTTTCTTCAACAAGCAAAAATGGATGATTGAATTACTTAATTATTGTGATTTTGAACCTTTATGGGTGTGGTGCGGATATCCCTCCCCCATCCTTTGCTATGGTTGTGAGAATTAATCAGCATTTTTGCTCGTCTCCAATCGATTCCCACAATTCAGACCCTACTGTTTGCAGGGTGGAGTATAAGCAGTTGCATTTATTGCGTGACCTTCTTGTGGGTGTTCCCTTTGTTGCATTAACTGCTACAGCTACAGAGCGGTATGGATGTTGCACTGCCACTTATTTTCTACCTTGGTTGTTCTTTACCCTTCTTTTGATGATTTCTGTAACCACTATTGTTTTGTTTTCTTTGCTTAAAAGGACAGGGTGAAAAACAACTGCTTTACAAGTTAGAAGTTGTGTATTGAGGTTATTAGTTCTTTGATTGTTCAGAGATTAGTGAGGCATAGATGAAACCATATCAAGTGAGATCAAAGGATGTAGAGTAACTGACCTAGGAGGTGTTAGTTACCTTTTTTTTTTGTCTGGGTGTGCAAACATAACAATTTATAGGACTTGTGCTGTTTTGGTTTTACATGGGCACTGAATTATTGCTTTTATGGTCCTTGTAGAGTTCACAAATAGGGAAAACAATCTAGATACTTTTGTATTATTATCTATACATAACTTTGCTGCCAGCTCCATTCTCGATTTCTTTATTGTCTTGATCATTTTCTGTTCTGTATCGAAGTTCTGATAACATTTGAAGTCTAATTTTATAGGGTACGCGGAGATATTTCTAATTCCTTGAGTCTTATCAATCCACACATTATGATTGGATCGTTTGATCGTCCTAACCTTTTCTACGGTGTGAAATCATGCAACCGATCTTTGTCCTTTATCGATGAACTTCTGAAAGAGGTTTCAAAGAGAAATTCTGAAGGTGAATCAACAATAATATACTGTACGACCATCAAGGATACACAACAGGTTTGTGATTTTTCAGAATTATATATTTAATATTTTGAACTTGCATATTCTGGTGATTGATCTTGGTATCCGTCCATAACATAAGATTTCTTTATGCAAATATGCTAAAGCCTTCCATAATCTATATGCAAGATTATAATTTTTTTGTCTGGTAGGTTTGTGAAACATTTTGATATTTATGGGTTTTGTTGATTTTATAGAACATGTATTTTTGTACATACTAGTAAACGACCATATTGTTTAGGGGTTTACAGTAGGAGAAACCCTACTGGTGGTGAACGACCATATTAATTCAGGGATAATGTATTCAATATAAAATATTCTTTTTCCCCAGGTACATGAGGCATTAGTTACTGCTGGAATCAAATCTGGCATTTACCATGGTCAGATGGGCAGCAGAGCGAGAGAGGAAGCCCACAGGTTGGTCATCTATTCACTATCCACCATTTTGTGTGTCAGACTGTGTCCATTATGCCATTCTGTTTTTACTTCCATTTTTCTTAGGTAAATCAGATCTTTGACTATGTTGTTTAGAACTTTGCCCATTATCCGCATATGAAGAATGATTTTGTTGGATTGTTTTTGTTGGCCTGTTAAACATGCTTGACACGTATTGCAAACAATATATATCATTTGGGTCCTAAGTAATGTGATTGTTTACTCAACGTTTTCTTTAATTGCCAAGATATATCATGTTTTAGTTTTCCTTTGCAGATCATTCATCCGGGACGAAGTTCTTGTGATGGTAGCAACTATTGCTTTTGGAATGGGCATTGATAAACCTGATGTTAGATGTGTAATACACTATGGATGCCCGAAGAGTTTAGAATCCTATTATCAGGAAAGTGGGCGTTGTGGAAGAGACGGTCTGCCTTCAGTGTGCTGGCTATATTACCAACGAAGTGATTTTACAAAAGCAGACTTCTATTCTTCTGATGCTAAAAATGTATGTAAAAACTTGCATGTTGGATCTCAGCAGATCCTTCTGTTTTTTGCTTCCTTTCGTTTTATAATGTGTTTATTCATCTACAGGCTACTCAGAAAAAAGCAATCATGGATTCCTTCATGGCAGCACAAAAGTATTGCCTACTTGCTACATGCCGTAGGAAACTCTTGTTGCAGTATTTTGGTGAAGAGCGCATCACTGACTGTGGTATGTTTTTTTTTGGTTATTTAACAGTTCAAGAAAATTTACAAGTAATTGACAACTTTGACTGATAAAATTTTGAAAATATTTGGCTACAGAAAATGAAAAGATAGTGTTAGACTTGCCATCAGAAGTGCTTTAGTAACTATTGTTTTGCACACATTTGTTGGCCAAAGTTTGAACATATATGAAAGTATGCTTGTCATTGCGTATTGCTCATCTGAAATAATTGTCCATTCATATCATTGTTTATTTTATTTGTTGGGAGATATCATGAAGTATTGTCTCCACTTTCTCAGAAAAGAAAACCTCAACCAGTGGAATTACCATGAAGTGACACTTTTCTTGATCTACAGGTAACTGTGATAACTGTACATCAGTGAAAAACGAGATGGATCTGTCAAAAGAATGCTTCTTGTTGCTGTCCTGCATCAAATCCTGTGGAGGACGCTGGGGTCTTAATTTACCGATTGATGTGCTCCGTGGATCACGTGTAAATATTCTTTTTCCACTTCAGAATTTTGTTAATACTTGATTGGATGGATCATATATATATAATGATAGTTTTATCATCTTGAACAGCCATATGGAAAAGGGTACTGCTAGTTAATTATTTCAATGGGATATATCATAGCTGTAGTCTTGGCATACATATTTATAGAAGCTTTAAAAGTTTTTTACAATCTTTTTGCTATAAGATCAAATGTGAGTTTCAACAGTATTTTTCTTAGAAATTTACTTGGTTACTAAACCTCTTGTTAGAAACTAGAAAGATGTTGCATAACAAATGCTCTCATTTTGTAGGCCAAGAAGATTGTGGACAATAATTATGATAAACTTCAAATGCATGGACGAGGCAAAGATTATTCACCAAACTGGTGGAAAGCACTTGGTGGTCTCCTTATAGCACATGGTACTAGTACAGACCTCTCTTTTGTTCATACATCACTGTGAGCTGTAGAAAGTTGTAGTTTATCAAGATTACCGATTCTGAGTGTGTACATCCAATTCTATTGTTTTCTTTTTTTGGATGAAAAAGATTGCATTATGAAAAGAATTAGACATAGTGTTGCGGTTCATTCTCGTGAGTGAAAGTTAACTTTTGGTTAGCTTTGAGCCCTCAATCATGTTATGGCATGGAAGCAAACAACATATTTTTATATTGTCAGTATAATTTATTTCTCCAGAAATTGTACTCATTACTCATATGAGCTAGGGGTATTTTGTTTTATGGATATCTTCACTTATCAAGACTATTTCTTATGTTGTATTGTAACAAGTCAAGAAAGCACGTGCCTGTCGTGTTAAATTTCATGGCCAGCAACCTCTCTACGTACAGCATATCAATTGACTTAAATTTTCAGAGTTGGTTCCGTAATGTAAAATATGGTGCATATTTAGTGTCGCTTTTTTTTTGGGGGGGGGGGGGGGGTTGCCCGTGTTCAGAATTCTTCTTATAAAGAAACATTTCGGCTTTTGACTTTACACCTTTTTTCATTTGAACTGCTTTGAATCAGGTTTCAGAAAACACTCATGTTATTGACTCAGCCTTAAATCCTGATTTTGTTTATTGTTTTTGCTTTTATCTATGTCCAGATTATTTGAAGGAGACTGTCCGGGATACATTTCGATTTGTGAGGTGCCATGATGGAATTTGCCTTTGTCTTCTGTTTATCATTCCATCTGCTATGTTTGCCCAGCTTTTCAAGTTTAGTCTTTAATTAAACTTTACAGAAAGCTTAGCTCAAACAACTACTCACTCTTGTTCATCTATATATTCAGTGTCAGTCCAAAAGGGACCAAGTTTCTCTCTACTGCTGATAAAATGGATGGAACACCATTAGTTTTACAGCTTACTCCGGAGATGATTGATCTAGAGGAGCATGGTAGTTCTCAGCACAAAGAAAATAATTTAACTTCTGTGGCAACATTAGATTCTGAAAAATTCTCAGAGGTAAGTCCTAATGAAGCCGTGCTTTTCATGTGTGCGCATGCGCTACCTATCATCATCATTATTATATGTTAAATCATCACTTATTTAAAAAAAACTTAATTAACCTTAATTAATTTTGGTGCCTTATTTGAATTTCTGACAGGATGAATTGAAGCTTTATCAAAAGCTGTTGAACGTCAGGATGAACCTTGCTCAGAATATTGGGACTGCTCCGTGAGTTAAAATTTGAATGGCAACAATAAGTTTACGTGTATAGGCTGCTTTGCTATTGAAATTCATTTGGCAATTCAATTTGCGATCCCATTGTTACAGATATGCTATATGTGGTGATCAGACATTAAGACACTTTGCAAAGATGAGGCCTACTACTGGAGCCAGACTTGCTAATATTGATGGTGTCAACCAGGTATTACTTCAAAAGAATGATGGTACTCTAACTATGTTGTCTTGACACCTATTGTACGCGTTTCCATGGTACCTTCAATTCTTTGGATATGATAATGTGATTATTTTTTCCCATCTTGTCCAAGTATATACATCTGACCTTTTATATATTTTTTCAGCATTTTATCTCGCGTTTCAGTGGTATTTTCATCCAAAATATCACACAGTTATCAAAAGAGTTGAATCTGTCCTTGGATAATTCGTCAGCTGTAGAAGATGTGGCTGCTGCTCCGAAACCTGTAATCAGGAACAATCTTCCTGGGAACCTATCTGATGCAAAATCGACAGCTTGGGAATTGTGGCATAAACATGAGTTCTCATTCCTGAAAATTGCAGTGAGTAATTGTTTTTCTAAAAATTTGCTTCCAATCCTATTTTGAAATTCACAGCTCGATATGACAAGTGTATTATAGTATTTTCGCAGAGCTGTTCCAATAAAAGAGCAAACGGTTATTGGATACATACTTGATGCCGCCCGAGATGGATATGAGATGGACTGGAATAGGTTTTGCAAGGAGGTAGGGCTAACACCTGAGATAGCCTCAGGAATCCGAGTAGCAATTGCGAAGGTTGGATCAAGTGACAAGTTGAAGCCAATAAAAGATGAGCTGCCAGAAAATGTAACCCTTCTGCAGTTCATACCCTGCAATTTATGTTTGTGATTATGTACATTATTGTTTCCAGAAACTATAGGAACCACTCTCCATCAGCATTGTCTTGTAGTATTTCATTGTATATTCATCCAAATCAGTTATCAAGGTCTAATGTGCATGAAAAAAAAAACACTTGGTGATGATTGCAGGTAAGTTATGACATGATCAAGACGTTCCTGACGATCGAGAAGCATGGGTTATCTGAGCAAGTTTTCAGTAACTTTCCTACTGCCGGGGTTCCTAATGAAGCAGCGCAGTCACCAATATCGGTGTCTCATGCAAATGAAGCCGCTGAAAATGATCATGCGGGAGACGGTGTCCAAGTGGCAGATGCCTGTGAGTCAAACCCTTCGTCAAAGAGAGGACAAACTGATGGCACGTTTGCTTGCACCGACGAGCCAGCTATGAAGCAACAGAAGATACAGGAGCACGGGATTGAGTCTGCCGGCACAACTAATGCCACCGAAGAAACTATACTGGAGCTGATTGCTAGCCGCGATGGGGTAAGACATCAAAACATTCTTCTGAAGTGATGATTTGGTCGGAAATCCATGTCATTGCTGTCGTTCTGTGCTGACGACTGACATTTGTTTCAGATATCATTAGAGGACATCGCCGAGCACTTCAAGGGGGCCAAGAAAGAATCTGTCGAGGAGATATTGAACAGCCTCGAGTACGAGTTTCTAATTTACAAGAAAGACGGGTGTTACAAGATCCTGTAACGAACTGAGGGGTTGAACTTGCTGGCCTAGCCTTAATTTAGGGGGTGCCAGTCGCTGACTCGCTTGTACGTGGATGTATATAGTATGTTGGTTAGTTGGTGACTTTGGACTATGGTTCGGTGAACCTTTTCTATCAGCGACAACGCTGGTTGGCTGGTGTGCACGTGCACGTGCACGTTTTGGGGAGTCGCAGGAACATGTCCGGTGACCAAAACGCTTTGTTTATATGGTTTGATATTATGCAAGATCAGGCTTCCTGGAAGTTTTACAAGGTTTTCACTTACCTTCTTCATTGGGTGTTGAATCATGCACTTTTTTTTTATAGAATGAATTATGCATTTGTTAGTTGCTGTGAAAAACCGTTCCATGCATTGCAAAAGTGAAAAGAAGTTTCTCAATTTTGTGCCTCACGTGCCCGTCGCGCACGCCGCTTTCTGCTTGTGGCACGATGATGTTCGAGGTCACCAACCGCAACCAATGAGCGATGCACTGGCACTGGCTCACTCGCGCTGCGCTCTACAGCAATCAAACAAGCGTCCGGTCCGACCCGCAACGCAACTGCTTCGAACTGGGAAGCACTTGGCCCTCCTGTCGCGGGGAGGGGAGGGGGGCAGTGCCATGATCACCAGAGCGGCGGCGGGCGCCGGCGACCGGAGAAGGAGGCCATGAAGACGCAGCCGCTGCTAGCCGCGGCGGTGGCCAAGAGGCGGAGGGGCCCGCGCGCGGCGGGGCTGGCGCTCCTCCTCTGCTCCCTGCTCGTGCCCCTCGCCTTCCTCTTCGACCTCTCCCCCTCCTCCGGTGCGCAGCCCCCATTCTCATTTCCCCTCTCTCTATCTCCTCCTCAATGCGGGAATGGCGGTGCGCGTTGCGGCCTCGTGCTCGGATCGCTGTCTCTTCGGGTGGATCTGGGCACATGGCGGTTGTATGATTGCCGTGCGGCTTCGCAAATTAACCGCTTCGTGCTGGGGATTTGCTTGGCTTACTCCTGATTGGTTCATGATGCAGGGTACGTGGCGACGGAGGAGCAGCACCGACAGGTATAGTCTATAGATAGCACTGTTTTGTTCCCATCCCTTCCTGATGTTGATCGAGTCGGATGTGGACGCCTAACACGGCTCATTGATCTTTTTTCTTACTTCTTTTGCCGCGTTGGATGGATTCAGGAGGTCGTTCTGCCTTTGTTCAATCACGTGGACGAGAGGAGTGGTCGTGGTGCTGTCAGCAGAGTGGGACAGGTTTGTTGCCTGGTACTCCTATACTATCAAGTGATAGTGATTGTGTGTATTTTTGTTTAGTTCAGAATGGACACATATTCGGCGTGGCAGAATGTCTGTTCATTATCAGCTGTTTTAGACCGACCAGGACTGCTGGTCGGGATAATATTTCTGATATATAGTGCATATTTAAGAAGTTGATCTGGAATGTTTTACATTTGATGAAATATAATGTATCCCAGACAGTTTTTTAAGAACCGTGAAGGTTGCATCTCCGGTCCATAACAGTTGCATTTTCCTCAGGATGTTCCGAAGAAGATCCCCAAAGGTAGTGCTGGAGTCATTCATCAGCACAAACAGATCGATCAACACCCATCCATTAGTAGTTCTAAACCAAAAGGTACGTCGTAGCACTAAAAAGGCAACTCCGTCAAGTTGAAACTTAAGTAGTGTAGTTCAACTTTTGTAGATGCATATGCCATTGCTACTAATGCTAGAACGTAATTCATGGTCTTCAACTTTTATGCAAAGTGATCTGGTAAACTTAGTAGTGAACTGGCCTTTGGGGTTACCTGAGCACAGTGCCTACAGCATATGGTACAATGGTGCACAGCAGGTGCGAAAGGGTCAAGGCAACTGTGGCTGGCTTGAGTGGCTCTGTGTAGTGTTTCTCAGTTCTTTTGTCTTTCACTTCGGTTCTATGTGGGACTACGGGTTGATGTGTGTCTGCGGTGCTTCAGCACCTCCTTAAGTATTTTATTTTTGTTATCTGTACATCTTTTTCATCCAGTAAATGCAATCCCATGTTTGAGAAAGAAAAGACTTCTAACTTCATAGCTCTTCAATTTTTCACTTCCTGTTGTTCATTAAGATCTATCCACAAAATATTTTTACTTTCCTTTCTGTTTCCTCCCCTTAGCCTACCCCAACTTGCTTGGAATTAACTGCTTAGTTGTTGTTGTCTGTTTCTTCCCCCCTTCTTTCCGCGAGATTTACTTTGTAACTTAGCAGCATTTATGTTTCCCCAACGATCTCCATATAAGACACCATGGATTATCTCATATAGTTACTATTATCACTACTGGTCTTTGGTCAAGCTATTTATAGGTTGCACTCCATCTGTTGTCTGATTGGCACCCCTTCTTATCTCTTGTCTGATACTGTTGTTATTTCCCCCTTTTTCTTTTCATCTAACTCAATAGTCGGTAATCTGCAGTGCTTCCAGCACCAAAAGTTAAATCATCGAAGGATGTGCCTGATTCATCTCAGCACAGAAAAGTATGTATCTTAGCACCAGTGTTGTATTTTGTTGTTTTGGATCTACTTCTTTTTGTCATTTCAACTGCAACACTAAATGATCAGATGTTAGTTCAGTTATTTTTATTCCAGCTCAAACATGTCAAAGATCATAGGTTACATGATTTGAGATCTTGAATAAATTTCCCTTTATGTTAAACTAACCCAACAATGTAGAAAAAAAGTTAAAACTACACACGTGGGAGATTATTGAGTAGTTCATCGCAGTATTTTTCTTCTTTCAAAGCATAGAATCATTTCCCGTAATTGTCTTGACATGTTTTTAAAAGGCTTTGTTGTTGTTGTTTTATCATATTCCTAAATGATCCTTGATTCAGCCAGACCTATTTTGATATAATAGTATGCACATATATTGGTTTCAGGAGATCAGCATAGATATAAAGGGGCAACAAAAAGGTGCAAAAGCAGATGACATGGAAAAGTCTAAGGTTTGCCAACTTGAATTTGGGAGCTATTGTCTCTGGTCCACAGAACACAAAGTAATGAAGGATGCTATAGTGAAAAGGCTCAAAGACCAACTTTTTGTAGCACGCTCGTACTATCCAAGCGTTGCAAAAATTCAAGGACAGGAAGCTCTGACTCGAGAAATGAAGCAAAACATACAAGATTATGAGAGGATTCTTAGTGCTTCAACTGTAGATGCTGATCTACCATCCTTGTGAGATTAAAATTTTAGTATTTAAGCTTTCTGATACTTGCATAGTTCACTGTAGTTAGTATTAAAGCTGCACTGTATTATGACTGCATAACTGATGAAGTGATGGTGGGTTTCATAGCATGCATTAGACTGGATCATAATACTATAAATTAACTGTTTTTCCAATTTGTTGATTCCTCGTAGGGGATTATATTTACACGTTAAAGAGTCAGAAGGGATTTAAATTCAATCTAAGAGTAATTCTCCCAATCATCTACTGGAGATATTACCTACATAATGTGAATGACAGTTGTTTTGTTATTTCAGTATCAACAAGAGGATAGTGCAGATGGAGCAAACAATAGCGAGAGCCAAATCTTGCACTGTGGATTGTAAGAATGTTGACAGGAAGCTTCGCCAGATACTTGATATGACTGATGATGAAGCTCATTTTCATAGGACACAGAGTGCATTCCTCTACAATCTTGGTGCCCAGATGTTGCCAAAAAGTCATCACTGTCTTTCTATGAGATTGACACTAGAATATTTCAAATCATCTTCGTTGGATTCAGATGATTCTTTTTCTCGCAAGCTCAATTCTCCAAAATATAGGCACTATGTTATACTGTCTAAGAACGTTCTTGCTGCTTCTGTTGTCGTCAACTCAACTGTGAGCAATTCTAAGGTATTTGGCTGATGTACAAATTACAATGTTAATTGATATGCTATCTTTCAGGCTGGGCACCCCTGGTTTAAATATTGGTCTTTTTGCAGGAGCCAGGAAACCTTGCTTTTCATATCCTAACTGATGCTCAGAACTTCTATGCCATGAAATACTGGTTTGCTAAGAATTCATTCAACAAAGCAGCACTTCATGTTATAAACTATGAAGGCTTTATTTTGAAGAAATTTCCAAAGTATAACATCAGACAACTGTATTTGCAAGAGGAGTTTCGTGTTCTCATTAGGAGCATTAAGCAATCTGCTGAAAACACAAGAATGGAATACTTACCGCTGTTCAGCCACTCACATTTTCTTATTCCAGAAATGTTCAAGTATCTAAGAAAGGTGGTTGTCTTGGATGATGATGTAGTAGTTCAACGTGATCTGTCTTTCTTATGGAATATTGATATGGGGAACAAAGTAAATGGTGCAGTCGAATTCTGTGGTCTGAAACTGGGTCAAGTGAGAAATCTTTTGGGTAAAGCAGCATATGATCCAAAGGCATGTGCATGGATGTCGGGGGTGAATTTGATTAATTTGGACAAATGGAGGGAACATAATGTTACAGAGAATTATGTGCTACTCATGAAGAAGGTTTGTATTGTTGTAAGCCTGTTAATCTCATGTTTCGTATATAAAATGGAGACATTCACATTGGGTGGTCGGTCTCTTTTCCTTTTCTTTGCCAATAATAAGATGGAAAAAACTGGTTGCACGGTGCATGTGATGTGAACTACTGTTTGCATGAAATATTTGAAATCCTGCGCATTCTCTTTCACCAATTTGCCAATTCTGGACTTCGATTTTTTCCTTGGCATTTTAAAATAGTTTTCTCTGATATAATATTAGTCTTTTTTTAATTCCTGTTACACTTACCACAGTATGTATATTTTTATCTCATTTATGTTTTGTTTCAGTTCAAATACAAAGATGAGGCATCTCTGCGGGCAGCAGCATTTCCTTTAAGCTTGTTATCTTTCCAACATCTGATCTATCCCCTTGATGAAAAGTTGACTCTGGCTGGACTTGGATATGACTATGGAATTGATGAAAAGGCAGCTCAGAGGTCTGCATCATTGCACTACAATGGTAATATGAAACCTTGGCTTGAACTAGGTATACCAGGCTACAAGAAGTACTGGAAAAAGTATTTTGTTCGAGGAGATCGGTTCATGGATGAGTGCAATGTAAATCCATGACATAGATGAAAAATTAAAACATGTCATTGCTTCATCCACTGGCCTCACTAAAATTTGTGTCGGCTGATTGGATGCAAGGCCTCCTGGAGCTGCACCAGAACAACAAGGGCAGCGGTTGAACAGGAAAAATGGTGCAGTCGTTGGCTATTAAAAGTTGAAGGCACTCTGGGACTGACATGCATAGTGATGTTTCCTGCATTCTGGGATTAGTCATGAATCGGATGACTATGCTGCAGCAAGCAAAGAAAGCGAGAATTAGTCTTCACTAAAAAGTCAACTACATTGTCCAGATTGTTAGGACAATTACTGTAATTATTGTATCACTTTAGTCGATGCTAATTCTTTGTTTCCAATCCCGCCGCTGCCAATAAGGGCACATACATGTATTTTTGGGGGTTTCTTAGTTGTAGTGCATTGATTATATTTATGAAAATTAGGGTCCCGGATAGAGGTTTCTTTAAACTTATTGACAGTAATGTGGATAAATAGTAATCACAATTTTTTTTACTGGCCGTGCTACCTTCTGGAATGCTTACTGTGTCGTAGTGCCTTACTATTTTTCATGCTGCTAAGTTTTTACGTTTATTGCCACAACGAAATTTTCGGTCCCTCTCCCTCACAATAGGACATTTCTATTACTCAAATGCATAGCGAAATGATCAGTTTCTGCACGAGCCTGCACTGAACTTCGTTGTCTGCTCTGACCATAGAGCAGTAGCTGAGAGGGTTAGCCGTGTGACTTGGAACACGCCCGCATCAAAAGGTCAGAGCAACCAGCATCGTCATCACCACGCAGCAATCCCTTTTCACCACCCTTAAAAGGTTGTTGTGAATTGCATAGTTCCCGACATTATTTCATTCTCCCTTGAAGGCCTGAACTATAGTGCATCCAAATCCAAACCTATCCTGAAGGAGCTAGTCCCATGAACAATGCAGGCAAAGAGGATTGAAGCATGAATATTTGACTTTAGGCGACAGTTCGCAGCGTTAACGCGTCGCCCTCGCCACAACAGCACCACCCTCCCCTGGCTCAGACACGGATGACAACTCTGGCGAGCTCTGCTTTTTAGCTCGCCTACAGGCGCCCTCAGAAGCCGCATCGGAGTCCAGCCGCGCGCTCCGCCGGAGGCACAGCTGCGAGTGGCGTTTCCACAAACACGTGTCCGTCCCGCCGCCGCCGCCGCCACCAGCAATCGCGGGCCAAGCAAGCCATCCTCTGCTTCGTCCGTCTCGGCGGACGGACAGTCTGACCGAGGAAGACCCCCTTCTCGCCCTGGTTCATCTTACCGGCGGCTCCTGTTGTCTCACGGCGTCCACATCCTCTCCGGCAGACCCTTGACATTGTCTAGCTGCGGCGACGCATCCGCGACGGCCTCCACGATGAACTCCCTGCGCGACGGTGATCACCGTCCGTCCATCATCGGCGTTCACGTACTCTAACGAGCGCCTCGCGCCCCTCCGGCCCTCGTCAATGCGTCGGTGCCGGCGCCATTGCCTCCTTGACTGTGCCTGTGCGACAGCCTGTCCGCTCGCTGAAACGACGACTTTCGCCGGCGTGCTTCTCAGTGACCGACCGTCCCCATCACCCTCCCGGCCACAGAGCCGGCCAACTGTACCAGTCTCGCCGCGCCGCGCATCAGATCAATTCCATAGGGAAGCAGAGCCTGCGCGCGTTCAGTCGTAAAAAGCAAACGACAGGACGGCCAAGCTGAAGCTTCCAATTTGGCATTTCTCTTTCTCTTTTTCTTTTTTAAGAAAGTCGGGAGGGGTGCCACCTGCCTAAATTCTTCATTAATCCAAAATATGCAGTACATGCAGTTGCAAAATAAAAAGACCTGACTCAAACAAAGGACCTCTGCTAGCCACACTAGACTAGTAAAAAATGTGCGCACCTCTGCTAAAAAACTGTTATGGAACACACGCAGGCGCGCAAAAGGCAGCATAGCC
Organism: Eleusine indica; assembly: GCA_030378355.1. NCBI lineage: Eukaryota > Viridiplantae > Streptophyta > Magnoliopsida > Poales > Poaceae > Eleusine > Eleusine indica. The sequence continues at coordinate 48,692,729 of CM059500.1, forward strand.
TGCCAAAAGATCGTACTCCCTACTCAACTTTTTTTTAAAAGAAATTAATACTCCCTACTCTACAAGCAGCCTCTGCCTAACTCCGGTGTGTTTGTTTTCTACGTACTAAATTTTAGTTCTATCTTATTAAATATTAAAATATTAATTAAAAATAATAAATATAAATTAATAACAAAATTCATTCCATAAACTCTAGACTAAATGACGAGACGAAACTATTAAGTTTAATTAGGTAATTATTACACAATGTGATACTATAATAAACATCTTGTAATAATGATTAATTAAACTTAATAAATATAATCTAACAAATTAGCATCCAAATGTATAATTAATTTTATATTTAGTCATCCCATTTAACGTTACAAGGATTGATGTAACTACACTAAAATTTAGTTCCAGTAAAAACACACCCCACAATGAAGTACAGCGCTTAATGGCCATCTTCTTTTCTGAAAAATATTTCTGACTGATGCAGAGTAGTACCAATTAATGTCATTGGAGGATTAAAAAGATTCTGAGCACGTTGTACTAGTAATTTGCTCTGAATTTTTTGGTTTCACGTCACATCACTCCTGTTGAAAGTAGAAGCATGCTACTGACAGTCGAACAACCAGCTCAATACCTCATCACATGGTGCTCGTTCCACGACTACTCTTCAACTTCTCCACTGTTTAGCTGGCTACCATATCGTATTTGCTCTAAATAGTATATACGCAACATGCTTCGTGGTGGTTGGCCATGATGACTTGAACCTGACAAGATTAATCGACGTGTTACTAAACACGATTAAGTAGCACACATCACTACATCAGCTCCGCTAGCTGCACGATGAGTCCATCTTCTTGGCATATCTATCGACGTGACGATTATTATCATCATTAGCATGATGAAGAGATTGTTGGTCATTCCACATGACGTCGGTTGACCCAATGAAGTCATGAAGGGAATTTAGCACGCATGGGCGGCTGCATAAGAAAATCCTTCGCTGAAGCTTTATTGTTATCACTCATGAAGTTGGATCGGTTGAGTTCATGGGGAAAAAAGAGGTTGGTACCACAGCTCTGTTCTGCTCACTGTACTGTCGCATTCTTCTGGAGCCTTGCAGCCTGCATATAGATACGGTCATTAGGTATATTTAGAATGAATTTCCTAGAGCGCCTCTTTTTAAGATTGCCACAAAATGCTATCTTGATTGCGCATGCTCGCGTGATCAACAATGTGATACGATCATTCAAGCTTTATGATTAGTTCTTTACATATGATTAGTTCAGCATATTTTGCGTAACTAACCAAATTCCTTCACATATGATTAGTTCTGTAGTCCAACTGTACTGGTGTTAAAACTGGGTCAGTTGCTTCAGAAAGCTGCACCGACGGCTGTTTCAGGCTTTTAGCTTAGCCTTGTCCACTATCATATGACTTCATTCAACAACCATTGCAAGACACTCGAAGAAATTCCAAGGAAAAAAAAACACAGCAACGTGCAAATTGAAACCGGGATCATCATCCAAAATTCATATATTTACTCTATCTTTTTTTTCCGGCTATTGTACTCTATCTGTAGTAGTAGTAGTAGTAGTAGTAGTGTAGTGGGCATAGAAATGAAAACTGAAATTTGCGTCGGCACCTTCGGCGTTTATTTAGTTGTAAAGCAGGTATAATGGATCCAGTAGCAACAGTTTCTGAACCAACTGCCACTTTTTGAAAACTTTCCGTACTAGGTTGCTGCTGGTAATCTCATGAGACTCAACAATAAGAGATTATAGGTTCTCGGAAACTAACCAATGTGACGTGAGATTCTTTCCACGTCCTTACCCAACCTTCGAAATAAAATATTTCGTTCTCTCATGGAAGATTAATTATATTGTGGAACAGTGATTAAATTGAGCGCCTATATAAGCGTCTTTGCTGCCGTCTTCTCAGCAGACGAGTTCCAATTGTGTATCGGCAGTGCCCGCCCACTATGTCGACAGAGAAGGTAAGTTGTTCTTATATAAGTCAATTCTTTTACTGTTGTCCTTAGCCTGTCCTCTTACCTCCTACTAGTAGCTCCTACTAGTAGGAGGTTTTGAATCTGAACTCTTGATTTTTAGGAGGGAAAGTAATAAAAAAAACTGGATTTTGCGGGTGTACATATGCATGCATGCAGTGCGTGCGCCATGCACCCTAGGAGTTACTGTATGATGCATGAAGCCATGCATGATTTTAGTACATGCCGAATACAATTCCTTTCATAAATTATCATATTAACTGCCCAATAAAAATATCCGTTCAAATCCCTAATATAACTATCACGCCTTTATTGCCACGTTGCAAAATACTAGTCCATTGTGAAAAATCATGTGAAACAAATAAAATGTCTATCACACGCGTATTTTATTTTGTTTTGGCCACATGGATTACGTCTGAGATATCTAAAAATCATGTGAAATAATTTCATGTCATGTCAAGTAGGAATAATTGCAAACAAGCTAATAATTAGTCCATGTCTCACATAACAAAATTATTTTTCATTGTATGTCACGGCTGCTTGTTATACGTACGTTTCACCAAAAGTAACTATAAACACGATCAGCTAAAAGTCGGTAGCTTGCTTGGACTTAGCTTTTGTTGAAATGGAGGTATCACAATTTGTTGAGACTACCGTGAATTCTCTCATATATCTTCCTCGCAAAAAAAGAAGAATTCTCTCATATATCTGCTACGCTTTCCTTGGTTGTTTCTACTGAATTATTCACTATGAAATAAATCGCATGTTCACTTGACAACGTTTCTAAAGCAGTGACTTTCTTGTGCCTTGATTATTCACGGCCAGGCATCAACTTTGGTCCTTGAAGTGGACCTCCAGTGCGAGAAATGTTACACGAAGATTCAGAGAGTCCTCTGCAAACTGCAGCGTACGTAGCTCAATACCTTGATCATGAGATTAATTCCTGCGAGTTGGTGTAATATTTTCAGCTGTCGACTTGCGTATCTTTCCTTTTTATTTATTGCTATTAATTCCCGTGTTCCACGTTGCATCAGCGAAGGAGAACATCAGTAAAATTGACTATGACAAGAAGAAGAACACGGTCACCATCTCCGGCCCCTTCGACCCACAGTGCTTGTCCAAGAAGCTAAGGCGTAAGGCCTGCGACGTTATCAGAGACATCAAGATTGTCGTCAAGCAAGAGAACCCCGCGCCCAATCCTAATCCCACTCCCACGCCCAATCCCTCTCCCAATCCTAATCCCACTCCCACGCCCAATCCTTCTCCCAATCCCTCTCCCACGCCCGCGCCCAACCCTTCTCCCACACCCAACCCCACTCCAACACCCGCGCCCAACCCTTCTCCCACGCCCGCGCCCAACCCTTCTCCCACACCTGCCCCCTCTCCGGCACCTGCGCCCGTTGCGCCGCCGTCGTGGTCTTCGACGACGAACGTGAACGTTAAGGTAAACAACATATGTGCCATCTGCTACCCGTGGCCGTGCAGGTGCAACAACCTAATGCACTGGGATGTCCATCAACAACAGCAACCTCAGCCTCAACCTGCTCAACCCGAAGCTCAACCTTCGGCAACAAATGTGAATCTTCAGTTCACCAATATATGCGTCATCTGCTACCCATGGCCGTGCAGGTGCCAGCAACCTCAACCTCAGCGGCGGCCACCTCAGCAGCAGCTGCCGCCATGGTGTAGATGGTCGTCGTGCGGGGGCCCTTCGAACTGCGGAGGTTGTGGTTCATGCCATGGCTGGCCGGCGGTGGCACCGTCGCCACATGCGAATCCGATGTGCTGTCCTGGGCCGTCACTGTGCAGAGGGTGCAACGGTTGCCGGATCGTCCATGAGAGCAAGTTCAGCTACGAAGAATACCCGCCTACCGCGGCGTGTGCCATCATGTGATTTTTTTTTCTTTTCTTTTTTATATTTTGTTTCAGATAATTCCTTTCACTGCTATATCTAATCACGTACAAATCCACTAGATCCCTTATTTCTCATCGGCAATAATAATGTTATCCTTTCAGTGCCATTCGGTTGCCAAAACTTTCCTTTCTGCCTTTTTTTTCTTTTTTTGGTCTAGTCATCTAGTGTACTGATCAGCTCGTGAGAGACGATGGGTGCAAAGTTGAAATAGACTGATTATTACAGCCACGGTAAAAGCAGAGCATAGAGAAGCAGAGGGAATTTCAATCAATTGTTGTCCTGCCAACGGCCTCAGAGTGACCGACCGTCCCCATCAGGCCATCACCCTTCTTTGCTCTGAATTCGATAGGAAAGCCACAGCTGCCCGCGCCGCGCGTCAGATCAATTCCATAGGAAAGCAGAACTGCGATGCAGAGCCTGCGCGCGTTCGGCAGCACGGCGAAGCTTTCAATTTGGCGTTTCTCCTCTTCTTGTTCTGGAAAACAATTTTGACTCATACCATACCAATCAATCACATTGTTTGGACGAGTAAAAGATTCTGAGCACGTTGTAAATTTGCTCTGAATTTATTGGTTCCAATAAATCACGTCACGTACGCCTGTCCAGAGTACAAGCATGTTCCTACTAGCAATCAAACAACCAGCTCATCACATGATGCTCGACGACTATTCTTCAACTTCTCCACAGTTTAGCTGCCTATCATGTCATGCTTATACTCTGTATATGCTACATGCATCGTGGTGGTTAGCGATGACTACACTTCTTGGCATTTATCGACGAGGCAATTAATATCATCATTAGCATGATGAAGAGATTGATCATATTGACATGAGGTCTGTTGATGCAATGAAGTCATGAAGGAAATTTAGCACCCATCAGTAGATACGTGGCTGTATAAGAATATCCCTCTCTGAAGCTTAGTGTTGTCACTTGTGAAGTTGGACCGGTTAGGTTAATGAACCTCCAAAGAAAAACGTGTCGGTAGCCAGCTCTACTCTGCTGACTACTGTCCAGCTGTTTTGAAGCGCCTTGCAGTCTGCATCTAGATTATGATCATTAGGTACATGTAGGATTTAAATTTCTGGAGGACATTTTCTCTCTTTTTTTATTATAAAAAGAGGCTTTTTTTTACTATAATGTTATTGTGTACTCTTCTCCATCAGTTTAGACTTTTAGGTGTAATTGATTGCTGCATAGTAGCTTAACATGATATCGAGCCAGAGGTCTGAAGTTCAAGTTCTGATGACCGCATATGAGAGGGAGTGTTGAACCATAAATGAATTGTCTATTCTTCCCTATTAGCTTAGTTTGTTGAGTGCAACTGGTTGATACATAGTAGCTTAACACTTTTCTTAGTTGTACCATAAAATGTTATCCTGATTGTGCGTGTTTTCGTATTACGTCGAAGATCAACAACATGATATCGTTAATCGAGCTCTACGCACTGCCCAGCAAGTGACAAGAATTCAGTATATTTTGTGTATCTAACCAAATCCTTTCGTCACAAATGATTAGTTCTTTAGTCCAACTGTTCTAGTCTTAAACGGCCGGTTGGTTCAGAAAATGCACCGACGGCTATTTCAGGCTTTGAGCTCGCTCTTTTATTTATTTATTACTTTTGCGACGAGGCTTTCAGCTAGTAGCTTTTTGTCCTGAATCATCTAATAATTACTTCCAACAACCATTTCGGAAACACAGAGTGACGAAGAAATTCTAAGAAAAAACGTAGCAATATGCAAAGTGAGCCCTGAATCATCATTCAGATATTTCATATCCTAACTCTATCTGTGGTGGGTAGAAATGAAAAGCGAAATTCGCGTCAATGCCTTAATTGTGTGTGCAGTTGCAGAGCCTGGCGCGTTCGGTTGTTAAGTAGGTACAGTGGTTTTCGATAGTAGCAGTTTCTGAACTGCCACGTTTTGGAGACTTCCGATACAAGTGCCACTGGTCAGACCAAATGTTCTGGACTTCGAAGACTCTATGCCCTAATCATTGCGCAAGGTTGTTGCTTCGAATCTCATCAGCCCAAAAATAATAGGTTAGGTTCTGGGATCACGTTGCCTCTTCATTACCGAACCTTCGAATTAATATTTTGTTCTCTCTTGCAAGATTGGTGAATAATGGTGATTGAACACGAATATAAATACCTGTGTTCGGTGCCGGCTTCTCGGCAGACGAGTTGTAAGTTGTTGAAGTGCATCGCCCCAGTGCCCGCTGACCATGTCGACAGAGAAGGTGAGTTGTTCATACATATGTAGTAATAATGTGCTCTTCTTTATTGTTTCAACTGAATTGTTTGCTATGAAATAAATTGCATACTCACTTGACAACGTTTCTAAACATCGGTTTATTACCTGTGTCTTGATTCACGGTCAGGTATCCACTTTGATCATCGAGGTGGACCTCCAGTGCGATAAATGTTACAAGAAGATTCAGAAAGTCCTGTGCAAACTACAGAGTACGTAGTTATTCCTTCCTAGTACAAGTTAGTGCTAATTTCAGCGTAGCGTACGTTTTCTTTTCATTGGGTTTTAACTTCCCACTCCATTGTTACATCAGAGACGGAGAACATCAGGACAACCAATTACGACAAGAAGAAGAACACGGTGACCATCTCCGGCCCCTTCGACCCGGATAAGTTGTACAAGAAGCTGAAGTGTAAGGCCTGCCACACCATCAAGGACATGAAGATCGTGAAGCCACAAGAAGAGAAGAAGCCTGAGGTGAAGAAACCTGAGGAGAAGAAGCCTGAGGTGGTGAAGAAGCCTGAAGAGAAGAAACCGGAGGAGATTAAGAAGCCCGAGGCGAAGAAACCCGAGGAGAAGAAGCCGGAAGAGAAGAAACCCGAGGGGGCGAAGAAACCGGAAGAGAAGAAACCGGAGGAGAAGAAGCCCGAGGCGAAGAAGCCGGCCGAAGAGAAGAAGCCTGCTGAGAAACCAAAGGAGGAGGCGAAGGCGCCGGCCGCCGCTGCGCCGCCGCCATGGGCTTCGACGACGACGGTGAACCTTCAGTTCATGAAAATGTGCGGCATCTGCTACCCGTGGCCGTGCAGCGACCCAACGCACTGGGGCGTCCACCAGCAACCTCAGCCTCAGCCGCCTCAACCTCAACCTCAATGGTCGCCGTGTGAAGAAATGATGCCCACCACACCAGGACGTGGAGGACATCACCACCTGCCTCCATGGGGTAAATGGTCGTCGTGTGGGGGCCCTTCGTACTGTGGAGGCTGTGGCTCCTGCCATGGCGCCAGTGGAATGCATGGCTGGCCGGTGGTGCCCCCGCCGCCGCTGCAGCAGCCGATGTGCTGCCCTGGGCCGTCGTTGTGCAGAGGATGCAACGGGTGCAAGATCGTCCATGAGACCAAGTTCAGCTACGAAGAATACCCGTCTAGCGCGTGTGCCATCATGTGATTTTTCTTTTTGGGCACTTTTGAACCATACTGCCTCCCTGAAATATTTCCCCTGCAAAGAAGTTTTTTTTTCTTTCTTTTTTTGTCTGGCAAAGCAATTGAGAGCAGCGTGCTTGGATTCGTTTACTAATGATCAGCTGCTTGTGCGACAAGACAGTGGTGCAAACTTGAAATTGTCTCTGATTACAGGCTGGCTTGGTGCGTTGACAGAGAAGAGAAACAAGGGAAGTTCACCAAATCGTTTTCCTGTCAGCGACGATACTTCGCAGTGCTTGGCAGATTTTGTAGTTGGTGGCATTTGTCTTGAAGCCGGGCGAGGATATGAGTCGAACCTGTGACCTGTCCGTCCTCAAGGATCCTTCCTGGCAGCTTGAGATAACACCCTAGTTTGGTCAGAGAGCTCGCTGGACAACACCCTGCATAATTTCGGATTTGATTAGTCCATTCTGCTGCTGGAGTGTCATAGCTCTGCTCACCTTGCAATCACGAAGATTTCATATTTTTTTTAGAGGAACAAAGGTAATGAAGATTTATTTATTTATTTTTGAAAAAACACAAAGGTAATGATTAATGAAGATGGAAGGGCAATTTCGTAGATGGACTTCCTTCCGTCTGTATCAGCCCATGAAAAGGCCCTTTTCCGTAGATTGGCTTGGGTCTTTGAACCGAGACAGGCTCAGGAGTGTCCATATCTTCGCATTGGCCTGTCTAACCGGCCCATACCTTTTTGGAGGCCCATAAGTATCCATCCTAACAGCCGAGCCGAGCACATTGCATTGCTGCCTGGGCACATGCATGAGAAAGAGAGAGAGAGAGAGAGAGAGAGAGAGAGAGACGTGCATCGGTTTGATGCGATGCGACACAAGGACAGGTGCAAAACGTAATTAAGGATGCAGCAAGTGGCGATAAACCTACGCCAGCGACCAGCAGCAGGACAAACATGGCGGCCGTACAGTACAAGAGACTTCGCCAATCTAGCTGCTGGGGGACACACGTCACAAGAATCAGCTTGGGAACTCGCACTGAAGCAGTGAATCAGAAGTTGTAAAAAAAAACAATGAAGCACCGTGCATTCGAAGGAAGACGAAGACGACGTCACAAGGGCTGACTGAAGAAGCAGGGAACACGGTCTCCGACCACATTTCATCCCCAAAACTCGTAAACAAACCATGAACAGCACACAATGCCCTCACGAGATGACGAGTTGGTTCTCTGTCCTCAACTGTATTAACGGCCTGACAGTAGGTGGAACAGATCAAAATGCCGACGAATTAATGGCCCCTTCCTTTCCTGCAAACCTAATCCGATCCACCTGGTCCTGCCGGATAACGATGATGGTCGGCGTCTCACCGGCCGGCACCTCGTTTTCTCGCCAGGGAAGCTGGGAAGGGGAGGATGTACGTACAGTAGTAGGGATCCATCCATCGCTAGCTGTCTTGTGTACCGTCTCCATCTGTAGCTGTACCTGCAGCTGCACGTAAGGATTCATCTACCAATTTCACCGACACGATTTAATACCTACGAGTATGTAGATCCATCGGGTTCGTACTTCCTACTATGCATACACATCGTGATGCAATTATCAGTCCGTTTTCAGTTGAAAAAGTTTATGCAGATGAGGAGGAAAACGCCATCGACCGCCACTGATACGAGCATACAGCGACTGACATGCTCCTGTAACCACACACACGCTCTCACTCAATCTGCAGCGATGGTGAAGCCCATGCAAAAACATGGCCAGCACCGATCCACATTCCGAGCACAGTTTACATGTGATGAATCTGATTGAGTTGATGGAACGGATCACCAGATCGAACGACGGCTCTGTCTCCACTCTGCAAAACCTGAAGAACTTGCCGAGCTTGCAGTTGCAGAGCTGGCATTCACATCAGGTCATGCCAGTGACACGTGTGCAGGATTCTCCAGAATTATCAAAAGGAAAATGATGTATACGTATGTTTGAACGTATAATACTCATCATCAGTTCCATATACGCGAGGGGACAAAGGCGAGATGGGCGCCGAGGAGCAGCACATGCCGGCACATGGATGCGGTCCTCGTCTCCTGTCCTCCTCCTCGAGGAAGAGGACGACTCGGCACAGCTGAGTTGGGATCACAAAGTACTAGTACGCGCCTATACCTCCAACCAAGCTCTTCAAATACCAGTGCAACGCAAAACCAAAAGAAAACTAGCGGTTTCGCTTTAATTTGCAGCTATAAAGTTTGAAACAGGGGAGGAGGAGGGGCGCATGTTGGACAGGAAGACGGAGCTGACAGGTGGGCCCGGCACGCGAGTCACCCTGCTGGGCCCCCTGTGTCCGGGTATCTTTGGAACACGACCATATGAATGGACTGATTGTTGGCCAGGTTGACAGTAGATTATTAGGCAAGCTGCCCAGATTCCAGACTGCAAAGTATATGGAACTGATGACTCGTCCCGGTTTGACTGGTCAGAGAGCCACGTTCTTCTTGGCACACGACACCCTGTGTTTCAGCACAATTAATTAAGAGACAGTAATTAGTAGTAGTAATAGCAGATGAAAACCAAGATGAACATTTGCTTGGCGCCACGCGAGCGATGCCATTCTGCTTCAAGTTGACGTGAGAGCGAGCAGAGGCAGAGGACGCGCCGAAAGGTAACGGCCTTTTGACTAGAGTTGTACTGCGAGCTTCGTCATGTGGTTGTTAGCTTACCTTAACCTTAGCACTGTGATGCACTCACCTTTCCCAAAGCAGAAAAAGTTACGGTGGTTTTCAGATGTTGGCCGTTGCAGCCGGAGCCAAAGGGAGAAGAAATTACGGTGGCTAGCAATGTTGTGTAGTGAAAACACTGTTTGCGTTGGCGCGACCGAGCGGGACCAGTCAGTCGTCGTCCCAAAGGCAGCGTTCGATTTGATTTTATTTGATTTTTTTTGAAATTGATTTTATTTGATTTGATGAAAGCGGAGGGGGCGCACAGACACGTGGGAGTGACAAAGCCTGACACGATGGGGCCCACCGGCACTCACACCTGGAAGTGTTCGCATCTACCCCCTTGCCTGTGGTAAAGCTTTACCGCGAATTACCCTGCTTAACCCAGAATTACTCTGTCGCGTGTGAGCAAACCAACGATATGCTCACTGTGCAACAGCAGTTACACAACATAATATAATACTGTAACAGTAATGTTCAGCGCACTGGTTTAACCAAATGGACTGGTCGCAGAGGCTCCCATACTTTTGTGTTCATGTTAAGCTGAGAGGACATGGAGATTGTCGCCGTAGAAAATAGGGTAGGCAGCGCTGTTCGCAAAGAAAGCTTTAGTGGACGTAGGCAGACAAATAGGGAATTAGGCATATATCTTAACGATATTTTCCAGGGTTTAGTAGCCTTAATCACGGAGGAAAGGGAAAGCATCTGAAAGCGGCGCGCACTTTCCGCCTCCCGGCATCAAGATGCAAAGCTGGAGGCAGCAGCTGCCAGCCATCAATCTCCGGCGGCGTCCATCTACTAGCTATTCTCTCTCGCCGGAGAGCGATGCACGGTGCAGAGCATTATCTATCCCGGCCTCTTCCTTTTCCCTGTCACCACCAATGGTTACCGAGGTCGTTCCGCTGAGACCAACCATGATTGATGAGCAGTGTATTAAGTTTTCTGGAAACTATATGTTGTGGTGTCTCCTTTTGAGAAATCTCTAGTTATTCTAGTTTTCCTGTCCTATTCAGATCCATCTCGTTCGATTTTCAGATGTGGACGGGGCAGGGGGTCTGATTGACTACATTGCCACTAGCATCGCCAGGAAAAGCATCACTTTTACATTCTGGGTTTATGCTTTGGAAGCCACAGTGGAAATAATAATAATAATAAGCTAGTAGCACTTCGCTAACAAAATATCAGCCCCTCTTTACAGCGTATAGAAATTACTGAAAGCAGTTCAACTATCAACTCTGACAGAACAGAAATGGTCACATTCAACGATTTTTGCTCGATGATGGGCGCAACAGACAACCAGAAAAACAGGGTGCAAATTATTTCAATATCTTTCACTTTCTTTTCTTTGTATAATACTGTCTACTAGTACAATAGATTCATCCGACATATGCAAAAGCTAAAAAAAATAAGAGAAAGAAAGAGAAACATTTTCTGTAGTGAGCTGCAATTGCTGACGGGGAACATGACCCCCAGTGCTGACGGACACCTCACCTCCCTGTTGTCACAACAGATTGGCGTGTCTTAGCATCAGCAATGGACAGGAGTGGTCCTTCCTTCGCACCTAAACTTCTGAGCCTTTTTCTGTTCATATTGTGAATTTCTTTACATATTATTACACCAGCCTCTTCCAAACCAGTCACTTTCTATGTTGTACCGCCTTTTCCTTGCATGGTTGTTTGCATACAGCAAGCAAGCAGTTACAGGTATCTTGTGGTTGGTACTAGTATTGTTGGTAAACATCACCCCTAGTGCTGTCAAATGTGTATCATATACTAGTGGCTGTAGCAGTGGCTAATGGTAAATTACATCAATGCTGGTGGTGGATAATATTAACTAGTAGTAAGTACTTCTAGTAGTAGTAATTAGTAATTTATTTAGTAATAGGAGAGCACTAATATTTTGCTGCTGCTTAGCTTGTGCACATGGCATCTTTCTCCTACTATAATTTGGTTTGATAAAGCTAAACAAAAAAAGGAAAAAAAAAAAACTCAACTAACACTATGCTGCAAGTTCTCCATCATCATTTTTCCTATATTCATTCCACTATCTTCTTTCTTTGCTTCTAGTATTCCTGCAAAACCAAGAAGTGGAGAAACCATCATTCCACAGAAGCTGAAAAGCATATCATTCCGGGAGCACGGTGCTGAGAACTTGTTTGAGATCAATGAGCTTTGTAAAGGGAAGAAGGATAAAGTGCTTACTATGATTAGGCAGTTGTATTACGCAGTCCCACTGAGGACAACTTTACATCCCGATCGCGCCGGCGCCGTGATCGGAGGACAGCCTGCATCAGATTGTATATTTTTGAGCAAATCATGGCACGCAAGTAATATAATAAACAAGAATCTTGGGGACTAAAACTGAGCATACCTGGACATGGGGAAGAAGTAGTTCTTAGGTGAAGGTATATCCAGCGCAGAGGGCCTGAGATGGTTAGTGAGCAGGCTGCCGCCATTGCTGGCACCATTGTTCATGCCAACATAGGATGCATTGCAGCCGGTTGAGACGGCAGTGGAGATCTCCAACTCAGTGGGAGTGAAAGGATCATGAGCGAACGCTGCGGACTTGGTCGGCGATGCGAACGGGCTGTCCGGTAGGTTATGCTCGGCGCTGCAGAACATAATGTGTTAAAAGGAGTGACAAAAAAGATTAGTTTGGTGAAATGTTTGCTTCCCTGCATCGCTGGACGAAAGCAAAGTGTGATGGAAACAACAAATGATGGTGATAATGACTTCGTTTAGCGTTAAAAATCACACCTTTGGTCGCTGTCCGCGTTCGGGCTCGCGTCGCCTCCGGATTCATCCTTATCACCTCCTCCTCCTCCGCCGCCGTTGACTGGCTTCCTCTGCGAGAGAAGGAAGCCGGTGGTGGTGCCCTTGCCTTGCTCCCCTCCTATGTTAACATCAACAAAGCAATTCAGCACGGCAATATACGCACAAGTGAAACCGAGGTGCTGAAAGGTACGCCGTCCCTACCGGAATCAGGCGGCGACTCGACGGTCGGCGAGCCGACAGCCCGAGAGGGACTGAATGGGACGCCGATGGGGCTGGGCGGCGCTGGGGAGCGGGACTTGAGGTCCAGCAGCTGCAGGCCCATGAGGCGGCGGCTCTGGAGCTCCATTGCCTGTTGCAGCTCAGCCGCTTGCTGTTGCTGCTCCTCCAGCTTCCTCCGCAGCAGCATCTCGTTGGCGCTGTTGGAGTGCTGCAGCATCCTCGCACCTGATGATGATACAGCAGCAGTCTGAGCATTCATTCGTGAATCATCAAAGATTACGGTAATCTGAAGCTGCAATGAGTTACCGAGCTGGTGCAGATCTAAGGGGTCTCTGGTGTCTAGCCCGTTGGTGGCGAAATCCAGCCTATCACCTGGCAGCTGCTGCTTCCTGAACGAAGAATAAACATCAGAGTAAGTAAAATTGGTGATGGTAGTGCAGAGTGAAAATCCTACACTAGTAGAGCAAAAATGCAAGGGAGGGAGGTCTTGCCTGTACTTGTCGGGGACCTTGCCCTTCTCCTTGTATGGCTTGACAAGAACGCGCGCGTCGCAGATGAAGTGCGGGTTGCCCTTGGCGAGGATGAGCTTGACCGTCTCCGGGTAGACGAAGGTGACGAATCCGAACATGCGCTTCTGCTGGTACGGGATGCGCACGTCGTGAACCGGGCCGTAGATGCTTCATTCAGAGAGCAGCACAAGGGTCAGATGAGTGATTATTCCGGCCAGTGAACGAACATAATACTGTAGATGATGAGAATGAGGTGAACAGGTAGTAAAAGTACCTGAAGTAGTTGGAGACGTCCTCCTCGCGGAACGTGCTGTCCGCCGGGAAGGTGAGGTAAATCTGTCGCGAGCCCGGGTTCATCATGCTTGCCAGGTCGGTCCGGTCCAGCCGAGCCCGGCCCATGAACTTGTGCGCCTCGTCGCCGCCGCCCAGCATCAGCGCCGCCGCCGCCGCTGCGGCTGCCGCTCTGCGAGAAGAAAGATAGTGGTAAGTACTAGAAGCGAGAGGAGAGACCGAGAGTAAAGAAAGTAAAAATGGGCGCTTTGAGCAAAAAAAAAAAAAAAAACCTCTGGCTCTCGTTCTGCTGCTGCTGCTGCAAGAGCAAGCTGAGGCACCTCCCTGCCGCCGACGGCGAGCCTGGAAGCGAGCCGGTGGGGAAACCGACGCGCTGCGACTTGGAGCGGAGGAGCATGTCCTGGCACTGCTGCTCCAGCGACGCCGCCGCGTCCTCCGGAAGGCCGTGCACGAACCGGCACGCGCTGCCGTTCTTGCAGTAGCCGCGGGCGTAGTAGAGGCACGGCTTCCACGCGTCGCCGCCGCCGAGGCACAGCTCGCTGACCGACGAGCTCCGGCGGTGCGCGCGCCCGCTGCCGCCGTTGGCCCATCCCCCGAGTCCGCCGGCGCCGCCGTAGGGGAAGAAGCCGCCACCACCGCCGTCGCCGGGGCTCGGGCACTCGGTCCCGTCGAACCCCTGGCCGGCGGCGTCGTTGAGGAAGGCGAGCTGGTCCTGGAGCTGGAGCTCGGGGTGGTCCCGGCCGAACAGCGCGCCGTTCCCGTTCATAAGCTCCTCCCCGAGCCCGGCCATCTCCTCCGCCGCGCCGCCATTGGTCTTGGAGAACACGGGCGGCGGCGCCCAGGAGGAAGGCGAGGACACCGAGAGCGGCGACGGCGCGGTGCCGGAGCAGCGGCCGGAGTTCTGGCGCGAGAGCATGAAGGGGGAGGGCGAGTGCGTGACGGAGGTCGGCGTGCCGGGGCCGGAGGCGGGGAGCAAGCCGAGGTCCTTGCGGGCCTTGGCCATGACGGTGTGGAGCAGAGCCTCGGGGCCGAAGGCCAGCCGGATCATCTCCTTCTCGCCGTGGTCCTGGATCAGCAGCAGGCCCATGATCTTGGCCGCGTGCTCAGGGTCCAGCGCCTGGATCCGCGAGAACACCACCTTCGTCGCCTCGTACGCGTCCATGGCGCGCCGCGAAAAGACACTCTCTTTCTCTTTCTCTTTCTCTTTCTCTTCCTCTACAGCAACAATAACAAGCTTCGTTCCTCTTTTGATTCGACGCGTTCTACTACTAGTGTTCAGAAGAGGAGTAAGCTCAGCTGCTGATGAGAAGAAAGAAAAGGCTCTTCTTTCTCACTTGGGTGGCGCCACTGAGGCAGTGAGCGGCTGCTCCATGTCCCAAAGCTCACAGCCCGGAGGAGGTCTATGCTACGGCCGGAGCTAGGAGGAGGAGGAGGAGGAGGAGGAGCGGAGCGTAGTGCGCACCTCGCGCTGCATCGCTATCTATCTATAAGCTTCTTCTTTACTGATGACTGCTCGCTATGCTATGCTTGAGAGAGGAACGAACGGGGCCCGGGGAAGAGGACGACGGACCGAGGTGGCTGGTGCTGCTAATACTGCTTTTCCTCGGGGTGTTCTTGGCAAATCCGCCGGAATTTGTTCTGGTGTTTGGGGGATTTCGAGCGCGATTCGTGTTTGTTTTTCTTGGATGAGGTGGACCGTGCCGGAGATGGGTGCGCGCAGCAGTGGATAGATCTAGATCTCCGTGGCCCCCAGCTTATAAAACTCCTCCATCCAGCCCTCCTCTGTCACCGTGCAGTCTCTTGCCGCTTTCTTTTCTCTCGGCTCATCTTTCACTGTTCCTTTTACTTTTAGTTTTCCTCCATCCAGCCCTCCTCTTGCAGTCTCTTGCCGCTTTCTTTTCTCTCGGCTCATCTTGCAGCTTATAAAACTCTCTTTATTTCTCCTCCCTCCCTCTCCCTCCGTGCGAGAAACAATTCAATTTTCCTTTTACTTTCTGTTGGGTAACCCCGATGTTGCCTTGTGGGTTCCTCCTCCATGCTCACTATCCGTGGTTCCCATTTTCATTATAAAGCACATGATACATACTACTTTATTTGCAAAATTACACTTACAGTAATAAGGTCTTGTCACGACGACTAAAATTTCCATCAAAACAGCCGTTTCCACGTGTTGCTGGGTTGTTTTCAAGCAACGAGAGACATTATCGGATCATATCAGCGCTACATTTAGCTGCCACAAGCGACACTGGAAACACGTGGAAACCAAATACTAGCAGCCAACCTCTCCTTACATTTGTTCTATATATTTCGCACAGGTACTCCTCAGAAAAGATATATTTTGCACGGGTTGAAAATGGAGTTTCTTTGATACTACCATTCTTATGTGCGTACTTTGTCGAGTTAGACGAACATGCTTTCTTCTAGTATATGCAAAGAAATATGAAGTTACGCCACAACTAACCTATCTAATCTGGGTATATATATATAGGTTGAAACATATCGTGTAGGCATCTCTCTAGTAGCATAGCACCTAAAATTGCTGGTGAATTCCGCATTGGACGGGAAAGAATTGCAGTCTCTCTCTGCACCCAAGTGGTTATACTTGATTCCCAAAAAAAAAAAAAAGTGGTTACACTTGCATGTACTATACTTGTTCACCTAATTTTTAAAATCTGTTCATGTGAACTTCGTGTATTTTAAGCAGGGTTCACCTTGGTGGAACAAATTGAAAAGGGGTGCTGTGAGAATCTAGGATGGCCGGTAGATGCGATGGGTTTTTTTTTTTTCGCCAGGGAAAAATAAAAAGAAAGGACTGCGAAATGGCCGCAATCTGGGGTGGTGACAGGGACCCACCGGGGCGCACCCACCCCGTCCCGTTCTCCCTTGTCCTTTCTGTCGCTGCTCCCTCGATCCGTTGCTGCGCCCTTTCAGGCTTTCATTTTCATGGTGCCATCCTCCTAATCCAATATTTATATGGCGATTAGTAATTTGGGTCTGACTGGGTTATCTTAATCCGTCTCCCGAGGTGACTGTTTGGCTACTAAAGCCTGTTGGAGACTGGAGCGTGTACTGTACTATCTGTATTTGTTGTTACTCCGAGAACAGTTCTCTGCCACGTCGCGATGGGAATGACGCACAGATTAGTAAAGAAATTGATCAAAGGGAGGCGGGGTTGGGGTGCAGACAAAGCTACCCGAAAACATGAAACAAATATCCAAATGCGTCCACGAACTCCGTGCCGTTATGTGGCACTCTGCACGAACCTACTACTAATACCAGGGATGGAGCCATGCATGCTCATTTTGTCTAGTAGGATCGAGGGCGATCATCAAGTGGAATCATCAGTCTTTGCGCATATGCAGCCTAGATTATCTGAAAAGGGCTCACGTCCACTGACGAATCGTTTTTGTTATACTAGTAGCAAAGTTAGGCCATTATTGGTTTCCAAGAAAACAGCTACTACTAGTACTGCTACTTTGAGGTTGTGCGAGATAGATTGGCTACTGGCTGAAATAATACTGCGAAGGGAAAGCAGGATTGGAGAAAGAAAAAGGTTGGATTGGATTATGATGTGCATGAACAACAGCAGGTAAAAGTAAAACAACAAGTGACGATTTTGTTGATAGGCTATTAACCGGCAGAGATGAACCGGGATGGGAAATAGGCCCTCTGTTGTTCTTTAGAAGCCTGATGATGAGCAGGATCGCACATCCGTTCAATCACTCGAGTATGAAATGAAATCAAAGAAATGAAATCAAATACACTCCCTCCATGCTTCATTACTCCTGGTATGTGGTATCATCTCATCGTGCACACACAACACACACACCGGAACAAATTATGGAAGAACGAATAAATAAAGGAACGAATGACGGGGGATAATTTCAACGTCGCTTTCTCCGGGGTGCGGGCCCGGGGTGTTTTGTAGCTTTGCTGTCTTCCTGATCCGGGCACTCGCTCGCTCACTCGAGGGTAGTACTACTATTATATCCGTGCGTCTTTATACAGAAGACTTTAGCACTACTAGTTGGTAATTAACCTTGATTGATGACTTACCTTTCGTCGTGAGCGTAGTACGTGCGAGAGAAAACAGAAAAGCAGGTGGAGGTTGAAGCAGAAGCTTGGTATGGCGCCGTTGACTCCACATCGGATGCTCTCTCGTTCCCTGCATGACCCGAACAAAGCCTTTCGCTGCTGCTCCTTTGCCATCACCTTTTAGTTTGGTCGCACGCGCAAGCTGGGGCTCGTGGCTGCCTGTCACCGGAACGGAACGGGGAAGCGGCGTCCCGTTTCGGCTCGTTGGGAGCTCAGCTTTTGGTTTTCAGGTAGCCACCACTCACTATCCGTGTAGTGTAGCTTTGCTCAGCTTCACCTCTCCCTCTCAGGCTCTGGACCTTGCACTGTCAATTCGGGGAGAGCCGTGTGGCGCCGGTGATTCAACTTGCTTTTGCCCTGAGCGGAAGCTTATTGTTCGTTGCACCCCGGCCGTTTTTTCTCGTGTCTGCTGCGTGCGTGTACACACTACACACACAGATAGGACGTGGTTGTTGTTGTTGTTGTTATTGTTATTGGGCAAAATCTAGGTTTATGCTCTTCTAATAATTACGGTACATTTCTCTCGCGCCAACAACTTGGCTGCTTAAATTCATCCTGATTTACTGTACTCGTCATACTCTAAATTTATCCTCTAAAATCTTCTATATTTAGTTTTTTCGTATTTATTCATCCTCTATCCCAACTACCATATATTATATAATAAATTTTTTTCTATACCAACTTTTCTCTAAACCTATAGTGCATCAGTGGATAGTGTTTCCCGCTACCAGCGTGCTAACAACGCTTGATTTAGCGTATGCCGGACACATGCAAGCTATAGCAGATCCTTTGACGTCTTCCGGTGCAGTAAAAATTACTCTACCACAGTTCTGCAGGATCGCATCCAGCACGCCGGTGACAGAACAAATAACAGACCGATCCACTATCCACTATTCCACTCATCAAGTTCCTCCTCCAGCCGCATGCGTTGTCAAATTTTCTGGCCCCGGAGTGAAACCGACGTAACTGGATGTGTTGTCGTATAGTGCGATCTAGTACCACAGTACAACATAATACTGTATTCCCTTGTCCGGCGGTGCCTACGTTGTTTACTAGTCCTACCGTTGAACATGGTCGCTTTGGCCACACCATGATTCGTCGTCTGAGAATTTTTCGTCCTGATGAGATATGAGTTGTACTAGTAGAAAATCTATGTCCATAAACTTGTTTTGAAACCAAATTTCACACACGCTCGCGCAGAGGGGATTGCAATGCAAGTGGAGGGAGCCAAGCACAAAGGACGGAAGCGGACGACGGAGTCTCGGCTTCGAAGCAGGTGCGTGTGGTGTGTCCCAGTCGCTCTGAATCTCACATGCAATGCAATTGTGATCCCAACCAACCGCACAGCCGCACCGGACAAAATTAATTCATTTGCAGAGAGTAACACCGTTGCATTTTTTGCATCATGTCTCGGTGCCAGTTACTACGTTGATCAAGATCTTAAATTAAAGCTGCTGGCATACGTGTAGTACTGAAGAACTCAGGCGGTACACCTGTGCGGTGCGGCCGACACGGCACGTGCGAGAGATTAAAGAGCTCCCCACGATAGGTAATGTGCTAATTGCAAGGGAGCAAGCCCTGCAATGTCTCCCTCCTTCCTCCCCAAACCCGAACAAATTAAACAAGCTAGGCACCTCGTCTCGTCTCGCCTCGCTGAAAGCAACAGCACTCACTCTCGTAGATATCTCCTACTAGTGGTATAGCTTAGCTTGAACATGGCTGGCCCGGCAGGAAGGAAGGCACACGATTATTTACAGCCAGACGTGATGCCATCGTAGCACGAGCGAGATTGCCGTCTTCCTGGTCTGGTCGGCAGCGCTATGCATATATGTAGCCAGCCTCCCTTTGCTGCCAGGGGGGACCATGCTGCTGCATGCATTATTGTTGTTGCGACATGGCGTGGCAATTTCTATTTTCCCTTTGACCAGATCTGCCTCTCACTCCAGCTCTTGTACTAGCCCTGCTGGCAATGTGCCAATGTTTGTACGTGGCAGCTGTTAATACGTTCACATCATTTGCCACCGTCCTAATAAGCTTAATTAAAAGAGACTACCATATATACTTTGTGTGAGACACCGGCAGACATATTTTGGGAGATTTTCAAGCTTCCTAGCAGAGGAAGGATTTTGGCAACGGTCATGGACTAACAACCGACGTACTAAGCATGTTTCGTGGACCAGCGCACAAACACTTTACACATGAAGACAACAACAGCATGGTGGAGTAGCACCGTTGACACGAAAACAGTGCCAAGTGGCAACTCATGGTAATCTACCACTGAATCCAAGTAATGATCACTGAATCATTGCTCCAATCGCCGAAACAAAGAAAACCTGATGACGTTAAGAGGAAGCTACTACTCCACCTTCTTCATTCAATCCACGATGGACGGAATTACTGAGATAGACTGACAGACCCAAATAAAAAGTGGTTTCAACAAAGCCTTTCCACGTATGCAGAGTCATAGCTTGATGGATCGATTATTAATCCGTCTGTATATTTTTGGAATTATGTGCATGCATATAAGGTCGAGGTCCAGAATCCGCTGAAACATGCGGTTGTGCTCACATCGATCGGTCGGTCGGTCGACAGCGACGACGTACTCTCCCCTGTACGACTGCCATATATTATGTTGATGATTAATTCGTAACACCAATCAATCAATCATGGGTTTGTGAATCCTTGTCCGCGACCTCTGTATATAATCGTGTTATTCATTGGTTCGTTAGGTCGCTGCAAACAACCGATTCCCAGATTAAGGCCGTGTTTGTATATATATATTGGAGCCATCAAGAGACAAAGGAGAAAGACACGCAGTGTAGAGTAGTACTATAGTGATGGATGCCACGACCTGACGCCTACTCTCTTTCGCGCGCTCATGTTGCTGTCAACCGGATAGCGACCAAACTTGTAAAGTACAGTTTCCAGTTTAGTGATTGAAGAATCTAATGCCGAGCAAGAGCCACTTTAAACTTGCCGAGTTATTATTAAGTAGCCTCAACTTTTCATCAGACCGTTTATATTTAGCCGGCTGGACAGAAGTTTGGACTAGCTTGTTACACTTGCACCATTAACTTTGCACCATCTTCGCAGGAAAGTCAATTCTGCACGAAATGTCCCTCTGCCAACCGCTTCATTTTATTTTTTCTGATAGATGCTGTCACGCACATACCCAAATGGAGGATGCACAAGCCTTTTTGACTCGTGGCAAGTTTGTTTGGGCAATATAGCTTTTAATTTTTTGGTTGAAAAGATATTTTTTCTACCTTTTTCATTTTTGGCTGTTGAATTTTCTTATTCACTCTTGTAGCATGTTTTTACTTTTAATCGATTGAGAAAAGAGCACTCTTTCAATCAATAGCATTTTATAATGCATGGTGGTCCACGAGAACTCTTTTTGTTTAATTCTTTTGTTATTTAATTATTTATAGAATTATATGTGTTAATTAATGTTGTGTATAGAATATAAAAAAATTATGTTTTTGTATATATTGAATTTAGATCCAAAGGCTAAAAATGTTGATTGAAAAAAACCCCAATTTCAATTGTATAAAAAACTTTGCAAGCCAGCCTGAGTGTGTTTGGTTTGCAAGCAGCCCAACACAAGACTAGCATGGATCGCATAAGTAGGACTTGTTTGGCAAGGATTTTAAAATAACTTTTTGATTGGATTCTATCCCTCATATCAACAAGCTAGCCAAACGATTCTAAGAAAAACAGATTCTGCTTCTTTTTTTTAAAACACTTCTCAAATTGTACTATAATTTAAAAGAAAAAAAAGAAACATAACTTTTCATGGCTTTTTCATCCATTTTTTTAAAATATATATACACAAGAGAATTCATTTTACTAAATAATTTTTTTCTTAAGAATTCGTTTTTTTTTCTAGAAGAATCCATTTTCTAGAGACTCCATTTTTTTCAAGAATACATCAGTTCAAAGCGCCCTAATACTCCCCGTGCGAGCGCCGACTTTGTCGCCGGCGTACATGCACACACCTGCATGAAGAACGGGATTGATACCAACACTAACGTACAGTCCGTGTGGACACTACCACACCACACCACACCATTGGTCCACCGTTTGATCATGTGTTGTGTACGTGCATTTGCATGGACAGCCACCAGCCTCCCGCCAAGGAAGGAGCTAAGCTAGCTGTTCACAAGTCACAAGTTGCATGCATCGCAAAGGAACAATGCATCCGGACCATGGTGGCAACAAGTAATGTCCTGATGAACATCGACTGGCCTACCTGGCTCTGCGATCTGCCACTCTGTAAAGTGTAAAGCGTTGCATCCAGCACCTCCGATGTGCATGGCACAGAAACATGTATGTATATACTCGCCTTTCATCAAAAATCCGTTTAGAACAAAAAGGCATTTTTGAACAGCTGATACCACCGGAAAAAAAAAATATTTTCTCGCAGAACGCACATGGATGTCTAG
Organism: Eleusine indica; assembly: GCA_030378355.1. NCBI lineage: Eukaryota > Viridiplantae > Streptophyta > Magnoliopsida > Poales > Poaceae > Eleusine > Eleusine indica. Next base: position 48,715,070 of record CM059500.1, read on the forward strand.
AGCGTTCTTGCCCCGGAGGATAACGTTAATTCTCTGAGCGAAGTTAAGAGGGCGGTCGGTCAGCCGAGACATCATTAACTACCCATTAATGGCTTTAATCAATTAGCCGTATTCGTACGCGCTTAAAAATTGTTTGCTTGTTTCTTCTGATTGGAAGTATTAGTACATGCAGACGCCTTGCTTGCGGCCTTGAAATCATCATGATAATACGGAGCTTAACGATACTAACCACCCGCATGCTTCGTCCAATAATCTTGTCGGCTTAATTCTCTCCTGCTATCGTTTGACAAAACTGAAACATTCTGCGGACGCACGTCGATGGAGCCCTCAGTACTTAAGCTCGTGTCGATGTTGCTTGCCAACCAAAAGTCATGACAGCAATTAATAAACAGGTTTGATTTGATGAGAGTGTGTTAATCCGGGCCCTCCTTGTTCCTAATCAGCTTCGTTCGGCTGTTGAAGCACACCTGATCCAGCTGAAGATATCCTGGACAGTGACCTAGGAGGAGCTCTACACTAAACACACAATAGCCTATTACTATGCTCTGATTGCCTCTCGCAAACAGCTTGCATGATTTCATTTGTCCACGGCAAATCTTTTGCGCCAGCATACATCTTGTCGGTTTTGTCTGCATTTAAGATACTGAACAGGATCAACACTAGTTTAAGGTCTAGCTTCGCGCTGTTTTGGGCCGTGAAATGCGCATCGTCAGTACTGTGCTAATGTGCACTTGCACAACGAAATTAGCTTTCCAAGAAAAGGAACTAAACACGTGTAATTTTCAAGGGTACCCAAACCAATTCATGAATTTACGCAGTGGGACAATTTCGCGGTGCCTGAGCCCGAGTAGTGCTCGTGATGCTACGAGGTCAATTTGTTGTCAGGTTAACAAAACCACAGTAAACCCGGTTAACCGGCAACCGGTCTTGCCTGGTTACACCAGTTGGTAAGGTTAACCTACGGCTATGATTTGATTTTTTTTAAAAAAATTGCATCCAACAAAATCAGTAAAATCTGTATAAACTTGTAAAAATTGAATTTGAAAATTTACATCTCAAAATGTATCAACAAACCTGATAAAACCAATCAGTAACCGATCAAACCGGCCAGTTTATCGGTCCTCAACCATCTACTATCGGAGTCGAATTATGACCGGTTAATAAACCTGTTTTACCGGTTAACGGGTGAACTGGTAAACCTTGTTTGTCGCTAGCAGGACAAAGGGCAGGGTTTTTTTTTTTTTTTTGACACCAAAGAGCAGGGCTTAGGGTGCTGGAACTGGGGATGGAAAAGTTTAGGCCCACCCAAAACCAAGAAAATTGTACAGGTATACCGGTCTGTATACGAATGTTTTAGGTGGGCAAAATGTCGTAGAACCTTTCCCGATTCTCTGACACAGCGTGAGCGCTGCGGAAAGACATCTGTACTATGCGCAACGTGCACGACGGTTTAGAACGAGCGAAAAAATGTCAAAGCGTCTGAAAATGCAAGAGGCTCATGTCATCGGCCAGTCAGTAGCGAGCGAGGCGCTTGCCGGCGTGGGAGTTTGTTGGTGCTCGTCGTCCTCTTCTCTCTCGGCAGTCGGCAGACTTTGCTTGATGCGTCCAATGGACAGCTGCAACATGGCTGCCGCGCACCACGGATTCAGCGGCATGTGCCCTGTGTCAGGGCCTGTCCGTCCTTGCACACTCAGATACAGTACCAGTGAGTATAGACGGCAATCATCAAAGTTAATGCTCCCGGTACCCGGTACAAGTAGTGATAGGTGGGCGCTGAACGAAAGGAGGATGCTGGCACCAACCTTCTTTACCTTTCATCACAGGACAATCTACGGTTGCGCTTGCGATCCTTCTTCCCCCACCTACCCCAACGGTTAACATTCACCAGTCCATGAGCCGGCTGGCTTTGGCAACTGCAGGAGGAAAAAAGAAAAGCAATTGAATTTCAGTGGTGGTGCTAGTCGTCGGAACCTCTTGGAAATTTGTTTTCCAAACTCGCTTACAAATAAAAAGAGCTGCGGTTTGCATCTGCACGTACCACTATCAAAGAAAGCTTATTGTCTGCAAATATCAGACATTAAAAGGTACGGGGGCGGCCCTATCAATGTGCTGGGGTCGCATTTGCTTTTACGTGAGTGACCGTGACCACGATGGGTAACATGGTGATCCGGCCCAGAAAGCTCTCGTGCCAAAGTGGAATCTGACGAAGCGAGAACAGAAGGAATATCGCTTCAAGCTATTTCAGCACCCTTACCTTAATCATGCCCGGCACCGTAGGTAACCATGTCCCTAATATGCCATCTAGTCTACGCTGCGTTGTACCTTAATCCGTACCTGTTCTCAGTGCCGCGACAGCTTCACCCTGGAGCTTGCTAATCTCATCCCCTTGTTCAGCGTTTGAAGTTTCTCCCTTGCAATCTGACCCACAAGTCACCATCCTGTGTACTCAATTCTCAAGCAACACAAATAAAGCAAACTACTAGTAATCATGTTAACACTTTTGATGCTAAGTCCTGTCCAAGTCCAACCTTGGGTTCTGATGAGTCGGAACAAGATGGGCGACGTAGCGTCGGAACATGAACAATAACGAATCTATTGGGAACGGACGATGGCCATGCAGCAAAGCACCGCAGGGTATGGCCCAACAGAAGTTGGAATTGACAACGTCCGTTGGAGTAGCACGCGCGCACAGAGTAGCGACAGGCAACTTTGGTGAGCCCGTGACGGGGAACAGTGCGCCGCGGATGACACCCACCCATCTCCATCTGGAGGAAACAACAGCACGCACATGCACCGTGATTGATGAATGACTGATCCATGGCCACGAATTCCTTTCGAATCGCCACCATCCATCTTGTGCTAGTCGAGGTTGCATCCAAAGCAGCAGCAGCACCAAACTGTCCCCGGCTAGTTCAAGTGAGTCCAACAGATGCGGGCGCGAGTCGTAATTAGGAGAAAGAAAACTACGGTATGGTGGTTGGATTGGCATTGATGTGAAGGCAGCAGTACAGTGAGCAGAGCACAATTCCAAGCAAGCTTTTTTGTTTGCCTGTGGGTCAAGTCAGGTCACTAGGCAACAGCGAGAGATGGGAGCAAATAGTAGCCAAACAGGCAAAATCCCCACCCCCCATGTGGGTGGCACTTGGACTCATGCCGGACACAGCCGAAATTTTCGGGATGAGACCACCGCAGCACTGTGGAGTATGGAGATCTCCCAGCTGGAGTACATGGTGGTAAGTGGTACTGCATGCCAGTCATCTTCTTCACTAATCACACTCTATATCAAGAAAGCGGCTGAAGAGCGTGAAATATGTAGAGTCTACATCAGCTCGCCTATTCATGATCAATTCTATAAAGACAGCAAGCCAAGTAATAGAGAAAGTGCAATCAAGAGAATGGTCTTTTGCATAAACAAACACTCATCATTGTGTAACAGCCAGCGAAAGCAGATAGAGGCTTAGAGCAAAGGAAAGTCATACATGCATGTTACAACGAAGTGTGGAAAATTACACTCACCGCAAGGCAGACAGGTCGTTGTCACCAGAGCTCCGGAGACTTTCGTGTAGATGTGACTGTGCCTCCTAGCATTTTTGTCCCACATTAGATATTACAGATGATTAGATTATAATCAACCCCACACCCTCTGTCATTCCCTTTTGAATAATGCACTAAGCAATTAATTAGTAAGATATGCTCAGAATCATCAGATCATATGGGCCTATGTGTTCAAAATAATATTGCCACTTGGTCCTTGTCTCCATGCAACAGTCTAGAAAACTAACCAGCAACCGGAAAAGATGCAAGCTTAGATGACATATGAACACCACTTCAGTACTAAAAAGTGGCTAATGATACTATATCAGTGAAAAATGAATAGCAATCTGGTCGGGTGTCTTATACTATGTGTGTTATTGCCTTGCTTTTGTCATACTATTTAGTTCTAAGCTGGCAAGCATTTCGGGTCTGATAAGACGTTTTCTTAGATTCCTTAATTGGCTAAACTTGCTGCAACCTGAGGCACAAAAGTAAAGTTACCTAGGGTGACCCAATAATGTACCCTACCCATAATCTCAAATAGATTTCAGGTCTGTCAGAAAAGTGTATCTGTATCATCACCCAAAGTGAGTACGAGTAGTTAAAATCTAGCTATTTACTTAATGAATAGTACAAGTAAACTACTGCAAAAATTGAATAATCATAGCTTGGTACTGTTTCAGCCAACTTTTTTTTATAGTGCAAGCAGTTGCCAGATGAGTTTAGTCAAACCAGGTTGATTCAAAAGTCAGCCTTTCTTCAATCCAATTCATCAATTTTACTGACAATAGATCTCATAGGAGCTTGGACTAGGCTGCAAACGAGTAATAAGTGAAGCTATGATGGCCTTAATATTCTCTCTGAAGTAAAATGATGGACTAAGTATCATTGTTCATCTTTATGTTCTCTTTGGCCGACCTTTGCTCATCTCTACCAGAGCAAGGTAACCTTATTTAAAGGATCATGATTCGAGAAATGAAAGCAGTGTCAAAAACAAATCTATCCCCAGTGAGTGGGTCTGGCATTTGCCAATCCTATGGCAGGAGCAAGTGAGTCTTTTGATGCCCCTTTACACGCGCGGGGAACAAAAAAAAGAAAGTCAAGAAACAATTAAGAGATATAAAAGACAATCCTGTGGCAGGAAAGAAAATTGTGCATGGCAAAAGGACTAGTTTGTATGATCACCATCCAGTAGGTAAGCTTAAACTGTCAAACAGAGATACTACATACATCAACAGAAGTGGATTAGTGATATCACTAGAGGCTGATTAATTAACTCACCATCAATATGTTGCTCCAGAACTCCTGTTCTTGGATATTTCCTCTACAGCTTGCTTCCAGTTGCTGGAGCCCAGAGGAGAAAGGACCCATTGGGCTACACTTACGAGGCCCAGGAGAACTGCAAAGATTTGACCTGGAAACAGCAAGCAGCGAACTATTGTGTTAGCTACCAACAGTTCCCTGTTGGACATCAGACAAACATGGGCCTAAGAGATACCCAAGAGTGACAGCTTACCTATCACTGGATTGTGTACAGGCCCCCTTTTTGTTGCTTCATAATAAGATCTCTGGAAATTAGGTCAGAAAACAGTACATCTCTTGGGCCTTTCTTTGTCACTGAATAGGAATGATGATAGAATGAAGAACACACAATTTCTAGGTAGGCAACATGTCCTATATGCCTTATTGTGAATCTATTATCCATATGCAGAGTGCGGAATGAAAGTAGCTTGAAAAGAAGGGAGTCATCAGACAGTTCTACTAAAGAAATTCTATGTATAGTACGTTCCATGAAGAGTGTTTTCCAGGTTTCCAGCTATCATACTCACAGCAATCCATGTGAGAAACCAGAAGGATCTAATTTTACAGAGTGCAACTTCTCGCAGGATGACATGTGATGTGAAATGATATGTGTAGCAAGCAAAGCACCATAAATATCATGAATAGATCGTTCGGTTTTAGTTACCTAGTACTCCCTCGGTTCTTGCTTTACTAACGTTAGGAGAGATCCTATTTCAAAAATGAACTGTCTCCCATGTCTGAACGACAAGAAAACAAGTTAGGACACAAACTCTAGTTAAAAAAATGAACTAGTTCCCTCATCTGAATCATAAGGAAACAAAAACAGAGGAAGTAATTTTAAGACAAGACCGGGTAAAAATTAAAAATGACTAGCTCGTGTCATTAAGACAAACTTGTAGTGATGAGAATAGTTGGACGTTGATAAACCTTTAGGACGCAAATCATGGTCAAAATTAATCAGGATAATATATAAGATGCTCTTCAAAACCATAAATGTAGAAAATTCTATAGTAGCATAAAGGCATAAAGCATGCCTCCAATAATGAAGACTGTACAGCTCAGATTTGGACAAACCGAAAAATTAGTATATGAAATGTTTTCAGGTCATATGATATCTTACAAATAAAGTTCTTGTTTACACTTTATAAGTAAATTCAAATCAGAAGAGTGACTACACTGAACCTGAAGTAACAGTACAACAGTATATATTTTGTACAGTAAAGGTGGAGTAAGTTCCAAAGGGTAGGAACGAGCCATTCACATGGTCCTAAGTTCTTCTAAACCAATCATCACCCTGCAGGTTAGACATGGTGATTTGTTACACAAAGAGAAAGATGGATGGCTGACCATTATACTAGTTAAATATTAAATAAGATCCATATGCTACACCACAATGCCACACCGCTAAGGTTCAAAAACTTAGCCAATCCTTGAACAGAACAGATCAAAGAATGAAAGAAAAATTCAGGAGAAATACTAAGGTCATACCAAATGAAAGAACTTTTATGGACAGTCACAGTGTTGTAAGCTCCTACGCTAGGTGGGGTCTAGGGAAGGATTATATGAGACAAGCCTTACCCCTGCAATAAATTGCAAAGAGGCTGCGTCGAACCCAGGACCTCACAAACAAGTGGGGTGATTTCCACTGCGCCCGGCCTGTCCTTCAAATGAAAGAACTTCTATATTGTACTTTAAAAAAACTTCTACTATTTACTTCGTACAAGACTCATATTACTACTTTTGTAGCTGACAGCCTGCCAGTGCCAAAGAAACTCAGATAAGTTTTTGTCAAAGAAACAATCATCCAACAAGAACTATCGAGAGGTCAAAACAGTTACGTATGCGAAGCATAACTTCATTGGCAAGTGCAAAAATAACTGTCATGCTATGTAACTAACAGTTACTAGGAACATAAACCAAATTCAGTACAAAAAAGAAGCAGAGAATTCCTTCTTGTGAGATAGAGCACAAGTTCTGCATACCAATGACATTAATGATCATCTTCAGAACGGTTTTGTTGATCTGCCAATTTAGACATTCTCATCACCGTAAGACTGCTCATAAATTAGTGTTTCTTGAGGATAGTATGGAGACATAAATAAGCTTGATATATCCCAGCTTTCACCAGATGCCATTGTATGCTGCAATCCAATGCAAATAATGATTAATTGAACTCAGTCATAGCCGTATACCCAAGCAAACAGTTGACATTTCCATAAAATAAAGCCTTCAGTGAGCCTCAAGAAATGGTGGAATATATGACCGATTCAGCGGATGTGTTATTATTATTACAAAATGACTTAAATAGCTAGCAAAAATAAAAAGCACCAAAAATTGAACATCTGTCCACTAATAAAATATTAAATATGAAATTCGAATATTATGAGCAGCAGGGTAGATATCAAAGTCATCTAACTTACATTATCATACTCAGAGGACACTCCTTCAGTATAGGCCTGATAATATCCCAAATTCTGAGACCAAGATGGCCTATAAGGCTCAAGTTGATCACAAGGTGTGTACAAATAGGGCTGTATCTCATATGAGTTCCTCGAACTCTGGGAGTTATCAAAATCATTTTCTGTGGCATACGTTGAGAAGTTCTACACCATGATAAAAATAAAATGAGTTTAAAGTAGCAACGGCAGATGGAAAAGGACAGGTTTTAGCGTGACAGATGACATTAACCTGAACAATTAATGAGCTATTGTAAATGCACCATCATGTGAAACATTAATTAATAGACACAGAAATCAGGAAACTATATCCCACAACTCCCAAGGACAACACAAAACTGTAAAAGAATGTCATACAGCAAACCTCATAATACTCCAGCTTATGAGAAGACACAGTTTCTGGAGGCTCAACATGAATATGTAGTGGTTGTTCACCGAAGTGCTGATTGTAGCACACAGTCGGTTGAGACGAAATCTTGTATGCGTCATAAGAAAAATAATCCTGCGTGTCATATTAACATGGTTATGAGGTGCAAAGACAATGTAGCGTATATGTTCAAAGGTTCAGAAATAATTATCATAAATCAAACTGTGCACTAACTGAACATCTAGCCCCTGATACATAATTTATGCTTTAGTTTACTTTAAGTCACTGATACGCTTTTTTTTACACGTCAAACCTTTTTAGATAAAAGGCAAGTCACCTTTTCTTATCTTGAAAAGCTAAGACAGATCCACGCGGGTATTACCTAACTGTATGGGCTCGTTAATAAAGATTGCCTTGGTAGTTGTTAGACAACGCTGTCATGAAGGAGTAGACGCCTTACACGGTTATGCCTAACTCGTCACTAATACATAAACAAAAAAGTGTAACTCTCGAAGAACAGTTAAACGGTCAAAGCAGACACTAAATTAAGGCCCATAGTAACGACTCTTATTGATCATTCTTGTGTGATGTAAGTACCTGATACTGTGAATCATCCTGCTCTTTGTAGGCTTCCTGGTAACTCTGACTCGAAAACCAAGAAGGTTCATCAGAAACACTCTGATAGCTGTAGGACTGTTCATAATAAGGCCGATCATATGAAGTGTAAGCAGGCTCTGCATTTGCATGTGTCTCCTCTTGTGCACTATTGTACCAAGATAAATGCTGTCTCAAAACAAAACAAGGAAGTCAAGAAAGAGCACGTCAGTAAAATCGAAGCAACCAAAGGTCATCAGTATCATCAGTACAGAAAATTCAGAACGGTGCGTGGTGCGTATTTTCTCACATTGCTCTGATGATGATCTGGTTGGTCGCCTGCGTAGTGCCACTGGACAGTCTCGGTGGCCGGCTGCGGGACCTCGACGACCACGGCGTCCTCTACACCGGCCTTCCTGTTGGCGTAGACGGGAACCCCACCGCAGTCCACCCCGATCCGGCGCTCCCCGTAGCCGTCGGAGTGGCCGAAGAGGTAGTCCAGCCCCCGCATGCACTGCCTCCAGTAGTCACGCCCGCACGCGGAGCGGCACTGCGCCGCCGCGAAGTAGGGCCAGCCGCGGAACACCTCCGGCGAGGCGTACATGGGCTGGTCCCGCGGCGCATCCCCCCAGTTGTACGGTTCCGGCCAGTAGTACGGCTCCGCGGGGGGCGGCGGCGGCGACCTCGGCCGGGGCTGCGCTGGGGGAGACGCTGCCGGAGCCGGAGCAGGAGCAGGCGCAGGCGCAGGAGCAGGCCGAGGCGGAGGCGGAGCAGGAGAAGGAGCAGGCGGAACCGAGGATGGCTGCGGAGCGGTGGGTGCGGTGACCTTAGCACGGGTGGAGACGGGGTAGCACGTGGCGGAGGAGGGCGGGCGCGGGGCGCCGTAGGTGGCGGAGATGTCGTAGCCACCGCCGTAGGGGTGGGGGTTGTAGTCGTCGAACTCGTCGTCGTCCGGGAAGTCGTCGTCGTCGTAATCGGCCATGGAGGAGAATTGGGGATGGAGGTTACGGCCGGGCTGCTACGGAGATGATGGGGATTGGGTGGTGGCGGTGGAATTTGGCGCGCGCGGGGAGTGGAGAAGGAACGAACGTACGGAGCGGGCGGGAGGATCCGGCGGATGATGGAGTGGAGCGGCAGGTGGCATGTTAACTTCGAGGGGATTGCGACGTGACGCCGGCAGCAGGCGTGCGCTGGACGATTGGGGAAGGAGGAGACGACGCCACGCCATTATTGCGCCGCACTTGGATCGAGCGAGGGCGTATGGATATCGTGCGTCAACTGTGTGGTGGACCTCGTGACGCTCAGGCCGTTGCCGCTCTCCATTCTCAAGTCCAAGTGGAACAAGAAGAAGAGCACATGGCCTTGATCCTACCAGGTAGAAGTCCACGGCTGCCAAGCGAGCGGAATCTGCTCCGGAACTTGCGCTACCTACCAAGGCCCACATAAGCTACATCAGAGAAGCTTACTACGGCCCAATGTGTATGGCCCAGGCTCTGTTGGACCATTTGATCTCTCCTTTGAGCTAGAGCCTGTTTAAGCATAACTAACTCTCTTGGCCCAAACTGAAAAGCCAGCTAAGCACAACTCCTCCTACGTATTTTTGTTTTTTTTTCCCCCCAGGATTTTTGCTCTTTGCGCGTGTTCATGAAATTCGGTCAGATGTTCGTTACGCGGAGACGTGAACTGGGAAAAGGAAGACGAATTCGATTCTACGTTGATCGCGTAGGATGATTTCAGAAAATTCGTTCACAATCCATTGACGCGAAGGAAAAATATCAGTGGAACAACGACGGGTATAGACACGGTAACACGCAAAGATCGTTTCGTGGCAACCACGCACGCGCGCGTGGTTCGACCGTAGACAGAGTTGCTTCCACGCTGAGGCGCCAACGGGCCAACCGCACCGGACCGACCGACCTCCTTCCTCCCCTGTCGCGAGCCCGGCGGGAAGACAAGAGAAGAGAAGAGAAGAGAAGAGAAGAGCTCGTCGCTGGAGACAGATCCCGAGGCAGGCGGCTTCGATTTCTTCTTCCTGCCCCCGCACCGACGCGACACAGTGGCCGAGGTCAAACACCGCGCGCCTTAAACACCGTTGCCGCGTCTTCGTTGACACAGTTCAGCCGCTCGCTCGCAGCAGCATCAGCATCAGCACCAGCAGCGGCAGATCCGCCACCGACCGACCGACGCGGGGGAGGAGCAGCCCTGGATCCCGCCACGTCGGCGCAGGAGGGCGCCAACCCGTCGCCCCAGCCGCCGGCCGGCCGCGTCCGCTACCGCACCCCGTCCTCCCCGGACCTGCTCCTCCTCCCCGCCGACGCCGCCAGGATGCGCCGCTACTCCGCGCTGCCGGGCGCCCGCCAGGACTCGCTCGCCGACCGCGTCCACCGCTACCGCGGCGTGCTGCTCGTCGTCCTCGCCCCGATCGCGCTCGTCTCCCTCGTGCTCCTCCTCATGCCGTCGCGAGGCGCACCCGCCGGGGCAAGGAAGGTCGGCCCGCTGGCCGCCGCGGGGCCCAACAAGTACGCCGTCATCTTCGACGCAGGGAGCTCCGGCAGCCGCGTACACGTCTTCCGCTTCGACGGTAACCTGGATCTGGTCCACATTGGCACCGAGATCGAGCTCTTCGTCCAGGTAAACTAAACTGATCAGCGATCCGTTCGCACATTTGGGATCTGGATCTGGTTCGTTTCATCCTTGGCCTCATATATTTTCCTTCTCGGTCGCAGAAAAAGCCGGGGCTCAGCGCCTACGGCAACAATCCGCAGGAGGCTGCAGAGTCGCTCGTTTCTCTCATCGACGAAGCCAAGCGAGTGGTTCCCGCGGAATTGCGCGACCAAACGCCTGTCAGAGTCGGGGTGGGTGCCACTACACTCACCGGTACATTTTCCAATTCATGATCATCTCGTCGATGATGTGCTGATCTTTATTATAAATGCAGGCCACCGCGGGGCTGAGGAATTTGGGAGCAGAAAAATCCGAGCAGATCTTGCAAGCGGTAAATGCTTCTTTCTCCTATACTATAAGCTTTCTAATGTAGCATTAATTGTCGTCGCCAGTTTTTTGCTTTGATTTTTAATGTGTTGGGCTGCTGCTGCTGATTCCTTGATCGCTGCAGGTTAGGGATCTTCTTCGTGAGAAGACTTCCTTTAAAACCCAACCAGATTGGGTAACAGTTCTTGATGGAACGCAGGAAGGTGCATACGAGTGGGTATGATGCTGATCTTGTCTATCCATTGACTCCTGATGATTCTTATAAATTCTTGGATTATTGACCAATATACCTGCGTTTTCCTGTTGGACAAAAGTACCTCATTACCAATCCATCTGTCACTCTTTCAATAACTTATGCATCAGACTGCAGTAAGTGAGAGTTCAGTTCAATGTAGATGAGTAACGGATAACAGTGAATATGTTGCAACTCGTCCAAGTCCAATAGTACAATTTAGGTGAACAGTTGCAGTAGAGTAGAGGTTTCCGTTTCTCCTGATCAAACATTACGTTCATTCATATGACTTGATATTTTAGGAACTAATGTGTTAAATTGCGCTTCCATGTTCAGATATTAGTCCAATAATAAATATCATTTGTTTTTCCTCTTGTATAGGTCACCATCAACTATCTGCTGGGAAAATTGGGAAAGACTTATGCAGATACAGTTGGAGTCGTTGATCTTGGTGGCGGGTCTGTCCAAATGGCATACGCTATTGCAGAGGAAGATGCAGATAAGGCCCCTAAACCAGCCGATGGTGAAGAATCATATGTGAAAAAACTCTTCCTCAAAGGAACCACATACTATCTTTACGTCCATAGGTTAGTGCTACAAAAATGCTGAGCCTTTGCAGGGTGCTACCTTTTTTTTTTCTTAAAATACTTTTAAACCTGTGCCTGTGGCAACATGAGGCATACTGGTAGGGGTTTTGCCTTCTGTATTGTTCTAAAATAACTTGAGGCGTAATAACAGGAAACTTATATTGTCCAGTCCCACAAATCCGTTATTTCTTCCTGTTTGGATTGATAGGTCATCTTTCACCACGAAACTGAAAAGTATAGTAGTTCTGTATGTTGTAACTTTAGAGAGTTTGTAACGACAAGTACATATAGTGTGATACTTGAGGTCAGAGCAACCTTAGGGTTGTAAAAGCTGTATGTGTTCAAGTGCAATCTTAAATCAGTTTTGTAGTCTCTATAATATTCAGACTGTATTTTATACTGTTTCAAGGCCTGAAGTCATGCATTGCTGCTCTTTGGTTTTTAGAGGGTGGCTGTTGGAAATGGAATCTCATGATTGTAACTGTTCTAAACATCATAAATATAACTGCAAACATTTTTTTTACAGCTACTTGCATTATGGATTGCTGGCTGCTAGAGCAGAAGTCTTGAAAGCAGGCAATGGGAATGGTTACAGCAACTGTATGTTACAGGGATACCAAGGTATGTTTGCTTAATTCTACTTTCCTCTCTGTTCATGTTTTCCTCTTTGCGTGTTACAGTTTAAACTAGTTCCCTGCCACCCAAGTGTTATTTGTCCTCATTTACTCTTGTTGAAAAGAACTTTCCGGAGTACTGTTCTGGAAGACTGGTGCTCTGTCACGATCAATGTAATTTAGATAAACACATGTTTCTTCTGTCATGTTTTCTGTCCTACTATTAGCTCTGAGGGCTGAGCTCTAATGACTGAAGAATTTTTGCAATGAGAAATTCAGGTGGGGGTATTGCCCTCCATAGTTTCCTCCAAAAAAAAAAACTTTTGCAAGATTTCTGGAATATATATACATTTTTCATGAGAGTGGCAATTGGTTATTAGTATTAAACAAAGTCAGGTTCACAGAATGATGTTTCTCTCAAATTCTTTCTGTATCAGTGATCTCTCTTTAAGATGCAAGCTATCTTGCTAATTTCCTTGGTAATCATGTGGACAAGCAATCTTAGTTACTATAGTGCTTCTTATAACTATGCTCCCATTTGTAAGTCTGATTTTGTATATGACATTATCTGTGCCAAAACTTTGATGTCTGATCATCTGATGGTTTGCTCTGATTGCTTGTAGTAGTATTTGATTCTAACCGTGTTTTGATTGTAGGACAATACAAATATGGCGAGGATACATTTGCAGCATCGGCTGCACCTTCTGGCGCTAGTTATTCTAAATGCAAGGATGATGCAGTGAAAGCTCTTAAAGTTGACGAAGCATGCACCCATATGAAATGTTCTTTTGGTGGCATTTGGAATGGTGGTGGTGGTGCTGGACAGAAGAATCTCTTTGTGGCTTCGTTTTTCTTTGACAGGGCTGCCGAGGTGAGATTTTGAGACAGCTGATTCTCACAGTTTGTCCCGTTTGTACTTGTGCAAAGGGTTCCAATTATTTGCTAATGCTTGTTTCATCATCACTAAACAAATTTCTAACTATTTCCTGGTTCCTGCTCAGGCTGGATTCGTGAACCCAAAGGCAGCTGTGGCTAAGGTTAAACCCTCAGACTTCGAACAAGCTGCCCAGCGTGCTTGTAAGTTAAGCGTGAAGGATGCTGAAGCTGCCTACCCTGGTGTTCAGAAGGACAACCTTCCATATCTCTGCTTGGATCTTGTTTATCAGTACACATTACTCGTGGATGGATTTGGTAAGACTTCACAAGTGGAGGATAATCCAAATAGCACCAAGGCATTAAGCACATTTCTCACTTTATTTTGCTTTGGTTCTGGCAGGCGTTGATCCAAACCATGAGATGACCTTGGTAAAGAAGGTCCCTTACAGCGACGCTTACGTGGAAGCGGCATGGCCTCTTGGCAGTGCCATCGAGGTTGCATCTTAGGCAGGAAACAGTGTAGTAGGGAACATGAGAAGGCACTGTCACCATGAAGTTTTGGATCGAGAGATGTTTAAGCACTTGATTGGTCGATCTTGAAGCCACCATTTTGTTACACATTCAGTTCATTATTTAGCCTGCCCATACAGTAGTTTTACAGACTAAGAACGCCACGAGGTTTACAGTTGATGTTGTACACCCAACGGCCGATTACAAGGCCTATTTTTGTACTAATACAGGTGCGACGAGAGCCTGTCATTCTTTTGACTTCTACGAGGTTATATAAGTGCATCATTCGCTTGCGTGACCAATGGAACGAACTGGACTCTGCCATTTGGATATATATAAGAAAAAAATCTGACTTGTTATCTATGTATCTTGGTGGACGACGATGTGAGTCGGGCAGCTTTTTCAGCCAGAACTAGTTGTGTTTATGTTCTTGAAGAATCCATGTTGATTGAGGGTGTGTTCGTTACCTTTGCACTAAATTTTAGTCATATTTTATTGAATATTGGGATACTAATTGCATTAATAAATATAGACTAATAATAAAACTTGTTTTATAATCTTTAGGCGAAATGACGAGATGAATCTATTAAACCTAATTAGGTTATAATTAAATAATATAATGTTTTAGTAAACATCTTGTAATAATAATTTAATTAAACTTAATAGAATTATCTCACAAACTAGTCTCTAACTGTGTAATTAATTTTCTATTTAGTGTTGGAAGGATCACCATTAGAAGAAGAGGCAGTTGAAATATCGAAATATATTTTCATTTCTAAAAAAATGAACTGCTGCTGGTTGCCGTGTATCGCTCAGTATGGCAGGGCCCGGGCCCGGAAGCCGGCCTACCCAGGACACGCATGTTGCGGCCCAGAGAAGTAGCCTGTCTCCGCAATAGCAGCCCAGTCTGCAGTGTGGCGGTCCGGCCGGCCTTGAAGCAAAACCCAAAGTCCGGCGTCGTGTTTGAACGTGAAGAGGAACAGGAAGGCGATCTATCTTTACACTTAACACTTGGATTCTCCTTAAAAAAAAAAACTTGAAATCATCATGGATCAGTCCGTGTCGAATGGATACGTCTTTTTCGAGCAAAAGAGAAATCGAGATCATCTCAAGACGTATTCGAGCAAAAGAGAAATCGAGATCATCTCAAGACGTCTTTTTCATGCAAAAAGAAAGGCAGAAGAAATAACGCGTCCTTCCATCTTTACACGCGCCACAGTGTGCTCCGGGGCTAGTGGCGTACCGTGCGCATGCATGCACGATGCTTCACGATGGGCGCATTCGTCGTGTACAGGCGCGCTCGTCTACCACACGCCATTGCTGCCACCTGGTAGATCAGGAAGCAGCCGATCGAGCCATATCGACCAAATCTTCTTTCACTTGGCGGCAGGAGATCGATCGGGCCAGTGGGATTTACATCGCCTACGTTGACAATTACCGTCATCTAACCAGAACCAACGGATCCGGATCTGGACGTCGTTTTCTGGAGAGCCAGGTTGCACCACACCACTGCTCCTGCTAAGCTATGCTTTTCAGAAGAAAGGTCCTTGCAGAACATATCCATATATATACACAAGTGGCTCTCCTTTAGTGTGCATTTCTAATTAATCTGCTGAACAAATTTGTAATCAACTGGTGCACGACGTAGAAAAGAGAGAGAGAAAAACTAAATAAAGCACAGTTCGTTCTCGGTTGGCTATGCATTTACTGAACGCAAGTCAAGTAACTGTCCTTTTGCCTTGACAGAGCAGGAGTCTATGACAACTCTCACAGTCGCCCTCAAAAAAAAAAAAAAAAAGGACAACTCTCACAGTCACAAATCAAAATGCCAATGCTTGAACGGAACGGACGTCGAAGCCAGGTAGCCAGGTGGACACTCACCAAGACACCAAATCTTGCACCTGGATTATGCACGGCGGCGGACGTACCATGGTGGCGAAGAATCAAAAGACCCATCCAAAAGAAGCATACTCACATACCAGGACTCACTGCTCAAGGATAAACATGGTGTTATTGTCTCATCCCCGATGATCCACGTCGTCGTCAAGAGTACTATTAGGAGCACTTTGCTTTACATTTTTTTTAAAAAAAAGATTAGTAAAAAAAAAGTTGAGTTTCAAAGTGCATCACAAGTGCAGTATATAATTGAGGACTAGTATATATGCTCGGAAGGAATGTTTTCATCACGCCCATGCCGTTTTTTCCTGCGGCGTCACTGACTGGTCAGTTCAGTTCATGCTTATCGTCTAACTAGTAGGTTTCAGTAGCCTACCCATTTACGGCAGTCACAATTCCAGTCGTGAACGCACACATCAGTATGCCCACATAACAACAATTCAGAGTGGGGTAGTTGGTAATAGATTTATCATGGTTAAAATCTTTTGTTGCTTGCGGGGCTGAGGTTGCTTTATCTTGGGCGCTTGTTAGAAATTGACGTGCTCTGCTATGCATCACAAACAACCTGCATGGAGGTGTGGAGCACAATCATTTGATCCTTTAGTTTCTTTATATGTATAGAGACCTTAGTACTCCCTGAAGAACCTGAAGTGACGTTCTTCGTCTTATCAAATTCTACAACAAGCCACGTTGAGGATAAAACAAAGCAATCATTCGAAAAAAAAAAAGGATAAAACAAAGCTCTTTACGCCAAAAAGAAGGATTCTAGTAGAAGTTTATTTTATTGCAGATTATTGCCACCCAACTTGTAATTGTCTATCAACTTCTGCTTTTAACTACTAGCAGCAGCCGTGTTTCCTGTATTAAAGAAAAAGAAAGGAATGGTGCCCAGAGAGAGTGTGTAAAAGAATGATAATTTGTGGCTAAGGTAGGCTAAACTAGCTAACCCGTCCAATAATATGTGCAACTTGAGCTACTAGCTGATGAACATGTGCTCTCCTGCTGAAGCCCTGAGATAGATGGAGAGCGAAGCTATCAGAGCCTTTTCCGTTGAGTGCAACAGCACTTGCAGTGGGAGCGTGTCCTGTGAAGCTACCACCATCACCACGCGTGGTCAAAAGCAACAGGCCGCCCATGCATGTATGCAACCTGTCATACGTAGGATAGATCATCACAATCTACCGCACCAAGCTAGAACTGGAGCCAACCAGCTGCAGAACGTCTACTGTCATATCTCCATCGTTTTCTCATCTCATCTCGTCGAGTCATCGTTGTCGTCGTCCACAAACCAAGCGCCGAGTTGTATCTGCTTGACCTATACGACGAGTGATCAGAGAGACCCGTGCAGCTAGAGGCAAGCTATAGGGAAGGAGCTAGAGTATGTGCAGTGGGATATACCGGTCTTGCTTGCACGTGTGGGGGAGAAGAACACTGCACGTTCGTAGTTATACTTCGGATAATCTCACCAAGACTTTTGTGCTCCTCGAACTACCTAGCACGATGCCTTGGATCTCAGTAGTATTTCGGATTCCTTATTGCAAATCCAATCGCACTCATCATTTACTCATCAGCGCGCGGTCATGCCTAGCTTGCATCAGTCTTGTCGTTTCAGTTGTTTGTCCACTACCTTCATGTACTCCATGTTCTCCAAGCTAGCTCATCCCATTGGTTCCAACCTTTGTGCTTCCCTAATTATTTGACTCGAATGTAGCACACACGGCCAGGTCAGATTTCTCGTCTCTGAACGAAACTCCCTCCCAGCTGTGAACTGAACCACGGACTAGACAGCAACAGACAAACTTATCAGCAAGATCCTCATGTGGGCTGAATACCGATCAGAGATGACATGTACAGGAGATCGACCTGTACATGATCTTATTCAGTATTCAGTTTTCTCTTATGGCACTAGCTTGCACAGAAAACTGAATATATGGACCAGAGATGACAAGCTCAGGAGGTCGACCGATAAGTGCAGTTTCCTCTCTGAATTTTTTTTCTCGAAAGGTGGCACTGCCTTTCATTAAGATAGAAAAGAGAGGTAGACCCTATTACAGACTACAAGCGCACAAGCGAGGCGCAGAACTACCTGCCTAGGACAGTGCAACAGAGAAACAAGAGAGACAGGGTAGAGCAAGCTCAATCGGGGTCCAGGCTTCCAGCTGTATGAACCCTTCAAAGCTTCCAGGCTTCCAGCTGTATGAACCCTTCAAAGCTTCTGAAAACATACCAGGTCACGTTGAATTCACTCGAGACGCATGGACTGATTTAATTTATTACCTTCAACACTTGCGTGCGTGGCTGGCGGCTGAACTACAGCAACGAATGAAAGCGGAAAGGTCAAAGACATGACAGTTTCCTTCAAAAAAAGAAACAAAGAAACAAAGGACATGACAGAAGAAGGAACCGGTACATGCATGCCGGTCGTCGTCAGCTTCACTCAAACCGCTCGCTCTCCTTCTTTCTTCATGTAATTGAACTCCATCCACATCTATCTATCCTTTTTAATTTATTCCCACCAACCACGTTTATCCATTATTTCCTTTTTGCTCTCCCATCCCATGCATTATGTGTGGCGGCAAAGGCATACATACGTACATGAAGCAGCATGGGGACTCTACCAGTTGTGCTGAAAAAGTGCAGTTTTCATTGTTATCCTCATCATCATTCCAAAATGAGAATATATTTTGATGGTTGCTTAATTAAATTTTGTTATCGGCATGCAATAATTCTAAAAACAAATAAAGACCGTGTAATAACTTTCCCCTCCTCTTTTTGACGTAATACTGATGAATCATCCACTGGTGGAGCCCCTTGGTGTACGTCATGGAAATGGATGTCAATTTTGGCAATAAGTGGAGTACTGAAGATGAGCTCCTCCTCTCTGCGCGTCGCCATCCATACCCATCGTCTTCTCTCTTTCTCTATCTCTTGCCCTCGCGAGGACGATATGGGTACACCGTACCGGTAGCATCGATCTCGCCGGAGACGGCGAGGTGGCGGCGCGCGCACGGCGACACGTGGGACGACGGCGACGGCGCGATGACTTACCGCGCGCGCGAGCGAGCCCGCCTAAGTTACAGCGATCGAGCTCTCTCTCGTGCTCACATCGACGAAAGCTGCTGGAATTTTGGACGGATGCTTGGCGCCGCGCGTGCCCCTGCAAGCTATATGCTATGGCGGCCAAGTACGGTTCATCATCAGTCGCTAAATAAGCTTCGATGCGATGCGGCTGTCCACTCAGATTTGACTGACCATGCTGGTAGCGACACGACGGCACTGTTGTCTGCAGTGCGCGCTTGCTACTTGGATCGAAGCCCGGCCGCCAAGCTTTTTTTGCTACCATGCCGTTAACGCAAACACGTTGCTTGCCAAGAATAAGCTTGGGGTTTGATTCATGCATGCATCATGGGTCCTCTGGATCGATCCACTGAGTGGTCGTCATTAGTCTTCCATTCTCGTGCAAATCTTGGGCACTGGTTTGTTGGCCAGTTTAGCTCTGAGTATGATTTTAATTAGCAGACCTAACAGCTCTCTGATCACGTTAGCTAACCGATCTCAACTTGAGAACGTGCCTTGCTTGACTTAAGCATAGTAGCTCTATGATAAGACACGCTTGCGTACAGCTTGGTGCTCCTCCTGAATTTCGCCAAAGAAAAAAAATTAAGTGAGCTTCATGACCCAACTTCAAACACAGCTAGAAGATATATATACAGGATATGCTATTGAGAGATGTCGAAATGGCATGTGCAGCTTTTTCTCTAAAAAAAAATTGTATCCATATGACTGTACAAAATTAAAAGTGTATATTATATATTATAACCAAAACTAATTACCCATAAAAACTGCTTGTGCTCGGGAATATGTCAGTGTCCAAAACATCACTTGCGCTTGTGATTGAGAGAGAGTTGCTTAATTTGCGAGGGAATTATAAATGTCCACTTCATTCAGAGCTATACTTGTAAGAGTCTGGCCTTTGGATCGAAAAGGACCAGCAGCCACGTGAGGCTACTGAATTCATCGACCAGCGCTGGCCATCGATCATCAGTACAGGTAGCGAGCTCCGCATTTAGACGTGACGTACGAATAATTTGTATTCGTGATATTTATTAATTATCAGCAGAAAAACGACACAGCTTAGCGTTGAAAATTGTTCGATTCCTGCGTGTGGTCACGAAATCTGCTTGCACGGATCTCGATGGTTTTGGTACAATAAAATATACGCATGTACAGCTCCATTTACGTCCGTGCATACACAGCTTAGCTTAGCTTTATCACACCCAACTGTTCAGACACAAGTAATAATAAGTACTATATATCTCTCCAGCACACATGAGATTTGTTGTGCACACAGCTAATAAGCGATATATATAGGAGCTTTGTTGTACCTAATTACCTATATTCTTGAGATGACACGCTATGCACACTAATCAAGGAGTTATGTTGGGGGGAGATAGATATCACATGAGATTGATGAGCAGCGGTATGATGGAGGTCGGCTAAGCAAGTTGGCGATGGATCGTTTATCCCCTGACCGACCTGCAGCACGCCGCCAACGTTGTTGACAGTCACGCCGGACGTGAGGAATAACGGATCGGCCGATTCCACCCCTGGAGGCGTCCACGGAATCACGAGACTGCCACTGGCCAACCGCGGCCACGTCACGCTAACGGACAAGGCTGGCTCAAGCATATAAGCAAACCCGGCCCTGCATCCCCGCCGCCGAGAATTTCATTTCAGCTCGCTCCTCTCGGTGGTTTCATCATTTCCAAGAGTTCATCACTCAGTCGTCGATAGGATCATATATTGTTCCTCTCGGTTTGGTTCAGGCCATTATTGATCAAATCGAATTATTAGTATCTGTTAATTGTTGAGATAGGATCGATAGGAGTCGACGAGGAAATGGAAACTAGTAGGAGGGTGAGCATCATGTCCTCTGCGTCGGCAACGCGTCATCATCGTCACGAGGAGCAGCAGCAGCTGCCGCCGGGGTTCCGTTTCCACCCGACGGACGAGGAGCTGATCCTGCACTACCTCCGCAACCGCGCCGCCTCGTTGCCGTGCCCCGTCCCCATCATCGCCGACGTCGACATCTACAAGTTCGATCCATGGGACCTCCCCTGTAAGCTAGCTAGCAGTCATTCTCTCTTAATTTCTCTTCCTGATCATCAAACAATTACACTGCTGGCGATATGTTATTGAATAACATGACCACAACTCATGGAATATGGATGGCAGGCAAGGCCGTGTATGGCGATGGGGAGTGGTACTTCTTCAGCCCGCGCGACCGCAAGTACCCGAACGGCATCCGGCCCAACCGGGCCGCGGGCTCGGGCTACTGGAAGGCCACGGGCACCGACAAGCCCATCCACGAGAGCGGCACGGGCGAAAGCGTGGGCGTGAAGAAGGCGCTGGTGTTCTACAAGGGCCGGCCGCCCAAGGGCACCAAGACCAACTGGATCATGCACGAGTACCGCCTCGCCGCCGCCGACCCATTCGCCGCCGCCGCGTTCCGCCCGCCGGTCAAGTTCAGGAACGTCTCCATGAGGGTATATATACTTATCTCATCATGCTCATCACCACACGCATGCATATACCTGACTTGTAGGGAGGCTAGCTACCTGATCATCATCACCAAAACTCGTCGATCAATCCGTTCCTAACGACTCCAACGATTTTCTGGTACGGTGTCACGCCGGCCGCATGCAAAACCCATGCGTTTGCACCATGATGCTAGCTGCAGTTTGTTTTAGCAACATCCGCGCCGTCGTCGTTGGTAAAACAAACTGTAGATAGCATCATGGTGCACTGCCCGGCCTTTAATTGGGACAGCGATGACCTAATTGCCCTGACTTGCTTCTTGCTGTGTCGTAGCGCAGCATCAGCTAAGCATCGCCCGCCTATCAATGATCAACTTGTCGGCCTAAGCCGTGAGAATGGCATGCAGCTTGTTGTTGCCTTGCGGCGGCACGCAATATCGTTAGATGCTTTATTATCTGCTTCCCTTTCTTTTCCTTTTATTGTGAGAAAATTAAACGCCTTTACGGCCCGGACGGATGCATTATCGATGGCATACACATCAATGATTTGTGATTTCTATCAAAAGGTGGTTAGTAATAGAGCTTTTTGACAATGATAGGCATGACGACGACAAAGTGATGATGATATTTTGTTCCCTGATGCATGTGTGCAGCTTGACGACTGGGTGCTGTGCCGGATCTACAAGAAGTCCGGCCAGGCGTCGTTGCCGATGGTGCCGCCGCTCGCCGACTACGACCACCTCCTCATGATGGACCACGACGACGACCACTCCAGCGGCGGCTTCGACGACATCGTCTGCAGCAGCGGCAACTTCGCCCCCATGACGAGCAGCAGTGGCACCACCTGCAGCGTGAATCATCATCATCATCAGCAGCAGCAGCAGCATGGTCATCAGCAGGTGGCCTCATCGCGTCTCCCGAAGATCCCCTCCATGCCCGACCTCGTCTTCGACGACTACGCGCTCTCGCAGATCTTCGACACTGTCATCCCGACCGACGCCGCCGATCAGCAGAATCAGCAGAATGCGATGCCGTTCGCCATGCACCCGTCCCTGAACCAGCTGCTGGCCGTCGCCGGCGACCACTCGTCGGACTCGTCGGAGCTCATCTACTCGTCGTCTTACCCACCATCATCAGCCGGCGTGGCCAAGCGCAAGGTGATGATGAGCCCCGACAATTGCGCCGGTGAATTGCCAGCGAAGAGGCTTCACGTGTCGTGCTTCGACGCGCAGCCGCCGCCGGCGAGCGGCTTGTTGCCAGTAACAACGTCGTCGTCCCAGCAGGTGCTCGGCGGCCTGACGATGAACCATAACAACAACATGCTTCCTCAGTTCTGAAGCTCTAATATTACTAGACTCCAGAGCAGCATGCATGAGCTGATCATAAGTCTACAGATCACTAGTGGAGACATGAAGAACTAATCAATCTTGCGGAGAAGCCATTAAGATGGGTCGTACAGTACAAAACTATTGTACTTTGTAGTATTGATTGAACAAGTAGGCATGTATACCATTTTTCCTTCCATGTACTACCATTCATTTCAGGCATAATACCAGTGCAAAATCAAGCTGGAGCTTGAATTGTTTTCTAGTATTAAAACAATAGGAATATTCGTACTATCTAGAAAAATAATAATTCTATACTAGAATGATCACACTGTATATAGTAAGGTTGCAGGAAAAGAAAAATACAGCACTGTGGTGGATTCTAGTCAGCTCTACAGACACATGATCTCCAATATGCAGTCAGTGCTTGTTTTCTAGTTTCTGCAAAGAAAAGTAGTACTTGAATGGTGGGTGGACCTTTCAGCATTTACTTTTCTCTAATTGGTATTACGCGAGTATTTTTTTTTCTCAGGATAATCTGGTGTCGCCGCCATTGCATGACAAATTTGATGGACAGGAAAAATCGCCGGATAGGGAAAAGGATGGGTACAAATGATTCTCTATTATAGACTATTTTTTAAAAAAAATAATATGATTCGAATTCCACAAGAGGCAGAAAGCATGCATATATAGAATAAGCTGTGAGAACTGAAGGGTCTCCTACTGCAGCTATATATACAAATTCTGTTTGCTGTACTGTTACGACGACAGCAATTTGCTTAGGCGTGGAGTCATTTCAAAGATTCAGGCAAATATGTTAGGAATATGTTACTATTAGACACAAGTAGTGCGAGAGTTTAGTTATTTATCGCATGCAGTACAAATGGATCAAATGAGACCACAAAGAATCACGCCATTCTATGACGTCCCGAATGACTTCTCGCATGACGTGGTCTTTTCAGCTTTGTTTCCACCTGAGGCTAGCTCTATTTTTAGCTGACGGCGACACAACAGTTTTGTTTACACTTCGCAGAGTTATCCACAAGCGAAGTTTTCCACACGGTCACCGAGCACTCAAAAAAGTGAGGGAATTTCATATTTGTTCTACTAGATCCTGTGTGCCATGTTCCATCCAGCAATTTATATCATTGGCTACTAAAATTGGAGACATATTTGCTACCTCATTCGTGACGCATCTTCACCGTTAGAAGAAACAAACTCCCTCAACACGCACCTCTGCATAAACCAGACGACGGTAAACGTATGGGGTATCTTTGCTACCTCATAGTTGCGTAGGAACTTCGGCCTGCATCGAAAAGGAACCCAAGGAAATTATGGATCTGGGCCTCATACGGTCCAGTGGTGGGCCAATTTCTGGCTCCTCTCGAGGCCTTATTTGAAGCCCGAAATCGCACATTTAGGCTCCCTAAAGAACAAAATGTGGGCCGAATGAGTTTTAGATTAAAAAAAATTCACGAGTATCTTAGATATATATAGTATTTGAAATTCTTGTTGTAGTAATGCAAGGCGTTCAACATTATTAATAATATCCTTTCCAAATCTACCCCATGTTTTTTAATAGTTTTGTTTTCTAAAATACCACCTTCATATGTCCCTATTATGTTAAACATTGTTCCATAAAAAAGAGAAAGGAAGCGGTCTTTTCAACGATAAACAACAACATTCGAACAAAGAAGAATTTAACTAAAATTATGTACATGATGAGAATCATGCCACTCAGAGTCTATTAATTAGAGAGACAAATATAGGATCTGATTTTGGTGAATCGATCGTGGTTGCGTCTTTTGGGGCCTCATTAGCCCCCTTATTGTAGTCAGCCTCTAGCTGTGCGCGAGTGACAGAGGAGTGGGAGGACGAGTTTTTGATCCATGTGGACTAGATGACCCAACGTTCTCGGTCGACACAACAACAACCCTCAACCCTATATATGAAAATACTTTACCACATAAATCAGTAGTACTATTTCATAATAGAAGATATTGAAATACCAACAACTCTTGCTTATCCAGGCCACCTTGGTCGTTCACACTCTGCATGAAGAAGTTCATTAAAATATTCTTTTCATAGCCCAAAACTGCTATTTGGGCTCACCATCAGCCTAATGGGAGATGAATGAGACATAGGTTGAAGGTATATTTTCTGAGTTATTCATGATATGCTCCTATAGGTTAAACATTGTTTTATTTGTTCCATGCATTAATTCATTCTACTATATTTGTTTAGAAGAGAAGAGAATGACTTTGGCACTTGAACCTGCATAAAAAAAGAAGCCCAAGAGGCCTCAAAATGTTAGCCCGTAACAATGGATTCTGGACGATTCAATAATTGGCTTATTTTGGCTCTCCTGCCATAACGAAACGAAACGTGGGCCAAATGCGTCTTAGATAAATTTCTGAACCATCCATTAATTTCGTCTCTTGCATGAACGTTGTTTCATTTATATTCCATTGATGATGATATGAAAGGTATATAATAATGTGAGACACATGAACAACGCTCCTATACGAGAAAGGAAGGAAGTGATTTTTTATTCATTTATTATTAATTCTTGTTTCAATGAGCCAGCTAGATTGGTTGCTTAGCCTTGAATAGAAGAAGAAGTGCAGTACAACGTGTGTGACATCTTCAGCATATCCTTCCAATATCTTCCCCATGGATTCACACGGACGTTGCCACTTGTCCAAGAGACGAAGGCTCACTCCGGCTTAGCACAGAAGACATTACCAACTCATCACCGGACTGCAGCAGCTATCTGTACATGGTCTATACGTGCGCAAATAATAAAACGACAGCCTGCGGAGGGTACAATGACAAGAGCTGCATGCATGCGGTCGTCGGAGACGTGCGTTTAAGAACGTTCTGGAGGCGGCGCTTCCTAGGTCGTAACCACTCAGAGAAAAGCTCTTGTGTCCAGCAGCAGCAGCCCAAATAAATTGAAAAAAAAAAAACGCTGTCGTCCGCGGACCGGCCACGTCTCCCGCTCCAGACACACGCTGCCTACGCAGGCCAACGGTGACGCCTCAACTCGATCTGGTGCTTTCTCAAAAAAAAAAAAAAAACTCGATCTGGTTCTATAAAACCCGAGACAGTGTGCGGCGAGGCCAGTGGCAGCACCAAAGTCACATCGATCGCCATCCTCGGATCGCCCGGTCCCCATTCCCCACCTCCCTTGGACGCTTCGTCAGCTTGTATCTAGAAGCTCTGAGCATGTTCGGCCACGGCCAGCACCACCATGGTCCGCCGCCGCCGCCGGCAGCTCACCACGCCGGAGCCGGCTACCCGCCCCAGCAGGAGCAGACGTTCAAGATCTTGTGCCGCGCCGATGAGGGGTACTGCCTCACCGTGCGCCACGACGCCGTCGTCCTCGCGCCCACCAACCCGCGCGACGAGTGCCAGGTAGTATATGTTTGCATATATATATGGGTAGGCCCCCGTTAATGGCTGTTCTCGATCTCTGTTCTCTGAGAATTCATGAGGCACTTATTGGTTTCAGCACTGGTTCAAGGACATGCGGCACAGCACGCGCGTGAAGGACGAGGAGGGCCACCCGGCGTTCGCGCTCGTCAACCGGGCCACCGGACTCGCCATCAAGCACTCGCTCGGCCAGTCTCACCCGGTACTAATTTATCATTCATCGTTTTGTGTTCCTTCTTCGGTCGATTGTTTTTGATCTTATGATTTCTTTACAATATCCTGTACTACCTAGCTAAGATCTCCATTGATGACCATGCATGGGTAACAATTACTAACGTGTGTTGCAGGTGAAGCTGGTGCCCTACAACCCTGACTACCTTGACGAGTCGGTGCTGTGGACGGAAAGCAAGGACATCGGCAAGGGCTTCCGCTGCATCCGCATGGTCAACAACATCCACCTCAACTTGGACGCCTTCCACGGCGACAAGCGCCACGGCGGCGTCCGCGACGGCACCGCCGTCGTGCTCTGGGAGTGGGCCAAGGGTGAGAACCAGAGCTGGAAGATCCTACCATGGGGGCACGAGGCCTACGCGCCGCCGCCGGCGGCGTACGGCGGGTACCCATCAGGCGGGGCATACCCGGCGCCTCCTCCTCCTCCTGCTTACCATCAGGACCCCGGGTATGGTTACCGTCCCCCGGCGCCGGGAGGGCCTGTCCACCAGGATCATCATCCTGGGTATGGCAATGCTCCCGGAGCTGGGTACGGGTACAGCAACCTGCCTCGTGCGCTGGCCTCCGAGTCCACCGTGCGCATCTACTGCAAGGCCGACGACGGGTACAGCCTCACCGTCAGGAACGGCACCGTGTGCCTCGCACCTACCAACCCAAGGGATGACTTCCAGGTAACAACAATATATAGTTGATGGATCCAACATTTGTTGATGATGTTGATGATGATGATCCTCTCTATGAGATGGTGCAGCACTGGGTGAAGGACATGAGGCACAGCACCAGCATCAAGGACGAGGAAGGGTACCCGGCGTTCGCACTCGTCAACAAAGTCACCGGGGAAGCCATCAAGCACTCCCTGGGACAGAGCCACCCTGTACGTGCTGCAACCTCCTGCTCTTCTTTTTTTGCTACTAGTACATTTACGTCTCCTCCATTTCATGTTTCGCTCAGTCAGTGCAATGGTTGGCAGTAGCTATCTATTGGTAGTGCCTTTACACGATTTCCTGACCAGGCGTCACACACATGATGTGATTGTGATGCATGACCTCGCGTCCATGCATTCGAATAACCAAAACAAAAAGATGGTTGCCCCAACTGCTCCTTGAGACGTTTACAATATGGTGCTTGTTCACATAATACAGGTTCGTCTCGTGCCATACAACCCGGACTACGTGGACGAGTCGGTGATGTGGACGGAGAGCCGCGACGTGGGCCACGGCTTCCGCTGCATCCGCATGATCAACAACATCTACCTCAACTTCGACGCCTTCCATGGCGACAAGGACCACGGCGGCGTCCACGACGGCACCACCGTCGTGCTCTGGGAGTGGGCCAAGGGCGACAACCAGCGCTGGAAAATCGTCCCCTGGTGTAAGTACAGCACTGCAACCCTGTTTATCTCCAAATAAATCCCGACAGCATAATAAGCATAATGTTTGCATTTTGCTATTCCTCGGATACATTTCGTTCATTAATCGCTACTATGATTGACGATGCAGAGATCCTTTTGGGGCATGTTAAGAGAAACCAAGCTTGCTGCTGCCCTGTTGTTATCCGCGTCATGTTCGAGTCCTATGTCTATTCGCCAGTACTGAATAATGTCTTCAGAGGTCGCGGCTTTGGTTGCTGCTGCTTGCTTTTCTTTTCTTTTCTTTCTGAAAGACATTTCAGGATGTTCATCCTTTACCTTTGAGATGTATCTATCCCGGTTGTGTGATATGCTGTCTGTCTCCTTTTGTTTCCGATGAGCAATCCAAAACTGCATGTTTGTCATTTCCTCCCGTTTTACACCTAATGCCGTGTTGCCGACGACTGGGTGAACAAATATACTGTTGCTACTTGGTATTGCGCATGACCTACAAACTTTCATTCTGATATTATAGATGAAGACTGAAAGAGACATTAGGTTTACCTCGTCAATTTCCCTGCCGTCCTATGTACATGCTTCTATAGAGCGGTCTAATTCTTAACGCCGAAGCATGGAGTTTGTCCTTGTTGCTGGGATTAAAAAATTCAGCACCACTTCGAAGCAAACCCAGAAAAAATGAACATGTTGAGACAAAACTATGAATAGAAAATCTACGCAGACTTTTTAGGGGGAAAACATTGGGGACATGTGACTTTTTTACGTGACCAAAGAAGGTCACCAAGCTATGCGAGAATGCAAGGATCTCTTGGGCCTATATGTCCGCCAAATCTTGTTACTAAGCCTTCTCAAATTTTGGCGCCTCGTCTCCCAAGTCCACAATGGAGCCCATCTATAGGTGTCCAAATCGACCGGGCTTATCGAGCAGGCACAAAGTTCGAATTTTTTAGTTTGGTCCAAACACGACATGGCCCGACGCACTGGGTCGTGCTTGGGCTGACCCCTCGACACGATGGGCGACACAAGCATGGCCCGAGTGACAGCCGACACATTACAACCCGCTTAAGGCATGATCCAATAGCAGCCCATAGCCCGTTAAATGCTCATAGCAGGCCAGAAGTCGGCACCCAGTGCAGAAGTAATGGATGAAGCCCAACAGTAGCAGGTCAGAACCCTAGGTCCACTGTTCACGTTCGCTTCGCGCACGCCCACGCCCACGCGAGATCCCTCTGCTCCACTTGCCGCCACAGCCGACACCCTACCCTTGTGCCACTCCTCCTCATCTCCCTCGATCATGTGAGTCGCGAGGGCGCGCGTTGCAACGATTCGGGCGTGCTACCGTGTCTAATGGGTCGGGTGTGCGGCCATGCTTGTTGGGCCTAACAGGTCGATCCGGCACGTCTGATTTATTTCATGTCTTGCCTTGGGTTGATAGTTCAGCCCGTGGGCTGCCTTGGCACGATCCAAAAAGGCTCACGTGTTGTACCAACCTGAAATTAAATGTGCGGGTCAGACTGCCCATTTGACCACCTATACGGCCCAAAAAGGTTTGTCACTTTATCTGTAACCAGATCAATGGATATATTGATAAGAAGAAGAAAAAAATCGAGATACCATTCTGGTAACATCATTCTTTACAAAGATATGGTATCAAGAGTTGTTAAGCCACACTGATACCCTTTTGTTCTGAGCCGGACACGTTTTTGAATGGGATTTTGACACAGAGGACAGATTTGACAGGCCTTTCTGTAGCAAAAGAAACCTACCTAAAGTCCCAATCTTGAGAAACATAGACTAGATCATGACCCTTTCTCGAGACTCAAGACAGTTGGTCCTATCCATGGACTCAAATTGATTTCGATATTAGTCCATGCATGGAAATGCTAACCCAAAAACTTTACCTAATCACACCGGGACAATGAAGTTACACCAACTTACAATGTGCTGTACTCTTCCCAACGCTCACGCGGCAGCACGAGCGGTTCACTGCACCGGCCAGTGAGCAATGAGGTCATTGGCATCTCATTTACAGGTTACAGGACAAGTTTCACCTACTCCACTCGATAAATGTAGTGGTAACCAGCTGAAACGGTTCACTCTTTCAGTCTCAGCCTCGAGGAAACAGCGCCTGCACCAAACATGGCTGTCTTTGCTGACGACGCGCCCAGCTTTCACGCTGCAACGCTCCCATTACCTACCAGTACAACGGCTTCAATTGTTTCTGCTGGACCTCGGGTCAGTTTCAGACTTACTCTGAACGGCTCACATATGTTCACTGTTTTTCTATGCAATGAAAAAAAATTCATAGAGCTGGAAAATCTTGAACATTTGAACCATACAGCGACGATGAAGACCCATACAATTTGATCCTGATCCGCAGGATGATTCTTATCATCAGGTAAGGACGTTACAAGCTTGCAGCCCTGGCAGACGCAAGTATCTTGCATCAGGAAATGGAGGATGTGGTCATCGGAATCGAACCTGTGAATGGTGAAAAATGAGGCAGCTTTTGGGTGTTGATGAGGAGTGCATTTTTTTGTAATCATGCATTACAGTTTTCAGAAATTGATATGCGAGAAATTCCGCCGTGAATTCAGCATATAACTTCACTTATTGCTATCATTCTTCCTTGACTGTCATTTTTAAACATGGGCCGGGAAATGTCACTGATTATGTGTTTTGTAACGTTTCCCTATCATTATCTACGTTTTAACTCTGGCACGTACTGTACATCGATAGAATAGTCAGTAGGACAGAGACAAAAGGGCACAAGTAGCGTCCATGATCAAAGTGAAGTTCCCTGTTTTATCTACCAGAAGAACACAAAACTATAAAAGCCCAATACCGGGCCAGCTGAAGTGTTATCCATCCTTTGTTTTTGTGGGAATCAGGCAGCGTTAGGTTCACGCTTCCATCCACGGCCACTGGTGGATGAAGCAAGCACATCGTCCGGCAGCTTTTCCTATGTGCAAATTAATAAATTTTGAAAGACAAGGAACACATTTCATGACAGGGAAATTTGTCATTCTGGTGGACGGTGGTGAAAAAGGAAATTCTCAAACCTAAAGGAATCGGTGCCATGCAGCACCAAGAGCATGGCCGCAAGGTTCTCTCAGAGCATGGACGCGGTAGTTGAGAGTCCAACATGCATAAGGAATCCGGTGGAGCGTCTGATTGTCCTCAAGCCGAGCAGGCACACGTATTTCTAAATTTTCAGTAGAAAAAACAATTCACCGAAATAATTCCGGAAATAGAGATGCTTAGCCTGGAAGGATAACTAGATGAGTTCCCGTTGAATCGAGTGGTTAAATGTGACAGCAGTACTAGTTTGTTTTTTTTCTAGTACACTACTAGAGGCATGACGTCCCATTGCATACAGCTATTGTGAAATTACTGACAGTGATAGCATCATGAACTGTGCTCCATTAACCTGTCAAATTAGAGGCATGAACCATCCATTGCATACAGCTAGTGCACAATGTACCAGAGGGAAGAGCACTGACAGTCTGACATCATCATGAACTGTGCGTGGTTCAACTAATCCTTCGTTGTAATTACAGCATGGGTGACAGAGCGTCCACTGCATATAATGCAGATTTCAAGCTCGAATCCAGGTTCATCGAACCAAATCTCCAGTACATTGATTTGCTGAGAAATCAAAACGGGCAGTAATTTGATGTACTGAGAAATCAAACGGGCAGGTAACATTGATATACTGAGATATCAAACGGCTAGAATGTAAAACCTGCCAAAAATCAGCAAACGAAAGATGGGGGATCCAAGGTGGCCGGCCCCACACGGCAGCGAGAAAGCCATCAGGCAATTACTAGTTGCCAAATCACAGCCGGCAGTAGGTAAGCATACAGCCCAGAGAGATTTACTGCTGATGACTCATTCATTTCTAGCTTGGCGAGCCGTTGGGACGCCCGGTGCTGCTCGCCGCCTATAAAACGCGGCCGGTACCGGGCAGCGTCTCTCCCCAACCACTCCAGAGTCCAGAGTCGAGCAAGTGACAACAGAAGCAAGAGAGGGAAAGGAAAGATGTCGTGGTTCGGGCACCATGGGCACAACAACCAGCCGGCTCCCCCGGCGTCCGGCCCCAACCAGGTGTTCAAGATCACCTGCAAGGCCAACGAGAACTACTGCCTCACCGTCCGCGACGGCAACGTCGTGCTCGCTCCGATCAACCCCAAGGATATCCACCAGGTATGCACTTCTTCGTTTCTGATTATTATTATTATTATTATTATTATTATTATTATTATTATTATTTTTGCATATGGCTATACCCGGCTTCCGATTTCTGATGAAACTTTTGGGTGATGCACAGCACTGGTACAAGGACATGCGTTTCAGCACCAAGGTGAAGGACTCGGAGGGCATGCCGGCGTTCGCGCTCGTCAACAAGGCCACCGGACTCGCAATCAAGCACTCCCTCGGCCAGTCTCACCCTGTAATAATAATAATCATTAATCGTTCTTCGATTGTTTTCTTTTTTTTTGGTATTTGATCTTGTGATTAGTATATTCTAATAATAATGTTCCATGACATGTATTTGCAGGTGAAGCTGGCCCCGTTCAACCCGAATGAGGAGGACGCGTCGGTGCTGTGGACGGAGAGCAAGGACATGGGCAAGGGGTTCCGCTGCATCAGGATGGTCAACAACACCCGCCTCGGCTTCGACGCCTTCCACGGCGACAAGGACCACGGCGGCGTGCACGACGGCACCACCGTCGTGCTCTGGGAGTGGGCCAAGGGCGACAACCAGAGCTGGAAGATCCTGCCCTGGGGCCCAGAGGCAGACTCACCCGCCGCCGGACCAGGCAACTTCTCCTTCGCCGGCGTCCCCGTCCACACCGTCCGCGTCTACTCCAAGGCCGGCGAGGATTTCAGCCTCACCGTGCGCAACGGCACGGCATGCCTCGCACCCACCAACCCAAGAGACGACTACCAGGTACTTACCATTTAGTTTATTTTGTGAGCAGCATCGTGCTGATTGATTTGATTTTTTTTTTTTTACTAATGATCTGTCATGATGATGTATACTACGCAGCACTGGGTGAAGGACATGAGGCACAGCACCAAGGTCAAGGATGAGGAAGGCTACCCTGCCTTTGCGCTGGTGAACAAGGTCACCGGCGAAGCACTCAAGCACTCCACTGGACAGGGTCACCCGGTAATCATTTACTTATTGTTGGCTTGTTGAACGACAGATTTCAGATTGTTTGCAGTCATCAATAGAATCTCACCACACAACTGATTACATTCTTCAGGTGAAGCTGGTGCCTTACAACCCCCACAGCCTTGACGAGTCGGTGATGTGGACGGAGAGCCGCGACGTGGGCGACGGATTCCGCTGCATTCGCATGGTCAACAACATCTACCTCAACTTCGACGCCTTCCACGGCGACAAGGCCCATGGCGGCGTCCATGACGGCACCGAGGTCGTGCTCTGGGAGTGGGCCAAGGGTGACAACCAGCGCTGGAAGATCCTCCCATGGTGTAAGTTTTTTCTTTCTCGATCTGCCGTCATCTAACTTGTACCATCACCATTATTGATGCCTCCTTTGAAATTGTGTGTTCACGACTTTGAATTTGTGTTGCAGAGATGAATTAAGGCTTGTGGCGGTACCGGGAGGACCTGCTGGTACCGAATAATGCTGAGAAAATCGGTCGAATAAAATTGTGTCCGATGTATCGCCAATTTCAGAGTCGTCAGGCTGCCAGTATATGGCTACGTGACGACTAGCACTGTCCCTTTTTC
Organism: Eleusine indica; assembly: GCA_030378355.1. NCBI lineage: Eukaryota > Viridiplantae > Streptophyta > Magnoliopsida > Poales > Poaceae > Eleusine > Eleusine indica. The sequence goes on from CM059500.1 coordinate 48,748,687, forward strand.
TGAGCCTGGTTCTATGTAGTGCGAGGAAGGAGTGACCGAGTGTCTGGAGTGTTCTGTTACTGGTGTCTGTACTCTGTATCGTCTCCTTTCTTATAAACAATCAATCAAGGAATGGGCTTGGTCAATTGCACATTATCGGTGTTATTATCAAAAAAAAAAAATGCACACCGTGTTTTTACGCCGTCCTTGGCTTGTCGCACGTGCTGTCCTCTAGCCGACTGTTGTCACGTAATAACAGCTCCGCTCCATGGTTTTGCGATGTGATTGTGAAACAAGCAGACAGGATCAAGCAGCGTTCCATGTGACGTGAGTTCATTCTTTCTCGGAAATTTTCTTTCTTTCAACAAAGAGCTTCAGGTATCAGTTTTTTTTTGAGAGAGAAAACTTCAGGTATCAGGTGATGGGGGCTGTTACAAGTGGGCCCAAGTCTAGCAGCAAACAGATCTCAAGCCATGCCAGCACAAACAGTCGGCCCAAACAAATACTCGGATTGTGCAGGACCGGCCCATCGATCATTACCATGCGAGTGTGGGCTAACTGACTTATATGGAGTTATATTAATAAAACAGCTCCAAATTCTGCTAAAAATCTAAAACAGCTCGAAATCCTGCTAAATAAATCATAAACAGCTCCGGTGCAGGATGCTTATTGTTATCCCTTAAAATAAAAGAAGAATCGGCAAGAATTAGACAGAATAGCCATTGGCATTTTTTTTGACGATCTTATTATATGAATTGTAAAATAAAAAGATTATGCTCTATTACAAACCAATATTATACGTATTTACAAATCCTCTTTCGTACACAATGAACGTCAAACTGTTCTAGCGGTTACCGCTCCTACAAAGACAGATCCAGGTTCGTTCTTACGGTTGCGGCTTCTGGGGCCTTGTCAGCTCCCTTGTCGCCATAACCTAGCTCGAGGTTGGCGGGGGAGTAGCAAGAGAGGATCTAGAGGATTCTTCAATATGCGTGGTGGACCATATGGCGCGGCTTCGTCGTTCGGCGGCACGACCGACACCAACTAGGTCTGGTGGTTCCTCGTGTAGCGGCAACTCACGCCTCGGCTAGCAGCTGCTGACGCCTTGTCGCAGCGGCCGTCAAGGCCTGTGACCAAGATTCTCGGCCTTCAGATATTGAGAGGATTTTCTTAAACTTTCTTTTAATGTTCTTTTTAGAATGGTTAAGGCCCATGCGACAAAGAACCCTGTGGGTATAATACGATAGCTTGTCCAACTATTAAGTTAGTCATCCAACTATCAGACTTAAGTCATCCAAATATGACCTATATCATAAATGTGGATTTCATGACCATAGGGATGTTTGCCCAGCATCCCTGCTTAGAAGCTAACTATTGGAGTTAGAACATAACATACTCCCTCTGATCTTCTTTTCTTGTCGTTAGGACAAGCAAATCGGTGAAATATGCACTAAGAAGTTTGTCCTAACGACAAGAACATGATAACAAAGGAGTCACAATTGATATGAAGGTCTTCATACATATTATTTAGGTAGTCCATCCCATTGAATAGAAAGAAAAAGTAAATTATGACATTTTGAAGTGACTATACTCAACTCCGTGTTTATTTGTTTGATTTGAACAATAGTTGATGATTGAGCACATAATGAACGTTCATTCAACTGCCTATATGTTAGCCCCCTTATGGCCATAATCCAGCTCGAGGTTGGCACGGAGGAGTAGAAGGAGAGTATCTTGAGGATTCTTCAATGCGCGTGGAGGAGCATATGGCGCGGCTTTGTCATTTCCGATGTGACCAACACCACTTGGGCCTGGTGGTTTCTCGTTGCAATGACAGCCCTCGCCTCGACCAGCTGCTGCTGATACTTATTAAATTAGTCATCCAACAATCTAATTAGTCTTAAGTTATCCAAGTATGAACTATATCCTCAATGTGAATTTCATGACAATAGGGGCATGTGCCCTCCACCCTTGTCAAGTAACTTCATATTTGGGATCATAACATAATCCTTCCAATCTTCTTTTCCTATTGTTAGGACAAGCAAACCAGTGCAGATGTGCACTAAGAAGTTTCTCCTAACGACAAGAAAAGGAGAACAAAGAAATAACAATCGAGATGAAGGTTTTCATACATAGTATTCTGATAGTCAATACACTGAATAGAAAGAGAAAGGAAGTTATGACCTTTTGCAGTAACCTTGTTGAACTTCGTGTTTACTTGTTTGATTTGAATAATAGTTAAGGATGATTAAGTACAGAATGGACGTTCATTCAACTGCCTACATGTAGGTTTGATAAAGGGCTATAATTTTCTTAGCTTAAGTTAGGTACAAAATAAGACAAAAAAATGATAGGATCAAATAATTATGTTTTATTGATCTAATTTGATTAATAGATTGATTATAAGATTTGCACTATGTAAGATACTAATAAAGAAAACACCATATTTGGAGACTTTGATTTGAAACGAGTCTGTAATGGTATATCAAAGACCCATTTTAATGAGATGAGTCTCTAATGAAGGTAACCCTACTGAAATGTATCTTCGTAGTAGCATTATCTGAGACCGAGTCACCATATAGATAAGATATACGTCAACGCTAATATATATCTTATGAAATTGATAATCATTTATTCATACTACATCTATCCTAAAATAACTCTATTTCTACAACTAGCCATAGTCAAAATATTTTACTAACTATATGGGGAAATGTATTAACTTCTATGATACCAAAGTTAGTGCTCCATAATGAATATATTGATACTAATTTGACGCCACAAGTACTTATGCTCTTTATTCTAAAAAAAAAGTTTATGCTCTTTTCTATAAACTCGGTCAATTCGGTCAAAGTTAAGGTGGTTTTCCTTTTTATAAGAAAAATAATTTACTTTAACATTACACCCTCTTCATCGACCAGTGTAGCGTCCCAAAATAGTTGTTGTTTATTTCAACCAAGACTCAAGTCAGCCAACAAACCATTGAAAAGGGAATAAATTTAAGATGGTTTGACTTTTACCAACTCTTGAAATGATTTTTTCTAGATCGAAGGGAGTATATAATAAAAATTCACAACTGCATGCGTTGAATTATACTTTTTTCTTAGAAGCAGAAATATATTACTATTTCAACCTCTTCATCAAACATAAAAAAGGGATACATATAATTATCGTCATTACTTCGTTTTTGATAACACACGGGCTTAGAAAAAGGGGAGCACACCAGAAAAAACTCAATCCTATAGGTGAGCCACCACCTAACAAACTGCTAGATCATGTGCTGAATTGTACGAGCAAGTGGTTACCGATATTTCGTAGTATTATTCCCTGCTTTTTCCCATTATTTGGTTTTCCTCCATGTATTATTCACGACGTTTCCATTTGGAATTTCGCTTAACCACAACGCAGAAGAATTATGGTTGAGATTCTCCGGCCGGGCTCCACTGTCTGCATGCCTCGTGGAAACCAGAGCTTTTTCTTTTCTTGTAGTTGTAGAGAATAGAAACCAGAGCTTATCATCTGGCCAGCAAGAACAGCTGAAAGATTCTTCCGAAGACGCCTAGAAATGGAATCACGCAAAGAGAAGCATCAGTTCGGCGCGCGCATCACTTTTCCTCTGCAAGTGTCGCATGGCATCATCCTTCTTCCTCTCTGCCCATGCACGCACTTAGTGGCGACCGATGAAGATCGCCATCACCTGCCACAATGGTAGTAGCGTGATGTTAACGCTAATGGAACGCGGCATCGTCGATCGAGAGCCCTATAAATTCCCTGTCCCGCTGCCATGCAGTGCCGTGTCAGGGGAACGAAGAACCAGAACAAGTGCTTGCTGTTGCTTGCCTCTGAGAAGAAAGAACAGTAGTCTGATCACCAGACCATGGACTACTACGGGCGTGAGAGCTACGGCGGCGGCGGCGGCTACGGCGTCGCGACGCCGGGGTACGCGCCGCCGGTGCCGTACGGCATGTCGCAGGTGAACATCGATGGCCACGGCCGTGGTCGCCCGCTGCCGCCGCAGCCGACCGTGAAGGTGTACTGTCGCGCTAACCCCAACTACGCCATGAGCATCCGCAACGGCAAGGTCGTTCTTGCTCCGGCCAACCCAAAGGATGACTACCAGGCACGTTTTTTTTTTTCTCTCTCTCTCCAGAAAGATGTTTGATTTGCCTATATTATGTAGGTGACTGCTGATTAGTCTGGTAAAACTTTTGGTGATGTTTTTAATTGTGTCGATGATCAAATAACTGCAGCACTGGATCAAGGACATGAGATGGAGCACCAACATCAAGGACGAGGAAGGGTACCCTGCCTTTGCTCTGGTGAACAAGGCAACTGGGGAGGCGATCAAGCACTCCCTTGGCCAGTCCCACCCTGTACGTTCTCTCCTCATTCTGTAGCACCTGCTGTTCATTCTCTGCAACAATATTCAGTTGTTGGAGACAGAATCATGTCCATGCAAAATATTAACATGACCGGAATTGGATGATCAGGTCCGGCTGGTGCCTTACAACCCTGACTACCTTGACGAGTCGGTGCTGTGGACGGAGAGCCGCGACGTCGGCAACGGATTCCGCTGCGTGCGCATGGTGAACAACATCTACCTCAACTTCGACGCGCTCAACGGCGACAAGTGGCACGGCGGCGTGCGCGACGGCACCGAGATCGTGCTCTGGAAGTGGTGCGAGGGCGACAACCAGCGCTGGAAGATCCAGCCCTACTACTGATCATGAGATTACTGATGAGCCCTGCTGTACGCCAGAACCCTGTGGAGATGTACGTATCTTATAACATGGTATGGTAAAATAATTGAGCCTTGTCCCTGCCTACGTACTGCATAGATAAAGCAGGAGACGAGAGCTGTTTGTTGATCGTGTTCTTGTATTTGTCGCAGTTGTATGTGTAATAATTAATACTATGAATATATTCCCGTGTGCAATACTAGACACATTTCTAAAATTAACTATGAAATTACTAAATTGATTAAGTTTAGATTGGCTTATGACATGAATATGGCCCATATTAATTTTAGTATACAAGTCCAAAGACCAAAAAATAAAATCACTCTATGAGCACAAATCTTTTCTTTTTTTTTTTCAAATAAATCTATGAACACAAGGAAACTATACATATATCTTTCACTGTCACGCTCGATTTTATTAATATAAAATCAGATACACTTCACATGTATGTCAGGATCAGTTTAGTCATACATGCGGTGACAAATTATGAAATATTATTAGAACGAGATAACGTTAAACATCTAGTTATATAACGACCCGTAGGTCTAAAAGAAAAGATACACTAGCAGCAATCAAGCGAAGCGAATCTTCATCAGCCACAGGCATTGTCCGGGGGAACACCAGCCTAGTACGACGTGTCCGGGTCAAAGTCGTCACCGTTAGCACCTCCTTCTTCTTCATTGTCTGAGCAGTGTGTATGATACAAGAAATAGAGAGGGAAAGAGTAACACGTGAGTGCATGGAGTACTCAGCAAGTAGGGAAAAATCATGACATGCATGACTATTAACAAGAAAGGCTTACTCATGATTTAATGCGGTAAGCATCTAACCTAGACCCATTTTATAAAGACATCCTATTTACTAAGTGTAATCTCCAAGCTCTAGCATGACCAAAACATAAGGAATAGGTCATCGGATTTTCAATCCGACTATCAACTCAACAGAGTTCTAACACCTGGCTACCAACAACCATCCAACCCACCAAGTCTCCCTAATCACTGAGAAGTCCAGGTCTCCCTAATCACTGAGAAGTCCAGGCCGCTCTTGACCGTGAGCACGACTGTAATGACAGTTTTATCTAGCAAGGTTTGCACATATTCACCACGAGTCGTGCTTCCCGTTTTACTTCACACTTTCGTGGTGTGTAGCCATGATCACACTACAAGGCCTTTACAAAGCGTCAATTATCATGTAGACACCCGCTAAGGTTTCACCGCTAACAGCATAAATGAAATCTATTTTCCCTCCGCTGCAAAAACCCCCCTCTTGCATCACTGAACAGCCATATGACACATATAATGATAAGTGAACATCTAATTAATTGGTCAGATCGTACCCATATTGGTTTCATGGTTGCGCTGTTCAGCCAGGTTACTAAGTCCATGAATCGGCCCTTAAATCTAGAGCAGTCACTAGCACAAACTAAGATCTCGTGTATGACGGCACCATACCAAACAACCAGTCTGCCTAGATTTTCTATGCTCCATGTTGCTAAAAACAATTACCAACCCAAATAAATTAAGTTCAATATTTTATTAGTCAAGATTATTCCATAAATCGGTCCTTAAATCTAGAGCAGTCACTAGCACAAACCAAGATCTCGTGCACGACGGCACCATACCAAACAATCAGCTGCCTAGATTTGCTATGCTCCATGTTGCTAAAAACAATTACCAACCCAAATAAATTAAGTTCAATATTCCATTAGTCAAGAATATTAGACTGATTCCCAAACCCAACCATGGACCGTAAAACTAAGCAAAACTCTACCCATCATCCTATAATCTAAATTAAAGGCTTCAAGGAATAGTAAGAAAAATCTAGTAAAATATAACATAAGATTCAACTTAGACAAACATGTAATTTTATAAAATAACATATCTTATAAATAGGGTCAATATGGTCAAGGACACTTGCCTTTAGAAAGCTGCTGCTCAAACAATTCAAAGTTCTGCTCTTGGAGGTCGAACGTCGGCTCTTGGACAAGTTCTAATCACGCACAATGATGCCGACAAGCAACAACAAACAATACTAAGAATACAGAACAAACAGTAGAATCAAAGTAAACAAAATATACTAGAAGAAAGCCTACGTCGTCAGGGTCACGTGAGCGCAAGAATCGACTAAAACGGAATCCGTATGTAAAAATAATGAGACATAAATTACAGGGGTTTTTCTATAAAACTGGACATAATTACGGGTTGTAACATAGACTGATATCAGGATGAGGCAACAAACTGAAACTAATTTAATTAAATCCGAAATTGCTGACTGGGATTAAGTAGTGACACATGGCAAGATCTAACTGGACAACGAAAGGGTATGCTATCATCTAATCTGAACCTTTCCTGGTAGATCCAACGGTTGACGCCTAGCGACTAATCAAAATGCTAATGCCAGCGATTGGACCACGACGGAGACGCCATGGCTGCTGCCAGAAGCTCGCCGGAGGCACCACGAAACGCACTCTGCTGGCCTAGGTGGCATGTGAACTAGTGCAAAACGGAGAGGGGAACGCCGCGTACTCACCAGGAGGCTAAAAGAAGGTGGCGACGGCGGGAGTCGTGCTTGTGACGGTGAGGTGCGGTTCAGGTCGTCGGCGTTCGGTGGAGGTGGCTCGGCAGCGTCTCGATCGTCGAGGCGTCGAGTTTGTCCTGCGGTTCCGAAGCAACGGTCAGCGCACGAGCGAAGGTCCAGAAGCAGGCAACGGCATGGCGGCGGTTTACTCACCGGAATTCGTCAAGGTCAAGGATTCCGGCGCGGAGAGGCGACGGGGATGGCTTCGCGTGCTCCTAGTGGCCCTGTGGTTCCATTTGCGGTGTCAGGATATGCCTTCTCGGCTGGAATGGCGAGGAGAGTGATCGGCGGTGACTTACCGGAGAGGAATCGTCAATGGCGGTTCTTTGCTTTCTCTCGGCAAATGGAGGAGCGGCCAGGGAAAAAAGGCGATCGCTGAGGGGTCGAGACTTTATAGAGGAGGTGTAGGAAGCAGTTCCGCTAGAGAGGCGCGCTCCACGATCGATCTCCACGAATGAGAACCACTAGCATTTTCTCGTACGTGAAAAACAGAGTGGTAGCAGTTTTGGTGTCATCCTGGGTTGGCATGCTAAGACCTAATAAAAAAAATGGCCCACGTTGCTGAAGGAATGAATGGTTGGCTCTCAATATAGTTCAAATATTTTTCGATTCTAATTCTAAATGAATTTCTATCGTATTTCAAATTTGATTTCCACTCAAATGCAACCAAACAACATGATGCAACTTGTCTCAGATGAAATTTTAAGTATAAAAATATTGGTATTATATTAATTTACAAATTTATTTACATTGGGCAATTTGTGGGTGTCACATTCACGTGACAAGAAACTAATAGATGCACCCCTTGAATTTGATTTGCCCATCAAATTTTCATTTGAGATGGTTCAAAATAACTATAGAATGGATCTATTAGGTTTGAGTGTCATTTATTACTCTCATGTTTGACCTATATTAAAGTACAACAAGAGGATTGAGAGTGGGGGCAAATGTTCCTTTGCTCATAAATCATCAGTTTTATAAACAAAACATAAATGAAATAAATCCATAGATTTATTATTTGTACTAAAGAGTACACATTAGTATGAGGAACTTTTGAGCAGACCAACAAACTCTCTTAATTATGTGAAGATGGCAACCAGGTCTTCTGCAACACATGAATATTATCAGACTTGTAGACACAACGTCCACGACCTCAGCATCCACGACACCAATGAGAAGCCATCTATTTATGAGTACGTAGCTAAGAAACTTTTGAAAAAGAACTTTTTTTTTTCTTCTCATTCAGACTTTTGAAGGAACTATTTTATTTCTTAGGAACAAATTGAGTCACCAATGCTTTTGGTATATAGCGAAACAAAGGTAAAAAGGGACTACCTAGTAGTAACAGGGATAGTATAAAGAGGGCAAAATCTCTTTAGTGTCACTAACATAAACCTTACTCGTGATATCGCCAGCAAAATCACGAGCTAGATTTTGTTGATGGACCAGATTCTGTTGAAATCACGAGCAAGATTCGGCCTCTAGCTATAGAGGGCTGAGGTTCGTTCATGGACTGGGCTGAAAGTTTGTTTATCAGGTTTCTCTTCAGTACAGTTCTACATGTCGTCCTGCACTGCACTACATGCCTTCAGGCCTCTTGATGTTGCTGCTGTGCCCAGATTCTCTGTACTAAGCTGTATTCCTATGCGACATCTCAATAAAAACAAAATACTCACCCCAGTTCAAGCTGCTGTGCCCCCATGCCGGCGAGTTTTTGTTCGGCGTGATCGGTTCCACGAGTCAAACAAACAAATCATGCTGGCAAAACTTCTGGTCTTTGCTGATCCTGAGGTAGATCGAAGCAGGGTCAAATCAAAGGCTCAAAACATGGGCCAATCTGTCTGATACACACGTGCGAGCCCGACCGTCCAAACCTCACGGTCAAAGGCAGAATCCATGGTTTTACGGGTCTCGCTTTACAGCTTTCCAGGACGCACTCTCGATGACCACGGCAATCGTTAGGTCAGATACTACATTTACCTATACTACTATATGCTCAGTAGCATGTCTTCTTCTTCATCTTCTTTCTCCGAATTGCTCATCAGTTGCCTAGTATCCTTCCTCCCTAGTCTACAATAAATGGACTGTAATACGGTTGATCTAGGCCGGCTGGCCAACAACTACCAATAAAGCAATCTCCATATATTACAGATATTTTTTTAGAAAATGAATAGACATCCGGTCTCTAAAAAGTGTACACAGCCTATATTGCAGATATGTAATGTCTCAAATAACAAAAAAAAAAAGTGCACTGCTTGAAACACCAAAGTCAAGGAGAACATCCTGCATCCAAACAATACAACTCCTGAACAATCAAATCATGCATAATCATCAAGCTGACCTCAGCGTACCGGTGATCAAACTTTGTTTATTGGCCCCTTCCGTATCCGCTCATTCTTGTTGCAGTTATTAGATTTATAAAGAAACTATAAGGTCCTATCTACGTGCAACAAGTAGTTGATGGCACCGAACCGACTTTCTTTTTGCAACATGATCACGAGAAATATTAGTACTGCAACTGGTGTAGGTCGTATCTCCCTCTTGGCAATGGCATGGGCGGTTGTAAAGATTTAGTGCCACGTACTTAGGTTCCCTTAACAATTAGTATGAAAAATTCCTGTCAATTAAGAGAAAACTAGCAAGATGACCCGCGCATATTGCGCGGCAAGACATATTGATATATTGTGATTTATTTCATTTACACCTTAAGGAGGTGGCTTGCATAGCACATGTCTCGTCGATCAAATTTCTTGTGACCACGCTATGTTGACGTCATGGCTAAAAGAAATTGTAGGATCCAAGGGAAATGACCTTCTGACTCATGATGATTTTGCTACGTCCATTTTCTGCCCATATCTGAGAGACTCTTTCAGCTCCTAGGTACACCTATCGATCATATCATGTTCGAACTTCACATAAGGTCCGAAGATTCAATACATCCCTTCTTCTAATTTTCTCAGAAAGCATTTAGAATGCATTGCGAAATAGCTAGGTAATCAGGTGATAGATGAACCTCAGAGAAACACGGGAGCTTTGGTGTATTAATATCACAATATCACATTGACATAGCCACTATAGTTACCATCCTTCACCTCGATGCCCATTATCAAGATTCGTGATTGTACAGGGATGTCATGACTTGATTTCCTTCTATCTTCTTTATGTTGTGCAATTCATTAAACCTGTCATATGAAATTTTCATTTTACTCTCTCTCTCTCTCTGCAAGACGTGCTTTCATTGACAGTTGTGGCATTCACAAAGTCGTGATGAACGCGTCGGCCAATGTCAGATCAAGTGGCCACCAGACCCTTCAAGAAAATTAGATGGAAAATAAAACCAGCAAGCCCGATCATGAAGAGTCATATTTGAACTGTGGGTATGGTGTCATGCTGGCAGACTGGCCAGACCCTTTCATTTATCAGGTGTTGGATCTTTCCTCCTTTATCTTATCAAATGTGGTGGTGAGGCTCTTATAATCGTCAAAATAGTTGTTATTGTGCCCATGAACGCTGTTTGGCTTGCCTTTTGGCATGGGACGTCCGCTTCGATCCTGATGTCATGACAAAATACTGACGAATCTCCTCACCATATACTACCGGAAACCGTTCGTTTGTCATGTGCCCTTGGCACACGGTAAAGGCCAGAAAACACCGGCAAAAACCTTCGCCGTGAGCGGCACATGGCGAATCCCCGATGGCAAAGCCCTATTCGCCGTGTGCCTTCCATCGGGCGCACGACAAACACGTTTTGCCGGGGCACTTGGCACACATTTGTGTCAAACAGAGAGCGGCGCCATTAGGCCTCCTTCGCCATGTGCCTAACCATTGGGCACACGGTGAAGTATAAATTAGTTTACCGTGTGCTCTATGTCGTCCGTGTGCATATTGAGGTAGTAATCAAACACTGTAGCATCGCTATCATCTGAGAGGAGGCAACACGGGAACTTGTAGGCCAACTGGCACCCTGCGGTGGTGGTGATTGATGAAGATGATCAGTAGCGACTTGAAGATGACCTTAGGGCTAGCACGCCATACACCGACACCAGGAGCTCTCCCATGCGGAAGGCATATTAATTATATTATTTGATTTAACCATATAGGTACATGGGTGAATACATATGCTAAGGCATCCTTATGGAAGTTTTTTTACTCATTGCTGACGCTTAAATGATGTCAAAGTTAGAATTCTTTAATGATTTTCTATACTCTCTAATTCACGATGGATAAAGAGGTGGATGTGTGTGTCTTCTTTTTCCTCATAGTGGACTCTACAAACGTCAGCTCTACATGCATAGTGAAGGAATTTGTTATTTACTTTTATTTCCTTGTTTATTACTCACGATACTTTTTGCCTCACAACGGAATGTCTGAGTTCTAATCACATTCCAAAAGGATATTATATGGATAAAAATAAATCACATTGTTTTATTTCTAAATCCTTTTATCTATTTATGTATTGTAGACAAATATGAACTATTTGATTTCATCTCAGCCGTTAGATCTTCATAAAATCCAACGATCCATATCTTCTCTTTTTTTAGATTAATGTGGTAATTTCATGATCTTGAGAGCGAACGTGGTGGCTTTTTTTTTCTCTTCAAATAAGAAGATAATAGATTCCAGCAGACATACTAGCCACACCTACCTGCATATATAGAAAACCTTGACCAAAAGAGAAAGATATAGTGAGTGACAAAAACCAACAGAACATCGCCACATGTGCACCAAAAAACATATGGAGACGCACTACCACATCATAACCACAATCCAGAATGAAAATAAACTATATATGAAGTATATATACTATAGTACACACTCTTCTTGCAGATTGTGGCCGAAAGAGAACCCACATGTTCCTGTACCTCTCTGCACTGAAACTCGTCTATTAATTGTTGTTCTCATTTCATTTTCTGGAGTTGCTGTAACAGACCGATAGGCCACAAAAAGTTTGAACACTGGTACCAAATTAAATGAATATCCGATCGATTTGGACATTCCCGTAGACTTTATCAGACTGCTAGCTAGCAACAAGGGCATTTTGTTGTATTTTTTTTCCCTTGGTTGGATTATGGAGAGACCAGCAAGTTTCCCATCGTCTCGAACGTTCACGAGCTAGACTGCAGTCGTCGTCGCAGGAAGCGTATGCGTCTTGCAATGGACACGGCATGCCCTCATCTATCCATGAGTGAACTAGAACACCACCTTAATTTGAGCTCTCATGAGCTGTTGTTCAGCCTCCAGTAAGTTGCGGCCAATTAGACACGAAGGTATACACGTCTCTGACCCTGTCTACGCATTTTCAAAGGCCTATATACATACGTTCTATAGGAACGATTGTGAACTGACGCCAACACAACAGCTGTCAGATGAATACAGCTCAGCACAACACGCGAGACCACGTATCCTAGATTTGTAGAATGTAGAGTGCGTCATGCCTGGGCTAGGCGCTGGCTTCTCTTGCTGGGGTGGGGATGCCAGGTCGAACGAGTTGCTTCGGTGTGATGCCCAAGCACACGATCAATTTGCACATTTTCAAATCATCTCGTACTTGTTTTGCCAACTAGCCATTAGCCAATGCATATTGAAGTACGTCGTTGCGATCGATGGCAACAACGACAATCCGATGACGACATATGCGGCGATGGAGACTTGTGCGTGTTGCAGTGGCTTTGGCGTGCAAGTGCTGCCTCGCCTCGCCAGTAGCTATAGCTAGCTATAGAGGTGGACTCAGCTAGATCGGCAGCTGAACGTACCTGTGTGCCTCCGACGAAACCTTGGCAATTGACGTTGGACGGATTCCGACGCCACTTCCGTTCTCGCATATCTCCTTCTCCCTTGCAATCCTCTCCAGGTCCAGGGATCTCAAGTGTTTTAAAAGCCAAAAGCGCCTAACACCCCAGTGGTCCTAGCAATAAGTGTGTCCCGGGTCGTGTCATCTCTCGTGATCAGTAGTTAAGACCAAAATGGTTGCTAAGAAATCTCTCTCCAGACACAAATTCATGTCTTAACGCGAGAATGGCTTGCATTGTGGGTATACTACTGGCGCTCAGTCAGGCCCATGACATCATCACGAGCAAGCAATGCAAGAACCGTCCGTCCATTAGGTTGTTCGTCGCTACTCGACAGCCGGAAATGGAGAGTGTTCGCCACCGTCCATTGCATAGGTTCAGAGCAGCATCCTGCAGGATGATTAGTACTGATGGTTTCTGCGTGTCTTATCCCTGTACCACGCAATCGCAATTCGCACACGTCTATCCAGGAGCGAATTAAGCCACACGTATGCGCCCGGCCCATGCATCATTTGTGGCGTGCCGGCCGCTGGTTTAGTTCTCTCTACACGATGATTGAACTTGCACCGTGTCCTTGCATTGGTCATGCACACATGACCGTGCAGTCTTGGGCATCTGGCTACCGAACAAAACTAAAGACCTGGAGGAGGAACAAGGTCCTCATCGTCGCCACGTCTGGACAAACATCTGTGATCGCAATTATTCCCTTGTGGGATCATCGTCATTCGTTGATAGTTGATGACGATAAGCCCCCATGCACTATACTCCAAAATTCTGCCAAGGATGCATCGATCTCTTAATCATAATAAAAAAAAAAACTATGCATGGATCCATATGCCAGGGAATGTCATGACGCTTTGGTACCGCATATGGCCACATTTCCTTTCCTCATCTGTTGGATCGATCGATCGACCGACCTGATCTCCAGCTGCTAGAGAGCTAGTAGCTGAGATGATTGGGCATCGCCATACTGGCGTGTCCGTGGAACGTGACAAGCATGCCGTGTAGACGAGACGTAGGGAGCGCGTCGCAATAGTATGTGACATGCGCATGCCAAATCATGCACACCGTACCCGATAAAGTTCAGAATAAAAAAGCATCACATATGATTTGGTTAACACGTGTTGAGCTGGCAAGGGTGATCCTGACATTATAATTCTACTCGAAGACTGGCTCAAAGAGCAGTTAATTAAACAAGGAGAGTGATTAGTCCACGTAAGCACATCCTTATCGTGCCTAATCATATCTTACCAAGCACAGAGTTCGCGACGACCTAACCACTGCTATTTCTAAGCTTAATCAAACATGCATGCATGCATGCCTGCCGCGTTGATCCCATCAGCGATTATCCACTCCTAATCAAATTATTGGCCGTTGTTTTGTTTATCCCTCATCAGCGAACGATCGAGCGAGGTTGATGCCATCTTTTCTACCAACCCATGTGTCTTTTCTGCACACTGTTAGTCGCCTATGTCACTGCATGCATGTGCAGATATTTTCTTGGGCGGGCACAGGCGTCAGCTCCGCCGTACGGTGGCGGTGGCGGCGGCGCCGCGCCGGGCATCGCGAGACCGCCGCCGCACCGGCGTGTTCGGCGGTGACTGGGCACGCGTGCGTGAATCGTGATGGTTCCGAGAAATTACCGCCTCCTCTCGCGTGCGGATTAGCTATGCATTAGGGGTTGAATCAGCCCGGTTTCACCTAACAAAAGGACGGTGCACAGTAAAAAGCCGGCCGCAGCAGTATAATTGGCGCGCAGCGTGACACGAAAGGAGGACCGTACACAGCGCGTGCGTTCAAGAGACTTTTAATTAGACACGAGATTATTAGCATTGGGTACTTGTTTGATTGATGAGCGCGCCTCGGTACTTGCTCTTGATTAGCGTCACTGTTGAAATCTGGTGCCTTGGATGATGAGGTAGATAAATGAGCACTTAATTATTAAACCCCTCCCCCTGTTCCTCGTGTGAAAAAAGTCTGAAACTTGTGTCACGAGCCGCTATATAGCTTGGAGAGAGCACACTACTGCTTGTTCAATTCGTCAGTGGTTCTTAAGTACTCTGCAGCTCACCTAAATCGTTGACTCGCTGCCCATGAAGATGACGGGGGATTCATCAGAATGGAAGTTGCTCTGCATTGTCTTACTCGGCGTCATCTCTTTGACTAATAACGAGATAGATCGAAAACATGTAGATAAAAGTCAGAATTCGAGCTCCGAACACTCGAATTGAAAAGGGGTAAAACTGGAGAAAAAATCGTCCATTCCACGGGCAAAGAATGGTGGCCGTCCTTTTCCTCGCGACGCCCGTGCGGCCATACCCATAGCTTGAACATCTGACGAGAGAGAGAGACCAAATCCATCATCATCACTCGTGCACAGCTAGCCGGTAGCACGGTGATGCAGGTTAAAAAGGTTCGACTGATAGAGTGGGGTTAGTTGGTTGGGCCCGTTGCAACGGGAGGAGCTTCGCCGAGTCGTCTATGATGAGATAGGGAGGGAGGCAAGTTGCAGAAGCTGACAGGGTGGGCCCCGCCGTGGCATGCATCGTCAGCGCGCGTCACCACCGTTTGGAATTGGAACCTTCCGTTCCGTTGCAGGGCAGCGAGCGTGAGCTCAAGCAGTCGGCTGCCTCACCCTTGCCTTCCAAGCTCATCGAAGCACACTCCACACACCACCGCCTGCCTGCCCGCCGCTTTTGCTCCGAAAACGGCCGCCGGCCTCTCGATCTGTTCCGGCCGGCTGGACCCTTAAAATTTGCCTTTCAGAGGCCGGCTTGCTCGTAGGTGGTACCACTCCACTTGGACCACTAGCTAAACCGCCTTCCTTCCACTAAAACTCACCTTGTAAAATTACCATCTTTCTTGCAAATTCAGATACATCTGTAGAATTATTACAGAGTTTAATTATTAGTGGGGAGAAAGGAAAAAAAAAATACTACTCGTAGTACTTATGATTATGAAACAGGGGGGATGTGCGACCTGCCATGACACGGATGTGTGCGTTGGCACCATTTTTTCCATGTTTACTTTCTAAATAAGGTAAACTCTAGCATCCAATCGCAGCCCAACCAACGAGTGTGATGGGAACCGCCTGCCGTGGACGCATGCCACTTGGGGCAAGAGCAAGCCTATTAGCCTACCCTGCTAGCTAGCCCGGCACGTTATTTGGAGTGTGCTGGACGCAGAGGAATCTCGTGCCGCGCCGGAATTCCGGCCTCGCCGCCGTCCGTCCGTCGCCGAGGGCCCCGCCACCCGCGCCCGGGGAAGAAGGGAGCGCGCCCTGCCGTTTCCATTCTCGCTTTTGATAACTGAGCCAAAAAAAAAAAAAAGAGGACCTTTTTTTTTAAAAAAAAATAATCTGTGGCCTACAGGCTGCAACTGTTTCTTACCACCAGTACATTGAGGCTCAAATCAAGTCTGTGGGCAGGCAGGCAAGCAGCTACTACTAATAGCAATTCTGTTCATCGAGATGCCCACTTTTGACCATGCTTCGTCGCTTGGAGATACTAGATGTCTGCAGTGTGCCTGCCTGTTCATGGCAGGAGCTTCATCCGTTCATGTAGCCTCTGAAAAAGGGAAGATCCGGTCAAGAAAAGGAACGGCCACCGGTAGTGCAGATCCTTCGGCAGGACGGCGTTTTCCATCCGCCATATATTCCCTCTGTTCCTGCGCTTCGGGATCAAGCAAAATTAATCCACGCGCCTGCGATCGTGGCAAACCACGGGAGAACAAAAAAGAACCCGATCGAGTTTTAAATTCGCGGCGGGGCGTTGGAGTAAAACATTTCCAGGGAATCTTCTTTTGGGGGTTTTATTAAATGCCATATTGGGAGTTTTTATTAGTTCCAAACTTGGGCTCCAATTTTTCTAGCGTGCGTCATCCTTGTTTGAGGAGACGAAAGGCGCAGCTAGCTGCAGATGCTAGGGGCGCTTGTTTAATGGCGATGGCGGGTGCACTGTTGCTGTCGAAGAATGATAAGGAAGACTTCTCTCCGCTTCTGAAACCGATAATGTGGTGGTGGTGAGAGGGACTCTGAACAGGTCGCGTACTTTGTCCTCATTTGTGTGTATTTAAAATGGACTTCTGGATCGATCAACTATCCTGAAATTATTCCAGATTAAATATGTTTAACATCATAATTCTTTTGAGATGAGCTTTCGGAAAAAAAAAGTTATAACTTATTGCTATGAGTATTCTATGAATCCTATTAAGCCCTGTGCCGGGATATCACATCCACCAACACCATCAACAGATTCTCTGTCTCTCTCTCTTCTCTTGCGCCTTCTCTAGTTAAACGAAAGGCTATAATTGTCACACACTACCAGTCAGTTGATCAATCAACTAGTCCTTGATGAAACGACTCGTTAGTTTAATTTCTCAGCAGAGATGGACGGTGTTTTGCGTCGATACTGTAGTATCACCGTCCACGATCTTAGTTCGTGTTATCTGAACATGCCAACCGCATTGATTTCTGAATTGTGGCGAGCGAGGAAATTTCATTCTGGGTTGCATGGTTCTGTTGAATTGAAAATGCCTGTCGGTACTAATTACTTAACGCGCAAACTACAGAGATGACCATTTCTGTGCCATTTTCTACTTGCATAAATAGATATATGAGCAGTATTTCGGCCCTGTTGAAGTTTCTCGTTAATGAAGAGATTTCAAGGCCATTTCCTGTTCCAAATAAACTACGCCACACACCTTTACTCATGACATCATTTAATAATTTGTGAAGAAAAAAAGTACTCCTTTTATACTTTTCCATAAGTCTAAAACACTTCGTAAGTTCTGACTCTAGCTGACAAGGCGTACAACAACACCGGGCGATCTTGTCATGTGTGACGACAGAAGAATTTCACATCGTTTCGTCACATAACAGAACTGGTGATATCTAAATTTTCCGTAGCGCCCACTGCATATATCAGATAAGAATGACATTTTCTTATCTTGAAGATCTGGTCCTTGCACAATAAAAATTTGGAAGTTCGTTCTCCGGCTGATCTGTAATCTAATCACACCATTAAGATAAGATAAACCTATTTTTGGATTCATTAATTATCATGACCATTTATAAATCCCTGTGGTAGCATATAGTATATCTCACCCTAGGGGCTAGGGAGATATAGATACCATTCTTATCTGAACATTATCTCTTAGAAGTAGTACTTCACCATTAAGTATCAGGTATCTTCTCGTATAATACTCTCCACTAGCTAGAACGAAACAAATCAGTTGAGTCAATTCCCGCGTATCGTCCGTGTATCCACGCACATTATGTATTTGTGCCATTAATATCTTGAGATAAGAAGCAGGCTGGTCTGCCCAAAATGACCGAGGCATGTCTTGATCACAGCTGAACGTTTCACCTGTCTTTTCTCTTCTCCTTTTCCTTGTGGGGGCAGCAGTACTGTCAATGATATGACAAGGAGGAGGAGGAGGAGGAGGCTTGATGAGAAAAGGATATGAATTTTGGCCTCTCATGCCGCATTAGCGATTGGGCAACGCGAACGATAACACTCCAAAACCCCATGCCCTCGGTTTGGCTGCATCTGACTTCCACTACAAACCAGCTACACGTTAAAAACTCGCTGTTACTGGTATCTTTCAGGCGACTGCGTCATGCAGGAGAAAAATCATCATCGACCGCCCGCAGCCAAACACAGGGTAAGGGTGACTAAAGTAGCAGAATAAATTCAGATGATGCAGTGACACGATTCGACGATTCCATTCAAGTCAAGTCGTTGCTCTGTGGTGTTGAATTTTTCTCGCCGCAAAGATTAAGCACAGAGCCTTTGAAAATCAGGTCAGAAACCCATTATTTGGAAACCAGCTCAGAGAGGACGGGGCAAAACTCTCTAGAAAAAAAAAATATACTACTAGAGTTTTTGCCACCACACCGTCCGTAACATTCCTGGTCCTGGTGTAGTGGCGTACGTGCTGCGGAGCGCCGTGAATATTCCAAAAGAAGCCCTTTGAAAGCTGCCACAATTCGGCTCCAACCCCAGCTGGTATAGTAGCTGTGAAAGAAAGAAAATGTCAAAACGTGACCGATGGGAAGGACATCCATCATGATGCACTAGTATAGCAGATAAAGAAGGGTGAAGAAGACGCAGCAAATATCATGAGCACGCCAGTTAACAAACTGATTTAATTAGTGGCATTAGGACAGGGAGGGTAATTACTCGGTGCTAATTGCCGGGACGCTGCATTCGGACAGTAACAAGCGAGGCGATTAACTAAGCTGCTGATGACGCTGCTACAGTGCAGCTGGGGCTGGGGCTTGTCCGAGAAGCTGCCTTCCACCGCACGGCACTCGAATCCTATATAAACGGGCCCTCCCCTCCCCCTTCCCTTGGATCACCCTTTCGATCTTCTCCTAAACCCATCATCCCCTCCTTCCCCATTCACACGCAAATCCTTCTTCTGTTGCAAGGTTCTTCCGCTCCATAAATTTCAGCTGCAGAGCTCCTCGATCAGAGTTGAAGCAAGGCGCGGAAGGCAGCCATGTCTGAGGTGTCGGTGATCAACCAGGGCGAAGAGGAGCAGCAGCTGGAGCTGCCGCCGGGGTTCCGGTTCCACCCGACCGACGAGGAGGTGATCACCCACTACCTCACCCTCAAGGCGCTGAATTGCCTCTTCACCTGCCTCGTCATCGCTGACGTGGACTTGAACAAGTGCGAGCCATGGGATCTCCCAAGTAAGCAATCGATCGATGTTATTCCTCTATCTGAATTCTTGGTTGATTTGGATTATATATTGGTTGTCGATTTGGGGATTTGGAGCTGAAAGAAGAAGAAAAAAATTGCAGACAAGGCCAAGATGGGGGAGAAGGAATGGTACTTCTTCTGCCACAAGGACCGCAAGTACCCGACGGGGATGCGCACGAACCGGGCGACGGCGAGCGGGTACTGGAAGGCCACCGGCAAGGACAAGGAGATCTTCCGCGGCCGCAACGTGCTCGTCGGCATGAAGAAGACGCTCGTCTTCTACCGCGGGCGGGCGCCCCGCGGGGAGAAGACGCCATGGGTGATGCACGAGTACAGGCTCGAGGGCAAGCTGCCGCCCAACCTCCCACGCGCAGCAAAGGTACCCATATAATCCTCTCGATCCCTTGTTGTTAATTTCAATTTCTAGTGGGCCGGGCATATATGATCCGATCTCTGTGTGTGATTGATGGAACGAAGATGGATAGATAGATTGAGATGATGAGCTGCCGGCCTCATGCCTGGACCAGGCGCGCTCTCCCATTTTTATTTGGTTTTTCCCCATCCCCCCCTCCTCATATATGTTCTTTTCAACGTGTTGCGTGCAGGACGAGTGGGCCGTGTGCCGCGTCTTCAACAAAGACTTGATGGCCAAGCAGCCGGCGCCGTCGCCGTCGCCGGCCGGCCCCGGCATGGTGCGCAGCGACTCCATCGCCTTTTTCGAGGATTTCCTCAACATCACCGACCTGCCGCCGCTCACGGACTCGCCGCCCTTCGCCGACGACGCCCTCAAGGGCCCCTCCTCCTCCAGCTCCGGCGCCATGGCCGCGGCCGGCATGACGAGCAGCAGCGGCGGCGGCTACCAAGTCATCAAGACGGAGCAGCAGCAGCAGCAGAACCCGACGCCGCCGCCCCCCCTGATGACCCAGCAGCAGCAGGTCCCCAACTACAGCTACTTCTCCATGCCGGCGACGAGCAACAACCCACACCAGGCCGGCGCCGGGGACAACGACAACCAGCTGCCGGCGGCGATCCGAAGGCACTGCCCTGACATGGCGTTCCCGGAGCTGGAGGACCTGTACCCGGACGGCTTCCCCTTCACGGACTACTCCAACATGTGGAAGTGCTGAAGGAGCAGGATTATTATTAGTCGATTGATTGATTAACTTAATTAATTACATCGTTGAGAGGTTTGTTGGGTCCATCGCATCGCATCGATCGGATGGGTGGAGTCTTTAGGGGGATTTGGAGGCCGCGCTGATCAGCTGCTGGTCCGGCCAAGTTGTCCGGGGCCAGCGTTCGTGGATCGGCGACCGGGCGCCTAGCTGCTGCAGGTGGGTTGTTTAATTTAATGGTGATGATGATTAGTGTTGATTTAGCTCGCTAGGCGTGTCTTGGTTCAGCATGTGTACATAGCCATCTGGTTGGCTAAGATTATACCAGTATAGTACTACTCCTGTAGGGAATGATTTACTTAACTAGTAGTAGCACTAGCTGCTGATAGTGATAAGATTCATCAGACATATATACTCTGTCCTGATTGTTGTTGTGTGCCCATCGTGTGACTGTTGTGTTGTAATCCCCCCGTTGTAAATGTAATCCATCACAGTATCAATTCCCAGCTTTGAAGAATTCCCCCATGGTTTTTTTTTGCATTGATTACCTGATTGATGAGAGTGAGACGAGATGGGAGGGAGTACGTCACGGTCCGTTCCGGAATCGGCCGAGACGCATGGGGCCGCGCGAGTCAAGTTCCCGTTCCGTTGCGTTGGACCCAGCAAATGATGATTCCGAGCGAGTCACTTTCACCGGATCCAGTTGGCCTCCGCGGCACAACCCCACTAACAATCGCTTGGTTGGCATTGGACGCAACGAGGAAATTATAGCTTGAGGCCGGCCGGGTTCCCTCGCGCGCGGCCCCGGCTTGCTTCCCGCATCCAAACCCGGCAGCATTCGCATTCCCCGCGTCTGTTTCGTCATCTCCTCCCTTCCTACGAGGCCATCCAAAAGGAATCAATCGTCCGTCGAGCTCGTGATGGTGTGGCCTGCCTGCCGGTCTGTGTCGGTGATGTCACAACTTTAGGCTGGCTGGACCGTGGACCCATCAGCAGAGCCTGCCTGCCTCTTCGATTCCATCCACTCCTCCCTCCATCGGCGTCAGCTCAGAGGCCTCATGACCATTCTCATTTGACAAAAAAAATTAAAAAAAAACGCGGAGCCAACGGCGCAACCGTGTCCTCCATGCGCTCCCACACGTTAGTGACGCGCTAACGATTAGTGTTGACTAATAATAATGAGCTTTAACTAATGAATAACCGCCTACAGAATTATTATTTTTTTCCTATACAAACAACGGACAAGAAGAACGACGACATGATCCTAGTACGCATGTCAGGTAGAGTCGTTTTAATTAAACATATGGGTGAGTTGTAGTATACTAGTACTAGTATAGCTTCGTACGCACCAGGTGCATGCACGCATGTTGCCTTCCGATTCATGATTTGAATTTCATCGCCAACGAGTTTAATTGTACTTACTTATATTGCCGGTTAGACAAGACTACTAATGTTCGGTTGATGTTGTTTACTTGTAGGCTTCTCTTTTTTTTTTTCTAGAGCTCTTTTTTCTTTGTCTGAACACCTTAAATTTCCCACAGTTGCATTACTACTACAACATCATTTGGGATAAGCGGCCCCTACTAAATGAATGGACATGGCATCAGAATGTGATTTTTTTTTTGTTTCTTGCTAAACACAGGCTTGTCTGTAATTATCCAATCCTATATATCCTTGTCCAAACTTAAACATGATTGGCATGGAGATAGATACCTCACCGTCGTCTCATCTATCGTCGCATTAATGCGCATGACGGCATGAGGGAACAAAACAAGATGGATTGCGCCCTCCAGTACGGTACTACATGGCTATACTGATGGATGCAACATAACTCAAATTAAAACGACGGCTGACGGCTCTGCTTGCATGGATACAACCCTGATATGACTTGCTAACGACCCCGTATCGACAACAACAACTCCGTGATGACAAGGCATCGTGCATGTCACGTTTGATCCAGCTCTGAATTTTCCACTGTTTCTTTTCTCAAGCAAGAGACCTGAATCTTTCCAAGATCGACTTCGTCTGACGGAATCGATTCCATATGCCGTGTCTAGTAATTTCACGACAGTCATTAATGCAATGCGATTAGTGGTTAAGTTGACGTCCTGTGCAAGACGAACGAAACACAGCTAGCTAGCTAGCGGGAGAGAGGAGTTTTTTTTTTTTTTTTGACAAAGAAGCGGGAGAGAGGAGTTGGTGTAGGCTTGAAGCAGAGGACTCCACGATTTCGGCGGCACTTGCTAGCCGTACATAGTGTTTCAGAGATATTTTTTCAGTATCTTCCAATGTACTTAAACACGTAGTACTACGATAATGCGCGCCTGCCCTTCCAGAACAAGTACGAGAGAATGGTGCACGACCATCTCATATCAAATATTCTCTCTGCTCGTACTACATGTATCCTGTGTTAGCTGGTGTGATTGCTCAGCTCAAGAGTAGTAGGGAGTACTGCTGCTCAGAGAAAGAGGAAAGGATAAATTTGCAACCCATTAATCGCATAGCGCAATAACCACGATAAAAAGAATATCTATACCAAACTAGGGAAATATTGCCCGTACCGCCAATTGCTGGGATATTTATGTCTGTACGTTGTTGGCAGCTGCAGTGCAAGTAACACGATGCACTCGCTCCTTTGAACGTACGTATGATCCTTGTTCGTCCTTGGTTGACAAGATAAGATAATCCAGCGACTACAGTTCGAGATGTTGCTTTTATTCGGAGGCTCTGAACGTGTCTTCAACTGTAGTGTACCTCGTCTACTTGTGGCCACACAAATACACACTCCACCCTCTTCGAGTAATATATCAACAAACAATTCAACATTATTATTTTTTTCTCAAACACGCAGAAGAACTACACGTCTTTATATTTAAAAAAAAAAAACAGGTCCGGTACATGGCCAAGAATGGTTTTTTTATAGCTATACATTTACGTCTGAACTGAAATTATGACTACCTCTATAATTTTGCTGCTACCGCAATGTACGTAGTTTTAAGCGCTCACAGTTGGGCCTCTATAATTCAACATTATTGATGGATCAATTATCTGGTGGATAATACTAAATAACTTTCCGAGAAACAACTGAAGAGTCGTTCAGTTAATTAGATAGAGAGGCTCTAAACTGAATATTTTGAGAGGACTTTGTAAGCTCCGAACGCCCAATAGCAGTATGCATGCATGTATATGATGTAGTAGCCAGCTAGGTATACGGATACTTAATCCAAGCAACGTGCCAGCTACTAGCAAGTTGCGAAATGTTTAGATTATTAACCACATCATAACACCATGTGCTACGGCAACGGTTTATGACAGGACTGAAAATCTGTTAGGCGACGAAACAAAGTTGAGGCCCCGACGCATCGCCGATCCATGTCGCAAGCTGCTCCTGGGCGTCACGCCACGCCTAGTTTACCCGGCGCACGCGGCACACGTCCATGTCTCAGTCTCCACGTCAACCGGTGGCGGCCACGACCGCGTGGAGCTGTGGGCCCAGTGGGGGCCCACAGGTCGTCGCCGATTTGCCCCTCTGGTCTTTGTACCCAAGAAAAAAAATTGTATACGAGTAGTAGATGCGTAGATGCCACGCGGGTCTGCCGTCTCTATACCAGAGAAAAGACGAACGAGAGAATGTACTCTACTGGAGACTGAGATGATACTACTACACATGTGGAGCCTTGTCATCCTATTCTACATTTCCTTCCTTTTCAGTGGTTTGAGACAGGGCAGGAGTCAAAGAAGACCAGAGAAACTACTAATAGCCGGCCAATTTCACAATTTTTCTTTTCTCTTTCTTCTTCTTCTTATAAGAAATTTTTGATTGAAAAGCATTGATTCCATGGATCAAAGAGGCCAAATTAGAAACTCCCTTGAAACTAGTTTGATTCAGTGTTTTATTACAAAGGAGGCAGTTATATATAATGAAATCCGAACTATATATCCTGTCATCAAATCAAACTTATAAAAAGCGTAGTACAACTATATTAATGTGCGACTGTTTGGTGGGATCACAAACTAATAAGTCCTGCCACTCCTGAATAATGCTGCTGTTGATGATCTTTTTGCAATCAATGCTAGCAACAAAAAGTGCAAGATAGGAAAAGTACAACTCATCAAGATATCTGCAGTTAGATAGTAGAAGCTTAGAATCTATCACCAAACACGTGCATGCTTGGCTTGCATGGAACATCTAAACATTTATGCACATGGCTAATACCAATCTAAAGTAGTAGTACTTGATACCGTGATCCATGCCTTTCCCTATCTCGCAGAAAATCAGGACCACCCAAAAGTGCCCTAGTACTACATTATATTAGGGGAAGAAGGATAAGGCCTTTATTAATAAGTGTATATTTTAGAGTGTATCCAAAGTTCATTTAGTATTTGTTGTCCGTCACCCTATACGTACAATACAAATACATAGTTCAGCCTTTTATTGCTTGCACCAAGTTGATGTGGTTTATTGGTACATCGTTAACCTACCAATTTTGTTGTCTTCCATTTTTCCCCCTATAATTTCGTACTGTACTACCTGTGCATTGGTCACTGTCGTTCAGTGATCAGGGGGAGGAAATTAAACCTAGTCAAGTGATACTTTTGTACATGGTTAATGGAAAAGCAAGTCGATCCGTGGAATTGATGACGGCTAGTTGGCGGTTCTCTTGTCCCAGTCAAAACGCCGCGCAAGTAAAAGGCGGCGAATAAAGCAACACTGGTGGGGGAAGATCCAAAGGCTTAAGTGAGTTCCTGAAAACTACTGCTATTCTTGGTGATACATTTTCTTCTCAAGTACGGTTAATCAATTGTCTGCTGAATTAAAAGCTGGAGAGTTTGAAAGATCTGAAAACTACCGGTGCATTGGTCACTAGCTGTCATTATTCAGTGATCAGGGGGAGGAAATTAAACCTAGTCAAGTGATATATTTGTACATGGTTGATAGACAAGCAAGTCCGTGGAATTGATGACGGATAATTGGCAGTTCTCTTGTCCCGGTCTAAAGGCCGCGGCGCCGCGCGAGTAAGAGGTCGCGAAAGCAACTGGTGGGGGAAAGATCCAAAAGGCTTCAAGCGATCGAGTTTCTGAAAACTACTGCTATTCTTGTGACACATTTTCTTCTCACGTACGGTTAATCAATTGTCTGTTGAATTAAAAGCTGGGGAGTTTGAAAGATCTGAAATGCTTTATGCTGCTCAGGAGAATTACTATAACATTTTGCTTTGAACCTTCCACCGCATACGGTCATATCAAGAAAAAAGGCAGGTGCAAGGAATCTTTTTGAGAGATGGATGGCTCGTCCAGGGAGTTGGGGACGATATGGCCGTCGACTCTGCCTGGCGGCTGGCCTGCCACGTGGGACGTTGAGTGTGTCACTTGGGCACTCCTGATGGCTCCGTCCGGTTAACAAGTGGCGCACGTACACGGGCATGCATCCACCCGTTCTGCATGCAGCGCTGGCTGCGCGATGCGTTCCGAGAGTCTGAGAAGCAAGGGTTTCAATTCTTTTCTATTCCCTCCGTTTTTGTTTTTCTATTGTTAGGACAGAAAATTTAGTTCAAAAATAAACTAGCTTCTTTGTCGGAACGATAACAAAATAAAAACAGAGGGAGTATTTTATAGCAGCAGCATTTCTCGTAACCATAACCGAGAAAACGGTTCAGGCAATAACCTATGTACAAAAGGGGTTTTTGTGGTATGATAAATCCCTTTCTCGATCGATAAGATGATTAGGATGATGATGGCTGCCGGGCCGCAGAGAGGTGTTCAGTGAAGGCACTCAAGGAATGCTCATTTGCCGAGGCCTTGACCTGCTTGAAAACTTTCAGAAATGGACAGCGCATGCCGTTCCAAGCCCAGCCGGACTCCCCGTTCCATCCCGGTGAAAGCATATTCAGGAATATCCTAGCTAGCGCAAATTAAACACACAGACTTTTCTTATAAAAAAAAAAGGATTGAGCTACCTAGACTATAAACTTGAAAAAACAAGTAGTAACAGATTACTGACGAGCACAAGCAAATTGGTGTAGGTGCAATCAGCTAGCAGCATCGAATCATTAGAGCTGTGACGATAAAGGTGTATTTCCTTCGTTTTTAAATTGTTATTGTCATTGACTTTTTTAGTTAACTTTGATCATTCGTCTTATTCAAAAAAATTTAACTAATATTATATATGTTGTTACAGTTTATTTTATTATCAAATGAAATTGAAGTATAACTTAAAATTTTGCACATTTGAAATCATATTTTGAATAAAACGAATGGTCAAAATTGACTAAAAAAATCAACAACGGTAACAATTTAAGAACGGAGGAGGGACTACTAATTGATAAAGCTAGCGTGCTTGCGCTGGTCATCACAGATGAGATGAGTACACGCACAAGTGACAGGAGAAAGCTTTGTTTCGGTGACTCCACGACTGACTAGTTCGTTATCCATCTTTTCGAGATCGATCGGATAGCGCATCTTCAGAGGTTAGAAGACAGGTAGTAGTCGCAGAGAGAGAGCTAGGTGCCGGTGATGATGATGCGTGGTCGGACCCAGCATGGCCGTAGTGGCTGCAACGCGGAGTAGGGGATCGAGCGAGGCGTCCTGAACTCCTGATGGCCCCAACAACAACAAGCAGCAGGCTGGCCGGCTGCTGGATATATAGGTCAAAAGCGTTGTCGCAGGTGATGATGAGGTGGGGCGAGGAGCTCTATTTCCGGGGACGGAGAGGATCAAGTAAGCGTAAAGTGAATTTTCCCGGATCGATTCTACTGAGCTCACTGGTCTACTTCTAAGCTGCTAAGCATAAGCTAAGCTTGTACTACAGCACTGGATAAGGTCAAAAGGCTTCTTGTATAGCTACATATCTGAATATATGCTACTAGCTACTACTAGCATGCAGCAGATTCGCAGCTAAGCTAGCACCAGCTGCAACGCAATGCAGAAAATCGTGCATGTGGCGCGCGTATCGTGCATGGTCGGTGGTGGTAGTTGTTTGTATTCTCAGGTGACAGACAGACGGGGGGTCTCTCAGGATTTCACCATTGGCTGGTTAGACTGAAGAAAGAACCTTCGCAGGATGGAGAAAGGGAGAGGAGCCCCATGAGAACGGGGTGGTGCTTATAGTTAGTTTGCAACTGCTTAGCCTGTACCCACACACGTACCGGCAAAGCAGCTCTGCACCACCAGTCGGAGAAAAAGAAAAAGAAAGAAAGACGCGCCTACTGTAAAAGAGAACTGAATTTCTGTCTCAAAAAGAAAAAAAAAAGAAGAGAGAGAACTGAATTTCAGCAGGAACCCTGCAGTGGTTGAATGGGCTACCATTGTCAAGAAAGAAAATATATGGGCTGTTAAACAATGGTCCAAAACTAACAGTTCAGGCCCATAGATCCGAATCCAATTCGTCACCATATTGGCGGACAGTTGGAGCCCAGTTCTGTCCAAACAGACTGTCCGGCACTACACGGCCCGAGTACGAACTGGCCCGTTTGGCAGTAGTTAGGCCCATCCCATTGCGTTTGTCACAGGCCCACCAAACACGGCCTTTTATTATCTTGTTCTCGTCTTCTCGCACCAGCACGACCAGCCTTGCGCGGTTGCGCTTGCTCCGGTGCTCCTGGCCTCCTTGCGCGACTGCTAGTGCTTTTTATTTGTTTTTTTTTTTTGAGACATGCTAGTGCTTGTTTCGAGTTGCAATTGAGGGCTTTTTTTTTAAAAAAAATTTGACAGAGTAATCTTCTGCTGCTTCAACATCTACTGTAGCGGCGAGATTGAGCGCGAATAAAGAAGGAGAAGTCCAAGTCATGCGGAGACTCCTAAGCAGTGTACTAGTGGTGACTGGCGTCCGAGTCATACCCAGCGCGGCATCTATCCAGATCGTCGTCCTCTCCTCCGACCCTGTCGGTTCGCTGCATCACTCTCTGTCTGACTGTACTACTGTACTCTTGAGTACTCACTGTGGTGTGGTGGGGCCCCTCCCTCAGACAGTCCCCCGCTCTCCTGTCTCTCTCCAGTTGCAGCGGCCCACTGTTTTGGATGGTTTCTGTGAGTCTCTCAGTCAGCTGACGATGAGAGAGAAAGAGAGAGAGAGAGAGAGAGAGAGAGAGAGAATGGGACCGCATGTGTCGCGCAACTGCAACGGATGTGTCGCACGCACCACTGCCGCGCAACCTGCCTGACTGGTCTTCCTGTTCCTCGCGCCCATGCCCATTTGAATAGAGTACTCCCGGTTTATTTCTCAGCGACTCATTTGATACGCGAAAATTATTTTATTCTACTGTTTGTGCTAGTACCAGAAATAACCGGCAGATCTGCAATTTCGCGCTGTCTTCTCTGCCAGGTCGGTGCTGTTGTTCAGTTGGAGCTGGCTGGCCTTTTCTGGTTTCTGCGTGCCGCCGAATGCATTCCCAGGGGCGCCGGATTATTGCAGTCATCACTCATCACAGCAGCAGCGAGACAAGGAAGACTCCTCGTGACGCCTGCAAGCTGCAGCCGTAGCGCCATCACCGCCCACAGCTTATCCGGTCATCATCCCGTCTTGCCCCCTCTCGTCTGCGTATATTTAGTCCCAGCTCAACAGAATTAAAGTATCATAATAATACTTACTCCGTCCTAAAATAATTAATATTTTAATTATCTTTAGTTTTTTATAAATAATTATAATTTTCATTTTTTAATATAACTTTTATCTTTTATACTTCTTCTTAATTTTTATGCCGGACTTCAACATACTAAATAAATTGAGATGAAAAAAGTATCTATTTGAATCAAAAAGACATGGATCATTTCGATGTCAGTAAATTACTACTGGTACTCGATTACTAGCTAACAACAAAAGACAGCACACTCGCTACCTGGTAAACGCTGCAACTTGACCATGCGCTTACCAGGTGCCTAAAGAAAGTAAACGTGGTCTACACCTCGTAAACGAAACAGATTACACGTGAAATCGGCCCCAATATGTGCGGTGCCTGCTCGATAACAGGATTAGGGGGATCACCATGCCTAGAATAGTCACTGCACCTATAGACAGCACTGGGCGCACCAGAATTTCTCAAATGAACGTACTGGTAATTAAGCTGTGATATGCTGTACTAACTTTTATAATGCAGATATATGCTGTAACTTGATGAGATATTTGTACGTCATATTAAACTCTTTTCAGGGTGTACAAACGTTAAGAATATTTATTATGACGTGAAAAAACACATAGTGTATCACACACAAAAACAAATTTTTGGGAAAGAAAACGGGTGGGTTATCCGTTCCACTCACTCTCGCTGTGGCAGCGGGCCCGTCCGTTGAAGTTGAACCAAAGCACCACTCGCCACGCCACGCCACGCGCACCCCACATCCACACCCCAGAAACAGCTCGCTAGTACGTGGCACGCTAACCTCTGTTACCTACCGCGCGTGAGGCCCAGCTTTAGTCTTATCCAAAATATATCCACTCAGCAAATGCCTTTTACCGCGGTCAAAGCGGCCACCATCAACAATCCGACCGTCCACCTTCCCCATCCAACGGTATGCGGTTAAAACAGCACGCGGGGGCCAAGGTGAAAGGGGTAAAAGGCGTGCGCCATTTTCTCCCCCACCTCTCTAAAAAGGCGCCCCTCCTTTTCATCTCCCAATCCGCCATTGCTGCGCATTGCATTCCCCCCTCTATCCTCTTCTCGCGTTTCAACATCTCGTGCTGCTCTCCAGCGTGCTCTATTCGCTCTGCGAGCCAAGGAAGGAAGGAAGGAAGGAAGGAACGGCGAGGCTGCCATGGCTGAGGCGCTTTGCAACGGAGTAGTGGCGTCGCCGTGCGGCGGCGACGTGGCCGTGGCCGTACGGGCCAGGGGCGCCGCGGCGGCGCTCGCGGAGTCGGTGCCGATGGGCGGGTACAGCACCAAGAGCTCCTTCCTCGGCGGGAGGATGGCGCTTGCGGAGAAGAAGACGAGGTCGTTGCCTCGGAGGACCCCCGAAGCCGCGCCAGGACAGGTGGGTTCTCTCATTCTCATCAGTAAAAAAAAAAAAAAAAAACCCGTGTTCTTTCTAGTGCTTGTTTCGAATCTGTCCTCATTCCACTTTCACGATTCACTGCACAAGAATCTTTTAGATTCAGTTGGTTCTTAGGGGAGTAATTTCGGAGTACACGTTAAGGGGGAGAAAAAAAATGACCCCTTTTTGTTTGTACCTGGAATTTTGTTCTAAAATCCATATTCGAAGCAGTTGCCGGATTCGTTCTAAAATCAGATGGCTTTCTGTTTGTTTTTGCGCAGATGAACCTGATGGTGTGCAAGTCCATGAGGTGGTGGGAGAAGGGGGTGCAGCCCAACATGCGGGAGATCGAGTCCGCGCAAGACCTCGCCGACTCCCTGCTCAACGCCGGCGACAAGCTCGTCATCGTCGACTTCTTCTCCCCCGGCTGCGGTGGCTGCCGCGCCCTCCACCCCAAGGTTGCTATACTAGTCACAGCCAGCTCAACATTCTTGTCATGATTCCATGACCTGCAGGAAGGAAAAGATTGCTAACTGGTTTGGTTGATTCTTGCCTCTCAAATCAGATTTCTCAGTTTGCCGAGAAGAACCCGGACGTGCAGTTCCTGCAAGTGAACTACGAGAAGCACAAGTCCATGTGCTACAGCCTCCATGTCCATGTCCTCCCTTTCTTCAGGTTCTACAGGGGAGCTCAGGGCCGGGTCAGCAGCTTCAGCTGCACCAACGCAACTGTAAGCTTCCCTTCAGATACCATGAAATGAAATTAGAGCTGTTCAATAAATTGTAGTAGCGTTGCTAATAATGCCTGTTGCTTATTGTAATTTTCAGATCAAGAAGTTCAAGGACGCCTTGGCGAAGCACGGATCAGACCGGTGCAGCCTCGGCCCTGCACGCGGGCTCGACGAGCCGGAGCTCATGGCCTTGGCTGCAAACAGGGACCTTGACTTCACCTACGAGAAGCCGGGCCTCGTCCCACTCGCTGAAGCCATTGCGATGGAGGCTGCTGCACCAGGAGGCCCCTGGCTTCCTTTGCCTGCATCCGCGACACAGTTGCTCTCTCAGGGATCTGAGAGCCCGTTGCTGTCAACCGGAAGATAGCCATTGTCTACTCATCCATTCGTTGCCTGTACAGATTTCCTACTAATTCTTGATGATCTAATGTATGAGCGAGCGACATATCGAGATGCAGACGCGCAGGCTTGAGCTTTTAGTTTATGAGTCTGCTGACAACTGAACTACTGCAATGATGTCTCTGTGTTGTAGTAGCTGGACCTGTATCAGTCATGTCTTAATACATTGGTGAATGATTATCTGCATGATTGAGCAGTTCTTTTTTCCTTTTGATAACTTTCAATCACCGGGAGCTTCAGTTTTTTGTTTGAGATAATTGTGTTGTTACCCCTGATTCTAACCTCAATTGTGATTTTAACAATAAATTACTGTGAGACTCACGTTTTGAGTAATAGAATCTGACCTTGGTGTTCTGTTCCTCAATCCGAAAATTTGGAGTTGCGTAATCATTGACTTGGGCCTGGTGTATGCTGTTATGGACATATGTGGGTGTCATAATATAATAAACCCGAGACAATTGTTTCAAGAAGTATCTTTGCCAATCTTGTTTTGTTCCGTCAATTGGACAGAGTGATGGTGGCCTCGTGGATGTGGTATCCTTCCTATCGCTTAGGGAGTGTTAGTTGGGAGTGGCTTACCATAGCATGTGGCATGTGCTGTGCTGGTCGATATGATGATGATTGATTATCCTATTTGAACTTTCGGCATCGGACATTTAATTGAAGACTAGAAAAATTGGAAGGATATGTTTGTTGGACCTAAATTACAAAACGAAGGTGCTGCTTTTGGTAAGGACGACCGGGGCGCGCCAAGCTTGTCGATTGTTAGGTGGGCTGCGGAGCTGGACGGCGGCCTGGCCCGTGAAAAAATAAAATTGAAAGCAACATGGTCCATCAGAGGCTTAATAGGTAGATAACAAGCCCAGATTGTAATAGTGATTTGGAGAAATTCGCCAGGGCCCGGAGGCCAACAGAGATGGGATCCGAGCCTGGCGAAAGGTGGACACTTGGAAGCAGCAGGAAGCCCACTAGCCTAGGTAGGCGTCGTGCGTTAAACAGAACTACAGAAGCAGAGAGGAGAAGGACGTCGTGGGATGTGGTTGGCATTGTGGCTGAGAGAAGAGAAGGACGGTGATCGAGCAAGATGATATTACCGGGCTTTTTGGGTTGGGCAGGTGGCAGCCGTAATTGCGGTCACATATTCTCGTCAGAGCAAGTTCATTGGTGACAGATTCGGTGGAATCCACCGGCGCGGCGTGGCGGTGCTGAATCTTCCATTAACGTAGCCATCGCTTTGACCAGAACCGACGAACGGAACTGCTGCTCCTCAGATTGATCTAATAAGTTGCAAAGCCTCTGCCGCGCACTGCCTTTTTTCGTGGCATCAGTGACAGCGAGTTTGCAACACCGACTGGTCGATCGATCACTTTCTCTCCTTTTTTTTTTTTTTTTATCGCCACACACATAGAACTCCATCATTTATCAACGCTGCCGATGGATTAAGATAGCCGACGGTTCTGCATTCTGCTAGTGGAGGAACACACGGACAAACAAGGGCCGGGCTTGATGAGTGTCTGGTGCGGCAAGGATTTGACGTAAACTTGATATACTACTAGTAATAAATAAAGTATTGGCGCGAGCGAGAAGGCCAGCCTACTATACCCAGCATCTAGAGTACTAGGAGAAAAACTCTACTAGTAGTAGTGGGATATCCATGTTTGAATGAGGATAAAGAAATGTGTTTGTGTGGTTGTTGTGTTGCTGGTTGCGGGGACACGGCGAGGGGCTATACTAGTCCTCCACCTCCTCCCTAGGGAAGAAGAAAGGGGAATGGGCTAGCTAATGCCGCCACCAGCTGCAGCTGCAGAGCCGGTCCAAGTCCAATACTAGTACTCCTACCTTTTTTGGGTTTTCTGGCGGACCCGCCGTCTTATCCCTGCCTCGACCCGATCAGGCAGCGGCCAAACCTTTTGCTTTGCTGCTCGCCGGCATCCAGTACACACACTTGCCTCGCTTTCCCTGCTACCCAGCTCCTGTGTAAAATCAATCACTGTCATGATTCCGAGACAGTTACTACTGCCGCTTCGGTTTCTCATTGTACATGCTCTCATCTCATCATCTGTGTGACTGTGTGAGGTGAAACGGTGCCGCGCCGACGCGTGACAGGGCACATGGAAGATGGAACCAAGAGACAGAGAGACATGCTGAAGCTATATCTGCCTGCCCGTGGGTGTCGTCTGCAGCGGACGTTACTGTCTCTCATGCACATTATTCACAAGGCACGGCATTGCGCGCTGTGTATAGGTACTACTACTAGATGCATGCGTTGCTTCTACCATTGTCGCGCTGTCATTCCATTTCGGCGTCAATCAGGCTATCAGATCGAAAGCTACGAGACAGTAGTCGATGCCACATCCATGACAGCTTCAGGGATTGAGCGCGACAAGACACGGATTAGGCCAAGCAGCTTTCGGCGACCCAGATGTGCTTACTTCTAGGGTCCAAATGCAGAGAAGGCATCAAATATGACGCGTTCTACACTCGAGTCGAGAGTTTTGTCTGGACGTTCAGCTTTCAGATGGAAGCTGGGAACAGCAGCGAGCAGCCATGGCAGACCTCGATCGCACCGGGCGGTTCGGCTTTTGGGGCGCACGCCGCGATCTATCGAGAGCTAGTAGCTCCATCGTCGGTCCGACCCTGCGCTTTTGCAATATCTATCATCCGATCCCCTCCTGGTGCTGCGCTAGCTAGCTCGTGTTGTGTCTGGGCGTACGCGACATCGCCTCGTGCCGTTGCCCGGCGCGAGCTTTTCTCACCTCATCCCACGACGTCGTGTTGCCTTCACGTTCCAGGTTCCTTCGACCTCGCAACATTGCAGAGACGAGATTAACCAAACACTATATTGCTGCTGAGGACCGAGAGGAGATTCGCCCATGTGGCATATCTAGAAAAATATACTAGATCATTGATCAATGCTGCCTGCTGCTAAAGATGCTGTCAAGGCGACAATGCAGTACTCCTTTTTTTGTGTGTGTGTGTGTGTGGGGGGGGGGGGGGGGGGGGGGGGAAGGAAGACAATGTAGTACTCCTACCTAGTTTTTTTTCCAGTTTCCTCTCTTTTCATTTCGGCCATATATAAATTATTTGTGCGCACGGGCAAATAATGGAATAAAGGCCAACATTGTAGTACTCCTACGTACTTAGGTTCTCCGTGTTTTCTTCATTTTTCCACTACTTAAAACTTCTCTTTTCATTGCGGCGATATATATAAATTATTTGTGCGCACGGGCAAATTATAAAGGCGATCTGAAAGAAAGGACTCGTGCTTGCAGCTGTATGTGCGCATCAAACACTAGAAGCAGATTTTTAAATTATTGCTTATTAAGATTCCGGCGGGCCGGCAAAAGCTACCTAGCTTCTGAAACATGTAGTGCTCAGACGAATTATTGAGGTGAGAGTTCGGGCGACCCAGCGACGACATCATATATATTGGCTAGCTACTTGCCTCCTGGATTATTGGCTCTGTCATCATACACGACAAGAGACGATTCAATAATTTATTTTTCGACTTAGTGGCTTCGGTCATTTTCTAAAAGCTAAGCTCCGTGGAGAGACTAATCTAAAGAAAAACTCGACTGGACGGGTAATACACTCCCCGAAGCATTCTGCTAAAAAGAAGAACTTCTCACACAGAAAACAGTTTGGACCGGGATCATCATGGGTTACCGTAGCTTCTAAATAACTAGACACGACCGTGACCACATGCTTTAGTGTCGAAAGAGGTAAGAGGATTTTTTATCCTAGCCCACTAGAAATTAAACTCGTGACCTTAAGAGTGCTACTAGGCCACCTTAACCGATAGGCTACGAAACCTTTCGCCGGAGAGACTAGCTAGTTTGTGACGCACCTTAGTCTATGGAGCCGAAATTTCAACACACACACGCACAAAAGAAATTATATTAGTTAAGCAGCCGCTACTTGTCATTAGCTAGGTACTAAATGTTCCTTCATGAACATCATGATGCGCCCCAAAGCTAAAAGCTTCTCCTCCATTTCATCTCCGCCATGTAAGTTAGTTGAAAGTCCACTCACTCCTGCAGGTGCGTTTGTGACGCCCTCCTTTTAAGCAACCATATTTCCCACACTAAATTTTACTACTCGGTATCACTTTTGCAGAAGAATACGCCTTAGGAAATTAAAAGTGAAAAATGTTGGTACCACGCAAACATATTTTATATGATCAAGCCTCCTTTTATATATATATATATTTATTCAGCTGATAGGGACTTGCAAGTTCACAAAGTCGAGTAGTTGGAACATCAGTTAAGATCATGGATGCTATTGTACAATACCTTCCAACTAGTTAAAGGTCATGTGATATTGTTGTAGCAAACCAATGATTGAGACAGTATATATCCGTTTGTAAACTTCTGCACAAAGTTGTTTGATCCCTAGCAGACACATATATAGCAGAGGAAGTAAAATGTATGTCACTTGAGATTATATTATTCGTGGTTCAATTATTGGCCTGCCACATTACAAAAAAAAAAAAACTTGGAGAAGATGCAATGGATTTGACCAAGTCTAGTTAATTGATTAAGCACGATGGTGGCGGGCTTTTGCAGAGCACAAAGACAAATCCAATGTGTAAAGGCTCTGTTCAGGCACAATGATAACGAAAAGAGATAGAATGTAGCTTTTCAACGCCGTTGTTCATGTTACGCTAATAATCTAGCTAGAGAGGGTGTCCAAACTTGAAACGCAGAATCTAGTAGAGAGGCCATTGCTGTAAATTAAAAGGCCACTAGGGTTGGCTACATTTGCTGAAGATTATTATTGTAGGACTGTCAATCAATGTTCCATGTGACGAAACCGTGCATAGACAAATGCAGACACTGCCATCATTCTGATGTACCTAATGCCCTTGTTTTCGGGATCATGGTGAAATGATTGTTACCAGGAATATATAAATCTGTGGAGTAACTTGTACTGCTTGAACTAGTTAGTAGTAGCAAAAAGGTGAAAAGGCGTTGTTAGGCAGGTGTGCATGATTGGTTTGGCTGAGGCGGAGCAAGTTGCCGTGGCTCCTGGAGATGGCCTTTCCGGCCGCTGTCGGTCTGTCTGTCTCCGCTCCACTCCACTCCACTCCACTCCACTCACCGCGCCGAAATTCATCTCGATCAGCTCATCTGCCGATGTGATGTCGCCGGCGGCTGGCTGCCACTTTATAGACTGCTCGGCCATTCGTTTACCAGCTGACACGTACTGCTACAAGTAGCAAGTACACTTGGGGGGAATGCGTCAGTAATCATCGCGCCTTGTTCCGGTGAGGACACGTCTGGCTATACGTGCACAATGATTGAAAGCATTTTGCAATCTCTCTATGTGATGCGTTCATGCATTCATGGTGGTGGAAGAATCAACGTCTGCATTTGGGGACCGGTAACTTGTTTTTTTTTGGTCATCACAACATGCAAGCGAAACAAGGATGCATGGAGGGAACACGCAGATTCCTTTGGGCAACCGTGTCCGGACGACGGGCGCACCGCACAAGATGGGGCAGAACCGCCAAGCAATGGCAGGGCAGATCAGGTGATGCCTAAGCTCGGCTATCTCACCTGCAGCTTCGTCCTCATCGTAGTAGCATAGTCTTCCTTGCTCTGCTCTGATGGAAGCGGGTGCGCAATGACGCTTGGATTCGTTCTGATGTAGTAGCAGGAGGCTGAAGATGTGTTTCCTCCTCCTGATCAAAATAGCCGAGACGGCAGGCAGATCCCATTTCGCTTGCTTTGCTTCATGAGGTCGCTGCAGATTCCGTCGCCTGCATACGAGTCTAAGCGTCCACACCACGTCGGTAGCAACAGACTCTATCAGCGGACGCGCGCGGATAAACAATTCAGAGAATCTATCAGCGGACGCGGTGTGCAACATGCATTCTCTGCAGATAAACTGTTCTTTTTTTTTCCCCTCAAATTTACTAGTTGATATCTTCTTTTCTTTTTTTATTTTTACTACAGAACACTAGTATTCATTCGAAGACACTGACAATTACTTAAAACATATTTAAGATTTTAAAACAATATTTTTTCTACAATACTGGTGGCAGAAAATTCAAATGACTTTTCTCTTCCCACTGCTTGTAACTTGAGAGTAGCAGTCTACTGCAACAAAAATCACTTTTCTCTTCCCACTGCTTGTAACTTGAGAGTAGCATTCTACTGCAACAAAGACCATAAAAGAAGAATGTCGAGCAAATTTTTTTTTTCGCAGTCCAAAACTAGGGATGGCAATGGGTACCCGAAACCCAATGGGTAAAACCCCTATTAGAGGATGGGTATGGGACATAAATTATACCCGTGAGTACATAATTAATGGGTTAAATCTTGCATCCGATGGGTACATGGGTTTGGCTATGAGAAACAGAAACGCATACCTGTGTACTCACAAACCCAATATTTATGTATAATTTATGATTTATAATATGAATTTATTATTTTTTGGTAACTCTACCTCTATTAACTTTATCAAAATATACTAGACTAACATACAATCTTATTTTGTGCATGTGCTAAGTAAAAAATTCTCATCAAAATTAATTAAATTTATCAAAGTATTAAGAATTTTTTTCAAGTATCACGGGTATGAAAAACCCGTGGATACCTGATTACTCGACGGATATGAGTATGAGTATAAATTTGATTTACTTATAGAGAATATGAGTATCAGATACTAAAACTCGATGGGTTTTTACCTATTGACGTCCCTACCCAAAACGCTATCAGTGCAGCGAATGCACGGTAAACTCTGAGAACCGGTGTTGTGGCACTGTGATCTCACATGCGTCAGAGGTGAATATTCTTCTGAGCCACCG
Source organism: Eleusine indica (assembly GCA_030378355.1). NCBI lineage: Eukaryota > Viridiplantae > Streptophyta > Magnoliopsida > Poales > Poaceae > Eleusine > Eleusine indica. The sequence continues at coordinate 48,787,493 of CM059500.1, forward strand.
TATAGCTAGGCAGGGATAGCAGAGCAGGCGTGACATATGATGGAGCAGAGTTGCTAGTACAATCTTGGGGAGACATGCATGGCATGGCATGGCACAGTGAGAGGAGCAGTCGAGCCACGTTCCGATGCCGCGGCCGCTGGCCTAGGAATGGAGAATGCCGGGGGCCGTCTGGACCGGCCGCGTGTGCATAGGCCAGGACCATCAATTCCGTCTCCGGCCGATGATCTCTTTCATGAAATGCAATGCAAGAAACGTCTTTTTTTTTATTTAAAGGAATGCAAGAAGGCAGCATCCTGTAAAGCAACCCAAGCGGCGCCCCCTCCCCGGCCAAAGGTCAATGCAAGCCGACGTGTGGGACACCTGTGTTCCCCCTCTTCCTTGTACCAGCACATGTGATTTGGACGCTCTCTCTCTCTTCTTCTTCTTCTTCGACCTGCAGGCTGCACTGCACTGTGGAAAGGGAGCATTCTACGCTAAGCAAGGAATGATGTCAGAAAGAGACAGTCGTGCCACTCCATCGGTATAGAAAAGGCTTATCCAGACCTTCTCTCTCTCTCGTCGTACGTGGTAGGCAACTTATTGCTAAGCATGCGCAGCAACGCCCGCCCGGGTATCTATCTATCTATCTATATAGAACATCTCTCTCTGTGTGCCCTTAGATAGGATGTCCAACTTGTGGACGCAACACACTGTTTGATCGGTCACCAACCTAATCTTTCATGCCCATCAATTGCGGTCAACACTGTTACAGTACTCCTACTATACGTACTTAGTACCAAAAGAAATACTACTATACTTACTACGTTTCGAGAGGCTGTACGTACTGATCTGCATATCACTGCCGCCGCAAGCTATATACAGCCCGAGATCTCAGACCTGTGCTTCAAACGTGTATGTAGGACCAGAATCAGAAATGGAGTTGCCACAGATACCAATAATGCACCATGCTAAGGACATATAGGCAGATAGTATGTCAAGGTGGCTATAAGATAAGGGACATCATCGACACAGATGCTTAATTTGGTAGTGTCGCACGCACTACTTGATGCTAGTGAATTTCGAGTTAAAAAATTAACCTTCACAGTGCGTGGCTTTTTCTTAATAATAAGAAAACAACAATTAGTAAATTTCTGAGTCAAGTAAAAGATTTGTTTTTTTTAAATTTCAATATAAATAATAATCGAGTCCATAAATCAGAAACCAAATTTAGCAAAACGTTCTCCCAAATTAAATAACAAGCTACTACTTCCGGATTCAATTTGTTGACGTTACGAGAGTTGACCTTACCTCTCCATGCGTCAACAAAGAAAGACGGGCGGATTCAATAGTGCACATCCTATGTAATAGAAGTACCATTAATTCCTTTTTTGTGAATATTTATAAGGGGTTGCTAATTTTTAGATGACTAAACGTTCCTGGGAATTTGAGTCACCGTTTTTGAGGCATTAATTCTTTATATAATGGTTTCTAATTATTATATAAAAAATTTCTATAAAAAATTAAAACACAAAGAAACAGAGCATAATCGCTTGAAAATTTTTAGGCGACTGAAAGCTAGGAAATCCGATATTTATATGGTGATAACCTTCGGGAGAGTGACACTTTTCCTCCTGATGATGTAGCAACGTCCAAAAGCTGCCAATTAGTCCTCTGAAAACATACAGTGTGCACAAGCCAAGTAATATAACCCTCGTCTTCTTTCAGGGAACCAAAAGAAAAAATATGAGGAAAAGAAAGCCAAGCATGTTGCACCTTATTAGAATAGATAGAAGGACTAGAAAATTCCTGCCACTAAAGGACATCCCTAAGCTAAACCCTCTTCTCCTATAAGTAGGACCTCCCACTTCACATTATTAGTGTGGAAGAAGCAGCACGCAACACTGTCGCCTCTCTTGAGCTTGTTGTTGAATTTATAGCCTACTACTAGCGGGCACAGACCAAATTAAACCACGCAGCTCGATCAGATAATCCATGGAAGCAGGCGGCATGAGCCCGGATCGTCACGCTGCTGCGGCGGAGCCTGTTCGTTCTCGTTGGACGCCGAAGCCGGAGCAGATCCTGATCCTGGAGTCCATCTTCAACAGCGGGATGGTGAACCCGCCCAAGGACGAGACCGTCCGCATCCGCAAGCTCCTCGAGCGATTCGGCGCCGTCGGCGACGCCAACGTCTTCTACTGGTTCCAGAACCGCCGGTCCCGATCCCGCCGCCGCCAGCGCCAGCTCCAGGCCCAGGCGCAGGCGGCGGCCGCCTCGTCTTCCTCCTCGGGATCGCCTCCGGCAAGTGGAGGTGGCGGCGGCATGGCGCCTGGTCATGCTGCCGGATCCGCGGCCTCGTCGATGGGGATGTACGCGCACGGCGGCGCGGCGTACGGCTCGTCGGCGTCGGCGTCGGCGTCGTGGCCGCCCTCGCCGCCCTACGCAGGGATGATTGGGGATCAGATGGACTGTGGAGGAGGCGACGATCTGTTCGCCATCTCGCGGCAGATGGGTTACGTCGACGGCGGTGGGTCCGGCTCGTCGGCGTCCTCGCCGGCGGCCGGGCAGCAGCAGCTCTACTACTCGTGCCAACCAGGTAATATAATTAAGCACCGTGTGCCATGCCCATGCATGCATCTCACCTGCGTGTGGCTTCGATGGATATACTCAATAAACTAGAACAAGTAGCAAAATTAACCCATCGAGATCGATTTAATTTGGTGTGATCTCCTCCTTCAGTTTTCTGGGTTAATTAACCCTTATTTGAACTATAATTTACTGCAATTTCTATGATACACTGCATGCAAGACACAACATCATATTGCTTGCTTGTCTAGTATGCAGAGATCGATCATGTCTCCTTAAATTTATTTACTCGTTTACTTTGGTGCTATTCGGAACGAACAATGGTAGTAGACGAATAACAAGACAGAGAAGCAGGAGAAAAGGAGAGAGACAAAAGTTCCTGTACTCGTCATTCTTTGCCGGGAAGCTCCTGATTCAGACAAGACTGATAGTGTTATATATATGTGTTGTTATGCAGTATACAGACAGATACCGGTGGTTTAAGTGTTTAACGCATGCGTGCATCCAATATGCCACTACTACTACTACAGGATCTTTCGAAAAAAAACTACTACTACTACACATGCCAACAAATAACATGTTTATCTCATGCATGCAGCAACTATAACAAATTAAGTCTAGGAAATTAACACTAGTGATCACCAATTCATATTTCCTGAGGAATGTTAAAACAACCAGTAAAATTATTAACACTTGTCTGACGCATGCAGCGAGCATCACGGTATTCATCAATGGCGTCGCGACGGAGGTGCCACGAGGCCCGATCGACCTGCGGTCCATGTTCGGGCAGGACGTGATGCTCGTCCACTCCACCGGCGGCATCCTCCCTGTCAACGAGTACGGTATCCTCATGCAGAGCCTGCAGATGGGGGAGAGCTACTTCTTGGTCAGTAGTTAATCAGTTTTATTGCTCTCCATTTAATTTCAGCAAATATATCTTCAGGCTGCTCAAACGAAATGCACTTCTCAGATGCATGCATTTCATCAAATTTATTTTATTACAACATGCATGCACGGATGAACTAATTTGTTGTTATCTGTGTCCTGATCGACAGGTCACGAGGGGATAGATCATTGAATAACGGTGTTATACGTTGGATGATATTTGGAGATGCGCGCATGTAACTCTCAGCAAGCAGGAGCTTTGCAAGCTATCTAGCTGATCGAGTGTCTCTGACATCGAAACGTGCATGTGTGATTGATCAGGAGCGATTCAAGCATCCATGCATGATACGAGCAGTATATATAAATAGCAGCAACACATATCATATATATCCCATCTTCTCTTTATTATGTATAAACAATCATGTAAGTCTTGTCATTGGAAACATGCGTTGATGCATGTGTCGATCTCTGTGGCCATGTCAGGGGCTGGCTATTCTTTGATAGATTTCACTGTGATTACTCCATCTATATGCTTGGTGGACTGTGTAATACATATAGTGCTTTGTTCTTAATCGAATGGCGATAATGCTTCGTCATATGTCAATCGTAAAGCAAATGCTTGCACGAGGACTGTGTTTTGTATGTCTCCCTTTCCTCTCAATGTCGATCCACGTTGTTGGTCATCGTCAGGCTTTAAATAAAATCGGTTATGAAACGAACAAGAACAAAAATGCTAGCCGACGGTCAGCATATATCTGCATGGCTTGGATTATATATTTTCGGCCGTCCTCATCACAGTAGGGCAGGGCAGGGAGGACGTGTGGAAAGCACTGGATCGCAAGTGGCGAGCTCACCGCCCTCGCCGACCAAAAGGAGGCCACCGCGTGTCTCGCCTCCCTTTTTCTTCTCCAGGCATCCATCCATCCATCCATCCATCCATCTCGGTCGTGTTTCGACGCGCGCGTGGGGTTTGGAACCTCCTTTGGATCTGCCCACCGATTAACCAACCAATTGGGATCACTGGATATACGTTTGAACTGTGGACTAGCAACAGTCAAACTAAAATATTACTACCTAGTAGTCCATTTGTTTTCCCTTTTTGGTGAAGAATGCCGAATGATCTCACATGTCCTGGTTCTGCTTTCTACCTAACACAGGACCACATCAAAACTTCTTGCTTACAGTGCGAATGAACTTCTGGGAATTACTCAACCTAATACTGCAGGGAGACCTTTTGGATTAAAGACAAACAGAGCCTTTGACGGAAGAGCATGAAGTATCACGCTGCAGCTGGAGAGGCATTTTTCTATCTGCTGGAAGAGGTGCTCAAGGCCCAAGGATTCATTTCAGTTGCACTTTGAACACACATAGGCAGCTGGTGGAGTATGATCAAGAACGCATGCATGGATCACGCAATTCGCTGCACCGAGTCACTTGTCACATCCACAAAGAACATACTGAACCACAAAGGGGCTTTACGACTTCAGACTTCAGTGCTGAGATGTTGATATAAAGAAAGCATGATGGAATAAAAGATTGGGGCATCCCAACTAATCGCAATGCATGTCTTAAAAAGCAACGAAGCATTAGAAGTTCGGACCAAAGCAGCATCTCAACCTTTCTCTGTACCGCTGTCAATATACACTGGTATCGCTCAGCATGCGCCACAATCCCAGAGCCAGTAGCAGGCACAGGAAAAAATAACAATAATAGAGCAGTAAGCATCAAGTACAAAATTGCTGAAGTTTTCTTCAGAGAGGATCCTGTTGTCAGGGAAGATTTGATTCTCAAGTCTGTCAAGTAAATAGTTCCATGCCACGGCCATTAGTCGCTGCGCTGAAGAATCAGAATAATATAATGATTCAGAAAGCTATTAACAATTATTCTTATACAACCAAACACAAGCTTGGAACTTGCTTATGAACCCAATAAATTGGTGCGCGCTCTACAAGCAAAATACAGAAAATGTGAGGATACTCTTCCAGTAGTACAGGTGGGCTGCGTCGAACATTAGTTGCAGCTACGTTGCCAATCATTGTTCAGACTATAGAAATTTCTTAATACAATGCCTTTCAATAAAATTATACAGGTTCAATATCATGTCTTCTCCTGAAAAGATTGTGAACGCGACATTGCCGCTGGATTTGCTTGCAAGACTCGGGTAGCACCAGATATTTGCTCTCTGCTTTCAGGTTTGGACTGAAATGGTCTGAACATGCCCCGTTCACCAGGTTCAATACCAAGGGTTGTCCAGATTGAACTCTTGGCAGCTTCATCGGGATCATCAATCCGAAGTGTTTTCGGAATCCATAGGCATCTTTCTGACTTCTCATCACCTTGAGGTTTCGAATCCCTGGAGTGTTTTCCCAAGATAGGAGAGCCATTATCTGAGCATGTGCTACTGCTTGTGGGAGATGACGCTGATAAGCCAGAGTTAGGCCCAAGCCATGGCGGACTCCATGCTCCATTAGGCCAAGGAGTGATGAATGGCCAAACAGAAGGTGGCATTACCGGAAACGGAATTGGCGGACCACAGAAGCCTGGTGGCATTACTGGCACCATTGGTGGCACATTCCATTGAACGTTACTTGTATTTCCATGTTCTGAAGAATTTGCTGCTTCAGCTGGGGCTGGGCACACTGGTGCTGTCATGGCAGGAATGCCATTCCATGCTGGACTCCATGGGTACATAAAAGGAGGACCAGGGAAGCATGGTATGGGATGCATGGAAGTGATTCCGTTACATTGTCCAATGATTCCATTTTGATGTCCACCAGCTGCTCCTTTAAGTGGTTCACTCGGAGGACTATCTGATGTTGAAGGTGCGCAGGTTTGGGTTTCTCCGTTTCTGGGTTGCGCTGTTGAGTCCGGGTTAGCATTATTAGTCTGCTCTCCAATCTTAAGCACAGATGTCATAGAGTTGCACAGAGGGGAATCAGGCCCGAATTTGACAGCAGCTTGGCTTCCCTTGATTGATAATGAATAAAGCGAAGCGTCTCCAACAGGATGGGCTAAACTGCTGCCTGGAATCAATATGCTGCGGCAATTCGAACTAGAGCTCTTACTCTTGCGCCTACCTGCACCAACAGGGATATTCCTCATGCTTCCACCTGCTGTCCAGTATCTCTGACAACTCTTGCAAAAATGTCTTGGTTGCTTAATGTTGTAGTTGTTGTAATAACAAAACTTTGTATCCATGCTGTTACAACGAGGACATGGCAGGATCTTGTCTGGCTTCTTCAGAACCTTCTCCCTGCTCAATTCATCGCCTTCAGTCTTAGCAGACTCTGACTTGGACTCTGATCCAGTCATTTCATCGTTGCTGGGGGTCAGAGTATCACACTTACTGGAACTATTAAGGCTAGAACTATTTGTCTGACCAAGTTCTGTTTCCTGATCTGTGCATGGTTTTTCCTCTGTGGTCATCATGTCTGCTGTACCTTTGGATGAATCCTGAAAATTACATAAATACTAGGTAAAACAAAGTGTGTTGTAACAGCATCATATATGTTCTTTCAGGAACAAAGAACCCCTCAAATAGTAGAGTAGTATTAGTATAGTGTTTTATCATACAGCAAATCATATCAATACTCTTTCACTACAATTAGTGAGTATGGTAAACACCTACCTCGCACATGCTCACATTCTAGGCAGCTAGGATAGCACAAACCTTGTAAATGTTTCAGATATAAAGGTTCTCAAATAAAAAATAGAAAGTAGATGAACTTTCATAGTTGCAATCATATTTGTATGAATTACAAGTATATTATTTTCATTACAGCTAACCGATCTTTGTTATGTCTGGCTACTAACTGAACTTTTCCCAGCTACAACAATGGCTGGCACTTTAACCATGTTACAGCACAGTGTTCTCACTTCACAAGTGCATCACCTGACAAGGCACTAAGATTGCCATTGTGAACCCCAGCAACTCCATTGTGGTTGGAAGTTTCAGTCTCAGTTTTGCTTCATAAGGAAATATGTGCTCGAGTCAATGAATAAAGATCAGACAAATGATACTACTATGATTTTGCTGTGGACTTCTACGATTTCACAAAAGTGAAGTTCTACGGCATCAAAATCTTTGACTTAGAAATACAATAGATAGCCTATGGAGCAGTAGGGAGGGAATCAAGTAGCATCAAAGTAGGAAATTTCAAGGATGAAAAACCTATTTAGACAAGAGTTCCTGCCGAAACCGTAGCAGGAAAACTTCAGCAAACAAGCTTCTATCCAAAGAAAGATTGTGATGAAGGAGAATAGCAAAAGAATAAACTTGACCAGAGATTTCTATTTAGAAATAAGAGAGCCGAGTCCTACAAAATTGAAGCTAGCTTTGCAGTATTCAGAAACTGCTATGATAACAACTAATTTTCACTCTGTGTACTACTATCTGAACGGCATCATACTACTATCAGTATCCACAAAAACAACCCAAAATGGAGATTTGCAATTGCCCCATCTAGCTAAATCCAAAAGCCTGACAAAGAGCCAGCAACAATTATCCACTCCTATGATCACCTACAGGGAATAGCCAGGTCTTGTCCTTCTTTAGTAATCGGGTTATTCATAGAGATTATTTAGTACCATAAGGTTTTAAACTTTTGGTTGCTCCTTTGGTGTTCTAATCGCATTTACTTCTTCACATGGCATTCTCTGTCTTTTAAACTTAGATGAGACCCGCTCCCCTTCCCTGTTGCGTTCCTCGCCGGCGTCACCGCCGATGTGCGCGGCCACAGGTACGCAAGAGCTCAGCACCGCCGGGGAGATCGCGACGCTGTCGCACGCCCACAACACCTGCCTTGGTCCTCGCCTCGGTGATTCTTAGGTCCCTGTCATCCTTGTGTGCTAGAAAGAATCCATTTAGCAGACTGCCTCACTCGCGTTGCTCGATTCGGGCGCTGAGACGACAGGCTCCCGGGCCCGGTGGAGAGCTAGAACGCCGCTTCAGCCAACCTCAACTCATCATGGACGGAGACAGAGCGAACGAAGCGGCCTCATCTCCATGTTTGATTCTTTAGTTGAAAATCGTCGCGCAGGTCGAGAGACAAATTACAGAACAGTTGCAAGTATGGGAGAATAAAACCGCACAAATATGCTCGGATTTTGAAGAAGAAAAAAACGCGGTTCTCATCCAATCAAATAAAGCAGAAAAGGAGACTACGGAACAGTTCATGGACTAAAAGGGGGGAAAAACCGAGTAGGTTTTGACAAGAAATCAATAGAAGAGAGTACGAATTCAACGAACTAACCTTTTCCGGCGGCTGCGGAGGCGGACGTGGCGGCTCCACGTGGTATTCCGGCGGGTGAAGGGACGCGGCTCCGGCGAGCTCCATACCATACGGGCAAGATCCGACAAGTGGAGTTGGCGCAGCCAGAAAGGGGAAAAAGATTTGCGTCACGCGTTCGTGCAGCCACACCCTTGAACTATTCCTGGATTTGCATAGTGGTCCTGTTTACTTAACGGGTCGGGTGCAAGGCCTACACATGATTTTTTTGATTATTATTATTCATTCAGGTTTGTATTGTTCGTCTCTACTCATATGTCTTAGAAGATAACTTAACTAAACTATATTTCTCCTTTGGGATTAATTTAACTATTCTAATCTATACCATAAAGATCAATATGCATCTCGTAGCACAATTAGAGTTTGTGGATGCACCGTTCTATGAGGAAACATCATGTAACAACGTCTTATAAGGGAACGTCATGCAGCAACACAACTATGAGTGAATTAAAAATCCTTACCTCAATGGTTCAGAGATAAAATTTTAAAGATGCAGTAATGTAATGGACGGTAGCAACATGAAATTTGCATTTGAACTTTCCGTATTTGTTTATGGTTTTATTTTTAATTCTGTGTGGTATCGTTGCCATGACATAAGGAGACTCCGTATGAAATGGCAGTGTCTTGGGTTAACAGGGAAACCTCCTCCAATGGTGATGTGGTGCTGGCGCAGGCTGTAAAGGATTTTGTAGTTATGAACTAGTGAAGGGGGTGGTTTAGCAAAAGAGACGCCAGTGGTTTAACTTTACCGGGTGAACCCGGTGCGCGGAGACCGGCCGCGCCGGTCGGGTCCTAGTCAGCGCGCGGGGATTAATCCTGGGCCACGAGTTCCACCCGGTGCGGGGCCCACGTGCGCCCAAATCAGCCGGTAGTTGCCGCCCGCTTCCTGTCCTGTGCGTGCGGTGTACGAACACCAGGCGCACCCAAGTTTCTCCGTCCGCTAAAGCCGTTGTTTCCCGGGAAAAGCATGCGTCGCTGTCATGTGGGTCCAACGGTGTCTCTGGGCCCGAATGTCAGTGATGCAGACGTGGCTCGGTGCACAGAAGGTGTGGGCCTGTTTGAGAGAGAGAAAAAGTAATGGAGGCCGGCGAAAGGAGCTTTCCGCTTTTATTTAAGTGCTTTTGTTCGTGGAGCCACACATGGGCCACTCCTGTCCACCGGGCAAGCCTCTTTGGAATATCATTTTTCTTTTTATTTTTCTTGTGATGACCTGACCTTATCTCATACTAAGAAAAACATTCCCTCCAAAAAAAAAAACTAAGAAAAACAAAGCAAAACAAAGACCTGAAAATTACCACGATCTCACCAGCATGTAGCAGACTCACTGTTCTTCTCGTGCGAAAATTGTCAATCTGTTCTTGGTTTTGGAGTAGCATGTTGATAATCCTGCTTGTATTGTACTAACAGATTTTCCTTCTGTCACGGTCATGATATAAGCTAAAAGCATACGTGTTCGAAAATGCTGAGACAAAATTGGTTCGGTTGGGCAGACAAATCCAGGACATTTTTATTTGGGGATTGCTTCATCCAAATAAAAAGGTACACGTACCCATGAATGAATGAATGAGCTGCAAGGGCTCCAATCTGGCTGAAAAGGCAACTTGTTGTCCCAGTCAGCTTGACAGCTTGACTCCCCCCTGCACCAGTTTTGCAACATGTAGCCGACACGGCCACGTTTGTCTCAGTTTTCAAAGACGGGCTTTTGTTAGCTCGCTCGCCGGATCCATGCAAAATCATTTCTGAACTTTTTGGCACAATTCGTTGCGTTCTTCACGCGCCGCCTACATATCTATCCACACATCCATCCTGGCTTCCCTGCAGCCACACAATAAAGATCTTTTGCTGGACTGCCATTTGTTGTTGGGCGACATGTACTATAATAATTAATAAGGATCATGCAAATTGGATCTCGCAAGTTGCAAGGGTACTCACATGGACCGTAATGGCGGTCCATCTTTACACTTTTGTTACACACACAAAAAAAAACTGAGGCAAACTTGTACTCGGTGCCCATTTCAGGTCAACTGAGATCCAATGCATCCATAACACAATTCAGATAGACAGTATATCATGTCCCGGAGGATTCAACTGCCGCACAATTATGTCGTTGTCCCATGAGAAAATTTTGAAATTTTTAAGATTTAGCTCATGTTTGGCCATCACTATTGCCTTGAATGTGGACTCTTTCTCCAAATCTTACTTTTCTGTAGAGCAGGAGCAGTAAATATGTAGTAGTATGAAATTGACAACGAAACAATGCCCCAATTAATAATTAATAAATGAAAGAAAAGGGTGGGAAAGAGACTAGTGGAGGGAATATGGCCATGGACAAAAAACAATTGAAGTCCACCACAAGCAACAACAAGCCATCCAGCTGCAAGCAAGCAACAGTGCCAGCATTGGCTTGATATTTTTATCAGGCCGAGGAGGAAGAGGCCGCCACTCCGGCATTCGATCATCAATCTTTTCCTTCTGGGAAAAAGTAGCTCCGTGTCTGACGAGCAGCACGCAGTAGCTTTTCAGCAGGACGGAATTGGAAAATGCAAGTGGCGGCGAAAAGGTGTTCGTGTGCATCGCATCGCAGGAGCTGCTTGTCCGTTCCCGGAAAAGATCTAGAGCATTCCAAACAAAAGGTACTCCCTCTTTCCGTTTCAAAATATTTGACACTCTAGTCAACTTTATTTGTTTTAAAATAATTATTATTTTTACTTCTCAATATAACTTTCTCTCTTTTCAATACATTTCTATCTCTATCTCTCTCCTCCTCGTTTACTGTGTACCTATCTTTTACATTTCTTCTTAATTCTCGTACCTAAAGCCAAAACATCAATTATTTTGAGATGGAGGGAGTAAAAAAGGTGTACTTGACATTTCCATTTCTGTAACGAAGGAGGCCATGGTTCATGCCGCAACTCTCAAGGCGTTTAATTTATTTACTGAATATAAATAAACTAATAGACCGTTGTTGCGGATGTGCAATCTGTAAGTGGTTGTGTGCTTATCTGAAGTCTGAAGATGCCTGGCACTGTTCAGGAGGTCCAGAGATCGAACGAGAAGACATGAAACGAAACCGCATGAACAACAGTTGTCCTGTAAACAGACCAGTTCAAGCAGTTGAGAACTGAATACAGAAGACATGCCAGTCTCAGTGTGACAGTCCGACAGACAGCGGAATTTTCACTGTTAGCTGAATACAGAAGACGGCGTATTCTGCAATTGCTAGTTACCGCATCTTTGATCTTTCAGTTACCTTCAAATCATCCGCAGGTGTTGGAACCAAAGAATTGTACCAAACGTACAAGGCCCAGCTAAGCTCTGCACAAGGACGGCAGTACCTGCTGGTCGGAGCTTCACGGCTTCCCTGCGACACTAATCAAAACCTAAACATTTTGCAAACAAGACAAGGCAAAAGCACGTATCGGCGGGTATAGAGATTCGTAGTGCCAAGCTACCGGCATAAAACACATGTTGATGTATTCTATGTATCATACACAACTAGTACTAAATAACAGTCCTACAGTTCACAGAGGCGTCCGAGTAGAACATCTGCGGGTTCTGAAATGCCATCACCGAGAAATTCTTATTTTCTGCAGCAATTCCGTGATCTATGACAAAGGTAGGGCGTGGGTGGTTGTTGTACCCTGACCTTACTGCAAAGGGAATTTACAGAGTACTTCATCCTCTTCGCTATGACGGACAAGACTACACAAGAATCTGCATTCCTATACCTGATGACCTGATCAGTTCCAGCTGGACCCGTTCAGGTCAATCTTGTCGCAGTTGTTGTTGATGCCCAGGTCCAGCTCCGTTGTCCGTCGGATGATCTTTGCGCTGCCAACAACAAACCCGTCCCTTGTGATCTCACATTGGTCCTCATCTGGAGACGAAGCTCCTCTGCTGGGCTCTTCAAGGAACATGTACTCCTCGCAGCTCGTGCTTGCTCTCCTGCCTTCGCCACTGAACTGCGAACACAGGCCGATGGACAGCATGTCGTGCTCCTCCCTCTGCAACTGCAACTCGCACGCCGTCAGGCAGCTGTCCACCGATCCGCCGTGCTGCCGTTTCGTCGTCGAGGCTCTCGTTGACAGCTCCGGCGTTGGATGATGCTGCTGCTGCGCCTTGAAGGAAGCATCGTCGTCTTCTACTTGTAGGCCGTCGACATCGGCGCTCTGCTTGGAGACAACAAGCGCCTCCTGCGCCTTCTCCAGCACCGACTGCAGGTACTTGCCCTGCGCTTCGATCCGAAGCTGCAGATGTCTCTGGACCTGCTCCATCATGCAATCAATGCTTCCAGTTAGTATTTTGCAGCAAAAACATATAGACAGGTTCGCCAAAACACAAACCGAAAACGCCGGAAATATTACTGCACATCAACAAAGAGCAAGCCTAATAATTTTGCTGAAATGGGTAGTAAACAAACTCGCAGACCAGCCGCACTTGGATTGGATCGCGTCGCGATCCAACTTCTGGCCCATGAGTAACCGGAGTGGGAAAGACTGTGGGCTGGATGTGGCAGGTTGGCCGGCCTGCTTTGCGGAGTATCCAGCTGAGGTACGCACGGGCCGAAGTGGGCTTCAATTTATTTGGCGGGCGAGGCCTAGTTGGATCGCGATTAATAGTCGCGATCCAACTTATGGGCCCTGAATATTTAGTAAGCCGGAGGTGGCATCTTGGGCCGGCGCGCGCGTCTGGACACGTCCAGCTAAGTTACGAACTGGGCCTCAAATCACTTAAATCTAGCTGGCTCGTGAATTCTGGATCAATAGTCGCGACTCGCGAACTCGCGATCTAGAATCTGAAAGTCGATCCAAGTGGACCCCACGGCTACGATTCGAACGGAGTAATGGTTGATGGCTCCGTCCGCCGTCGACACCTCTCGCCGCTGGCTGGGGTCTCCCGCGCTCACCCGCTGTGAAGGTGTGACCATTGCGATACGAACAGGTGTCTTCGCACAGGGATACATGGTGTTTTCATTGGCTAGTGAGACAAGAAATAGATACTTTTGGAAGAACGATTTGAAGATTGCGGTTGAGCAGTTGTGATGTGGTTTAGAGAAGGCCCTTAAATATTTAGCCAAAGGGGAAAGAAAATATCTCATCAGTGTGTTCTTCATTTTCCTCCTGCAGTTTGAGTTTGAAGCTGCTGGTGTCATGGATCGGAACGCAAAATTACAGAGTTTGGTCTTTCGAAAAAAACAAATTACAGAGTTTGATCAACATGGTAAATTGGGTGGTTGCCGGTGCTCTTTTAGGTTCTACAGTAGTATTTCTGCATTGCATGTCTAAAGTGACAGGCATCGGTATGCAGTAGATTCAGATGACAGTTTCTTGCGTACCTCTAGTTGCTCATGCAGCCGTCTCTGAACTTCGATTTGCATTTGGAGGGCTTCACTTATGTGCATTGGCCTGATGAAATTCCCAAACCATGTTACCATTCGAAAAATATGATGATGGATGCTACTACTGAACAAACTCTACTTGCTTGCTATTACCTGTTTAGCTGGGGCTCTAAGGCAAAGTGGCTGGCTGGCGACCCATTTTCTTCACATAGTTTCTCTGTTGCCGTCCTGAAACCTGGTACTGAAACAGGAAAGCAAGCTTATTATCTCCCTCATTGTGCCTTTGCTACTCTAGTTACTTCAGATTTGAGAACCGTGTAATTACCGTTCTTTGCATGGACAGCATTAGCTTGAGCTTGGAGATTCTTGCCAAGTCTGTATTTCTATGAACAGAGCAACAGGCTTAGTTTCAAACCCAGGACATGCATCGACATAAATAGTTGAAGAAATCTGATCTTGCTTTACCTGAAGATGACTCTTAAGATGGTACAGGGTTAGTCCAGGGATCCCCATAAGCCTCATGATTGTTTTCGGTGTAGCTTCTGCAAAAGGTTTTTGCATGTTGCCGTCAGAGGGTTTTCTACTGTCATTGTGTCTGTGATATAGTATATGAGAGATTATTTTTATTATCTTACACTCACTTTCAGGCCCGCCTAGCTGATTTACTGCCTCCACGAAACGTTCATGGAGCTCGGGTGTCCATTTCAGTCGAGGTTTAGCGTCAGTGGAGAGGATGAGACCTGAATCTCCTCCGCCTTGCAGGAGAAACTGCTTCTCAGGAGGTAAGGTTGGTCTTGAAGGCAGGTGCTGCTTGTGACTTTGGAGTTGTTGCTGATGATACATCTGTCACCAAGGATTTCATGTTAGTATACATCAGTCACGGGTGAAGAGAAGGCAAGGCATATATCTTCCTTCGTTCAAAAGAAACCAAACAGTAGATACACATCTCACCTTCTCAGTTCCTGTTACGTACTGAAATGTCTGCTTGCAGGCTGCACGTTCCTGGCTGATGGGATCCTTTGCAGCTTTATCTGTATTCAGTGCCTCTATTTCTAGTAACCAGCCGAGAGTGAGTTGAGCTGCGGTCTTCTGGGAGTGAGACAACCTTTGGCTGCTCAAACTAAACTACCGACCTCTTGTCCTCTCCTCTTGTCGAGGTCTTAACGCAGAGTCTCTTCTTATAAGGCAGTTGAGAATGTGGAATCATCTGAACAAACACTCAAGCCTGACTAGCCAATCTTTGCAGCAACTGAAAAGAGATATTATCCTTATTCCTTGGGGAACCCGTGGACCCGGTCCTTACCAGTCTTTTTCTTTTGTCAATGGCAGCAGCTCGATCTCTTCTCTTCTCTTCTCTTCTTATTATACACTTGTACTAACTTTTGGTTGAAATTACTTGCCACATGAGAAGGGCGAAAGCGAGGCACAATCTTTTCTCTCTCTCTTTGTTTTTTTCTTTTTTAAAAACTAGAGGAATAGAGCACCTTATTCTCCTGAGGACTTTCGGGCTGTGGTCTGCAGTCTGTTGTCTCAGAACTTGCCAGCCTCTTCTCCCAGATTCCTAAATGATTGCAGTTGTTCAGAACCAATTCCAGTCTCCACTGTGTATCCAGCCTCTGTTTGCTGAAATCGAAGAGCAACATCTGTGGTCACCAATACTTGTTAGAAATTCTCATGGTCTGTGATTACATGAATTGTTTCAGCCTATAGTACACTAGCTGAATGTATATGTTCAAAAGCATCCTGCACACAAGAGCTTAGGAATATTGGTTAAGAAGGCAAAGCTTGAAGCTTCCTTCTTTTGACTGCAGGCATCCAGAAGAAGAGTTGCACCAAGCTTTCGCGTACAGATAAAGTGAAGGTGGCCATTTTTATAACTCTTCGATGCCTTCTTGGGACTGCACAAAGGCACCGAATGGAATAGCGGAATAAGCATAGAATTCGCCTTTGTCTCCTTTGGTAAGTTTGGCACCTGTTCATCCATCTGCTGGCTAGGTCAAAGGAAAGGCCGAGACAATCTATCTAATAGGCTGTATCCGTGACTCCGTGTGAACTTTGAAGCCGATGCTGCAACTTCACTGTTCTACATGTGGGATACAAAAGTGAGCTTAAAATGAAGCCGTAGTTCTCCGATTGTGTTGTGCTGTGTGTGGCCTCCTTTTGCTTTATGCTTGCGCTTGTTATCCCCATGACTTGTGTCCTTCATGCAGATCGATGAGATGCTTACATGAGTAACTGCCTGATCATACCTTTGCCTTCCAGAGATGGTCATCCTCCTTGGCCCACGGTGCTATCTAGTTATGATGCATACGTCGTGAGCACGCATGATTGCATCAGCATATCTAGTCGTTGTGAACACCCGGGTATGTGAAGAAGAAAAAGGTAAAGCTCGATTACAGCATCTCTATGCTTTGGACGACGTTTCTCGTTCTATTATTATATGTCTTATGTTTATGCTAAAGGATCTACCTCATGAACTCCTATTATATTTTAACACTTACAGTTAACATCGTCGCTTCAGGCTGTGTTTCAAGTTACGGAAGCGAAACGTGGAACAAGAATGATAAGTCACAGGAGAGATTACGTACTGATGAGTTCAGGTGCTGAAAAAGCTTGGCGAGGCTGCATGTGGAAAAGGCTGTATGGCCTGCTTTTTCTTTGTGTTATGCTCCTTGCAGCGACGTGGATCGATTGAACTCTGGTCTAAGTTGGTAAGGGAATCCTTGGCAGTAACCACCAGCTACCGGTACTAAGATAAGCAAATTAAGAGTCCTCGATGATATGGTATCTGTACCTGTACTTCACTGTTGAAAGCATTATTTGTGCATATGTTCCGTTCCAAATAGCTGCATTATTCCTTGAGCATTCATTGTGATTTGTGAGTTGTCAACAAAGATGAACATAAGAAGAAAATAAAACCATGTACAAATATATTCCTTTAGCATTGGTTCGCGAGCAGAAAGAAAAAATATCGTTGATGCAAAGCAGAACATATACGGAATAAGCTCACCCAGGCCGTAACTTTCGCTCCTTTTTTTTTTGTTCTGTGATAAATTTTTGGCCAAAGATGAGATGAATACATTCGGTTGTTACTTGTTAAGTGTTTGGTA
The DNA here is from genome assembly GCA_030378355.1 of Eleusine indica. Lineage (NCBI taxonomy): Eukaryota > Viridiplantae > Streptophyta > Magnoliopsida > Poales > Poaceae > Eleusine > Eleusine indica. The sequence goes on from CM059500.1 coordinate 48,804,676, forward strand.
TCAATTGCTTTTTTTTTTAGGGCATGTTTGGTATCAATTGCTTTTGTTTCTCTTCTCTGTAAGCTCTTGACAGTTTCATCCTGCGCAGGCAGGCATGCGACCTGTTCTTGTGAGAAGGAATAAGGAAAAGGGTGGTATTGAGAAAGCTGGAGGAATCGCCCACCTTTTTCTTTGCTGGGGGGAAGAAATAAAGATCAGAGGGGATGCGTAGCCTATATGCTTGCTTCATGGAACGAATGAGCCTGGGCAAGACAGCCTCGAGAGCAGGAGAGAAAACTGGCGGAATCCAAGAGCAACACTTGTCAGTGCAGGAACCATGACAACTGACGAACTGCCGTTACTCATTAGTGGAGTCTCGCACCGCAAGAGGCAGATCAGAAGCCGCCCTTTTTTTTTTTTTCTTTCTCCTTCGTGATGCTTATCTCCGGTTTTTTACTGTGTGACTTTACAGCTTCTGTCAGTTCACATTGAGTTAAAATAATTTGAAATTATAATTCTAAAGTCACATATTGAAAACTGGATGAAGAACTTTTATTCCTTTTATGCTTTAGAACATTTTAGAAGTTAAAACCAGTCATTTTTCTAGTCCCATACTTTCAATACCAACTCAACTCCGAACAACGCCATGAAGGCGGCTGAGTCTCATATTGGAAGAAACAATACTAACACAATGCCCTTTCTTTTCACCCATTTTGCTTTCAAAATTTAAGTCAGACTAAGGAACAAATTTCAAGGAAGTTCAAAACAAATATTTCCACAAGGGTTTCTGAGTTGTAAAATTCTGTCAACCTTTCTAAAATTCAAATAATCAATTTGAAATAAAGTGGTCACGAACTCCAATGGTCAGAAACGTGAGGTAGTTTCAGATTCAATCAGGTTCATCACAAAATTACTTTAGCATGGTCACACCACACCCCTGCACACAGGCACTAGACGACCTCCACGATTTCTCGGAACAAGCCAATTATTCTTCAATTGATGTGCCCTTCAGATAGGTCAAGCAACAGCGCTGGCACAGCACCATATGGTATCGAATGCAATCAAGGACGCCCAATTCATGTTTTACCCAAACTGCAACTATATCAGTTCACATTAATCTCCTAAAACCCGATTGCAATTATGTGCAGCAAAAAAGGAAAAACCGAACCAATGGCAATATTTGAATGGGTAAGAGAATTTCTTAACGAATCAGAACGTAACAATGACAATAAGGTTGGGATAAACCATCAAGCATCAGAATAATATACTTAGATTGTTCGCATATACTATATACAGCCACAAATCTTTTGAATCTTCCGCTGAAGACGGTCCTTGGAATCTGCCTGGAACCTACTTTCTCATCTGTGTCAACAAATCAGCCGGTGGTCTTCCAGGTCCACTCGCTCCAAATGCCGAGAAACCAGTGCCTTGATTACCACCAAACCCTCCAAATCCACCTTGCAATCAACAAAGCCGTGTTAGTTGACAAGAACTGATGATAAGTAGTATCCTAGCGATATGTCTGCTACATATAAACGTGTATATGCAAAACAATCAGTTATACATAGTCATGCAACACTTTGTTCAAACTTCCTGGGAAATGTACTTATTCACAACAGAGCAAAGCTCGTAGATCTCACCACTGCCAAAGCCAGCACCCTGTGCAGCACCGCCAAAACCACCGCCTGATGAAGCTGCAGCAGCAAAGCCACCGCCAGATGAAGCTGCGGCAGCAAAGCCACCGCCTGATGGAGCTACGGCAGCAAAACCACCACCAGATGAAGCTGCGGCAGCGAAACCACCAGTTTTTGAGGCAAGAGCAGCAAAGCCTCCACCTGTAGCAGCAGACACAAAACCACCACCTGAAGTAGGTGCAGCAGAAAAGCCCCCATCTGCTGCTGCACCAGCAAATCCAGTATTACTGGAAGAAGCGAAGCCCCCAGATGTAGAAGCACTAGCAAATCCACCAAATCCTCCTGTACCTACGCTTCCTAACTGGCGTGATTGTCCAAAAGACCCCAGCACGGAACCAAGTGCCTGTTGAGAACCAAACTGTGCAGGCTGCCCAAAACCTGATTGCTGGGCAGCACCAATTTGTGCAGGCTGCCCAAATCCTGACGGTTGCCCAGATCCAATTTGTGCTGACTGACCAAAACCGGACTGGATTTGTGCTGGCTGCCCAAATGCTCCTTGCTGACCAGCACCAATTTGTGCAGGCCTCCCAAATCCCGACTGCTGGCCAGATCCAATTTGAGCAGGCTGTCCAAATCCAGTAAGCCCACTTGAGAACGTACTAGAAAAGGCACTAGAGCTAGTTGACTGAGATGACTGAGCTGCCTGGGCTGAAGGAATGTTCAGCGATGCTGGCCGGAAAATTTGTCCCGGGCTGGTTGTCAAAGTAAATGGCGTGCCTGAACTTTTATTGTCAGATGTACCAAACGAGCTCCCAAAAGGATTGGGTTTTTGAGGACTTGAAGAAGATTGAGACCCAAGACCAAATCCACCAAGTGCTCCTAAGTTGAGATCAGTACTTGCTGACGGGGCCTCCTCATCCATATCATCTTCATCAGTTGAGAGATTGCTTGGTACTATGTCTTTCCCTGTGGAAGTGACAACTGATTCTGCTGCTGTTGGCACCATTTTAGGGGGCGGGACTGGAGTAGAAGGCAAGCTGGCACTAGATTTGCTTTCAGAGGCCGATATGCCTGAGGTCATACTTGCAGAAACTGTGGCATTGGTTACCTCCGATGTAACCACGTCAGGTTTGGACACATTTTTATTCAACACAGCTGATAGATCATTAACAGGTGTCGGGAGTGATGGTGGGGAGCTAGATACTGCAGTCCCAGGTACTGATGGAGAAACATTCAGAACTGATTTCTGTGGTGGAAGAATCGAAGGAACTGTTGGAGACAAAACATCTGATGTCTTTGCCTCTGATACTTGCACAGCTGATGAGGAAACGACACTCTGCTTCATGGAGGGTGAAGAGTACTGTGTCACAGGTGTCGGTGAGAACACAGGAGGTTGAGGTGCTACCTTTGGTATATCTTTCACAGTGTGCTGCACAGTATCACTAACCCCACTAAGTTGACCAGTATTTTCAGGTGAAACAGCCTTAGAATGTTGAGGAGTAAAAGATGATTTGCTAAGGTCTCTAAATATGTCACTCTTGTTCTGTGGAGAAACACTGGATCCAATTGTATGTCCCAACAATGTAGTTGCCTGATCATACTGCCTGCCCTTCATATTTAAGGTAGATGCATCCCCAGACTCACCAGCTAGAGTTCTCACAGACAGTGGGCTCTGGGAAGTTTTTGCAGTTGCCATGGAAGGAAATAGAGTTGGCTCTGTGTTGGCATTGCTTTTAGGAGCAATCGTCGTTTTGAAGGTTAAACTATTTGACTTAGGCACAGTATTTGTTGTTCCAAAGGATGCAACATTGGATGGACTGACGCTATCCCTTGCACCCCGGTAACTGAATGATGCTGGTGAAGATGGTGCCGGTTTTGAAGGTTGAACAACACTTCTCGCTTGCCCTGGTAACTCAAAATGTTTTTGTTCTGAGCCTTGAGATGGACCTGTTGATTCTTTTACCCATTTGAATAATGAGTTCTGTTGGGATCCTGATGGTTTTGTTTTTACACCTAAAATTGTCGACAGGAAAAAGGAAAGAAAATTGGTAACCAGATTATAGTGACATAATCATGATCTTAGCACTAAAACCCAAAAAGAATTCCAAGTGTAAGAACTTACCTTCACTCGGAGATTGTAGTCTGCTTACATATGATTCTACTATCGAGGAAGTAGGGCTAGACTTCTCCAGAGATATTGCAGCCATTTGAGAATCAAATATTTTCTTGTTTGACCTGAATGGCAGATCACTGCTGATTTTCAGGCGCTGTTGTTGTGCTATTCTTTTAACAGTTGTCTTCTGCGGTTCCAAACTAGCCAGGCTCTGAAATATCAATAAATTTTCTGCAGTTAAAAATAGTTGATAATAAACCAGATGGAGAACAAGAAATAAGATGAGCATACACCAAAGGGAAGAACCATCAGACTCGCAAGGAGGGTCTAATTGTAGTTAAAAAAAGGGACCCATAATTTGCTTTCAGGATGTGCATGTTACCAAAAATAAATAAAACAACTCCTTTTGGTCCAGGTTCAGTAATTTACCATATCCAGTGACTCTCTCCTCCTTCGTGCAGTCTCAGGCTCAGTACTCTTGAAAGGCCCTATGCCTTTTGCATGTTCAGTAACTGATGGAAACCTTTTAACTGACTTAGGAGTACCACCTAAAGATTTAGTTGCATCAGTTGTGTGGGACAGACCAATTGAATCGAACAACTCTTTGGTCACTGCCCCTCGCTTCGTAGAAGGAGAATCTATATTTAATGTAGATATCTGTTTTGAGAGGCATTCAGATAGTTGCTCAGCTGCTGCCAATTGCGAGTTCAGAGCATTGTACACACTTGATAATTGTGCCTGACTGAAAAAAGTAACAAACAGATCATGTAAGAGAATATCATATATAGATTATAAAGAGAAAAAGAAAATGTAGAGCTGAAGGAAACACAACATACGATTGCAAGAAATTAATAGAACAAACTTGGAAATAATTTTCTAAAACAACCTTTAATATTAAGAAGAAATAGTCATACAAAAAGAGAAAGCATAGTACAAAACAAATGAACAATGCTCCACTCTCTGCTGAGAATTTGGGGTATGCTACAAGCAGACAACTAAAAAGCCAAAGATTATACTTTTTCACCAATATAATCTAATGACAATATCCAAGCAAAAGAGTCGATGCATTTCTGCAAAAAGAATTCTGTGTAGTCACTCACATAGCGGGATCACAGCATAAAAAGTCTAGCAGAGCAAATGGGTATCTTTTGTCCATGTCGTTTGATATTCATTTGATGATATCAACTAAATGCATGTTAAATTTAGAGTGTGATGGTCTAATTGTTTAGTACCTAGACCTTGACTTGTTAGAATAAACAGGTCTGCGATTGGAAGCCACTCTTCCTGCTTCACCAAATTTGTTCATCTCCAGATTATTGAAGTGCCTCTCCAGCTCAACTAGCTGATTTGTTAAATTCTGCATAATAGAAGAACGTATTATTAGTACACTGATGTAACTAAAAGAATAAGAAGGGATGAATGTAGACAGTCATTAATACCTGGTTAGCTTTGAGAATATTTTGCCTCTTAACTTCGAATTCTGGACTCAATTTCTGGCGGTTCCATATATCCCAGTATTGAGTGTCTGAAGATTGAACAACAATTCCTTTCATGTAAGCTTGCCTAGCAGAAACTGGAGAAACAGAGAATAGGGTCATTGACATGTCTAAATATTTAAAAATAATTGAAGGTAAACATCTGGTGGAAAGATTCAAGATAATCAATCATTATCTTTTCACCAGGAGAAAACATATAGCTTTTTTTTCACTTGAAAACAAACCTGATCTATCAAGAATAATCATTTCTCTTTCCACAAAATTATGTCCAGCCCATGTTTTTCTTTTTGAATGATATACAGCAAGGGAAACCTTGCTGTGGTAAATATTTTATTAATATAGAAGAAAAAAACGAAAAAGAGCACTGTACAACACCCTCTTGACTAGGTTCACTACCCTCCTATAGAGGAAATAAAACAAAGAAGTAAAAAAATTATCTGTACAGTTGCCTGCATTCTGTGAGCTTGGAGATCAGCTTCCTTTAGAAATTGGCTTTTCCAACTGTTGAAAGATGGGTGACCTTTATTGAAAATGCCCAACCCATGTTACCAAACCATGTGCCAACATATCTAATTATATACTCCGTTCTGAAAATCTTGTTGTTAGGACAAGATAACTAGTGCAAATTTGCACTAATAAATCTGTCCTAACGACAAGAAAAACAGAATAGAGGAGTACTGCAAACAACCAAACAGTGACAAAATGTTTATCTAGCAAATCATGCAGATTGTTTTAGCTAGTAAGGTAAAAAATAGCAATGAAAGCACCTACCTTGAAACATTTTATTTCTCAGATCTTCAATTTTTGAACACTGTCCCTCTACTTTGCTCTGGAGATTCAAATAAGCACACATTTAGTAATAACTTTTGAGAAAGAACAATAGGCAACATCACAAAAAGAAATTGAGGAAGGAAGGATGGACTGGGGTGCTTTCAACTATGCAACCTTGAAGATTTGCAGCAACTCCAAAAAGTTTTGCAAACCATCCTCAAACATAGAAAGAGGACCTTGCTGGAAGGTTATGCAGGCATCTCTGAAACCACCATCCTTTTCTATGTATGATAGTAGGGTATCTAACTCCTTCGTCATCTCGTTTATCTGTTCAATGAAATGCAAAAGATATTTGGTGACCAAGAAAGAGAAGATGTTCCATGAGGCAATAAGTACGTTCATTTTTTTTAAAAAAATTTTACTTGTGTTGATGACAATATGCTTCTCGCATTGACCACCCAACAACTATGTGCTATGTAAAGAGGAAAAACAAAACAAATTCCAAGGGTATATAAGACATTAGATGCGCTATTCACTCTAGCAACAAGGAACTGATAACCTGACAAGATTGTATGATCAGAATTAAACAGACAATCCTTACATTACATCTTATGAAACAGAATGTACAACTTTTAACCCAAGTGGTATGCAAGAGATTGAAACGATAAGAGAAGCATTGCATTTCACTAAAAAAAAGAAGCATTGTAGTAAACATGATATTTAGGATATTATAAACAATATGGATGTTTGCATGGATGTGCAGAACATGATGAATCAGGATAAACATAAGACATAGCAATCAGGTCACAGCAAGATACAAGAATAACTTAATAATTAAGCATGTCCATTGGTCTTACATTGTAGAACTTTTTAGACAAGTCTTGTTCCGAATCGAACATTGTGCCCATTTTGGAATTTCTAGAATTCTCCAGTGCCGTGGGTGTCCTGCTATTATGTGATTTGCTAAGAGGTTGCTGTGAGAGAGGTGATCCATGCAATGGTTGAAGTGTTTCCGAAGTTCTGGCCAGAAAACCACTGGATGAAGATCCAAATGGGGAAGGTTTGGCCAGAGCTATTGATGGCGATGGTTCAGAACTTAAACCAGCTGAAGGACCAGATACTTTCCTATCTGTGGCGTAACTTGTATGCAGCGAGTGACTTCCAAGGCCAGCTTCATTCCTTTCTCCAATTTTAACTGGGTCAGATCCAGCAGAGGTGAACAACGATGATTTGAAACTAATACCACCACCATCTTTGGTGGAGTTCTGGGATCCACCAAGTGCTCCCACTGATTGAGCTAAATGCAGGCCTCCTTTACCCAATTGGTTGCTTCCAAAACCACTGCTTATGCTTGGTTGTGAGGAAGAAGCTAATGCACTAGATTCCTTGCTTCCCTTCGGACCCGTGTCTACACTATTTACAGTAGAGAAGCTGGAAGATACTGCAGGTTTTGTGCTTCCTGTTAGTGCTAAGCTCGGCACAACAGTGAGTGGGGTAGTCACATTCACTTGTTTGGTATCCATTGGCTTCTTGTCAAATGAGGTAAACAACGAGGAGCCAACTGTTTCCTGGCTTTTTGAAACTGAAGAATTGTTTTTAACATCTATTGATCCCTGACGGTTGCTACCTACAAGGACAGAAGAGGATGTTACATTTCAAAGCACTTGAAAAAGCAGAAATGCATCCATCAACATGCAACTAGAAGTTGTTGCTTGACAGCCTTTTTATTTGTGCGCTAGAGTGCCCCGCACCATGTTCTGTGAGAGTACTCTTAGATACCGAGTTTGTGACACTTGGAGTCAACTCCTTTTCAGATACAGCTGCAACTGAAATCTGTTTTTCACCATAGCTATTTTCAATGGTAGAGAGAGTTGTTTGAGGTAAATCAGAAGGGTCTGAAATCCTGAAATATAAAAGAGAGTGTCAATGCACAAAATCCCTTAGAAAAGGTCAGTAAAGTACTTTAATAAATTTGTACAGCCATTTCACTAAACAATACTTACCTGGCAAGATAATATATAACTAATTTCCCTTCACCAGTCAAACAAAGTAGAATATGTTGAGGAGAAACCTCCTTTTGTTCAGGTCCAACTGTTACAGTGATCTTCTGAAATAATGATACATTCTCGACACCAAATCCCAGTATAACATTGTCATCACCATTCTCTAAAATCCAAAATGAGAAGAGAAAAAAAAGCAAGAGTTTAAATAATTTCCAAAGAGAACCACAACCACAAGGATCTCTAACTTGCTGTTTTATGGCAGGATGACTCACCTTGCAAATCTATCCTAGGACTGTATTTATCCTCCAACATTTCAAGATATATAACAGTTTTTTCATCATCAGGTGTGGAGGGCCACTTCAGAAGGGCAATGTGCTCATCAATGCTCTTTTTGTTAGAAGCCACCATGAGATCCCTTCACATTTATGAAACCATAGCATATATGTTTCAACAATACAAAAGAAATGCAAACAGAACCTAGCAAGCAAATACAACATCAACTTGTAGAGCAGATGAAGGCAAAGAGGAGGCAAGACCTCATCTAACCTCTCGTTTTCTCAAGAACTAGAGATATCAAAATTCCTAGGGCTGAACCAAAACCAGCAGCCAAAGAATAAAAGCGCTAAAAGATAGCCCCGTTGCATTTTTCACAGATTAAGAAACAGCAGGATCAAGGTAAGAGAAGACTCCTATTAGTGTCTACTATTAATTATTTCGCACCATCTTTCTTAACCTATTACTGTAGGGGCAGTAGGTGGACAGCATCCAATAAATGTTACCATGATTGTCACAGGGATAAAAAGGGGCTTTATAATACTCCCTCCGTCCCAATTTAATTGGCATTTTGGAGCCCGGCATGGGAATTAAGGAGAAGTGTAAAAGGTAGGTGCACAGAAAACAAGGAGGAAAGAGATAGAGATAGAGGTGTATTGGGAAGAGAGAAATGTGCATCGGGAAGTGAGAATGCCAATTATTTTGGGACAATTGAAGAGGGCTAGAATGCCAATTATTTTGGGACGGAGGGAGTAGTAAATTTGTACTATACATATATTTAACCAGATGTGTTGACGGTGAAGGCCACATTAGTGGCACAATATTATTAAATCAACAGGACTCATTAGGTGCAGTAGTATAGAATGGACAGGAGTCATCCATGTCCACTAAAGTGGGTAGAGTAAAAAAGAAAGCCCAGATGTCTCATGCTAATAGAGAAACAACAGAGATTGGTGCGTTCGGCAAGATTTGATAACAAAATGCTATTATTTTCTCACTTCATGACTACCTAATCTTTAGCAAAGATTATTAACTTTCACCCTTGAAAATTGTATAAAATAACAAAATTTCCAGTGTAAAAGTTGTTGAATCATACGACTGGTCCATGCAAACAGATCATTCTTTTTACATATAAAGCACAGAAAAATCCTGTCCAAAATAATAGCCTACCACAATAAATCCCAACAATACTAGGCACATTTTCACAAGTGTAAGAAACCATTCTTCAAAAAAGATTTTTTTAAGACCTATGCTCACATACCAGCGATGTAGATAACCCAATAGTAGATTAGGTCCAACTCCGGATGGTACAATATCATCCATGATGCCATGGAAAAAATCCAGATAGGAATAGACAACTGGCTTGCTTGAGCTCTATAATGGCATAACAAAAGTAACAGTATTTAGTTTAACGAATCACAATCAGTACTGCAAACATTAAAGAAAACAAAAGTAGAGCATGAATCAATCTCAGGAGTTAATTTTCCCCTGGACTTTGTGGCATCGCCTAGGCGTTGTAAGGGGGATGAAGCTCCACAGGACGCGCACAGGGTTGTAGTTACGCCACAACACCTAGAAATACTACTGTGAGGGGGAAGGGGGGTTGCCATGGGACACGCACAGAAACTATGGATTTTCCTAACTTACTCCGACACAAAATATATACATATGCAGATAGCCGACATGTATAGATACTATTTCTTCTTGATCCCAATTATACACAGAATCATTTGATGAGCGTATAGACTACAGCATTCAAATGATCTTCTTGAACATGATTTACCATTTTCTGCAACATATGTGCATGGACTAACTAATCACACTCGGAGATATATCTCTGCTAGACCTTTCAAGAAATAAATCTTGGAGAGAATTTGTGCTAGAGAAAACACATAATGAAATGAGTCCAATGAGAGAAGGCAGCCAGATCAAGAAAACCAACTAACCTCAAGAAATGAGTTTTCTTCACTTTTTATAACTTGAATAAGATAACCCTCTTCATTGTCTTCAATCAATCGAACACAACCAATAACAATACTATCATCACGAACCCAGCAAATGGAATCCACTGTTCAGAAATAGGAAACATAAAGTCAAGAAGAAACCAAAACAATACCTACTTACCACAATTTCATTTATTTGATCATGTACATGCAAGTATAAATAACTGTCTAAATGAGCTGATGTAACTGCAAGTCTTCCTAACGCTACAACGGTCATTAACCAAATGTCCAAATCAAGCTTTTCAACATCATTTTTAAATGACCCAAAGAGGGGGCTTCAAATTTTATCATTGGCCTTTGAAAAAAATTGTACAAGATGATTGAGGTACAATTAGCATCTTTCTGCACTTCAAATGCTTTTCCAAAGTGACCAGCATATTCATAGACTCTGCTTTTTATGAATGAGATCGACATATTCTAGTCAATGTGATTATTACATAGATGTAAATGCCTGTTTTACATGAATTCAAAGCCTGATGAGAACCAACCCTACCAGACCATTAGCTACAGCCTAAAAATCAATTCTACACGGTACAGAAAAATGCTAGTTTTCAACAGCTAAAAAATCAACTCCGAATTTATTAGCGTTGCAACTGATCACTAGACCCTCTGGTTCAACAGTTTGATAACAGTTGGGAAAGAATATGAGAATATTGTGCAGAAAATAACAATACTATGACAATTGGAGATTTCATTGGGTATCTGGGAATTGCAATACATATACTATAAAAGAAAGTGGTGCACAGTTACCTTTGATGGCAGTGTCCACTGAATCACTTTCAGATTCATTAGACCATAACTGGAACAAGAGGGGCATGCAGCATGTTTCATCAAAATCCGATGATAATATAGTAAGTCTACCCTTTCTTGCAACAACAATATGATTTCCTTCCTTCGAACAGTCAACTACATACATATCAAAAACACATAGCTGGTTTCAGATTGAGGAAAAAGATAGTAATCATCAATGTCAGTTATGCTTACAACATTGCATTTGGGGTGTTAGTAAAGAACAACGCAATTAATACATAGCCAATACTTGAAATATAGCAGCTAGAACTAGAAGTAATGGGCATGATGTAACATGCATGTATCGACTACGATGTAACAACTGGAAATTAATGGACCATTGTCTACAAAATCTTCATATAACATTCTCTCCAGGAAAATTAGCAGCATCCATAAGCATCAATATTAGACTACTCCCAATGAGTAGTATCACATTTATTGGGTGTCACAAGGTATTTTCTGATGACATGTCATGGTGTTAAAGAGGGGCAATAAAGAATAGACATGGCACATGATACAGTTTGGACAGAAAATAGACTAGAAAATTGTGTTGAATATATCAAAGTGAAATGATTTAGTAAGCCTAGGTTATAACAATGCAATATCATGCACTGGGGAAGTTGTATAAGTAAACCAATTTATTGTTCTCTTGTCAATGTGGCAGTCTTCGCTTAAGGCTTTAGCAATGTATGATAAAATGGATTGAGAGTGGCCTTAGCAGGATGGTATATGCCACTTTAAGGAAATTCCAGCAGAACTCATGCCAGAAATTGATGGTATGTGCCTCAAATGTAAATGCAGTGGAATTAACAATGGGAAAAGACACAAACCAGCATCAACATTTTCCATCACATCCTTCAGATCTTCACCCAAATCCCCGTGACACAGCAACCCACCATTTGAGAGTACAATATATGCCGAGGAGGTACGACTTAACCACTTGAAATCCTTGACAGTGCCAGATCGCCCAAGGCTACATGATGAGAATGGTTTGACATCCTGCATAGGATAATAAATTAGTAAGAGACGATGTTATAGTCTTGGCAGAAACAATTGGTCCATCTCTAACGGAGGCACATAAACAAGTTGGTAATGCAGAAACCAATGCAGAGCAATAAACAGAAAAAACACGTGTTACCCGATATTGGAAATCAGCATTCAGAGGCAAACTGATATTCAGTGCGATGCACATTATATGTCCTTCCCTTATCCTATTACTAATCAGAAGCTTGTTCTTAATTTTACATGACACCACACTAAAAGACCTTAATGGCAGCAGAACCAATTCACCCATTTCATGCAATGTTGGGCTATCCTATCCTAGACTAAAATGTTATACTAGCATACACGGATACTGCAGAGTGAGAGTGAAGAAAATGAAATAACCTTATGAGTGAGCAGGGAAGCACAGGAGAAGAAGTGGATCTCGGTGTCCGTGCAGGCAGCAAGCACGGAGTCGTCACGGGAGAGCGCGAGGAGAGAGACGCCGGGTAGGAGCACGTCCGCGAGGCAGCAGTCCTGCGCGCAGCGGGTGCTGGCCTTGCCTTTCTCCCTTGCCTCCTTGCTGGCTTCGATCAGCTCCTTGGTCTTGACGGCCATAAACCCTGGAGACGGGAAGAGAAACCCTAGGCGGTGAGATCGGGGCGGGGGAATGGTGCTGAGGCAGCACCGTTTAAACAGTAGCCGAGCGGTTCCGGTGCGAGACGACGATGGTACCGTCGGGGCGGGCGAGGAAGACGGCGGCGTGGCGGTCGGAGACGGCGAGCGGGCGCGCGGGCGGGGACTGGAGGTCGAAGAGCGGGAGCGGGTGCGAGGCGGTGGGGAGGAGCGGGATGGGGTCCCCGGCGAGGCGGAAGACGAAGTCGGTTGTGCCGTCCTGGTCGCCCTCGACCTCGTCGGAGAGGTCCAGCTCGCGCGGCGGCGCCATGGCCGGCGCGGGCGCGCGCGGCGGTAGGAGCTAGGGTTTTGGGCGGGAAGCGAAGTATTTTTGCGGTTTTGACGGCGAGAGGGTGGTGAGGAGTTCGCGTGGTGTGTAAGCAGTGTTGTTGGTTGTGTTGCCTGCCCCGGCGCGGTGGAGGGAGACGCGCCCGGCGGCGGCGGTGATGGTGGTGGTCGGATGAACTGCTGTGTGGGCCAGGCCTTTTTTTTTTCCTTTTTGAGGTAGTGGGCTGAGCCTTTGAAGAAGACATCGTGGGCCTTCCGTTGATTTCCTTTCCGACTTTTTTCTTTTTGAGACAAATTCCTTTCCGACTTATCCGAGGCAAGAGAACAACAGTGGACTGGAGAGAGTGTCACGGAAGCTGCTCGTAACAGAACAAGGATTCCCCTCGAAAAAAGAAAAAAAAAACAGGAACGCTGTGGACAAGTCCGGAGAGAGAGAAGGCCCAGGATGTCATCTAGTGCGCACACCGACGACGTGGAGCAACAACGGCCAACACAAAGCCTTCCTCACAACCCGCATCGCGCTCCTCCTCCTCCTCCTCTCCGCAACGCCATTGTTGACTAGTCTCCGCCGCCAGTGTCATCGATTCATCGTGACCATGCGTACGCTCGCGCGCGTTGCCGTGTTCGCGTTCCTGGACGTCGTCGACGTGCTCCTCTGCTTCGTGTACGGGTTCCTCGACGGCATCCTGGAGGACGGCCCCTCCGTGAGCTGTTACTGCCACAGGACCGTCGATGCTGGTGCAGAAGAGGACGAAGTCGAAGAGGCGGTCTCCGACACATTGTACGAGCGGAGGAGCGTCTTCAAGGACGCGGTCACGGGGCTCGTCCGCCGGGTCGTCGTGCGGAGGAGCAGCAGGGCGCCGACGACGGAGAAGAAGGCGCCGTGCAACGAGCCGCGGTGGTCGGACTGCGGGTGCGCCTCGTGCGGCGAGTGGCGACAGCGGAGCAGCGCCGGCCAAGGGCTCCTCCACGTCGTCGTCAAAGAGCCACCCACACCCAAAGGTTTCATTCTTCAGCGACACCCACCCACTGCAAATGTTGTCTCTCTCTGTTCCGCCGTGTCGTGAAAACGTTCTTTTTTTTTTTTTTTTTTTTTTGCAGATGCAGCAGCAGCAGGAACGCAACAAACTGATGAGTCTGAAGATGCCATCTTCATCCACGGGTTCACCTCCTCGTCCTCCTTCTGGACCCAGACCGTGTTCCGGGAATCCTCCTCCTCTTCCGTGCTCGACAGCTGCAGGCTGTTCGCCGTCGACATCCTCGGGTTCGGCCGGAGCCCCAAGCCGAGGAACTGCAAGTACAGGCTGAAAGACCACGTTGACGCCATCGAGAGGAGCCTCCTCGTGGAACCCAATACGAAGAAGCTCAGCAGCTCGTTCCACCTGGTCAGCCACTCCATGGGCTGCATCATCGCCCTCGCGCTCGCCGCGCGGCACCCGAGCAGAGTTAAATCCATCACATTGGTCGCGCCGGTAATAAGTAGTATTCTTTTTTCAGATGATTGAATTGAGCCGAGAAGCAAATCGAGCTCACTCTTTGAGTTCTGAAAATGTGATATATATTTTTTTTGTCGCTCCGTACGTCCAAATGGCAGCCGTACTTCCCGCCGTGCGAGCTGCAGGGGGCGCCCAGCCAGGTGGCGCTGCGGAGGCTGGCGGCCAAGAAGCTCTGGCCGCCGCTGCTGTTCGGTTCCGCGGTGATGTCGTGGTACGAGCACATCGGGAGGACGGTCTGCTTCGTCTTGTGCAGGAACCACCGCTTCTGGGAGTGGCTCTTCAAGATCCTCACACGGAACAAGTGATTATTATTACCACGATCCTGACTTTCAGACATCAACAAATCTATTTCCTGTCAGGAATGGAAAACTGAAACGATTGTTTCTGTGCAGGGAGGTGGACTTCCGGGTGCGGGACCTGACGCAGCACACGCACCACTCGGCGTGGCACACCATGCACAACGTCATCTGCGGAGGGGCCACCCTGCAGGACCGGAACCTGGAGGCCGTCGATGCCGCCGGCATCCCCGTGCAGCTCGTCCATGGAGTCGATGACCAGGTGGTTCCGGTCGAGTGCAGCCGCCACTTGAAGGCCAAGCTCCCGCGCGCTGAGCTTCGCATCATGCACGGACGCGACCACTCCACGGTGATCTTAGGCAGAGCCAGGGACTTCGCTCAGGAGCTCAGGGCGTTCTGGTCCCGTTCAAGTTCGTCTTGACTCTTGACATCCCATTTTTGCTTTTCCGGCGTGTACATACATACACAGCTGTTCTAAAATTGATGTTGTTTAGACAACAAAGCTGCTAGTTCAGATTTGGACTAGCTTTGTTGTCCTAACAACAACAGAGGAACCGTGCATTTGTTCCTGATTATGCATTGTTTCTTTCGGTTGGGTTGGATTGGGTTCAGCTGTTTCTGTCTTCCATTTGTACAATTGGATCACGTTATTCCTGCACTAAACTTTAGGCAGCTGACATAGAAATTAGCACTAGAAAAACATATAGTATCAAGGAAACACGGTATGCTGAGGAATGACAACAAAGACATAGGACGAGGCAGAGTAGTAAAAAAAAAAAAGCAAGTGTCAGGTCAGGTCAGCGTATGAACGATCAAAAACATCTGAGAAACAGTACAATTGGATCTAGCCACGATCTGTTTGTTAATAAATAATGATGTCAACGGCAGCTCCCTCGTCAGTTATATAATAAAAAGCTTAAGCAGGCTAATCACGTTCACGGGTACACTGGCAGAAGCAAGCCCGGCCGGTCTTTCGTGTGATCCCAAAACAAGTTGCAATGGCCGCACTCCACCTTGGATCTCTGCATGCTGACGGTTGAGACATCCGAACCAAACCAGACCCTGCCTCCTCTGCTCAGTGCTCACCGAAGACATACGACGTCGTCAATGACGAACTATACGAAGACGGCTACTCGATCGCTGCGACCATTTATTTGACCCGGTTGATTGGGATTCGAATCGCTTGCGATGCAGTTCGGACTTGGAACCCGCCTTGTTGTTCACCAAAATCAAAGCTAAGGCCAACTGTAAATCGGTTACGACTTGGATGACAGCTTTTCCCTTGGCTCCATGGCTCTATAAACCCTCCCTCCGATCCTGTTCTTTTTGTCTTTTCTTTTCAAAAGGAAAATCTCAATCCCACCACACGAGCAGACCTTTGATACACAATGGACAGATTTGAGGAGCCGTCGTCGTCCAAGTCCAAGCGGCGGCGTGGTGACGAGGCCGGCGGTAGCACAATGGCGGCGCGTCGGAAGCAGCACCTGCATTCACAAGCTCGACGCCGACGACCACTTCACGGAATTGGAACCTGCAGCAGGAGGAGGAGGAGGAGGAGGACTCCCGGAGCCTGCGCCCTGCGGTTAGCGTCGCCGGTGGCCGGTTGTCCCGTGGGCACCACCATCGTCGTGGTCACCAACCCGCGCCGCCGCCACGAACACGCAGGCCCAACCTTCGTCTACGACACGGCCACCGCCGCCCTCTCCGTCGGCCCCACCATTCCGGACCGGATCCACGACTTGGGTGCCCGTCGGCGAGAGGTTGTTTGCCTTGACGTCGGTTCCCCTGGCGCTCGGCGAGTCCCCCTCCTTCCACGTCTTGTCGTGGGCGCCTAACGACATGACGGGAGTTAACGTGTGGGATCCAACCATGGAGTGGTCATGGAACAGCGTCACGCCGCCTTCGTCATTCAACGGCGAAGACGTCATCGCCCACGCGCTGCACCCGGACGGACGCACCCTCTTCGTGTCCACGAGCTACGGCACCACCCACTTCTTTGGCACCACCAGCAATGGCGGCGTGTGGAAGGAGCTCGGGGACTGGGTGTTGCCTTTCCAGGGCCAGGGACACTTTGACGCCAAATTAGACGCGTGGGTTGGCCTTCACCACAAGGAGGATGGGTATGTTTGTTGCTGCCCGGTCGTCTCCCGCAGCGTCGTCACCACGCGCCCGCCCAAGTGCAAGATGCTCCAGGAGAAGCTGTTCCACAGGGAGACAGAGGAGGAAGTCCCAACACCAACACACAAGCACCTCAACACCACCCTTGTGTACATGGGTGACAGCAGGTTCTGCCTTGTCGACAACTCCATGACTCGTCACGACTTCAAACATGCCGTGCTCCATGTCACAATCTTTGGTCTCAAGTATGATCACAGGGGACACCTGCAAACTAAGATTCGCCGCACCGCAACATCCTATTCTGTGTCCGAGACCTCTGCTTATTTTACTCATGCAGCATTCTGTATGTAGTACATTTTTCCTCCTCTTTTTTTTTCCCTCCACCCCCTTCTCTTAAAACAGTTTTTTTTAAAGAAAAAACATCAAGCATTGCTTGTCAAGTATATCTAAGTATTTTCTACTCCATAAAAAAATATGTATCTTTTATTTATTTTTCTTCCCCAAATATATACTGTATTATATTAATAAAAAACCAGAGCTAACTCTTGTAACCAAAAACAACGGGGCGTTCTTTTGCCGTCGAGGTAGGCCCATGGACATCAGCCCAGTAGCCCACTCAGTTTCCTTTCCTCGTTGAGCCAAACTGATAAAATTCCTCAAATTTAGTGACAAATTGAGATTCCAAATCAAATCCTTTTCCCCAAATTCTCGTAACCAAAGCGGCGGGCAGCTCTGCCTCGCCTCGTCGGAAAGAGCTGTTGTCCCCGCCGGCAACTAGAGGGGTTCTCCGTCCATTGCTCCGCCGCGTGCTTCTTCGAGAATGCCGGCGCTCGTCGGAGCAGGGGACCGCCTCCATGGCCTCCGACGCCAACTCGGCCACAACGCCAGGGGGTCTCGGAGACAGGGGTTTACCTTTCATTAGGATGTTCTATTAATACTAGTGTGATATCTTAATTCTTTTGTTATCTATGTATTCTTGCTTCCGTGTTGCTTATAAATACAAAGGAGATGCTGCTGAATTTACTATTTATTTGTTCAACTATTTGGTTGTGTGGTTTTAGTGACATCCTGGGTGTTTTGGTTGTGTGATTTTAGTGACATACTAGGTGTTTGTAGATTCCAAGATGTTATAATAACTCTATTTGCAAATCAGCCCAAAAAAAATTCTGGAAGTGCTGCCAAACAACAAGTGTAAAGTCCGAGTGCTTATATCTCGATAAGTGTTTCTCAACAATCTTAAAAGATCAACAACAATATCTTCATACATAATTGGTTTTTCCTACTTTATAGTTAGGATAGCCTGATCTCTTGAATAATACCATTTACGTCTTTACCACCTCTTTTTTCTTTCAATCTATTGTACTCACTCAAATTCTTAATAATCTTATTATAATCTTCATATCCTAGAAAATATTTACTATATGATGAGCATTGATACAGGAGGAGTCTTGCTATTCCTTCTTCATCAACTAAAAACAACCACATGTCATGTCATGTATTTATTCTAGTGTTGAATATTTGAATACAAACCATTTTCTTAATACTATCAATATACAACATCCAGATTTTATTATTGTAGATATTTTCTCAAGAAATATTAGCCATACATTTAGTATGGTTTCTCTATATTATTACATACAAAGTTAGTTGCACTAAATTTGTCACCAAGAGAATATTCGACAACATTAAATCTTAGTGTAGAATTTATACATTTCATATAAGTACATAGGTTCACTCGTCATCTTTCATTATTGACTCGTGATTTAGGCTACTTTTAGGAGTAACTTGTACACCATACTAGCTTATGAATAATCCATGGCACACACTACTATAAACAACTATTTCATTGTCAATAAATAGAATGGTTTCATAATGCTTGATCTGATGAAAAAGATATTATTTGTAACCCCCCCCCCCCGACACACACACATAAAGAGAACACGGCAGTTTCTTGCCTTTGGTAACATCTACTACTAATGGAATTAAATGAGAGAGACAAGTCCCTTTCCCATCGTAGCCTTTTATTTATGGTGACTCCAATATAACCATTATTTAAAATCATATGAATATACTTAATATACGGTTTTACTTTTCCTTCAGTGATCCTGTCACTTTTAAGTCCATTGTCACTAGTGTTACTTTCAAAATTGAAGTTTAAATATAACATACAATGTTGTGAGCAGAGGAGGTGCATATTCAGTGATTAGTGCTGCCGACAAAAAAAAAAAATCAGTGATGGGCTCTGCTAGGTCAACGGTCAAACTGTCATACCACACATTCTCAAATATTAGTCTGATTTCGTCACGCCGAAGCAAAAGCAAATCGTTTTTCAAAGTTCAATGCTAGCTAGGAGGATTGTGGTCTATGGAGAATAATATTGTGGATGGTGTGAGATGACATGAAGTTTGACCTGCCAAACTTAGGCTGTGCGCACCGGCGTACGCCATGTCATTCTGCAGGACCCTTTTACGGTAAAATGTGCTGCACCGGTTACTGTAAAAGCAATGGTAAAATAGAGTAGGAGAATTGGATCCGCTATTGCTAGCGGTATGGAGGAGCAACGCTATGTCCTTAACGGCCCCACTGCGCTCCGGTTGTTGCTCTCGGTGCGTTGATGTTGGCCACTGCTGCTGGTGGTGGATTGAATAAAATATTAATTAATTGATATAGAGAATGGATATAGAGTATAAATAGGTGTAGAAAAACTGAATATAGAGTAAAAAATCTTACTGATTCGGATGGAATATTTCTTTCAGAGGATGAATATAAAGTACGACGAGTGTGGATAGTCTTACTACCCATGCATGTGTATAGAAGCTGTATAGAAGCTGGGGGGGGGGGGGGGAGGGGGAGGGGGTGAGGAGATACAGATCCTATCTTGATTCATGATAACACACAGAACAGTATAGAAGCTGTATTAAGGTCTATGAAACAGCTTTCCAGCGGTTCCTTGCAAAGCTCTCTTATCAAGGACGAGCTGTCTGATATGCCAGTCTGCCTACAAAATACAGCACGCAGAGCGCCAGTAGATTCGTCTGTGCTCCCTAACAAGCACGGAGTTGTCACCACAGTTAATCAGCAATGACATTCAACAACAGCAATGGCTCCCAAGGTGCTGCTTCTTATGCTCATCGTCGCCGTCGAGCTCACTGGTTAGGAAAGGGGTCAGGTGCCGACGCGTGTCTCTACTCTCTAGGTACAGTGCGCGCAGGCGAAAGGACCATGCCTGCTGATGAGTAACTTTAACTTGGACATCTTCTTCTCCAGTTGTACTCTCACTTTCCTTGCATCATATATATATGAATATCCTGAAATGAACGGGATTGTAGCTGGCCAAGCACTGACCACTCGTGCATGCCAGATCACTCTGGTGGCTCCGGTGGCACATTTGGGGGAGGAGAAGGTCCTACATGGTTGGACATCCCCTGTTCAAGGTGCCACCAAGCAGTCCTGCCTTGCGACCAAGGCCATGCGATGCTGATAAAGCTTCTCTGTCAGCTACTGGATACCTGCTGCCTCTTAGCAGTGAACTTGTAGCAATTAATAACCGCTGTAATAGAGGTAATTCGTCTCATGCCATGGATTCACAGTCAAGGTTACAATTCAAAATATCTCAAACTGTAATAAAACTCAAAAAAATAACAAATTGTTGCTGCTTGGTGTTGGCTGCTGCTTGCCTGCTTCTTCTCCTTGGTACGCCTCGGCCTGGAGTCCTAGACAGCACGACGGTGATTCGGGATTCAGCGAGTCCAACAAGTACGTCTGACACCTCGGTAGGAATAAGAACAACTGATCACTCCAACTATTATTCTTTCTTTAATATACTATTGATTTACTTAATAATAGTAGTCTTTAGTGCCTTTTATTTTTATATTGAAAATCTGTATAGAAAAAAATTATATTATATAAAGGGGCCCCGGAACTTTGGCTCGTCCTGAGAATCCAAAACCCAGGGACGGCCCTAGATGCAAGCGACGGCTTGCGGCGCCCGCCAAGAACAAACGGCCGCATGCGGGTAGCCGCATCAGCCCGCTTCGTAGTTGCGGCATGCAGGGCGGGCAGCCGCTTCTCGCTCCATGGCGCCGTAGCGTCATCACTACATGCCCGCCCGACTGCAAGATGCTCCGGGAGAAGATGTTTCACAGGGGGACGGAGGAGGAGGTCCCAAGACACAAGTGCCTCAAGACCACCCTTGTCTACATGGGCGATAGCAGGTTTTGCCTCGTCGAGAACTTCATCATGAGGACTTCAAAGATGTCGTGCTCCATGTCACCATCTTTGGTCTCAAGTATGATCACAGGGGACAACTACAAACTAAGATTCGCCGCACCGTAAGATCCTATTCCGTGTCTAAGACCTCTGTTTATTTTACTCATGCAACATTCTAGATGTAGTACATTTTGCCATGTCTCCTCTTTTTTACCCTTTCTTGAACCAGTTTTATTTTTTCTTTTTTAAAAATTTACCATTGTTGGGCAAGTATATAAGTATGTTCTGCTCCTAAAAAATATGTACCTTTTATATTTTTCTTCCCAAGTATATTATATTAATAAAAAGTTCAAAAGTGGCTTCTCATAACAAAAAAGTTTTATAGAAACAAGTCATCTTAATCGATCAAGCAGGCCCACGCTTTTGCCATTGCAGTCTTTTTTATCCTCACCAGCCCAATGTTGGTCTATAGATGTCAACCCATTCAGTTTCCTCTATAGATCCCTCGCCGAGTTAAATAGACTAAAAAAAACTTCCCCAAATTAATTTAGTAATCTTGATGAGTGATGTTTGTTGCTTCTAACAATCTTATAAGATCAATAACCTAATATCCATAGATAATTAGTTTCCCTTTTTTTATAGTCAAGATAGGCCAAACTCTCTTGAAAATAACTGTTGTCATCTTTAGCACTTATCTTTTCTTTCCATCCAATATACTCACTCGAATTCTTAATAATCTTGTCATAATTTTTAGTCTTTGTGGTTATCAGATTCACAAAATTGTCATATAATATGGTGTATGACTCATTAAAATGGGATACACTCAGAAGAGAGGAGTAAGACGAGAGGAGACCTTCTATTTCTTTTTCACCAAGTAAAAATAACTACAAGTTCAGATCATGTGATGCAAAATTTTAAAATAAGTCATGTGATACAAAATGCTACTATACACTCATAAGATTTTTTTTAGAAAAGAATTATACACTCATAAGTGATACATGTGATGAGAGAACATCTTGTACTTCTTTCTTACTAAGCAAGGAAAGCAAATGATTAATCATGATATCACATTTTAGTGTTAATTATCTAAATACAACCCATCTTCTTAATACTATCAATATATAACATATTTTCATTCAAATTTAATTATTATATAATAAATTTCTCAAGAAATACTTTTTTTGTAGCAAACTTTCTCAGGAAATATTAGCCAAGCATTCAACATGATTTCTATATCATTAAGTATAAAATTAGTTGTGCTGAATTTGCCTCTAGGAGAATATCTTGCAGCAATAAATCCGTGAGAAGAATGTATTCAACTTCATTGCCAGTAAATAGAGTGGTTTCATATACTTGATTTATCTTGGTAAAAAAGATATTTTTTCTACACCCACTCCTGAGAAAGGAAAAGAAGAAAAAGGAGATGCAGATAGTTTCCTCCTGCCTTCTTTTAGAAGCACTTGGTAAAAACATCTACTACCAAAATGGAATGAAGGGGACAAATGGGTTTTACTTTCCCTTCAATGAATGTCACTTTTAAGTCCATTGTCGCTAGTGTTACTTTCAAAATTGAACTTTTTAGTGTTGTGCGCAGAGCAGGTGCCGACTAAAAAATTTTCAGTGATGGGCTCTGCTACTCGGCAAGGTGTCTCCTTCAACGGCCTAACTCTAACCTGTCACTAGTGCACGTTCTCAACTGTTAGTCTGATTTTGTCACACTGATGCGAAGAAAATCGTTTGTCTGATTGAGTTTCAAAGTTCAAAGCTAGCTAGGAAGACCGTGGTCTATGGAGAATAATGTTTTGGATGGCGAGATGGCATGAAGTTCGGCCTGCCAAACCTACTACCCATGCATGTGTATGTGTTGTTCTAGTGTATGGCTGGTGATATTGCGGGGAGATACCGATCCTTTCCTGATTCATGATAACACACGAACAGCAGTACAGAAGCTGCATTAAGGTCCATGCCGAGCGAGTCCACTCTCATGAGACAGCTTTCCAACCGTTTTCTTGCGAAACTCTCTCATCATCAAGGGGGTGTGATATGATATGTCAATCGCCTACAAATACAGCACGCAGAGTGCCCATAGATTCATCAGCAACTCACACACAAGCACTGAGTTGCCACCACAGTTATCACCGACGACATTCAACAACACCAATGGCTCCCAAGGTGCTTCTTTTTACTCTCGCCGTCGCTCTACTCATTGTCGCTGGCGAGCTCACTGGACCGGCAAGCGGTCAGGTGCCGACGCGTGCGTCTCTTAGTACAGTGCGCGGAGGCAAAAGCGCCATGCCTGCTGGTGAGTAACTTGACATTCTTCTTCTCCAGTTGTATGTGCTGTCACTTTCCTTGCATCGTTTATATATCCTTAACTGAACGGGATAGTAGTTGGCCAAGCACTGACCACTCGTGCATGCCAGATCGCTCAGGCGGCGCCTTGGGAGAGGAGGAGAAGGCCTACATCGTCGGACGTCCTCTGTTCAAGGTGCCACCGAGCAGTCCCTCCTGCCGTGCGACCAAGGCCATGCGATGCTGAGAAAGCTTATTCTCCAGTTGCCAGGAGGAGCCGACGCGTTCGTCCCTGGCAGCAGTGCGCGGAGGCGAAAGCACCATGCCTGCTGGTGCTGGTGAGTAAACTGACATCTTATTCTCCAGTTGTGCTCCCACGAAGTATTTCCCTCGCCTGAACGGGCTCGTGGTTGGTAACTAAGTACTGATTACTCATGCGGTCGTGTACGCCAGATCGCTCCGGTGGCGCATTGGGAGAGGAAGAGAAGGCCTACATCGTCGGACGTCCTCTGTTCAAGGTGCCACCGAGCAGTCCCTGCCGTGCGACCAAGGCCGTGCGATGCTGAGAAAGCTTCTCTGTCAGCTCGTCGATCAACGACAAATAATCGGCACCTGCTGCGCTCTTAGTAGCAGTGAACTTGTAGCAATTATTATAACCGCTGTAATACAAGTAATTCGTCTCATGCCATGGGTTCACAGTCTATAAGGTTACGATTTAAAATCTTATATTTACTAATTGGAGGCTACTTTTGAGGCCTTCACATTAATCGTAGAAAAATCCAGAAATCTTATCTTATACTTACTAATTGGAGGTTCCTTTTGAGGTCTTCACATTAATCGTAGAAAAATCTAGAAATTCTCACAAAAAAGCAAAACATCTGACCGTCAAATTGAATACTTGATAACCCATAACTATTAGATCTAACTTGCTCTAAATTACCCACCTTTACCATTATTATATTATATTTATTAATTAGAGGCTCCTTTTGAGTCCTTCATATTAATCGTAGAAAAATCCAGAAATTCTCACAAAAAAGCAAAACATCTGACCGTCAAATTGAATACTTGATAACCCATAACTATTAGATCTAACTTGCTCTAAATTACCCATCTTTGCCATTATGAAAATAATGTCCCAAAATACCCTTAATGTAATTTTCTAAGTTAGTACATATGCATGTACATGTGCGTGTAACATATTTTGTCCCACATGTTGATAGGATGAAAAAAAATTCTAAACAATACTCCTCTTGAAAGAAGTTCCTCAGTAAACAATACTCCTCTTGAAAGAAGTTTCTTAAAACCCATAACTATTAGATCTAACTTGCTCTAAATTACCCACCTTTGCCATTATGAAAATAATGTCCCAAAATACCCTTAATGTAATTTTCCAAGTTAGTACATATGCATGTACATGTGCGTGTAACATATTTTGTCCCACATGTTGATAGGATGAAAAAAATTTCTAAACAATACTCCTCTTGAAAGAAGTTCCTTAACAATTATCTTCAGTAAACAATACTCCTCTTGAAAGAAGTTTCTTAAAACCCATAACTATTAGATCTAACTTGCTCTAAATTACCCACCTTTGCTATTATGAAAATAATGTCCCAAAATACCCTTAATGTAATTTTCTAAGTTAGTACATATGCATGTACATGTGCGTGTAACATATTTTGTCCCACATGTTGATAGGATGAAAAAAAATTCTAAACAATACTCCTCTTGAAAGAAGTTCCTTAACAATTATCTTCAGTAAACAATACTCCTCTTGAAAGAAGTTTCTTAAAACCCATAACTATTAGATCTAACTTGCTCTAAATTACCCACCTTTGTCATTATGAAAATAATGTCCCAAAATACCCTTAATGTAATTTTCTAAGTTAGTACATATGCATGTACATGTGCGTGTAACATATTTTGTCCCACATGTTGATAGGATGAAAAAAAATTCTAAACAATACTCCTCTTGAAAGAAGTTCCTTAACAATTATCTCCAGTAAATCTTGGATTCCATAGACTCTGGCACGTGGTAAAGACTTCTAAGATGCCATGACCTAGCCGCACACACATAAAAAGAAATCGTTGCCAAAGCATCCTCCGAAGTATTCTCCATTGTGGTCACGCCATCCAGGAGAACTAGAACAAGCTCGATCCCAATATGTCCAGCAGCAAGGCCATCCTAGATCTCAACGAGAACAAGCTGCAGCACATGAGTACGAAGTCCCAGGTTGTTGTCCTGCATGGCCGGCAAGAGCACTGCTGACTTCCTTCTCTCAGCCTTCATATCATGTTGGTTGTACCGTCATCAAGCTGCCGGCAAGAAAGCGATCGTGATCCGGAAGCTGCGGCAATTAAACATCACCCTCCATCCGTCGGGGAGATCAACAAAAGAACACTTGGCCGAGAGCATCGGCAAGGAAAGAAACAGGAGTCTGCAATTGACTGCATGCGAATAGCAAGACAAGGAGATCACGATGGTAGGTCGTGTTTGCAAGAAGTTGATAAACGAAGCAACAATGACAGGTAGATTGGATGCAGCATTAGTTGTGGCTTTGGTAAGAAAAAGCAACACAGGATTTTGACCAAGAGAAACTACATGATTATTAAGTAAGGTAAGTATTCAATTCAGATGCTTAGTTTCATTATGTGAATTCAAGCTATACATTATTGACTATTCAGGCATATAGTACTAGGAAGATGATGCAGTACGATGGAACGAAGAAAATGTAGTCGAGTAAATGACATAGCAAGTACAACAACTTGTGCGGTGGGTGCAAGTAGGTCACACTTCTTACAAAATGTTTAAATAGGTCACATATTATGTTTAAGTGGTGCGTTTTAGTCAAAAGTGCATTATGTGGCTCATCCACGTCAACATGGCATCCATGTCAGCTCCAACATGGACACCACTTTGCAAAAGCACCCCTTAATCCCTCATCTACTTCTTACGTAACCGTGGATGACTGTTCGATAATATGTGTGGAACAGAATCGAATACTATCTACACGGCGGCGGCGGCGTGAGATCCACGGTGGTTGCCGCAGATGGCACCTGTTCGTCGAGCTGCAGGGGCACCTCCTCCTTCCTACCGTGAGTGCATATGTATAGATAGGATTGATGATGGCATCTATTTGCCCCAGCACTAATTATAGTTCTCATTAATCAATTAAACTGCCCGCATGTACTTGCGCATGCCATTAGATTTGTTCCCTGGTTTTTTATTGATTAACTGATTTGGGTTAATTTCTTTAGAAATTGATTAGGTTAAATCGCTAGAGGTCTCAGCAACGTGCAATGATCTTTCCTATCCTTTCTGGGCCCTTAATATATCATGACGTAAATTTAATATGATCATTTTGCAGGCTCCAATGATGACGAGTTCAGTATTGAGATGCATCACGGAGGGTTTCTATGTGGAGATGAAAGCAACCGGACATATGTTGAAGATAAAGTGGATTGGTATGACCATTGTGAGTCAGATTCTTGGTCTCTTTTATGGATTTATGATTTCATTGAAGAGCTTGGTCATATAAAAACAGAGAAAACCAAGTTTTACTGGCTACTGCTTGAAAAAGAAATCACCAACGGTCTAAGAAGACTCAAGTGCGATGCCAATACTAATAGTATGGTTTCTTTGGTTCCTCGGTTCAAGAATTTAGTTGTTTACGTTGATCACCAGGACATGATAGATGGGATTAACTGGGATGAGTTGATAATTTCCCCTATTGATCATTTACCAGTTCAGATAGGCTCAAAACAAACTTTACCCAATGAGAATAGAGCTGATGAGGACAACATCGATGCCGAAACAACATCTAATCCTACTGCATTGTCAGTTAGTGATGCTGATGACGACATAGATGATGACCCAAATTTCGTGGATAGTGACAATGAGATTGACAAAGGCGATGATGACCTGTATAAGAAATTTGTAGACACAAATGTGCAAGATGAGGTTGCTGCTAGCAAAGGAAAGGGTGTTGTGTTTGTAGATGAGGGGTTAGATGATGCATCCTTTGCAGGAGAAGGGCTTGATTTACCGGATTCTTTAGAAGATGAGGACAATATTAAGTTTAAATTTAAAAACTTTCAGCCTCTGGATATGGAATCACCTGAGTTTAGTGTTGGCTTGTTGTTTGGGTCTGTCCAAGAAGTGAGAAAGGCAATATCCCAGTACAGTATCAAGAATAGGGTTGCCATAAAAACTCCAAGAAACAACAAGACAAGGATTGAAGCTATTTGTGCTGAAGGGTGCCCATGGCGCTTGACCGTCAGTGAGGATAGTAGAGCTAAATGCTTCATGGTCAAGAAATATGTGAACAAACACACATGTAGTAGGGAGTGGGTGCTAAAGGCTGTGACAGCTAAATATCTAGCAGAAAGGTACATTGAAGAATTCATAACAGATGACAAGATGACACTACAGAATTTTGCTAAGAAGGTGCAAAAGGACCTCAACATTACCCCATCAAGGCACAAGTTAGGTAGAGCAAGAAGAATTGCAATGAAAGCTATATATGGGGACGAAATTGCACAATATAGCAAACTATGGGACTATGGCCAAGAATTAAGACGATCTAATCCAGGTAGCTTATTCTTATTGAACCTAAAATGTGGCCGCTTTCACACATTGTATGTTTCATTGGATGCTTGCAAGAGAGGTTTTTTAAATGGATGCAGGCCCTTGATATGTTTTGATGGTTGCCACATCAAGACAAAGTTTGGAGGCCATATCCTTTCTGCTGTTGGCATAGACCCTAATAATTGTATATATCCAATAGCCATGGCAGTAGTTGAGGTGGAGAGCAAAGTTAGTTGGAAATGGTTTCTTAGTACTCTTAAACAAGATCTTCGGATTGACAACACATCTGCATGGACTGTGATGACTGATAGGCAAAAGGTAGCTACGGCACTCTTATTTATGTTCTATCTCATTGTAATATCTAATTAAATTTCTTGAGTACAGGGTCTTATACCTGCTATTAGAGATGAATTTCCTGACTCGGAACATAGGTTCTGCGTTAGACACCTGTATCAAAATTTTCAAGTGTTGTTCAAGGGGGAAACATTGAAGAAACAGCTGTGGGCTATAGCACGATCAACCACTATGCTTGAGTGGAATGACAACATGGAGAAAATGAAATCACTCAACCATGATGCATATACATACCTGGAAGCGATCCCCCCTAATCAGTGGTGCAAAGCATTTTTTAGCGAGTTCCCCAAGTGTGAAATTTTATTAAACAACAATTCTGAGGTCTTTAACAAGTAAGAATTATATTGTTATAAGTTTCATCAATGTTTGAGATTTGCTGCAATGATTATTTTATTGTGACCTGATTAAATTTTTAAATTCTAGATATATTCTTGATGCCAGGGAGCTGCCCATTTTGTCAATGCTACAAAGGATACAAAATCAGATGATGAGTAGAATATATACAAAACAAAAGGAGTGTGAGGAATGGTCTGGAAACATATGTCCAAAGATAAAGATAAAGGTCGAGAAAAATTCAGAATCAGCCAATACTTGTTATGCTTTGCCTGCTGGGATGGGAGTGTTCCAAGTGACAGACAAAAACCTGCAGTACATTGTTGATATACAGAAAATGCGTTGTGACTGCAAGAGATGGCAACTCACAGAAATTCCATGTAGCCATGCTATCTCATGTCTAAGGCATGAAAGGATCAAGCCAGAAGAAAAGGTTTCGTTCTGCTATACCGTCCAATCATACAAGAAAGCATACAAATCCAACATCATGCCTGTGAGAGACCAAATTCACTGGGAGAAGATGAATGGAGTTGAAGTAGAACCACCTTTATATGAAAAGAAGGTGGGCAGGCCCAAAAAGACACGGAGGAAACAACCACAAGAACTAGAGGATGGTACTAAGATTTCAGGTCATGGAGTGAAAATCCGTTGCAACTATTATAGAGGAGAAAACCACAATAAGAAGGGATGTCAGAAGAGGAAAGCAGACCAAAATTATGAGAAAGAACTAGTAAGGAGGAAGGTCATGTCTCCTGTTGAAGAAGAGGTGAATTGAATACCATTATCACGCACATATGATTTTTGTATGATCAATTTTTCATGTTTTTTTTCTATCATCCAAAATATAGGAAACACATCTTCCGTTCAACCTTCCAGCAAGCTATGGCCAACAAAGCACCTCTACTGTTGCTCAGGTGGAGTTGCGTAATTCTGTTGCATAGAAGATCTGTTTTTTTCTTTCTTTTCCTGCTTATACTGATCTACTATTTTACATTATTGATCCACCATATTTTAGGATATGCAGCCCCTTCACTATGACCAGCAAAGTACTTCTGTCATGCAGATATTTTTGAGTGAGGTGTTAAATAACTGAACATTAGATTATTTCTTTCTTCGATGTCTCTATTTCTCATAGCCTTGTAACAATCACATTTTTTCAGGCCGCCTCAAGCAGCCACGTTCGAGCTAGAGTACCACCACCAGAGCTACCAGAATGTGCTTTTATAACCACACTCAGAAGAGATGGCGTGCAGCTTCCTTTGACTACAGCAACAAGGGAGGGTAGAGCAACAGCAAGGAAGAAGAAGGCAGCACCTAAAAGAAAAACTGCCGTAAGGAAATAGCAGCTTTTATTTCAGCAATAAAACAGATAAAGAGATAGACTTTATTTGTGCAACACTAGGATGTATGTACGTTTAGACATACACATGTGATTCCTTCTCTTTTTTTTCTTATGTTCCAAGAGATAATGTTCACGATTATACACACAATTGAATCCAATGTGATCATGGAAGGAGGGATCAGCATTATTTATATATGGTCATTACGGTGGGATCACGAGCATACATTGAGTTGATTCCTCACAGCTCCTAAGCAACGAAAAATTCAATCTCGTGTATACAGAATGTTTTTGCAAAGAGCTGACGTTGATTCATCAAAGAAAAGGGCGTTTTTGCAAAGCGGTGTCCATGTTGGAGCTGACGTGGACGTCATGTTGACGTGGCTGAGCCACATAATGCACTTTTGACTAAAACGCACCACTTAAACATAATATGTGACCTATTTGAGCATTTTGTAAGAAGTGTGACGTACTTGCACCCACTGCACAATTTGTTGTACTTGCTATGTCATTTACTCAATGTAGCCACTCTACTTGTAGACACGCTCAGACTTGCATTGACTATTTTGATTGTATATTTTCTCATGTAAGTTAAAGGGCATATACCATATAGTTGAATGCAGGACACCTATAAAGGATAGTGTCTACGAATGTTGAAACTACAGGTTTTTTTTTCTATGAAGTTAAGAGACTGAGCCAACCTTAAAAACTGCATTCTACCATAGCTATCCTATGCAGAGAGTCTGTTTATAAAGGATAGCATATTAAAATAAAGGCCCAATGAAGAAAGAATGGGACATAACAAGTATTTCCATGTTGAGAAGTATGAAAGGGACATAATACAATTATCAACTCCGTCGCGATGAAAAATTTGTACCTACCTCTATATGTGACATGCCTAATTACCCGAATCCTTCAAATCTTTCCTATATCTTGCTATCTACCGCTTCAAAAAATTAATTATTGAAATATACCTGATGACTCAATATTAACCAAATATAGTCATCAGGTATAATATATAACTGTTGTAAGTATAATGTTTTTAGTTAATAAAGTCATAGTTCTCATGCATCTTCTACAATTTCTAGACCGTGCTATTGCACGGGTTGGTAGGCTAGGCATCTCAAACTATAATCAAGTTCGTTTCGGGGTCAGGAATGCACTGTGGAGTGTGGGGCTTCACTAATCGCTGCCAGGAGACGACGATCTTTTTTCTTTGTTGTTTTTTTTAATTGAAGTTTGTTGTACGATTTGACCTCGTTTCTCTTAATATAAGGCATATTCTTCTTATTAATATATGCCGGACACTAAGTGTTTCGGATCTTTAAAAAAAAAAGGAGACGACGATCGCGCTGCAAGTCAAGCAAGCTAGCTACCCGCGCACGGTGAGATCAAATTAAGGATTCATCAGAGCCCCGCGCCGTCGTGGACACATTCCGGCGAACATATTCGTTGCCAAGGCTTAGATCAAGGCCATCTACGACCTTCTTTGCATATATCAGCTGCCGGAACGAGCGGACAAACTTGTACGACGTGCTGTCATATATAGATCGTCGGCGGCCGCCGCCGTCGAGCATCTTGGCTACGCCATGCGATCCGCTGCCCTCTGGCTCAGCGACAGGAGAGGGAGGACGACCAAGTCAAACCGTTACACTGCCCGAATCCACGCAACAAGTGGCCGATCGGACAATGGCATTATGACAAGTGCCACGACCACGTAGCTCCTGCTGCTTGCTCTTGCTCGCCGCATCCAACTTCACGAACACGCAGGCATCGGCGCACGAATTCTTCCCTTGACTGACGCTCTAGACGGTGCTGAAACGCTCGCCGCCGACAAGGCTCGGACGAGCTTTCGCGACCCCCTTCACGTCGCGACAGTGGATGCTTCCCTGATGCTGACAAGGCCCTCATTGATTCATCAGCCCAGCTATCCTCGCGCCACGGACTCACGGCCACCTGTGCAACATCCATCAATAAGCGACACTACTTGATTCATCAGCTGCGCTCAGCAGCTGGTAATAAGGCGCCACGACATTCTCGTCCGAGAGCCGTTCAACAGCGCCTCTACTTGACAAGTGATGGAAGACGAGCATCAAGCTTTATCCACGCATGACACCATGTGCCAGCGTCGAGGGATTACATTCACAGTTCAATGCACAGTGGCGAGGGGTGAGCATTGACTAATCAAAGGAGGAGACGTAATGTAAATCTGTGGGCCTGCAAGAACGACCACGATCCAAAGAACATGAACACAGAAAGATTAAGAGCTAGTGGTTGTGAGTACCCTGCACTTGAGCACTCGGTCTTTCATGCTGAGTGATCCAAAGAACATGAACACCGAAAGATTCAGAGCTCCTCCTTGGTTCTCTGCATGCTTAGAGTTGAGACATCCGGACAAGGCCCTGCCTCCTCTGCTTACCAACACAAACGACGACGTCAATGGTAAAGTATCCGTGCGTTGCTACGGACGTTACTTCTAAGACATATTATACATATATAAAAAATGTTATCATATAAATGCAATATCAACATGCATTGGAAAATAAGTAAATAAAAACTCATATAGAAATATAACGATTTTATGTAAAATGCTAAGAACAGTTCATCGAGTATAAGAAAGCATTGCAATAGAATCCTGACTTTTCCAATTCCTTTAATCCCCTTGCTTAGTTGCTGATAAGCACCTCTCTCAATACACAAAATCTTGCCACCATTGTTTTATAGCTAGCCAAAGCAACATCAGATGGATTAATGATGCATCCGTTCTAGGCAAAGCAGTTGAGTATAGCAACCACTCCCATGGTAGTAATGCAACCGTGGTGATTTGCATTGGTCTACAATCTGGTAGACATATCGGCTTCCAATGAAATATTGCAAGTAGGCGATTGGACTATCAATTTAAATAGTTAATAAGAAGAAAGAATTATGCCATCCGATACTATTATTGAATAAATAAACAGCACATCTGAATCACTTCATTGAGCAAACTACTCACAAAACAATAGTAATTCAGTAAAAAGATGCTTATGTTGGAGCAGGATAGGTTGACACGATGAACTCATTCAAATCCAGAACGTCAGCACAAGTGCTAGGTTGACCCTGAGCTCCACGCCGTCGCAATGTGTCTTAATAACATGCTTAATACTATAATTAGGGGGATTCCGGACAGTGAGAAGCAATCAAGCAGACAACAAAATTTTGAGAAGCAGCATTATAGTTTATATTGTACTTAAAAAAGAGGTTCGATATTACATTATAGTTTATATTGTGCTTAAACAATAAAATAATCAATTTATGTAGTAAAAATCATTTTTATTAACTTTTGCAGGAAATATATTAACGATTGAGAAGCAGCGTTAAAGCACACTTTTGGCGGCTGCAATGAGGCGCCAACTACGCGTGCTGACATTCCTGCTACTCATGATGTATATTTGTGTAGTAGCAAGAGTTATGTATATTAGTCAAAAAAAACTCTCCTGTGTGACTGAATAAGATGAGAACAAGCTTTTCATTTTTGTTGAATGTTTTAAACCAAAACCTACAAATTGTACGTTAGAACTAGTGGTGTATATATGCCTGATTAAGATGCGGCAAAAACAGAGTCAAGATGCTGCTAAGATGATTGAATTATATGATTGAATAGCCTGCCAACATTTGAGATGAAATATCACCATACATTGCTCAAGAGGATAGTTTTATGTGCCATTATGGATTCTGCTATGAAGAAAACAAACATTTATTATGGTGTCTATACACACACTATCTTCTAACTAATACTATCAATATACAACATCTTTTCATCCAAATTTGGTTATTATAGAATAATCTTCTTAAGAAATATTACCTTCCATGAGAATATCATTTAGTATGGTTTCTACATTGTTAAATACAAATTTAGTTGCACTAAATTTACTTCCAAGAGAATATATATCCAATAACATTAAATCTTAGAGGGAGAATGTATATGTTTCATACAAGTAGTTTCACTCATCTTTCATTGTTGACTAGTGATTTAGGCTACTTCTAGGAGTAACTTGTATACCATACTAGCTTAGTAATGAAATAACTATTAGTCATACAGATATTCTTGGTAGATTAGATATTCTTTCTACCCACTCACCCCAGTTCCCCGCACACAAAAAAATAGAGGAAAATAAATTTTTACCTCCCTTTTTTAAGCATCTTGATAAAACATATAGTACCAAAATAGAATAAAATGGGAGACAAATCCCTCTCCCATCTTAGCCCTTTTCCTATATGGAAATACTCACCCTCCACATTCTTTATGGTGACTCCAATATAGCCATTATTTAAAATCATGTGAATAAATTTAAGGAAAATTTTGCCGTGAGACACTATAAATAGTTGGATTTGGCCATAAGACATGCAAAAGTCGATATTTGCCGTAGAACACCGAGAAACCATAGCTATCCCTAGGACACTATAGTAGGAACGATGGGTTGATATGAACTTGTTTTCTCTATCCAAAGGACACATAATGACTTTAGATTTTGCACACATATGCACCGCTACATTCTATAACTATGTGCTTTTTTCATAATTGTTTTTGCTCTTTGGATAGTTTTATCTAAAGAATAAATATTTTTTAGTTTAGAAAGTTCTGATAGCAATTGAATTTACTGATGTAAAATAACATATAGATAAAGAATGTATCAATGAACATGTGTGTAATTTTTTAAGTCATTATGTATGTTATTTATGGATGCAAAAAAATTCATAACGTCCCTTATCTCCTACTATAGTGTCCTAGAGATAATAAAAGCAATGATTTCTAGTGTCCTATAACAAATATTGACTTTTGTAATGTCTTGCAACCAAAACCAACTATTTATATTATTGTCTCACAGAAAAATTTCCCATTTAAAAGTACGGTTTTACTCTCAGGGACAAGTGGTTACTGGGTTTTACTTTTCCTTCAGTGATCCTGTCACTTTTATGTCCATTGTCCCTAGCGACTAGCGTTACTCTGAAAAATAAAGTTCAAGTACAACATACAGTGTTGGGGGCGGAGGAGGTGCATATTCAGTGATTGCTTATTTGCTTCTGCCACTAAAAAAAAAATCAGTGATGGGTTGGTTCTCCTAGGTGGCTCCTTCAAAGGCCAAATCGTTTGTCTGCAACAGGGACAGATGATTGAGTTTCAAAGTTTAAAGCTAGCTAGGAGGACTATGGTCTATGGAGAATAATGTTTGTGGATGGCGAGATGGCATGAAGTTTGGCCTGCCAAACGTACTACCCATTGATGATGTGTATGTGTTGTTCTAGTGTGTGACTGATGATATTGCGGGGAGATACAGATCCTTTCCTGATTCATGATAAACACACGGAGAGCAGTACAGAGAAGCTGCATTAAGGTCTATGCCGAGCGACTTCACTCTCTCATGAAACAGCTTTCCAACCGTTCCTTGCAAAGCTCTCTCATCAAGGAGGTGAGATATGCCAGTGGCTACAAATACAGCATGCAGAGAGCGGCCATATGTTCATCAGCAGCTCGCACACAATCAACTGATTTGCTACCACGGTTATCAACAACAACATTCAGAAACAGCAATGGCTGCCAAGGTGCTGCTCGCCATGCTGGTCATCGCTCTGCTCGTGGCTAGCGAGCTCCCTGCGCCCGTAAGTTGCCAGGAGGAGCCGACGCGTTCGTCCCTGGCAGCAGTGCGCGGAGGCGAAAGCACCATGCCTGCTGGTGCTGGTGAGTAAACTGACATCTTATTCTCCAGTTGTGCTCCCACGAAGTATTTCCCTCGCCTGAACGGGCTCGTGGTTGGTAACTAAGTACTGATTACTCATGCGGTCGTGTACGCCAGATCGCTCCGGTGGCGCATTGGGAGAGGAAGAGAAGGCCTACATCGTCGGACGTCCTCTGTTCAAGGTGCCACCGAGCAGTCCCTCCTGCCGTGCGACCAAGGCCATGCGATGCTGAGAAAGCTTTCTGTGTTGCTACTGTCAGCTCGTCGATCAATCACAAATAATGGGCAACTGCTGCCTCTTATTAGTGAACTTGTGCCAATTATTATATAACCGCTGTAATTAATTCGTCTCACTCTGGATTCACAGTTAAGGTTACGACTCTATGCATATGTTTCCTACGATTCAAAATTTGTCAAACTATTTACTACTACTTTTTTTTAAGCAAATCAAACTATTTATACTACTACCATAATCGAGTTCCTTTCTGAACCGTGATGTAAGAAACAACCTTTTCGCGCGACTGGCCGATTTTGATCAATCGGATCCGGGGCAAAACAAAGCGTAGCCCATTGGGCCGTATTGGATTTAGCCGTCCCGCCTTAATCCTGATTAGGAGTTTTGTACCACACTGCTAAGCGGCGAATATTTATGTGTCATCGAGGCAATAAAACCAGCTGGTCCTCAACGTTGCAACTCATACCTTTCTCGGCCTTTTGGCTAAGATCAAGTGTAGTATCTGTTCTTATCAGTTTAATATCTGATATGTGAGACATTGTCTCACAAAGGTATTAAATTTATTTTTTGTGGGGGGAGAGTCCATTATAGTAGCTTGCTACTAGGGCTCTCAAGCGTCGCCTTAGCGTTGCACTATAGCTCAGGCTAGGCGCACCCCAACCAAAATTAATTGAAAAAATAAAATAAAATTGTTTCCACTATTTAAATTTCCCTCCCTTAAATTCGTGTGAATCTACTTTCTCCTTCACTTAATTTCCTGGTCTGAATTTTTCATTGCATATTCTGACGTTAGCCACTTGGACTGTGCCGGGGTCAGTGAAGCCAGTTCTCCTGCTTTGAGTCTGGCCATCATCATCATCATCATCATCTCCATGCGGCGGCCGAAAGGAGCACAAGGATTCATCAGAGCCCCACGCTGCGTTGCCGTTGCTTTCAGTGAGCAGCCCGCCGCTTGTAGGCGATAGCTCTTTGGGTCCACCAGAGCAGTCCTCTTCTCTCCCTTTGCAATGATCCAGGGCCAAGCAACATGCTCACAGAGGACATGCCACACGAGCTTTCGATGTGCTTTTATCTTATAATCACCACATGCGGCATGATTCTAGTTACGTGCTGCGTCCTGCCTGTCCCACATCCTCTGATCCGGCGCGGGAACCACTGTTGTATTGTTGGCATGTCTGTCAGGTCAGGTAAACAGTCTCGATCGCTGCTGTTCCATCCATGTTCGTGGTCGTCGGGAGGCAGGCAGTCTCGACGGCCATGTGAGGGCACAAACGTGCCTCTTACGCTAAAAAATGTGAGGGGCACCACACATCATGAGAAACACGGATGAACTGGTCTCAGTTCTCAGGTATATATCAACACCAAACAGTGTACTTAGTGTACAGTAAAGTTAATCAGGAGATTGATGACCTTATGGTCAGCAAAACAACACCACTCACGATCGCGAGAGGGAAATTAATCAAAGCAAATGTTAGCCAATCGCCTCCAACCGACGCGGCCAGCTTCAGAGTCGCAGCTGCGGCGGAGACCATCCTGAGGGAACGCGTTCACGTACAAAAAGGCTCTGATCGAGCTGCTTGTTCACTTCCGTGGAGGTCGTGCGTTCTAGCAAACGCATTCGTTGGCAAGGCTTAGCCCGAAGCCGTATGCCTTCTTTGCATAGTTTTGCTGCCAGAACGAGCGAGAGCGACCATACTTGTACGGCGTTCATCACCTGCGCCCCGCAGTTGGTAATTGCTGGTCCGAGGGTTAACCTGCCGTGGTAAACTACATTCGACGAGAGCCGTTCAACAGTTGAGATGTTCAAATCCAAACAAAGAAGATCATCAAGCTTTATCCATGCATGACACCATGTGGCAGCGCGCCAAGGGACTAGACTACATGCGCAGTTCAATGCACCGTAGTGAGGGATGAGCCTTCTCCACCAATCAAAGGCAGAGACGTGTAAATCAGATGGCCTCCTTTCAGTACTCTGTAATTTTGTTATTCCATCCAAATCAGCAGTTCAGGATGTCGTAGTCTATGATACAATCCATCTAGTTTATTCATTGGTCAACTATTAACAGTTGCATGCCCCTATCAATTTTATTTCCTTGAAATATAGAGATATCAAATGGTAAAAATTTCAGACAACAGTTGATATAGGTTTAAATGGATGCATTTTATTGAAACAAACATATGAATCCTGTGTTATCCTCGCCTCCTTTATTACTTTAGCATTTCTGTTTCTGAACTGCTCATACAGAACAAAAAAGATAAATTTACAACTTTGTTTACACCTGATTCAGTATGTTGTCCATCACCTAAAAACAACTTCTATTGTCACCTTCATTGAAGTCACATGAATTTATTATTCCACAGAAACCATTATATTCTTAGGAATTTCATTATTGAATTGATTCTTAGACCCTAATGTTGAATGACAGACACAATTCTTACTAGTTCTAGTTCGCCGCACTATATTTTGCAATTGAGGTTTCTTAACACTATCAATAACTTTAGAGTATGATACAACAAGATATTTACCCTTTTCTTAACACTACCAATATCTAACTTCTTTTCATACAAATTTAGTTATTGTATAAGCACCTTTTTAAGAAATATTAGTTGAACATCTAGTGTGGTTCCCATATTATTACAAACAATGTAAGTTTTATTGAAGTTGCTCCCAAGAGAATATCTCATGCCATTTAATCTATGAGCATAACATATATATTTGATTAGTTCCATCTATCATTATTGACTCATGATTTAATTAAGCAATTTTTGTATCATTTTGATAATAATTCGACATAAATTCTATGATGTCCTTCGTATTCAACACATTGATAATTAACCATAGAGGATAATCTAACTTGATGACGACACTATTTTAAAAGCAACCCATAATCCACCATGTTTTAGCAGATTCAAATTTATCACCGATAAATAGAATGATGTCATCTACATAATGCTTGAGATTAATGACACCATGGTGAAATAGATATTTTCTACCCCTCCCCCATGTCTTAGCTCTTTCCTAGTATGGCATGACATTGTATATATATGATGACTCGAGCATATAGATTATACTTTTTCTAAAATATCCAAAGAAATGACCAATTTAGTTTGTCATAACCTTTTCAGGTCTACTTTTGAAATAAAATTTACACTATATATAGATGTGACAATCCTTGACCGCAATTCTACACTTTCAATAATATTCCTTCTATTTGTAGAAGTTGCTTTGTTACTATATGACAAAACTATACTGCAGAAGTGTATTAGTCAGCACTTCCGATGAAAATCGAACAACTAGAGTAAGCATAATAATGGGCTTGAATTTATTTGTCTCTCTAGTCATCTATTTCATTAGAAATCTACTAATAATGATGATCCTGTTCATCTCCTCTCCCCTAAAATCTATCAAACAAGGATATCAAGTCATATTGATGAATTTCTAGCATTGTAGATAAAAACATAAATGCAGTTGATCAACCTTCACGTCACGACCGCAGAAGATTCATGTTTGTGGACAGGGCCTTGATTGAGTGCTTGACGCACAACATTTCCATGGGGTCGATCATCTTCAGGACGACCGCGCTTCATTAGCTGTTCTCTCGCCATGAACTCAAGAAGACTCGTTTGCTGACATCATCAAGTGACACTGCATGAGACACACTCCGCAGTTGCTAATTAAGGTCCCATGAACATTCTGGTCCGAGACTAAGCTGCCATGGTAAACTACACTCGGTGATCAACAATGCTTCCGTGAGATGTTCAGATCGAAATAGTGTTGACGGAAAAGGAGCTTTAGCTTTATCCATGACACCAAGCATGTGGCAGCGCGCAAGAGATTACAACATACACAGTTTTGTTCAATACACTGTGGTGAGGGATGAGCCTTCACCAATCAAAGAGGGAGATCTTATTTTGTTTGAGAAATCGAAGAGGGGGATCTGTGGGCCTCCACGGACCACAATCCAAAGAACATGAACAGTATGGATCGGAAAGATTCAGAGGTCCACGCGGCGTTGCCGCTGCTTTCAGGGAGCAGGCCGCCGCGCGCTTCTATTCACACTTTCCTTGTTGGCCACCACCATCATGGAGTGCGTGTGCGATGCAGAGATCTCTAGTGTACCTGCTCGTCCTCGCATCGTTCCATCTGGTCAAATGTCCATACAAACTGTTCTTACTGTTCACGTACATAGGTGCTGCTCTGCTCGAAGATGAGTCAACTAGTAGTCAACTTTGCTGTCATCGCGTGTCTAACTCTAATGACGATTCGATTTATTGAGTTGAAGCAATGCAGATGGTATTAATCTGGATGGACAAGCAGAGAAGAAGCCATCCGAGTTTTGTACGTTGCTCCGTGCGCATCCCATCTTCCAGCGCCATGCCATCGCTTTTGTCGTTGGCCTGTCAGTCAGATGACGCAAACAGTCTCCATCACGATTCAACTGTGATATGTTCCATGCTAGTGGGGAGGCGATCGACTAGTCCCGGTGCGATGTGCGATTTGACCAAGAATCTCTCCAATCAGCAAAACCAAACGCATGTGGCAAGAACTCTCTTCGGATTTTAATTATTGACATAATTAACTCTTTTAGCTACGTTTGATTATTCGTCTTATTCAAAATATTTGTTTAAACATATCAAATTATGATAGGTTTCAACTTTCTTTAGTGATAAAATAAACTATAACAAAATATCTGATAAAATTTTAAATTTTTTAAATAAAACAAATGATCAAACATAACTAAAGAAATTAACTGCATCAACAATTTAAATCTAAAGAGAATAAATAATATTAGCATCATTTGGGGACAACCTTTGTGGCCACCTAAAGGGCAGCCTTACTTTTCTCGATCAGGAAATGGCACCTTTCACGAGCTCGATAAGCAAAGAAAAGGAGAATCTTTTCACTCTCTTCTGATTTTGGCACATATAATTTCTCTCTTGAGGATTTTTCTGTACCAAATGATAAGAAGTGATTTTTCTACTGAAAACAAACAAACCATATAAACCATCGAGAC
Source organism: Eleusine indica (assembly GCA_030378355.1). Lineage (NCBI taxonomy): Eukaryota > Viridiplantae > Streptophyta > Magnoliopsida > Poales > Poaceae > Eleusine > Eleusine indica. The sequence goes on from CM059500.1 coordinate 48,845,670, forward strand.
GATGCACGACAAAATTTTAACTTACTCCATGAGGCCGTTGAGGTGGGCAAGTTGACGGTGAGTTCGCCTTCTTTGCTACTGGAGTCGAAAACAAAACACAGCAGAATTGTTGGACTCAGCCGATCAACTCACCGAAACCGAGTTGTGGGTTGGACAATCCAGAATCTGACTCATCCGTCCCTTTACTACGTAATTGTTTGATTATCATCGTCCAAAAACAACAACGTGGGGAAAAAAAAAACTGAATGCACAGAGTTGAGTTAAAACGGAGGTTGGCATAAGAGATTCAATTGCATTGTTGAATGGCATGAGCCATCTGCAGTTACATGAGGACAGGGTCCATCCAGTACAGGACGCGGATACAGTCAAACCTCTAAAATCCCCTGAATTCTACTGTCCTATAAAAACTAACAAGCTTGATCCCATTATTATTGAGAATCAGGACTGATCATCAGTAGAACCAATTGAACGGCACGGACTCGTGCGGCTGCTGCAATGTATCGCCGTAGTAGTGCGCGGTGCCTCCTGCTGGCACGTGGAGACCTGATGAAGTGAACCTCAACTCCGGCGGCGACGCGATGCCGCCTCCGAGGAAGAAGGGCGTGCTCTGCTGCTGAATGGCGTTGTTGTTGGCATCACCAAACAGGCACGGCGTCAGAAAAGGAACAGGCACCTGATGCACGCTGGGAGCGACGACGCTGGTCAGGCTCTCGTACATGTCCATGAGCCCGGCGAGGGACCTCTGCCCGTCAAGGGGAATGTCGAACCCGCCGGCCGCCTCATCATACGCCGCCGGGAAGGACGCGTCGTCGTTGTTGTTGTCAGTCTCAGTGGCGGCGCAGGCGTACTGGTCGAGGAAGCCGCGATGGTAGCTGTTCACGTCGTCATCGGCCGTGCCCGGCGCGCTTCTTCTCTTCTTCTTCTGCTTCCGGAACTGGAAGAAGGGAATCAAGGGGTCCAACGACGCCTCTTCCTTTTTCATCAGCGACGATCTCCCTGGCGCCGGCATGACGAGCAAATCATTTGAAGATGACAGTGACGGTGGCTTGTTGTTGCTCGCAGCCTGTCGTTCGTGGTGGTTGAGGACGGCGAGCCAGGTGACGATCTCCCTGGCGGTCATCTTGTCCTGGAGGCACTTGGACTGCCTGACGAGGCGCCTGACCTTGTCCACGTCGGGGGACATGTGCCTGATCACCGCCGTCAGCACGGCAACCTTCCACGCCTTCTTCAGGTCGTGCGGCTTCTTGTACGGCACGCCCTCCTCCTCTTGGTCTTGGTCCTCCTCCTCCTGATGATGATGATGATGATGACGACGACGTGGCCACCACGGCGGCGGCACGCCCTTGTCCAGCGGGAACCGCCGCTGCGGCGGGTCACAGTGCTGCATCAGCGCCGACAGCAGCGACCCCAGCGTCGTGTCCTGGAGCTCATGCAGAGACGCAAATAAGTTCCTCCTCGAGGAGGAGGAAGAAGAAGCCCCTGATGCGCTCCCGGCGAATAAGGAGAAGTCGGTGGCGATGGCGGCGGGCGCGTTGCGGTCGAATCGGACCGTGTCCTTCCACCAGGCGCGGAGGTTGTCGGATGCGCCGGTGACGACGGGCCGGCCGTGCTCCGGGATGATGCCGTACACGAAACCCTGCGCGTTGCACACCTCCATCATCTTCACCATGTACTTGAGGATCCCGTCCTGCGCCCGCCACATCTGCTTCTTCTTCGACTTCTGCTTCGACTTCATCTTCATGCCTCGGTTCTCCTGCTTCTCCTTGAGGCGCTTCAGCCGCACGCGGTCGCGCCACATGCGCCGCTCCAGCTCCTCGATACCCTCCTCCTCGTCGTCGTCGGTGCCGGCGTCGTGGTCGGGAACGACGAAGCTCTCCTCCTGCACCCGCGCCGGGTTCACGGCGGGGCCGCCCTGCTCCTGCTCCCCGCCGATCATGCCTCCGAACCCGAACAAGACCGCCTTCTCATCCGCCACGCGCTGATCCACCATCACGGCTCCTCCTCCTCCCATCATCCTTCGCGGTTCACAGGGGAGAAAGTGAACAAGAACTGCTACCTGTACTTGCTATATATGCAGAGAGAGGCGGCGCCTCCTTTTGCACGACGCGCAACAAGCCGAGTACGTGAGCTCAACCTTACACAAACCCTGTCACATAACGTCCCCCTCAACTTCGCATCGCCAGCAGTGATAACCGGGATTTTTCACCCCAAAAGTTTTACACAGTTAATTAAGATTGAAGAATTCCACACAACAGTTTAATCTTGCACGGTCAGGTGTTACAACCCAGGTCTTGTATACATGCTAAAAGGAACATAATAGATAAAAGCTAGTTCTGATAACGAACCGTGGTTAGGGGAAAAAAAATGCAGAGGCACGTCAGCTTTCAGATAATATAGTCTTATGATTGAATTCTATCGTGTCGGTTTCTAACGACCACAAGGTACCGTGACTAGGATGTTTTCCTAGTTTTACCAGCAAGCGGCCACACGACGGAATTAACAACATTGCAAAGCATGTTCTAGAAGAGGACAATTTGGAGAGAGAAAAAAAAAAACAGATATACGGACAAACTCAGCAATTAGGAAGTGCAACTCAACTTCTCACTAGGCAACCGGCCATCGAAATATCTCACAACGAATAAGACCGCCATCTATCGCAGACAAGGAGCAAAGAATACCGTTCAAAATATCAGGCACGAAGAGCCTGATGAACGGCGGCAATCATTGCAACAGGACCATGCACACCCTGTTTCTGTTCAACTCAATCTGATTACATATATTAATTATTAATTAACAGATGTGCTGTTCTAATTTGCCAACAACAATTATCCAGGTCCTACCAAATGCATGGTGCATCTCATGGCCCGTCAGTACTTTAATCATCTACCACCAAAAAAAGGACCTGTCGGATTGGTTGGGGAGGTGATCTGATCTCCACAGGCGTAGTAGGCCACACGCATTAACTTGGCTTTATCTCACCGTCACGGCTATAATTCAGTTGGTTTGCCAAAAGACGGTGATCGCAAGGACATGTGTCAGGCTAACTACTTCGGCAGCTCTTCTTACAGTTTCGCTATCCTTGTGATAATTTTACGTGTCGGCAGGCCAGCCAGCTGCATATTTGCACGACAATAACGTCCTTTTCAAGACCAGCAAACTACAGTGAGGACCTAATTAAGCGTTTCCTGAGGCATCAGAGCTGCTGCAGCAACTGCAATCCTATTTTTTCAGCTAAACCACTCTGCTACGCAGGCCTGATTGCTTGAAGCGACATGAAAATGGTCGATTTTCTGTTGTTGACTCGAATCCATGTAGTAGTTTGTTATGCAAGTCAACTAGCAGCTTGCAAACTACAATCATGCATCCCCAGCAATCATGATCAGGTCAATGCTTTATTAAATCGTCTTTCGTTGATCCATTCTCTTATCGTTTAAGCACGCAGGCGTGTCAATACTTTGTTTACTCCAACTTGATTATCTTGATATCTCAGCTTCCATTCCTTTAAACAATGTCAACGGTACCTTGTTTCCGGGGAGGGATCAATGTATGTACCTCGCTTCACATGCTGATAGAATTCAATCAATCCAGTAGAGCAGTAGTACACGATTTCAAGCCACAGAGCTGTTGCCAATAATCATTGCCACAATAAAGAATATAAACAAGATAATTTGCAAATAAAAAAGTGAATCTTTCTTCCAGACCCGGGCGGGACTCGAGGAACACTTTAGCTTGTTGGATTGTCAGCCACATGCATGGGGCTTCTTCTTCTTCTTCTTCCCAAAGCGTACAGGTTCTCTGAACACTGGGAGTACTGAATTACTGATACGCGCATGTGTAGGATGCCATGGACAGCAGCAAAGCGTAGGGCGGAACACAAGATAATTGCCGATGACAAGGACTTGCTCCCTCGGCATCAGGCAGGCAAGGATCTGCGAGGATCAGATCGGATCTAGGTGGATCCTGTGTGAGTGAGGAAGGCCGATCGCCGATCTCGGGAGCAGATATTTGGGCACTTGGGTTCACTGCACAGGGACAGGCAGGGCTCAAGAACTCGTCATATGCATTGCATGGCAAGCCTTGGAACCCGAGTTCGTTGCTTGGGTTAATCATCTGCCTGTCCATGTTCACATAACTTGTGGCAGTCTTTCTGAATGACCTTATACTCCTACTTATGTTACAGTGCAAACTTCCGATCCATTTCCTCTGCAGCATCTCTTCCCGCTTCCCCAGCAGAGCAGAGCGACAGAGCAAAAGAATGGTGAGCTTCGATATCTGTATGTATGGGCCTAGCCCCTGAAATGGGCCGTTGTATGAGCTGAAATGGAGCATTACGTACCTGCCACGGCCCGTGAACCACGTTGACTGACGGGTCAAACAACACCCAGTCGCCTCGTTGAACAGTCAAAGCAATCAGTCCCTGGCAACCCGGCCGCACTACCTTCCGACGCCGAATCCAAGCAAGGCAACAGCCGTCGTCGAGGAGAGCGCGGTTGCCATGCCCGGCGCCGGTGGTGGCGTAGCAATGAATTGCACAGCCGGGCCATGGGTCGTGGCGTAAGCAAGAGCGGAGAAGTCCTCAGGTAGGTAAAGCTAACTAACTAGTGCTGCTTTAGTGCGGTGTTAGGGTTAATCTGGGGTGGAAGGGAAGGTTAAGCGCTTCCGTTGACCCAATGCGTCACCTTCACCTAAGCCCATTCGTCGTCGCTCCTTGCACTTTCGTAGCAGGGTCTGAGCCCGCTTCACTCCCCACTCCGAACGGCAGCCGCCGGCGACCGTTCGTTCGATTCTCCCACCGCATGGAGAAGCCGGCACAGATAGCCGCCGGCGCCACACCTCAGCACAGGTTCTAGCTCCCTTCCCTTCTGCATCATCCGCTGGTCGCTGTGAAATGTTGGGTTCTTAGGCTATCCTTTCACGAGCTCTCGTTTCTTCAGAAGTGGGGCCTCTGTATTTTGGCACCAGGTTAATCTTAACCTGATGTGACCGAAGTAGCAAATAGTCTACCTGCAGCTTGGGTGGCAGTGCATACATCTGGATAGGCTAATCTGGTTTTGTTATGACTTTTATGTCTCATTTTGATCGATACTCATATTATTATATTCTTGATCCTTTTGCTATAAGCAAAACAAACAAATGACAATTTGCAATAACAAAAAGGTGGCTGCACAAATTCTGTTAGCAGATCAAGCAAAAGCAGCTAAAAATAAATGTACCATTGAGTTTTATTCAACATCTTTCCATTGTGCGAGGCATTTGGAATCATTCCCTCCTTCATTGGGAGAGAAAAAAAAAACTTGCGTAAGTATTAATGTGCATATGACGATGTGACCATTGGATATAAGTTAAGACATCTATTCCTTTTTTCAGTGTTGCATGTCTAGGTGCTTTTACTGTTTTATCTAATTCAACAAAACACATGATATTCCAACAGGCTTGACACAGCGGGTTATGACCGTACCAAAGCAGTTCCTCAAAGGTGATTTACGATTTCAAGTCATAACCTTATTTCCCCAGTGAAGAGGGATTCTAACATTTCAGCTGTATTCCAGACTTGCAGTAGTCACTGGTGGAAACAAAGGAGTTGGCCTAGAAGTATGTCGCCAGCTTGCTCTCCAGGGTGTAACAGTCATCCTTACAGCAAGGGATGAGAAACGAGGAAAAGATGCTGTCGAGTCCCTTCGCCGTGAATCTGACATCTCCAATATAATCTTTCATAAGCTTGATGTCCGAGACGATGACAGTGTCTCGTCATTGGCGCGGTACATCGAAGGCAGAAACGGGAAGCTTGACATCTTGGTAAGTTGCAGTTTTGCTCCTATTGGAAATGTTCCATTGGATCAAATTATCTTTGATAATACATAAATGACGACATAATGGGTCATCCAGGTGAACAATGCTGCTGTTGTAGGAGTTGCAGCTGATGAGGAAGGCCTGAAAGCTCTCAACATTGACGCTGAGACATGGGTACCTAGATTTTTCTTTAGCTTTCAGCATTTTTCTTATTGCATATATAAGTTTTTTCATGAGGTTGACCTTTGATGCTTCAGAATCTGTCTATGGTTTGGTATGTCAGTGTCAAAGCATGATTCAGTTATTTGTATTTTGAGGAAGTTTCTGATTGATATCTGTAGAATTATATGTAGTTTGTTTCGTATGTAGCCATGAATGATTATTAATACATCTAACAGGAAAGGTTTCAGTTACTCACTGACATCTGTGATCCAGATATCTGGCAGAGCCGCCAATCTGCTCAAAGGAGTATTCCAGAATACTGTTGATGAAGCACTGAACTGTCTCAACACCAATTACTACGGATGCAAAAGGGTAACAGAGGCTCTTCTTCCACTTTTGAAGCTATCTACATCTGGAGCAAGAATTGTTAATGCCTCCTCCCTCGCGTCTGAGCTGAAGGTACATCAAAGTTCTCTTTGTTTGAAATGGCTGCATTTTCCACAGGAACTAAGCAAGATATCTATATGATTTGTTGCCTGCTTTCAATTTTCTCACCAGAGAATGCCAAATGAGAAGCTACGTAATGAGTTGAGCAATATCGAGATCTGGGACGAGGAGCGAATAGATGCAGTTGTGAACTCATTCTTGGAGGACCTGAAGAATGGGCAACTGAAAGAGGCAGGGTGGCCTACGATGCTTCCGGCTTACAGCGTGTCAAAAATGGTCATCAATCTCTATACTAGGGTTATGGCAAGGAGGCATCCTGACATGCGCATCAACTGCGTGCGGCCTGGCTTTGTGAAGACCGACCTGGTCTGGAATATGGGGCTCCTTACGCCTGAACAAGGCGCTAGAGGACTAGTTATGCTAGCTCTGCTCCCAGAGGATGGACCAACAGGGTGCTACTTTGATCAGACGGAGATGGTGAATGTTTGGTGATTAACATTTCCTCGTCTATGCAACATTATTCTGTATCTCAGTTGCGCTAGACGAAGCTATCTTCTTCAGGACCATTTATGACATGATCACATAAACAAGAACGCACAGTATTATCTTTGCATGACTGAAGATACACTATGATTGATCGGAGCAATTGGTGATGTTACTTCCATCTGTTCTTTGTTGTTCTTCCTCCCACCCAGAGCAGAATTTGCTCTGTTTGTATCTTTGACGCCAATAACGAGATGTCTGTTATGCGAAAGACCTGATCAGATTAAATTCTTAAAGAGAAACGGGTGATTCTGATTTTCCTTTCATTTGGGTTTGTTTTAGCATTTTAAACCAGATGGTGCATGGATGCTGGGATTGTATATTTACTAGTATTTCTAAGATCTGCGATTGGTCTGGCTGTATATTTTTATTGTCTCATAGTCACATGGAACCAGATGCGTAGTTAAAGAAAATACAACGTCGTCAGGAATAATCACAACTCTTCAAGTGGGTACTGGATCATGTCCTCAGGCAGGATAAATGATCACAGATATCACTTCTATATATACTCCATATGTTCTTAAATTGTAATTCATAGGGCAACCACGTTAGTTCAATTTTGAGCTATATTCAATATCATAACAACATCAATTTGAGAATGGATTGAGTACCATTTTTTAGAGATTATTCACAATTCATTCGCAAAAAAAAAAAGAGAGATTATTCACAATTTGTGACATACTATTCACTTGCTATATATAGCTCCTCCATGCCTCTGGCACCGTCATCGTCATCGCTCTCGAACCTGACTAATCACACGGTGAAGGCTCAAGGCTGTGACTCCACAAGTATACAGTATATATGAAATGAGCGAGACAGACTGCAACATGCTTCGACTCTATGTAACTTGAGAGCTGCGGTTGGTCATATATACCTTGTACATAGATTAAAAAAAATATATGGAACCAGATGCATAGTTGCAGAAAACAATCTAATAGCATAGGATTATTATGTATTAAAGTCGGAGTAGGTGCATCATGCATGCACTGATTTCAGTTATTTTAAAGTGGATTTTGTTTACAATTTTTCAGATTCCAGTTCATCACCATGTCAAACTTACAATTCAATTTACTGTTGCAGGTGTGGGCTGGCCCTCTCTCTGAAAACCGGCTTGTGGTTGCTTTATGAAACCGTTGTTCAGAGACTGCTAAGTTTACAATGAAATTGCCAGCAGTTGGTCTTGATGGGTCATCTGCCTATTCTGTTCGAGATCTGTGGAAGGTAAGTGAGATAGTTTCAGTTGTTACTAGGTGGTAGAGTTCAGTGTACACAATGGAATGAAGATTCGTTTTCCTTTTGTTTTGATTTATCAGGGAAAGTAATCTCTAACCAGGCCCGGCAGGCGCACACCTCCGGCAGCAGCTCAGGCGTCGTCGACGACACGAGCGCGCAGTCGTTGCAGCTCGCCCGGCGCCGGCGGCCTGAACCTCCCCCCGTCGCGGGCTTCGTTCGGGTTTTGGGCCCCATCTTGGCCCAGGCGGAGCTCCCGTTGGGCTTCGTCCAGTCCATCGGCACCGTTAATTTGCGATCCAATGGCTTCGGTGCCCTCAGGGGGTGGTCGGGAAATGAAGTACCGACCACCCCGGACGGGGAACGAAACGCCGACCTCGCCATGGCCGCTGCCGTCGTCTCCGGCAGCCGAGGACGTTCCGTGCATACACGTGATACACCGGCGCATCTGCAATCGCCGCCTGTTTCGGCGGCAGTCGCGCCACGCCGGCGCATTTCCTCGCCGCACTCGCCAACGCCACAGCCACTACTCTCTGGCGGATATCCGGACGGCCGGACCTACTACACAATGGCCCTGGAGTGTGCGCCATTGACAGGGATGGTCAATCTCCATGGCGGCGACCGGCGACAAGAAGCCCCTTGTTCATCGGACGGATCGCATCCTTCTTCTCCGCGGAGCCAGCGCGGTCGACCACGGTTAAATTTTTCCAGAGCTGTGGCTATGGTGCAGAAAATGCAGGTCGTCAATCGACAACGATGAATGAATTCAGAGATCACAGACGCTATGCGCTAGATTCAAAATCGCTAAACAGAGAGACCGGCGGCCATGACAACCATGCCAGGTTCTTCTCCAGGCAGGGCGGCATCCGAACTCCAAAGCAACCAGGATAGGAACTTCTCAAGTGAAGAATAGACACTCACACTCCCACAGGGCCGCACACGAAAATCTGACTTGAAGCGAACAATCTGAAGTTGTAATAAGCGGATGCTACTATATGTATTGGTGCATACTGCTGTATGGCTGTATGCCTTGAAATATATATTCCGCACACATTATATCGTCTGCAGAATTCCCCTCCTGTTCATGGCGGGACGGGACGGAGAAGCTCCTGCCGCTCGTGGTGGAGCGAGCCACGGCGACCATGGTGGGCTCTGTGCCTCCCCTCGGATGCACAAGTGCAGGGCAAGCGAGCAATGTGAAGGAGGATCAAGTCTAAAGCCGACATCTTGATCCGTGTCAGTCCGCGGCACCATCTTGACTTGGACCTCCTGTCTCTCCTCTTGTCTGCCAAGAAGAAAAAGGGGCCCAAAATGAATTCGTTTTCTTTGCCTTCTTCTTCTTCTCGTGGCTTGCAGATTGCAATGCAGGGGGAGGTTGGCAATGGCATGAGCATCAGCACAGCTCATGACCCGTCACTGCATCTTTTTGACACGCCAAACTGAAGATGCTACTGTACTTCAAAAGCCACCAAAGCTTGCGACTATGTTGATGTGCCAACCGCTACGTGCGCGACTCGCATGCTTTCGTGTCCCGGTTCTTGTTCACGTTCCAAAACAATCGAATCACTGACTCAAGTCTGTCTAAAACTGCTGCTATTTATTGGTACTAGTAACAGCTACTGTTGTACCCAAAACAACAACAAGGAGTACGTCGCCAGTACAAACTAAATGTTGCAAGTACTCTGATGGTCCACGCGCCGTGCCACCGTATTGCGTTCCACCGATAACTAGAGACGCAGAGTCCACGCAAACAGACGACGCGAAAGTAGCTCAACCACTCGACCGCAGCATTCAATCCTCAATCAATCAAGCACCATGATTTTTCTGCTGTTAACGACGCGGAGATAACGATTAGGACGGTCAAAACTAACGATTAAGCGGCATATGCTGACCCCTCTAATCCCTCGCGTACTTAAGCTAACACAAGGACCTACAGCACACGCATGTAAGGATGCAGACACAAGTTGACAACACGGCGTGAAAGTGGCTCCAGATAAAGCCCGGCGGATGCTGTTTCTTTTGTCTGTAATATTGCCATGATTAAAAACCGGCTAAAATAATCGCCAGTCATGATATGTGTACCCCCTCCCGAGCCTTTGCTGACCACATCTTCCAAAATTCCGATGCCTATCTGCAGGTTCTTCTTGTCTTTATACAGGTATCACCTTCTGTGTCTTCTCCTAAAAAGAAAATACGCTGGCTTGCATGCTTGTTTCTTCTTCCTGAAAACGTGGAGAGAGATGGATCCCGTGATCAAAACCTGACCCAGGGAATCATAGATAAACATGATTAAACTCTAAACACACGCCGAGCCGACAGTTCTATTCGTCTGATTATTTACTGTGTGTCTTCCGCGTTGATGTCTCAATCTCCTGGCCGCAGAAGATTCCACACTGGCATGAGAGGCCAAGCGCGTCCATGTGCGAGCAGCTGCATTTCTGCATCGGAATACATCACCTGTCATTCAAGCCAACCAGCCAACAAGTACCAAAACAGTTTATTGTTAAAAAGACTGTTTATAGTTACCGAGTTACAGTACTACCACCAGGCACAGCTCACTTTCTGAGGTGGAAGCAGATTTCTCTGGTCAACACGCACAGCCCGGCTCAAAATTTTACCCAAAAGAATAAAAAGATGCACGGCATCTTCATACGGTTATCCCCCCTGTCCACGACGGCTTTGAAAAAGTCGACGTTTGCCATCAAGAATTCAGAATGAGATTACCTTCCAGCCGTCCAAGCTCGCCGTTCTCTTTCAGAGTGGAACTATCTGTTTGTCAGTTAACCACATTGACTTTGCTGAGAGAAAAAAGAGGATCCAGTAGTAACCGAGAGACTCCTGATAGACCGAAACGAGATGCAGACAAAGTCGGAACTTGCAACATGTGTGATGGCGTGATGCTGTCAAATTTGACTGCCAGACATGCAAGTTACTAGTACTAAATTTCTTTTTGAAACACATCCCATACGACTACAAAATCGTCAAAGGAAGAACAGACAAGCGGAGTTCGGTGCATGCTTATATCACACCACCCGGAAAAATACAGTAGATGTGCTGCGTCTCTTGAAGAGGGATCTCGTTACCGATTGATGACGTGAGTGGCAATACAAAAGCAAGCTTAGCTCGTTGACTTTCCATATAAATTACATCTGTCACTTCAGATAAATTGGAACGGAGTACCTTCAGGGAAGTTGCAAAATGATGTCATGTACAGTAATACCCCATCTGCCTGTCATGTTAAACAGCTGTTAAATCTATGCGTTGCTTGCAACCGAAACCGGCCGTTAAATGAGGCCAACCATTCACATTCTTGTACTGTCAACGGTGCATCACCAAATGATCTCCAGATTAATCATCATGAGCTCGTTTACCGTACTAACCTGCCACAGCAGCAGTACTCTATTATTGTCGGCCGGTCGATGTCGACGGACAACTCAGGCGATCCTTTCGTTTTCCATTCTTCAGACCTAAGGCACCCGGCACCACCACTCCTGCATTGATTTTCAGATCAATTTCTTGCAACGGCCTGGAAAGCTCCGTGTAAATGAGGAGTGCCTTGCGACAGGGATCCCATCCGTTCGTTTACCATTCCCTGGCCGGGTAGTTGTTCGTTGCACGACACATGCGTTGCAATAACTGGGGTTGCTGTCGGCTGTGCTATGGAAAATCGATGAAATGGAGCGCCGACAGGTGTGTTACACATTGATTCTATGTTGGTTTTGGCTTGCTCTCTGAAACCTGGTTTCCATATTGATCAACAGAAATGCAGAGGTGACAGTAACGTTAGTAGAAAAAAAACCACAATACTACTAAGAAGCTAATATAAGAATTTAGAAACCTACTCAGGTTGCATAGTAAGAGCATCGACGCGACACTCCTACCGAAATCCAAGTTGGACGAAGAAAAAACACGAAGGAGGCATGGTAAATTAAGGTTTGAGTCAAAAAGAAGAGGAGAAAAGACGTAGAAATTTGCTCTAAGAGCAAAGTCTCATGTTTCATTTTGAGGCGTACTTCAAGTACACGGGGAAAAGAGAAATATTTTTCTCACATCGGCAGACATTTACAGTTCACTAGTAGTAGGCACAACGGTAAAAGGGAGGGAGAGTGACGTGTAAGCAACGGAGAAGCTGAAGTGCAGCACTAGTGGTAGTACAGTGTACTCCGTTTGTTTTTACATGTCATTCTAAGATTTGTAATTTTTCTATAATTATATATTATTCTCGTTTTTTAATACATTTTTCTCTTTTTTTAATATAATATTATCTTTTTTTCACTATATTTCTATCTCTATCTCTCTATTTCTTGTTTTCAGTACACCTATATTTTTATTTTTCCTTATTTCTCGTGACCAACTACAAAACGATATCTAAATATAAACGAATCGAGTACACTGTACTATACCGGTTCACTGATCTCCCTCGTTTTTTAGGCAGCCAGTCAGCCCCCATTCCGTTCGTGGCATTCCTGCCATAAATGCACCTTGCTGTCTCTCCTAGGGTTGGAAAATACGGCGAAAACCAGAAATTGGTCTGGTCCGGTTTGACCGGTCCAGCGAAAACCGGTCGGTTGAATTTAAACAAATTTGAAAACTTGGAAAAATTTATATAAAAATTATGATAAAAAATTAGATCTTTTATGATAAACTATGGTGAAGAAATCATATGAAATAAACATTGTTTGACCCTCGAAAAAATTAAAAGAATGAAAGTATAAGAAAAAAATAAAAAAAGAAATATAATCTTATCCTCACCGACGCGCTCAGTTCCTCATCGACGCGCAGCGCTCCTGAATCTCCCGATCCGTCCGCCCCCCCCCCCCCCCGCACAGGGCGCCCGGTCACCGACCCGTCCTGCCCGTCCGACGCTAGGCGCGCGGGAGCCGGCCGCACTGGCCCGCCTCTGCTGCATAGCGGGCCCAGCGCGCGGGAGCCGGCTAGGCGCCGCATCGGCCTGGTACCCGGAGCGCAGGCCCGGCTAACCGGTGGTGCAGACCGGCTAGCCGGCGCTCGGCCGGCCTGCTCAGGTATTTGTTTTTGCGATTTTGTGAAAATAATTAGGAATATTAGGATGCATTAGAAATTTAATTTAATGATATTTATTTGTGTTGTTTGGTCGTAGGTTTTCAATAACAGAACGTAATCAGAGTGATGATGTTTGGAAACATGGTGTGAACACTTATCCAGGATTTATATGTAAGTATTGCAAATGCTCAAAGAAGGAGGGTGGCGCCACACGGTTCAAGCAACATTTGGCCGGACATGGAGGCAATGTGGTATAATGTGACCGTGTTCCACCAGATGTTCGTGCATACTATCTACGTCAACTTGATAGGACCGAGGATAAGAAGAAGGAAAGACAAAGAGAGAGCCTGAGGCGGGAGGAAATTGCAGCTGAAGGTAATGTCATCCATGATGTTGATGATGATAATGACGATGAGTTGCACGCTGCTTTGCGTGTCTCTCGAGAGGATGCTGAATATAGAAGGTCGGTCTCTCGGTGAGGTGGACAATATGAGCATGGCGGTGGGTCATCTCAGCCGCAGGGTGATGGAGTGTTTGGCATGTTGAAGAGATTAGTCTCTTTGAAGGGAAAAGTTGCAAAGCAGCCGACCGTGCAAACTAGGATTGATACGAGGCCATGGACTGCTAAGAGTAAGGCGGGCAAAACGGCAATTGGTAGGGCTTGGGCCAAATTTTTCCACACAGAAGCCATCTCTGGAAGGAAGGCCAATAATCCTTATTTTGTTACTGCTGTCAAAGAAACACAAAGATGGGGTAAATGACTTTTATATGCCCTCTATTTTACGAAGTTATCATGCATGGTATAAAACTGATATGTTTCATTATTGCAGGTGAGGGCATCGCGGTTTCAACTGGACGTGAAATAGATGGTATATATTTAAATGCAAATATGGAAGATCTAAAGAAGCAATTTGCTAGATTCAAGCTAGATTGGCCTGCCCATGGTGTTACACTTATGTGTGATTCGTGGACCGGTCCGACAGGGATGAGCATCATCAACTTCATGGTATATTGCAATGGTATAATGTGGTTCCATAAATCAACAGATGCCACTAGATATAGTCAGGACACCAAGTTCATTCATAAGGAAATCAACAACGTAGTAAAGAAAATTGGTGCAGAACACATAGTGCAGATCATTGCAGATAATAGATCTAACTATAAAAAGGCATGCAAGATGATTACCCAGAAGTATCGGATTGTGTGGCAGCCATGTGTAGCACATACTATCAATTTGATGCTCAAGTCAATTGGTGAGTTTTCCGAGCACAAAGCTATGATTCAGATTGCTCGAAGGATCTGTCGTTGGCTTTATAACCACAACAAGTTGCATGTAATGATGAGGACAGCAATTGGAGAAGAGTTGGTGAAATGGAATGCTACTCATTTTGGCACAAACTATATGTTTCTAGAGAGCATGTTGTGCCGTAAATAGAAATTCATGGTATGGGTGTCTTCTCCCCCATTTTTGGAAAGTAAGTTTGCTAACACAGATGAGGGAAGATTTGCTCATTCGTGCCTTTCTAATTCGAGTTGGTGGGAGAACATGAAACATGTGGTCAAGTCCGTGGAACCATTATATGCGTTCCTTCGCTTTGCAGATCAAGACAAGGTTCCAAACTTGAGTGAGGTACTCCTTAGATTTACCATGCTCAAGAGTGAATATGAAAGTCATTTTCATGACAATCCTTGTGAGTTTCACCGTTACATGACAGTGGTGAATCCTCGAATGGGTGATATTGTAGTTACATGACAGTGGTGAATCCTCGAATGAGTGATATTGTAAATGCTAGTTACGTGAATGCAGGTAATATTATTTTTTCACATGGTACTTTCATAATATTCTAAGATTTTATCTGACTTTGAATATGTCCAACTGCTGCATTGAACCCAAGAACTCACTACACTTACGGCACATCGAATACCGTCCTCAATGATCTCTGAGAGGCATTCGAGTTCATGACAGACATGAACACATGTGTGGCAGCACTTCAAGAAGCTGAAACTTATAAAAGAAAGCAAGGATCCTTCTCTCGGGAGTTAGCTCAAAAGATGGCATACGATCATAATACTTCTTCGGGTATGTGCTATATATTCATCGACATTAATATCATTTTTTTAACAATGTGTCAATAATGTTGTAATCATTTATCTTTCAGCACAATGGTGGGCTATGTTCGGTGGTGACACACTAAATCTGCAGAAGCTTGCTCTACATCTTGTGTTAGAGTGTTGTTCCTCCAGCGGATGTGAGCATAATTGGAGTACATTTGCCTTGATCCACACTAAGGTACAAAACAAGTTATCATATAAGAAACTACACAAGTTGGTGTATGTGAACTACAACTTACGAATTCGCTTGAGGCAAGCTGAATTATACAAGCCACCAGAAGATGATCCATTTGATCAACTAATGAATTTGTCATTATATTATGAAAATAATCTAATAAGAGATTGGATGGAGAATAGCCGATCAAATGCTCCACCTTGCTTGATGAGGAGGACGCTGACAGTGACACTCCTAGCCCCTCTCATATGGTGGTCTAGGATGACAATTCAGGAGAATTGCAAAGAATTACCGGGACTTCTTCTGTGACTCAGTGGGCAGAGGAAAATGTGGATGACACACACATAGGTAAACAGAAAACACGATCTATGGCTTCAAAGCAGAAAGGAAAGAAAAAGATGAAACCTATCAGAGAACGACCGGTGAGGAGCGATGATGAAACCGCAAGTGATGATGATGCACATATCCCGAGTTATCAAGAGTCATAGGATAGTAGCTCCGCATCTTCCGATGATGATGATCCAGGAGGGCAGGGTCCGGATGCTCCCTCCAACGCTATCTCCACTGGTCAGGATGTTCACTTCACAGGTAAGACTCAATTCACTCATGCTATCCAGGATGAGGACCATGGTGCCCCGTAGTCACAGAGGATGAATGTGACAGAGTGGAGTACGGGACGAGATAGACAACACCACCTTGGTATTCTCTCTCCACGTCACAACGACTATTCAAATACCTCAAGCAGTCAGTCACCCTATGCCCATGGTGGCTCCCAATATGCAATGCCTGATCCAAGCACCCAACCATCTCCAACATGGGTTTATGAGTGGCAAGACCCAACCATCCGTAGTCCTCTGCATTCAATATGGGAACACTCCTCACCTATCCCGACATCCTTACTCAAGGCAGTGAAGCCTCGAAGATGAGCACTTGGCTCTGATACCAATTGTAAGGACCGAAAGCGTACCGAGACCGGGGGGAGGGGGGGGGGGGAGTGTGAATCGGTAAGCCAACCACAAAATTGAACACTTCAATTTCACACCACTAGAACCCGATAATTGTTGCAACCTCAGCAATTCTAGTAGGCCAAGACCCTACACATGCTAGTGTTTATGATGAGTATAAGATGCGGAAGCTAAACATACTAGCCTATGCAAGCCACAAGACAACCTACTTACTAGAGCACATAATTACGGAATAGTAAAGAGGGGGTCAAGGGATGCTCTTGATTTTTTCCGAGATCTTGCAAGGATGGTGCCTTCCCCTACTCTCGTTGGACCACTCCCGTCGTAGTCTCGGTCTCTCTTGCCATCAAGTGGTGTTCTCGCCCACGAGCCCGTAATCACTCCCAGAGTGAAGACACGGTGCACGTCACCACTGTCACCAAGGCACAAGCTTGCCTCCCTCGAGAACTTGCCGGACTCTCTGAGCCGACACAGGCGCTCACTAGCCAGCGGGCTCAAACCGTGTACAAATATGTGACGGCCTTCACAACCAATCACGATAGGCTCAATCACCGACACCTAACCGGTCTAGGTCTCACCATAGACCAAGAGTAACAGCCTAGATCACACCCTCAAGGACACCCTAGGCTCAGATGTGAAAGATGCTCTAGTTACTCTCAACTAGCACTCTCAAGATATGCAATATTTCCTCCTAGTGCTCTCCTTTTTTTCTCTTGGACCTTACCAAATGCTCTCAGGTATTCCACTGGCCAAGAGAGGTCTCAAAGACCCTAGCAATGAAGTTATATAGGCTTTCAACCTCCAACTAGCCGTTGTTCCACGAAATCCACTTTCGAGACCCCAATGACCGGACTGTCCGGTCACTGCCAGACCGGACCGTCCGGTCTTACTGGAACGGCTCCTAGAGCCGCTGGCTGTTCTGTCCAGATTGATCTACTATACTGACCGGACCATCCGGTCAGACTTTCTCTCTCCATTACAGAAACATTTCTAGAGCTTGCTTCCTCGCTGCCCTGAGTCACCTTGTATAGACCGGACCGTCCGGTCTCTAACTTAGGCAGTTTCCTCGCTGAGTCTTCTCGCTGGATTTCTTGTCCTCCTAGTGACCGTACAGTCCGGTCTCCACTGACCCCTCTATCCGGTCACTATGTTCAGAAGCTGAAACTCCTCGTCCTTGTTTAACTTCGTTTCCTGACTTCTCCGAATAGCTCCTTGGCATCTCCACTGTCACCTAGTGCCTGTGATTTCACCGAGAAACCTTGCACATCACTAACTAAACATGACCTAAGAGAAATAACCTAGACCCCATTGATAGTCCGGTTTTTCTTATGAACTCAAAGCCCTAACAACTAGATAAGTATTCCCAACACTTGCTCCATAGCTTGTCCTTAGCTTTAATCCATCTCCATCAACTCTTGGACTTCATCAAGCTCACCAAACCTCCATGCTTGCGGTCATGGTCATCAATCGCCAAGGCAACCATCATCCATATGATTTGTAATAGAGTTTAGAGATGATTTCTGCATAGACAGCACTCATGTAAATATTAGCCCACAATTTCATAGTTATCATCTATCACCAAAACATTCATACCTTGATGATTCAATCACCAATGATCATAAAGCTTACAGGTAACATACCATCTCTTCACAATCTTTGCACTCCCTCTCAGATCATTGTTGGCAACGGTGCTCCCATTCCTGTCTATCAAGCCGGTCACCTTACTTTACCTACATCTTCATCTTCTTTGCATCTCAATAATATTCTTATTTCACCTCATCTATTCAAGAAGCTGGTTTCGGTCCGCGCTCTTACTCGTGATAATAATGTGACTGTTGAATTTGATGTTTTTGGTTTCTCTATCAAGGATCTCCTTGCCAAGATGGTTCTGCTCCGTTGTGATTCATTCGGTGAGCTCTACCCGTTGCGCGTCGCTTCCACGCCAAGCAAAGGACACCGCAGCTTCCACGCCATCCACTCCACTGATCTACGGCATGCTCGGCTCGGCCATCCTAGACATGCTCCCCTCCATCGTATTTTGAAGTCTTTTAATTACACTTTAGCAAAAGCTGACAGCCATACATGTCACGCCTGCCGCTTAGGAAAGCATGTACGCCTACCCTTTTCTATATCAAACAATGTAGCTCTTTTTCCTTTTAAACTTGTACATTGTGATGTTTCACTACAACAGATATGGCCTGTAGCGGAGGGCTAAATGGTACTGTAGCGGCAGGTCAACGAGCCCGCCGCTACGAAACCGCAGCTAAAGATAATCTTTTTTTTTTGTGGCGCCAGGGGAAGATAATGTCACCCACCGCTACGAATTTCCACAAAAAAATAAATAAAAAACCCACGCCCCGGCCCGTCCGCCGGGCCGGCCCGTGCCATGGCTAGATCTAGCCACGGTCCGGCCAGATCCGTGCCAGGGAAGGGGCCGCCGCCGCCCATCAACGGAGCAGCAAATCTAGGCCCGCCACGGGAGGAGGAGGCGTCGACACGGCGTTGCAGATCCGGGCCCGCCGCAGGAGGAGGAGGCGTCGAAGCGTTGCTGCAGATTTGGGCCCGCCGTAGGGGAGGCGCGCGACCGGGTGAGTCGCACCGCCAGGGGTCCACGCACTGGAGGAGGCCGCCTGCAGCAGGGGGAGGCAGCGCCACCGGGGGCACGCGCATGGCCGGAGGAGGTCGCCTGCCGCCGGGGGCCACGTGCACGGTTGGTTGAGGCGCGTCGTCAGGGGGCTATGAGTTGACGGAGGAAGCCGCATGCCGGCGGGGGAGGCAGCACTGCCGGGGCCACGTGCGCAGCTGGAGGAGGCCGCTTGCCGCCAGGGAAGGCAGTGCCGGCGGGGGCCACGCGCGCGGCCGGGTGAGCCGCGCCACTGAGGGCTACGAGCGGCCGGAGGAGTCAGCGCCGCCAGGGGAAGTCGCTGCGCAGGGAGAGAGAGAGAGAGAGGGATGAAAGAGAGAGAGAGAGGCGGCGGTGGCTGTGAGACTGAGAGAGAGGTGAGGATCGAGTTAGGGTTAGCTGCATTATTATATGACTCGATTGGGCCAAAGGGGTAGAAAAAAAGAACTGGGCCTCATATCTTAATAGCAGTGGCCCACATTGTGAACCGCTGCTAAAAATCAATTTTTAGCGACGGTTGACAATGAGAACCGCCGCTAAAAATTAATTTTTAGAGGCGGTTGACGTTGTAATCCGCCGCTAAAAATCATTTAGTCACTGTAGCGGAGGATTTCTTTATACCCGCCGCTATGACATTTTTACCACCGCCGCTAAAAAGCATTTTTGTGGTAGTGTTTAGACCTCGCCAATAATGAGCGATTCTGGGTATCAGTATTAGTTGGTGATCCTTGATGACTACACTCATTTTGCATGGACTTTCCAAGTTTGACGTGGTTGCTACCTTGATCTCGTTCCACGCTTTTGTTCGCACCCAGTTTCAGTTACCTATCGTGTGTGTTGAAACTGATAACGGGAAATTGAGAGTTTGACAATCACGCATCTCGCTCATTCCTCTCTCACCATGGCATTGTTCTTAGGCTCTCCTTCCCATATACTTCGCCTCAGAATGGCCACGCCGAACGCGTCCTGCGGACCCTCGATGACAGCATGCGCGCTCTGATTTTCCATGCCTCTGTGCCGCCATCATTATGGGCCTGACGACCTCGCAACTGCAACTTACCTAGTCAACCGTCGAGGCGTCGACCGTGTCGCGCTCGTCACAACTCCACACCATATGAATTGCTGTTCGGATGCCAGCCAAACTACGATCATCCACGTGTGTTCGGGTGTTTGTGCTATCCGAATACAACTGCAACTGCTCCACATAAACTGGCTCCGCGATCTGTAGCATGCATCTTTCTCGGTTATCCTGCAGAGTCCAAAGGATATAGGTGTTACAATCCTGAAACTCACAGAGTCATAACCTCACGTCATGTGTTTTTGGACGAAACACAGTTTCCTTTTCAGCAGGTCAAGAAGGAAAGAACGGAGACACCGTCCCTGATGCTGTTGTGATGTCAGGCTCTCCCTCGGCACCCACGACATCTGATGGGGTTGTGGCACCAGCTCCACCCATGGCGTGGCCACAGCACCGGCAGCCGCGTCTGCTCCAAGCTCTAGCACCTCAACATCGCTACCTGTTCGCGCCACTACTATGCATGCCCCTGCTACGGTCCCGGCACCACATCACATGATGACGCGGTCCAAGGCTGGGATCTCCAGACCAAATTAACCCCAAGTATGCGCACATCAGTGAGACGACAGTGCGTGCAGTTCTGCTCGACCCAGCCTGGCTTGAAGCCATACGCGACGAGTTTCGGGCATTGCAGGAGAACAGAACATGGACACTGGTACCGCGCCCTCCCGGTGTCAACGTCATCACCGGCAAGTGGATCTTCCGCAACAAACTGAATCCAGACGGTACACTCGATCGTCGAAAGCAAGCTCGATAGGTTGACTAGGTAAGGCGTCGATTTCAATCAGACATTTTCGCCAGTGGTCAAGCCAGCTTCCATTCGTGTTGTGCTTCAGATTGCCGCCTCAAGAAACTGATCACCAGTGCACCAGCTGGACGTCAAAAACGCCTTTTTGCATGGCGAACTTGCTGAGCAGATGTTCTGTTATCAGCCGGCCGGCTTCGTCGATACTGAGCATCCCAACCACGTGTGCCGCTTGTCCAAATCCCTTTTATGGGCTGAAACAAGCGCCGCGGGCATGGTTTCAGACGTTCGCCAATCATCTTGGCTCCCTTGGCTACACAGCCACCAAATAAGACTCGTCTTAATTTGTTCATCTTCAAGACAAGAATGACAGCGACATCGCATATCTTATTCTCTGTGTTGATAATATTGTCCTCACAGCATCGTCGAGTTCTCTTCAACGCGTGGTTGTTCACCTCAGCTCTGCATTTGCCATGAAGGACTTGGGCCCGTTGCATTACCTCCTGGGAATCAAGGTCACACGTCAAGATAAGGACGGCACGAATTTCCGGATGTTCATGGATTCTTTCTGAACCAAGGGCAGTATGCTGCAGACATCATCGACAGGGCTGGCATGTCCAACTGCAAACCAGCCAAGACACCTGTTGACACAAAGCCCAAAGCTTCTGCAGCTGATGGCGAACTTGCTAAGGATGGAGAGTTCTATCGCAGCATTACTGGTCCACTGCAATATCTTACACTTACACGGCCCGACGTCGCGTATGCCGTGAACCAAGTGTGCCTGCATATGCATGCACCACGGGACACACACTGGAGTCTTGTGAAAAGGATCTTGCGCGTATGCCGTGAAACATTATGACCAAGGGGCTTCCAGCGGCGCTGTTTGAGGATTTCAGGTCCAGCTTGTGCATTGCCATGGCCGAAGCACAAACTGAGAGGGGGGGGGGGGGGGGGGGGGGGGTGGGTAAGCGACCATGACTAGTTAGTTGTGCTGTTAGTGTAGCGCTATTCTTCAGGCACGCACAGTTTCTCTCCTTGCATGTAGGCACGATCCGTTCTCACAATCGGCTCACGCTCTTGTATAAGTACTGCACCTGAAAATGAATAGAAGTGTGCTTTGCCTCTACATCTTCTTCTACATGCATGCACAAGCACGTTCTCAACTTTTAGTCTGATTTCGTCAGGCCATAGCAAAAGCAAATCAATTGTTTGCAACAGTGACAGATTATCGAGATCCAAAGTTCAAAGCTAGTTGCTAGGAGGATTGTGGTCTATGGAGAATAATGTTGTGGGTGGCGAGACAGCATGAAGTTTGGCCTGCGAAACCTACTACCCATGCATGTGTATGTATTGTCACTTGTCAGTGTGTGGCTGTTTATTGCGGGGAGATACAGTATACAGATCCTGATTCATGATGACGCACCGAGAGCAGTACAGAAGCTGCATTAAGGTCCATGCCGAGCCAGTCCACTCTCATGAGACAGCATTCCAACCGTTTCCGTGCGAGACTCTCTCATCATTAAGACGGTGCAATGTCCCAATCGCCTACAAATACAGCACGCATAGCGCCCATAGGTTCATCAGAACTCGCACACAGAAGCACTGATTTGCTACCACGGTTATCAGCAACAACATTCAGAAACAACAATGGCTCTCAAGGTGCTCCTTGTTAGAGCATCTCCGGTGGCGGCTTTCAAATAGAGCCCCCTACTATTTTATTTGAGAGTTACAGTGGCGAAGCTTGGTTAAGATCAAGATGGGCCGTGGCCTCTCCTGGCTTGGAATTTTTTTTTCAAAAATCACTTGATATGCTAGGCTCGAGACAACATGCTCCACTATCCCCCCCCCCTCCCCCGGGATTTGCAACAAACTCCAATGACCGGCCCCCTCCGATGATTCATGGGCCTAAACTAGTCATCCAGCCGTGAGCCCACCCAGCACCCAGCTAGCAACCAATTGCCGTGAAGCACAGCAGAGCACCCAACAGTCGGTTCCTTCACCAGCGAACACACGCATACGCATTAATGCATCTTAGCAGCCGTAACTCACACTCACCTCGCTCTGCCTTTTCTTTTGCCGCTGCCGTGCTTTCGCAACTTTTCCCCATTCCGGCGGGAAGCAGAGGAGAGGAGGCGATGTCCCTATTTCGTGGTGGCCGAAACACTGAAAGCGAAGGTGGCGACGGTTGATGCTTGGAGCAGAGAACCCAAACACGCTGAAGCAGAAGCAGGCACAGGCAGTGGCCGTTCCTTCCTAGGTAAATTACTTGCTCTTTGATTAGTACTGCGTTGATTCCTTGTGAACTAGGACAATAGATTATACTGGGGATTTTTCTATAGTCTAATTAGTTATTTTTTGGAGGGCATCTAAAGTCTAATTAGTTGGATCTATTGATTTGCTTTACATTTTCTTGTTTAGGTAATATGGTTAAGAGGAACACTCTACAGGCGTATTATAAAAGAAAAAGGTCTGAAGAGGTACAAGTTGATGAGAATCCTTCGGCTTAACCAACCTGCATCTTTGCTTCAATTGGAACAAACATTAGCAGTTTGGCACAAGAAAATCAGATGTTCCAAGAAGAGATGAACAAGTTGTATTTACAGGTATTGAATTCTTGGAGAGAAATCCAGCCAAACACCCACAAATTTCGAGATATCCACAAGTTGGTTTGGTCATTTCCCATCATGGCTTGAGTATTCAAAGAGCAATCATCGAGCATATTGTTTGTTTTGTTTCGTCTCTAACAAAAACAACCAAAATTGTTCTGATGTCTTTGCTGTTCATGGTTTTGAAAGCTGGAAAAAGTTAAGAATGGAAAAAGATGTGTTTTTTTTAACCCACATAGGATCTGATCCTTGTTCAAAACACAATAACGCAGTGACAGAATGCCAAGCCTTACTCAACCAGCCAGGTCACATTGAGAATGTCATATCAGTGAGGACTAGGAAAGACATTGAAAATAATCGTTTGTCTCAAAACATAAATTGCAGCTGTAAAGTGGCTCACATTTCAGTCTTATGCATTTAGGGGTCATGATGAAAGACCAGAATCAAGAAATAGAGGGAACTTTCTTGAAATACTGATGCTTCTTACTGAATTTAATCCTGATATTGCTGCTGTCATTTTAGGAAATGCTCCATACAACTCAAAGTGTACATCTTCTGACATCCAAAAGGAGATTTTGGGTATTTTTGCTTCTAAAGTTAGAAAACAAATTCGAGATGAAGTTGGGGACTCTAAATATGCTATTCTGGTGGATGAAACATGTGATGTTGCAAAGAGAGAGAGCAAATGGCAGTAATTTTAAGATTTGTTGATAGCGATGGCATCTTACAAGAGCGCTTCTTTGACTTGATACATGTCAAGAACACTAAGGCTACAACACTTAAACAAGAATTGTGTTCTGTATTATCCACTCATTCTTTTGATATTCAAAACCTTCGAGGACAAGGATATGATGGAGCTAGTAATATGAAAGGAGAATTAAATGGTTTGCAAGCACTTTTTAATAGAGAATGTCCATATGGCTACTATGTTCATTGTTATGCACACCGTTTACAACTCGCACTAGTTGGTGCATCCAAGGATATTGTTCCAGTTGCACAGTTTTTTCAGAAACTGAATTTTATTGTTAACACTGTCGACTCCCCTGCAAAGCGTCATGATGAACTTCATGAAGCCTAGTTGGTTGAAATGGCAAGCAAATTATCTATTAATGAACTTGAAACAGGTCATGGAGCAAATCAGATATGTGCTTTGAAACGCCTAGGTGACACTAGATGGGGTTCCCATTTCAGTTCTATTTCAAGCCTTATGCATATGTATAATGCAGTAAGTTCTATCCTCCAAAATTTAGCAGCAGATTCTAGTGCTGGCTCAAATCGTGCTGATAGAGACACTGCTTTCACATACCTATCCTGTTTTGAGTTTGTATTTATCATGTGTATGATGAGAGAGATAATTGCAATAACTGATGATCTTGGACGAGCTTTACAAAAGAAAACACAAGATATAGTTAATGTTGTTCGTCTAGTCCATTCAACAAAAGTGTGCCTTGATCAACTAAGATCATATGAGGGTTGGGAAGAATTTTTTTATCAAGGTTGTTGAATTCTGTGTGAACCATTGCATTGATGTCCCAGATATGCAAGAAACTTATATTATGCATGGTGGCCGTGCTCATCGATAGCCTAACCATTTCACAAAAGAGTTATATTTTCGAGTGGAAATCTTCCGTGCAACAATTGACAGCCAACTGCATGAATTAAGTCTCAGATTCGGTGAGAACGTGATGGACCTTCTATCTACTGGTGCCACATTGATCCCTAAAAATGGATTTAGATCCTTCAAAGCTGCTATTGTATGTGACATGGTAAAGAACTATTATCCTGCTGATTTTTCCCAGCAAGACATCTATGGTTTAGAGCAATAACTGAACCATTTTGTTATTGATGCTACTAGCAGTCAAGAGTTAAAATGCATCAGTACCTTGGCAGAGCTTTGCCAATGCCTTGTTGAGACAAGACGTGATGACATCTATAATCTGATTGATTTTGCTTCGATTGCTTGTTACTCTCCCAGTTTCAACCGCTAGCGCTTAGCGTGCATTTTCGACTTTGAAGATTGTTAAGACAAGGCTGCGTAACAAGATGGAAGATGAATATCTTACCAATAATTTGCTAGTAAATATAGAAGGGGAACTTGCAGACAAGTGGACCTATGAGGATATTACTGAAGAATTCAAGAAGCAGAAAAGTCGTCGAGTTGATCTATAGTGGGAAGTTTCTTGATCAAGCTGGATTTTGTTATAGTTTACTTTTGTACAGAAGGGCAGTGCATATATAGTTATAAAGCCTCATATATATATATATATATATATATATATATATATATATATATATATATATATATATATATATATATATATATATATATATATATATATATTGCAAGTTTGCAACTAGACATGCTATTTTGTGGTCAGCCTTATTAACATACTATTTCGATGTTAAAATTCTGTCATCCTAATGAGCTTCTTATATCTAGCCCCCCCTTGATTTTCCTTCTAAGCTTTGCCACTGGAGAGTTAGGTCACATTTTTAATACTTTAAGAGCATCTCCAGTAGAGGCTCTTAAATAAAGTCTCCTACTCTTGCATTTGAGAGCCGGGTCCCACTTTTAGTAGCCCAACTACTATTTTCAACTCCAGCAGATGGGGCCCGCTCGTCAGTGGTTGAAAATAATTCTAGAGGTGGGGCCCGCTTGTCAGTGGCATGGCAGTAGGAGAGGGCAGGACTCATCGGGATGGCGCGGGGGCGGGGGCTGAGCAGGGGCCGCCGGGGAGGTCATCGCCGGAGAGCTCGCCCCACCGCCGTGGAGGCCAAGGTCGCGGGACAGGCTGCACAAGGAGGTCTGGCGCGACGGCGAGTTCCCCCCATCATCATTGGTGTCGAGGTCGCGGGACAGGCAGCGCGTGGAGGACCTGGCGTGAAGGAGCCCGTCACCCTCCGTCAATGTCTAACAATGGGCAAACCTCCTTGGAGCAGCAGTTGTCGACTATGAGCATTAGGTGAGGATGGGAGCGCTTTGTAAAATTCTTTACTTAGTTTGCCACAAGTTCAGCCATTCTATATCAAGATAAATCACTCTTGCAAAAATAAGATGATGATGTAGCCTGAACTGTAGAGGACTCGCATCACTGCAGACCTTACATCTGTTTTTTTTTGTTCAAATTCTTTACATAGCTTGAACATTCTGAAGCTGGATTGAGGTAACAGTAAACAGCACAACTTCCAGTTGACAATCATTATTGTATAGTGTCTTCCGTGGCATGTTTTTTTTTTTTCATATATTGTGTCTTCAGCGGCATGTTAGGTACTCTAAAGCTTTGTATCAGTAAATGAATGGTAGTATGACATAATATATTGGTGTACATTATAAGAATTATACTGATTGTTTGCATTATAAAGTTGAAGAGCAACTGTTAAGACCCAAAGTTGAGGAGCATATAAGAACTACACTGATTGGTTGCATTACAAAGTTGAAAAATGGACTGCTGGTTGCTCTATCAAAACATGATGGCCTGCAGGATTTTCTTCCTTTTGAATTTGAATTTTTTGTGCAATGGGTAGGCCTAGATGATGAACTATAAGGTCGAGTAATGACCAGCACACTGACACGGTCAGTGCAGTCGTCACCTCAACGGCCCTGTCCACTGGCCAATGCAGGAATGACGGGCTCAGGACCGACGTCGAAGTTCACGGTGCGGAGACGGCCGGCGGTGCTGGCTGGTGCCGCCAGCTGCGGCGATGCCGAGGGAGCTGAAGCGTCTCTCTGACATCGACGACCAGGACGGCCTGAGGTTCCACATTCCCATCATCCAGTTCTACCGTCGTAGCGTACATCATTACAGGGGCCAAGACGATCCCGTGCCTGTGATCCGAGACGCGTTGGCCCGCAGGGATTAATTGTCTAGGTCCAATCATAAAACATGTAGTATAGTCTAAGAAAAAACATAGGGTCCAAACCAGCTACCGTAATTTTTTTTTGTACAGGTGTTTTCCATACTTGGTCGCTCGCTTTCTCCGACAATGTCTAGGTCCAATCGTAAAACATAGAGTCCAAACCAGCTACTTTAAGTCTTTTTTGCACAAGTGTTTTCCATACCGGTCGCTCGCTTTCTCCGACAATTCTCTCTTTTGTTCCCTTAAGATTATCTCCATTGACAATTGCCACGGAACGTCGAGAGCGATTTTCCCCGGAGCGTATTTTTTTTTTTCTACGATGCAGAATCGGCTCCCCGGCTGGATACTAGGCAACGCCCCCGCACGTTGGAGGAGCCCGCCACCCGCCGCGTCTACCACCGCCGCCCTCTGCTGCTCCCTCCACCGCCCTCCCCGACTCCCCGTATCCCGGCGCGGCCTGAGTGCGAGTGGGCGAAGCGCGCGGCGACACGACGAGCGGCTGCGCGGGTCAAGCTGGAGTAGGCAACGGGTGTGAGCATCAGGGGTGGAGCAGCAGGAGTGCGTGGGCTGATGTTCGGCAGACGCGATTCTATTGAGCGAGCCAAACACTTCGTTTCTCCTTAACACGATTCTATCGGAATCCACTTCTCGAGGAAACCAGCTTTGTAAACAATCGTGTTGGTACGCAGCTGTCCCAAACAGGGACTAAGTTATAATCTATATTATAATAGACTCTAGTTGAGAAAAAAAGGTTGTAAAATTTTTAGAGATGCGTTATGTTAGATAGAGTCTGCAATGTCATTAAATCACAGACACGTCAACACTTTTGCAGACTCTTCGCATCTGGTTGAGTCTGAAAAACATTAATGCAGACTCATTTTTAGATAGAATCTATAATAATGGTGTTTTATTAGACTCTTTTTTACATAGTGATCGATCATAGTACTCACCATTTGGACCATGCATCTGGAAGGAATGAAACAATAGAATTTTCGAGCGCAAGCACTCTAATGAATAACCTTTACTCTCACAAAAAAAAGAAGGAAGGCAGCGGCAGGAGCTACAAACATGGTAAGCAATAGATGTTCACATTAATAGTGAGTAGTCGTCTTAGCGCTCTTGCCTTACGCGTCGGCCTGACTAAGCAAGGATTGATGTAAAATGCACAACTTGCATAAAACTCTTTCTTATTATTAATATATGTCGGAATCATTTGGGGTCTTTCAAAAAAAAGCCCATCCTCAATGATGGTGATGAAGACGACGCGGCAGAGCTCAAGCTCAGCACGAGCAACGTGCTCCAACTAGTCGATAATGCATGGCTATGTTAGTCTCTGGCGGATCGGAGGGCAAGTGCCTTGACGAAGAAGCATTATTTTCACCACGATTCCGATGACGCCGCCGCCGACCATGCCGATCCTCTCGATTCAAGTTGGCGGCCTCATCGCCACCCGTAGCCGCATGCGTGTGAGACCGGGTGGCCGCTGGTTGGTTTGTGATTGACCGCCGACGTGATTCGATGCCACACCAAAATGCAAGGCACCAAATTTGAGAATGGAATCCCTAGTGGGGTGATAGGACCTTTTAGTGAGCATGTTCTTGTAAGCTGGTAAGAGCAACTTCAGTGAAGTGATTAAATGAATCTTTAAATTTCATAGTCACTCAAACCTAAAAACACAATTCTAACCCCTCACTATATGGGCCTCAAAATTTGGTGGCCTACCAAATTTTGGTCCAAACCTCTTAGATTTACTCACCCACTATTCCCTCCTCTAAACGTGGACCCTATCTCCTTTTTCCACTTTCTCTCTCTCTCTCTCTCTCCTTTCCTCTCCTCCGCTTGGCGAGAGCCTTCTTCCGATTCCGGCCAGACGCTGCCAGAGTGCCTCCCGTCGCCGCTAGATCCGGCCCCGACATGGCCGGATCCGCCCTCTAGAGGATGCGTGGTTGGAGGACCTCCATGTCGACGTAATGGCCTGTGCGCTGCGCTGCCTCGGCAGGCCATCCTTGGCCGTTGCCAGCTACGGCACGCCGAGCCTCCGCAGCTGGCCGTCCCTTGCCGCCCGCTCGGACCTCCTCCTCCCCGCCTCCGCCGAGGCCATCGCCCTGCAGCGCCTCTTCGCCAACACCCGTTCCCAAGCTTCGATGAAGCATCGACGACATGTTCCTCCTTAGCCTCCTTTATGTTGGGCTGGAGCAGGGGAGAGAGGGAGGTGGCGACGACGCGAGTAGGAGAGAGAGGGAGGCGGAGACGGCAGAGCAAGTAGGAGAGAGAGGGTGGCCATGGCGCGAGCAGGGGAGGAGGCGCCGGTGAGCTGTGGGAGAGGAGAGGTGTCTGCCCGCGCGAGCTGTGGAGGAGGTGGCGACGCGCGGCGGGGGAGGAGAGGCGGTCGCGCGCACGAGCTGGGGAGGAGGCGGCGGCGCACGCTAGCAGGGGAGGAGGCGGCGACGCGAGCTCGGGAAGCGTCGGGTAGGAGACAAAGATGGGGCAGTGGGGCCCACCGACAGATGGATAGGGACTTAGTTTTAATCAGTTGGACTGGAGAACAAAATAATTTTAAGCCTCTAAAAAATAAAAACTGCTCCTCAAAATAAAGTATAGAGACCCGGATTTAATCGGTGGGCTAGAGTTGCTCTAAACCCACCATAATCTTAGCCTGTGGCCTTTTTCTCTAAAAAAAAAAAGCAAGCCGCCGGCTGCTGGATTGAAACAGAACGCCGCCGCTCGATCGGACCGCCAGACCCACCCCAAGAGCTGCGGACGATCGAGGCGGCACTTGCCGTGAGGTGTAGGCTGAACTGACCGCCGCTCAACCGGAGCGTGTGGGTCGCCCGGGAGCTGCGGACGGTGCGTCGGAACGGTGGCCGACCAGGGATTAGGATCCTCGGCAGTGGGAGGTTAGCAGTCGCCCCCTCCGCCGTCCGTTGCCGCTCGACATATCATACGGCTCCCAGTGCACTCTCGCTTAGTTTGGCCCCTAAACTGCGAGTATACAGTCAGTTGCTTTGGTCTGTATTATGTACGTTAGTACATATACATGTTCAAAGACATTCACAACGTTTGTGAGTTCATGGCTGAGCCTTGTAGAATAGCACAGAAAAAAAAGAATAAGTTTTAGAACAAACAATTTTTTACAATATACAACAAGTTCTGTGGTACCTCTGTAAGGTAAAAGAAACTGTGATTATATAGATGTCATGGAACTAGTTGTATATTATAGAAAAAATATTTATTCTAAAATTTATTCATTTTTTGTGTGCTATTCCATAAGGCTCAGACAAACGTTGTGAATGTACTAACGTACTAATACAGACCAAAGCAACTGGCCGTGTACTCGCAGTTTAGGGATCAAACTAGCGAGAGTGCACTGAAAGCCGTATGATCTGTCGAGCGGCAACGGACAGTGGAGGGCGCGACTGCTCGCGCGTCGACTGCCGAGGATCCTAATCCGGCTGACCAGATAACAATGGAAGCATCACGGTGGCGACCTGCAGAGAGCCGCCGCCCCATGTCCCGAGGAGAAACAAAACAATTAAAACATTTGCCTCAGAGATCAACAGGGACTGGCCTTCTTGGACGGTGCGACCTCATCCGGCGGTCAGCTTTGGATTCGACCCTCATCCAGCCGTCCACATCGATCGGGACCGCGACGCGGCGGGGCGAGCGAAGAAATATCCCGGGGCGTGACGGTTCAGAGCAAGGATAATAACTAGTGGAATGTAGAAAACAATCAGTTGAAGGAAAGACATCAGAAATTTATATTGGTTAAGATATATATAGCAAAAAAGCATTATAGCTTGAAAAGAGGACTTTAGAAAACACACTTGAATCACATTTGACACATATAAATGCTCTTGAAAACTATGTTTCAAAGAGAAAAGCAATATGTATAAAAATCACAATTTGAACAGGTTGTCTCTGCAATTCTAAGTCATCATGCATCTTTTAAAGAATGGAAATAATGAGATAACATATGGGACATGTTTTCATCTCATTGTACCAAACAAAATACTCGACAATATTCCATACATTTTAAAAACTACTAACTTGGAATTGTACAGGGGATCTCTTTTCTAAAAGCACTGAACTACTATTCCAAAGAGTAAAAATACAAAGAAAAACAGAAATTGCTTAGTCTTCATAGAAGGCTCCTCCAACATTAGCACCAACTTTGTTTAGAATGAAACCTGGTGATATTTATGGTAGTATATAACTTGCTTCCCTTGTATCTGATGCTCTTTCAAAAAGTCATTATACCAGACTTTACCAAATCATATATTCTCTTGCAGAACCAGGTCAACAGAGCAAACATTATAGAAAGAACATAAAAATAAACGTAGATCTTAGTAAAACAGTAAACATGATGTGTCTAAGGATTGAAGCAAAGTATTGTCATTGTTCCATGATATATCAGTTGCCATCTCTGCCAGCATATATTAGCCAAAGGCCATATCATAACCTTGCAGCAGAAAAAAAACACTACCTGCAGGTATAAATCAAGTGTACAATGATTGGAACAATTGATAGATAATGAATCTAAAATATTAGTTTCTGAACACGAAAAATATGACTGTCCATGTAAAATTTTAGTTACCTTCAACTGATTGACATATTTTACATTTTACATATGTGAACCGATTTGCAGCTAGATCCTTTTTTTCAATGAAAAGATCTACGCCTATATTACTATAGCCGGAGAAAAAAGAGAGAAAAATAAAGCATTGAAGAAATCGAGAACACACTTTTCAATTACCCTATCAGCTGATGGATGAAAAGCTAAAAACAATGGCCAAATAATACTTAAAAAATTAGGATAAGAAGAGTTGGAAAAATAAAATAAAATAATACACACTAAAACACAATTCCTAGACAAATACAACAATATTGTAAAACTGCTATTACGAACTGAACACATGAGTATTTAACACTATTACTGTAAATTTGTAAGACAATAATATTTAGGGAAAAACATCCATCAGATAAAAAGGAACATAACTCATCTGCAGTGCTTTCAGACAAAAAAGGATGCTGCAAAGCATCAATAGAGTGGAGCTAAACACATATTCAATTTTCATGTAGAGATTTATTTCACTGGATCAAGATAATGCTATGAAAAAACATAGCATGAATCTTTCTCACAAGAGAAATGGTTGCACTATCAATTTCTGGTAAATGGAGAAGTTAATATTCAAGATAGGTTGTCCTGACAAACATGATATGTTGTTTAAAATTTGACATCTTCAACAAAGTAACAAACTATAATGATTGGGTCTTCTTTATTTTTACAAAACAAACTGATAGACTAATAATGTAAGCCCTGTCTAGATGAATAGGTCAGAACATATAGTACAAAATTGCAAAACTCTAGGACAACCTTAAGTGAGGCACCTTGTTTGAGAGTTGTAGATGGCTAGATGCTGGCTCCGAGCAACGGAAATTTCTGTATGGACACATCCACTGAAAATCGGTCTTTCACACAAAAGAAACAAGAAACAATCAGAGAGAATGAGAATAAAATAGCAAGATAAATTACACAATAGCATTCGTTGCATCATTTTTTACCATTGTTTTTACTGTTAGTTGAAAATCGTTGAATCATACATTAGGAAAACTATACAGTTCAATTTTAGTTGTCTTATTTTTGAAGGTTTGAGAGGTATTGCCAAAGTTGGCGATGCGTGATACTATAGAATAGCAACAGTGAAATGGACTCTCCTTAGTTGTGCTTGCCCTCTATGGACCATCAACTACACGGCTGCCGAGGAGGTGGACTATAAAGGCAAAGGAAAAGCTGTTGAGGACAGCATGCAATTATTCTCAGGGGATCAAATGCAAGGCAAGCCAGAATGGATCCAACCATTCATGACTTTAGCTCTAAGGAACATCTTGAACACTGCATACCCAGAATCCTCTCAGGAAGCATGGTGGAACATGGCACAACTATGGGCTCAAACAAATCTGTCTGGAACCAAATGTGCTATGAAGCTAAATTTTTCTGTCAGTGGAGAAGCCAGCACCTCCTCAGCTCAGGAACAGTCAAGAGAGTTCACTATTCATATAACTCAGGACCAATTTCTGCCAGCACAACAGAGCACTGTGATCCTTCAAGAACTGAATGAAGAAGTAGTCCAGAAAGTCTTCAAATCAGCATATGGCAAAACATTTTCTCCAATTGAAAAGGTTTATAAGAGAACCAGATTCCCAAAATGAAAGAATAAAAAGCTGGAGTTGAAGGGGATCAGAAAGCTGAATACCAGCAAGGGTAAGGCAAAGATCAAGTCAGTAAGGTTCAAGGCATCAAGCCCAATCAATGTTCAGGGGATGAGAAGGAGCCCCAGACTTCTTTCCTGACTGATGGTTTCAAACTTCAGCCAAACCAGCAAAGGGACTTTGAAGATCAGCGCAACCAGCAGCCCAACGCCGATGAGTCACACCATACTGTTACTAGTATTGCCTCCTACTTTCCTAGGCCAGTTAAATTTCCTTCGATAGATGACCTTGATAAACATGGAAAGATTTACCCTAAAATCCCTGTTGCTACGCTACAGGTGGTGGCAATGAAACAATGCAACATCCCTCCTGAGGTGACGTTGGAGCTGCTCCTCAGGAAGAAGGAAGTCACAAGCGCCAAGGAATGCAGCTCAGCCGAGATGGAGGTGGAAGTTACCAATGAGTAGAAGAAGAAATAGAAGTACTTTTGGTCAGGAGGGCATGCTGAATTATGTATTTTGTTGGGGGAACTTTCATTTTGCTGTTAAGTTTGCTAGTAAAATGGCTCAGAGGTTGGTAGCTAGTATGGGTCAGTATTTAGCTGGGAACAGAGTTACTGAAGTCTGGTTTGTAATATTAATGCGACTATCGAATGCACTCTGCTTGGTACTTGTTCTTCCCCTGATATGGTGGGCAAGTGGTTTTTCCATCCTTTTAGTTAAAGTCAACACGGGTCCTAATGCACCAGCGAAGTACAAGATTCCACTCACAGCTAAAGCCATAATGCCACTCACTCTATATAAACATGGTAACAATGCTTACTACAATAATACGAATTGTCCAAGGGTGGCCACTGTCACTAAGATCAGATCTATCTACTCTGCTAAGTTTGCTAGTGTTACTACCAGAGCTTGTAGCTCAGGTCACGAATCATCCATTATGTATTGGTCTCCCAATGAGTACACAACATAGAAACTGGACAGTGCTAAACTGGAACATTAGAGGCATCAATGACGAAGAAAAGCAAAGAGCAGTTAGGGCAAAAATTGAAGAAAGTTGTTGTTCAGTATTTCGTATTCAGGAAACCAAGAAAGAGCTAATTGATTGCAGCTTCATGAAGGAAATCGCACCCAGAAGGTTTAACAAATTTGCCTTCTCACCTTCTGCTTGTGCCTCAGGGGGGATTCTGATGGGCTGGATGGACTCAATGTTTGAAGGTCAAATCATTAGTATTTCGAGCTTTCAAATAATAGTGCAATTCAAATCAAGACACAATGCTGAGAAATGGATCCTGACTGCGGTCTACGACCCTTGCCATGGTGAACAGAGAGATCAATTTGTGCAATGGCTATATGATCTAGACATAAACCAGGAGGAGCACTGGATGTTATTGGGGGATTTCAACTTCTATAGACATCTGGAGAACAGAAATAGAAGTGGAGCCAACATAAATGATATGAATATCTTCAATGAAATAATCAGTAACCTTGGTCTGGTGGAAATCCCTCTGAAAGGAAGGCAGTATACCTGGAGCAACATGCAAGACTCCCCTCTGCTTGAGCAATTAGATTGGTGTTTTACTTCCTTGGCATGGTCAATCAAATACCCCAACACCCTGCTTTTACCCATGGCCAAACCGACATCGGACCACCTTCCATGCAAGATTCAAATTGGCACAAGGATACCAAAAGCTCAGGTATTCAGATTTGAGAATTACTGGATACAACACCCTGGTTTTATGGAAATAGTACAAGCAGCTTGGGGAATACATGTAACAGGAGTGAACAGTGCATCCAGGATTGCAGCCAAATTTAAAAACCTCAGAAGAGCTTTGAAAAAACTGGAATAAAGGTATAAGCAAACTAACAGTTCTGATATAGAAATGCAATGACACCCTTCTAGTACTGAACAAACTAGAAGTGCAGAGAATGGTCTATACTCAGGAAGACAACTTCAAAACAATCATCAAAGGTCAAATAGCCAGGTTACTCAAGTACAAGAATGAATATTGGAGGCAAAGATACACAGTAAGATGGGCTAAATTTGGGGATGAACCAACAAAATTTTTCATGGCTTCAGCAACTGAATGATTCAGAACAAACACCATCACAAGCATCCAGGATGAGCAAGGCAGGGAAATAGTGGAACATGATGAGAAGGCGGCTATGTTATGGAACTCATATAAGGAAAGAATGGGGACCACTAAGCAACCAAATATGCTTTTTCAGTTAGAAGATCTGATCATCCATTCAATTGATTTAAGCACCTTAGACCAACCGTTCATGAAAGAAGAGATAGATCAAGTAATCAAAGAAATGCCGAGTGAGAAAGCACCTAGTCCTGATGGGTTCAATGCTCTATTCTTAAAGAGATGTTGGAACATTATCAAAGAAGATTTCTACAAGTTGTGCGAAGACTTCTACAATGGGGCAGTCACCTTACAAGCCATCAATACATCATTCATCACCCTGGTACCCAAAGTAATCAACCCAGTGGGAATCAATGACTTCAAGCCTATTTCTTTACTCAATGCAGTGCAAAAGCTTCTGACTAAACTGCTCTCTAAAAGGTTACAAGGAGTTATCCTTCAAATCATCCACAAAAATTAGTATGGGTTCATCAAAACGAGAACTATACAGGACTGCTTGGCCTAGGCCTATGAATACTTACATCAATGCCACCACTCAAAAAAGGAGATAGTCATTCTCAAACTGGATTTTGAGAAAGCATTTGACACAGTTGAACACAACACAATTACTACCATGTTGCATCACTTGGGCTTCCCTGAAAAATGGATAGCTTGGACAAAGGAAATCCTTAGCTCTGCAAAATCTGTAATTCTCCTAAATGGAGTCCCTGGAAAATTTTTTCAGTGCAAAAGAGGAGTAAGGCAAGGTGACCCACTTTCTGATCTTCTATTTGTTTTAGCAGCAGAACTCCTTCAGTATGTCATCAAGAGAGCCTGTTCAATTGGTGTCATCAGTAGACCTCTAGAGCTAAATCACGCAAATGATTTTCCAATTGTGCAATATGCGGATGATACCATCCTTATCATGAGAGCCTCACAAAGGGAACTGTTCTACCTAAAGGCACTCCTCCACACCTTCAATGAATCAACTAGCCTCAAAATTAACTTTCATAAATCCTGCTTGTTGCCTATAAATACTACTGATGAGAAGGCTTCATAGTTGTTAGGAGTTTTTGGTTGTCAGGTAGGTTCCTACCCATTTACTTACCTAGGTCTACCGATGGGCACCACAAAACCAAAAGTGGAGGATCATGCGCCTCTAGTGTCTAGAATAGAAAGAAGAATCTCCTCAGCTGCATCTTGGTTGACAATGGCAGGAAGAGCTACATATGTGGACTGTGCAGTCTCCTCAATCCCAATCTACTTCATGTGTACCATCAAAATGCATGCATCCACCATCAGCACAATTGACAGAGCTAGGAAACATGGTTTCTGGAGAGGATCAGATGTGGCTGGAAAAGGTAAACCTCTAGTGGCTTGGAATAAGGTAACAACCCCTAAAGATAATGGTGGACTGGGTCTGAAGAACCTCAAGGTGATGAATGAATCCCTATTAATCAAACACCTCAATAAGCTCTACAACAAGGAGGACATCCCATGGGTCCAATTGGTTTGGCACACAAACTATGCTTCGGTGCTGTTCCACATGCTACAAAGGAAAAAGGATCTTTCTGGTTGAAGGATATAATGAAATATTGTGAAAATTTTAGAGGAATAGCATCTGCAAATGTGGGAAAAGGAGACACAGTCTTGCTTTGGTCAGATATTGGGGATGGGCATTACCTGATAAATAAATTTCTGAGACTTTACTCTTATGCAAAGAATAAGGTCTCAGTAGCACAATATATGGATAACCAAGACCCCCAACACAACTTTCACATCCCTTTGTCAGAGCAAGCATTTCAGGAACTACAGGAGCTCAACGAAATAATCCAACAAATACAGCTCCAACAACTCCCAAAGGATAAATGGACATATATTTGGGGAAACGACACTTATACTCCGAGTAAATTTTATGCACTCAATTTCAAGTCAATTACACCTCCGGCACCATTCAAATGGATTTGGAAAATGAAGACGCAAAAGAAAATCAAAATATTCATCTGGCTGCTTTTCAGAGACAGGCTAAACTCCAGAAATCTGCTAAGATGGAAAAATTATAAGATACATGGGGATGATTATAACTGTGTCTTATGCAGTCTAAACTTAGAGGAATTCACCTATCACCTATTCTTCGAGTGTCCTTTCAGCTTGGCCTGCTGGTCTTCTCTTGGAATCCAATGGGATCATGCAATGCCTTTCTTTCAGACCATTGAGAAAGCTAGTAATGAGTTCCAGCATAAATTCTTCATGGAAGCATTTGTAGTTGCAGCTCAGGAATCTAGAATCAAAGGAATAACAAGATCTTCAGGAACATTACCCCAAACTTCAGATCATGGAAACAAGCGTTGTTCTCTACGTTTTCCACTCAATTGTATAGATTTAACTCCTTAGATAGTCAGCTCATACAGCAATGGCTAGACTCCATCCTCTGAATAATCTCTCGGGCCTCTTTTGGCCTTCCTACTTTGAGTTCCTTGTTCTTAGAATTCTAACTGTATAGGTCCCCTCTCTCTCATGTTTCTTAATCCCTAACACTTATATAAATATATACCACAGTAGGGGTTTCCCCTACTGTATTTCCCTAAAAAAAAAAAAACTACACGACTGCCACCTATTACATTAATCATTGGATTTTTTTTTCAACGGTTTCTTTTAGCAACTTCTTGTTTTGGATGTGGTTGGTCGTTGCTGTGGTGGTTTAGCCTGGTGAACGGCTCAGATATATATGAAAATATCAACTCTAAAAAAATTAACTCACACGGACACTGTCAAATTATAATAACTATTCAATGTCTGTCACACTTACAACCAGCCACTATGAAATAATCAGGCTATTATTAGCGAAATGATCCCTCATTTGTAAGAAGAACTGATCACATGATGACATGTAAAATTCTCATTTCCTCATTTGTAAGAAGAACTGATCACATGATGACAGGTAAAATTCTCATTTCCTAGTGCTACAGTATTGTCAAAGCATGGCTATCATTAGTTTATATTTGTAGACAACTGAGCAGTAAAATAACCAGCAACCTTTTTTGATAATCTAAGTACAGGTGTTCCTGTGATATTCTGAAACCATGTGTCACTATTTTCATGGTCCTCATTCAGTCATCCTAACAAAAATATAAACAGCAAGATCCTCCCATTATGAATAGTTACCGTACCATTTAGCACTGCAATGAACCACTAACGTGTTGAGGGATATCAGGCTTTTTCTCTCTCTGCCAAGGAATAAGTTAATCAAACATCTCAAAACTTCTGAATGGTTATGAAAGAACTAATGTAAAGTAACTCCTCAAATTAAAATAAGGAAGTGGATATGCAGAAAACTGCAATCATATTAACCAGACTGGAAATCTTGATGTGGTTGTACACTTTTTTTTGACCCATTTCTTGTAATGAGCAACAAAGTCTAGTCTAAACTTAGACACAATATTTTCATACTCCACCTTGTTTTTTTCACCATTATCCAAAGGCAAAATAACATCCATGGTAAATTTCAAACAGTTAAAAAATGATGGGTGTGAGTAAGTTTGACATCATCTCCTTCTGTGTTTTTAGTGTCTCACTGCGGTACCTTTGTGGAACCAAACATACAATCATTTAACGATGTCATTGAAAGAATTCAGGTGGGGAGCTCCACCGTTGTAATTTTATCAAAAGAAAAGATTAAGCCTGAAAAGAAATTAATTTTGATGTGTTTTTATAGCCTTTTACATATCTGTGATGAATGTGCGAGTAAGGCTGAAAGAAATTTGTAACCATGTTCAGACATCACTATGGTTGTGAATCAGAAGTTGAATTCAGTAAATACCCAAAAGTTTGTAATCATGCCTATAATAATTATTCAGGTTATAAACTATACATTCATTTTGCCACAAGCTTGCAACAATGGATAAACCAAAATTTCAGTTGCTGATTTCAGGGTAGAAATGATCCGTTCAAATGAAGAACGATAAGATATAAGAATTATTTTAATAAATACAAATGATATTGATCTAAGTATTCTAGACTAATAGCCAAAAAAGGTTTTAAATAAACTAAAATGAATTATTTGTACTATCAAGCTACAGTTCCATCTAACCACAAATACTTGTTATTTCACAACAACGCAGGTGAAAGGTTACCTGAAAAAACAATTTTTATGTCACCACAGATAACAAAAGTCATATTTTTATAGAACATACATTTGAACTCCGCAGAGGAAAAAGAAGATCAAAACTATGCCTTAATATGACAGCCTCCCAAAAGATCATAATGTGAAGATATAAGTTTGTCTGAAGAAATACATAAATAAATCCTGAGAAACTAATGAGATGAACATTTCAAAACTGTAGGAACAAATGCTCTCAATTCAGCAAAAACTGAGGGTCTCATCAGCTTAGTCTTTTCAATGTAGTAGCTAATAGCAATTGAGAAGTAAGGCTTTTGTGATCATGGCACAGGCTAGTATATTGCCTGAACCATCGAAATATATAACAAAATTCACGTAACAGCAAGGAACATCAAACCCTACCATTCATGATGGCTGTGGAATACTTACCTTCCGGGTATCCATAGCTAACCTTAAGTCGGCAATCGACCGGGTACCACACCAACAAGGAAACCGACCGAGTCGGCTTGGAGCACAAGGCGATTAGAGATAGACTTTCTATATAAATCCTTGTAGACTACGAGTAGGATTCTTCATGTATCCCCTATCAACCGGATATAATTGGTATCTCAGACCACTTCATGTACTCGGGCGCAGCTGGTTCTACAGAATTGATCTCCCGTAGCTCCAACTTTTGCTTACGCTTGGACACGTAGGCATCCGGGCCTCCAAAGATGAAGTTGACCTCCTTTCGGGGCTCCTGAAACTCTCCTTCATCGTCCTTGTCATCACCGTCATTAGCCTTATCCTTGTCGTTGCGCCTTGGCGGATCTTTGGCCATCTTCAGCGTGGTAGTCGTGAAGCCTTTCAAACGGTAACAAACCTTTGCTTTGTGGTTCCCTTTTGGGTACCATAGGCATGGGCCACTCAGCAAGTCATCCATGGTCTGCTGGTTCATCCGAGGATTCTTCTTGGATCAGTCTACTGCAGCAACCACATTGTCTTGCTTCCTTTTCTTGTCCTTCTTGAAGGACTGTGACT
Source organism: Eleusine indica (assembly GCA_030378355.1). Taxonomy (NCBI): domain Eukaryota; kingdom Viridiplantae; phylum Streptophyta; class Magnoliopsida; order Poales; family Poaceae; genus Eleusine; species Eleusine indica. The sequence continues at coordinate 48,886,501 of CM059500.1, forward strand.
TGTCCGAACGCTTCTCCTTGCCCTTACCGTGGATGTCATATAGAGCCGACTCTCCTGAAGCGAACTTATCAGCAATTTCAAAGCACTCCCAAGCGGTCAACTTGAGGTTATGATTCCTCCGACCGATCTCCCAGACCAAGTCATCACTCTGCACGCCTCCTTGGAAGGCCGCAATGATCTACTGATCCGGAACATTGGGTATATCCGCAATGATCTTGGCGCAGAAATGCTTGATATAGTCACGGAGAGATTCGTCAGACTTCTGCTTGATCCGAGTGAGGTTGAAGTGATTGCCCGGATGGTTGCAAGTAGCTTGGAAACTCTCTATGAGCTTTCTGTTGAGGTCTCCTCAAGAGGTGACCGACTTCTCTGGAAGAGAGGTAAGCCAAATCCGAACGGCTGGGTCGAGGCAGACCGGCAGATAGTTGGCCATCACGAAGGTATCTTTAATACAGGAAGTCGGTCTAAATCCGAACGGCTGGGTACATGAAAAGTCCTACTTATAGTATAAGGATTTACATAGAAAGTCTATCTTTAATTGCCTTGTGTTCCAAGCCGACTCGGTCGGCTTCTTTGTTGGTGTATTACCCGGTCGGTTGCCGACTTAAGCTTAGCTATGGATACCTGGAAGGTAAGTATTCCACAGGTGACTTCGTCAATCTAAAGGATTTACCGATTTAGTCTTTGAAGATGCTCATAGGGGTAGGGTTTGTGTACGTTGTTTTATAGGGGTGAGTGTGCGTGCGTTGTGAGTGTCTGAGTTATAGTGTATAATCTTAAAAAAATACTTAATACAAAAAGAGATAAAGATGGTTGATATAAAAAGAGACAAAGATGGTTCTTTTGTTCGGGAGACAACCATTATATGATTCGAGCCACAAGACCAAACCAGGAAAAGAGAAGGATAAAGACAAATGGTAAAATAATATAACTTTTTTTTTGAGATTATGCAGTATAACTTAAACATTCACAGCGCGCACATACTCACCCCTATGAACACAAGTACGCAAACCCTATTCCTATGATCATCTTCGAAGACTGAGCCGGCAAATCCTCGAGATTGACAAAGTTACCATTGGTGCCTCGCTATTGACGGAAAAGTCAACTACCACTAAAAGCCCAATGCCGTTAAATACTAGGAAATTCGCTCTCACGGAAAGTCAAACCTAGTACCTGAGGTGCTACTAAGCCTCTTGTAACCACTAGGCTACAGGCCCTTTCACTAAAATAATATAACTTTAAAAGTCTAGTGTCACTAGTCTCAATACATAGTTTATGTTTCAAGAGTGGGATATCACTTCTAGAATTTATTTTGATAGATGAAATAGTCCATCTAAATGCATAAATTTATCTGTGTTTATGAGTGGCATATCACTTGAGTTTTAGTTTGATAAATGAAATAGTCCATCTAAGTGCATAAATTTATCTGTGTTTCATAGACATTTCATTAAATTTTTTTATCCAGATTAATGAAATTATATCAGAATGGAACCTTATGCTCTCCTCAGAGATTTTAATAGAGTTTCATGCATGTGAATTAGTGAGAAATAATTTCATTTCTATAAAATTCATTTGGTCAGTTTTATACTAATTAGTTTACCATGTCATTATTTTTATTGATGTGATGCCTCATTTATTACTAATAAAACCTCCATTAAGACTGACCTAAGATGTACTCTCTCTGTCCTTTCCTTTTTTTATTGATGCTTTAGATGTGGACACAGGAATTAGGAAAAGGAAAAAAAATATGGGTGTATAGAAAACGAGAAAGAGAAAGATAAAGATAGATATGTATTGGAAAGAGAGAAAGTTACACTAAAAAATGAGAATAAATTATTTTAAAAAAATATAGATGTCTAAAGTAAAATGCTTGCACAAGTAGCTGTACTGTCAGTTGTCACTAAGTATGTGCAGATCCAGTATTGCATCCTTTTCGCTGCACAATGATCTAAGATCAAATAAATCTGCAAATTATCCCAACCGATGGTTAGAATTTCTTCGAATATGTCTTTGAGTTTATTTGAGATTTGAGCAAAACTCAGATCGAAAAATATGAATTGGTCGGGTAAAAATGGGGTAATAATTCAGATAACGCTCAGAGTACCCTATTCAATCATTTTACATTACAGTACCATTAGTTTAGCAGAAAGTCGACACCAATACAGTAATACGGTATCATGACTTACATAGGTCTAACAACAGGCGGACCATTTGATGGCATAAGTACATGTTAGTACAAACAAGAGTAAAACAGCCCTCAACGACATAAATTGATAGAAGTTTAATAGGGCCTTAGGTCTAGCCTTGAGAGTAGAAAAGCATCACCTATACTACACATAAGAAGGCAGAAAAAATTTAGAAGAAACTCCAATTCCAGGCCTTCATCCCTAGCGCTCATTGTACACACCAGCTGTTGCAATTGCACCAAAAGCAATAATTGCCAAACCACGAGAAACACCCCTTCCAAATTTCTCAGCACCCCTTCCAAATTCTTCAGGTATACGACGCAGGAAGCCAAGCGACTGGTTTAGTGTTTGTTTCATCAAAGAAAATTCCAAAACCTCTGGACTTGTAGATACAATCTGTTCCTTGAAAATTTCTCTTGCTGGCAGAGCCTGCGAAGTAAAAGAAACATCAGAGACCTATGGATCAAATGCATGTTCGGTACAATTGTTTACGTAAGACCCAGGCAGATTGGCACATTCAGAATTCGATGACCTTTTCCTATATCAGTAGACAATTATAGTTTCCACAGGATAGATTCCAATGACTTACATATTGCCTACCATTTCATTCAAACTTAAGCAAAAGGAAAACAGAAACAATATCCACAGGACAAAAGGGATTAAGAGACAAAATGACAAAGAAATGCACATCAACTAAAAATGTGCCAAAATTAACGAACTTTTGGCACATGAATATTTAACAGTCCAGATAGTATACAAAGAGGATTGCAAAATATTTAATCAAGTTCAAATTAACATACCATATTATAACTGAACAAACAAAGGATCATAACAATGCAAATTCAAATGGGAATTGTATTGTACGTGGTAATTTACAGTACCAATGAATAGTCACAAGCCTCCTAAGTTAATACAAACAGATGAGTCTGACCTGCTTAACCAGAATAACTCTAGTTGCTTGTGCTTCAACAGCGCATACTCTTGCAAGATTTCGCACTTTCATGCGGTTGTAATAATGACCCATGAGTGCCTGTAAACAATGCAGTGATATATGAGAATTATAAACACAGGACTATATCATTGTAATTAGTCTGTAATCATAATGAAACTTACCGCCCAGTCAGAGGTGTCTAGCCTTTTCTCCAGCGCTGAAGCCAACTCCTCATTGATCCTCTCTAAAGCTACACTTTCAGACTGCAAAATTGAAAATGAGAAAGGTGTTTTAAGGGGTAAAGTTTGCAGATTCACATTATCACAAATAACAAGCAAAATATATGTCAATAAGAGAGAAATCAGCAACTCATTTACGTGAGTCTAAAAATTTGGGAATCCAGAACACTTAAAGCGATTTCACCAGGTCCCAACAGTTAGGTAAAACAAAACACAAAAATGTATCAAGTTCTAGGTAACAAACTAAAGCCCAATATCACTGGATCCATATGACAAGAAGGTGGTCCCATTGGTTCAGCATGTCCAAGAGACAGCTGATAGAGTATCACATCAAATATAAGAGAAAGTCAGACCTTTTCATGGAATATTAAGAATAAAACCGACTGCTTTAAACAAAGAGGACAAAGCTGCACTGAATAAAAGAGAAGTTCAGGCCTTTTGGTGGGAATATTAAGAATAAAATCACACACTGCTTTAAACAATGAGGACAAAGCTGATGCATCCGGACAACGAAAAAAATGCTAACTTTCATCATTTGTTGTTCCCATGGAAGTATTACCTATAGTAATGCATATTGCTTCTGCAACTTAATTTAGGAGGACAAGTAACTTCATCCACTCCATCAAAAGGCCTATTAAATCGAACTGCTTTGTTTCTTGAGTTTTATCTTAGATTGATCCCGGTATTAGCAAACAAAATGTAAGTGAATCCTCCACTTATTTCTTTTGGAAGAATCAAAGTCACTAAACAGCTAGTTCTAGCAAGACGGGAAGAACGCTATCTACTTTGTTCAAACCTGATTTTGCCCTTTTTTGCTTGAGAATATAAATACATCAAAACCATAAGAAAAATGAAAGTCCTGATATAAAATCTATTATTAGATTCAAAGAAGATTGTCAAAATGTACCTTAGATGGGGAACATTGGTCTAGTTGACTCTTCTGTTCCTTCAGGAAGTTCATGTGGCTCTGCAAAAACAGAGAAGCTATGTTACTTACTGAAAAGGACCATTCATCTCATAAGGAATAGAGAACCAAAAACCTTTAGACCACGTTTTAGCTCCTCATTTGACAGCTCAGACCAACCGGTTGAAGACTTAAGCCATTCCACAACTTTTTCAGGATCATTGTTCAACTGAACAAAGTATAAATAGTAATTACAGATAAAGTTCAATAAAGTGAATCATATTTGATCAGATATTGATAAAAAACAGATACCTGATTTTCATTGAGCTTCTGAAGACCTTTTCGGTATGCAAAATATTTCCGAGCTTCATGCATTTTCTGCAACCGCGATTCTTTATTCTGAAAGATAATAAAAACTAAGATGGATGACAGCAAAAAGGTTCAAGAAAATATCAGGATCCAACAAGATTTTGGTTAAGAGCAATAATCCAATGCCATTGAAACTTCTTTAGAATATGTAATGTAACAAATACCTCAGCATGACCATAAACATTACAGGATAATATAGAATTTTTAACAAATACCTCAGCATGACTATTATTATATTACAGGATGACAGAGAACTGTGAAATTAATCACTCATATTTGTCAGCCTAGAAGATAATTAGGGACCACATGGGCGTCTAAACGCTGAAGTGAATAGCTAAGTGATTGCATGCAGCTGTTGCATATGGGGTACAGGCGGCTGTAACTTCCTTATATTATGGGTGACTGTCTGTTGGCTAAAGAACAGCCCAGGCATTATGGAGTTTTGGGATTTTTGCTATTGACCAACTTGGCGAAGACGTTGAAAGTAGCCTACACCTGGCATTTTCTAATGTTGCCTACGACATGGAACAAACAATGCTTCTGGTTCCAAAGACCGCTATAGAATTCATTTGGTTCTTTTCAAATGCCTAGGTTGGAATTAAAACCACTGCAAGTTCGAGGCAGCAATTGGGTGCTTGGGAATCTGGCATCTAGCAACTATGCAGGTTAGACAGGTGAATTTTCAAGCAAAAAAATGTAACCATGTTCTGCTTTTTGTATTAATAACTAGCAAGCATTATAACTAATAGCAAATATATTCTAACAAGCACTGATACCATGATTCAGGAAATAGAAATATGACCTACACGTGAGTGCTATTTTCCATCAACCAATCCACAGTTAAAGAAAAGGCATTGCAAGAAAGATATAATGAAACATGACCGTGCTTATCAGGCGCGACCTATCTACCAATGGAACAACCAAGAAGGTTTGAACTTTGAACACTCTTGAGAGAAACAGCAATGCACAATCATGCATTTGAAGTACCTAGATAAGACAGAAAAATACACATTCTTCAGGCTGTTGCTAAAATACTTACATTCTTGTAATCATCGATCAAATTACATTCATCACCAGCAGTGGCTGAGTTGTTATCAACCTCAATCTCAGTACTTTGATCATTCACAATGAAATGCTGCAATATGGAAGTATAATTTTAACATACAATAAGATATGATGAGAAGAGAGCAAACAGCGACAAAAGAAAATACCTCTAGGAACTAGAAGAGTGAAAAACTGGTTGGCTCTTGTGGGTTTCACATCTAGCCTACCTCAACGTGCTGGGACTAGAAGGCTTTGTTGTTTTACAAAAAGCTTTGTGTACACGATAAATATTATTAACAAGGCACTACAATCTCACTTTTAAAATAATCTCATAGGCCAATAATAATATGGACAGCTACTATGGTTTGACAGGTTGTAATTACATGTTTAATACTTCACACTATGTTTCATATGGATTTGTGTCGGACTGATTGCCAAAGTTTGGAGGACCGTAACCTGAAATGTTCTCTGCCTACCAGTTATCAACTGGTAACTTATATTAACTGTTTTTCATTGATAGAATTACAGCTCATTATTTTTTTTCAAATGTTACATAAAAAATGTGATAGGAAAATGATGGGTGTGCTTGTTTTAAGAACAAATAGCTACATAAAAGTAAAAAACATATATACATATTTATTTATTTAAAAAAGACAGGTTCATTTTTAGTAACACAAAAGGAACTGTTCAGCTTAAAGACAAGATGGAGTTTGACAATTACGCAATGAAATTCAGAGCACGATGTTTCCACTGCTAAGAATTTGATGCAATACAGCTCCACTGATTTCATACTAAAATCATATGATACCAAGGAATTTATGTGTGGCAATTAGATTCAAATCCCATTGTGTTGATTTCATACTAATATCATATGATACCTATGAATTTATGTGTGGCAGATAGATTCAAATCCCATTGTGTTAACAAAAGAAAGTAATCACATAAAACATACATGATTAAATTATCCTTTATAGTATGGGAATAACACTGATAAAAACAACGATTATCTGGACAATGACAATTTCAATAATAGAAACCATAACCAGGTCGTAGAAATTGGTAGAGTCCTATCAGATATGTGCTTAACGGGGAAAGTGCTCGAAGTAAAAAAAAAAGGTATGAAATGGAAGTTATAATGCTTACATGACTTTTGTCACAGAACAGTATGAAATGAAACCAGTAATCATTTTGAAATCTCTGTCTATCATCATCGGTGTAGAGAATCAAATCAACCTGCACATGAGACAAGCAACGGATACGACATATAACGCCAATACTATGCAAAGAAAGGGCGATAAGGATCACTATTCGCATTGCGATACAACACATACAGGATACTTGGAGGCAGAAACCAGTTCGGCTGCAAAGATCTTGAACGCTTGCTCTCGAAATTGCAGAAAGGCTTCAAATCGTTGCTTCGAGGTGAGCTTCCGGCGCACGCCAACGTCACGGAACAGGCCAGTCCCTGGGACAAGCAATTCAACCCCGCCGACCATGAGAGGCCCTCGAATCTGATGAATCCCATACCGGTCTACCAATCCTTTATAGCATCATAAAACAGCACATGAAGAATCAATCAATCGTTCAATTGAAGACAGGAATTTTACAAACCAAAGTAAAGAACAGAAACTAACGAATTCAGTAAAAAAAACACAAAACCTAAAAAGGTGCTACGATTGATGGAACGAGCATCCGGCCGAGCTATCGAAGCCCTTCCGTCGCTCCTCCGATGAATATACCCCCCGAACCCTGCCATCACTTCGCCTTCCGGCACGGCGGCGGCGGCGAGATCCAAAAACCTAGCGGTGGGATGTTGGGAGGTTTCGGGCGTCGGCCTTTTACTACTATTATAGGGTGGGCCGTGTCGAGCCTCGAGAGGCCCAAAGTGAAAGCTGTTTACACTTTGCCTCCTAATAACATCTCCAATAGCTTCTTGAAAAAAGGGAGCCTATCAAGTGCAAACCAACACTGCTGTGCAAATTTGTAAACTTTCAATCAACAGCATAGGATCTCATCTGATGGCTATGAAGGGAGCTGTGCTAATTTTGCAAAACAACGCCTGCTAGCCCCTGCTAATCCCATCTGTTGTGAGTTGGGTTTAGGGTAGGGGCGATTTGCAAAAACAGATGAGATTAGCAGGGGCTAGCGGATGTTATTTTGCAAAATTAGCACAGCTCCCTTCATAGCCATCGGATGGGATCCTATGCCGTTGATTGAAAGTTTGCAAGTTTGTACATCAGCCTTGGTTTATACCTGATACGCTACCTTAAAAAAAAGCTTCTTAAAAATAGTTTTTGGGGGCAGTCCAATAACTATTGGGACCAAAATATGTTCCCTCCTCCAACAATTCCTCTAAAAGTGATTTATTTTGATTTTGAATTGGCCCACGTCAGCCAGTTCTGTTAAGGCGATCATCGCTGGTTCTCGGAGATCGTCGCTGGTTCTTCGTTCGTTCGTTCTCCGCTTTGGCTCGACGGACGAGGTTCCCAAGGCGCTGGTTCTTCGATCCTTTGCTGGAAGCCGATTCAAAGAAAGGTTCCGGCGCTGGTTCTTCGATCCTTCGATGGACGAGGCTCCCAAGGCGAGCGTCCGTTCTCCACGTACGAGGTTGTGGCAAGGTCTCCGGCGTGCGTGCGTTGGTTTCCAAGGTGGCAAGACCATTGCCTCCCTTCCAATCAATTAGCAGGTATACAACGCCTCAAATTGCTTCTAATCAACATGATTGTTCTAATCAAATTGGTATATACATAACAGTTAGTTCAATAGGTAATCACGACTGTTGCATTAGGTCTTCAATAATTGGTTACAATCAGCGTCCGTTCATCATGAGTCAAAATCCTCAAATATTGATCCAAAGCGCATATATCTGTCAGAGCTTTCTCTTCTGTCAGTGACAAATCATAGAGTTGTTCGAGTAGTTCGGGGAAAAAATAGGGCAGCCATATTCCATTTTCCTCGTGTCTTGCTGGTCTCTCTCTCTCTCTCTCTTCCATCAGTAATTCAGCATGGAGAGACTCGAAGGAAGATAACAGGAACGATCAGTCTTTTACCAGGCAGAGCATTTGAGATTGCAAACGGCCTACTACATGTAGCACAAAGATCGTTGAGCTTTATAGCAGGGAGAGGCTCGTAACCTGAAGTTCATGGGGCCTAGCCCAATGGAGATTCTGATTCCGGTCCAAAGCATAATCGAAGAACATCGAACTATCGAAGCGTAGAGAGAGACAGGTGGTGGTGCGGGAGGCAGAGCGATGCCGCGCGGCGACCTGCGTCGGGACGAGCAGATGCGCCGCCGTGCGGGATGCTTTTTGCATTGCCGGGTGGGAAATGACGCTATGCTGCCAAGGCGGGAAAAGACCGATTGGGAGCCCGATTTCTTCCCTAAGTTTAACTACGGTTGAGGAAGATTTAGATAGGGGATAAAAATAAGGAGGTATTTAGGGAAGTTATTAGAGACTGTTTTTCTTATTTAATCCCATTAGATTGATTTAGAGATACTTATTGGGGAGCTCTTGGAGATGCTCTAAGAGGATCTTTTTGTAAAATTGGATTTTTAAATCTTATTTCACATATTCGTTGATAAAATTTGGGAGTTTCATTTTGATCCTAACTTTAGTGTAGACTTATAAATAGACTTCTAAACAATATGGGACCAAAGAATAGAAAAAAAATAGAAATATCTTGTCCAATCGAGCTCGCACCCTGCCCCCCGTCTTCCTTCCCATCGGCGCCGTCTTGCTCCCCGTCTTCCTCCTTGTCGACGCCGTCGCCCACCTCCCTGCCATCCTCCCCACATGCTCTCTGCTCCTGTCGACAACCTGCTCAAGCCAGCACGGTGTTGCCGTAGGCGGCCCAAATCGCCATTGGAGCCCGCCCTTGGCGCTGCAGCTTGCGCCCGGCCACGGTGCCGCCCTGCTCCCCGCCGGTGCCAGCGCCTGCCTCCCCCTCATAAGGGGATGACATGGGGCAGCGCTTGTGCTGCTGCCTCCTACCTATAGCCCGTTGTCGCCCTACCCGTCGCCCCCAGCCCGCCACCGCCCACCTACGGTCGCCCTAGCGCTGGTGCTTGTCCCTCCGCTTCTCTGGTGCTTGTTGGCGTTTGCTACGCTCTAAAGATAAAATCAATTAATTCCGTAAGCACACGGAACACTATTATAGCATTTCACCCGAGAGTATTCCAGGGTATCGTATTTCTCCTTAGGGAAGCAAGGCGTAAGAGTATCGAGAGTTAACAATCTTATGTCTATAAGAAAATTACCAACCAAACCAAGGCAGGGATGAAGATAATGAGTGAGTAATATGGTGGACGCATCAAGAGAAGACCACACTATAGGTATTTAATAGAGAAAGGTATAACTAGTTGGGAGGATAATGAGTCAAGTTGGATTTCCTAAGTAACGATGTTCTAAAATTTCCAAGACAAGTGTCAAGCGTTGCTTCTAGAGCTGCCACCATTAGAATCGCTAGTAATTGGTGGCAACTCTAGAAGGAACGCTTGACGCTTGTCTTGGAAATTTTAGAACATCATTACTTAGGAAATCCAACTTGACTCGTTGTCCTCCCAACTAGCTGTACCTTTCTCTATTAAATACATATAGTGTGGTCTTCTCTTGACGCGTCCACCATATTACCCACTCATTATCTTCGTCCCTATTGTGGTTTGGTTGGTGATTTCCTTATAGACATAAGATTGTTAACTCTCGATACTTTTATGCCTTGCTTCCCTTAGGAGAAATACGATACCATGGAATACTCCCGGGTGAAATGCTACAATGGTGTTCCGTACGCTTGCGGAATTAATTGATTTTATCTTTAGAGCGTAGCAAACGCCAACACTAGGTGGACAAAAGGCAACAATCCACTGCATTGTTTGGCTCATTCACTCAATCCAAGGTAACAATATACACTATATAGTTCATAGTTTAGAATTCAGATTCTTTGCAACTTATTTTTTCAGTTGCTCATGTTCTAAATTGTAATGCTAAATTGTCAAATGCAGATTTTACAGCAACAAGTGGCTTGAAGAAGGTGCTGGTCGACAACCCCCCCCCCCACAAGGATAAGGAGGTATCACAAATGAGGATGACTTGTTTCTAAATGTTCTTTCGCAACCCGCAAGAGTTGGCAAAAGTAAAGGAAGAATACTCAAGATTTTCTAGTTGTTCAGAAGAATTCAATGATCCTGATTCTATACATGATAGATTGGTCGTTTCCCCAATAACATGGTAGACAAATCATGGACAGTATGTCCCTCTATTGATGAGTTTGGCCATAAAATTGCTGAGCCAACCGGCCTCCTCTTCTTGTTGTGAAAGAAATTGGAGCACATATAGCTTCATCCATAGTGTCAAGAGAAATGCCTTAACTCCTGAACAGGTTGAAGATTTGGTCTTTGTGCACTCAAATCTGAGGCATTTGTCAAGAAGAACTGAAACATACAAGACAGGAGAGACAATGATGTGGGATGTTGGAGGAGATTCTTTTCATTCCCTTGGTGGTATAGGTCTTCTTGAAGTTGCTGACCTCTCCATGATGAGCCTCAGTTGCAGGCTATATCATTTGGATTGGGTGATCTTGAGATTGAAACTGTGAAGGAGAATGAGGAAGAAGGTTGATGTTGATTGCTAGTTTCCTACTATCTTTTATTAATTTCATAAATTCAAAACTGCTATCATGTTATTTTGCGTGTAATAGGCCTTAAATGTCTCTATGTTGAACTTGAACATCTATTTTCAGTGTAATAGACTTTATATGCATTTTTATCTATTTTTTAAAAAATAGTTAAAATGTATCCACGTATCAGGTTGCTTGGAAAATTGCCGTATTGATGTATCTGTATCCTATTGATACCGATACACGTATCCGTATCCGTGCTACTTAGCTCTTTACTATTGGGTATGCTATCGCTAGACAATCCTGCTTGAGACTTCCCGAACATGATGGATTACTAAATGGATGGATAGGGCTGTCACCACCTGCCGCCTACCACACAACCCATGGGGACGAATGCATAACCAGCTAGCATTTACACAGGCACCACACCTACACTCACACTAGATATTCTTCTGTAATCCTTGCAGAAGAACAGCTAGGAAATAACTAAGTCTAAAGCTCTTACTCAGGACAGTGACTCAATTAAGTCCTAGCCAGAAACCCCGTGAACATGTAAATCATGGAAACACTCTCAAAATGTGCAACTAGGAAACAACTACAAAGCTTAAGAAGGCACTATCTGACTTGGATAAATAAAAGAGAAAACATCTTTATATTTGAGGCATAAGTCTTATAGAAGAAAAGATACAACAGAACTTATACCAAGGCTTCCAAGACAAAATCCGGAATCCCGAGGAGAAGCTCTCAACCTGACTCTAACTCCCAAGCTAACTATCCTACTTAACATTGTAGCAGAAGTAGTGGGAAAGTAGTCTTCTGCATGTTCTCTCTTGATTTTCTCCCGAATTCTCCACTATTTATAGGTGGCGATGGGCCGGGGGGTACTTGTAGGTGAAGTGGAGTCGGCAGGCCAAAGTCGGTCCACTGAGCGGTGGGCCATTCTAGGCGGTCGGGTATGCCGGGCGACATACACCACCGGTTGGCGGGAGATTGGATCAGTTCCCGACCGGCTCTCTTCCAATGGCTTGGATTTTGTCCCAAAGGTGGTTGTTGGGTCAGTTTCCACCGACTCCCTCCTTTGGCGGGCGGTAGGCTTCTGGGGCCTTATGGGCTGGCAACCCCGGGTGGTAACTCGAGGTCGGGCGGCAAGCCAGGCCGAGCGGCAAGGTAGGCCGGGCGGCGGGATAGGCCGGGCGGTGGTCTTGGCCATGTGCCGACCCTTTGCCGGGTTGCCCCTTGACTTCTCCCGGTTTGGCCACTTGATGACCTTCTTTCCTTTACCACTTTTCATCTTTTTAGGGGGCCGGGAGGAGAAAACGACATCGTGGTGGAGTGTTTTGCAGAATCGGCGGGGTCGGATGGTCAGCCGGACGATGATCCCGATTGATCAGCCGGGTGGTCGTCCAAGCAGCCAGTTAGGCTTCCGGTCTTCATTCGGATGATAATTCTAATCACTCGGGCGGGTGATGATCCGGGTGGCTGATTACCCTCTCGGCCTCTGATCTGTTAGAAAGACAGGGCCGAATGCTGATTTCAGCCATAAACGACCCTGTCGGCCAGATGTTTTACAGTCGTGATCGGTCGATAGGGTGTTTCTTCATATTTTTGCATATTTTGGCCCTGTATGACTTGCAAACACATATTTCACCAAAACTTGTGAAACTTTATTAGTTTAAGTAAATTTTTATTGGACTAAGGTCTTTACCTTGCATTCCTTGACCGGTTGGTGGCCGGTATTGTGTTTTATCGGCCGCCAACACCTCCCCAAGCTTAAACATTTGTGAAGATGCATCTTGGTTGTCTAGTGGGTTTTGGTGATTAATGACATGAGATTAAAAATAACATGAGCATAAAGAATATGTGCAGATTATTAAGAGAAAATTAATTGCCCACATTTATGAGAAAGTTCATCCGTCTATAAAAGAAGAAAAGAAAAAGGGACTTCTTGTGCTTCGAGTTTAGCTTTTGCTAATATATTTGAGTCATAGGTTTGCCGAACTATTAAGAGGGGTAAAACTTATCTTGCTTTAAGGGAATTCATGTGCTCAAGCCAAACCAACATCTTTGTGAAAGAATTAGCCTCCAAAATGATGTGGACAAGGGTTCCCGATCTTCCGATAGGTTTTGGTAAACTTGATTAAGGCGGAGGCGATACACAAATCGATCCGGCTTCCGAACGACACGTTCTCAACCCTGCAAGCTAGTCTATGTCACCGGCCTAAACTTATCTCGGACCTAGTTGAAGCAAGCAAGCAAATGACTCAACAAAGGACACAAAGAATGCAAGCAATTCTGAATTTGTATCTTTTCTTTTTTCTACTTCCTTTTTTTTAGCGGCTTTTTCTCTTGTGCACTTTTGCCTTTTTCTTTTTTGTTCTTGAGAATCAGAACTGCAGCAAGGTATTACAAGTTTTACAACCAATGGAACCCCATAATATTTTTTTTCTTACTACAAGTGCACCAAAAGGATTCTTGTAATAGCATAATTAAAACAAACTTCTATAACAAGATCAAGCAGTAATTGGTTGGCTTTTGATCACAATGAGACAGCAGCAGAGCAATCTAATTTTTTTTTGCACACGAAAGTAGAAGGCTAGATGTTAAAGAAATATTTAATGCACATAATTCCAGCAATACTATTATCTCAACATGTGCAACACTGATTTTTTTCCTTGTTTGTCTATGACAAGGATATGCACGACTCAAACAAGACCAAAGAACAAGCACTAGACCAGCAACACAATGATTTTATAGGGACTAAAATTCAGAGAAGCAATCTGAAATAAAAATTTGCAAGTCACAATAAGGTATAGGACAGCGGAAACACGACAAACCGATATTTTTATGGGGCAATTTTCTGGACTATAAGATAGAACAAATAAATGAGGATAAAGGCGAACCTAACGGTATACCTAAAGCTCTAATACCACTTGATGTGGACAAGGGTTCCCGATCTTCCGATAGGATCTGGTAAACTTGATTAAGGCGAAGGCGATACACAAATCGATCCGGCTTCCGAACAACACGTTCTGAACCCCGCAATCGCAGCACGTCTCCTATGGTTATCAACCATCCAAGAACGATTGACTTCGCCGAGAAGGCTTATCCTTGCCTGCAAATCAAGAATGCAGGCAAGAACAAAGAAGAATGCAACCAAATTTGCAAGTATATGATGAATCTCACAAGTTTGGATCTCACAAACCGATATAACGGCAAAACTGTTATGAACAGAATAATCTAAGCAAATCCAAACCCTAATGAAGAGGCGGTGGCTGTATATGAGAACCCTAGGGTCGTGCAAGACCCCCTGGACGCAGCTCTAAGTGGGCTCAACTCGATACATGGCTCAAAGACCGATTACGATGTCGCAGTACCAGGACAGATTCTGGAAGTCGATTTGTTTTGGAGATTGCCGACGGCTCGGGACGAATTTTGACATGGGACCGGTTGGTTTGGAAAGTTATTTTCGTTATCTTTCCAGGCATATATACAACGTACAAATCCAAGTCCGTATGCGTCCTGGGCGTCCATTTTAGTGCAGACTGGTCCTGGGCTCCGAAACAGACTCGAAGTCGGTTTTGATTGGGCCTCCACCTTGGCTTGGACGTCCTTGCTGGCCCATCACGTCTCCAATCACCTCCTCTGCTATCTCATCATCATCTCCATGGTTTCTAACAACAATTAATTCATTAGGTAGCAATCTATTCTCAAAATCACATAGTAAAAAATTAGAAATGATCTCACTTATAAATTCAGGTGATGCACATGAACTTTCATCTTAGTTGGAGGAGTGTTGTGTGTATCCATGAGTGTGATATACTCATCACAAAATCCAAAAAGAACCAATCTTTTCAGAGCCAAACAGAGAGTCACGGAAGTTCCGTGATTCCTCTCACGGAAGTTTCGCCGTTGACCAACTCAAGAATCTTGCAACCCGAGAGCTACGGAAGTTCCATGGTTCTATCACGGAAGCTTCGTCACTAGAAGTTCCATGGGATAGACATGGAAGTTTCGTTGCTGTGCCTGCGTCTCCTCATGCTAACCTGAGAGTGACGGAAGTTCCATCACCCCATTGATTGAAGTTCTGTCACATCATATTCCCTTGATTCCAGGCCTGCGCAACGACTCTTTTTGAATTCACGGAAGTTTCGTGGTTTATGATGGAAGTTCCGTCAGACCCAGAAACACTCCGACGACTAGTTTTTAAGAGAGCTCTATATATAGCCTACCCCTTCCCCTGTGAGAAGGGTTGGACACTTTGGCATTTCACTCATTCTTCAGCTAGAGCTCTCCCCTCTCACTCCTAGACTTGTTCTTGTGATTCCAAGCAAAGTGAAAGAGATCCAACAACTCAAAAGCTTGAGCACATCTTTCCCTCCCCAAACAAGATTTGATTTGCTTGTTACTCTTGGAGACTTGGTCTCCTAGACGGCTAGGCATCGCCCTTGAGCTCCTAACTTGTTATGGTGAGACAGGGACGTTTGTGAAGGTGTGATTCGTCTCCGGAGAAAAATAATCAAGTGGAGAAAGAAATTCGAGCACGATCTTTGTGATTGCTTGGCGGAGAAAAGGGTTGAGAGAGACCCGACCACTTTGTGTGCCTCCTAAACATGAACGTAGGAACTACTTGGTGTGGTTGCCAAACCTCGTGTTAATTCCTTGTCTCTTTATATTCCCGTATTTCTTTCATATTATTGTGCTCGATTCACTTGTTGTTGTATTGCTAACTATCTATCAAAGAACTCTAAGTACACATTGTTGTAGCTTCACTACTAAACTACTATTATATCTCTATTCCTTAGTTATCCGCAATTTCAATTAGTTTTAGAGAAAGGGTGGTGAAGTTCTATCAAGTGACAGAACTTCCGTGGTGACAGAAGTTTCGTCATTACCGATGAAAGTTCGATCGTTCTCTGTATTTGATCAAAGTTAAATGCTTTTTCAGGTTTATTTTTTAGATTGCCTATTCACCCCCCCTCTAGGCAAATTTCAGTTGGTATCAGAGCCAAACCCTTCTACAAGGCTTAAAAGCTTGAAGGTTAAAGAATGTCGAAACCGGGGGAAGGCGACAAGCCTCAAGACATTGCTTCGGCAAGCAAGGGAAGTGATTTGCACACGGCCATGCCTTTCAACTATGCTGATGTGGCAAATATACATGGTAGTGGAAGTGGAAGATTGCCCTACTTCGAGGGCAAAGGTTTTAGTTGGTACAAGCACCGCATGAAGATGTACCTCATGTCAATTGGTCCACCAATTTGGGAAATTGTGGAGAAAGGATATACCTTGGAGGACAAGGATAATCCTACGACCGTGGACCAACTCAACATACATCGCAATGCTCAAGCAATGTCGGTCATTCTCTCTTCCATGAATTCCAAGGAATACTAAAGAGTCTCCGGAATTGAGAATGTCCGCAAAATTTGGAAGAAACTCATATATGCTCATGAGGGAGTAGATGTGGTGAAGAAGTCAAGACTTCAAGTTCTCAAAAATCAATTCACCTTCTTCATGATGAACATGAGAGAAGAGCCTCAACAAACTCATGATAGGCTCATGGATATTGTCAATGAAAGAAGATCTTATGGAGACAATATCAAAGATGAAGAAGTCAACTACAAGCTTCTCATGGTTCTTAGGATGTGGAATCCTACTCTTTGCACCATCATTGAAGAGAAGGATGGCTTTGAAAGCTTCACAACGGATGAAGTCATTGGAAGAATCAATGCCCACAAGAGTCGTGATGATGAGGGAAAAAGAGTGAATGTGCTCATTGGTGATGAGAGCACAAGCAAGAAGGACTTGGCACTCAAAGCCAAAAAGACTCAAGATGACAATAATGATGATGATGAAGAGAATGACGGTGAGACAATGAAAAGTTTGCTCTTTTGGTCAAAAATTTTAGCAAATACATGATCAAGAATGGCTTCACCAAAAAGATCTTTGACAAGGTCAAGGCTAGAAGAACAAATAGAAGATGCTATGAGTGTCATGAACAAGGGCACATGATAACTGATTGTCCAAGGCTCAATGGCAAGGGCAACAAGAATGAAAAGTACAACAATAAGAACAAGCCCAACAAGAAGCCATACAAGGGGCAAACTCACATTGGCCAAGAATACATATCCGATGATGATGAGCAAGATGATGAGGGTGCCATCACCAACCTTTCCATTGGTCTCCCACCGGCCAAGGAGACACTCTTTGACAACCTCACCGATGATGAGGATGATGCTCCCCCGTGCTTCATGGCTAAGGAAAGCAAGGTATCTCCTAAACCTGAGCTCAATACTTGCTATTGTAGTGATGAAGAGGAGGACTTGGTCCCCTCTATGTAAGATATGATGAAAATGCTAGGTAAACTCAATGAGGAGATTGAGGACCAAGAAAGAATCCTCCAAAGGCAAGAGGAGCTGCTCATTGAAGAAAAAGAGAAGAACCTTGAGCTCATAAAGCAACTTGAGCAAGAAAGGGAAAAAACAAAGGCTTGGCCAATGACCTTGCCAAGGTTAATGAGCCAAGTAATTCATGCACCTCAACCAACAAGAAGCTCCAAGAGAGTTGTAGCTCATTGATAGAGGAGAACAAAGCTCTCGTGAAGTCAATTGAGGATCTCAAGTTGAGTTCACGTTCTTTGTTGAAGAGATTGGAATCTTCCCAGGCCTCAACAAGCAAAGGTTGTGGAAGATGCTATAACATTGATGTTGAGAGCATTGTAAAGCAAGATGCAATCATTGAAGAGTTAACCAACCAAGTCAATGAGATTATGAAGAAAGCTCAAATGGAAGCCACAAGGAAGATTGTTGGTGAGCCAAGAGCTTCACATGACAAGAGAGGATTGGGGTACAACAAGAATACACCCAAGAAGGGCTACAACAAGAGACCCAACTTTGTGTCTGAAGGCAAGGGAAAGCAAGTGGCACAAAAGATGGTCAACAAGCCAAAGAACAATGCTCCTCAAGTCAACAAGAACAATAAGACCTCTACCATATCCTTTTATGGTAGAGTGGTTGCTAAATTTGTTGGGCCACATGATACAAGGTGGAAGCCTTGTGTGTGGGTGCCCAAAGTTCTTGTATCTAGTGTTAAGGGACCCAAACCAACTTGGGTGCCTAAAACACATGCTTGATTTCCTTTGTAGGAATACTCCTCTGGTGGCGTAATATGGGTGCTTGATAGCGGGTGCTCAAATCATATGACCGGAGAGAGATCGATGTTCTCCACACTTGATCATGACAACCTACCAAGTGGAGGCATCTCATTTGGAAATGACAATAAAGGAAAGGTAATTGGTCGTGGACGGATTGACGTCACCCATGACCTTTCAATTGGTAATGCGTATCTTGTGAATGGTCTAAGGTACAACTTGATGTCTGTATCACAACTTTGTGAAATGGGCTATAGTTGTCTCTTTGACGATGATGGCGTGGCCGTGTTTAGGAATAAGGATTCTTCAGTAGCATTCAAAGGGTATTTAGGGGACAAGATCTATCTTGTTTATTTCACCAACAAAGAGGGATCTAACCTAAATGCTTGTTTGGTTGCTAAAACCACCTTGGGTTGGCTATGTCATCGCCGGCTAGCTCATGTTGGGATGAGGAATCTCTCCAAAGGTGGTCACGTTGTCGGATTAAAGGATGTTGCTTTTGAGAAGGATAAAATATGTAGCGCATGCCAAGCCGGAAAGCAAGTTGGAGCACCACATCCATCCAAAACAATGATGACAACAAGAAGACCATTGGAGATGTTACACATGGACCTATTCGGACCGGTCTCCTACATAAGCATTAGCGGTAACAAATACGGCCTTGTAATTATTGATGATTATTCTCGTTTCACTTGGGTATTCTTTTTGAAGGACAAAAGTGAAACACAAGGTATCCTAAAGAGGTTTTTGAAGAGAGTACAAAATGAATATGAAGTGAAGATCAAGAAGATAAGGAGTGACAATGGAACCGAATTCAAGAACACTCAAGTTGAAGAATATCTTGATGGAGAAGGCATCAAGCATGAATTCTCTGCTCCATACACTCTACAACAAAATGGTGTAGCCGAAAGAAAGAACCGCACACTCATAGAGATGATAAGAACAATGCTTGATGAGTACAAGACGCGGGACACCCTTTGGGCCAAAGCCATCAATACCGCATGCCATGCAACAAATAGATTATATCTTAACAAGATTTTCAAGAAAACACCATATGAACTTCTCACCAGTAACCTTCCCAATGTTTCATATTTTTAGGTTTTTAGGAGCAAATGCATTATTCTTAACAAGAAACCCAAATCCTCTAAGTTTGCTCCCAAGACTCATTAAGGTTTCCTCCTTGGTTATGGAACTAATGTCTATGCATATCGTGTCTTTAACAAAGACACCGGAGTTGTTGAAATAACCCAGAATGTACAATTTGATGAATCTAATAGCTCTCAAGTAGAGCAAGTTAATCCAAGTGATGTAGGTGATTAAGCTCCTTGTGATGCATTAAGGAACTTGGCTATTGGTGAAATAAGACCACATGATCCACAAGATGAACGAGATCAAGGAAATGGCCAAACTCATGGTGACGATCATGTTCAAGGCGATGACCAAGATCAAGTTCAAGATGGTGGTGAGGTTGATACTCAGGACATGAACAATCAAAAAGAAGAAGATGTATCTAGACCCATACACCCACGAGTCCGACAAAGCATTCAAAAGGATCACCCCGTTGACAATATTCTTGGTGATATTCAAAAAGGGGTAACTACTCGATCCCGAATGGCTACATTTTGTCATCATTACTCGTTTGTTTCCTCTATGGAACCCCTTAGGGTGGAACAAGCATTACAAGACTCGAATTGGGTGGTGGCCATGTAAGAAGAGTTGCATAATTTTGAAAGAAACAAAATGTGGTCATTGGAGGAAAGACCCAAGCAAAATATTGTAGGTACAAAGTGGGTGTTCCGCAACAAGCAAGATGAGTATGGTGTGGTGGTGAGAAACAAGGCAAGATTTGTTGCAAAAGGCTACTCTCAAGTTGAATATTTGGACTTTGGTGAATCTTATGCACCCGTAGCTAGTCTTGAGTCAATTCGTATATTACTTGCCTATGCTACTCAACATGGTTTTAAGCTTTTTCAAATGGACGTGAAAAGTGCATTTCTTAATGTCCCCATTCAAGAAGAGGTGTATGTACAACAACCTTCAAAGTTTGAAGACCCAAAGAAACCAAACCATGTGTACAAGCTTCACAAAGCTCTCTACGGCCTCAAGCAAGCTCCAAGAGCTTGGTATGAACACCTCAAGGGATACTTGATCTAGAAAGGCTTCATAATTGGCAAGGCCGATCCTACTCTCTTCACAAGAAAAGTTGATAATGATTTATTTGTGTGCCAAATATATGTCAATGATATTATATTTGGTTCTACTAATCAATCTTTTTGTGATGAGTTCGCTAAGATTATGACTAGGAAATTTGAGATGTCCATGATAGGGGAGTTGAAGTTCTTTCTAGGTTTTCAAGTCAAGCAACTTGAAGAAGGAACATTCATAAGTCAAACCAAGTACACACAAGACATACTCAAGAAGTTTGACATGGAACATGCAAAGCCAAACAAGACTCCTATGAAGACAAATGGTCACCTCAGACTAGATGTAAACGGTAAGCTCATGGATCAAAAGGTATATCGAGCCATGATTGGCTCTTTGCTTTATCTTTGTGCATCTAGGCCCAATATCATGCTTAGTGTGGGCATGTGTGCAAGGTTTCAAGTGGCTCCGAAGGAAAGTCATTTAGTGGCTGTCAAATGGATCTAGAGATATTTAGTTCACACACCCAACCTAGGATTGTGGTATCCAAAGGGTTCCAAGTTTAAGTTAGTCGGTTATTCCGATATTGACTACGCCGGATGTAAGGTGGATAGAAAGAGTACGTCCGGAACATGCCAATTCTTGGGTAGGTCTCTTGTGTCATGGTCATCCAAGAAACAAAATTCTGTTGCCCTATCCATAGCCGAAACGGAGTATGTCGCGGCTAGAAGTTGTTGTGCTCAACTACTTTGGATGCGACAAACTATAAAGGACTTTGGATACACTATGAATAAAGTTCCTTTCCTATGTGACAATGAGAGTGCCATCATGATTGCATATAACCCCATTGATCATAATAGGACTAAGCATATAGATATCTGATACCACTTCTTGAGAGATCATTTCATAAAGGGGGATATTGAGAATAGTTATGTGAGAACCGATAAACAATTAGCCGATATATTTACCAAACCCCTAGATGAGAAGCGGTTTTGTGAGTTTAGGAGTGTCAGTGTTTAGATCACCGGATAGTAGAATTTGTTCACAGGGGTGCGCGCTCCGGGTTCGGTGATGGCTAAGCAAGAGGACACTAGGGATTATACTGGTTCGGGGAACACCCCCTACATCCAGTTCTCTGGCCTGCTCGTGTTACTTGCTTCAATGAGGGGGTACAATGGTGGTGAGAGAGGATATGGCTCCAAGTCTCGAGCGCGGGCGGAGTGAAGACCGTCTGCCCGTGCTGTGTTATGAGTGGCTGTTTTGTTCTATCGCGCCTCTCCTAGAGAAGAATGTTGGTCTCCCCTTTTATACTTCAAGGGGATGGACCAATTTACATAGAGAGAGAGGGAGAGATGATCTAGAGGTACGGGGTTGGTGAAGGCATGCTAGAGAAGGCGAAATTCCTAGTCGGTGGCGTGGTCTTTGATCCTGTCGGGCCCATCGTCCTGGCCTTGCGTCAGCAGAGAGGTGGAATGGCACTATGCTCAGGCGTGCCCCCGTTCTCCGTCGTCGGGTTGACCTCCCTCCGCTACTGCTGATGGCATGCTCCGACACGTGCGGGGAGGTGTGTCAGGGACGTTGTCACGCTACTCTAGCAGGGGTCAATCCGGTTGTCCATCAGTTTGTTCTGCATCGCCACGGTCAGGGGGCCGTCACTGGCTGTCCTGTCACGCCTGCCATCACCAGCGGGCGTTGGTGATGATGAGGGGAGCAGATATGCTGAGGGATTTGACGCCCTGTTACTGTGCATGCGTAATGGGCATGGCGTTTAAGGCCGCGTGGTTGGCGGCTGTCGACTACCCATCGCTCGACCCCATCCGACGGGGGTCGTCACGTCGAGTAGCGCTTGTCCGGGTCAGTTGGGAGTTGGAATCCGTCCTATCCTGTCAGGTCTCGAGCTTCTCCATTCCGCCACTTCCGGCTTGATCAGGGGCTCGCCGTCCTGTCTCGTCGTTGTTTGGGTCCCACTGACGGGAGTTGATCGGCTAACTCCAAACACATACCCGTAGGCTCTAATTCAGGCTCTAATGCAACATCATTGATTGCCGCCGTAAGCTCCTTAGTAACCTTCACAACCTCGTCAGAAACTAGAGACTTCTTGTTTTGCATCAGGGAAACGTACCAATTGATCGGCTAACTCCAAACACATACCCGTAGGCTCTAATTCAGGCTCTAATGCAACATCATTGATTGCCGCCGTAAGCTCCTTAGTAACCTTCACAACCTCCTCAGAAACTAGAGACTTCTTGTTTTGCATCAGGGAAACGTACCAATTGATCGGCTAACTCCAAACACATACCCGTAGGCTCTAATTCAGGCTCTAATGCAACATCATTGATTGCCGCCGTAAGCTCCTTAGTAACCTTCACAACCTCCTCAGAAACTAAAGACTTCTTGTTTTGCATCATGTCCTTAATGTACTTGGCATAGGTGGGAACTTTGATAGCATCAACAAAAGGGACATTGATGTAAAGCTTCTTCATAATATCGACGAACCTTGCAAATTGCTCGTCGTGTTATCGTGCTCCTTCTGTCCTCGCTAGCAGTTGAGTATCCAGGAACCTGGCAGGGCCATGCTCTTCTGTCTCCATGCCCATTTTCAGACCAGAGAGGTCAACATCCTCCTCGCGCCGATCGACACTTTCAGGGAGCTGATCGGTGCCGATAGGAACGTTGCGCTGTTCGGCGCCAGGTGTGCGCCGATCGGCGCGGGGCTTCCTTGCTTCCGCAGAGTGCTTTGGATCTTCTGTTTGTTTTCCTGACCGCGTAGCTATCGCCTTCAACTGCTCTGCAGACATCGTATTGCCAGGAATAGCCCCTTTTTGCCTTGAATGGCTTGCGATAACTGTCCCATCTGTTGCTCCATAATCTTGGTATGCTTCAAAATCTGCTCATTGGAACTCTCAATTTCTATCACCTTGTCATTAATTCCCTCAAGGACACGATCAATCTCCTTGGATTTAGCTTGATTGTCCTTGTTGATCTTCTCTTGAGCTTGGAAGAACTCATGACATTGGAGACGAAGTGGGGTAGAATTTTGCATGGACGAGCTAGGAGAGAAAGAACTCCTTTGCTCTTGATATTTAGGCTTCCATCCACTATTCTTCATATATTCTACCATCTTTATCTCTTCAAGGCAATCTTTCTGCACATGACCAAATTCTCCACACTCGCCACAAGTGGAGCGTGATTCCGCTAGCTTGAGTGGCTCTTCCTTAGGGATATGAAGATTATTGTCCAACCTTCTTTGAATAGCATCGAGGCGATCTATAATCAAGTCTTCCTGAGTCCTCTCAATCACACTCTTCACTGCTCCTTTTCAAGGTTGCAAATTCCTTGAACTTTTCTCACCATCCCACGATTGATTTTCAACTAGCAACTTGATCAAATTCTTAGCTCCGGTGGGGGTTTTTGACATGAATGAACCTGCAGCTGAGGCATCCAAGTGTTGACAAGATAGAAGATTCAATCATGTGTACAACCTCTCAACAACTTCTCCAACCGTCAGACCATGATCAGGGCATGCATCCATATATTCATTGTATCTCTACCATACTTCTCCAATGCCCTCATCAATATTCTGTATAAATCCAAGAATCTTATTTTTTAAAGCTTGAGTCTTACCAGGAGGGAAGTATTTGACCAAGAATTCAGCTGTTCTCTTCTTGTGAAGAGTCTTTCTGGATCATCGGTGTAATTAGAGGGTTTGTTTGACTTAGGACCGTCCATACCTGTTAGTTTCACTTAACAGAATATATGTACTAAAGAGACAAGTAAAGCACAATGACTAAACACTAATACATCAAACAATGTTTAAAAACCTGCTATGGTCCACGGCAATGGCGCCAGAAAAAGGTTAGCTTGTTGGTCATAACTACGCACCCACTTATATACCACAAGAGGACGGTGTACGATTGTAGCACTTTTTCCCTTGAATTGAGTTTTCCAAGGTTTATCGAATCCACTGGGACCTTAGGGATAATTTAACAAAGTTAACAGTAAAAGATCTAGTCAAAGCTATTGTTGAATTCAGGTTGCATGAGGGGGAGACTGGCCAGCGCAAAGGTGCGCCAGACAGTAAATCTGTTGTTGCGCCAATCGGCGCAGGCGTTGAATCGATCGGCACACTAGTAAATCTAAGCCAAAGTGTGCCAGATACCTTGTAAGCCTATGTTGTTAAGTGAGTAACCAAATATCTACTAGTGAGATCGTAACGAGAAAGTCTAATTAAATAGCATCATAATGGGTAATTACATGGATCAATGAAAACCGATAATGAATAAGACCACCCTGCTTTCTGAGCGGCTCCCGATTTATCGCTGCCGAGAGGAAACCCTTAATCGCGCGAGTATCTTACCCTACTAAACTATCCAATAGTGCTACGTAGGCTTAGTGCTGTCACCGCTAAACCACACTACTAGCATCATCAAGCAACCGTAATCAATACAATGTCCGAATACTATCCTAATCACCATGATCAAGATAATATCAACTTACTTAGCCTAGAACTAAGCAATTGGAATAAGCACATGCATGATTATAGAATCAAGACAGACAAATCACCAAAACCATCATCAACATATTCAATTATCCTTGAGATACATAGAGTAAGATTCATCCCCGTCGAGATGGCCTACCTTAACGGATCAACTCTTAACACCAATGGTTCTTGAAACTCAACTAGAGATCTATTCTAACGGGGCAAGCCCCGGTGGCTCTAACTCACGGTTCTGTTGTCCCTCTGTCGCCTCTGTTCGCTCTCCGGTTGCGGCCAGGGTTTACAAGTATTTATAGTGGTTCTACTCGGAAAGGACTCGGTTTCTAGCAAATAAGGCAGTTGCGCCGATCGACGCAGGATTGCGCCGATCGGCGCAAGCCGTGTCCTCTCTGGTTTCTTCTCTGAGTCGGTTCCTCTGTCTTCCATAGCTGCCATAAGGGCCTTTTCCTTCGAGATAAAATCTTGTACTGCACGTCGAGATTTTGAAGTTCCATAAATCTTCTAGGCAAATATCTTCAAGTGTCTTGCGCAGATAAACTTCCATAAACATGTGGAATGGGCCTCGGTCACTTCTGTGGGCCAAAACACCCTAGCACCGACCGGCTCATGGACTGCGCCGATCGACGCACTGGGCTTCTTCAGTGCTTTTCGTCGGTTCTGGATTCCTGTCCTCTCCAGCATCACTTTAATCACCAATTTTACCTGTTTCTACAATAAAGCTCCAAAACAACGCATAAACAAATATATAGACAATATCATAGGTAAATGGCCTAAATTAGTATCAATTATGCTCTAATTGGGGTAATATTCACAGATAAAAGGGGCACTTGGAAAGTGCCAACAGGCGGCCGGCGCACGACTTCCTCTGGGCGCTGCTCTTCCACTACCAGGCGGAGTTACAGCACCTGAACCCTAACGGGATCCAGCACATCTCGGCCTTCGTGGCCTTGTCAGAGGGATTTCTTGGGATCGCGCCCAACTTCGACTTGTGGTGCCACTTCTTCCTTGCGACGTGCATCCGGCGTAAGGTCGGCGACGACTATCTCCCCTGCACCATCGGGTGCATGGGCATCCGGCTCCGCGGCGAGCGCGCGGGGTATCCAGATGCCCATGCCGACCACCCACTCGGGATGGCACACGAGGTGGTTCTATCTGCGGAACGATGAGATCCATCCCCTCCCCGACTTCTCCGGCGGCGACATCGCCAAGGTTCGAGAGAGCTGGCACTGGGGGAGGGGAAAAAGCGGGAAGAAGTGGATCAAGAGCACGCTCGCCACCATCGCTCACCTCAAGAACTCCGGCCTAGACGGCGCGGGAGTCGTCGGGTGGTATCACAAGCGGCAGTTTGCGCCATTGTGCCATCGCTGGCTCCCTATATTCCTCGTCAACGCCGACAACCGCGGCGTGCCGGACAACGTGATGGCGGAGGAGCTGCTTTCTGACGGCGAGGTGGTGAAGCTTGTGAGGGCAGCGCTAGGGTCCGGAGCACAGGCCTAGCCTGCTCCGAATGGGCTGGTGATGCGCCCTGTCTGGCGAGCGGTTGACGAGGTGAGAATCTCTGTTTCCTTGCTAGTGCATTATCCCCTGCCTCCCAATTTTGTTTCCATGACCATGTTCGGATTCCGGTTCCTTCCCCCTTTTTTTAGTCCCTGTGGGTGTGCTTCGTCCAGTCCCCTCCCCTTCGGTTGTCGGAGGGGAGGGCCGAGAGGACCGCCAACCGTTTCAGAGACATGGAGCGGCGGGACGCCAAGCAGGAGGCGAGGAAGAAAAAGGATCCGTCATCAGGGCCAAGCACGCGAAGGAAGGAAGGTCGCGGCGGCGACAGGCGCTGCGGGAGGAGAAGGAACGAAGGGGCGAAAAATCCAAACACGCCGATGAGCGCGTCGACAGAGGAGGATGAGGAGGACAAGGATGGAAACACCACCGATGACCGGGAGGCCCTCAGCGGGCTCGAGGGCGTCGTGAGTGACGACGGCAGTGGTGATGACGGTGGCGATGGGGACGGGGATGACGATGACGACGATGACGACATGATGACGACCTCAGCGACGACGCCAGGCTGGTGGCCAGCCTCGGTTGCGCGCCCTTTGTGCGTCCGATGCTGGGGATGGGGTCGTCGCTGATCTCACCATCCCTGGCTGGGTCAGGGACCCCTGCAGACCACCGCCTGGTTGTGGAGGCTGTGCTGAGCCGGTCGGGATCGCCGGAGGAGCTCCCTTCGCCGGCGTCGACCGGGAACGCGTCGAGCGCGCAGCCCCAGCGGCGGGCTCCCCCTATCGAGGGAGTGGTGCAGCCAGCAGAGCCGGGGAAGAAGACCGAGCCGGCGCGCATCGAGACGCCGCCGGTCATTGCCGCGACTACGAGCCCACCTCCTGCGGTGGCTACGGAGAAGCGCCCGCGGGACCAGCTGGCGAGCAGCGACGCGCCGGCGGAAAAGCGGCGGGTCTTGGGCCAAGATCCTCGCCGACCTAAGCTGTCCCACATGAAGCAGCCCAGGGCTTGCGTCGTAGAGGTGGCCCGGGCGTGAGACATCGCAGTGGCCGCTGCGGAGGAGGTGCGGGCGCGTGACACCGCGAAAGAGGTTGCGGCTGAGGCGACTTCTCGGGCGGTCGTGCCCGTGGCGGAGGTCGTGGGCGCCACAAGTGGCGCCCTGGTGGAGGTCGTCATGACAAGCGCCGCGGCAAGTAGAGGCGACGGGGCTACCATCCCGACGCGTGCCGAGACCATGGACCCCGCCATGGTCGGTGCGGGAACTGCCGCAGGCGCGCGCCGTTGCGGGGTCCTACCTCTGTCGGCGAAGGAGCTTGCGCTGGTGGAGGGCGAGCTCAAGTTGATGGAGGACACGTGCAACTCCGCCGAGCTTCGGGCCCTCGCGGCGTGCCGGGCGCTGAGGCTTGAGTGCGACGCCTCGGCCGCGGTATCCCTTCAAGTCTTAGCCGACGCCCGTCGGAAGCTGGAGGAGCAGTGCCAGCTCAGGCAGGATTTGGGCATGAAGCTGCAGGAGACGGAGGCCTCGTTGGAGCAGGTCAGGCGCCGGCGCGACAAGGCCGAGGGTGACCTCGCCCTCGTCCGAGAGGAGCGGAACAGGGTCACGGTACAGGCTGCGTCCAGCGCTGCTGAGGTCGCCAGGCTGGAGCTCGCACTGCCGCAGGAGAAGCTGCGCCGCGAGGAGGCTGAAAAGGCGGCCCAGGACGCCACCGCGGTTGTCGTGGGCTACTTGTCGCAGCTGCAGAGCTCCCACAAGAGGGAGGAAGGTAAGTTTCTTCACGCTTCTTTTCCATACGTGTCGACTCCTTTCGATGTCTTGAACATTTGGCGGCTGTCGTGCAGATCTCGGGTCGAGGCTAGCGGCGGTTGAGGGCTCCCTTCGGCAGGAGGTCGAGGAGGGGAACGCGCTTCATGCCCTGCTGGGTCAAGCAGCTTGGGAGCTTCAGGTGGAGCTCCCTCTTGATGCTACACCCATTGAACGGGTCGGAGCGCTAATGGAGGCAGGCCATCAGTGAATTAGGCGGGGTGTGTGCTTCGGCGTGCGTACCACCTTCAGCGTGTTCGGCACCCACTTCGACCTAGTCAAAGCTGAGTTTGAGATTCTGAGTGCGGGCCATGTTGAGGGCTACACACCCGTGCAGATGGAGGCGATCCGTGCCCGTACCGCTCCCCACGTCGACACCCTGGCCCACGCGCACGAGGAGGAGGCGCTCCCTAAAGATGATGAGAAGAATTAGTCCGCGGTTGTTTGTTTGATTTTGTTATCTTGAGTCATTTTGGTGGGTCATCAGGCCCATGTAATGGTTTAAATTTGAACCGGTGCTTGTCTAGTTTCGTCGGCCCGCGGTGGCCCTAAACATTTTTAGTTCGAACTTGGTTTAGTTGGAAAAGTTGGGCCTCTTCTCCTCCTGTTTTGACTTATAAATCTTGCGCCCCCGAGCCGTTCGAGGTTTGGTCTCGTCGATGATCGCCGTTGTCGTGGCCTCTAGGGCTAGCACGATGTTGCGCCGTCCGACCGACTCGACCGTGAACCTACTTTGCCTGTGACTTACATTGTTTGTTGCCAATGTCAGTTTTGAGGTCGAACGTGATTACAATTTTCTTTTTGAAAAAAGAAAGGAAATTGTAGTGGTGTCGTGCGCCTTGTAGCCCCCAAGTGACGCCCGACTCCTTGGGGGGTCGGGTGTCACTCAGGAGCGAGCGAGGCATGCAAAAGATGCGAGAAATGAAAAGCTAGGGATAGAATTTATGTAGCTGTGAGATATTCCATGCGTTCTTGAGCTCGTTGCCCTCCATGGTCTTCAACTTGTAGGTGCTGGGTCGGATGACTCGAGAGACGATCTACGGTCCTTCCCATGGTGGTGAGAGTTTGTGTCGACCCCTCTTGTCTTGAACCCTGCATAGAACGAGGTCGTCGACGAGTAGGCCTCTATCTCTCACGTCTCGGTCATGGTAGCGCTGGAGTGCCTGTTGATATTTCGCTCAGTGGAGGAGCACGACGTCTCACGCCTCGTCTATTTGATCCATCGCGTCTTGGAGAGCTGCTTTATTGCCTTGCTCGGTGTACGCGCGCACTCGCAGCGCCCCATAATCTAGGTCAGTGGGCAAGACTGCCTCGGATCCATAGACCATGAAGAACGGCGTGAAACCCGTTGCGCGACTCTGGGTCGTGCGTAGACTCTAGAGCATGGCGTGAAGCTCGGCTGCCCATCGACCGCTCGATTGCTTCAGGCAGTTGAAGACGACGGTCGGATCAAAGATTCGAGGCTTCAACCCTTGGAGTATCATGCCGTTTGCTCGCTCGACCTGGACGTTCGTCTTCGGGTGAGCGACGGCGGCCCAGTCGACGCAGATGTGGTAGTTGTCGCAGAACTTTAGGAATTTCTTCCCCGTGAACTGCATTTCGTTATCCGTGATTATGGAGTTCGGGACCCCAAATCGATGGATGATGTCGAGGAAGAAGTCGACCGCATCTTTTGACCGATTTTTTTTACTAACGGGCGTGCTTCAATCCACTTGGTGAACTTGTCGACTACGACAAGCAAGTGGGTGTAGCCCCTGGGCGCTTGTTTAAGCGGACCGACTAGATCCAGACCCTAGACCGCGAAGGGCCATGTGATGGGAATCGTCTGAAGGGCTTGAGCTGGGAGATGAGTCTGGTGAGCGTAATACTGGCAACCTTTGCAGGTCTTGACTATGCGGGTTGCGTCACCCACGGCAGTAGGCCAGTAGAAGCCTTGACAAAAAGCGTTGCCCACGAGGGTTCGAGGTGCCGCGTCATGGCTGCAGACCCCCCCCCCCCCGCCCCCATGGATATCGACGAGAAGCCTGATGCCCTCGCTGATGGGGATACAGCGCTGCATGATCTTAGTGATGCAACATTTATAAAGCTCCCCATCGATCAAAGTAAACGACTTGGCACGACGGTAAAGTCGTTTGGCCTCAGCCCCATCAGTAGGAAGCGTGCCCTGAGCCAGGAACTCGATGTACGGAACTCTCCACTCACGTGGGAGTTCCGCCAGTTCGACGTGAGGGTCGATTCGCTCGACCCCCGGGTCGTCCGACTGGCTGTCCGCCTCGACCGAGTCGTCCGGCCGGTCGATCTCCATCACGTTGGCGAGTTGCGGTATCACCGGGGTGACTTTTCATCCCTCTGATCAGGGTCAGCGGGATCGCTCGAGCCCTCCTTAGGCCTTGTGGGCTCCTTGGATCGAACCAAAGGCTGATGTTGGTCGTTCACGAAGACGCCCGGAGGGATCTGCTGCCGACCGGAGGCCATCTTGGCAAACGCATGAGCCGCCTTGTTGAGGCGTCGCGGGATGTGCTTGAGCTCTAGCCCATCGAATTTAGCTTCGAGCTTGCGGACTTCCTGGCAATAGAGCGCCACGACGTCGGTCCGGTAGCTAGACTCTTTCATGATCTGGTCGATCATAAGTTGAGAGTCACCTCGGATTTCCAGCCATCAGATTCTGAGCTCGACGGCGATCTTGGGCTCGTTGACGAGTGCCTCGTGACGGCAACATTATTCGATGCGGGGAAATGTAAACGAATTGCATATTTCATACGTACCCCAAGCGGAGAGACGAAAATAAGGTCGACGCCCGCCCCCGTCTACATGAGTGACCCATCGAAGTACATGACCTAGTACTCCTGATCAACCGAAGCGTGCGAGAGCTGCGCCTCGGTCCATTCTGCCATGAAGTCTACGAGGGTCTTGGACTTGATGGCTGTTTGAGGCTGGTATGTGACGTCGTGTCCCATCAACTCTAGCGCCCATTTGGCAACCTTGCCCGCGAGTCCCTGTTCTGTATAATTTCTCGGAGAGGAAAGGAACTCACGATATGTATCGGGTGGGAGTCGAAGTAATGTCAGAGCTTGCGCCTGGCTACCATCACCGCGTAGAGGATCTTGAGTGTCTGAGGGTATCTGGTCTTCGAGTCGGACAAGACTTCGTTGACGTACTAGACGGCATGTTGGACTTTGAGGGCGTGTCCTTCCCTTTCTCGCTTGACCATGAGTGCCGAACTCATGACCTGGGTCGGCACAGCTATGTATAGCAGCAGCACCTCTCCCGGGGCCGGGGGTGTCAACACGGGGGGCGCTGCACAGAATGCGCATGACGTCGTCGAGGGCGGACTGCGCCTTGAGGGTCCACTCGAACCGGTCAGACTTCTTCAGAAGTCTATACAACGGGAGCACCCTCTCGCTAAGGTGTGAGATGAAACGACTCAACGCCGCCAGACAGCCGGTGAGCCGCTGCAGCCCCTTGAGGTTCTGAATTGGGCCCATCTGCTCGATTGCGGAAATCTTCACGGGGTTGGCCTCGATGCCCCGCTCGGATACGATGAACCCGAGAAGCATTCCTCTCGGGACCCCAAAAACGCACTTCTCGGGGTTGAGTTTTACATCGTTTGCACGCAGTTTGGCGAATACGCGCTCGAGGTCGGCTACGAGGGTGTCTGCCTTTTTGGACTTGACAACGATGTCGTCCACATAGGCTTCAACCGTGTGGCCAATCAAGTGGTCAAAGCACCATTGCATGCAGCGTTGAAAAGTTGCACAGGCGTTCTTAAGCCCGAAATGCATCGTTATGTAGCAGTAAGAGCCGAACGATGTGATAAAAGATGTCGCGAGCTGGTCGGATTCTTTCATCGTGATTTGGTGGTACCCAGAGTAGGCATCCAGGAAACAGAGGGCTTCACATCCCGTGGTCGAGTCAACTATTTGGTCTATGCGTGGCAAAGGAAAGGGATCCTTAGGACATGCCTTATTCAGGCTTGTGTAATCAACACACATTCTCTATTTCCCATTCTTTTTTCGCACAAGGACAGGATTAGCTAACCATTCAGGATGATACACCTCCTTGATGAACCCGGCCGCCTGGAGTTTCGTGATCTCCTCGCCGATTGTCCTGCGCTTCTCCTCGTTGAAGCGGCGCAGGCATGCTTCACCGGTCTGGAGCCTGGCTTGATGTTCAAGGAGTGCTCGGCGACTTCCCTCGGTATGCGGGGCATGTTCGAGGGCCTCCACATGAAAACGTCGGTGTTAGCGCGGAGGAAGTCGACGAGCGCGGTTTCCTATTTGGGCGTGAGGGACGTCCCCACTTTCACCGTCTTCTCCTTGTCGCCCTCGGGGTCAATCTGCACCTCCCTGGTGTCCTCTGCAGGTTTGAATGAGGCGTTCTTGTGACTGGCATCGGGGGTCCCCTCATCGAGGCAGGCTCGAATGGCTTCAAGTTTCCCGGCGGAGGCACCGTCACCACGGCGAGGTCGCCGTTCTTCATCTCGCACTGGAAGTCGTGCTGAAGAGACGCGCTGACAGTGATGACCCCTTTGGGTCCCGACATCTTGAGCTTCAAGTAGGTGTAGTTGGGGGCGGTCATCAACTTAGCATAACACGGACGCCCCAAGAGAGCGTAGTACGCCCCCGGGAAGTCGACAACCTCCAAGGCGAGGGTCTCGATCCGGAAGTTGGACGGAGTCCCGAACGTGACGGGCAGACTGATCCGCCCGAGGGGGATGGCGTGTCGCCCCGGGACAATCCCGTGGAACGGCCCGCCCGCCGGCTGGAGGCGTAATCGCTCTATCCCGAGTAGATCGAGCGTGTCGGCATACAAGATTTTGATGCAACTGCCCCCGTCCATCATAACCTTGGTGAGTCGAACCTCGGCGATGATAGGGTCGACCATGAGCGGGTATCGTCCTGGTCGCGGCACATGCGGGGGATGGTCCGACCGATCGAACATGATCGGCAGGTCCGACCACTTGAGGAAGGCCAGCGTGGCGGGTTCCGCTATGAAAACCACACGGCGTTCGACCTTCGTGGTGCACCGGCTTCCTCGGGACTCCGGTCCCGTAAAGATCATGTGGCAGGCTTTGGTCCTGGGGAGTACTAGTCCCCCTTGGTCATCATCGCCATCCGAGGGGTCCTGGGCCCCTGTCTCCGGCGCTTTCTCAGGGTCTCCCTTCTTTGCCACCTCCCTGATGAACTTTTTCATCATGGAGCAATCTTTCAAGAGATGCTTGACAGGGAATCCGTGGTTCGGGCACGGACCGTTCCACTTTTCCTCGAAGTGGTTGGGTGCCTGCTCCACCGCAGGTCTTGGCGGCTTGCACTCAACAGCGGCTACGACGGGGTCACGCCCAGCCCGCGACTTGTTCTTCTTCTTCTTTGGCTGGTTGGAAGTGTCATCGCCGGCTCCTTCCTCTCACTTGCCTTTGCCCTTGACCTCGGGCGTGCACTGGAGGACTGTCCCGACGCACTCCTTGCCGGAGGCAAAACTCGTGGCGATGTCTAGGAGTTCACGGGCCGTGCGTGGCCCTTTTCTCCCCAGCTCATGGATGAACTCCTCTGACGTCGTGCCTGAAATGAATGTCCCGACAATGTTCGCGTCGCCCACGTTGGGCAACTCGTTGCACTTCTTGCTGAAGCGTCTGATGTAGTCTCTGAGGGACTCGCCGATCTTTTGTCGGCCGTTCTTGAGGTTCCAAGGGTTGCCAGGTCGGACATAAGTCCCCTGGAAGTTCCCGACAAAGACGTCCCTCAAGTCGCCCCAGTTGTAGATTTGACCCTCGAGGAGGTGTTCGAGCAATGCGCGGGCCGAGTCGACGAGGTACAAAGGGAGGTTGCGGATGATGGCAAGGCCGTCGATGGCTCCCCCTGCCTGACACGCAAGACGGTAGTCCTCGAACCAGAGGCCAGGGTCCGTTTCCCCCGCGTACTTGGTGACGGTCGCGGGAGCCCGAAAGCGCAGAGGGAACTCGGCGCTGCGGATTCGCTTGCAGAAACCCGCGGCCCGGGAGGGCTCGGGCTCTAGCTTCGCTCCTCGTCGGTGTCGTCGTACCGTCCCCCGCGGCGTGGCTCACGGCCCCTTTCTTTGTTCAGGCGCTCCCTTTCGCGCAAATGCGCCTTGAGGGTGTGGCACGTGGCACGGTGAGGCCCAACTCACTCATGGACCAAGGCTTTCTTTGGCGTGCCTCCAACCGGGGTTGGCTGCCAACCGAATGTTGCTGCGAGCCAGCGGCGTTGCCCCCACTCCGCGTGCCTCGACGCGGAGATTTGCTGGCTCGACTGGGCGGCACGCCGTTGAGAGCTCGCTATCTGGAGCTCGGCGGCCTTGGCCAGGAGAGCTGCGATTTCTCCTTGGGCACGCTGAGCTTCGAGCGTTGCCGGCTCGGGGAGGGTGTTGAGCAAAGTGATGGCGGCAGCTATGTTCTGCCCCGCATGGGCGAACTGCGGAGGTCCCTGGTCGTCGGTGACGATACGTTGGTGGACGTCATGGGCCATGGCGCGGGCGCGTCCGCCTGTGCCAGAACGGGCCCGCTCGCGATCTATCTCCTCCTTCTCCCGCTCTAGTTGGTGCCGGGTGTCCTCCAGCTCCGCGCGCCTTGCTTTCAGCCGCTCATGGAGGCCGTCCGGCCGAGGCGCTGGTCGCGGCTCCCCGGTCACGGGCAAGTTGACGAGGGTCTCCTCTGCCGTCACCCCATCGCCGGGTTTGGCGGGGCTGGGGTCCCGGCGTTCGCCATCGCCCCCGCGGTCGAGGTTCCAGCGACTCCCGCCGTGGGGATGAGTGCGATCTGCACCATGTTGCATCCCCGTGGGGTCCCACAACTTCCTGCGCAGCTTCCTGAGTCGGAGCTGGAATCTTCCAGCGACCCGACATCGAGAAGGTCGAAAAGGAATTCATCGTGATGTTCGATTACGCCGACGAACCCAGCACCCACGAGGGTAGGCACCGCATGTCGGGCGGCCGCGTCTTGAAAGTGTCCCGCGGCATTATGCAAGCCGCACGGGTAGCCTTTCACGGGGGCTTTTGCAAGCTGGCTCAAAGGGAGAGGCTCTCCCCCGAGGAGCTGTCCATGGATGTTCGCCAGTGCGAACGCAAAACACCGGAGGTCGTCTTGGGCGGGCATAGGGCCCAAGTAGCGCTCCAAGTGGAGCCACAGCTGGTCGCTACAACCAGGCAACGTTGCGGAACTGTGGGCGACGCGCGACCTAGCCGGCTCGAGTTGAACCGCGCGGATTGCCTCATCGGCAACCACGCTGACAGCTGTGAAGGGGTCCGGGAACGACTCATAGACGAGCCGCACCGTCCCATCCCCCGTGGCTACGAAGTGGAGCGCGTCGCCCCTGTCTTCCAGCCACCACGGACGCACCGCCGCAGGGGCGGGCGCCTAGACTGGGCGAGGCGGAGGTGTCGGAATGCTGATGCGTAGCAGCTTCCGGTCTGCAGTCGCAACGAACTCCAAGAACCCGAAGGACACGCTACTGCCAGGAGCCCAGAAAGCGGAGGAGGCGGCCATCCGAACTGAAAAAACGGTGGAGTGAAACGCGCAGCTTCCCCTACCCGGCGCGCCAATTGTCGGTGTTTAGATCACCGGCTAGTAGAATTTGTTCACAGGGGTGTGCGCTCCGGGTTCGGTGATGGCTAAGCAAGAGGACACTAGGGATTATACTGGTTCAGGGAACGCCACCTACGTCCAATTCTCTGGCCTGCTCATGTTACTTGCTTCAATGAGGGGGTACAATGGTGGTCAGAGAGGAGATGGCTCCAAGTCTCGAGCGCGGGCGGAGTGAAGACCGTCTACCCGTGCTGTGTTGTGAGTGGCTGTCTTGTTCTATCGCGCCTCTCCTAGAGGAGAACATGGGTCTCCCCTTTTGTACTTCAAGGGAATGGGCCCATTTACAGAGAGAGAAAGAGGGAGTGATGATCTACACGTGCGGGGTTGGTGAAGGCGTGCCAGAGAAGGCGAAATTCCTAGTCGGTGGCGTGGTGTTCGATCCTCTCGGGCCCATCGTCCTGGCCTTGCGTCAACAGGGGGGTGGAATGGCACTGTGCTCAGGCGTGCCCCCGTCCTCCATCGTCGGGTCGACCTCCCTCCGCTACTGCAGATGGCGTGCTCCGGCACGTGTGGGGAGATGTGTCAGGGACGTTATCACGCTACTCTAGCAGGGGTCAAT
This sequence comes from Eleusine indica, assembly GCA_030378355.1. Taxonomy (NCBI): domain Eukaryota; kingdom Viridiplantae; phylum Streptophyta; class Magnoliopsida; order Poales; family Poaceae; genus Eleusine; species Eleusine indica. The sequence goes on from CM059500.1 coordinate 48,923,019, forward strand.
CCGGCTGTCCATCAGTTCGTCCTGCATCGCCACGGTCAGGGGGGCCGTCACTGGCTGCGCTGTCACGCCTGCCATCGCCAGAGGGCGCTAGTGATGATAAGAGGAGCAGATATGCTGGGGGATTTGATGCCCTGTAACTGTGCACGCATAATGGGCATGGAATTTAAGGCCGGGTGGTTGGCGGCTGTCGACTGCCCATCGCTCGACCCCCTTCGTCGAGGGTTGTCGTGTCGGGTAGCGCTTGTCCGGGTCAGTTGGGAGTTGGAATCCGTCCTATCCTGTCAGGTCAATCGAGCTTCTCCATTCCGCCACTTCCGCCTTGATCAGGGGCTCGCCGTCCTGTCCCGTCGTGGTTCGGGTCCCACCGACGGGAGTTGATGGAGGCAGAGCTTATTCGATGGTCGTGGGGGGTCCCAGGCTGTCATCATGATCGTAGTTGCAGTGGAGAGTCCGTCTTTTCCCCCGGAGTGGATAGGCTTGGGCGAGTGCTGGGTCATTCGCTTGGAAGGGTGAGCCAATCACGGGCTCCGTCAGGCGGGATGACTTAGCCTCGACCCCCATCAACCGGTCGAGTGAAGCGGGGTGAACCCTCAACCCCCGCCGAGGGGTCGAGCGGGACGCGGTGAGCTTTCAACCCCCATCGTGGGGTCAAGCGAAATGCTTCTGGTCCCGACCACTCAGGGGTCGAGCGAGTTGGAACATTGGCGCGGCCTTCGCGTTCAAGGCTTGACTACCGTGGGGGCTCCCTACGCGGGGGCCCCCGCGGGTGATGTCCTGGTGGCGATCCGGCGGGTCCCTTCGAGTTGGGACACATATGGGTCTTTTAGGCGATGCCGCGTGGCATCCGGACTTTTACCCTCGACAAGGAGTGAATTGAATATCTTGGATTCGTCCAATGTGGAGTAGAACCTTGTACATTGCTTTTTGTGTTGTTGCTCATGCAAAAGAACTTTAAACCAAAATTCTTCAAAAATTCATTCATGTCTTTGATTTCAAAAGAAATGATGATTTTGATCAATAGGTCATATTGTCGGAACTTGTGAATATAGCTTGGAGTGATTGATTGTTACTATTCACAAGTTTGGAAAGTTCCTAGTTAAAAGAGGTTGTTTTTGTTCCAGACAGAGAATGATGGAACTTCTATCATCCTCTGTCAAGGGAACCGGAGGGTCACGGAAGTTCTGTGATAACTTCCGTGAAATTCAAAACATTTTGCCCAGACCTGAGAGCAACAAAACTTCTGTCACCCAATGATGGAACTTCCGTCACTCTTTGGTTAAGTGGCCCGACCCTCTTCTTCCCTAAGTCAACCGGCTAGTTATTTCTTTCTTCGCTCTCTCCTCTCCAAGAACCCTAAGTGGCGATTTGTGGCGATTTGGAGTTTCAACCAGCGATTCCATTGGATTTGATGGAGATTCAACTTTCCTCCATGGAAGTTCTGCAGTTTCCATCAACTTTGTCCTCTCCTTTGCCCTAGGTATGAGATTTGACCTAGATCTCTTGTTTTAGGTCAAAACTTCGAAATGTCCCCCTTTCAATTGGATAGAATGGCTTCTTTGAACCTAGTATACCATGTTGTAGAGGATTTTTTATTCTCAAGGTAGGATTTAGAAGTTCGATTGAATTTGGTGCAAACTACAAGTGATGGAAGTTCCGTTAGAACTTCCGTCATGACAGAACTTCCGTGATCTATCACGGAACTTTCGTCATCTGCAGTTCAGTGCACTGAATTTTGCTTGCTTCTCTATTCTTGCTTGTGACTCATACCTAATCCATTGCTCCTTTCTGCTATCCTTGGCAGTAGAAAATGGTGAGGACCAAGTTTGCTTCCAATGCACCTAATGTTCAAGAGGAATCAAGTGAAGAAGAGCAAGATGTGGAGCAACACCAATCTTCTCCCTCAAGCCAAGATTTGGTGCCCATTGCAAAGAGAAGGAAGGCAGTCCTAAAAAGGAGTAGAGGATCTTCTAGTGCTGCTCAGATGGTGTCTGTGGAAAAAGGAAGATCTCTTCCTCCTAGGAGAGCACAAGACAAGGGCAAGGGACCGACTAAGGAGAAAGGTGCTCGGTCTCAGATAAAGGCAGGACCAGCACCTATGGATGTAGTGGAGGGACTTCATGTCCATGCTCCTACCTACCCAAGTGGCTATGTGTACAAGGACTACAAGAAAGATCTTGATGCACTTATTGAAGCATGAAGGCAAATCCTATTCTAATTGGAGAACAAGAGGCAACGGATTACCGGTTCTACACATGGTTTCAGCAGGATTATTACACCTCTATGTTCATTAACATGAACCGGAAGAATTGGTTAGCCTCACACCAATGGATTGATTGGGCATACATGGAGGCAAAGGAAAATCAAGTGTTCAAGGACATTATTCAAGCGTGCAAGGACAAGGGTGTCTATGACCTTGTGGGCTTCAACTAGGATTCGAATGAAGAGGTCATTTATCAATTCTATGCAACTCTCTACATTGATGACAATGGCACCATTCATTGGAGGACACAAGGTAGTATGCAATCACTGCAGCACATTTTGCTACCTACTTCTTTCAAGGGAGTGAAGATAGTGAGAGTTAAATCATCTCTAATGAGCCCTTGATGAAGCGTCGTGACATGGGCTTCATGTACTATAAGAGGAGTCCAAATGTGTTTGGCACCACTAATGCACTTCATAACTATTACTTCACTCTCAACCGGCTGCTCAGAGTCACCATTGCACCCAAGGGTGGATATGCTACGTCCATAGTGGAGAGTTCAAGGAACATTATTGCCAGATTTGCTCCGAACGCCAATCCGTTTTGTGTCATGGACTTCATTACCAATGACATCCATATGTCATATATTGACACAAGGTGGGTTCTTCCCTATGCTCCCTATCTTACCAAAATGATTGAGGCTAAGACTAGAGTAGTGTTTGAAAAGGAAAGCAAGCATCTTCCTTTGAGGCCTAGAGTGCAACTTGATATTCGCCCAGCTCACCGCTCTTCTCCTTGCTAGTCCTTGTCCGAGAGAGACCTACTTGCTCGAGCCCATGCCGAGAATGAAGCAGAGGCAGCAGCAACAGCAACAGCAGCAGGTCAGAGGGCCTCATCTTCAGCTCCTCTACCTCCAGAGCCTCCTCGCAGTCCATCTTCTCCCATTGTCTCCTTTCTCAAAAGCATTTTCAATACTTGTTGCTTCAATGCAAAGGAGAATTGGGAGAACAAGAGGAGAATCAAGAAGCAAGTCCGCCGCTACAAGAAGGACCAACGGGCACAAGGCCATGAAGTGTCTCCGGATGGTTCCGAGTGTGAGCCGGATGGTGAGCCACCAGTCTTTGCGGACCCTCTAGCAGGATATGATTAGGATAACCTTTCCACTGGACCATCCACCGCTCGTCCTCCACCAGCCCATGAAGATGAAGACGAAGGTGACGAGAGCACCGAAGACGATAATGAGTGATTCCTTTTGTCTTAGCATGTCTCTCTTCCTTTTATTCTTTTTGGTGCTTTGATGCCAAATGGGGAGAGATGTGATGGAAAAGGATATGTGAGAGCTTGTGTGCTTTCCCTCTCTTTCTTTTGTAATAGGCTAGTGGTGAGAACCTATGGACAAGTTTGCTTCTCTTTGTGCTTGAAAACTATTTGTGAACTTCGTTGTAATATTCACCTTGTTTTATGCTAATGAGTGATGCTTGCTTATTGCCTTATCTTGATTGATTGTGTCAAGTGTATTGTGTTTGTGCTCTTATTGCTTATCACCTATTGCACACTTGTACACTTTTAGGCACCCCACTCTTTGCGAAATATAGGGGGAGCTCCTTCATATGTTATTATGATTCATGCATATCTTTAGGGGGAGCCTCACTATATTTTGTTGTTGTTTCTCTTGATTAAATTTCTATATCCTTTTAATCTATTGTCATCAACCACCAAAAAGGGGGAGATTGAAGATGCATCTAGGTCCCCTAGTAGATTTTGGTGATTAATTACATGAGATTAAAAATGTACTAATATGAGCATAAAGAATATGTGTAGATTATCAAGATAAAATTAATTGCCCACATTTGTGAGAATTAGCCTCCAAAATCCAAAAAGAACCAATCTTTTCATAGCCAAACAGAGAGTCACAGAAGTTCCGTGAGTCCTCTCACGGAAGTTCCGTCATTGGCCAACTCAAGAGTCTTGCAACTCCAGAGCTATGGATGTTCCGTGAGCCCTTTCACGGAAGTACCATAAGTACCACTTTTCCTAGAAGTTGCAACCCGAGAGCTACGACTTTTTTTGAATTCACGGAAGTTCCGTGGGTTATCACGGAAGTTCCGTCAGACCCAGAAACACTCCAACGGCTAGTTTTTGAGAGAGCTCTATATATATCCTACCCCTTCCCCTGTGAGAAAGGTTGGACACGTTGGCCTTTAACTCATTCTTCAGCTAGATCTCTCACCTCTCACTCCTAGACTTGTTCTTGTGATTCCAAGCAAAGTGAGAGAAATCCAACCATAAAAAGATTCAACCCATCCACGCAAAATCTTGAGCACATCTTTCCCTCCCCAAACAAGATTTGATTTGCTTGTTACTTTTGGAGACTTGGTCTCCTAGACGGCTAGGCGTCGCCCTTGAGCTCCCAACTTGTTGTGGTGAGACGGGGAAATTTGTGAAGGTGTGATTCGCCTCCGAAGGAAAAGAATCAAGTGGAGAAAGAAATCTGAGTATGATCTTTGTGATTGCTTGGTGGGAAAAAGGGTTGAGAGAGACCCGACCACTTTGTGTGGCTCCTCAATGAGCACGTAGGAACTACTTGGTGTGGTTGTCGAACCTCGGGTTAATACCTTGTGTCTCTCTTTACATTCCCGCATTTCTTTTATATTATTGTGCTTGATTCACTTGTTGTTGTATTGCTAGCTATCTATCAAAGAACTCTAGGTACACATTGTTGTAGCTTCACTACTAAACAAGTATTGTATCTCTATCCCTTAGTTATCCGCAATTTCAAGGGTGGTGAAATTCTGTCAAGTGACAGAACTTTCGTGGTGACAGAAGTTCTGTCATTACCGACGGAAGTTCCGTCGTTCTTTGTATTTGATCAAAGTTAAGTGCTTTTTCAGGTTTATTTTTTAGATTGCCTACTCACCCCCCCCCCCCCCCACTAGGCAACTATCACTTTGCTCGTCCCGAGCAAAGTAAAACTTAGAGATGATGGATCAGGAGTTGCTTCAATGTTAGAGCTCTACGAGGATCAAGTGCACAAACACATACTCCCACAAAATAGAAGTGTAACCCAGCACAACTTAATCACTAAATCATCCTCATTGTACAGCGGGGCTTATTGGTATTTTCCAACTTTGTCATAAGTGGTTGAAGTCTAGAATGGCAAGTTAAGACTTTGTCATGCAATCTCCTATTTGATCATGAGTCCAAAGTTTTTATAATGCTACATAAGATTGAAGATCTTCCCTCTTGGTGCAATCTCGCACTACGACTCTCATCTTTCAAAAAGGTGTATTCCCTTACCATGTACTCATCCTACTTTCTAAACGTTTGACGTATATGTGGAGCTTGGTAAGAAGGCACATCTAGCAAGCATATATTGTTAAGTTAAGAGATGGTCCTAGCAAAAAGACTATGCACTTCCTCATTCCAATCATTTGGAAATAATGTCTAGGGGAGTGGGAGAGAATGGACTCACATGAAGGAATAGGCTAGCACAATTGCAAAAGTCTTGGGTACAAATAATTCCCAACGACCGGATATTGTGCTAGGATAGAAGGATGGTCTTTTATTTTGCTCATAGATATTTTTTATGAACCTCGAAAATTTTTGATACCGTACATCCATGAGAGCTCACAAACTATTATTTTTTTCTCATTTCATTTTTTTTATTCTTCTCTTCTTTTTTTATTCACTCTCATGGTGTAAAGAAGATAAAATCGAAGGTTCAAAAAATTTTGCATACTTTTTCTAGAGCATTCGATGGCAAGACTAAAACCTTTTCATAGGATCAGAGTTTCACAAAGGAAAGATTTTGGTTGACATGCTTGGTAAAATGGATGCTTGAATTCAATTTGGAAACCGCAAAACCAACCATGGTGAAGTGAGAACTCAAAGATAACACAAAAAAATGATTGGCTTTGGAAGTGCAAGTCGCTTATAAGGATCAAATCCTAACTAAACTCAATGCACAAAAAGATGGCATGGTAGTGGGTTCGCAATTAATATTTGGCCATGGTAGGAATTTTTCTATCATAGGGAAGATTGCACCAAGTAGGGGGGTTTTATTGCAACAGGAAAGTGAAAGAATCATTGGACCCTAATCATAAGGAAATCATAGACTCGTCCAAAACATGCCATATCTTAAACTCCAACAATTAGACTTGGTGTTTATTAGCCATTTCCACCCACTAAAACATAGAGGAACTAGCGTTATGATCATGTTGGTCTACTATTACCCAAAGAAATGAGGTGTAGAGTTTTTATACTTGAGACTCGAAGGGTGCTAACAGAGCAACTATTCATCATTTTCATAGGCAAGGTAGAGACCATGTTCTCAATTTTTTTTAAGCAACTAGGTAGAGGGGAGAGAGGAGAAGGGGTCGATGGCAAACCTTGGTTTATGTACCTCCCCAAGCTCAGGTCTTTGCAAGACATAAGCTAAAAATATGGCTGTCATTACAGCGGTAGATACTCCAAGTTCATACTAGACATGCTTCAAATGCTTGCCATTCCTCTATATTCATAGCTTTGAGAAGGAGGCTTGGGGGCTGAAACCTCTCGCAAGCCGACAAAAGTGGTCGGGCAGCAGCACCACGTCGGGTGGCAACACCTCGCCGGGCGGCAACACATGGCCGGGCACCCACACATGGTTGGTCGGCATGCCCACTTGATCCTGCTGCTGCGTACTTGCTTTGTTGTTAATGGGAGTGCAATAGGGAGTAGAGCCATGTGCTCTTTTTACAAATCTTGGTCATAGAGAGACCCTCCTTTTTGCAAATTGTTTCAAGGGCAACATTGCTCGTGCTTTAGCTACCCACGGCCTAAATGTCTTGCTCCCTGTAGAGATTAGGCAAAAGAAAGGAAGAGAAAGTAGGTCGGGTGGCCACATCTAACAAGAAAACTGCCCAGTCCGGTGATCTTTTTCATGAAAAATGACCCCCTAGGTCTTGATTTCAGCCAAGTAATTACTTGACCAGGTTATCATCCTGGACAGCCAATCAGGAAGTCATCCATCATGACAAACAACCTCCCAGTAGATGATCTTGGCCAGGTATTGGCCTGACGGGTTTAACTACTCGGGGAGTCAGCCAGTTGATCATTTGGCCTAAAATCAGCCAGTCGGCTGATGATCTTGGCCGGGGGAGCACCAATTTTTTTGTTTATTATTATTATTATTATTATTATTATTATTATTATTATTATTATTATTATTCATGTTTAATGAGAAAAGGAAGCAAAAACAACCTAATCTAATGGTATATACGAGGGATATTGAAGGGGGGTAAATATCGGTTTCCTTCCAACGAGGGTTCAGGTTTTACGTCCTGAACGAGACGGTCTCCTTTTGCCATACCTGAATCTTCTTTTTGGGCTCTATGGCGTCGACCTTTTCGAGTTTTCTCCCTTTTTTCATTCTCTTTTGGTTTCACTTGGTTCCAAAGATATAGATAGGGGGCAATAATTTGGGTCTTACGTCCTCCAGAACAGAGCTAGAGTGATGATGATTCGTTGAGAAGGATTAAAGCACCAGGGGCTCTTCTTTTGTGAAAACTCGCTGCAAGGTCAAGGTGACTTTGTCCTGTTTATTCCACACTCAAACAAAATTAGGGTGATCCCGCTAAGGCTAGCGGTGAATTTGCTCAATAGACAATCTATATTAGTCTCAAAATCTTAGCCCTTGTTTCCCCGGCAACGGCGCCAGAAATGCTTGTTGGCGTATGCTACGCTCTAAAGATAAAATCAATTAATTCCGCAAGCGCACGGAACACCATTGTAGCATTTCACCCAGGGGTATTCCAGGATATCGTATTTCTCATCAGGGAAGCAAGGCATAAGAGTATCGAGAGTTAACAATCTTATGTCGATAAGGAAATCACCAACCAAACCACGGCGGGGATGAAGATAATGAGTAGGTAATATGGTGGACGCATCAAGAGAATACCACACTACAGGTATTTAATAGAGAAAGGTACAGCTAGTTGGGAGGACAACGAGTCAAGTTGGATTAACTATGTAATGATGTTCTAAAATTTCCAAGACAAGTGTCAAGCGTTGCTTCAACAGCTGCCACCATTTACTAGCGATTCTATGGCTCATGTTTTGTTCACTTCGGGGCATGAAAACAATACACTAATATGGGTCGGTAACTAACCTCTTTAATAATGGGTATGCTATCGCAGACAACCCTACTTGAGACTTCCCGAACGTGATGGATTACTAAATGGACGGACACGACTGTCACCACCTGCCGCCTACCACACAGTCCATGGGGACGAATGCATAACCAGCTAGCATTTACACAGGCACCACCCCTACACTCTCACTAGATATTCTTTCGTAGATCTTTGCGGAAAAACAGCCAGGAAATAACTAAGTCTAAAACCCTTACTCAAGACGGCGACTCAATTAAGTCCTAGCCGCGAAACCCGTGAACATGTAAATCATGGAAACACACTCAAAAGGTGCAACTAGGAAACAACTACAAAGGTCAAGAAGGCACTACCGGACTTGGATAAATAAAAGAGCAAATGTCTTTATATTCGAGGCATATGTCTTATAGAAGAAAAGATACAAGAGAACTTATACCAAGGCTTCCTAGACAAATCCGGAATCCCGAGGAGAAGTTCTCAACCCAACTCTAACTCCCAAGCTAACTAGCCTACTCTACATTATAGCAGAAGTAGTGGGAAAGTAGTCTTCTTCATGTTCTCTCTTGATTTTCTCTCGAATTCTACACTATTTATAGGTGGCGATGGGCCGGGGGGTACTTGTAGGAGAAAGTGGAGTCGGTAGGACAAAATTGGTCCGCCGGGCGACAGGCCATGCCGGGCGGCCATGTGTGTGGAGCGGCCGAGTATGTCGGGCGGCATGCACCACGAGGGGATGGGGTAGGCCGGGCAGCCGTTAGATTGGATCGGTTCCCGACTGACTCTCTTTCAATGGCCTGGATCTTGTCCTAAAGAACTCTAAGGTTAAGCGTGCTTGGCCTGGAGCAATTTTAGGGATGGGTGACCGACCAAGAAGGCATTCCCGGGTGCGCACAAATGAGGACAAAGTGTATATAAAAGACTAGTGTTTGTCTGTGAGGGCAGCCTTGAGGTCCTAGAGAGCTGCCAGATGTAAGTGGGCCTGGCCTCGGAGGGGCGGAACATTACAGTTGGTATCAATGCCGACCCTCACAGTTTCATGGGCGCGTGGGGTCGTAGTTGCGCAGGCATGGTGTGCATGGCTGGTGTGGGCCCGGAGTGGTCACATAGCATGACACATGCGCTAGCACTGGGCACACGGACGTGGCCAAGAGGGGGTTGTCGAGACTTAATCTCGGCAATATATTTATAGGGCTATGTCGGGATTAAGAACTACGATGGTTAAAACACAAGACGCCGAGTTATACAGGTTGGGGCCTTTTCGATGAGAGTAAAAACCCTATGTCCTATGTTCTGTGGTTTGTATTGCTTGTAATCTGGTGTGTTTCCGTGTCCCTTGATGGGGGTTCCCTGCCGCCTTATATATCCGATCAGCAGGGGGTACATGAAGAGTCCAACTCGTAGTCTACAAGGATTTACATCGAAAGTCTTTCTCTAATTGCCTTGTGCTCCAAGCCGACTCGGTCGATTTCCTTGTTGGTGTAGTACCCGGTCGATTGCCGACTTAAGCTTAGCTATGGATACCCGGAAGGTAAGTATTCCATAACAGCCCCCGAGTGCTTCCTGATTTTGAGCTTTGACTTGCCGAGTGGTCTTCAATGTTTGGTCATAAATTAGGAAGACCTCTTAATTGAAGTTCCTGATAGATCTGGTGCGCCGACTAGGTGCACTTGATCAGGTGTAGCCCCCGACTCTTGTATAATTTAAAGACTAACAAATAATGCAAGAGTATAATTACATTAGCTCTTAACATTTTGTTATATATGATTTACTCAAACCATCAAGTTTGAGCCTAAGTAAACCCCTGATCATCAACCCAGAAGGTCAATTTGCAAGACTTCAATCTTGCCGACCGATTATTAAAAATGCCGAGTAATATACACTCTTATCCGAGTGACCTTTGGGTCTAAATTCCATGACATCAACCATGTTTTAGTCCATATAAGGGAATATGACATCAATCATATAATATTACTAAGCTAAATGACATCAATCATAACATAGCTTTTCCTTAATGAATTGTCACTCGACTAAATATAAGTCCAATTTAAATTATTGACATCAATCAATAACATAACTCTTGAACTTATACCCGTACGACCATCAAGTCCTTTGCTACATGATCATCAAATCATATAGATACGACAAGTATTTTTAAGTGGATTGGCCACTGCTTCTTATCAAAGAAGCCCCCGAGATTATTTCTAAGGCTGATAGCTATAATTCTTTTTAAACAATAAAGCCTTTTATTATTTTTTTTTTATTAGGTGGAAAAGCCTATCACTGTGCGGCCCATACCAGCCCATGGGACCCAAGCGACTAAGCTAAAAGGCGAAGGTATAAAAAGGGCTTCAGGCTGTTGACTCCAAGTCCACGCCGCCAATTCGCGCACAGCTCTTCGTCTTCCTCGCACCTCCTCTGTTTTTGCGACTCCTCTGCTTCCAGAGCTAGCGTTAGCGTATTCTTCACCGCCGCCATAGATCTTCGGCACCATCAAGCCCCCGAGCACTTGCTAGAGATTAGCTCTCGATCCACCGCGTCGATTCGCAAATGGGTCGCAAATCCTCCAAAAAGGCTGTCGCCGCCGCTGAATCCTCCTCTTCAGAGCTGGATATCCCGTAACAGCTGCGGGAGTTCTCCAAGAGCAGCATCTCCACCGCCGATCTGAATACCATGGTGATGGATGGCATCCTCCCGGAGCAAGCTCGCATCGATTGGAAGGTGTCGAAAGAGACTCACCCCCTTCCAATCCATAAGCAGATTGTAGTTTTTCCCTCTTTCTTTAGGCATGGCTTCGGAGTTCTCTGTTGTAGTTTTCTGCACGGGCTCCTTTCCTTTTATGGAATTGAGCTCGTCAACCTCAACCCTAACTCCATCCTGCACATTGCCATCTTCGTACATATGTGCGAAGCTTTTCTGGGCGTTTTACCCCCATTTTACTTTATTCTGCCATCTTTTCGTCCTCCAACCGCTGCCAACAAAGGAGAACCAAGTCGCCATAGGTGGAGTTGGTTTCCAGTTGCGCAAGAAGAAGGTCTACATCAATGTGCCACTGAAGACCGGGAACAAGAACTGGAAAGATGAGTGATTTTACTGCGACAACCCTCCTCCAGTCCTTGCCGACTTCTCTGGTGCCAAGGCGATTCCCCAAGCGCAGTGGTCAGAACGTCCTGACCCAGCCGACCCCCAAGTAGTCGCTCTGCTGGAGAAGATCGCGGAGTTGAAGAATGCAGGGGTCGATGACATTACCATAGCCAAGAGCTTCATAGTGCGCTGTGTGCAACCTTTGAAGCAACAAAGCCACCCCGCTTGGAAGTATGCTACTGATGATGAAACGAGAGAAGTACCTGATCCGCCAAACTCCGTTCTGCATCGGTCGCGGTTATCAAAGATGTTCAAGGGAGATATCATCCAAGATCATACGTTAATCGCGAAGACATACAATGTGGGCACTCTACGGGCCCGAGTAAGCTTCAGCTATCTTGAATGATTCTGACATCCCCTTAAATAATCATGATATGTGATGTCTTGATGTTTTTACAGGTTTTCGACACATTTGTGTCTCACCCTCCATTCCCTCCGACCGATACCGAGGGACCGGATTATGTTGATAAGCCACGGGAGACTGGTACTGGCGGTGCCAGCTCGTTAGCAGCCATCCGACCGACCGAAGAAGTCGCCATCAACGCCTCCGCTGTACCTCCTCAACCCCACTTGCCTTCCCCAAGCCGTCGAGAGAAACAGACCGCTCACCGTCGTCAGTAATATTTGGGAGATGACGACGAGGATGAAGAAGAGCATTCACAGGATGCCAGTCTTCCCACCCCTGCTCATCCTAACCGACCATCAAATCAGTCGGAGCCCCCGAGTAAGTTATCGGGCAATGCAGGGATGGCCGAGAAAATCGATGAAGCTGCCAAGACCTCCCTGAAGAGGAAGGAAAGTGATCCGCAGACTGCTCCTAAAAAGAGAGTCTGTCGGATCAAAATAAAACAGGCCTCCAGGTATGTTTCTTTGCATTTTTGATTCCTCTCCATTCTATTGATCGACTACAAGCTAATTTTTATGCCTTTCGTCGACCATAGCGGTCGGTCAAGCGATTCTCATAGCGCCCAAGGGTCTCAAGTCACTCGTTCAGCTCCTACTCATATTCCGACCGATCCGCCACGGCCAGTCTGCACACCATCAAGTGTACAGGCTGAGCCAAAGAAGACTCCAAATGTTCTAGTCCCCGAAGCAGTGCTGACACCGACCCCACAAACCATCACTCCTTCCCCAACCAGCGTATCTCCTTACTGCTTAAAGAGTAAGTCTGTGTTGGTTGAGAATTTAAGTCGGCCTGAAGCTGAGGATATGGATGTTATGCATCAGCACCGAGAGGCTAGCAAGGTACATCAATGCCTAGCTCTTTTTCCTCCTTGAATCAATCTTCCAACTAACCATGCCCTTCTTCATATTTAGAAATTATATTCTCCTATGGTGAAGAAACAGGCCCGAATACAGTATCTGGAGGCTGAAACCTTCGGTAAGTCTTTAATGTCTTGTGTATTCGCACTTCTCCTCTTGAGGTTCTTGTTGTCAATAGTCACAGGCGAGCAGCTCTCCCAAGCTAGAAAGCAAGTTGAGAAGCTGCAGACCGACCATAAGGAGGTGACCGAAGCTCTGGAGCAAAGTCGTGCTGATATCGTTGGTAAGATTGCAGACCAACTTTTATTTGCTTCTTTCTCACTCTAACGCTAAGGACTTTATTTGTGTCTTTAGCTCGTGATCAGAAGATTGCCGACCTGGAGAAGTTGACTTCAATCCAACAGAGATTCTTAGATGCTCTGACTGCTGAGAATAATGATCTCTCCAAATCGGTCGAAGATCAGAGTGCCGAGATCACTCGGCTGAAGAAGCAGCTGGAGGAGACCGAAGGGAAGCTTGAGGAAGCCAAGAAGAGCTCCAAGACTTTCAAATGTAATCTTGCCAATAAGCCATCCTTTCGAATCTTCCATCCTTACTTGTGAACTTCATCATCTAACACCCTCTATGACTTTTACAGCCATATCTTATAGCGCTCGGAAAGCATTGGACTATATCCATGCTAACCAAGTGGAGAAGACCAGGCATTCCTTGGAGTATCTGCTAGAGCACGCACCAGAGGTGATCGCCAACAACACCAAAAGAGTAGCGATCGGGGCTGGGAGTCAAGTGCTGGCTATTTGCCAATCTTGATCTCCTGCTCTGCCATTGGACAAAGTTAAGGAGGGCTTCAACCCTGATTTAACGATTGATCAATGTCAGCTGCTTATGAACTCCATATTGGAAACCTCCCCTGCCTTGGTAGATAATATAGAGGTCGACCCCATCATGACATCTCCTCCAGCATCTTCAGAATTAGAGCTTCAAGATGATGCCTCTTCTCCTTCAAAGGAGATATAAGATCTGTAATGTTAATAAACATTAGTAGTATTTGAAATAGGAAAACAATTTTGTCTCCATGTAAATATAAATATTTATCCATATGCTTGCTTAGTCACTAAACAAGTCTGGAAAAAAAGCGACTTGATAGTCAAATCGGCAATCTCTTGTTACTTAGAACAAAGCAGTCGGCACCGAGCAGCGTTAGTCGTGCTATAGCACTCTGACCTTTTCGCCCTAAGTCTTTAGAGATAAAAACAGAAGTTGCACCAGTCTGCCTTAACATCGTAGGTTGTAATTTATAACCGCGTAACAAGGCAGAATCGACCAATCGACACATGACCTCTCGCTCTTTGGCTCTGGGTTTAGTGTAGTGGTAGTTTGTTGTGCAGCATAAACTGTATAATCATGATGTACCAGCGTTACACCAAAAATATTAGACCGTATCAAAATATGAGAAATCGGTCGGAGACATCTAAAACCAGAATTTATCAAGGTTAAGGAGTAGTGGGACATTATTACTAGCCCACTGGCTCGATTGTTTAATGTATAAATTAAGGAATCGAGACAAATAAGAATGAAATCATCATCAACATCTTTCATCAAAAAGACTAGAATTTCATTCAATAATAATGTATGAAAATACAAAAAAATAGACTAAGTATAAAAGCGACGTAGCCGGTTAGTGTTCCATGAGTTTGGTACGTCATCGCCATCTTCACACATCAGTCGATAAGCGCCTGGCCGAGTGACTTCTTTGACCACGTAAGGTCCTTCCCATTTGGGGGATAACTTGTGCCGATTTTTGGTTGATTGCACTCGACGCAGCACTAAATCCTCAACATTAAACTGGCGACTACGAACGTTTTTGTCGTAATAACGTCGCAGACCTTGTTGGTATACTGCCGACCAAAACAAAGCGCGATCACGCAACTCCTCTGCTGCGATCAACTCCATATCTCGGTTATCTTCAGACAGCTTCTCGTCATATCCCTTGACTCGCGCTGATACGAGGTTTACCTCGGTCGGCAACATAGCCTCGGAGCCGTAGACCAACAAGAAAGGAGACTGGCCAGTAGCCCGACTGATATTAGTGCGCAGCCTCTAGAGTACCGAAGGTAGCTCTCGAACCGACTAACAGGCTTACGGTTTGAGCCTGTCAAATATCCGGAGCTTCAACCCCTGAAGAATCATACCATTGGCCCGTTCAACTTGCCCATTGCTTTGAGGATGAGCCACTGATGCAAAGTGAATTTTCATTCCCATCTCATCGGCAAAGTCGCGGAACTTCTCAGATGTAAACTGAGTACCATTGTCGGTTATGATATCATGAGGAACTCCAAACCGGGTGAAGACCTCTCTGACAAACTCGACCGCCTTCTTTGAAGTTATCTTGTCGACCGACGTCGCTTCAATCCACTTAGTGAATTTGTCAATAGCAACAAACAAATGAGTGAACCTGCCTGACACCTTTTTGAAAGGACCGACAATGTCAAGCCCCCAGACTGCAAAAGGCCATGTCATAGGTATCATCTGAAGTTGCTGCGAAGGCACATGCGTCTGTTGAGCGAAGAATTGACAGCATTCACACTTCCGAACAACCTGGTGTGCATCTTCAACCGCCGTAGGCCAATAGAACCCTTGACGGAAAGCTTTGCCGACCAATGTCTTGAAAGCCGCGTGGTTGCCACATACACCTGAATGGATTTCCTCCATCAACTTTTTACCTTCTGCAATTGAGATGCATCACATCAAGATATTTGAACCTCCTCGTTGGTAGAGTAGGTCATCCACCATCAGATAACACCGGCATCTAGCCTTTAACCTCTGTTGCTCATTATGATCCGTAGGCAGTGTTCTCTTGGTCAAAAATTCAACAATCGGGTTGTGTCAGTCGGTCTTTATGTTGATATCATCTACCAACTCGGCAATATCGATCGTTAGGACGTCTGTCCGAGGAGGAATAGTGGGAGAATCCAAAGTGTGTAAGAAAACACCGGGTGGGACTATCGATCGAGACGATCCCATCTTGACTAATTCATCGGCCGCTTGGTTGTTATCTCGAAGAACATGCGTGAACTTCAGTCCATCAAACTTATCTTCAAGCTTCCTAACTTCTTGGCAGTAGGCGGCCATATTGTCATCCACACAATTCCAATCCTTGGTGACTTGGTTGATAACCAGAGCCGAATCACCAAAGATGTTGAGACGTTGAATGTCGAGTGATACAGCAAGGCGCAGACCGTGTAGAAGAGCCTCATACTCCGCAGCGTTATTAGACGCGCGAAACATGATATGGAGGACATACCGAAGCTTTTCTCCCTGCTTTTCTCCCTGTGGTGAGATGAGCACGATTCCTACACCTGCTCCAGGTAACTAAAGGGATCCGACGAAGTACATTTTCCAGTATTCAATATCTTATGGTGCAGGCGGCATCTGAATCTCTGTCCACTCGGAAACGAAATCAGCCAACGCTTGTCCTTTAATTGCTGAGTGAGGTACGAACGTAATAGTGTACTAACCAAGTTCGACTGCCCACTTAGCGATTTTTCCTTCGGCTTCTCGGTTGTGGAGAACTTCCCCGAGTGCAAAGGTCGTTTGAACTTCAATAGAATGAGCGTGGAAATAATGCTTCAACTTCCTTGAGGTGATCAAGAGCACATAAAACAGCTTCAAGATCTGATGACATCATGTTTTGGAGGTACTAAGGACCTCACTGACAAAGTATACCGGGTGTTGTACTTTTTGTACATGACCCTCTTCCTCTCGGTCGACCGCTAAAACGGTACTCACAACTTAAGTTGTGGCCGATATGTAGAGTTGAAGCTTTTCTTGTGGCTCTAGAGGCACCAGGACTGGAATACTGCTGAGGTGGACCTTCAATTCTTTCAATGCCGACTACGCCTCTGTTGTCCAGGCGAAGTCATCCTGCTTTTTGAGCAATTTGAAAAACGGCAGACCCCTGATCCCCAGTCGGGAAATAAAGTGACTCAAGGACGCCATACATCCGGTCAGCTTCTGAACATCCCTTTGAGAATTAGGATACACCATATCAAGGATTGCCTTGAATTTATCCGGGTTAGCCTCTATACCTCGTTTCGAAACGATGTAACCGAGTAGCTTTCTCGAAGGAACCCCAAAAACACATTTTTTAGGATTCAACTTCATCGAGTAACGTCTCAAGTTGTCGAACGTTTCTGCCAGGTCAGAAAGAAGTTCTTCAACATTCCGAGTCTTTACCACGATGTCGTCAATGTACGCTTCTATGTTCCGACCGATCTGAGTTTTGAGGCAATGTTGAATACCATGTTGGTAAGTAGTGCCAACATTTTTCAGACCGAATGGCATAGTGATGTAGCAATAGGCGCCGAAGAGAGTTATAAAGGAAGCCTTGATTTGATCTTCGACTTTCAGTGGGATTTGGTGATAGCCTGAATAGGCATCCAGAAAGCTTAGAAGCTCACACCCGGCTGTTGAGTCTACGATCTGATCGATACGTGGTAGAGCGAAGAGATCTTTAGGATAGACCTTGTTCAAATCGGTATAATTGACACACATCCGCCACTCTTTATTCTTCTTGGGTACAAGGACTGGGTTGGCCAGCCAATCAGGATGGTACACTTCCTTTATAAACTTGGCATCTAATAACCTAGCTATCTCCTTCTTCATAGTGTCCTTGCGGTCTTGTGCAAACCTTCTAAGCCTTTGCTTGACGGGGGTGGCCCCAGGAGGGACCCTTAGCTCGTGCTCAATCTTTTCCCTATGAACTCCCGGCATGTCAGAGGGATTCCATGCAAAGATGTCCCTATTTTCCTGGAGGAAAAGAGTGAGCACGAGTTCCTATTTCTCGTCGAGGTCGGTCCCCGCATAAGTGATCTTAGCAGGGTCCTCTGGGTCGAGCGGAACTTCCTTGGTAGGGACATCGTCCGTCTGGATCTTGTCCTTGGTGGGCTTCTTCACGGGGACATCCGCGTCGGTCTGCTCTTTATCGCCTACTGCATTCTGGATCTCCAATCGTTCAGACAGCATCAACTGTCGGTCAGCCATCTCACAACTCTGCACATCGCAATCAAAGGAATTACAAAAATCAGAGTGAAGGGAGAGGATTCCATTAGGGCCTGACATCTTGAGGGTAAGATACGGGTAGTGCGGGACCGCCATGAATTTCGCCATTGCTGGTCTACCGAGGATAGCATGGTAAGCCGATTCGAAGTCGGCCACCTGGAAGATGATACACTCGATCCTGAAGTTCTCACGGGTTTCAAAGGTGACCGGCAGAGCGATGTGTCCAATAGGAATAGAAGTCTTGCCAGGCACGATCCCGTGAAAGGGAGAGGAACTCGGCTGCAAGTCAGTGACCGACAAGCCTAACTCCGTGAGGGTCTTAGTGAAGATCAAATCCAAACTGCTTCCTCCATCGATGAGTACTTTGTTGAACTTGATCTCCTTCATTGTTGCCGCAAGCACTAGCGGATAGCGACCGGGCTTGGGCAGGTGCCTGGGGTGATCTGACCGATCGAAAGTAATCGGTACTTCAGACCACCTCATGTACTCGGGCGCGGCTAGCCCCACAGAGTTGATCTCACGTAGCTCCAGCTTCTGTTTGCGTTTGGACGTGTAGTCATCCGGGCCTCCGAAGATGAAGTTGACTTCCTTCCGGGGCTCCTGGAACTCTCCATCTTTGTCCTTGTCGTCACCGTCACTGGGCTTGTCCTTGCCGTTGCGCCATGGCGTGTCTTTAGCCACCTTCAGCGCGGCAGTCACAAAGCCTTTCAACATGTAACAGTCTTTCGCTTTGTGGTTTCCCTTTGGATGCCATAGGCATGGGCCACTCAGCAAGTTGTCCATGGTCTGCTTGCTCGTGCGAGGTGTTTCTGGACTAGGGTTGACCGACGTGGATGTCGGTCTTCTAAGGGGGTGAGAGTGTAACATCCCGGCTCAGGGCTTAATAGGATTGATAGAATACTCATACCAATAAGTTGCAACTTCTTTTTCGGAAGGTCATCTCTAAAGAACTCTGAAGTTAAGCGTGCTTGGCCTGAAGCAATTTTAAGGATGAGTGACTGACTGAGAAGTCATTCCCGGGTGTGCACGAGTAAGGACAAAGTGTGCAGAAAAGACTAGTGTTGGTCTGTGAGAGCAGTCTTAAGGTACTAGAGAGCTGCCAGATGTAAAGGGCCCGGCCTCGGAGGGGCAGAACGTTACAACTCGGGCGGGTGATGATCCGGGTGGCTGATTACCCTATCGGCCCCTGATCTGTCGGAAAGACAGGGCCGAGTGCTGATTTCAGCCGTAAACGACCCTGTCAGCCGGCTGTTTTACAGTCGTGATCGGCCGACGGGGTGTTTCTTCATATTTTGGCCCTATATAACCCGCATACACATATTTCACCAAAAATTATGAAACTTTATTAGTTTAAGTAATTTTTTATTGAACTAAGGTCTTTACCTTGCATTTCTTGACCGGTTGGTGACCGGTATTTGGTTTTATCGACAGTGCCCGATGCTCCTCTGCTCGACAGCCGGTGCCCACCCCTCCTCTGCACTGATGCCCGCCCCACCTAAGGTCGGGCTCTTCTTGCGCTTTTGCTTGCCTCGTCGAGCCCTACATAGAGGGGATGTGTACCTGTCTGGTGAGGCTGTCGCAGAGTGAATTGCAACAAAGATCATTTATGTAATTAGATATATGTAGCAAAGATAGGAAATGAACCAATAATGTATTACAAATCATTTGTGTAATTAGATATACGTGCATGCTCTTGCTCAGGGACGCCACTTGGATGGCGATGTTGCGCTTCTTCAAAGTACGCATGAAACTTCATACACTCCTGGATGATGAGCCCACAACGATGTTCTAGGGAATTGGGTGTACTTTTAGAATTTATGTTTTGGTGAAAATCTTGAGCAATCTTCTCCTAATAAGTTTTTATCTGGTTGATCAGTTCCAATGATTGGGTCGTTGCTAATGTTCATCCAAGAATAATACAACTGGATATCTTCATCATGACTGTATTTACTTCCACACTTTGATGGTCCTTTTCCAACACTAGTTGGAGCGGGATCCAGCTGCATGAGCAATTCCATATCAGCATCTTGATACTGTGTCATCAAGTTTATGAAATATTGCGAACTAGAAGACCTTGGATCCTACAAAGCATGAGACAAAAATTTTAGATGTCGACTATAAGTAGACAGAAATTTGCATGTTACTGTATTGTAATAATCTCAATAAACATGGTTGCAGCAAGTAGGCACCAGCAAAGTATGTATATGAGCAGCATGTTACTATATTGTATATGAGCACTGTACAACCCATTTTTGTAGATGGTGCATCTAAACAAAATCAGCTGTGTGTCCCCATAAGTTAGGCAAAATAATGAACTGATGAAACAACATATATATTCGGATCACATAAAGCAACATGATAAAGAACACACAATGATAAATTTTCTTGTATAGATGCCATAAAGCATCAGTAGTTAACTAATAACAAGTAAAGAAAATTTTCTTGTATAGATACCATATCAAGCTGAACAGAACAAGCAGGTCAGAGCAGAGAACGTATTCTATGAGTCTTGAATTATTTAAACAGGAAATCCATGTCCAAATCACTGATGAGCAGTTCTGCAGAACTGCAGAAGCCTATCAAACTTGCTGAATGCAGAGCAGCAGCATGGCAATCAGGTTCAGTGACTCCGAGTTCCACAATGTGACTACCAATATATTACAAACTATAATTCTGGTCCTTGCACCAAACCTATCAAGGATTATCAGAGAAAATCAAGCATATTGTTGCACACAATTAAATTCAGTTGCGAAGTTCAGTGGTTGAAGCTAGCATGTAAAGTTAAAGTGTTGGTTTAAGCAAGCTTTAGGTTTTCATCAAGGCATCGGTTTTCAAATGATTCTGAGCAATACTGTCCATGATGTCCAAAGCATGAAAATGCAAACCAAGGCACAAATTTGAACCTCAGAGTAGTCCGGCGTCCAGTCGAATATCGGCATTGGAGTGGGGTCCAGGTCGTTTCCGGCGTCTTAGGCGGTGGCGTTGCTGAATGGTGGCTCATACAACAGTTGTTCTTGGAGACGAGCCACGTCGGGAAGTAGCTGCGGACGAAGCCGAGCGACGGACGCCGGCATTTCTTGTCGCAGTGGCGAGGTCAGCCGGAGAGGCGCCATCGGCCGAGGAGGAGGTGGCGCAGTAGGACGGCAAGGAGCAGGCGCCAACGACCGGGGAGGAGCAGACGCCATTGGCAGAGGAGGAGCTGGCCTCGACGGGCGGGGAGGAGCAGCTGCCGACAGACGGGGAGCCGATGGCACGAAGCTACGCCTCCGCGGCTTCGCCAAGGGAGCCGCCATCGGCCGTGGAGGACGCGGGCCACCGGAGATGCCGCGCACCGCCGGAGCGGAGGGGAAGCTCGATCTGACGCCTTGCCCTATCGATCCGGTGTCAAGGGGCCCCAAGTCCGCCGATATATGGTCCATGTGTGGGAATCCGACACCGGCGACGGCCACGGAGCGTCCGGCGGCGAGGACCGGACTACGGCGACGGCAGATGAGCTGCGGGGAAGAGAAAGGAAAATAAAAGAAAAAAGAAAAAGAAAAATGATAAAAAGTGGTGGGGCCCGTAGATAGGAGTAATAATGGGAGGATCCTATTCATGAGGGTTGAAATCAAATTTTAGGATAGCTTAAAAAATAGTATCTCATTTACAAGCCTACTAAAGTTTAGGTTTTTCTTTTTACTTCTAAAATTTAGAGTAAAGATTTGAATAAAGATCTCCACTAGAAATGCTCTAAGATCCCAAAAAAGTCTATCGTGCAAGCACCCCCACCATCATCAATGGTCAAGAAAATAGTCAACCATCATTATATATCTCTAGACTTCCTTACTACTTAAAAAAATCCTAAGTGAATTCTTTCTTTCACCTGCCATATTTGTCCGTATTGCAACCCGCGTCCCTCTGATTTATGCCTATCATTATGTCAAAGACTAACATATACTATATAACATGATAGATTTAATGGAACAACACCCAACAAATGATCTAAACATCAATCAAACAAGCAGGTATAAATGATGCTATCGAACATGATAGATGATCTGGAAGACTGAACAACATGCAACAAATCTTATAAACATTAATCAAACAACTAGGTCAACAGGATCGCAGGGTGGGGCGCGGGCATGGAAGAGGATGGAGCACAAGAGCGATGCGTGAAGGAGAAGAGGATGCAGGAGACGATGGAGCGATGCGCGCGAGGTGGCTCCACCTTCTCAGGTCGCAGGCATCGAAACGGTACACATTACACGAAACTACTTTATAGTACAGTCAAAATATTTGGAAGATATTTTCAATCAAAGTTTCAAAATATTGACTAAAATCATGTCCAAAACTTTATGTTTGCTTAGCCTCGATGATATTTTACAAAGATTTTACAATTTTTTTTTTAAAAAAATAGTATCTGTTGGTTAGTATCTATCCAATGTTATTTCTTGTGTTTTAAAAAACTCTAGTCTTTTATGGAATGCTAAGATTTTATATACATCTTGTGAAAAATATCATTTACGTCAAAAATCCTCAATATTTCAAAAGAAATTGAGTTGGATTCTGTTTCAGATATGATTAAGATGGTGGTCATCTCCTTCCTAAATGCAAATATGCTAAGAATGTGTGGCATGAACTGTAACTCGAAGATAAATGAGAGTTGCTAGCAAATTTGCAATCACCAATAGCTCTGCTCAATCATCTTTGGACGTGCTCTGAAGAACTGCAAGTTAAACTAATAACTCTATTTTGTATGATTTAGTTAGAGCATAAGGCAGTAAATGCAAGAGAAAGGTGAAGCCCAAGTGAACAGGTTTCTATTGAGGTTCAGAGATGCACCTCTGAATGTCTGGATTTGTTTTTAGGGCAAAAATTTCAATATCACCCACAGTTCTTCTGTTATGGAGTAAGCTACACGAGAATTTCTTAAAGGTTAATGTGGATGGCGCTTCGTTTATGACACTAAAGCTGGTGGGTGGTACTTTGTAATGAAAGATTGAGACGGAGGTGCAGTTGGGTCAGGAGCTGGCCATATTCAAAATTGTTCCGGTGCTTTACAAACTGAAGCAGAAAACCATTGACTTCGCTATTCATACGGTGTGATGAGGATTGAACTGGAAACAGATTGCTTGACTTGAAAAGTGATTTAGAAAGTTCTTCTTTTGATTATGTTTAAGGATCCGGTTTAGAGAGATAAAATTTCAGATGTCTTCTCTTTTATTTGTGTTTTAAAATCAATTCTGTTCCAAGGTCCTTGTATTGGTTTATTAAAAAATAATCATAATATCTTAGATTATCATCACGGCGGGAGTGAGATTAGGTCCTGTTGGAGTTGAGTTATGGCCGGATCTGCTCTGGATTGTGTAACACCATTGGTGTTTGGCAATATGAGGTCATGCTCTGAGTATTGGAATGGCATTTTCCAGGTTCAAATGTGCCAGTACCAATGTTATATTTTCTCCTGCCAGACAGTTAAGTTATGTTCAGTTAATTTCTTCCTTTTTTTTTCTAAAAAACATTTGTCAGGTTCAGGTTTCAAAAGCCCATATGTGTATGTAATTCAATTGAGATACAATACTGTTACGTTATAAATTTTATGGATATACACCTTTATGTCCCATAGAGCAAGACTATAAGAGCATCTCAAAACATGGATACTGAGCAGAGTGCATAAACTTAGTTATTATGTATGAAACATCAATGTTGGCTAATTGTAATATAGGTTAGTATATGAGGCTGTTAAAGGAAGATATTACTATATGATTTCCACCTGTCTCTGAGACTTCCACTTGCTATCACCTTGCTTCGGCTTCTTTCTCTGTTATTGCTTACCATCACTTCCAGCTTTCCTCCTAAGTCAACATCAGTCTTCCTTCTCTCTTCTTGCTGTGGTAACTCCAGCTTTCCACCTGTGTCTCCTTGTCTTCACAATACCGGTAATCAAACAACACCCTAGCAACATGTCCATGTATTTATATTGCCTACAGGATTTATGTCCTTCTCAATCTGCAAAATCCCATCATGATTCGTATATCAGTACTTTAACATCCATTATTTGATACTGCATCAAACAACAACATTCTCTTTTCATTACAAAATATTCCAAGCCAGATGTATCTATCTGAAAGTCATATATGCATGAATTATATTGTGTGACCTATAAAAATATCACCATATCATATAAAATATTATGGCTCCGGTGCAACGCACGGCCATGTAACTAGTGGTATATAAAGTTTTCTACATGCACAACACTCATATAGATATTAGTATATTTTATGTTTATTATTCATCACTAAAATATTTATAGCTTGGAGATTCAGTTATAGTCATCAAACTTATTACAAGATGCTAAAACTGTATTCGAACCTATCATGGTCATTTTGAATTTAGAGTGTTTACATTTGGGTTGATTGGTGCTCCTACAAAATTTCACTGTGTCATGAACAAGACGTAGCTCCTTTTATTTGGAAATCTGGGTTGGTGTTTTTTATGATATCTTGATTCATTTTCTAACATGGGTAGCTTACATGAGAACCTAGCTCAACTATTGGATCTTGTAAGGAAGAATAAGTGTCGGGGGCAAATATTAGTGGCGTCACGTCCAGGCAAAAACACTCGACAACGGCTGCAGCGGCTCCGCCTTGCCCAACCCCTACGAGTGGGGTCGAGCGCACTCCACCCCGCCCGAGCCCTACAAATGGAGTCGAGCGGCTCCACCTCGCACGACCCCTACGAGTAGGGTCAAGGGCGGAACTAAAGCGCGTTCCGCCCTGCCTGACTCCCACGAATGGGGTCGAGCACGTTCCGCCTCGCCCGACCCCGCGACTAGGGGTCGAATGGGCTAGCAAAAAAATAAGGAGGTAAGCTCCACGCCATTTATGATGACGCGTTGCGCCATGCTTCCAGCCCGCACAATTGGCCCATCTTGTTCTTACGAAAATGGGGAGGCGGCTTGACGCTGCGGTCCCTGCGAGTGACGGAAAGGAAAAGCCGGACATGACAGTACTAGTAGACCTGAATCGATTCCAGGGCCAGGAGCGAAGCGCTAAACGACACAACGCCTGACCCATATGACAGGTCGGATCCCATTCGCCTCGCTCGACGGCGGGCAACGGGAGTCGAATGAGGTGAAAAGTCAACAAATGCAGGCAAGTTTCCCCTAACTCGCCTTAAATCCCATGGCAAGCGTATAGTAACATTGCCAATCGACTCCGTATTACCCTGCAAGGTGTGACAATGCGTGGGGTGTGGGACCCAACAGAACGCATCGACTCAGCAGCATGGAGGCCATCCACAGCGATGGGATGCATGGGGTATCGGACCCGAGACGACGGAAGACCACGCCATTGACTCTTCCGCACCATCGACTCTATTCTTCATCGACTTCACTGGCACTTCTCTCTCTTGAGAGAGAGAGAGGTCCTCCGTGATGGGAACACTTTTAATATCTTTTACTCTTCCCTTTGAGTTGTCCCCAAACATGACTCTCTCCCTATCTTCATTTTCACACATGTTGGTGAACATCGTTGGCTTGTCAATCATGTGTTGGATGCACCCACTATCAAGAATCCAATGGGTAGCTTCACTCTTGTAGCTGACCCTAGTAGTAGACATAAGACATGCACTAGAGAAAGATGGGTAGTATCTAAAGCATTATTCAATAAATTCTCATTGACCTCATTATTGTATGTGATGGGTTAGTATCTAAAGTCTGGAAGGACCGAGTGACCGAGAAGGGAGGGAGAGGGGGCGGGGGTTGGATCGGGAACTCCCAGGACAAACTTTTCTTTCACACTTCTCTACTTAGCACTTAAGCAACTCCCATATAGTTCTAGTAGAGACACTCTTGCATTGTAGAGTATCCTATATAAGGTAAGTGCAACCTACACATGCTAGTGGTTCACACACCAATCAACTCCTATGCAAACTAGTGGTTTAGGCAATCAATAAAACACCATGCTAAGAAAGATAGGAGTCCTACTCATACAATTCTAGTGAAGCCCAAGTCATACAATATACATTGGTCAAGCAACATGAACTAAAGCAATACTACTTAGCAAGGATGTGGAAGAGTAAATATAAGTATTAAGGAGAGGGTTTAAAGAAGGCTCGATGATTTTTAGCTCAAGGTATCGGAAGAATGGCGCCTTCCCCTAGTCCTTATTGCATCGATTTCCGCCGAAGTATTGATCCCTCCCGCCACTCAATGGTGGAGTCCTCGTAAACAAGCGCGCGTCACTCCTAGAATGACGACACTGTTGCGAACCGTTGTTCCCTGAACATGAGCTTGCCTCCCCCCACAGACTTGTTGCACATCCGGAGTGCACATACAGTCGCTCTCTTCTTGATGCTCCTTTCAAAGGCGAGCTTCAACCTTATATAAACTTGTGACGGCCTTCACAACCAATCACTGTTGGTGTGTGTAACACGCACGCACTAAGACTGCAAGCATAGAGGTCCGTTGTAGTAGCTTTTCCCTTAGAAGAGTATTCCAAGGACGTTTATCAAATCCAAGGACCGGCAAGCAAACCATAAGCAATCTACTATTAAGCGTAGCAAACTAATCCTAGTATTAAGCTATATTGCATATGAATATGAACTAGAGAGAATTTGAGGTTTGTTATTGTGCCAATCGGCACGGGAGCCATGTTGATCGGCACAGAGAGCAGAAAAAATGAAAAAGAGATGAATACCAAAGCTAATAACCAAGCTAATGAGTTTTAGCCAGATATGAATGAAGCATACACCAATAGAACAAGTTATATTTCATAGCAAAAATCAATCCAATCTATAGTCCAATGAAGCAAATCAATCTATTCCCCTCTAATCTTGCACCTATGCACCTAAGTTGTTTACTGCGACCCTGTCACGATTGTGATGAATAAGGCAAAGGAAGAGGCACTACGTTGAGCATCTATTAGCATTGCATCACTATTCAGTTTTTGCTGTGATACTTTTATGATGATGGCTAATAGCTAAATAATACCGACAAGATAAATAACGCACCTACCTACTAATCCTGAAGTTGTGCCAATCGGGCTGAAGATCTAAGTGGACTTTTAGCAAGTAGAAAGACATAAGAGAGAAACAAGATCGAAAGCACGCATGAACACGAGATAGATCAATCGATATAACGCATAGAACATCACCTCCATCACTTACCATGACGACAATGACATCCGGCTCTTGAACCTTGGTCTAATTAAATTCATAGCCTAACTATAGCCTAATTAGAGAATCACCACGTGGATCAACTCATCTTAGAACTCTAGATAGCTCCTCCAACTAGGCTCCATGGTAAAATTGACGACGTAACACCATAAGTTTTGGCTCTTAACTTGAAATACTTTGATTATTTGACAATTGGTACAGACAAGGACGACCTTTGGGACTTATAAATAGCGGGGAGGCACTGGAGCCGTCCTCCACCGACCTATACACGAGATCTAACAAAAAAGAAACAAACCGAGTCGGTTACAACTCAGATTGGACTTCCTTATTTGCAGCCCCGCCTTCCAAATAACATATCTCCACCATCCAGACTTCGAACGAGACAAACACGGACTCTATCTTATATATCTCAAAAAGATCTAGAACTTTGGTATTCAACCAAAGTTGAGGAAACTTCAGCTTCATATAAAAAACGCAATGCTAGATAATCTGTTCTGAGTAGGACTCCTCCGCACAGTACTAATTATGGGACCTATATCGTCTAGTTTCGAAATCCAAATAAGGTTATTCATATATGTTTCGGAAAGCTCTTAATGAGATCTACAACTTTGGTATTCAACGGATTTTCATTTGAGGTCGTCTTTAACTCCATATCCTCGTTGCAAAATGTTATTGTTCTGGACTCCGCGAAAATCTCAGATTTCGGGAATATTTTGGATGAGCCTTCTAAAAGACTTTGAAACCAAGCAATTGAGTTTGAGCCTTGCGTGTTGGGCTTCATGGACGTCCGAAGAGTGTTTGAGCTGCCACGGGCTAAGATTTTGACCTGTCATTGATGGATAATTTGTCCCGCTTGCATATATGTTTCTCAAATTATAAGACAACCTCGCTTTCCAATGCACCTTTATTTCTTCTTAATACATCTCTCTCTATCTCTTCTCAATACATTTCTATCTCTCCTCGTTTTCACCTCTCCTTAATTCTTGTGTCCAGAGCCAAAATATCTTATATTCTTTTTACAAATTTTTGAATAATTTCTTTTCCTAAATTTTAAACTTTGTTTGACCAAAGACCGGTCATTCACGCAAACCGGACCAGACTGAGTTGACAAAAACCAGACGGGTTACAATCGTGTAAACCATGCTAAATTGCTGATCCACGTTCCACGATGGCTAGGGCCGCGGGGAATTGTTGATGCATTAAATTTTGCGTTTCCTTCTTAAAAAATTAGACAGTAGGAGATGCTTATAAACTAGTCTCTAATTATTTAACCCGGAGAAGTTTTGGAGCCTCGTTTGGAGATTGTTGTAATCAATGAACAACTCCAGTTGCAATGTGATTGTTGTAATCAATCTTCCCGGTTCCAGTGTCACGCTCAATGAACTCCAGTTGCAATGTGATTGTTGTAATCAATCTTCCCATGCTGGAGGAAACCTCACACAATCAAACAAATTACGCAATTAGAGACTAGTTTATCTCATAAAGCAATTCATCAACAGATTACAGACGAATGCAGCAATTCATCAGTAGTGCCATTTTTCATCATACAGACGAATGCAGCAATTCATCAGTAGTGCCATTTTTCATCATTCCAACAACGTCTCATAACTGACACTATGAAACTAGCACAAGTAGAATATAAGTTAACAAGACACTACGAGACTGGCACTGGTAGAATATAAGTTGACATGTGACACAGAAATGACCACCCATACCACTACTTAGTATCCTTGCTGGTTCGAACAGCAAATCCGGCAGCAAATGCAGCAGCAATACTGGCTACCACCGAAATCCTAGGCATCTTGTTTCTGGTGGCTCGTTTTAACTTGTCACATTCCCCAGATAACATACCAACAAAAGTCTTGGGGCAAGTCTTTTTTCTCCTCATTAGCTGCTCATACAAACCAGAATTCTGAAATAAAAGAACACCAAATAAATAAACATATTTGATAATGCATAAGGTAGTGTAGTCATACTGAATAGGAAACAAAGCAAATGACAATGTCCTGGATAGCCAACATGACTTCAATGATAATACACAAATCACAATAGATGTGGAAATTAGTTAATACAAAACTTTCAGCACAAAAGTTGAACTATGGAGCAAATTTTGGTCACACAAATCACAAGAATAGTAAGCATGGACTCAATCAAGCAATAATGTTAATGCATAATAAGTACCAAATAGATAGAATATGTAACAATGCTAACGCATAATGGTAATATAATAACAGGTTGCACCATTTTGTTCTACAAGCAGTAGCGGAAGTCTGTTCCATTTTCTTAAAAAAAAACTAGGCCCAATCTGTTGAGTGTTGAACTCATTAATTGAACTTTGCAAGCAATATTGGTTTGTCCAAGTGGACAGACAATAACCTTGCATCATCAAGAAATAGGAGGGGAGTAGAACAACAAACATTTTTCCACAATACTAACATTGTGAGTTTTACAGATTTTTCATAATTCTTTGCTACAGCCCTTAGCATGATAGCACCTAAGGGAAGGAAGCACTTGATAAATTCTACTATTTTGATAACTACTGGTAGCTTTTTAAGGCCTAAATTTAGCGATAACACACTACAAGATAAATGGAAACGAGATAGTAAACAAAACTTGGAGCCGCAAAGTTGAATTATGAAGCAAAAGTTTAAGAAATGGAAATTTGATATGATTCACAAGGTTAACACAGCTTTGACTCAGTGAAGCGATAATGATACCAACTAGTTAGAATCTGTCCTATCACCTATGCATTTGATGAATGTTGCAAGATATCTATACAGAGTCTGCTCATGCCAAACACAATAATCTTATATCATTTAGAATGTGGTGCAGTGCCAGAGTTTACTTCCACTATCATGGAATTAAATTAAGGAGATGAAAGACTAACCAGGGCATGTGATGAAAGGGTGTACACTAAGTTACGAGAAGCAGCACAACGGACATCATCCATATACTCATTCCACACTTCAAGGGCATCAGGGTCATCATAGAAGTGGCACTGGACCTTTTCTGCCTCAACCTGTACCTTTTGCAGTGCCTCAGAAACATGGTGACGTGCCTTTTCTTCTTGACTATGTCGCCATTCAAACTCCTCCTTGCTTATGCCATATCGGGGATCATATTCCTGTAAAACGAAGAGATCAACCACTACTAAAAAAAACACCCTAAAAATGCACCACAGTTTGAAATAGTTGCAATAGCAAGTTACCTGTTCTTGCCTATTTCCATCAATGTTGATTTCATCTACAAAGTATTGCAAGTGAAGCAACTTAGTGTTGCAGCACTGAAAAATATGGACTGAATAAAAATATACAGAGCACAATATCATTGCCTGCTATATTCTGCTGAGAAGACATATCTCGTTATTGAATCTGAAAGGTTGGAAGCCCCCAAAATTTAATAATGGAGTTGAAACATAACGGTTTCATTTCTCATTAAAAACCACAATAAAAGGTGATGCTATTTTCTAATGGCCTGTTCTTTTTTTTTTTATCAGTGGCCTCTCTCGCACCAATGAATCAAGACTGAACGGCACGGATTCTGCGGGTTCTGTTTTCTTACTGCAGTCAAGCACTATCCTCTGCTCCCTATGGTTGACCTTCCTGACGCTCTCACTTCCGTCCTGCCTGCCTCCTCCCTGATCTCCAAAGGTGTCACAATTGCCCCCCGCCACGCTAACCCCACTCACCATTCGGCCCATCCCTGACCTAATCGACCAGCATCCTCTGCCACTGGTGGCTAAGCTGTGTTTCAAACGCTTAGTTCAATTGGAGCTCCTCTTAAAACCAGGGAGAAGGACCCAATTACCCCCTCCCACGAACCTAAACCTCTCCGGTGGCGTAAACTGGCGTGAGACTGAAATCACTCATTCCGATCTAGGCAGCGTGCAAAATAAAATCAACAGCACTAATGTGGACAGCTATTAGTATTGACCGACAACCAGAATGCATTATAACTGATAACAAAGGATGGATGAATTGATGAAGATGGAGTCCTACCAGCCTATTTCATCTCTGGCTATCAAAACGAAGGTCAAATTGACCAAGCAAATCTATTTTCGCTGACAGTCATAAGCGTCGAAACCGACAAAGGAAAGGTGTACCTTGCCGCGAACCGGAGGGTGATTGGACACTAGACATGACCGATTAGAGCAAGAGTAGGATAGATCTAGCGGCGGACGTAATTTGGGCGGCGGCAGCGAGGAGGCGAGCAGGGGAAGGCGGCGGCGTGGACGAGCAGGGGAAGGCGGCGGCGTGGAGGCAGGGAAAGAGATCCAGATTAGGGCATGGACAAATGAGTAGGATTGAGGGCTAAACCTATACGCCTCGAACACACCGGCCTCGTACGGCCTAATGGGCTACACCTTGTTTAGCCCCGGATATAGTGGGTCATCTCGGCCGAATTAAATGGGCCAGGCCGTTTCGGCCCAGCACAGAGGCTATGCGGGCCATGCCGTCCTGAAGCCCGACACGGGCATCAAAATAGGCTAGTCACTCCTCCCTCAAATGTCATGGGGTTAAGTTTTTTTTTTAATTACACAGTACAACTCAAACACTCACAACGCACGCATACTTACCCCTATGAACACGCGTACGCAAACCCTACCCCTATGAGTATCTTCGAAGACTGAGTCGGTAAATCCTCAAGATTGACGAAGTCACCATTGGCGTCTCGCTGTCGACGGGAGCGTGGTTAAGTTAAGAGCAACTTCAGCCAATAAGTAAATAGGCCTTTATTAGTCTTTTTGGTCACTTTGAGTAAAAAAAAGTGCTCCAACCAGCCTTTTATATAGGTCTTTAAATTTGGTGGGCCATCAAATTTTGGTGGAGACCTCCTACATTTGGTTCCCCACTATTCCATCTTTAAACATGAGCCTCTCTCATTTTTTGTCCTTCCTCTCTCTTTCTCAAAAAGAGAGAGGGTTTGTTTAGTCAATTGGGTTGGAGCAAATCAAGAATTTAGCCCTCTAAATTTTTGGAAGCCATCCCATAAATAAAATATAAGGGCTCAAATTTGAAGATTAAGTTGGAGTTGCTCTTATAAGTGGTGTAATGCTATTAAATTTTTGTACTTTTAAAAAATTAAGTGTGTTTGTAATTTTTAACCGATCATGAATAAGTTTATTGTTGCGCTATCAGCCAAACAAAAATAGTTAAGATAACACGTGAATCATTTGTTCTAAAATTTGATAAATTAAATTTAGAACCTAGTAAAGTTTGTTTATAATTGGTCTAAATATTATATTTACATGTCTTATAGAATTACATGTTTATAATTTTAATTTGGTTGACATCTAAATTCTTCAATCATTGCAACTATATATAGCAGGCTAGAAAGAGGGAACAACTTCAGGATTGTCTTTCCACGATGGTTCTGCATGACTTCGACCTATGATGAAGGCGTCCGCTACTAAGCCTTGATCCCCAAATCAATCTATATTGTCCTAATTTTCATGTGTATTGAATTAAATATTATGAATTAATTGTTTATTATTAATTAATCAATTTGTTACTGATATGTTATCTAAAAATTAAATTAATCAATTTATTATTAATTTTAATAATAACATGTATCCTTATTAATTATTCATAATGTGAGGATAGCACGTGTGTGTCGCACGTGCAAAAAACTAGTCGGATAAACAACTCTCAATTTTTAACTTTTTAAAACATTTATTTTTCTTAATAAATGGATTTATACTATATTGCATAAAGAAACATCTGACAGAGAGGATCCAATGACACATGTATGTCACGTAAGAAAAAAGTTGGTAATACCGTGTGAGAAGCATAAACAAACGGTTATGAAAAGTTAAAGGAGTGTGGATATTTGATTTTGTATCAAAAGATTCAAAATGTAACTCATATAAAAGTTGAACGAAGCTAAGGGCGTGTCTGACAAAGCTCCGCTCGAAAAAATAGCTCCACTCTACCAAGTCTATCATTTGTAACTCCACTTCATCAACTCTAGAAAAATTGAGAGTTGATAAACATGTTTGATAAATAACGTGACTCCAGCTTCCAAAAATATAGTAATTGATGTGCATTGTCCTCTATTCCCTGGTAGCACTTAGGTACGCTGATTTTTTTCGCAGCTAATACAGTACCCTCGCGAGCTACATTAACCACATGTGCTGCAGTATCACACCTCGATTGAGGGATTGACTTTTTTTTTCTTTTTATATGAAGGGGTATGTGTGTAACCGGTGTCATGGTGGTTAATTTTACCACAACTCCATAAAAATTTCTGTAACATGTATTTTTGAAGCACCCCATGAGGAGCTCCAAGAAAAACATGGAGTTAGCCTCCAACTCCATGTTTTTTGTGGAGTTTTTAGATCTTGAGTTTTTAAAGCCAGACGTTTGACAAAAAATTAATAAAACAAAGTTAAAAAAGTTAGAGTAGAGCTGTCCCAAACATGCCAAGACTTCTTCCTTTAAGAAATGAATCCAAGATCCACACTGCTCAACAACGATCCAACGATAGAGGCGGCGCAGCCAGATTTGCACCCCTTCGGAGCCGATGCTGCCGGCTCCGGAGGACCCGCGGCGAGTGCTCGTGCAAATCATCCCGCCCCTCTCCGCCTCCGCCCTAGCGATGAGCTCGAGCCACCATCTGCCTCCTACATCGCCACCCCTAGTCTTGTTCGGCCTCCGCTTCCTCGCTAAGTCGCGTCCACATGGCGTGTCATGGTCGTTCTTCTTCTTGTCGATGATACCTTGGTGTAGATGCGGCCGGGACTCCGCGCCCGATGCGTGCACTCGTCGGGCAGGGGTGAGCGGGCAGCGGATGCCAGGCCAAGCACGTGCTCAGGCAGGCGCCGGGGACGGGCTCCAGCAGGCGCCGGGGATGTGCTCGGGGGCGGGAACTCGGACGGGCAGAAGGGCGAAGGCTGCCGCGAGCAGGGCGTCGATGCCAACGAGGAGCAGGGACGCGCAACGCGGGGGCGGTGGTGCGTGCAGCGGGACGTCGTTGAAGTGAAGGAGACTGGGAAAAAAATCCTGGCTAACAGGTGGGTCCTACCGAGAATAGGCTGCTATTGGATCAAAGGATTTTCAAAGGAAAAATATAGGATTTCAGTTTTCATAGGAATTCGCACTTTAGAAACTTTTGGAGCGAAGAAATTGAACCTAGGCAAAGGAAAATTTCCTTTGATGTCCATTTTGTAGGAAAAACATAGAGTACGAACAATCCACTCGAACCTCTTTTTTTTCTTTCCTTTGCGTAGGAATGAGGCAGATCAAGGCTCCCATTCAACTCACCGCTGAAGATGATCGCTTCATGTGGTGGTGAACAGCTCATGGAAACTTCCCCACAAGATCAACCTACCTCATGCTCAACAAAGGGAGTAGAGGACTTCACGGAGCCGACCTTATTTGGAAAACATGGGCTCCGCTGAAGGTCAAATTCTTTTTCTAGATAGCACTCCGTCGTAGGCTTTGCACCTCGAATACGCGCATTTGCCATGGCCTCCAAATTGACACAACATGAACACTCTGTGACCAGGCGGATGAAATGTCAGAACACCTGTTCTTCACGTGTGTCTACGCGTGCAAGATCTGGACTGCCACCTTATCCTGGCTGAGCATAGTGCCTCCTCGACCCACAACAGCGATGTGTTTGGCGGATTGGCGGCTAAATATGAGGGTGCTAGTGGTGGCATCAAAGAAGAAAGGCTTCGACTCTGCCTTCATGCTTATAGTATGGCACCTATGGAAGGAACGTAATGCAATAGTTTTTCATCAGGAAGCAGCACCGGTTACAACTCGCCTGCAAAGGATCACGGAGGAAGGCACATTATGGATCCTGGCACGGGCAATAGACTTAGGTTATCTGGGCTGCAAGTAATCCGCTTTGTAAAATGGTTGTTTATCTTTCTAGGGCTAGCTTATCAGCCATCAACCCCTAGCGTGGGTTTTTCATGCCTTCGCGTCATATAAACTCTTTCCTTCTATTAATCAAAGATACACAACTCTCTTACGTATTTAAGAAAAAAAAAATCAGAGAGCTCACTGTTGCTGGTTACTGTGACTCACACCGAGCAGCAGTATATGGCTCAGTTGGTTAAGAAACAACTAATCCAATAAACAAAACCATTTGAATAAAATTCCTATGTTTTTCATATAACCTTGCCAACCGTTCTGTTCTACAAAATTTCCTATATTTTCCAATCCTCTGTTTCGCATATACATTCTTATCATATTTCTATGTTTTTTCTATTTCTGTGTTTTTTCATTCCTGCATTTCAAAGAAGCCCTAATTTTGAGCATTCAAATTTTACAGGCTCACTTGCAAACTAGAATTTGGAAGTTTAAATTTGCATGCTCTATACAGATGCACTAAGAGCATCTCCAGCGGGACTCTTATTTTGATATTACTCTCAAATCTCACTTACATGCTCTTAACTTTTAGAGGCTTCTACTCCTCCCCCTCAGCTGTGGGTCTTATATTATTTTAATTTTTTCTTTCTCCTCTCCTCTTTCTGTTTTTTTTTCACTTTCTCCTTCTCTCCGCACGACAGCGCCGCCGCTGATGCCTCTCTCTCTCTCTCTCCATCGTCGTCGGATACCCAGCCACCCACCATCGGCGTATCTGCCAGGCAGGATCTACGCCCATCGGGGTCGGATGGCCCATCCCTGTGCGCATGAAGGCGGGGCGAGCTCGCCCCTGAATGGCCTCCGCCCACTCGTCTCCTCCTCCTTGAAGTTTCCCACGACGACAAAGATTCGGTGGCATCGCCAGCCACCCGCCTCATCCCGGTCGCCAGACTCCGTGTTGTCGCCGCCCGCCATCCTCCATGGGTGGGGGGCGGGGG
The DNA here is from genome assembly GCA_030378355.1 of Eleusine indica. Taxonomy (NCBI): domain Eukaryota; kingdom Viridiplantae; phylum Streptophyta; class Magnoliopsida; order Poales; family Poaceae; genus Eleusine; species Eleusine indica. Next base: position 48,958,801 of record CM059500.1, read on the forward strand.
GGAGCTCTGCCGCCTCCCCTCCGTCTCAATTTGTCGTCACCTGGCCTCCCTCTACTCCGAGCTCGGCCGCCTCATGAACCCGCGGCCCGCCCTCTCCCACCTCCCCTATTTCTCCCATCGTGGATGGCCTCGCCAGCCTGTAGGGCGGCCTCGAGGCGACAACGTCCATGGGCGAAGGGTGGCAGTGACGAGCTCACCAGGACGATATCCTCTACCGGCGGTGATGACTTCGCATTGCTCGCCCTTCCACGCGGCGTCGGTGCGTGTGAGATGGAGCCAAGCCACTGACGAGCGGGCCCCATCACTGGAGTTGTTGCGAGTCATTGACGAGCGGGAGCCATGCGTCACATCGAAAATAGGAACCAGATTATCATCAGTGTTGTTGGAGTTTAAAATATTAATTAAGCATCTCCAGCAGACCTCTCAAATAAGAGTCCTATAGTATATTTGAGAGTCTAACTCAAAAAAAAAATTCAGTAGGCTACTATATGAGCTCTTATTTTAAAATACCTCTCAAATTCTTTAACTGGGCTCTCATCTTCATCTTTTGGACCCTTCTCAAACTGTGGGGTCCGCTATTTTCTTTTTCTTTTTTTTACTTCTAAAATCAGACCTTTCAGTGGGGCCCACTCTTTCCTCTCTCCTCCCCTCCCACGCTTTGCCCCTCTCTCTTCTCTCTCCCACTCCCAGACCCGAAGAAGATGCCAGAGGCCACCGCGTTGGGGCGGCGCCGGCGGCGTCGAGGCCGAGCGCGCCGGGGGTGACGGCGGGTGCGGACGCGGCGTCGAGGCCAAGCGCGCTGGGGGCGACGGCGGCGGCGGGTGCGGACGGGGCGGTGGCGGAAGACAAGATCCCCGCAGCGGGGCGGCGGCGCTGACGCGGGCCACGGTGCCTACTCTCCAATCGCCGCCGGGTCTCGCCCTCCTGCCCCTCCCTCCTGCCCTCCAACATCCCGACGGAGGGTGATGAGCTCCTTCGCGCTAGGTCCTCCGCGCGCCGCTTGTTCCGCGACCTCGACACCCATGATGATGGGGGGAACTCACTATCACGCCAGACCTCCTTGCATCGCTCGTCCCGCGACCTCGGCCTCCACGGCGGTGGGGTGAGCTCTCCGGCGACGACCTCCCGGCGGCCCCTGCTCAGCCTCCGCCCCCGCTCGATCCCGGCGAATCCTGCCCTCCCCTACTGTTGTGCCACTGACAAGCGGGCCCCGCCTCTAGAATCATTTTCAATCACTGACGGGCGGGCCCCATGGGTCAGAATGAATATAGGAGCCAAATTTTGACTGTTGGAGTTGAAAATAGTAGTCGGGCTACTAAAAATGGGACCCAAGCAAGAGTAGGAGGCTTTATTTAAGAGCCCCCACTGAAGATGCTCTTAGAGTATTAAAAATAGGACCTACCTCTTAAATAAAATAGTAGGAGACTCTATTTTATAATTGTAAAAACCAGAATAAGAACGCCGACAAAGAGAATACAACTGTATGGAGCTCAGAACAATAATGTAATATCTTTGTTTTCAGTTTGATTTTTAATTTGATGTTTCTTTATGACCAGGTTATGCTTTTGTAGTGCTTGTTATAGTCATAGGAAGGTCCACGTTGTGCAGCCCTCTTTCCCATATCATAATTGACGACCGAGAAAGTTGGTTGCATTGGGACGACATGTCTTGTACTTTTAAATGGACTACGGCAACAGGCGAAAATTCGTATCATGAGGCTGACCTAAAACTGGGTGACGCCTATGCTACGGATCCCTCCTCCAGCAGAAAGAGGGTGAGGGCAGCTAATGAGAGACGTCGTTATTCGGAATTGTCGGACATAGCTAGAAATTTGGGAAATCTACAGAAGCATGCCCTATTTGAACGATCTCTACCGGGTAGTCCATGCGTCTTGATTGGTACTCATTGCCGAAGCATCAAAAAATTATACGCGCAAACCTCTATCGGGTAGGAAAAGATAAAACCTTATGAGTACTCAACACGTGAGCTTTATAATCACTTATCAGATGGACTCTTGTGGATTCTCTAATCACTTATCAGTTAATTTTGAATTGTTATACTATATATTGTAACTACTCTTGAGGAAACTTCTATGTTCAAGTGTATATGCCCGAACCTATGATTCATTTGTAAAAATCATGTTCGGTTGTGGTCCATTATAGATTCAATTATAATAATATGTCATACGTCACTAACTTAATTTTGTTTAACACAAGGGCTTGTGGATACACTAGCTTCTAAGGAGGTAGACGCTTCAAAAGTTGGGAAGAGAATTTTCCTTCCCATAAGTTTTCCAGGTGGTGATCGTGATGTTCAGTCTAGGTTCCTTGATGTTATGACTCTGGTCTAGCATTGCGGCAAACTGGACTTCCTTGTAACAATGACATGTAACCCATATTGGCAAGAGATATTGGATGAGTTGTTAAAGAGACAAACACCTCAAGATCGGGCTGAAGTTGTGGCTAGGGTATACGGGGCAAAACTTCATGATTTGCATGATCGCCTGATTAAGAAAAAAAACACTTTAGTGAGGTGGTAGCATATGCACATGTGATTGAGTTCCAGAAGCGGAGGTTACCTCATGAGCACGTTCTTAGTAATGGCAAAGAAAGACAAATTGAGTTGTCCTAATGACTGACAAATTTATCTCTGTAGAAATCCCAAATGAGGACAAATATCCTATATTGCATGGCATTGTTTGCAGGCATATGATTCATGGTCCATGTGGTTCTTTGAATAAGAAATGTCAATGCATGGTTGATGGGCAGTGTCGTTTTAAATATCCTCACCAGTTCTATGAGACAATTATACAGAGTAAAGACTCATATCCTATCTATAGGAGAAGGGATGATGGTCAGGTTGCACATAAAAGGTATTCAAAGTTAGATAACAGATGGGTGGTGCCATACAACCCAGCCCTTTTAATGATATACAATTGCCACATTAATGTTGAAATTTGCTCTAGCATCAAGACCGTAGAGACTCTTACACAGGTCATTCAAGATATTATGGATTGTAAACAACCATTCGGTGGCAAGGTGGTTGTGTTTGGTGGGGATTTTAGGCAAGTGCTGCCTGTTGTGGCAAGAGGTACTAGAGCCCAAATTACGGATGCCACACTACTGAGATCGTATATATGGGATAATATGTGCAAGATAACCCCGACCCATAACATGAGAGCAAGTGTGATCCTTGGTTTGCCAAATATCTTCTCAGGATTGGGAATGGTCATGAGGAAACCTTCATCGATGATTACTTGCAGCTCTCATAGGAAATCTTGATTGAATACAAGGATGAAAACTCTATTGACAGGATCATAGATTGTGTCATCCCAAATCTTCAAAGTAGTTGCACTTGTGGAGATTATATGAGGGTACGAGGAATTCTATGCACAAGGAACGGCTACGTTGATGAAATAAATGCAAGGATGATTGAAAAATTCCCCGTTAAAGTAAAAGTGTTCTATAACTGGGATTCTGTTGAAGACGATTGCCAAAACAATTATCCCCAGGATCACATTTAACGGTCTGACACCTCATGAGCAGAAGATTAAAGTAAATTGTCCTCTTATTTTGCTATGAAATCTAGACCCGAGGGGTGGTTTGTACAGCGGCACCCGTCTTATCATGAGGGCTTATGACAATCATGCCATTGATGCTGAGATTGTTAATGGGACACATGCTGGAGATAGAGTGTTCATACCCAGGATTCCTCTTGAACCATCCGAAGATTTGTCTCTGCCATTCAAGTTTAAGAGAAAGAAGTTTTCTATGCGCTTAAGCTTTACAATCACCATCAACAAAGCACAGGACGGATTGTGCCATATGTTGGCATTTACTTACCAGACTGGTATTCTCACATGGTCAACTATATGTTGCTCTATCAAGGAGCGTGTCTTGCAAAACTACTTGGGTGCTTGCGAAGCCAAACAAAGAAATTGATTCGGAAGGAAAAAAGCACAAAGAACATTGTATATACAGATGTATTGGATTCTTAAACTTGGTATGTTTTTTGTTCAAGTAATTTTACTATTGATTTTTTACTTTCATTTCTATAGACTACTAATAACTCTGTAACCTATATTCCTCTTATGTAGGTATACACATACAACTGGAAAAGTGACACTTTGTGAATCTTCATAAGTCATTGGCGATATAAGATCCACTAGCCAAGTATTTGGGAATATAGGATGCCTCCACCTTGTGTAACTTTATTTGTCAATCTCAATTGTTGTGGAACCAGGATCCTTTTTCAAGCATATTTTAGAATATCAATTCATGTATCGTGATTGTCACTCCTATAACTACACAATATTTAGAAATAATTTCGTAACATAAAATTCGATGAACTTTTGCGAGTGTTAATAACTATACAACAAATACAAAAGTGAGAAAAATAAAAATTCAATTATATATATAACTACCTGACTCCATTCTCTAATTAGAAAAACACACGTGAGAACTTATCGCGTCGACAAATTTTATACGTGTGTGTCGCACGTGCCTAGTTACTAGGTCTATAGCAGCGGGCTACTATTTTATTGTAATCTTTAGAATGTTCTTATATATATATACTATAAAGACTAAACATCCTGCCAACTATTTCTACCTTCCTAAAACATACCTACCCTACTAATTAGCCCTTAGATCAAGATCCTCATCTAGTTTGGAGCCATGGATTTCATACGGGCTCGTTTGTGATTTCAAAAACTTGACATCGGTCAGGTTTTGTTTACGCCCCTTGTTCATCCATGTTCCACGTGTGGATTTTTTTTCACCTAGCGAAATATGCTCCTTCCTTCTTTTAGTCCCTGCTAAATCCGCAGGTCAGATGACACTAAGTTGGCACCTTCCATATTAGCTTCTATCATCGGTTTTAATTATCTTGTAACCTTCTATAACATCTGCTCCCATCAGTTTGAATTATCATGTACCCAGCTATGACTTTCTTGATTGCTGATCTCAGTCTGATCGCTTTCATTCGGAGGAAGGCACTAGGGTTCCGTGTGATCCATCCTGTAATTCATTGTCTTCCACTCAGTTTGATGGAGGATGTGGCGACGATGGCGACCTGCTGTTGGATAAATTAACACTTTGAGTTTTATGTTAATCTAGAAATAAATCATAAGCATGATTAACAGATTGTATAATGAATTAGACAAGTTTACGCAAGATCTAGACATGTCTATAAAACCAGACAAAAGCACATCATCTACCATACTAGCAATATCTATCATAGATAAATAGTTCATGATAGCCAGTATGGAAGACATGGTTTTAGATGAGAGTATGTACGTTTTCTTCTGGACGGGGTAGAGGAGGCGGTAACAATGTGCAGCACTGTCACGTTGTTGGCAACGACGGGAGAGATCGACTCGACGTCGAGGAAGACGAGCCGTGGCGACGAGCCTGATGAAAACAAGGAAGCGATCGAGCAGTCACGTAGAGCGCTTCCCAAAGTCCTTATTTTCCCTCTCCCGGTGCATGCCGACGATCGGGATGAAGAAGTCTTGGCGGCACAACAGTAGCGAGAGGCAAAACCCTAGGCAATTGTGTGATTTGATTTGCGGCGGTACCCATACGTATTTATAGGGAGGAATCACTAGTGTTGGGCATCCCACAACCGAGTCAATTTCCATAATGATATGTTATTTTTTATAACCAAATATATGGAACACGCAGCAAAAAGAAAGTGCAAAGAGAAGTCGTGCCCCCACATGGCAAGGGACCGGATTTCGGCGAACCATTCACGTAGGTGATGTACGGCCACGCCCATCGCCCACGCCATGCCCTGCCCCGCTCGGCCTGGCCAGGCGAGGTGAGAGAAGCGCGCGCAAGAATCGCCTAAATCAGAGTTACGGTCTGAAAACTAGAGCTTCTGAAAGTTTTAGGGACCTATTTGCAATTTTTGGAAGGTTCTTGTGACCTATCCATAATTATAAAAACTTCTAGGGGCTTGATAGAAATATGGTAGGGCTAAAATATAATTATAGAAAAGTTGAGGTACTTTTTTGTAAGAATATCGGGCTAAAACAGAAATAAACTAAAGCTCAGGGCGCTAACTCTAAAACTATAGATTCCTAAGTTTTACTGGGTTTTCTGGAATTATTTTTGTAATGAAAATCCTATAGAATAAGTCTACGGGGAGTGGTGGACCGGGGCTTGGGTGGAGTCCACGAGTCCATGGTGGACCGATTACACAAATCGGCCCACAGCCGTAGATCTCGTGATGGATGGCCTAGATTCCAATGAGCGATACCCCGGGTTCTAATCGTGACCGTCGGTGGCCTGATTAATGGTGACTAGTGTAAGGATCATGACCATTGAGGTCACCCCAAGGTATGATGTTTTGGTGATGAATGACAAACATGAAATGTGACTAATGTCTACACGGGTGTTGTTCATGTAGGAAACCTTTTTCTACTCTATGATGATTGCTCATGGCAGCCTTGGCGATTAATAACAATGACCATAAGCATGGAGGCTTGATGAGCTTGATAGAGTCCAAGGGTTGATGAAGATGGATCAAAGTGGAGGACAAGCTATGGAGCAAGTGTTGGAAACACTTGTCTAGTGGTTAGGGCTTTGAGTACATAGGAAAACCAGACTATCAAGGGGGTCTAGGTCATTCTCTTAGGTCATGTCTAGTCGGTGATGTGCAATGTTGCTCGGTGAAATCACATGCACTAGATGACAGTGGAGAAGCCAAGGAGTTGTTTAGAGAAGCTGGAAAACGAAGTCAAGCGAGGACAACAAGTTTCAGCTTCTGGACGAAGTGACCGGACAGAGGGATCAGAGGTGACCTGTATGGTCACTCAGAGGTTTTGTCCGGAGACTACAGCGAAGAAGTGAGGAAACTGCCAGAGTTGGGAACTGTAGAGACCGAACAGTACGGTCTACAAACCGGACGATCCGGTCTGTACAGATCACTCTGGGCAGCGAGGAAGCTATTGCGCGAAATGTTTCTGGACTGGAGAGAGAAATGGACCGGACGGTCCGGTCAGCTCACCGAATGGTCTGGTCAGCTCACCGTATGGTCCAGTCAGCAGGAGTCAGCAGAGAGGTCAGAGCCGTTGGAGCTCGATGTTGCAGTGACCGGACAATCCGGTCAGTAGGCCCAGAAAGCTGATTTCGTGGAGCAACGGTTAGTTTGAGGTTGGAAGCCTATATAACTTCGTTGCTGGGGTCTTGGAGACCTCTCTTGGCCAGTGGAATACCTGAGAGCATTTGGTAAGGTCCAAGAGGAAAAGAGGAGAGCACTAGGAGAGGATATTGGATATCTTGTGAGTGTTAGTGTGAAAGTCCCTTGATGTCGCCTAGAGGGAGGGGGGTGAATAGGCGTTTCTGAGTTTCTGAAAAATTAACAAAAACTCGCAGCGGAATTAAAACTGTTAAAACCGGATGCACCGGTTTAGCAAACCAGTTACACCGATTTTGTCAGAGAGCTTGAGAATAAACAAGTAAATAAGGAAAGCAACCAAGCTTTAGAGACAAGCAAGCTATAAAAGCAAACACAGAAACCACTCCAAGTAGATTCACGAAGAATCTACACAATACAACAAATACCAAAACCAGACCTGCCGGTTTGGAAAACCGGACCCACCGGTTTTCTCGGGACAGAGAGAATAAAAGAGTAAATAACAACATCCCACTTAGTTCTAGCAAGATTAATAAATCCTAAAGAGCATGCAAGAACTAGCACAAGCAATCACAAAGAGAGACAGGCACCACTACTCATGCAACCTATGGATCATAAACAAATAAAGCTAGAACTTGAGAAAGCAAACCAAATGAACCACATGGAGATTTGTTTGCCGAAGTTCAGATTCACCCCGTGAACCCTACGTCTCCGTTGAGGAAGCTTGAGTTGCTCACGAGGCACACTCCAAGTCGGGTCTCTTTCAACCGCTTTCCCTGATCCACTATCTTTGCTTCTTTCCTTGCGGAGGCGAAGCGGACCTTCACAAACTTTCCCAAGCCTCACCACAAGCTTGGGAGCTCTAGGACGACGCCTAGCCGACTAGGAGGATTCACCTCCAAGAGTAACAAATGCTTCATAGATTCGCAACACAATGCTCAAATGCTCAAGTGTGGGATGTTCTCTTTTGTGTTCTCAATCTCAATCCCTCTCAACCCAATACTTAGGATTTCTCATAAATCACTAAAACCTCAAAAAGAGGTGTTGGGGAGAGCTCTACAAGGCTTTGGATGTATTTTCTTTGTGCACTCAATCAGCTACTTCCAAAGGAAGGGGGGAGAGAGTATTTATACTTGTCCCCCAAAAACTAGCCGTTATACTGAACAAGTCAAAACCGGTACCACCGGTTTTCCTGAACTAGCCGTTACAGGTTTGAACCAAAACTGGTCCCTCCGGTTTGGTAAACCAGTTACACCGGTTTTCCTTGTCACAGTGAGAGTTTGTATGAGTGTAGGTATTGTGTTTCTCTCATCTCACTTGGATTTTTCTTTAAGCATTGAGACCTTAAATGCAAACCATGTAGCATCCCTCTTGATAGAGCGGCATGCCTAAAACTCAAGATAGAAATAAAACAAATCCTCAACTTGAGCTTGCATGATTAATGAATTTTGCCACTTCTTTTCTTTTAAGCTTCATGAGGGCTGCCACATGTCCTTTTGCTGAGCATCATCACCTAGAGCTTGTGACTTGGAAACTCTTCATTTATCATGTCCATTTCCACCTTTTTGTTCACAAGTCACATTATGTCTTCACATTCCAATAATGAATAATACTTGGAAATGCATGACCACATATAGCTTGATCGGTCCATCGTGATTGCGCTCCACCTGCCCTTCACTATGGCTTGGGTCCCTCGGCGCCAAGACTCCATCTTGCCCTTCTCCCGTGCATGGTCCATCACGGCCAAGTCATGCCAACCCTTCACCATCTTGCTATCTTGAGCCACACATAACTTTGTATCATCGTTATGCCTTCTTTTGAGTTTCTTGTTTGAAATATTGTTTTGATCAAGTTGCTTCCAAGATTAGTGCATAGAAGAACATCACTTGATCACATCTTTTTCTTGACAACATCAATTTGTTGAGACCATCTCCTATCAATGGTTTTTATGTCCCATATTTATTTCAAACCTTGGATTGTCATAGTCTTGCTTTATATGGACCTATTTATTTGACACTTCTCCTTTTCATCACATAAGCCCATTTTCCTTGCACAATTGTACACTATCAGAGATGATCATTTATATTCATAGAACTTATATTCTTCATGTACAACCTGCTCATATACTCATAAAGAGGATCAGTTCTTTAATCACGTTGTCATACAACCACCAAAACCCACTAGGGACATAGATGCACTTTCAATCTCCCCCTTTTTGGTGATTGATGACAACCTTAATTAAAGCTTACAAACGATATTCATTAAGTAATTTTGAATGCATCCATATAGGATGAGCTCCCCCTAAAACTGTGCATATGAATGAGATTCATTAATTTTGGCCTCTAATGCCAATTTGCACATTTTGAAATAAATCCACAAGAGCTCCCCCTATATGTGTGCATTCGTGGGGTGCAATACGTGTGTGTGAACATATAGTACATGATGCATATGTCAAGAAAACCATAAAGAAATAAATCTAAAAAGAACCATATGTGCTGCCTGGCAAAACCGGTTGCTCCGGTTTGGCAAACCGGTGCCACCGGTTTTTCTAGACTCCACATATTCACTGGAAAAAACAGTACAACAATTCATAACAATTCAACAAGCATCACACCATAGCACAAATGAAAGATTCTATAGACTTATTACAAGGTTCATCACACAAAGAGCACACATTACAAAATATCTCAAGTCCACGAGGTAAAACAAGGAAAATGGACAAATTGGTTCTGTCTGGCAAAACCGGTTGCTCTGGTTTGCCAAACCGGTGCCTCCGGTTTTCCTAGACAAACCAGAACTGAAAAACAGAAACCAATGAAGACTTGGAGCTTTAATCCTTCTCGCCCCCTTTGTCATCTAGCAACAAAAGGGGTCTTCCTTGTCATCATAGATCACTCCCCTCATCGTCTTCCTCATCATTGTTGGGCGGAGGAGGTGGAGGGTTAAATGGTGACACTTGTGAGGTCCCCGCTCTACTAGGCCCAAAAACAGCCCCACTGATGTCTGTATCTCCAAACCAAGAAGAGTAGGGGTTCTCCTGCTCATAGCGACTCATCCTCGCCTCAAATGACTCAATCTCTGGACTTTGTTCACCTTCAGAGGCAATAGGAGAGCGAGGAGGCTGAAGATTGCTTTGTTGGTGGAGTAGCTTCATTGTCCTTGTGTCCTTCTTTCTTGCCTGCCTCTCATGATGTGCCCTCACATTAGCATCATATTGGGACCTACACATCCCAAAGAGCATACCAAAGAGTTTCTTGATAGGTGAGGGAGGCTTGTGCCTTTGCTGCCCACTCCCTCTAGGTGCTGCAAAGGTGGATGCACCATGAGTTGGTGCTGCTGTGCTGCTATCCTCAACTGGATTCCTCAAGTCATTCTTGATTCTTAACGGAAGATGCTCCTTGTCATAGTCCACAGTGTGTCCTGTCACCCTCTCAATCATATGCATAATGTATGGGGCATAGGCACAACTCTTCAAAGGACTATTAGAGATAGCTTGTATCTCCTCCCACATGAAGTCACAAACTGAAAAATCATGTCCAGTTTGTGCCATGGTAGCTAGGATGTTTCTGTTATAGGAGGGGAGTTTTGTGCCATCTCCCTCCCTAGGAGTGATAGTCTTTCTAAAAAGTCTGTTGATGTAGGCATAGAAGGGGAGCAAATATGTGATAGTCCCATAATTTCCTTGCTTCCCTGCCGGATACATATGCCTCAACCCTCTAGCATCAAGACTTGTGGCAAGATGAAGTTTGGGACGATTGGCATCATTCCTTCCAAAGCCAAGTAACCTAGCAAACTGTGCATAGGTCACACTGTACCACTGACCCTCTGTCATCCAGTGCATCTTACTTGTATTCCCATGCTCCTCAACATACAAAAGTAGCATAAAACTGAGCAATGATTTCATTGTTCCAATTCTTCTGAAAAGCAAGAATATCCTTCACATGCTTAGCCTTGCACGTAGCAATGACTTGATTAAAGATAGGATCATTCTTTCTCACCATGTGCGCCCAATCAACCCACTGAGCATTCGCCACTGGAGTATGCTTCTTGGACAAGATCACCGACTCATAGAAGTCCTGCTGGAAGTAGGTGTGAAACCTTTAGTCATTGGCTTCCCTCTGGAGTGGTCTAGGGTCCTTGGCCCTCATCTCTCTCACAGCCTCTGTGTGTCCCTTGTAGCTTATCTTCTCTCTCTATCCCGGGTTTTGAGGTGGCCAGAATGAGATATGCCCTAGATGCACATAGACTGGAGGGATGATCTCATCCACATCAAACACTTCCTACTCTTCCTCTTCCTCATCACCCTCCTCTGAGCCACTAGCTGCTGCTATGCTAGCGCCCCCAGCTGCTGTCCTAGGGGCACCACTAGGAGGGACATAGACCTCATCCTCAGTGTCGTCATCATCAGAGGACTCATGTTCCTGAATTTGATCTTCAGGAGGGTCATCAATTGTCACAGTAGCTCTGGGCAGCCTCCGGACGATTTGCTTCCGCCTACGATAAACTGTGTCAAATTGTGAACCTTGCCCCGCATAATGCCTTGCTTTTACATTTATCTCCCTTTCCTCATCCGACATGCTGACCCTGTGATAGATAGGAATGAACAAGGTCTTAGGATACAATAGGGAAGGATAAAAAGAGGTTTGGATAACAATTAGAGGTAAAAATATGAAAATAGGTGTTCTCTGGAAAAACCGGTGCCACCGGTTTGCCAATCCGGTGCCTCCGGTTTTCACAGAGAAAACCTATGCCAATAATTTTATCTAAAAGTGTTCTAGGTAAACTCTAGGCATGAGCAATACGTGGAAACAATGCTAGGACAAGATGAATCAAAGAATCGATCAAAAGCTTGAATTAGGGTTTCTTTGCCAAAACCGGTCCCACCGGTTTTCACAGAGAAAACTAGCCGTTATACTGAACTAGTCAAAACCGGTCCCTCCGTTTTTCCAAACCGGTCCCTCCTGTTTTCCTGAACTAGCCGTTAGAGATTTAAACCAAAAGCGGTTACACCGGTTTGGTAAACCGGTTACACCGGTTTTCCCTGTCACAAAGAGACTCGTGTTTTATGTGGCCATTGAGTTTCTCTCACCTCACTTGGGTTTTTCTTTGAGCATTGAGACATTAAATGCAAACCATGTAGCATCCCTCTTGATAGAGCGGCATGTCTAAAACTCAAGATAAAAATAAAGTAAATCCTCAACTTGAGCTTGCATGATTAATGAATTTTGCCACTTCTTTTCTTTTAAGCTTCATGAGGGCTGCCACATGTCCTTTTGCTGACCATCATCACCTAGAGCTGACTTGGAAACTCTTCATTTATCTTATCCATTTTGACCTTTTTGTTCACAAGTCACATTATATCTTCACATTCCAATAATGAATAATACTTGGAAATGCATGACCGCATATAGCTTGATCGGTCCATCGCGATTGCGCTCCACCTGCCCTTCACCATGGCTTGGGTCCCTCGACGCCAAGACTCCATCTTATCCTTCTCCCGTGCATGGTCCATCACTGCCAAGTCATGCCAACCCTTCACCATCTTGCTATCTTGAGCCACACATAACTTTGTATCATCGTTATGCCTTCTTTTGAGTTTCTTCTTTGAAATATTGTTTTGATCAAGTTGCTTCCAAGATTAGTGCATAGAAGAACATCACTTGATCACATCTTTTTCTTGACAACACCAATTTGTTGAGACCATCTCCTATCAATAGTTTTTATGTCCTATATTCATTTCAAACCTTGGATTGTCATAGTCTTGCTTTATATGGACCTCTTTATTTGACACTTCTCCTTTTCAACACATAAGCCCATTTTCCTTGCACAATTGTACACTATCAGAGATGATCATTTATATTCATGCAACGTATATTCTTTATGTACAACCTGCTCATATACTCACAAAGAGGATCAGTTCTTTAATCATGATGTCATACAACCACCAAAACCAACTAGGGACATAGATGCACTTTCATAGTGAGAGTAACAAGGAGCGATCTTGCACATCTAAGGCTAGGGTGTCCTTAAGGGTGTGATCTAGGTTGTTACTCTCGGTCTATGGTGAAACCTAGACCAGTTAGGTGTCGGTGATCGAGCCTATCATGATCGGTTGTGAAGGCCGTCACACGTTTGTACACGGTTTGAGCCCGTCGGTGAAAGGGGCATCAATAGTGAGCGCCCGTGTCGACTCGGGGAGTCCGGCAAGTTTTCGAGGGAGGTGAGCTTGTGCCTTGGTGGCAGTGCTGACGCGCACCGTGTCTTCAGTCCAGGAGTGATTGCGGGCTCGTGTGCGAGAACTCCACTTGGTGGCGGGAGGGACCGGGACTCTGACGGGAGTGGTCCAACAAGGAGTTGGAGAAGGCGCCATCCTTCCGAGTCCTCAGGAAAAAATCATGAGCCATCTCTTACTCCACTCCTTACTTTGATGCATTACTTTTCCCTTTTACATATCGTGCTATTCATGCTTGTGTGCTTGCTTTGTTCTAGTTGGTTATCTTGTAGCTTTGCATGAGTAGCCTCCTTTGCTAGCTTGTTGTGTGCTTTCGTGTTGCTTAATTACTAGCTTGCATAGGAGTTGTCTCGCCTTGTGTGATCCACTTGTATGCATAGGTTGTCTTTCCTTTCATATGATTATCTTGTTAGTGTGATCATCACTAGTATTGTGTAGGAGTTGTTTTGAGTGGTCGGTTTTTGTATTTGGCAAATTTGGTACATAGAGATAGTTCCCGATTCACCCCCCTCTCGGTCACTATGATCCTTTCAAGTGGTATCAGAGCCAAGTGCTCATCATAGGGCTTAACCACCTTGAGTAGTGACCGTATTGAGTTGGGATGTCATCCCATTCAGGGTCGGGTCATGGCTCATGAAAGGATCGCTTTAAAAGCTACCTAAATGCCATGATTCTGGATGAGTTGATGGACATTCTTGTGGACTTTGCCAATACCTTTACCGATAATCATGTGTATGATGATTGTGATGATTGTGTGGATGTGCCTAGTTCTAGTGAGTGCCTAGATTCTTCTAGTGATAACTTGATAGGTTGCTCTACTAGTGTGCCTATTGTGATGATTGATGATGATGCTTCTCTTGTTCCTACTTGCTCCACTAGCATGACTAGGGTTGATGAGAGTGTGCCTCGTGATCTTGCTAGTGATTCACTTGTTGAGGAGTTCTTTCCTTTTTATGCTAATGATAATGAGGACTTACTTGACTCTCTTATTCGCTTGCGATGTATTGTGGACAAGATTGAATCAAATGAAGAATCCTTCAAGCTTCCCAAGATTGTGATAGTCAAGAAGATCCTCACCTTGCTCCGTAGTAGCAAGCTCCTTTACACCACCATCAGCCTTCTCATGGAGAAGGGTCTCTCTGTCGAGTACATGATTGAGCTTCTCTTTGAGGATGAGGAGATCACCGTAAGCTGGACCGGAGAGAAGGCTTCCAAGGCAAACATTGGAGAATCTTCAAAAAAAAAAAAGAAAGAAGTAGCTTCGAGCTCAAACTTCTTCGATACTCCACAAGATTGCCTTGCAACAGCTTCTACAACCCCTTCGACTCAAGACCTTCCCTGAGCTCATCATCAAGCACTTCGTCAAGCTCTACCTCAAGTGTCATTCCAAGTTCCACTCCAAGCACTTCGGGTGGACCACACATTGGTGTAGGGGGAGTGCCAACAACATTGGTAGCACGGTCATTAGAAATGACCAATCTTGCAGCTTCAGCTCAGGCGCCTCCACCTCATGCACCACAAGATCGACTGTGGCACAAGCATCAAGCTCGACAACAGGAGTTTTTCTTTTAATTTGATGAGATTGTGAGAAATGAGAATGATGATCTTTGTGAGATTTTCTTAGGGATTTATGATCTTGTGTGCACGATAAATTCTTTCAGAGGTCTTCAGAAGATAGCACCCGTTGAAGTGATTGACAAGCTCCTCCAATTAATCACAGCTCCTGAGAGGGTTTTCTTACTTGAGGAGGTTGTCAACAGGAGGCATGAGCTCTCAATTGAGAGAGCAATGGAGATAGTACTCGTGCTCCACACACAAGTGGGACATGTGCTTGAGCACGTCACTAGCCTCTATGTCCCTCCCCATTATTACATCGACCTCGATGAGATACACATGGGGGATGGTCATGGATATTGGAGGTATCGTGCTCCTCACTATCCCATTAGGAGGAGACTTCAGGAAGGGATTGCAAGAATCCCTATCTATGAGGATGGTCTTATTGTTCGACGTGATGAGGTTAGTACAAGTCTGTCGAGACTTGATCTTGGCAATATATTTATGGGGCTACGTCGTGACTAAGAACTATGATGGTTAAAGATACAAGACGCCAAGTTATACAGGTTCGGGCCCTCTCGAGGAGAGTAAAAACCCTACGTCCTGTGTTCTGTGGTTTCTATTGCTTGTAATCTAATGTTCCCCGATGGGGTACCCTGCCGCCTTATATATCCGGTCGGCAGGGGGTACATGAAGAATCCTACTCGTAGTCTACAAGATTTTACATAGAAAGTCTATCTCTAATTGCCTTGCGCTCCAAACCGACTCAGTCGTTTTTCTTGTTAGAGTGCTACCCGGTCGATTGCCGACTTGTGCTTAGCTATGGATACCCGGAAGGTAAGTATTCCACAACAGCCCCCGAGTGCTTCCTGATTTTGAGCTTTGACTTTCCGAGTGGTTTTCAATGTTGATCATAAATTAGGAAGACCTCTTTATTGAAGTTCCTGATAGATCTGGTGCGCCGACTAGGTGCACCTGATCAGGTGTAGCCCCTGACTCTTGTATAATTTGGAGACTAACAAATAATGCAAGAGTCTAATTATATTAGCTCTTAACATTTTGTTACATATATTCTGCTCAAACCATCAAGCTTGAGTATAATAAACTCCTGGTCATCAAACCTAAAGGCTAATTTGCAAGATTCTAATCTCGCTGACCGATCATTAGAAAGGCCGAGTGATGTACACTATTTAACGAGTGACTTGTCAGTCTGAATTTCATGACATCAATCATGTTCAGCCTTTGTAAATGAGTATGACATCAATCATATAATAGTACTAAGCTAAATGACATCAATCATAACATAGCTTTTCCTTTAAAAATTGTCACCCAATTTACTTATAAGCCCAATTTTAGTGATTTAATTATTGACATCAATCAATAACATAATCTTTGAACTTACACCCGTATGACCATCAAGTCCTCTGCTATATGATCATCAAATCATATAGATACGGCAAGTATTTTTAAGTGGATTGGCCACTGCTTCTCATCAAAGAAGCCCCCGAGATTATTTCTCAAGGTTTAACAACTTTTTAGCCTTTATAAAGGCTAAAGCTCTTGATTAATTTTTATTTTATCGGAAAAAGCCTGTCACTGTACGGCCCATACCAGCTGATGGGGCCCAAATGACTTAGGTCAAAAGCCAAGGGTATAAATAGGGCACGAACGTTTGACTCTCAGTCCATGCTGTCATTTTGCGCACAGCCCTTCGTCTTCCTCTCGCCTCCCCTATTTTCGCGACGCCTTTGCTTCTAGAGCTAGGCTTAGCGCATTTCCCTCCACCGCCGCAGATCTCGCCACCATCCAGCCCCCAGGCATCAGTTTAGGCTAAGCTCTAGATCCACCGAGTCAATTCCTCCTGCTGCCACGGGTCGCAAAGCATCCTAGAAGGCCGCCGCCGTTGCTGAGTCCTCCTTATCGGAGCTGGACATCCCGGAGCAGCTTCGGGAGTTCTCCAAGAGCAGCGTCACCACCTCAGACTTGAACAAGATGGTGGCGGACGACATCCTTCCCGAGCAAGCTCGGATCGACTGGAAGGTACCTAAGGAAACTCGTCCTCTTCCCATTCATAAACAGATTGTTGTGTTCCGCTCATTTTTCGAGCATGGTTTTGGAGTCCCCTGCTGCAGCTTCCTGTGCGGGCTCCTCTTCTTTTACGGGATTGAGCTCGTTAATATCAATCTTAATTCAATCCTCCATATCGCCATCTTCGTGCACATGTGCGAAGCTTTCCTAGGCGTCCTCCCTCACTTCAATTTATTTCATCACCTCTTTGTCCTCCGACCGCTGCCCACCAAGGATAACCAAGTCGCAATTGGCAGCGTTGGCTTCCAGTTGCGCAAGAAGGAGGTCTACCTCCACGTGCCCCTGAAGATCGGAAACAAGAACTGGAAGGACGAGTGGTTTTACTGTGACAACCCTCCCCCTGTTGTTGCCGACTTCTCGGGTGCGAAGGCGACTCCAAAAGCGCATTGGAGTGAAAAGCCGGATTCATCCGACCCCCAGGTGGTCGCTTTGTTGAAGAAGATTGCAGACCTGAAGAAGGAAGGTGTCGACGGCATTACTGTAGCGAAAAGCTTCATAGTACGCCGAGTGCAGCCTCTAAAGGCACAGTGTCATCCCGCCTAGGCATTCTCCACCGAAGACGAGACCAGGGAGGTGCCTGACCCCCCCAATGGTAACCTTCGTCGGACACAATTATCGAAGATGTTTGAAGGAGAAATCCTTCAAGATCATATGCTGAGCGCAAAAGCATACAACGTGGGCACTCTGCGGGCCCGAGTAAGCCTCGGTCGACTTGAGTGATTTTTATTTGCTCTTTGTCTTGATGTTGTGCTTGATGTCTTGTTGTTTTTGCAGGCTTTGGACACCTTTGTGTCTCATCCCCCGCTTCCTTCGACCGATGAGGGCCCGGACTATGTCTCCAAGACACCGCAGACCGGTACTGGCGGTGAGGGAACCTCAACAGATCCGCGACCGACTAGGTCGGTTGTTGAAGAGGTTTCTCCTGCTCCTCCTTGTCCCGACTTGCCGTCTCCTAGCCCTCGGCAGAAGCAGACTACTCAATGTCGTCGGCAATATGTAGGCCAAGACGATGATGACGAGGAGCACACCACTGAAGTAAACCCGACCGCCTCCACACACTCTGACCGACCATCAAACCGGTCGGAGCCCTCGAGTAAATCGGTGAGTGGTGCAGAGGTGGCGGCGAAGACCGATGAATCCGTCCAAGCTTCCTTGAAGAGGAAAGAGATCGATCCGCAGACCGCTTCTTGGAAGAAAAGGGTCTATCGGATTAAGATCAAACAAGCCTCAAGGTATTCCTTCACGTTTTCGATTCTTCATCCTGCTAAGGTTTTACTCATGTGTCAATTTTATTCCTTGTTTATTGAAGCGGTCGGTCGGAGAATATGCAGAGCGCCCAAGGGTCTCAGGACATTCGATCGACTCCTGCCCTGTGTCCAACCAACGCCCCTCTACCGGTCAACACGCCATCAAACGTTCAGACCGAGCTGAGGAAGGCTCCTGACGCTCCTGCACCTACCCCGACTCCGGCGCCAAGACCTCAGTCTATTACCCCTTCGCCGACCGGTATAGAGACCCCACTTTTTAAAGGTAAGGCCGTACTGGTCGAGGGTGCATTAGACCGACCTGGTGCTGAAGACATGGAGATTCTTCATCAGCATAGAGATGCGAACAAGGTACATCAATACCAAGTTATTTTTTCCCTTTTTGATTTATTCTTCCGTCTGACCGAGCCCTCCTCCTTTTAGAAATTATACTCTCTTATAGAGAAAAAGCAGGCCAGAGTGGAGTTTCTCGAAGCCGAAACCTTTGGTAAGTGTTAAACATGTTTTCCATGTCTTCACTAAGTTTCTGACTTTATTTATTTAATTCTTGCAGTCACCGGCAAGCAGCTATCCTCAGCTAGGACGCAGATTGAAAGGTTGCAGACCGACATCAAGGAGGCTGGCGAGCGTTATCGACTTGATAATGCCGGTATGATTGCAGTCCTAGTCAATCATCATCCTTCAATTGTGCACTCTAACGCTTTTGACTTTTGCCATCAGCTCGTGACAAGACGGTGACCGACCTGGAGACGCTAACATCCAACCAGCAGAGATTCTTAGAGGCTCTGATTGCTGAGAAGCATGCTCTTTCCAAGTCACTCGGCGAGAAGGATGTTGAACTGGCTTTATTGAAGAAGAAGCTACTGGAGACCGAGGGGAAGGTTGAAGAGGCTAGGAACATATCAAAATCCTTCAAATCTAATCTTGCTAGTAAGCTATTTTTCTCCAAACTTGCATTAATCTTGTTGATGCTTCAACATCTAACACTTGTTATGACTTTTTCAGCCATATCATATGCTGCTCGGAAACCAATGGATTATATCCATGCTAACCAAGTGGAGAAGACCGGAAAGTCTCTAAACTATCTGCTAGAGCACGCACCAGAAGCGATCGCCAATAATACCAGAAGGGTGGCGACCGAGGCTGGAAGCCAAGTGCTGGCTATATGCCAAACTTGGTCCCCCTCGTTGCCCCTAGACAAGATCAAGGAGGGCTTCAACCCTGACCTATCGGTTGATCGGTGCTAGCTTCTGATGGATTCCATGATGGAGACGTCCCGAGCCTTAGTCGAGAACGTTGAGGTCGACCCTATTCCGCTGACTCCTCTGAGTTCTCCAGAACTAGAGCATCAAGATGAAGCTCCTTCTCCTTAAAAGGAACCTTAGAACATGTAATGTTTGGTGAACATTAGTAGTATCTATAAGTATAAGAACAATTATTTCTCTATGTAAATATAAATGATATTTCCTTATGCTTGCTTAGTTACTAAACAAGTCGGGAAAGATGACTAGAAAGTCAAAAAGCAATCTCCTGTTACTTAGACCTCTTGACTCTAAGTCTTTAGAGACAAAACAGAAGTTGCATCGGTCAGCCTTAGCACCATAAGTTGTAATTTATAATCACATTACAATGCAGAGTCGACCAGTCGACACATGACCTCACGCTTTTTGGCTCTGGGTTTAGTGTAGTGGCAGTCTGTTGTGCGATTTAAATTGTATAACTCTAATGTTCCAACATTAGACCAAAAAATAGAAAACCATATCAAATTATGAGAAATCAGTCAGAAGATTCCAAAACCAAAATTTATTAAGGTTAAGGAGTAGTGGGACATTATTGCTAGCCCCCTGGCTCGATTGTTTAATAATATAAATTAAAGAATCGAGGCAAATAAGAATGAAAGTCATCAAAACATCTTTCATCAAAAAGACTGAAGTTTCATTCAATAATAATGTATTGAAATACAAAAAATAGACTAAGTACAGAAGCGACGTAGCTGATTAATGTTCCATGAATTTGGTACGTCGTCGCCATCTTCATACATCAGTCGATAAGCCCCCGGCCGAGTGACTTCTTTGACCACATAAGGTCCATCCCATTTAGGGGATAACTTGTGCTGATTCATGGTTGATTGCACTCGGTGCAACAATAGGTCTCCAGCATTAAACTAGCCACTACGAACGTTCTTGTCATAGTAACGTCGCAAGCCTTGTTGGTACACTGCTGACCGAAACAGAGCGCGATCACGCAACTCCTCTGCGGCAATTAACTCGATCTCTCGGTACTCTTCAGAAAGCTTCTCGTCATATCCCTGGACTCGCGCTGATACGAGGTTCACCTCGGTTGGCAGCATAGCCTCGGAGCCGTAGACCAACGAGAAAGGTGATTGGCCAGTGGCCCGACTGACATTTGTACGCAGCCCCCAGAGTACTGAAGGCAGCTCTTGAACCAACCGACCGGCATACGGCTTGAGTCTGTCAAATATCCGGGGCTTCAACCCCTGAAGAATCATACCATTGGCCCGTTCGACCTGCCCATTGCTTTGAGAATGAGCCATTGAAGAAAAGTGGATTTTTATTCCCATCTCATCGGCAAAGTCCTGGAACGGCTCAGATGTGAACTGAGTACCATTGTCGGTAATGATATCATGAGGAACTCCAAACCGAGTGAAGACATCCTTGACAAACTCGATCGCCTTCTTTGAAGTGATCTTGCCGACCGGCTTCGCTTCAATCCACTTGGTGAATTTGTCAATAGCAACAAACAGAAAAGTGAACCCATCTGGCGCTTTCTTGAAAGGATCAACAATGTCAAGCCCCTAGACCGCGAAAGGCCATGTCATAGGTATTATCTGAAGTTGCTACGAAGGCACATGTGTTTGTTGAGCAAAAAATTGACAACCTTCATATTTCCGAACGACCTGGTGTGCATCTTCAACCGCCGTAGGACAATAGAACCCTTGCTGGAAGGCTTTGCCGACCAAAGTCTTGGAAGCTGCATGATTGCCACATATTCCAGAATGGATTTCTGCCATCAACTCTTGGCCTTCAGGTATCGAGGTGCATCGCATCAAGATATTCGATCCTCCTTTTCTATAAAGTTGATCATCCACCATCAAATACCCTCGGCATCTAGCTTTCAACCTTTGTTGCTCGTTAGAATCCGTAGGCAGCGTACCCTCGATCAGAAATTTGACTATCGGGTCGCGCCAGTCGGTCGGCTTGTTGATATCATCGACCATCTCTGCAACATCAGTCATCATGACATCTGGCTGGGGAGAAATAATGGGAGAATCCAGGGTGTGTAAGAAAACACCGGGTGGGACAATCAGTTGAGACGATCCCATCTTGGCCAATTCATCAGCCGCTTGATTATTGTCTCGAAGAACATGCATGAACTTCAGCCCATCGAATTTGTCTTCGAGCTTCCTTACTTCTTGGCAGTAAGCTGTCATACTGTTATCCACACAGTTCCAATCCTTAGTGACCTCGTTGATGACCAGAGCCGAGTCACCAAAAATGTCCACACGCTGGATGCCGAGTGACACAACAATCCGTAGACCGTGTAGAAGAGCATCATACTCCGCGGCGTTATTAGACGTGCGAAACATGATTTGAAGGACATATCGAAGCCTCTCCCCTTGTGGTTAGATGAGCACAATCCCTGCACCAGCACCCGGTAACTGAAGAAACCCGTCAAAGTACATTTTCCAGTACTCTATGTCTTGCGGCGCAGGTAGCATTTGTATCTCTGTCCACTCTGAAACAAAGTCGACTAATGTCTGTCCCTTGATTGCTGATCGAGGCGTGAACGTAATGTCATATTGTCCAAGTTCAACTGCCCACTTAGCAATCTTCCCTTCAGCTTCGCGATTATGAAGGACCTGACCGAGTGCAAAGGTCGTCTGTACTTCAATAGGATGAGCCTGAAAATAATGCTTCAACTTCCTTGAGATAATCAAGAGCGCATAAAGCAGCTTCAAGATCTGATGGTACCATGTTTTAGAGGCATTAAGAACCTCACTAACAAAGTAGACCGAGTGTTGTACTTTTTGTACAAGACTCTCCTCTTCTCGGTCGACCGTTAAAACGGTACTCACAACTTGAGTTGTGGCCAATATGTACAGTTGAAGTGTCTCTTGTGGCTCTGGAGGTACCAAGATGGGGATATTAGTGAGGTGAGCATTTAGCTCCTCCAGTGCCGACTGCGCCTCGGTCGTCCAAACGAAATCATCCTGCTTTTTCAGCAATTTAAAGAATGGTAGACCCCTAACCCCTAGTCGAGAAATAAAGTGACTCAAGGACGCCATGCATCTGGTCAGCTTCTGAACGTCTCTTTGAGAGTTAGGCGGCCCCATATCAAGGATTGGCTTGATCTTATCCGGATTAGCCTCTATACCTCGTTTTGAAATGATGTAACCGAGTAACTTTCCGGAGGGAACCCAAAAACACATTTCTTAGGATTCAACTTCATCGAGTAGTGCCTCAAGTTATCAAACGTTTCTGCCTGGTCAGAAAGAAGCTCTTCAACCTTTCGGGTCTTTACCATGATGTCATCAACATACGCTTCTGCGTTCCGACCGATCTGTGCTATAAGGCAGCGTTGAATACCGCGTTGGTAAGTCGCGCCAGTATTTTTCAGACCAAACGACATGGTAATATAGCAATAGGCGCCAAAGGGAGTTATAAAGGAAGTCTTGATTTGATCTTCAACTTTCAGTGGGATCTGGTGATAGCCTGAATAGGCATCCAGAAAGCTTAAAAGCTCACTCCCGGTTGTTGAGTCTGATCGATACGCGGTAGAGCGAAGGGATCCTTAGGGCAGACCTTATTCAAATCGGTATAATCAACGCACATCCTTCATTCTTTATTCTTCTTGGGTACAAGGACTGGATTTACCAGCCAATCAGGATGGTACACTTCCTTTATAAACTTAGCATCTAGCAATCTAGCTATCTCCTTCTTCATGGCATCCTTGCGGTCTTGTGCAAACTTTCTAAGCCTTTGCTTGACAAGGGTAGCTCCAGGTGGCACCCTTAACTCATGCTCAATCTTTTCCCTAGGAACTCCCGGCATGTCAAAGAGCTTCCATGCAAAGATGACCCTATTTTCCTGGAGGAGAAGAGTGAGTGCGAGTTCCTATTTCTCGTCGAGATTGGCCCCTGCATAAGTGACCTTAGCAGGGTCTTCTGGGTCGAGCGGGATCTCCTTAGTGGGGATGTCTTCCGTATGGATTTTGTCCTTAGTAGACTTCTTCTTGGGAATCTCCACATCGATATGTACCTCGCTGCCTATGCCCTTCTGGATCTCCAGCCGGTCGGACAGCATCAACTTTCGGTCGGCCATCTCGCAACTCTCCACATTGCAGTCGAAGGAATTCCTAAGATCTGAGTGGAGGGAGATAATTCCTCTGGGACCTAGCACCTTTAGAGTAAGGTACGGATAATGCAGGACCGCCATGAATTTTGCCATCGCCGGTCTTCTTAGGATGACATGGTATGCAGACTCAAAGTCGGCCACCTAGAAGATGATCCGCTCGGTTCTGAAGTTCTCGCGAGTCCTAAAAGTGACAGGCAGAATCCCATGAAAGGGAGAGAAACTTGGCTGTAGGTCATTGGACGATAGGCCCAACTCCGCGAGGGTCTTGGTGAAGATCAGGTCCAAACTGCTTCCTCTATCGATGAGCATTCTGTTGAACTTGACCTCCTTGATCGTTGACGCGAGCACGAGGGGATATTTCCCTGGCTTGGGCAAGTGCTTGGGGTGATCCGACCGATCAAAAGTGATCGGGACTTCAGACCACTTCATGTATTCGGGCGTAGCAGGTTCTACAGAGTTGATCTCACGTAGTTCCAACTTTTGTTTGCGCTTGGATGTGTAGCCGTTTGGACCTCCGATGATGAAGTTGACTTCCTTACGGGGCTCCTGGAACTCTCCATCCTGATCCTTGTCATTACTGTCATTGGGCTTGTCCTTGTTGTTGCGCCTTGGCGGATCCTTGGCCACCTTCAGCGCGGCAATCATGAAGCCCTTCAGTGAATAGCAATCTTTTGCCTTATGGTCTCCCTTTGGATGCCATAGGCACGGGCCACTGAGCAAGTTGTCCATGGTCTGCTGGCTCGTCCGAGGAGTTTTCCTCGACCGGTCTACTGCCGCGACCAAGTTCTCAGTCTTCTGCTTCTTGTCCTTTCTAGAGGACTCCGGCTTGTCCGAGCGCTTCTCCTTGCCTTTGCCTCAGATGTCGTACAGGGCTCACTCTTCGGACGTGAACTTGTCGACGATCTCGAAGCACTCCCGCGCGGTTAGCTTAAGGTCATGATTCCTTCGACCGATTTCCCGAACCAGCTAATTGCTCTGAACTCCTCCTTGGAAGGCAGCTATAATCTATTGGTCTGGAACATTTGGGATCTCGGTCTTCTTGGCGCAAAACCGCTTGATGTAATCGCGCAGGGGTTCGTCAGACTTCTGCTTGATCCGAGTGAGGTCGAAGTGGTTGCCCGGCCGGTTACATGTAGGTTGGAAGCTCTCTATGAACTTCCTATTGAGGTCACCCCATGAAGTGATCAACCTATCCGGGAGAGATGTGAGCCAGATCCGGACAGCCAGCTCAAGGCAGACCGGCAGATAATTGGCCATCACAAAAGTGTCTCCTCTAGCCGATCGAATGGCCGTGTTGTAGAGTTGCAACCACTCCCGAGGATTAGTCTGACTATCATATTTCTCAATAGGGACCGGCTTGAATCCTTTCGGCCACCAAGCGATGCGAAGCTCTGGTACGTAAGCCTTGATCCCATCGAACTCGTCTTTGTTGGGGGTGGTCGACCTCCGGCGTTCTCGGCCTGAAGACCGAGGTGGTGAAGGCGCGCTGCGATTATGACGTGGGCCTACATCATCGCTGTGGTGACGACGCCGGTTGTCTTCATCACCATCTTCGCGCCGGTCCCGATCGTCTCGTCAACGTCGGTCATCACGGTTATCTCTCGGAGGGGTCTTGCGCCGTCGGTCATCCCGTTGGTCTTCTCGTCGGTTGTCGGGGCGGTCGTCCGTCCTCCGATTGTGGCGCTCCTCCTCATGGCGCTGGTCATCCCGAACCCGTTCTTCAGTACGAGAGTTGATGGTATCTCGTCCGTCACGGAGCCTCATGGAATCTCTCAGATCGCTTTGACGATCGTTGCGTCGCCTACTAAGAGAAGTTGCATGGCTGGAACTTACTTTCGAATACAATTCGTCCCTAGCCTTGTCCTGCACGGCAGCTGCTTTGAGCATAGCCACCGCTTTCTGCATCGCCAGAGTCTGGTATTGCGCATCTGCCATCATTTTGTCCAGCAGAGTCTTGGCTCCGGTGATGTTATTCTAGGGGGTTTCATAGACTTTAACGCCATCGACCTCAATCTCTAACTCCCCAAGGTCTAACCGTTGGGTCATTCGGGATCCACGAGATCCTCTTGGCCGGCGTCGGTGACTATTCAAAGGTGGTACCTCATCCGGGTCGTCATCCTTTTGGCCTTCTGCTCCATCACGTCCATCATTGGCGTCATCATCGTGACCATCATCGTCCCCAGTCGTAGAAGGGGTCTAACCCTCGACCATATTGACGGCAAATGGTTATGGGCATGTAGATCCGACTGAGTCCTCATCAAAGGAACAGACCGACTTAGAGTCGTACCCGGTGGGTAGATCTGTTTCGCTGAATCCGAGTGGAGCCAAAGCTGGGATCAGATCTGACGAACTCGATGATCGCGCCATGAGATCGGCTGCGGCCGAGTCGGATTGATGATTGTCGAGGCCTAATGCTCCGTTAGAGTCGGCGGTGAAGTCGAGCGAGCCAAAGGAAATCTTGAAGTCCGGCGAGTATTGGATGGTTGGAATTTCGGTCATCGAAGTCGACGGAGAATCCCGGCGAGCCTTGTCCCCTACCTGGCGCGCCAACTGTCGAGACTTGATCTCGGCAATATATTTATGGGGCTATGTCAGGACTAAGAACTACGATAGTTAAAGACACAAGATGTCAAGTTATACAGGTTCGGGACCTCTCGAGGAGAGTAAAAACCCTACATCCTGTGTTCTGTGGTTTGTATTGCTTGTAATATGATGTTCCCCGATGGAGGTACCCTGTCGTCTTATATATCCGGTTGGTAGGGGGTACATGAAGAATCCTACTCGTAGTCTACGAGGTTTTACATAGAAAATCTATCTCTAATTGTCTTGCGCTCCAAACCGACTTGGTCGGTTTCCTTGTTAGAGTGCTACCGAGTCGATTGCCGACTTGTGCTTAGCTATGGATACACGGAAGGTAAGTATTCCACAAAGTCAATTGGGCAATGCTTTGGATACTAACTCTTCTTCCTCTAGTGTTTGTCTTATCGCTACCACCAGGGTCAACTACAAGAGTGGAGGTACCCATTGGATCCTTGATAGTAGGTGCACCCAACACATGACCGGGAAGTCAACCATATTCACCAATATTGATGAAGACGAAGACAGTGAGAAGGTGAATTTTGGGGATAACTCAAAGAGGAGAGTCAGAGGCTCAGGCAAGGTGGCCATTACAGAGGATCTTCATCTCTCCAAGGTTTTTCTTGTGGAAACCCTCAACTTCAACCTTCTATCCATTGGTCAGTTGTGTGACATGGGATTCAAGTGCACATTTGATGAGGACGGAGCAACTATTGAGAACACCAAGAAAGGGCTAGTGTTTCATGGAGTGAGGCATGGAAACTTGTATGTCACGAACTTCAAATCTAGCAACATGCCTCCAAGTACTTGTCTCTTCACAAAATCAACCAAGGGATGGTTGTGGCACAGAAGATTAGCTCATGTTGGGATGAGTCAGCTCAGGAAAGTGGTCAAGAGGAATCTAGTTGAAGGAATCAAGGATGTGACCTTTGAGAAGGACAAATTGTGCAGTGCTTGTCAAGCAGGGAAGCAAGTTGCCTCTTCTCACCCCATCAAGTCTTTCATGTCAACATCTCGTCCTATGGAGCTCTTGCACATGGATTTGTTTGGGCCAACACACTATAAGAGTCTGGGAGGAAATCCCTATTGCTTGGTGATTGTGGATGACTTCACGAGATACACTTGGACGTTCTTTCTTGTGAACAAGTCTCAAGCTAGTGACATCTTCAGAAAGTTTGCAAGAAGAGCAAAGAATGAATTCAAAGCTAGCATTGTGAAGATAAGGAGTGACAATGGGACAGAATTCAAGAACACAACAGTGGAGGAGTATTGTGAAAAGAAAGAGATCAAGCATGAGTTTTCCGCTACTTATACTCCCGAGCAGAATGGAGTAGTGGAGAGGAAGAACAAGACACTCATCATCACTCTTGCTCGTGCTATGCTAGATGAGTATGGGACTCATGAGAGGTTTTGGGCTGAAGCAATCAACATGGCTTGCTACACTTCAAACCATGTGTACCTTCACCGGTTGTTGAAGAAGACTTCATATGAGCTATTGGTTGGACGGAAACCAAATGTTTCCTATTTTCAGGTCTTTGGCTGCACTTGCTACATTCTCAAGAAGAGGAGGAATCCCGGGAAGTTTGAGAGCAGGACAGATGAAGGCATACTTGTTGGATACTCTGGAACTTCTAAAGCATATCAAGTCTACAACTCAGTTACAGGCTATGTGGAGGAAACCTATGATATGCAATTACGGTTCTCAAAAGGGAGATGAATTCCTTGAAGTGAATATTCATGATGAACCTATGAGGGAGCCTATGAGAAGAATGCCCCTGGCAAGGTTTTACCCCACGAGGTTATTGATGATGATATTGATGAACCCTCCACTCCACCACCTCAAGCAACTTCATCCTCTGAGGTGCAAGAACCAAACCAAGATGCCACTAACACACCTTCCAGCTCCTCCCAAAATTCATTGAGAGTGCATCCACCTACCATAGAGAACACTCAGGAAAGAAGTGAGTCACAAGTTCCCCCATCTACTCCATCTCGAGCCACTTCTCTAAGCTCCTCAAATGATGCATCCCCATCCAATTCAAGCTTTAAGTCCAAAGCTAGAAAGCCTATGAGTGATTCTCCCACCTCTCTAAGAATCCAAGACACTCATATCTCAAGAGAGCAAGCTATCCATGATGCCCAAGACACTTCACCTAGATCACCTTCCACTCAAGAAGAACATCATCCTAGACCAAAAGCTATCAACAAGGATCATTCTCGGGACTTGATCATTAGGAGCCCATCTCAAGGGGTGAGGACAAGGAGAAATCAATATAAGCCCAACTATGTGAATGAAGAAGATCATGAGGAGGCAAATATTGCTATTGAGAACTTCTCTTTTGTCTCCATGATTGAGCCCACAACAATTGAAGAGGAAATGAATGATCATAAGTGGGTTATTGCCATGCAAGAGGAATTGAACAACTTTCAGAGATGCAAGGTATGGAAGTTGGTAGAGAGGCCCAAGAATCATAATATGGTTGGCATCAAGTGGGTCTTCAAGAACAAACAAGATGAGAAAGGAGCCATTGTCAAAAACAAGGCTCGCCTAGTAGCAAAGGGATATTCTCAAGTGGCGGGTATTGACTTTGAAGAAACATTTGCACCAGTGGCTCGTCTTGAGGCTATTCGGATCTTGCTTTCTTATGCTTCACATAATGGCTTCAAGCTCTATCAAATGGATGTGAAGAGTGCCTTCTTAAATGGAGAGATCAATGAGAAAGTCTATGTGGAACAACCTCCAGGGTTTGAGGATCCCAAGCGTCCAAGACATGTATACAAATTGAAGAAAGCTCTCTATAGTCTCAAGCAAGCTTCTAGGGCATGGTATGAACATTTGAGAAACTTCCTTCTCAAGAATGGATTCACCATTGGAAGCATTGATAGCACCTTGTTCACATGGCATTTGGGAAGGATATCTTTGTGTGCCAAATCTATGTGGATGATATCATATATGGGTCAAACAATGATAAGTACAATGAGGAGTTCCGGGAAATGATGGCAAGGGAATTTCCAATGTCTATGATTGGAGAACTCCATGTGTTCCTTGGTTTTCAAGTGAAGCAATTGAGAGAAGGAAACTTCATCTATCACGAAAAGTACACCAAGGATCTTCTCAAGAGGTTCAACATGGAAAATAGCAAGCCTTTGCGCACTCCTATGGCAACAAGCAAACCCTTGGACATGGATGAAAAGGGAAAACCAGTGAACCCCAAGCTCTATAGATCTATGATTGGTTCTTTGCTATATCTCACAGCCTCAAGACCGGACATCATGTTTAGTGTGTGCTTGTGCGCACGCTATCAAGCAAATCCAAAGGAGTCACACTTGAAGGCCGTGAAGAGAATAATTAGATACCTCAAGTACACACCTACCATGGGATTATGGTACCCTAGAGGAACAAGCTTTGAGTTACTTGGGTATTCGAACTCGGACTTCGTAAGATGCAAAGTGAATAGGAAGAGTACATCGGGAGGTTGCCAATTCCTTGGAAGAGCTCTTGTCTCTTGGAGCTCAAAGAAGCAAAACTCGGTGGCTCTATCTACAGCCGAAGCGGAGTATATGGTAGCAGGAGCATGTTGTGCTCAACTTCTCTACATGAGACAAACTCTCTCGGACTATGGTCTCAACTTCACTCAAATGCCACTCTATTGTGATAGTGAAGCGGCGATCAAGATGGCTCTCAAAACTGGAGATCATGGTCATGCAAAGAACATTCAAGTGAAACATCATTTTATTCGAGATCATGTTGAGAAGAAGGACATTGACTTGGTGCATGTGCGCACTCATGAACAATTGGCGGATATCTTCACCAAGTCTCTTGACGAGAAGACCTTCAACAAGCTAAGGGGAGAACTCAATGTTCTCGACCTCTCTAGCTTCACATGAGTAACCCTTAAGCTTGTCCTTTGTAAATTTGTACAGTTTTGGTTGTTTATTTTGTTGTTTGTGTCTTTGTTTTGTGCTTGTTTCTTTTCTCTTTGTAGGTCAACTTCGGACCTCCTTGAGATAGCAATGGACATGGGTTAAGCTTAGGAAGGCGGTTCATGGTGTACCCAAGGCTTTGAAGAACGGTCCATTGTGAGTAAGCTCGAGAAGGGAACAACTCGTCGTTGGCACTTTGGTTTGTAGCGGTTCTCTCTCTCTCTTTTAGCATTGCATCATGCATTTGTATACTTGTTGCATTTGCATTCTTTGCATTCATGCATTCTTGCATTGTGATATCTTACATGCTTTTTATAGCATGTTTCTAGGGGGAGTTGCTTATTTACAATGTAAGTATATGACCCTCTAGATGATCACATAGTGATCTTTGTGCTTCATGCCCATTGAGTCATGTTAAACTGAGCTTCGAGGTTAAATCCACTCACGCGGCTCAAAGACAAGTGGCTCATACATTCCCAACACACTAATGACTAAACTATGCATTCTTGAGGAATTTGTTGTTGAGTCTTGTGTGTAGGGGGAGCTATGGTGTAACACCATCGTTACCAAGGAGGAGCACCGAGAAAGGGAGAGTTTCCTAACTCTTATCATTTATTATTTTCTCCTTGGTTCTCTTGTGTTTTGTCTTTGGTTTTTGATGATAGGTGATAAAGGGGGAGAAGGAACATGAAGATCCAAAAGCCAAGTTAACACAAAGGAGGAGAAGAAGAACATGAAGATCCAAGATAACACAAAGGTGGAGAAGAACCTGAAGATCAATCACCAAGTAGGTGAGTAAAATATGAAGATTCAAGCTACAAGGTGACAAGAGGAGAACACGAAGAAAATGGTGCATGTTCACTTGAAGCACATATGAAGATCATATCAAGATGAACATCTACACCAATATGAAGAAGAATAACGATGGTACATGTCTACGACAACAATGTACATCTACACCGACATGAACATCTACGTCTTCGATGCGTGTCTACTTCAACAAGAACATCAACCACGACACCAAGACGAGCGCAAAATTCAACTCAAAACCGACATCAAGTGCGCTATGTGATTAGGTAGTTCTCCCTCAACACCTAGCACATTTCAAGGGGGAGACTACTTCCAAGGTAAGGACCAAGGTAATCCTCTCAATCCTTTCTTTTCCTTTGGTTCCTTGTTGTTCGTCCGTTTTGGATCATCGTAATTAGTGGTTGTCATCCATCACCAAAAAGGGGGAGATTGTAAGGATCATGACCATTGAGGTCACCCCAAGGTATGATGTTTTGGTGATGAATGACAAATATGAAATGTGACTAATGTCTACACGAGTGTTGTTCATGTAGGAAACTTTTTTCTACTCTATGATGATTGCTCACGGAGGCCTTGGCGATTGATGACAATGACCACAAGCATAGACGCTTGATGAGCTTGATGGAGTCCAAGGGTTGATGAAAATGGATCAAAGCGGAGGACAAGCTATGGAGCAAGTGTTGGGAACACTTGTCTAGTTGTTAGGGCTTTGAGTCCATAGGAAAACCAGACTATCAAGGGGGTCTAGGTCATTCTTTTAGGTCATGTCTAGCCGGTGATGTGCAAGGTTGCTCGGTGAAATCACAGACACTAGATGACAGTGGAGAACCAAGGAGCTGTTCGGAGAAGCCGGGAAACGAAGTCAAGCAAGGACAACAAGTTTCAGCTGATCGTACGGTCCAGTCAGCAGTAGTTAGCAGAGGGGTCAGAGCCGTTGGAGCTCGATGTTGCAGTGACTGGACGGTCCGGTCAGGCAGTGACTGGATAGTCCGGTCAGTAGACCCAGAAAGCTGATTTCGTGGAGCAACGACTAGTTTGAGGTTGGAAGCATATATAACTTCGTTGTTGGGGTCTTGGAGACCTCTCTTGACCAGTGGAATACCTAAGAGCATTTGGTAAGGTCTAAGAGGAAAAGAGGAGAGCACTAGGAGAGGATATTGGATATCTCAGCTAGGAATGAGAAGGTGATGTTTGTACAAGATTACAAACAAACTTGCAAAAAAGTTGTGTTATAGCTGTAAGATGCGAACAAGAGCAGGTGGATCTGGTGGAGACAACACTCCCATGCGCTCCTGCCACATTTCCTTGCGCATATCTTGGACTTCCTATTTATGATAAGAAGCTACGAAAAACAGACTTGCTGCCATGGAACCAGAAAATTGGAGACAAGTTCCCGGGTTGGAAGGCCTCACTTATAAACTTGGCAGAAGAACAACCTAGGTTCGCTTTGTCTTGTCATCCATTCCCATCTACATGCTAGTTGCTATCAATATGCCTAAATGGTTTATATGGGCAATTGACAAACTATGACATGATTTCTTGTGGAAAAGTCACAAACAAATAAATGGTGGTAGCTACTTAGTAGCTTGGAACAAAGTTTGCTTGCCACTGGAGCTTGGGGGTCTGGGTATTCCCAACCTCGAGATTATGGGTTAGGCTCTACAAATACTATGGTTATGGTCCAAGAAAACAGATAAGGATAATCCATGGAGTGACCTTGATTTACTAATACATTCCAATGTTGTGGCGTTGTTCGATAATAGCACTTAATCTTAGGTTGGAAATGGACTTAACACTCTGTTTTGGGCAGATAAATGGTTGCTTGGCTACTCTATAGCTGATTTGGCATTGTCAGTGGTGACACAAGTGCCCAAGAAGACAACCAAAACTCGCACGGTTGCAAAGGCGCTCACGCATCTGGTTATTCAGGGAGGTCTGTCCATGATAGGTTTATTTGAATTCTTCCAACATTAGTATATGATACAAGAGGTAATTTTGAACGATGACGAGGATCTACACTTGTGGAAGCTAGAGCGATCTGGTCAAAATTGTTCACGTTCGGACATATCAGACATATCACTTCGAAAAAATCAACTTTGAGCCATGGTGAAAAATATGGACTCGTGTGTTTTTCAGGGTGTGAATCCATCTAAAATGAAATCATATGATCTTTCAAAGATGAGCACCATTGGTGGTGCCTCGTCGGAGCACGAGGCCTCCGTGCTCTCGGACCTGATCAAGTTGTCGTAGAGGGTCCAAATTAGTTGGTTGTGTTTTACAGCCAGGTCTCACCCATTTGGTGTTTTTTAGAGTTTAAAACATTTTTTAATCTACAGTCCCTCATAGTTCGGCGAGTAATGAGAAAGTGATGTTTGTACGAGATTGTTTTTTTCCTCTCTATCAATACAAAAATACACAACTCTTTTGTGTATTCGAGAATAAAAACATTATATATCTGTAAATAAATAATATCAAACCTAAACATCTCATTAAGTTTCCTTAAATTGGTAGAAAGAAACACAATATAACAGGGCTTTTTAACTTTTTGCCACCCTATCGATGGCACATGGCCAAAAACATCCTACAAAATAAACACTCCCAAATATTGCTTTTGACCTCACATGTCAAGGGCGTTTGTGTCATTTCAGCTGCCTTTCTTCTTCCTTGATGCCTCATCTCCATGGCAGCGACAGACCGAGCTCCTTCGTGACTGTGTCTGCTTTGCCCCTCTTCGTCTCTCCCTACCGCCCCTCTCCCCACCTGCGTCTGCTCGGCGCCCCTCACCAGAGGGTCGGATTCGAGGCGCCCTTCAGTTGCGTTGTCACTAGGCCAAGCTCGTTCCTTGCCGGCGCGCGGCCATGGCAGTCAGGAGCCGTGCTAGGCAATTCTCACCCGCCAGCACCCCAAGTTCTAGAAAACTCCCATCCTTCCTATTCACCTGATTCCGTGAAGATGGCTAGTCGAACCTTCATTTCCCATTGGAAAATGAAATCCCTCACCCTCTCACCTCGATTCGCATCAAATTTGTGTTATTTGGTGGTGAAATTGGTTTGGTTTGGATGTTCTTTTGTTTCTAGAGGAGGGAGGTGGTGCTTGACATAGGGCTCCATGCCCATGGTGGCCTCGTGTCCAGGCAGGAGTAAGCAGGGGGAGGGGAAAGCAGTAGGGGTGTCCAGGCAGGAGTAAGTAGGGGGAGGGGAAAGCAGTAGGGCAGGGTCAGGGAGGCGACACCCCAACCGGACGGACGGACAACACAACTTAGCTTGCGGGGAGGCGACGTCCTAGCTGGCAGCAGCATAGTGGTGCTTCACAGAAAAAGAGAGGGAACACGATGAGGAAGAAGAAGTAAAGAGCATTACGGTCTTTTTATCGATGAAAGTGGCATTTGAGAGTGTTTATTTGATAGAATGGTTTTTGGGCATGTGCCATTCGATAGAATGGTAAAAAGTTAAAAAGCCCCATCATAACAACAAGGGTTAATTGGAACCATGTCATTATAATTTTTAAGGGTTGGAAATATGCCACTAAACTTCCGAAAATCGGGTGGGTGTCATTAAAATTCTTCCGAAGTTAAAAATATGTCATTTTGTATGTTTTTGAGGGTTTCGGACCCACCTGTAGTCATACGTATTTGCGTATGTCCAGTTTTGTCCTTATCTTCAACCTCTCTCCCCCCTCGCTCTCTCCCTCGATGGCCGACGCTGCTCCTCCCATGATGCAGGGTAGCCGCCGCCCCTCCTCCCCACGGCGCGCCAGTCGCGGTTGAAGCGGTGGCCCCCGCCTCCTCGATGGATCCGTCCGCTGCTCACCGGATCCGGCCAAGGGGGAGGGGCGTCGGGGAGTTTCCATCCTCGCGTCAAGAACTCCGCTCCCCGGATCCGGTCAGGGCGGCGCAAGCTGCAGGCGTCGGTGTGAAGCGCTCGACGGCGAGGGAAGAATATCCGGTGGACCGAGTGGAGCCGCGCCTCTAGGGCCCGCTCGGCGCGGAGCTACGTGGCGAGAGAGCTGCTGATGCGGTCGACGTCGATGTCCTTGGCCAGGAGCTCGAATTCGTGGCGGCTACCCTCCTCGCCAGAAGGGGAGGAGCAACGTCGGATTCAAATCCGTGTTGGGGAGGAGCAGCGCTGGTAGGGGAGGGGGTGCCAGAGGAAGAGAGGGCGGAGGAGGGCTAGAGGGCAGCCGACCATAAAGAGGGAGAGGGAGAGAGGTGGGCAGGTAGATTGAAGATAAGAGCAAAACTGAACATACGTGTTAAAAACATATAACATAATATATTTTCAACTTCAAAAAAATTTTAATGACGCTCACCGATTTCTAAAAATTCAGTAACATATTTCTAACCCTTAAAAATTATAATGGCATAGTTACAATTAACCCTAACAACAACAACAAGGCTCCCGCACGCCGCTCTCAGGTCTCAGCTATGAGCGACTAGGGTTTGGGCTCCCGCTCGCTGTCCTCTCCGCCGCCTCCAATCCGTCAGCCCCTCGTGGACGACCCCTCCTCCGCCCTCTCCGGTTCGCTCTCCGCTGTCCTCTCTCCGTTTCCCTTAAGGCGCCGCTCCTTCTCCACCATCAATCGTCATTTTTGCAGAGCTTTGCCACCCGCCGCTCAGCTCCCCTCCGGCGAGGCACGCGTTCAAAGGTCTAGGTTTCCACTTCACCGTCTCTTCTATTTAGTCTTGTTCCTTTCTCTCACTTCAGGGCGCTCTTTCTACTTGCAGCCGCTGTTATTCTTCTCCGTTCCAGGCCCCTGCAGAACTCTCTCCGGTTTGACTGACGTGCCTCGACTCCTCCCTCCATCCCTCCAGAAAAGGTGAGCACAAGCCGTCAGGCTCTCATTCCCCATCCATGTATCTCTGTAGGTATAGCATAATGGTGTTTTTTATCGCTAAAATGGAAGAAGGGAATTGTTGGTGGTTGCACAGAGTTAATACATATTTTGTTGAACGAATATGACGCCTAAAATGTGTTCTTGCTGTACGTGCTTTGTAATACAAATTGATGCTTTATTTTATAGCACAAATAGCAGTATTTTTACCAGGCTAAATTTAACATAGCTAGAAGCATTAGCAATTCAGCATACAGTTAACATTTAAGTAGCAAGATCCATATTTCTCCAATGAAACCTGAAAAGCTAGGGGATCATGGCCGCCCTTGGCCACAGAGAAAGCCACTCGTAGAAGAGGATGTGTTATGATAGGATTCCTACCCTGTCAACTTTATGCTCTCCCATGTATTGAACTGGTTCTAAAGACACCAGTGCCACGTTTTAGCTTCATCCTCCATCCCAGCTGCCCTACTCCTTTCTCCCTCTTATGTCACTGTTGTGTCGTCCCCCTTTCCTCCATCCTGTTGCTGCTAACACCCCCTCCTCCCTGCCCCTTTTCCCTGTTGCTATCCCCTCACCCAATCCCAGACAGACGCCCTGAACTGTGGAGTCAATGCCGTCTCCTATTAATCTCTTCTGTAGCGATTGATCTTACGTGTAAGTGTGTTACATATATTGGTTCTCTTGAGCTTTAGCAGGGGCTTCCTAGTGATAGTAATACTATAGGTCTTATTTTGGCTTTATGGTTCACGTCAGGGGTATGGTAAGTAGTCTTCTATAATGACCAATCTCTTGTACAACTTGTATTGTATAATGCAGTAATACTATTAGTCTTCTGTTGTTCAGTGCAGTGTTTTCCAAAACGGTTTTAGACGGCATCTAGACGCATCTAAACGGTAAACGGAAGGCTACCGTGCAGTTTAGGGCCTAATCACTACTCTAGACGGTTGACCCGTCTAATCGGTCAAAAACGGCAAAAAGAAAACGCTGGAAACGGGCTGAACCGGACGGGTTCTATACGGGTGTATAGACGCCGTTCAGACCGTGTATAGGCACGTTTAGGAAATGGGGAGAGGAGTGGAAGATTGAGTTGCTCGCCGTCGTCGCCACTTTCCAGACTGCTTGTCCCTTGCTCGTTGTTGTCGCTGCGGTACAGTCTGCTTTGGCTTGTTTCCTCTTCCTCGCCGTAGTGGAACTCGGTGGACAGACAGGCGTCGTCACTTCCATCCCACTTGCGTGTTGAGGAGCCACCACCATTTATACCCGTGCGCGCCGATGAGCCACCACCATCCACGGCCACATGTGTGCCCAAGCTTAGCTGTGGAGCAGGGGAGCAATAGGGGAGCCATGGCGGCAGAGAGCAGGAGGTGGGAGATTTTGATGGAGGAAGACGAATGGCGCTTGGGCGTTCCAGACTATCTACTCGTGTGGATAAGGGAAGGATATGATGGGCTGTGAGATTGTTGAAGCTTGTTGATGGGCCGAGCTAGCCCAACACATTCACTTTTCTCATTTTCTCCACATTATCACTAGTAAATTCTGTCATTCTTACCTCCAATATTGTGCTACAGGAGGAAACCATTTAGCCCGTCTAAACACCGTCTAAACGCGTGTAGTCCGTTTAAACACTAAACAATGGGTCACTGACTGTTTACCGCTTAGGAAAACATTGGTTCAGTGTAGTGACCAATCTCTTGTGCTGCTTGTGGAATTAGTTCTTACGCTAAAGAGAATGGTAACTGCGTTTTTTAGCTGGCACTAGTGCTACTTCTGAAGAGAATACTATCAACATTTATTTCAGAGATACCATATTTTGCTGTACCCGTGTTTGGGATAACACATATCGGCAAAACAGAATACAACTTACAAGCAATTACTATATTCTTTTTTTTTCTGGAAGGGAAATCATTTCCATTACTCATTACCTAGTAAATGCAGAGCAACCAAAGTCTGAATACAAGATGGTAGGTTGTCCAACAGTGGATCATCCTCCATATTTCCTCATACATCCCAATGCTGCTAAAGCAGAGCTACCTTATTACTATCTCTAGGCCGATGTAGTACTTTGAACGGATTAAAATTCAGAACAAGGAGATAATAGATAAAGAGGAACAAACACATGCAAGCACAGCGAAAGGACTAGATGAGCCACCTGTTCTGGTCTTAATTTATGTCTTTCAATCTTCTGATCCTGGTTTTCCGTCAATAAAATAGAGTGGGAAGTGCAACATTCAGAATGCTATTATAAATGAGCTATCTTTGTGTTGCAAACATATATAGTGTAGCTTCTTCAAAGCATGGTTTATGATAATTAGGTGTCCATATACACATGTGAATTATGATAACAATTGTTTTTGTATCTTACAGATTTCATAGAGCCCTTCGACTCATCAACATGTTTCGTCGAATCTTGTCGTCTAAGACACACTTATTGCAGGTATGAATCTTGAAGCTTATTTTTTTCTTGTTTATATTATCTTCTTTTTTGTATCATGCTACAGTATTTATGTTTTCTTTGGACGCTGTGAGGCTTTACTGACTAAGCAAAGCTTTTGCCTGAAAGAATCAATTGTTTTTATTGTTTCAATTTCATAAGAGTGAGGTGAAGTTGTCACTTGCCTCCTCAGTGTTTTTTTTTTCTTTTGTCATTTATCTTAAGTGAGCATTCAAACATTCTTTTTGAAGACAGTCAGGTGTATGCGATGTTTTAGAAACTTGTGAGTTTAAATATTTATTAGGACAGACCCAGTGCTGTAAGCTCCCACGCTAGGTGGGGTCTGGGGAAGACTTATATAAGGCAAGCTTTATCCCTGCAATAATTGCATAGAGGCTGCGTCGAACCCAGGACCTCTTGGCACAAGTGGGGTGACTTGACCACTGCGCCAGGCCTGTTCTTCAGTTTAAATATTTATTATCTACGATTATTTGTCAATGAGCACGCTCAAGTTCCTAGCTGTCTGGTTCTGCACAATTTGTCTGTAGGTTGGTGTTGAATTAAAACATGTCTGCTAAGGGAAAAATCCAGAAAGTAATAAAGAAAAATGAGTTTATAGTCCACCTAGGATATATCAGGAATGTGTAACATGCACTAGGACATCTCTACTTTTCTTACAATACTGGCAATGATCGACTTCAGTTATTAACTATGATACCTTCCATAGATATTACTGTATGGACTTACTATAATTGTTGGCACTGAAGAATAAGTTTACTTCGACCAAATAGTCACACTTAACTCTTTGGGTTACAATTTAGTTGAGTCCAATAATGTTATCCTAGGTCTGTCATATGACTACAGGAAATGTGTGCACTAAAGGGCTTTGTTTTTTGACATTTTTTTTATACAGAACATATGCTATGTGGAAATTTTCCACGGCTTGTTTTCAGTTCAGATTGTCCAGAAGGTGTCTTCCTGTTTTCTTGGGACTTGGGGTTTCTAACCATATTGCTCTCAGTGGATGATTGCTTTAAAGTGAAAAGTTTGCTTATGCACTGTCTAAATACCTTTTTTTGTACCTTTGGTGCATTTTCTCTGTAATGCAAGTGAGACATCTCATGTTACATACCCTTGTTTGTGTGACAATGACCATAATCAGGTTATGGTGAATTCACACAACATTGCATGCAAATATGGTACATGAATGTGAAAATTACAGATAATACTTATGTAGCATGCTTATCGCTTTGGTCTGGCATGGCCTAATATTAGCAAATTCAGGTTGTAAGCAGACCTTGTTTGTTTTTTTACTACCAAAAAAATTGAGCTCGGATTTTCTCAGGAGCCTGAAATGCCAGGGTTATCTGGACTTATCTGGACTGCAGAGCTCCAGCAATGGATGCTGCAGATCTGCAGCTTGCACTTGTAGAGATCTGGGCTGCAGATCTACACAGACCATTGGTGCAGGTCTGTGGCTGAGATAGGCCCAGCATCCTAGGGGCTCGTGGGAAGTTTTGTTTTGCTAATAAACTTCTTGAGAAAACACCCCCTTTATCACCAGGTTCTCTATAGCATATTCTCACTTCTGTTATGAAAATGTGCACTTTTCTCTTGTGCTGTTAGTCCATTAGTATTCTCTTTCCGTTTACCACTTCCCCAAGTCAATGGTTATTAATCATCGCAACTCATTTTTTTGCAAGAAAGGTCTAATGCCTTTGTTTTGTGTTTTCTCAATAAAGAAAGTTGGCTGTGCTAGACACATTATCTTTTGCAGAGTAAATGAATCCTACTAGTCTTCGACACTTTTAATGATAATCCATGGGCTTTCACTTTGCGTAAGTGGTAAAAAGGAATAATACCAAGTGAAAGTGTCAATGAGAAGTGCGAATTTATGTGATAGATTGAAAAGTAGTGCTTTTCTTATGAGGGAAAAAATAAAATGATTATCGTCGTCTCTACCATTTTATCAGCTATAGCATCAAATCCTTTTACTTCACTGCAGCTTATATTATAGGACCCTTTATCAGGAATCATTGTACCCCACGTTGATCCTAGCTGTTTGCTTTTTGGGGGACTGCACCCTAAAGGGTGATTGTATAGCATATGTTGCAAACTTAATCATTTGTACCTCTAGCTTCCATCTAACACTGCCAGCGTGACTCACATTAACAATGGTCCCTTCCCACAGTACCTTGCAACTACACTACCCACTACAAAACACACACCCATATATTTTATGTATTCCGCAATCAGCTATATTTTGAATTAGAATGTTGACTTCTGTACTATTTGCTTGATGGAATCAGCTAGCTTGCATTGTTCTGCTTGTGATGATTGTTGAAGAAATACATGTTATAACTTGTGTGGAAGGGGGTTGTTTCCATGTTTAGGATGTTGGTACCAACAATATATCATTTTTTACTACTCTAATTCTGCACTTATGAGACGTTGAAATCTGGTTTTCCCTGATCAGTTTTGAGGTTAGGTCAGATGAACAATAAGCCAGGAAACTACTACATATCTAATTTTGCATATGTAACTTTTCTGGGGGATAAAATTTATCCGCTGAGGATTTAAAGAAAATGTTAAGGTTACAGTGGTATGGTGCATTGAGTTTATTAGCAGAAAGCATGACTTGGCCTGGTTCACTTATATATTTTTGTTGCATCCTCGTTTGATTCATGTGAGCACACTAAAAATTGGTAGTGTTGCTGTTAGTTGTCCCTGTGATCTCTTCAGTTGTGATATTTATGAGGTAGATGCACTATTCACTGTGTTGTATTTTGTCTTGTTTCAGGGTCACGTACATAGATGTACAGCTTTCAGGTACTATATGGCATCTCAATGTGCTTAAACTGCTGTTCTTTTACCAGTGCATTTTGTCACTCTTGCTTTTTCAGCACGATGCATGCAAAACCAGCTATTGTTGGGATTGACTTTGGATGCAAGAACTCAAGAGTGGCAATCGTTGATTCTTTGGTATGCAAATTGTTGCTCTACACTTTTGTGAATTTGTATCTTATGTCTTGAGTGCTCTCTTACTACCAAAATCCATAAAATACTGTTTAATTAAAGAGCATGTAGTTAATGATGGAAATATTTGATTCTACCATGTTCTCTATGAATAAAAAATGAAGTTATGAGAGGATAATTGAAATGGGTTTCGTCAAACTAATTCTTGAAGACAGTGTGGACTGAGAATGTCTTTGTCTTCTGTTTTCTTGAAGACTTGAAAACACATACACACACACACCCACACACACACACACACACAAGAGGTTGAAATCACCGTGTTTTTTCTTTTGTATTTGCGCAAACAATTAAATTAATTCTAGAAAGTGATATGCTAACTGTGAAGTCTACATCTAGCAGAATATCATATTTCATTACGCCGTTATGATC
This sequence comes from Eleusine indica, assembly GCA_030378355.1. Lineage (NCBI taxonomy): Eukaryota > Viridiplantae > Streptophyta > Magnoliopsida > Poales > Poaceae > Eleusine > Eleusine indica. The sequence continues at coordinate 49,000,432 of CM059500.1, forward strand.
TGAATACTTTATTTTCTCATTTAATTCAGGTACCACAAGTTCTTGAAAGTGAAATTGGGCGTTTCACACCATCTTATGTTACTTTGAAACAGTCTAATTCATGTCAAGCATATGCATGGGCTCTGCAACACATAGACCATGTTGATGGTCTTGTTGCAGTTGGAGAACTTGCAAAGCTTAAGATGTCAGTACAGCCTTCAGATGTAGTCTTCAATGTCAAACAGCTGGTTGGGAAGAAATTTGATGATTGTGACATCCAAAAATTGAGGAAAAGGGTCCAGTTCAGCATTACTGAGGGGCCAAAAGGAGAAGCTTGGGCAGAAATTCATGGTGTCAAACTTTCGCCAGTGGAATTCACAAGTGTCATATTTGCAAAACTGAAGGATATTGTTTTACTGCATCAGTTTCATCAGAAACTAGAAGTGGTAATAAGTGTACCTGCTTTCTTCACTGAACAACAAAAGGAAGACATCAAATCAGCAGGAAAAAGAGTAGGCTTTGATGTATTGGAATTGATTGATGAACCAATAGCAGCTGCTCTTTCTGGCACTACAATAAAAGAAGGTTTTGTTGTTGTCTTTGGCATGGGTGCTGGATCATACAATGTTGCAATACTTCATGTGTCTGAAACAAACATTGAGGTATGTCTTTCAGTTCATTTTGTGCTGTCCATAGTTATCATATTATTATGCTATATTTTGCTAACCTTCTGGTTTATTGATTTGCATGAGCAGATGAAAACTCACCTTGGTGACACCTCTATTGGTGGGGATCAATTTGACTATATACTTGTGGAACATTTTGTTACACAGATTGCCAAACTTCATTCAGTAGACATTCATGAAGATAAGGATGCCCTGGCAACTCTTACAGAAGTTGTGGAGCAAGCTAAAGTGAAACTATCAAGCGAACCTGAAGTCACAGTTTCACTCCCTTACTTCACTGTATCAGGTCATGGTCCTGTTCATCTTAATATTACTATTTCTCGTGCAGAGTTTGAGAAGTTAGTTAATAACTTGATAGAAAAAATTAGAGACAAGTGTCAGATCGTTCTGAAAGAGGCTCGCATTACTGACAATGATATTGGTGAAATTGTTTTCACGGGGGGTATGACAAGAGTTCCCAAGATACGTGAAGCTATTTATGAAGTCTTTGGTAAGCATCAGACTGCACAGATGGACCCTGAGGAAGCTGTGGTTATAGGTTCTGCAATACAAGCTGCTCTTCTTGTCGAGGAAAGGCATGAAGTGAGTAAAGACATGCTTCCACTCTCTATTGGTGTTGAATGTGATGATGGTATTTTTGCTAGGGTCATTCCAAGGCACACCACACTTCCAGCTAAACAGAAAGTTAAGATTCCTGTTTGGTTTGATCAAGGTAAAAGGCTATGTATCAGGGTTTTTGTTGGTGACCATATATTGGTTGAACATAATACACATCTGGGAGATATAGAATTAATCAATAACCGCCCATATCAAGGTCCTGTTGATTTGGAGTTGGCCTTTGAAGTTGATAAGGGCTATGTGGTTAAAGTAAGTGCCGGGAATGCTGATGATCAGTTTGAAACAGATGATATGAAGAAAGCATTGAAGCCTTCATCATTTGAGAAAGTTATAGATGGGAAGCTTATGAGTAAAGACAGTGTCAACAATGTCATCAGAAATGCTTTGCTTGACTGGCCAATGTATGCAGAAGATATTAATGCCCGTATTAGAAACATGGCAAGATTTGTAATAAATACTCTCAGCGATGTCCTATCACTTAGAAAGGATGAACTTCCGAAGGACTGTTGTGAGGATGCAGTGAAGGCATTGGCTGATTTGCAAATGGCATTGGATGGTGATGTTACTATGTTAAAAGATAAAGTGCTCTCAGCTAAATCAATAGAGTCAACTCTGCTGCAGTGGAGGCCACCATCAGAATCTAAGGATTAGAGATTAGTTGAGAATTAAGAAAAGGGCTGTAGAAATCAATTTGAAACCAGTTGACTGTGAAGGCGGCTCATTATATCATGTAGTTTGATGGTATATTAGGGTCTTGTGCAGAAGAGATGTAAAATGTGAACCTTTCTGTGTGCTGTATCCTCGCAGTTAAAAATTGGTTTGACGGTGTGTTTTGAAGTCTTGATTTGTACTGCTATGTTAGCATTGAACGTTTAGCTGTGTTTATTTACAATGTTCAATGTATCATGCTTTTGCTGGTTCGATTCGTTGTGTTCTCTCATCCTAATCTATGCTCCTCTGATCATTAGGGAATTTCTATTTGTCACGTCAATGTAATATTCCAGAAACTGACGTGGTTAATGTCAAAGTTAATTTTACAATGGAGATGCTACCAGCTGCATGGTTCCCTGGTTCTGAAACTGTTAGCAATCGGTGCTTGCTGTGTCCACTATCCGAGTCTTCAAATGGTTTTATAGACTTTGCGTGCGCGCACGAACATGTTCTTTTCAAACGTTGTGCTAAGGTTGTACTAAATTCATTAACACATAGATAACACACAGAATAATACATAAAGTTCTCTTATTAAAGTGTCCGTCCTTAGAGAAAACTGACCCTGCGCATTCAGTGCATCAGGATTTCCATCTAAGAAAATACATGACAATTCTCAAGTTTTAAACATTCAAGGGTCAGTTCTAGAACTCATGTTTTGCATAGTGGAAAGTTACATAAGAGTAATTGTTGAGAATCAAAAAAATCAAAGTATCCAGTTTTGACAGATTGAGTACGGTCAAGACTAGTTAACATCAGTGCTGGGAAAACTGGACATATGTTTGAACCAGAAGCCGCCCGATCTGACTGAATCGCGCACGGCTTGGCGGGGCCAGTGGCTTCAGTTCAGGAGGCGACAGCGGCCACCAGACCTGGAATAGCATCCTCCCGATCTCTGAACGCGATCCCGGAACCGGAATGGCGGCTCATCTCTCATCCACATGCGCATACGCCTGCCCCAAGATTCTTCCGTCAACTTCCTAGTGCAAATTTGCATAGCTGTTTTGTCCTAACGACAAGAAAAAAAGAACGGAGGGAGTAGCTCGGAAGCATCGCATACTCAACGTGGGAAGATCGGTAGTTGTCAAAAAAAAAAAAAAAAAAAAAACGTGGGAAGATCGGTGGCACGGGTGCTCCTCACGGACAGCATGATGCGCCGCGCTGGCTGTTCTTTGCGTCATCTTAGTTTTTCAATTTTCTCCGTATTATGTCTTCTAAATAATGGTAGTTGGATATGACGTGCTTCAGGTCAGATTCAGTGACACTGGGTACTTGATTTTGTTATTTTGAATGTATTGTTTAATAGTTTCAAGGAGGCAAATTAGAACTTTGTCAGTGCTTGATATTACTTACATTTAGTTTTTTTTTTCCAGTACACACAACGTGAAGTGTACAGGGTCTGTGCTGTTGCCGTTGTCATTTGGACACTTTGTTTGATTTTCTGATACGATATCGTACAAATACACGGAGTGTGCATGAAAAGATAGTTGTAGACTTGTAGCTTGGTTCGATTTTGAGTGGAATAAACTTAAATAATTTTGAATTACATATGCATTTGAATAATGCAAAGGAATCAAAAGCCATCAATTTTAAAAAAAATGTTTAAACGTGACAATTCGGTCTGACTTCGGCCCTAACCTAAAAATAGAAGTTTGCGAAGAAAAACAGTAGGTTTACTGGTCTGTGTCTGTCCCTCTAGTTCGTCTTGCACGCGCGTCTACCGCCCTTCCTGCCCCTGCACGCTTCTTGTTTGATTGGCTTTCTCTTTTCAGTGAATTGGCAGCATTGCTTTGACTTGGTTTTAGATGGACTGAACGTTTAGTACATTCGGGAAAAAAGAACTTCAGTAAATTCTAGATTGACTTAACAACGCTTTTCGCAATTTGCTAGTAAACTATATTATTGTAAACGGCCACGTGGTACGCATGCAGTTGCTTGTCCACGCCAGACGTGGCGACCCACGCACACACGTGTTATATGTCCAGCGGACCAAGACGTGCTTATAACTGCGGTACTTGCATGATCCTAATAAGCACATGGCATCCATTTGCCCGCGTTCGAACCACTACAGCACGGCAGGTCGGCAGCAGTGCTCCTGCTCACTGACACACTCGAGGTCGATGAAGAGATTCCTCTCGCAGCAAATTTTCCTGCAAACCGCAACCTTTGCCCATGGTGGACGGAAGCGATCAGTACTCTCTCCCACACCCCCAATAATCCCATTATACTAGTCAGCTAGTATATGCTTTCAGTTGAAGTTCTGTATTTTTAGGGGAGTCAAATTTCTGTTTGCTGTTGCGAATTTAAGCCCATTTCCAGCTCTTGTTGTTGTTATTTATACTTATACCTGTGTTCTCCCACACCGCTCATCTTCCTTCCGCCGGATGGAACCCGCAAGAATAGGTGTACTTATTTGGATGCTTATATGTGCTTATATCTGGATGGTTGTACTCTGATCTATGTGACTCCGCTTCATATTTGTTTAGATCTGTGGTCTTGTTTGTCTGTTTGTTATTTTAGTTCTGACGAATCCCATATATGTTCTTGCACAATCTATTTATTTTCTTTTTATGCTCTTTCTAACATTTTGTGGTGGATTGGATGTTTAAGGCCCGATTTGTGTTAAGCAGAGAAGCCTAAGGATATATATAGTTTATTAGGGGAAGAATCCGATATATGTTGCACAATCTATTTATTTCCTTACGTTTTGTTCTAACATTGTGTGATGGATCGTTGGATGTTTAGGGTTTGAATCGTGTTAAGCAGGGAAGCATAAGGCTTTTATTTATAGGCGTTTATTTGGTGACTCTGATTTTGCTTGCCACCAAAAACAGCTGCCACCTGCCAAAATTTTGGTGAAGTTTTTATTAAATTTTGATCAGTGAGGCATAGCCTTTTTTTGGTGTCTTAACTTCGGTCAGAATTATAATATGGTATTCAAATATTTTAAGCTGAATTTTCAGTTTTTTCTTATGTACTATACAACAACTAAGTGAGATCACAAGAAGGTCCAGTTTCTTCATGTAACGTGTCAAATTTATATTTGCTGAACAAGCTAACTGTAATTCCAGAAGAAAGTAGCTGAAAGAATATCATTTATACACCCCTCCCCATGTGTTATTTTGTCTCTATTAGAGGATAATAAAAACTCTTTCGATATAAATAAAGATCAATATTTTATTTCCCTGGAAGCTCCACCGCCTCGAGCCCTCGACCTTGCCATCTCATGGTTCATGGGCCTTTACGAATTGTGAGCCCAGAGCCCAAGCAAGCAAACACCCGTCCGACGCCGACGCGTGGATCAAAACCTCCGCCGGAGGCCGAGCAAAACCTCTCCACCGCCGGCCGACCGACCGAAACCCAGTGCTACCTCCAGATCCATTGCCACCGGAGCGGCTCTTCAGCGCCCTGCGCTTTGGCTTCCCTCGCTTCTCGCCCAGGTACCACCTAATTCTCTTTTCCGGCTACTTGAGTGATAATCTCACGAGATAAAGGTTTGCAGCGCACTCGCCGGGCGGCGGCGGCGGCGGCGGAGGAGGAGGAGGAGGAGGAGGAGGAGGATCTGCGACATTCATTAGGGTTGGGGGATACCCTCCACCTCCAGGTGTGTTTTTTTTTAACTTTTTTGAGTGTTTTTGATTGTTTGTGATTGGCCTATTATGTGATTTTTGTAGACAGCATATTTGCACGAGCGCATGTATTGCTACAGTCTTACCGGCCATATCCTGATATGGTAGTGCAAATATGCTGTTTGTACACATGCAAATACGTTCTTTTTTCATTTCCTACCCATTGTTACCAAGTGCGCTTGATATCTGTGAAACAATGTCTATTTGCAGGCATATTTAACAAAGGCCACTGTCAAGTGTGACCACGTAACTAACAATACTTGCATCACTTTAAATCTTGCTGCAATATGATCTGCAACTGTGACTTAATTTTATATATTGGCTTTGTAGCATCTGTGTTTTGATGGCTCTTTCCAAAGGCATATGCATGCTCAACATTTTAAGAGTATCCCTGAAGAAGAAATGTGCACAGGGGCCGTGGGCTGTTTATAACCTAGGGTTCACTTCTTCAACAACGGGAGACAAGGAAAATGAGACTGACAAAAATGAAAGTAAGTTGTTGCATGTTTTTTTCCCTAATTCACTGAGCACTCCAGCACCCTATATGTGAGTTAACAAGATGTTTTTTTTTTTTTTGCGTCAGAGTCAGAACTCTCTCTTCACTTTATGCCAAATTCAGTGACTGGAGTCATGATTGATCCCAAGGAAGCTCTGAAGTCGAGTTGTATTAAGACACTCCAGTCTCTATTTGAAAACTCACCAAATCTTTGTTTCATCAATTATCAGTCTGTGAAGGGAAATCATGATTTCTCAAATGTTTCAAAATCCATTTTTGCGTAAGTTCATTTATTTGTATTTGTGCATCTGCAGCTTTGCTATTTTGCTCTCCACTTATCCAAACTATGAACTTGAGCAGAAAGGTGTTGACAGTTTCGTACCAGCAGTTTGAGACAAATGGGCATCGTTTCAAGTTTGACCCAAATGCGATATTGGTGAAGTTCATGGATCACATGGTTCTTGACGTTGCCATTCCTAGGAACCAAATTGCTGATCCCACAGGTTCTCATCCTGGTTACGTTGCACAGTAAACATCATTTTACATATGAATAATCCCAGATATTAATCTGGTTTTTACCCTAGCGAAATCTGTCTACACGGATGGCGTCGTTGGCCCGTTTGCTGCCATGGTTTGGTCTCTCTGCATGGCGCTTTCCAATGATGATCCTACTGCTGGAGGAAAGACCGCAGATTACTGTTACAAGGAGATTTATGACTTGCTTTTCAGAGCTAAAAGTTCAAGGTGGTGGTATGTATCTTATACTCTATCGGTTCTATAAGATTTTCTTTACTCGTGCAAAACATTGGATCCATCCCTGTTTTACTGGTTCAAACTATGTATCTTTTTTTATTTATGGATGTTTTGTTTTACTGTTTATTATGTGATGTTATACTGTCATATTCGTTTGCCAAACTTGTGTAAAGTAGCGTATGAAAGATGCTACCTGTTCCTAGTAGCATGTGTAAAGTAGTGAATGAAAGATACACCTTTTTGAATCTTTTTATCATTTTAGTTAGTGGAATAGCAAATTATTTGCACCTTCTTTTCAGTTGTACCTTCCTGACTCTTTTGGCAGGAGCCTTTTTTTTAATCGGTTTAACTACTAGCGACACTTGACATATATACCATATATGTGAACAGGGGGAGTACGATGTTACTCTTTTTGTGTCAAATTAGTAAAGCTGTTGCTGTTTTGTTGTCAAATTAATGATGTTGCTATTTTCTTATCTGTCAAATTAGTAAAGATGTTGCTGTTTTGTAGTCAAATTAATGATGTTGCTATTTTCTTATCAAATGCTAGGAAATCATTAGCTGAGTTGCTGAAGCACCCTCTATTCTGGACTATCGAGGATAAAACCTCTACACTGATATTCTTCAACATGTGCATATCTCCTGCTAAATCGGGCCTTGATCACCTTATCCCCAACATCTCTATTTGTGGTGTGTTAATCATTTCATATTCTTGTATTTTGATCTGTTTTTGGTTAGGTTATTCACGCTGTTTAATATTTACAGTTCCTGAGTTAGTTATGGACAACCGAGTGCATGTAACGTGGAACCGGCTCCTCTACCTTGAGGGCTAGAGGCATAGGCGTCCTGTGAGGCCTCAAGGTAGAGGAGCCAGCTCCATGTAACATAAAAGGAGTCCAAGATGCTTTTAGGTTGGTAGAGTAGATGGTATAGTAGTAGTAGCTGGTAATAAACGACTAAATGCTTTTAGGCTTTATAAGGTGATAAACTCAGTAGGCTATCATGCTTCAAGTTACATAATTATCATCAAAACCTTACTTGAAAATACATTTTTGCTAAAGTCAATTGGGCCATGCGAAACATATGGTAACAACATTTTCTTGTTAGCTCTCTAATAAATCCTTATTCTTGTATAGCTCGGCCTAGAAGCATGTATCCTCTTGCTTTTATCATGAAGCTTATGGGTCAGATCTACTTCCGAAAAGAGTATACCTTCACAGTGTCCGATGAGGAGATAATTGTTGAAGAACATACCAACAACAACTCCTGGGAGGACTTTATGCTCAAGGCCAAATGTTTTGGGACAGGATATGTTTTTGGACGAGGGCGGACGGAATATGTTTTTGGAGGCAAGAAGGTGGATTTTGCCCATCGGAACATGATCAACCAATGCCGTATTATGGTAGTTCATTTTCCCGACAGTAACATGAATGCTTTTGCGGTACGTTTTATGTGCAAAATAAAAGTTGTGCAAAATAAAAGTTTGTGATTTTTTTATATTCTCTTATCATCATTTTTTTGAATTTCTTCAGATGACTTTGGACAAGCCAACCATTAAGGTCGCTATGATCTTCCTTGACAAAAGCTTTGGACTATCTCTCTCAATTTACCATACACTGAGGATTCTGGGAATAGCGGATGTCCTGTCACTTCAGATGTGGTGAGTATAAGTTAAACTTTTGATTCTTCAACAAATGGGCATTATATTCGGATGAAAATATAATTTTTGTTCAATGTAGAAGAGCATGAAGGAGAGAGCACGAAGTGGAAAGTCCTCCTGATTATGCTGCAAATCATCCTCCTCGGTTTTATCTACATTTTTTTATCCATTTGTGTTCTTAAACACTGTCCTGTTGCTTGAACTTCCTGTGAACTCTCTTCGAAGAAGTCCTTTTGTAGCGCACTATTTGTACTGTACTGGACGGTCCTCTCTCCTTAGTTGTCACTGAAGCTAAGAATCGATCATATGACTGCAGAAGACACATGGAATCTGCTATACGATTTGCTTCATGTGTTACATCAAGCAAATAGATTTGTAAATTTGTAATGATGTGAAATCTTTTCCAAGAAGCCCTTATTGTTGTGTAGTGCACTATTTGTACTGTACTGGGCGATATTCTCTTGGTTGTCACTGAAGGTGTATTTATTTTGGCTGGAAATTATATATCAGATGTATATATATGCACTAAAAAGGTAAGAATCATATATCAGAATGCACAATACGTAACATGAAATCTGCTATATGATTTGAATTATGTTTACATCAAGCAAACAATTTTGTAATGATACTTAGAATCAAGATCCACCGAGTCAGTAGAATGAACTATGCATAAAAATCATTACAAGTTTTGGATTTACACTTTGCTGACAGCACAACAAACTTAAGATTTACATGCCGCTACTATGCACTCCTCAATCCTATGTTTACTGGTCAGGCGATGCGATGCTTATGAGCATCCCTCGGTATTCGGAACCGGCCCTCTTTCCATGAGCTTATCATCTCGAAGCTCAAAAGAATACTCAGGTCTAACGATTCCTGTTCTAGTTAGGGGAAATGAAAGCAAAAAACCTCACCAATTTTGTACACGGTTACCGTAGAAGAACAAATCTCAGAACATCTGGCCTAGTCCTAGCTAATCGCTTTGTGGTCTTCAGTTGCAGTCTGGTAAGGGTAGCCCAGCACACAATACGGCATGTACTGCAAATAGACAGAATGACTGCACATACTCTTTGGCAGCTCAGGCAGCCCAACAAGGGACACTGTCAGTTCGGAATGTATACATTTCACCTTGCCGTATATATCATTGATGATGCCATTCATGAAATCTTCTCCCAGAGAGTAAGCATCAAAGAGGAACAACTGTTTGAGTGATGAGGCCCCAGTAGTAGACAATGTTCGGCTTGATGACTGTGTGATCCATTTCTTCCAAGGGGCATGGATCACCCGATGTCGGTCGCGCCGGGGAGGAGCTTGCCGCCGCCGTCTCCGGGCTTGCGCAGCCGGCAGAAAGCGTAGACGGCGGAGAACGCGTCGCGGCGGACGAAGGCGTGCAAGTGGTCGAGGTTGGCGAGGACGGACGGCACGAGCGGCTCGAGGAGGAGTGTATCCTTGATGCGGCCGAGGAAGCGCAGCGTGTCGCAGCGGACGTGGTCGTTGCGGTGCTCCAGGTTGTTGCGCAGGTGGTTGCAGACGAGGGTCCTGTCCGGGGGGGACGCGGCCGTAGGTATCAACGTCCGTGATCACGATCTCGAGGTAGAGGAGGAGGAGCTTCTGGAGTGTGCGGTCCTCACAGGGGAGGACGTGGATGACGATGGCGTCGGCGAGCTCCCGAAAGGAGAAGCTGTCGCCATTGACGAGGATCGTGATGGCGCGCTTCATGGCGCTGACCTTGGCGGCGGCATCGCCCCCCGCGAGTTCATCCATGATCCAGTAAGCCGTGATGGGGCGGCGGAGATCATCTACGGGCATTAGGAGAGGGATAGGGTTAGGATCCAGCCCCCAATTCATCGCCGGCGCTCCGCTGTGGATGTCAGGGTCGACCTGGATCTGGGCAGGAGGAAGGAGGAGAACGAACGGATCGTTCTGAGAGAGAGAAAGGAAGACGAAGAAGCGACTGCCGGCCAGCAGAAGAAAGGCCCACAGCGGCTGGCTAGCAAGGTGGGCCGGACTCTCCACAGTGTCAACACCAAGTCTACACCGAGTCACCGACTGTAGTCTGTATGTAGCCCACCACGACACGCGCAACAGAGTTTTTTTTTTTTTTTTTACAAAGGATCATCATAGCACATCTGGTTTCACATAATGTTCCTAAAAAAAAACTGGTTTCGAAAAATAGATCATTTTGCAAACGATAATCTAAAGTTGTAGCTGCAATGTATAGATTTTTACAATTAAATACCAGAAGAGTGATTTCACAATACTAAATTCTAGCAAACAAAAAAGAAATCATAAGACTTTTTTTTTTCTTATGATGTCCATTTTGTTTGCTAGAATTTAGTATATGAAATTACTTAGGGTTGACGAGAATCAACCGAGTCACACTGTCACAGCACATGATATTGAGAATTAAGATCAACCGAGTCACGAGAATCAACTTTACATGGGTCTCGCTACAAAATTTGCATGATGTGCATCCAGCAGTAGCTACCAACACAGGACAAATTTACACTTTGCTGACAGCACAACAAATCTAAGTTTTACATGCCGCTACTATACACTCCTCTATTCTATGTTTACTGGTCAGTGATGGGATGCTTATGAGCATCCCTCAGAAGTCAGAACCAGTCCTCTTTCCATGAGCTTATCATGATCTCGAAGCTCAAAAGAATACCCAGGTCTAACGATTCCCTGTTCTAGTTAGGGGAAGAAAGCAGGAAACCTCATCAATTCTGTACACAGTCGCCGCAGAAGAACAAGTCTCAGATGATCTAGCCAAGTCTTAGCTAATCGCTTTCTGGTCTTGAGTGGCAGCCTTGTAAGGGTAGCCCATCACACAATACGGCATGTACTGCAAATAGACAGGATCGCTGCACATACTCTTTGGTAGCTCAGGCAGCCCAACAAGAGACACTGTCAGTTCCGATTGTGTACACTTCACCTTGCCGTAGATATCAGTGATGATGTCATTCATGAAATCTTCTCTCAGAGAATAAGCATCAAGAGGAACAACTGTTTGAGTGATCAGGCCCCAGTAGTAGACAATGTTAGGCCTGATGACTGTGTGATCCATTTCTTCCAAGGGGCATGGATCACACTCGATGCCGATCTTTTCCAGCTACAGAATCAAAGTAAAGTTGACAGACCTTGTATTATTATCATTCAAAACTTTAGAACAGTTAAAGAACCACTAGTAATGCTATTGTGCGGCATAAGAGCATAAAGAGAAAAACAACAGGTGCAGCAGAAGTACCCTCAGGATCAGGTTACGGAAGCGGCATTTCACCCATCCAGCCCAGTCACGCAGCTCTTCTGATGTGGGGGAACATAAAGCAATGCGTACAAACTGTTGATAGTTTGCAGCATATGGAAATGGCTCAAAAAGCCTAGTCCACTGAAAATCATGCCTCAACTGATCCTGAAATAAATACATAAAGGCCTACTAAGTAATTCAATATTATTACCAAGTGTTGAGCTTGGTAAAAATTTCGGTGTCTAAATAATGCACAATAGCACAACAATCAGAGAATGTTTTCATATGAGTTGTGTTACGTATGCCTTCAAAGCAGATAAACAGGGAATAATTATCATGTCATTACCAAGATGGCAAGTTCATCAAAACTGGAATAGGGTATTTAAAATGGTTTAAGCCTACAGAAAAACCAAGAGAATCACTGGAATTATCAAACAACACAGACTGACACCGTAAGTCATAGGATATTGATTATTTTTGCTTAGAAAATGATAGCAGAACAGAAATTATGCTAACATACACACACTAATGTTTTGTCCTATGTAAGCACAGAATATCTAAGCATGCATTACCACTCTACATTGAAAATCTACAGCTCCACAGACTATTTGAAGAGAGGTGCTAATTTATATTTGATTGAAAATATAATGAATTTCGTAAAAACAGATGAATGTAACTGTCCTTGACTTTTACTATGAACCATACCCAGTAAATAAACACTAAAAAAACAATGCAACTTAAGAATAATCAGACGGAATGATATTTCAATGGTTTGTACGCGACATCAAGAAAATAGAAGAAAACTTAACGAGATTTCACTTACCATGATCAAAGCATAGCCACGCAAAAACTCCTGTCTTATTTTCTTGAAGGTGCTTTTTGTAACATTGGAGATACAGAATTCTGGTGGAGAACAAGGCATCACTATGGGCATGAGGCGCCCCTCTGAGTGCAGACTGCTAGTTGCCTGCTCATGTAGACTTACTGGAACTTGCCAAGACCAGTGAGCGAAAGTTTGGAAGAACATTGTGAACAAACCATTGACACTGGCATTCGGATATCTCTGGCACACATAAGCTGCAAGGATGGTTAAATGTATCCCAGCAAAGAAGCCAAGATGCTGAAAGGTATGAGGAAAGTAAGAATCAAATTGTTTAACCAAATGATCATAACCAGAATTCAAGACTCAGCATAGAAAATTAAACTGCATACATGACAATGGATTCCTCTCTTCCTAGCCCATAGTTTGATGCATCTCAACAGAACTTGAAACTTCTGCATCATAATTTTAGACAAGGCAGGTATTATTGATAAAATGAACATAGATTAAGAAAACAAGTAGATATAGATGATGAGCCTGGCCAGGTCAACTCAAGACAGCAAAGAAACACAAATTACAGGTATTAAAACAGGTGAGTATGCTTTAAAGGAAAAAAAAAATCAGAAAACAGTTTTTTTTCGAACAAAAAAAAACAGAAAACAGTTGAATACGACTCACTGATCCTGTTGATGCATTATAATTTAAAAGGATAGAACAAGAAGTATAGTGCAGAGGAATTGATCAAAATTGGTTTCCAACCTCAGCATCTGGTACTAGCTGAACAATTCGTTCATTGACACGAACTCCAGATAGACTCCTCCAGCTTCGTATGTCAACTTTTTGTAGCAATTTATAGTCAAGTGTGTTTATGGCCTACAGGAGCAAGCAAAGTAATAAGAATGTGAAACCAGAAGAGTGACAAACGTCATGATATTTGCAAATAATTTTAAGTCTGTATAAGTATTAGCTACCAATCATAACATGAAACAGTTGGAAAGATTTTTTTTCTTTGAAATGTAGAATATCATGAATAATCATTAGATGGCATGACCTAGATACATTAACTGGAAAAATAATCATATGGTGGTTCACTAATGCACCTCTCATGTATAACAAACAAATTTCTATCATGGGGCAACAGTTACAGTTCCGACTATAATTGCACAGTTAAAAATGGTTCATCAATCCAGTGGCACTAACAAACAGAAATGTTACCCATTATGTCAAATAGATCCTGCGATCTTTAGAATATCTCTGTACAGAATAACACACGGCACTTTATCACAAGCAGAAATAGGAGACACAGGATGACACTTAGTATGAAAAGCATTACTAAAAAGTCACACAACGAGCATTAGTGTTAGTTTAATCTACTTGCCTTTGCTGCATCAATAGCTGGGAGCTGAGCATAAGTAAAATCAACTGCAATCCCATCAAACCTAAAGCGCATCAACGGAACCTTAGCACTTTCAACTGTCTGCACTTCTGATACTTCTGGCCTGCCCTCAAGAATTTGTCTCAGAACAACAAAGAAATGGTACTACAAAATAGACAGAAGTTGTTATGTAGGCATCCTGGAGCAATATCAAATTAAAGACATGAACAGAAAGAATAATACCCACCTGCAAGGTTGCGAAGCAAGGCGCAGCACAAAGAGCATCAATGTCAGACTCTGGTCCGTGAGCCTTGAAGAGGGGCACAAAAGGTTAGTTAAATCCAGGGGAGATGTGCCGTCTCATATTCTAATTTAACAGGGCATGGGGCACGCTATTGTCCACTCCGAGGCACTAACAATGAAGGGCAAGGGTGGCAACTCATTCCATCCATAAACTTTACAATACATGACTCAAGTAGACAGTGTGACAGTTGATACTTTCCGTTTCTCTGAACATATATAATTCAGGTAACTAATATGCATCATAAGCAGTAACTTGCAGAGAAGTAAAAATGCACAAAGCAATAAATAATACCCACAAATGAGGGACATCAATCAACAATGTCTGAACACCAAGTTGGATCATCTTTGCTCATGTACTATGTCAATACGGACCAAATGATACGCTTCAATAGCAATGTAGGTTGACTTAATTGCCCAAATATATGCATGTGAAACATCAAATCCTGTTGAACTAAACGAAATACTGATCTGAAAGAAGTCGGTGCACGGAATAGGTGATGGCACAACCCACAACCTAAACTAGAAGCACACACTGCACACAAGAGTTGAGACACCAAATTCCTTACCCCTAACGTGTAGGATCCATAAGTGAGGACCGTAGCAGTGACGATCCTCGGGGGCACACTCTGCTCATACGCCACCTCCTTCACCCAACGCGTCACAATCTGAGAGAGACAAGCGCGAAATGAACCCAAACCAAATCAGAGGTCCATTTACCAGCACCGCAAGCTGATGTCTTTGAGGAAGAAGAATCCGGAAGCAGAATTACCTTCTTGAGCTCTCGGATCACCTTCTCCCTCTTCTTGTCATCCTCCGTCGAGGGCACGGCCCCCTCATCCTCCAAGAACTGTTCGTACCCCCGCAAGCGCACATAGAAAAGAGATTAGGCGAAAGGAGTCGGAATAAGTACGGCGGCAAGCCGAACAGGATTGAACTCACCTGGACGAGGGAAGAGTTGCGGCGGCTGTCGACGTCAGCGAGGAAGCCGGGGTCGAGCTGGATGACGATCGGGGGCGGCGGAGGAAGGAGAGGGTACCCCGGAGGCGGCGGCGGCGTCGGGGACAGCAGGAATGGTAGGGCTGGGGGCTCCGGAGAGCCGGTGGGAGAGGTCTCGGCGGCGGAGAGGTCCGAGAAGGGCCCACCCATTTGTTGCTGTCCGTGCAGCCAATAGGGGACGGGGGCGGCGGTGGCCAGGTACGACATGGCGGAACGCGCGCTCGCGTCGCCGGCGGCGGGCGCGGGGGAGGGCCGAGAGGAAAATTCCTTTCGTTGGGAGATTGATTGATGGGGCTTGGATTGGAGGAGAGGAAGAGGGGTGGAGGAGGAATGAAGAAGAGCGCCAAGAGACGGCGGCGGCGGTTATATATACATATACGGGCGTTGCCGTTGCGTGATCAGGCGGGCGAGCAAGGAGCCAAGGACGCCGGCTTCGGGTTACTTCGGTGACGCCACGCGTGTTCAGCGTCCCAGAGAGCTTTTTTTCATCTGTTGCTTTCCTGGCATGGCATTGGCATTCTTTTTCCTTCTTTTTTTTTTTTGCTATTTATAAGCATATATAATGTGACACGCACAAAAACAAGAGAAATATGCCATGGCCGCGAACTCGATGGCCGGATTGTCGTCCGGGTTCACGACTCAACGTCCTTATTGTGGGCGTTTGCAATCGCAATCAGCTGTTTCAGACATGCTCATGAACCGGATTGACTCAGAAGCGCAAAACAGACAGAAACAACCAGATCTTACGACATCTTCTATGGAATTCTTATTAAAAAAAAAAGTAACATAAAATAAAAACTGCGTTTGCCGGGAGTCGAACCCGGGTCTATTGCTTGGAAGGCAATTATCCTAACCGTTGGACTACAAACGCTTTGATGATGATTTCATTAATTTATCCTTACTGAAAGTTAATGTCCGTGTTAGACGAAACATCACGACAAATCCGAGCACCGTGGCAGCCAGCTGCAGTTCCTCCTCTCCTCTTCCTCCCCTTCTCTCCGGGCTCCGTCATGCCGCCCGCCCCACGGCGGCCGTCCGAGGATACGCGACGCGCCACCTACAAGCCGCGCGTCGATTTCACGCACTCGCGCCGCCGCCGCGAGGACAGCCTCCTCGCCCTCCGCCGCCTCGACCGCGATGCGGGCCTCTTCAAGCGCCGCCGTGACGATCCCGCTACTGCGCCGACCTCGGCGCACGCTCCTGCTCCCACTGACGCACACGCGGCCAGCTCTCGTCCTCCACCCGGCTCCTCCTCGCCGCCGTCCTCTCCGCCCGACGTGGCAGCTCCAAGGGATGCCGCCGAGTCAGAGGTGCGTGCCTAGTTTGTCTTTTCACCTTCCTACCTGTCTTGCTTCCTGTTGTAGTTGTATAACGGGGAAAATCAACATTTAAACTGACTGACGCAAACACAGCTCTCCTGTCCTGTATTGCTCGAAACTGAAAAACTCACATTGAAGTGAATGAAACATGCGACACCTCCATTTGTGTTAGAACCAGAAATTTGGAACCGGTTGAACTTGCATATTTCAGCACTACCATATCAGTTGCGAACAATCTAAGATAGATGATAGCACAGTTACGCACTCATACTCAAATGTGAGCCTTAAAATGTCCACTATTTTTTTTTTTTAGTCTATGTCCACTATGTTTAATGCGCAACCATGGAAAATACTATGCAGTCAGTCCTATCCTTTTGTATTGATGTTGCAATAAAATGCACTTCTATCCTAAAAAAAAGGCACTTCTTATCCCATGCTCTTTTATGTTTCTTAGTTTGTCTTTTGTATCCAGCTAGCTTGAAGGCCTGTCAGAAATGGTGGACAAAGTTTGGTCAGATGACACCACAAGTCAGCTTGAAGCCACAGTCCAGTTCAGAAAACTTCTTTCAGATGGTACCAAACATGTGCAATGTGTTGTGTGGCTCCTTTCTGTGGGTTTTATGTTTATCTGACGGTAACTTCGCTTGCAGAGAAGAACTCGACTGTGATTAAAATCATCAGAGCAGATGTCCTGCCTAGGATTGCTGAGTTTCTTTCGAGACATGAGCTTCCTCAGCTCCAGGTACATTATTTATCATTTCCTCCTTTTCTTTGTTTTCTTGTGTAGTCTTACCTGATGTACTTTTTGCAGATGGAGGCAGCCTGGGTGCTTACCAACATAGCTGCATCTGATTATACGCTGCTGGTTGCAGAATGTGGTGCTGTTCCAAGGCTAGTGGAGCTCTTACGATCACCTAGTGCGAGCATTAGGCATCAGGTAAAACAGTCATACTAGATCATAATCTTTTTATGCATTGGTTTGGTCTGTGGCATTTTTGAATTTGACTTGGTAAGCAGGCTATCTGGTGTCTGGGAAATATAGCTGCTGACTTGCCTAGCTGTAGAGACATTCTTCTTGATCATGGTATTGTCACACCATTGCTTTCTCAATTTAGAGAAGACATGAGAATTCCAGTTCTGAGGACTGCTACATGGGCACTGTCTAACCTTTGTTTCGGTAAATTGCCAGCTGAAGTGCAAGTAGGTTTTTTGCACTGCTGCTTGTCTGCTGAAAATTTCTTGTCAAATCGTGCAGAGAAATGGTTTTCTAAAATTCTGTCCTGGCTGGAAATTGCAGGTGAAACCTATACTGGAAATTATCAGCCAGCTAATTCATTCTGCTGATGAGAAGATACTGGCAGATGCATGCTGGACTGTGTATTACATATGTACTGGGACAGATGATGCCATCAAAGATGTATTAGATGCTGGAGTCTACCCTCAACTTGTAAATCTTTTGATGTAAGTTTCTGTATTCGATTCATTTTCCTGGTGCAGCTAACGTATGATAAAGCTACCCCTAGGACAGTTAATTAGTCTTTTGTTCTGATTGTAGGCATTCTTCATCTAGTGCTCTTCTCCCTGTCATTTTGGCACTTGCAAGAATATCTGCTGGAGATGATGCTCAAGTGCAGGTTTCGTAACTAGATACATTTTCTTTGTATTTCTGTTTTCTTTGTTTACTAATTTGGTTTCCCAGTAAAATGCAATAATTATGAAAAACAAACTATGTACGCAATGATGAGAAAACCGAGCAAGGAGTTATTGGTTGTTTTCACTTTTCATTAATAATGCTTTGATCTTCTGGTATGAGGCTTTTATATCCTACAGTCACATTTTGATCGTTCAGCAGCAGCAGCTATCATCATGCCACTCAAGTTTTATGCATATTTGATGTCCCCTGTAAACATCATAAGCCATTATTTCATCATCCTATAACAACACCTTTGTTTTAACATATTTGCTTGTGTTCAATCGATCGAAAACAAATGGTTGTTTCAATCAATGCCTCAATCGTCTGATTCTCCGATCCGACGGTTCATTTTATTTTGTTTCGTAGGATTATGTTTTGACTAGAGAAAAAAATATTATTGACATATTGACTATAGAAAAAAAATATAAGTAGTACATAGCTGATTAGATTTACTTTCTGTTTTGATTCTGCTCTAACCTCTGCAACTGATGCTGAACCAATGCAACAATATTTTTGCAGGTCTTGATAGAGCATGGCATTCTCAATTGCCTAGCCCAGATGCTAGCACGAAATTATCCAAAGAGCATCAAGAAACAAGCTTGTCTAATTGTTTCCAATATCACTGCTGGCAGCAAGGATCAGATTCAGGTAGTTTATTCCAAGCCTTTGACATCTCCCATAAAATACGCTAGTCTTGTCATCCTGTATTCCGCATCATCATGGTATTGAATCATGTGTGCATTACGTCATCATCATCTATTGACTCGTAACACCTCCAACAGGCAGTGATTGATGCAGGCATTATAAGCCCTCTCATTCCCATACTTAAGACATCAGAGATTGATATAAGAAAGGAGGCTGCTTGGGCTATATCAAATGCTGCATCTGGTGGTTCAAGTGATCAAATTCAGTATGTTCTCGTGTGTGATTGTCTGAATGTACCTTCAGTCGTTTGCACGTGAAATTGTCCCTTGTCCTTTGTGTTGACCCTTTGCCATCTATGTGCAGGTATTTAGTGAGCCGCGGATGTTTAGAACCTCTCTGCAGAATCCTGACGTACCAAGATTCTGACCTAGTGTATACCTGTCTGGAAGGCCTTCAAAATATACTTGAGGCAGGCGAGGCAGGGAAGAAGGGGCAGGATTCGGGGACAAACCCATATGCAGAGTTTATTCTAGAATGCGGAGGTTTGGATATACTGGAGAATCTGCAGGACGTAGACAATGATAGGGTGTACAAGTTAGTCATGGAGTTACTAGAGAGTTACTGGGATGAAGATGTAAACGGTGATCCGGATGTCCCAGGTTCGACTGATTCTGCGGACACTGCGGGGACAACACCTGAAGACGATACTGCTGCACAGCCACCGGTACCATCCTCCGGTGCAAACGAAGCAGATTGATAACAGAGATTGTATTGCTCTTTTTGTAGTGTCATCCAAGATATTTCGAGAGAATTGTCGTAGTCAGTTTCCAAGATGTTTCCTTAGTGTTGTATAAATTTTTTCCATTACGTATCTGCTGTGCAGCCACCAGTACACTAGAAACAGATTGGCGTTACCGCGCTAGACCTGTCTGAAGTACTCTAGTTTTTTACCTTGGTGACTGGACCAGCAAGCTGCTAGGTCAAATGTATCAAAAAGGGTATGCAATTAGCCATCCATACATGAAATTTGACGTGCGTGCCATTCCCGATGTTGCTGCAAGTAACTTCAGAATGTTTGTGCCATGCTCAAGTTTGCTCCTGTGTCCAAGTTTGGAAGCATCAGTATTGTTTAAGCTGCTCTAGGAAAAATATCATCCCAGTTTTGAGCAACAGAGCTTCGTCCTTCTTTCTTCAATTAACATAAAGAAAAGGCATCGATGTTTACTTTGCAGTAATCTCACGGCGGTGCCTTCCATCTAAACTACAGGTCGATCAGGGAGCTGAGCTTCTAAAAAATCAAGTAAACCATAGTTGACTGAAAGTGCAGATTTCAGCTCTAATCGTCATTCTTTAATTTTTTTTTCCTCGTAGATTGAATTTCCTGTTTTAGTTCCTAGACCCTCCTGAAGGTTTCCATGACGGATCAGCACAATAGTAAATTTGATTTTAGCTCTGTATGCACCTAGATAGCGAGATAATAAATGAATGGCATACTGAGTCCTAAAATCTGAATCAAGCAATGAATCGGCATAAGGTGTAGCGCAATAAGGTCCACTCTGCTCCACCATTGCCATTTTCAATCAGTTTGCTCTCAGAAGGTAGATGTTTCATGATCTTTCTTGTCGGTCCTGAAGCAGAACTGGTGTCTCCAGTCCAGGATCATAAGATTGCCATGCGCCATAGTTCGTATGAACAAATTACAGAAAACAACTTCAGTTCGTCACTTCCGGCCACGGCAGCCTGGAAACAGAGAGAGGAACGGTCGCTTCCTGGAGCCGTAGCACGTAGGCTTCCGGTGTGCTCTGTGAGGTTTTCACTGTCTCTGGAGCACTGCTCTGCCGACTCGCCGGCGTTGCCGCGGGAGCTTCAACTTCAATGTGGTAGGGGCTACCGGGCTAGGGCAGCGGCCGGCGAGCGTGGATGGCTCGAGGTTGGTGACGGCCGGCGCATAATCTGACAGAGGCAATGCTGGCAATGGAAGCCGTCGCTGTGGCCGTAGCCCTTGCCAATGGGGTCCGTCGTCAATGATTTCGTGACAATGACGATGTCAATTATTTCTTGGTTTTTGCTTCAGATCGGCACGGATAATGGACCACTGAGTAAAATCGTTGACTGTCGTTTCGACTTTGGTCCTCAATTCTTCAGTACTGTATGTATATATGGATCAGAATTTTTAACAAGGCAAACAAGCTGGGAGCAGCATCAGTAGCAAGCAAAGAGTAAAATTCAACACAGGAACCAGATCCAAATGCAGTTAAGATATGCTTCCAGAGCCGGCAATGAAAGACGGTGGAAATCACACTGAAATACTGAATCCTGCTCCAGGGGGCGAATACACATTGCATTTCTCTAATCCTGTCAGGTGGAGACTGCAGACTGCAGAGACACTGATGCAGAGACCCAAAATTTGCAGGGAGCGATTGCACGAGTATTGATTGATTTGAAGAGACTCAAAGGTGCTCCCAACTCAAATTCTACTATGCTCACTATGGTCTCGTGATAAGGATCAAACTATGTTTAGGTGAAATTTTCATGTCTTGTCCTAATGTAATTTTATCTCTACTCAATGAAATACATTTGGTAAAAAATGATTAGTTTATTTAAGGTAACTCAGTGTGATATTATTATCACCATGCCAACATGAATGGTAACGTCACAACAGATAGCTGCACCTATAAAGGCTCCATACATGAGTTTTTTTTTTTTTTAGCTTATGACCGACAACAAGCAGTACCCGGAGGTAACCTGAATTTCCTTTTTATTTCTGCAAATAAATCTTGATTCAAGTTTCCCGTGCATTTATCATCAACTAGATAGCGAGATCATAAATTAATGGCATACCGAGACCTAAAATCTGAATCAAGCAATGAATTGGCATAAGGTGCAGTGCAATAAGCTCCACTCTTTATCCTATCATCCTCTTCAGATGTACAACAGTACAAACCATCTTCTAGTAGATTATAGTAACCTAGAAGATAAACCTCATGTTGTGGATGCCTCTTTGAGCTTCTCGTCATTTTCAGTTGCTCCATTACCATTTCGAAACAGTTTGCTCTCGGAAGGTAGATCTTTCATGATCTTTCTTGTCGGTCCTGAAGCCTTCCACAAGTACCACACACGTGACTTTGGAGGCGGCACCGAGCCTGCCAAGGGAGCTACCAACCCAGGTTTCCCCTCATCGATAATCTGGTCAACTAATCCATAGTCCTTGGCTTCCCAAGGACTCATGAAGTGGTCAAACTTTGTGTCCTCATCAATCTACACAAATAACAATCAGTAAAAGTGTACAATAAATGTTTCTGTTGTTGCATGAAAATAAAGCATTAAGTACCTGTTCTTCTGATTTTCCAGTAATTCTTGACATAATTTTATTGATCTTTATCTTCTCGTACATCATCTCTCTTATCTGTAGTCCCATCTCTGTGACCTAGCAGGTGTGAAGTAAATCAGTATATTTCACTTCTGAAAAGCAGGTTTCTTCAAGAATCAAGACAGTCCACTGTTTTTTCTTAACGTTTAAATTCAGAGCACAACCACTTGTGCCTTAGCAGTAGACACCCAAAGTGATCACCATTGATATAAAAATCTTAAGTTACCATGATATCTTAAAGATACACAATAGGTTATCTTCACATAAGGAAATATAATCTATCATACTTAGCAGCAGACACCCAAAGTGATCACCATTGATATAAAAATCTTAAGTTACCATGATACCTTAAAGATACAAAATAGGTTATCCTCACATAAGGAAATATAATCTTATCATAATAATTTGCTCCGACCTCAATCGTCATGATCTTTTCACATCAAATACGACAACTATCATTGACTCATACAGTCCCAAAAGTTACATGAAAACATAAATTTAAAGCATACGATATATGAACTTCTTTTAACACTATCCACATTCACAAAAACAATTAAAACGCAGAAAACTGTATGTCATGATCTTGCTAGCTGCCCCTAAATGTATATCACAAACAACCCTAGCTTCATGATTAGGTAGCATTGACTCATATATTTCCAAGCCAAAAGAACAAAGAAAAAGCTCAATGTTATATCCTGACTAAAATAACATATAGAACAGCTAAACAGCAAGCCCATTCTAGAAACAAACAGTACAAAGGAACAAAGAAGCAAATAACTGTTAAGTGCTAACTTACTTTTCCGCCAACACCTCCTGATGGCTGATGGATCATAACTCTTGCATTTGGCATGCAATACCTCTTACCCTTTGTCCCAGCACAAAGTAAAAATGCACCCATGGAAGCCGCTAATCCGAAGCAAACAGTTGACACATCAGCTTTGCAAAATTTCATAGCATCATATATTCCCATTCCTGTAAATTTAATTTCCACTTAGTATATAACACCACGATGAGAGTAACATAGAAGACAAAGAACTGCTATAAGTGGTATAGGAGTAAGCATTAAGTCATCATACTCATGACTTGTGATAGAACTAGTTCCAATTCTTACAAATGGTTGCATAAGGAAGCCCTATAAGCAGAATGTAGGCTAGGGAGGAAAGGCAAACTGAATGAGTAGGCTAGATTTCAGTCAACACATGAATACTCTGGGTTTGACAGAACCAAACTGACTTCAGGCCAGGGTTGCCAAAGAAAGAATAAGCTAATGCCTCTCTTAGGCAACAATATAGGTATCTTGCAAGTGGATGACTTCATATGCTCTGATATCTTGCAACCATATTTTTGGGAGTAGGTTCCTAAATTTTTTTCATCCCATAAGTTTCGCACACAAACATAAGTATTTGCTCTCTCTTCTTAAATGTTTGCTTACTGATTTCCCAGTTTATTCCAATCTGTGCAGTGGCCTCATGGTTCTCAATAGGTCTGTAAAATGTATCCATTATCATTCAACTTTTTCTATATTTAAAGTGAGAGTAAACTTCATGAACCTACAACAATTCATACCTCTAAAGACAAGTACAACATTTAAGATATTTCACAAAAGTACTACTACTTGTGCCTTTGGTAACACAAAGTCACAAACTAAAACTTTCAGGCCCCATCCCATGTGAGACACAAACTTTAGTCCATGGGAAAGAAAGGTTGCTCGTGTGGCAAACAGGTAAGACTAGGCAAAAAGTTGTTAATTGTGTGTTACACAGGAGTGCAAATAGTTGATTTTTCTGTCTACAAAGGGCTCGTGACCTGACATCAGGCGGAAGCAGGAGTGTGCGTCATCTTCGGCTCCAAGTCAAGTTAGATATTAATTTGCTTTTCATAGCTGTAATTTTTAGTAATAAGCATTAAGAGTCCTAATTGGAGTAACTTCAAGGTATTACGTCTGTGCTATATAATGCCACCAAAGTTTACGAACGACAACAAGAAAAGTATTGCCTAATCCTGCATATGTGCCTTTATTCTCAGAGGTGTCACAACGGCACCGGGTTCCAAACATGCGGTTCAGCGACCACACCCTTGTCCTCACATATTCCTCATATAATCTTCGTTCCAGAGCTTGTGATTGTCCGTCCGCAGGCAAGGGCTGTGACAGTTTCATGAAATAGGACTCAAAATGGCACAATGATACATACAGTTATTGGATTGCAGGATTTAATCTGTCACTAGATCCGTTCGGTCATACACTTCTGGTGTGTGTGTAATATTAAAACACGAGAAATGAAATTTCTTTTCTATCAGCACTCCTTCAAGCAAGATGTAGTGTAGTTGCAACATAACATCAGACTCCAAGTAATCTTGTGATGCTTTCATAGGATATGATTTCAAGTGAATTGAAAGGCATTAGCCACTGTGTGCTCATGCATGCATGGATGCATATAATTTATCAATTGAGCAATTACTAGGTTACTTAGATATCAGCAATTCCAAGAATGTTATATTGCAGTTGCTGGCACTCAAGCCACATTCACACTGTATAAGTATGGCAATTATTAGGTTGTTCTCACAGGAGGACTTCAAGAGTGCTAAATATCCTGTTACTGTCAGCCTGGCACCAAGTTTTACACTTTTCAGCATCATTGAGTAGGGAGTGCTTCTACTAGAATGAACATTCTTGATATCAACAGATATGATTCTCCCTGAAATCTAAAGAATATTTTGTGGTCACTGGTCAAAGATGTTGTGGGCGGTGCTGGTTTAGGGATTATGAGTCCCATGAACTTTAGTATGAGAGTGACTGAGATAATTTTAGCAGTCAATCTCGCTTTCCTTTTTCCACAATGTTACCAGCTTTATATAGGTCAGTCATTTACATAATCTAAACAAACTCCTAATTGACCAAATTGCATGTGTATCTCAAATGCCTAATGATCTCAACTGTCTTAACTGCCCAGCAAATCATCACACAACCTTTCCAGCGGTGCTGATTTTCTCTTTGGAGTGCCACTCCCACTCTTATGTGAGTCCCCACATGACAGTCACTAATTTCTATTTTAGATTGGGTAAACATATCCAGACACATTAAGAACGAAATATAAACTGCATCACCCCACCAACAAGAACAAAGCCTTTTAGTCTCAAGCGGGCTAGGCTAGAGATGAAACCCACATGTGCCAAAGAACAATTCACCAATAAGACACAACAACACACAATTATAAATTGAATCACCAATAATGTACAATTCAGAATTGCATACTGATTGATAACTTCGTGCCACTAACTCGTAGCATATTGATTAAATCTTGTTACTTCTATGTTAAGCATAAACTCTTGCAATGACAAATTGAGAAAAGGTACCTGCTGTTATGGAGCCTCCAGGCGAGTTGATAAACAATTTGATGTCCTTAGTTTGGTCTTCTGCATCCAACAGTAAGAGCTGGCTGATAATAAGATCAGCGCTCGTATCATCCACCTACATTGCATAAACCATTATAAGCAACAGATCCATAAATCTGTAGTGCAAAATATTTTGATCAAACTGATAGAAAAAGATACCTGTTTCAGTTATTAATACATGTATACCCAGCAAAAGTAATGGTTTTAAC
Source organism: Eleusine indica (assembly GCA_030378355.1). Lineage (NCBI taxonomy): Eukaryota > Viridiplantae > Streptophyta > Magnoliopsida > Poales > Poaceae > Eleusine > Eleusine indica. Next base: position 49,026,334 of record CM059500.1, read on the forward strand.
AAGATACTAGAAAATTAATTGCACAAGAAACAAATGGTTTCATGAACAAGCCTATCCCACAATAGCAATAACAAGGAAACATTTTTAATATCTAATAATAAGGGCAATCCCTCTTCTACTTATTTTTTGGCTGTATATTTGTATTTGCGACTTTCAATGATTAATATATTTATTCAGTAGGGGGCAATCCCCCCTCTATTCCTTCTGTCATTGTGACATGTAACTATTAATAAAAGAACATTCCACACTCCAATTATAGTAACTTAATGGAAATAAGTCTAAGGAGATCGGCAGGTTTTTTAAACAAATTTACGAATGTACCAGCAGATAGACAGAATTTAGGTGTTGATGAACTACACTTTAAAGTCGAATTCCTTCGTGAATGCAAATTTAGGATTGAAATAGCCGCTGTCACTAAAAGAAGAGTTTTTGGGCGAAATTTCGAATGTAATTCAAAATGGCACAGCATCCACCGCGTGACAATAGGATGCAACCGAATTAATAAAAACTTGCTAGATGCGGAAAACATAAAGATAATTGAAACGTGTGTGAGAGTGTGTGTGTGTATGTGAGTGTGTGTGGGGGGGGGGGGGGGAGGGGGATAACCGGGGACCCCAGGAAGACGATGCGCTGGCGGAGGAGCATATTAGTGGTGTCGAGATCCTCAAGGCGCGCCTTCCTGGCCGCTGGCCGCGCCGCCGATAGCCCGGACGCCCACCCAGCTGAGAGCGTTGGCCTTGCCCCTGCCACAGCCAATGCGCGGACGGACGCCCTTGGCGCCGTCCTACGGCCGGAGGCTGTCGGGGTAAGGAACAGGGTCAGCGGTGAGGAAGAGGTGCACGGAGGCGCTGTGACGGCGGCCATGGCTGCTACGAGGCGGGGCTCGAGCCAGGCTATGCCGCGGCTTCGGGCGGAGACGAGGCGGTGCCGGCGCGCCTTGGCGGCGAGGAAGCAGAACAGAAGAGGAGAGGTATCCGCTCCGTCGGGGACGCAAGCTCGTCGGCGCGGCCGGATAGAGGGGCGAAGGCGAATAGCTGGTGGCGGCTGGGGTGAAAGTGAAAATGTGAGGGGCTGCTTCCTTTATTTTCTTTAAAAAAATGGCGCTTGCTAATTTCATTTCAGTCATTGAGAGTTGGGTTAATTTTTATGGTAAAAGCATATAATACATTATTTTATAAAAATAAAAATCAAAACCAATCAACACTTTGAAGAAAAAGTCGACTGGGAAATATGAAAAAAGGCTATGGGGCTGGTTTTTGGAGAGAGAAAAGTAATCAGGCTTTTGCACGTTGCATTTCAGATTTTCTGGCTTTTCTCTTTGTTCAGTTTTTTTGTACATACTTTTTTTCTCTTCAAAGTAATATATTATAATATGAAGGGGCTTGTCCCTCCAATTTCATAAATAAAAAAAAGAAGTAAGCGAAGCGGTGATCCAGATGTGCCAGGTTCAAGCGAGTCTGCAAACACGGTAGGAACAACACCTGAAGATTGGCTGCTGCAGTGCGTCAGGCGCGCCGTGGCGGTCAGGATCTGCAATGGTGAATTCGAGCGTGGTCTCTGTTGCTCTGTTCCTGGCTAATGCACTGTCGATTCAGGCCACCTCGTTTCTTTCAGATACTTGGTTCAGCTTCAACTTCATCTTGTGTCTTGTAGCTCCAGCACCTGTTCATCTTCCCTGTTTATCCAGCTGCACAAGATTAAAGAGTTCCTTGCCACTCAACTCTTTAACACTGGAAGAAACTACTGCAGCCCCGTGCGTTCCTCTCTGCTCCTGCAGAATGAAATCGATCGGAACAAGTTGAAATTCAAAGCTACCAGTTAAGACGAAGGCACACGCCGGAACTGCTGCTGCGTGGTTCACGCTCACACGCGGGAAGAATGAGTAATGGGACGCGTTGGCGATTGGGACAGTCAAACAAAAAACAAGTCAGCTGGTTGAATAGTCAAGCGAGAGTGGGATCATTGCGGCCCAAGCAAAACAAGGCCCGGTTCTCACGTGAATGCGCGAGGGCCCAAGGCCCGTTTCCTCTCGTAATCTTTCAACAGCCCACGCTGGACCAGGGGCTAATATGCAAATATTTGGATCGCGATTATTTACCAGGGGTTAATAGTCACGATCCGAATTGGGGTTCATTTTGCAAATATCCCGTCCGGGCTCATAACGGGGTCGCGCCGCCGGACTCCGCCAAGCGCCCCCCTCTCGCCTGTATCAACTCTGCACACCGAGCCGCTGCCTCCTTTCTCGCGCGTCGCTGGCTGCCAGAGAGATTGGGATCCAGCCACATCGTGCGCCGCCGCGGCCGGGGAGGAGTCCGCACGACGCGCTCCGCCAAGCTCCCTCTTCCGGCTTCCCGCGTCGTCGATCCGCGAGGACCGGCCGCGCATTTGGCTTCTCGCGCACCTGGTTTGCCTTGCTCGCCTTTGTTGCAATTTATTTACTCCGTCTTCGGTTCCTTTCCGCCCACCAAATTTCATAGTATTGGACTACTGTAGTTGAAATGAATCTGAATGCACTTAAGATGCTATGATGTTGAATGCGTAATTTTACCTGTTTGCTTTGCTTTTGCGTAATGGATCAGTGGAAGGGCCGAGATGATTTTGATAAGAGATGGCGCATGGTCTTCATTTTACCTGCTTAGTTTTACCTGCTTTTGCGTAATGGATCAGTTCAAAGGCCGAGAGGAATTTGCGTACATAGAATCTCGCTTAACACAAATTGTTGACAAGTATTAACAACGCCAGTGGACATTTTACTGACATGGTCCACTTCTAACCTTTTAATTCATTCTACATGGCTGTTTACCTGTTAAAATTCAAAATCATCAGTTCAGTCAACACAGTTTCCGGCGTTTTTTAGTTCTGTTGTGCATGCCTGAGTACTAGTAGCTGCCATTTTAACTGGTAGTACAACATAACTTTCAGGGATTTTAGAGAAGTTTGCAAGGATGAAAGGATCCAAGGACACTTCTCAGAAGTCTTCTTCTTGCATAATCATGATTTTAGAGATGATGAGCTGGAGCTTGTTACTTTCATAGAAGCATGTGCAATGAAACATCAAAATCTGCCATCGCAGTCAAACACAGACAGGAGGGTGCTCTTTGTTGTTGAATTAGCTGGGAATCTCAATGAAGATGTGTGGAATATGTTGTATTGTGCTTTTAAACGGTCCATGACAAATAGCGCCACACTTTGTTGATTTTATCATTTCCAGATCAACTGTTCGAGGGGACATGTGAATATGCTTTTCATATGGTACACAGGTACACCATTACACCGTTGTGCACCGGTGGTCCGGTGCTACTATGCTGTCCAATGGAAAGCTTGTAATATAATAATTTTTACACAATAATGAATGATGTTAAAACACTGGTTTTCATGAGAGATGATGTCATCGCTTGCTCCATTTATCACTTGATAACTCACTGCTAACTGCTAAGCAGTGAAAAAACACAATGAGAACAACAAAATACTGGCATTGTTTTCTCTAAGTTTTTCATGATGCGGTCCCTAGATCATAACGCTTGGTTGTTACTATGTTTCACTGGTTCCATTTTTTTTCCTTATGGAACAAATAACGGGTTCAGTTATTTTTTTGTTGCTGAGTGTCGTACAGTATGCGAGTCTGCTACCCTCCTGTGAGCAACGTCGCATATATCAATTACGTGATTCGTTTTTGTCAGAGATCAAAGAGCAAGTAGAATGGCAAGAGAAGAAAAGTGCTGCTTAGTGGGGCCGTAGAATTCAGATCTGGCAGTTGCAAGGAAATGACCGTATTTCCTCCCTGCTAATGCAGACTGAAATCAATTGCAACGAGTTGGAATCCAAGTCTGGCAGTTACGACAAAGGCACACGCCGGAGCTTCTGAGTGAGTGGTGGTCGGTTGGCTGCCTCCGCCGGCGCCGGCGGTGAGGACGCAGGACGGCGCTGGAGACTGGAAAGTCCGTCAAGTAACTCGTTTGAAATTTCAACAGCCCAAGCGAAAAAGGCCCAGCGCTCCCGTAAGTGCTCAAGGGCCCAAGGCCCATTTCCACTGCCGTCCGCTCAGTTCGTTGTCTTCGCAACAGCCCAACTAGGTCAGAGTGTAATTTGTAAATATTTGGATCGCGATCGTGGTCCTAGTATTTGCATATAGCTCCGTATTTTGGATTGCGGTCAATAGTCGTGATCTAAATCAGGGGTTATTTTGCAAATATCCCACCGAAGGAAACTGGAAGTTGCTGCGGCAACGGAGGTGGCAAAGAGGGAAAATCACGAGAGAAAGTTCGCTGTCAGGATTGCGGAAAGTGTGCTGGAACTGCTGCATCTGGCAAGTCCCAGGAACGCTTTCCCAATGGTATGTACGCCGTAAATCTACAAGCAAGTTGGTCTCGCCAATCATTCCTGTTCCAGCCGCCCATGTCCACTTGTTCCACGTACAGGTACAGTTGGGCTCCCAGGCTATATCTGCGTTTGCCCTTTCGGGATTTGGATAAGGTATTTGCAAGCACTATTCGTGGCTCAGTTCAATTGACAATTGGCATGTGTTCTTGATCTGGAGAACCATCGATCGATCGTTGGAGGGAGAGACATAGAAGTACGTTTTCTCTTCATGCATCCATCTGTTCTGAAACTGACAGGTCGTGAAGCAGACATTCAGAAGCAAAGCTCAGATAATTCGACGCACGCCCTCGCCCATTAGGAAATTTCGAGGATATATCTCGTGATGTACCATATCCTCAGCCCTGAATATTGTCTTGGCACGCAAGAATCTTGGATACATGAATGCAAGAGATTGCATTATCTTGAAGAAGCTAGACTGAAAGAGATCAGATCAGAGGAAGACAAAAAATTCAGGGAAGCAGTTAGCACGACACGACCGGCATTCTTCGCTGGGCCTGCACGCGTCGATCTAGCTAGCTAGCAAGGAAGAATGAATATTTGTTCCGTGCGTAATTTGCATAGGATAATAATGTGCACAAGTTGTTCGACGCGCGCATATATTGCACGTCCATGTCGATCGCAGAGACGACCTCCCACGACTTGTGTTCTTTCTCTGCATCGATCGGTAACCGATGACAGATGATGCAGTGGACTTGTGCAGATAGCTCTTTACTTTCTGCAGTTTCGAAGTCTCGGAGAGCTGCTTTCGCTTGACTTTGTGGCCAAAAGATAATAATCTTGGTAGGCAAATTAAGGCAAGGCGGATGAAGGATGACCAAGGAACAGAACTCCAGATACGTGATGGCGAGAGATGTATGGTGCAGAAACACTAGCCAGTCTCAAGAGTACTGTATCAGCGATGGAAGCCTCGATCCCTCTGCAGATGCATGCATGACGTGTGTAATAACCTGAGCCTGGCCGGTCCCCGGAACTCCAGTAGTGCAGCCTCAAGTGACCAAATTTCTGTTGCTTTTTTCCTTGCCCACTATAGTTTTATAAGCACGTTTCATCCATGACATAAGGACTGAAGGGCAAATATTTTGGGTGAAGAAGAAGAGGATTCTCTATTTTCACAAAAGGCTATTTATGTGGTTAGTTTGAAGATGGCAAAATTAGGAAAGAGTAACTATAATAACCCAGGGACAGCTAAGCTAAGATAGATCCTATATGTCGAGGAGAGCGAATGATTAAGACCACTATAATCTGTATTGGTAGTGTGAAGCCCGTACGAGCACATATGCAGACTGTCAGTGTGAACAAGGATTGGAGCCTTGAGGGCAGAAAAGGTGATGAAAAGGCGGGCACCACCTTGGTGTGCATGCACATCTAGACACTGGTGTCATGGTCACGCTCATGCGGTGGCAGTGATCGATCGACGCTGCTTCCCATCTTGTACTTGCCAAACTGCATATGCCACTCGCCTTGCAAAACGAACATCTTTAAATGAAGACAAGAGTATGGGTTCCCACAAAAATACATATGTCCTGCCTCACTTACAGGTTATCACTAAGACTGAGAGCCAGGTCGGAGCTAAGGGGTGGCCAAGGACCTAACAATAAACCGGAACCATGTCGTGCTATGACCAAATTTTTATGCTCTGTTGTGCTTTTTATTTGGTTACTGAAATGGTATTAACTTCACTCTTCACTTCCTGCAAAAATAACTACTGCAACACACCACTGATAATTGTTGCAGCATGTGGTGTAAAATGTAAAAATCAAAGAAGAAACCGCTGCAAAAATGTAGTGATACCTAGAGCAACATGAAAATGTATGGACCGAAAGATATATAGTCAAATTTCAGTGGAATGTGAAAATTAATTAGTCACGCCCGGCAAGAAAACACCTGCCTGTAGATATTAATCTAGCCAGATAGATATATATGCAACATAGTCGGCTAATGCGCTTCGCCATCAAACAAACTGCGAGTGCACGAAACTAGTAACTTTGGACTCGTTCTCCGTCTGCGCGAGCTGGTGATGCAATGATTGGGAGATTGACAGTTACGGGAACGATCGAGCAAATGATGATGAATCGATGCTTAGCATCCCTGTGCTTTCCTCAGGTGATCGATGGACCCATCGGTCCATCGCCATCGCCGGAGCACTAGCAGGACGCGAGGCCGCGTGAGAAGCAAGAAAATACGTGTGAAAATCAATCATCGTGTTGCTGATGGCCGATGTGAAATCCGATTCCCTGCTCTTCAGGCCTGACAGCGAAAAGGCCGGCCTCGATCCCTTTTTTCTTTCTTTTCTCGTCCCCTTTCCCATGCAACTGAGATTCTAGCTAGTTCCAGTTCCAAGAGATCCTGCAGCAAGTACAATCATGCGTATTCCCTTCTTTTTCCTCTTGGAGACTGAAACTAATGTATGTTTACTCAATGTCCACTTGACGTCAATCAAGGAAGGCAGCGTCCTCGAATGTTAAAAACGTAACGAGTAATAAGTAACCAGACAGAGACGTTTCATACATCGCTCATTCATGCACAGAGTTTATTAGTCGGTAGTAAAGAAATATTATGTGATGATGATCAGTCAGCATCGTCATGATGAGGACAAACAAGTTTGCATCATCGGACTGGAAAGATGGAAAACGTACTCGATGGTGGCCTCTCATGGTATGTGTATGTGGACCATCAATAATCGGTCCGTGAGAGGCGAGCGTGCCAAATTTGGAACAAAAGTAACCATCTGATCCATGAGGTGAGCTGATTGCACAGATTGTATGTAGTATATTCTAGTGGTAGTAGCTAGTAACCAGGCAGCAACACCGCTGGAGCTTTTTATTGTTCAGTCATCAACGTTACACAAAGTTACAAATTACCAATAATCATCATCAGCCCTTCCGTATTTACCCGGAAAAGAATTAATGGAGCAACAACAAACACTACTGGTAGTAGTAGATAATTAGCCAGCCCCACATCAGTCACAGCAGAAAGCTACTTGTTGGTGCTAATTAAGCAAGCTAGCTGCTTTGTGTAGAGTACTATAGGATGGGCATGAACTGGAGAAGAGTTTACTCTTATCCTTGTTGGAGCCCGTCCTGATTAGTCTCGGTTGTTGCTGCTGCTGCCCGTCCTTGACGCCTGCGAGAGGCGGTCGTCGATCGGGTCAATCCTTGCGCCGGACTTTTGCTTCCGTTCACAATAATCCCATTATCTGCGTGTACCACAGGTCCACGTCGGCGCCCCACCACAAGTCCCGCATGTCGTCCTGGACGCCGGCGGCGACGATCTCGTCGGAGGACCAGCACGTCGTCTCGAACTGGTGGGCCGGGGGGTACTCCATCTGTGGTGGTTGGCACCACGTGTCACTGCACGACGACGACGACACCACCATCGCCGGCGTTGACACGACGAGAGCCTGCTGCTGCTGCTGCATCCAGTCGGTGGTCGACAAGGAGGAGGACGACGACGTTTCCGTGGTGGTGCAGGACATCTCCAGCACTTGATTGTTATTGACCGGGACGACGAGGCCATCATCCTGCTGCTGCGGCGGCGGCGGCGTGATGACGGCGTCGTCAGAGGAAGGCGGGGACGATGAATTATTATTGTCATTGTTGATGCGCTCGAGGAGCCTTGGCATCCAGAGGTAACGCATGAGGTCCTTGAACTGCTGGCTGTTGACGTCGCAGTTGAGCTGCCTGGCGTGCTTCTGCACCCGCGTCCGCCAGTAGTTCTTGATCTCGTTGTCGGTCCTCCCGGGCAGGTGCTGCGCGATCTTGGACCACCGGTTTCCCCACCGCGAGTGCAGCTCCAGGATCAGAAGCTGCTCCTGCGCCGTGATGTTGCCTCGACGCAGGTCCGGACGCAAGTAGTTGAGCCAGCGAAGGCGGCAGCTCTTCCCCGTGCGATTCAGACCTGCAATCAGTTGAGTTCAGTCAGAGTCAGAGGCTTTGAATTCAGACCTGCAATTAATTACTCCAGTGAGGAAGTTCACTCAGTCAGTCAGTCAGGCAGGCAGGCTTTGAATTGAAGGGATTTATATTGTTCATGATCAGATAAACCCAATTCTCGCTTTGAACTCGATCATGTAGTACCTGCGCATCGGGCAAGCGCGTTCCAGCGGCCCTCGCCGTGCACGGCGATGTAGTTGACGAGCAGCAGGTCCTCCTCCACCGTCCATGGCCCGCGCCGGAGGTCGTTCCCCGACAACGGCGACTCGTCCTCCTCGCTGATGCTCATTTCTCGCTTGTGATCACGCGCCGACATCTTCATGATGACTCGCGCGGTCGAGCTTCAGCTAGTAGCTTGCCTGTGTTTCGATCAGCCTAATGCAATATCTGGGTAATTAAGCAACTACTAGTAGGTAGGGAGCAGCACCCAGGAATTAATGCAATTTGTAAGATGAGGGAGGTGAAAAGGGCGGGAGAGAGAGCCTTATATAGAGGAGAGAACTGGGAATGAAGATGGCTTGTGTTAGCTGTGCCGTGGACTTGGAAAGACGAACCAGTCTGAAAGTTTGGGGGGAGAAGGCCGGGAGGGAGCACGCCGCCACTGTGGAGGACTTGATTAATCCATGGTTTCTTTTTGATTCCAAAGTAAAGCCAAAAGCACAGCAGAGAGAGAGAGAGAGAGAGAGAGAGAAGGGGGATGCTAGTTTATCGCGTTTGGAATTAGCGCACCAGACCAGATTAACGATGCTAATCCACGCGCACACGTCAACTTTGACGGGTGCTTTGACCTCCATTTCCCTCCCCACCTTCCTATTGTCGCTTACTTGCTCATCACCGTCTCTGTAGCTGCGAACCCAGTGCTCTTCTACCCATATCTCTATATGCGTGTACAAACACCACACTACCACTATTGCTGTGTGTTGTACTACAAAATTTCGTCAGCTATTCTTGCCAGCTACGAGGAAAATTGGACACGTATAAATGCAAAATCGGTATTAAGAGCTACAATCCAACCTTAATATACTTTATTACTAGATTTTTCTTTATGTTTTATTTGGATGAGTATACATACAAAACTCACCAGATTTTGCAGTAGTGAAAAAGACTGACCAAATTATTAGTCCTCAATTATTGGCAATCAGTCAACTGCATGTTTGACAGTTTGAGCTGATCATAAGCAGAGAGAATCTCTTCATTTTCTGCTTGCTCTACAATATAAATACTCATAAGCTATAGTAGTGTAACAGATAATCAATGAGGAGGGGTCCGACATCAACTTGTTGATTCTATAACGGCGCGAGGACAGCCACAAACTGAATAGAATACAGTACACCAAAGAGGTGTGAGGTTCCACACCGGGAGTTGAAATGTTGGTGATCGGATTGCCCTGTTTGTCAAACGCGCAGACTCCGGTCTCCTCGATCCATCGTCCATGGTATTGGTACTGGTATTGGATCGGATCCAACCGGCCCGCCGGTGCGGTGGCGCCAGCTTGGCACTGCCATTGTTATTCTCTTCCTTCCCAGCTGCATATGCGTGCCTAGCTAGCCTGTCTGGATCGTCGAGCTTGCTGGTGATGACGCGTACGTAGTATGAATAGCGTACGTCTGCTGGGGCTGCAAAGGTCAAAATATTCCCTGAATTTTTATGTGTACGTAGTACTGAATAATATCTACTAGATCGGAGGACGTATCGATGATCGATCCGGGTTGACCACAAGGGACGGACGCCGCTGTGTCTGTCTGTCTTCATGTGTGTCACCGGCAGCGGCATGGCGTGCTCTGGGGAATCCCTCTCTCTCTCTCTCTCTCTTTCTCTGCCATGTCATATAACGCAACCTTATTGTTGTCTTCTTGCATTGTGTAGGCGGTGGATGATGTAATCTAACACACATGCATGAAAGCTTCTTTAATTTGAGTTCGTATGTCTGCGTAAAACACGCACTTTTCCTGTTCCTCGTTGGCGCTACGGCGAAGCAGCCGACGGGTCCGGTGAGAGATCGCCCCTGACCTGCCGTATGATCATTTTTAACACAAGGCTGTGCCGGCTTTATGCAACACAGACAACTGAACACTAGATTTTTAAAAGATCCTATCTTTACAACACGTGTGCGTTCTAATTAAGGGCACCCACTTATTACCTACTTCCAAATAAAAAGGACATCATGTGGAGGGCATGCGTGGAATCAAGAACAGACAAGCAAGACCGATACCTAGATGGATCACGTCGGCGATGAACAAGTAAACTGAGACAAATAATTATCAGCGATTAAGTGGATTCACTTTCCGTTGCAGTCGTCTCAGGCATGCATTGTATCGTACTAGTACTATAATGACCGCTAAAACAAAGTGGGGGACACATCATTAGATTAGCGAGTGGGAAACGGGGGGTTTGTTCGTGCGACGCGTGCTAATTCCCCCTTTCTTTTCAGTTCTTGATTGTGGAAGCATCCACGTCGTTTTGGGTCAGTGTTTGTAGGCTTCAAAGGGCTCAAAACTAAAAGCTAACCTGCTTGTGAGGTAACTTGTCTCCGGTGAACTCCGGCGCCGCTTCTACGTGTTCCAAATCAGGAGGCTCTGCTAGATTGATAATTATGCATCTGTCGTCCATGGTCAAGTTAGACAAAGTTAGGGATCATAGCATCTCGGTTGCTTGATCGATTGGCGCTTCTGAACTGGGCAAAAGTATCAATTAAATGTCTAGGATAAATTGAAGTGTACTAGTTGTTTTTTCTTAATAATGTGATGTGTACTAGTTATATATGAAGCTAAACCTTTTTAGGACACCTGTTGAAATACACTTATTAAGCGAAACCTTTTCTCTGTGTACTTTCAGTGGCAGAAGAGTTGTAACACCTGACACACGAGGGTAGCTTAACTTACTCACTGGTGAAAATAACTTGTCCCGTGATTAAGGACAGCCTCAAGAACATGTTCCTTAAAGCAGCAACAACATGTTTATATGATTGGCGCTCACTTAAAACAATGTGTCGAGAGGTTCCTACATTGATAGTACTGTTGTATATAGAATAGCATTAGGTTGCTTTCCTTTTTGTTTCTTTCTTTATTTTCTTCCTATGTTGTTCACTCTTTTTGTTTCTTTTTGAGTGCAAGTAAAGAAGACTTTTCTCCTAACTGATATTGGTCTCTTTATCCTATTTACAATCAGAAAGAACTATGAAACAAAGATATATGACACATGTGTAGGAAACAAGGTGAAGACTTAGTTAAGTGTCATGCTACTTTATCGAAACCTTCAAGTAACTTCTTCTTGAAAAACATAACATATTCCCAAGCTTACTTCCACTAGTGACGCAAATCTAAAACTATATTTGCTTTTGGTCTTTCCATATAGAAGAACTGTGTGTTGTCAATCAGATTCAACAACGTATAAGAACTTGAGCAACAAGGTTTTGAGCTGCAGCACCAGCATTTGGTGCTCGGCCTTTTCAACTTGCAGTTAGTCACCATCATCTCATCTACGTCTTTATGAAGCTGGAGTTATCTTTGCAAGAAATTTCCTATTATTCTTTTCACTACTTTGATCCATGTTCCGATGCTAAAGCAATCAAGGCATCTACACGGCGACTAAGATTAATATAAACTAGCTAGTGTAAAATAGCATGTGACTGAAGAATATTAATCGATACTTTGCATCAATGCATGCATCATAATTACTCTCGATGTAAGAAATGAAAGACCAAAGGTAACTTGATTGAGATTCCATAGTCTAATTATACTATCAAAAGGGAACTCTTTGGGTAAGAAAGTTCAGTACAAACAAGCAAGCATCAACCTCGAGTAATTGTTACTATATTCTAGCGATCGTAACCTCGAGCGACTGTCTGAAAAGACATGACAATTGCGGAAAACATCATTCTACCACATGTTATAATGATATTAATATAGGAATAAGCAAGTATGGTACTAATTTTTTGTGATAACTAACCTATTTTACATTATCATCTAACCACTAACACACACATATTTAGAATCTGCCTAGCCTGCTAACGCACGACAAACAAAGAGACTCCATATTCCCTACTCTATTGAACATTTAGAAAGGAATATAGAATCAACCGTGTTTGCAGTTGACAGTGATATTTTCATGCATTATTGTGATGAGTCACACCATGTAAGCTTATTGTTATATCTGCATGCATTATTGGGAAACAATAATAAAGAATCCCTTTTCTCAAATAAGAAAATAAATTAGTAACCAGTTCAGTAATTGTGAAAACTACCAGCACATACAAATATTATACCTATATAAAATACATAAAAAGAAAAATTCAATTTATTTGTTGCATGTAGTACTTGCTCCTGGCTCTTTCAATATTAATGGCGGCACACAAGCAAAGTTCTAGGACACATGGGTAGGAAATAAGCCTTTCAAAGGGCAATATCACTAGATATTTGTTTTTGAAGTGCGCTTGTTGGAGAAAAGTTTCATGACTGGTACAACCTGGTAGCTAGAAATACACATATCTACTTAATAGAAACACTCGTTTCACGTATAAGAAATCCCTCTCATCAGGAGTAACATTAATTTTTCATTTCTACCTACAATCGAGGGATAGTTTTAACAAAAGTCAAACGTGCAACTGGACATAAAAATGGGGCGCTGGCGCAATTATCCCTTGATGCAAAAGTATCATCAAGTGAGAGCTCACACGTATAGCATGCAACTAGAGGCACGCGAAAGTTGCAAGGGAGGTGGGTGAGACCACCAGTGACTAGCAAGCAGTTCAGCATTCCATCCCTCATTTATCATTATCCCCCTTTTTTTCCAGATGTTAGTGGATGCCACGGTATCTTAATCACTGAGATGCACACGCCTATGGGTTCTGCAGAACAAGTGGCGCGCTTGTGCAGAACTGCAGATTCTCTGAGAGAAGATAAACCAGTTTCTTCAGAGCCTTTTTAGGCTTCTTGTTTCTTCACAATAATCGTCATTTTTACTGCCTGTGCATTTTCGATATTGACTGTATTTTTCTAGAAATTGGTTAGACTGAATAATGTCTGCGTACACGTTGCTTTTGAGTTTTGACGGTGGTAGTTAATGATATGACATTGCAAGTAGGAAGGTCATAATGATCAGCTACAGTATTATACTCATCATGCCATTTATTTGTCGCTGAACTAGCTACTAAGTCCTGTTTGTATACTTTGTAGATTATTATAATCTGGATTATGGATATAGACTATAAAAAACTGGTTTATTGATAAAAACTAGATGGGGCTATATGGAGGCCAGATTATGAAAACCATAAATCAATTTCTCTCTCTTTTGCAGGTCATAATCTGGCATTAGGAGGTCCAGGGTAGATAATGAGTTTATATAATCTGGGCGTCTAGATTATATAAACTAAAGACAAAAACTACCCCGTTTGGAGGCCTCATAGATTATATAAATCAAATTATTATAATTTGAGAGGATCTAAACAAGGCCTAAATCAAATTAAGTTTACCATCATCGCGGCATGGAAGTGATATGTGCAGTCAATGCATGGTGTCCTAATAAGTAACAAATAGCCCTATGGTCTATTACAAGTCCAAGTTGAAGCGTCTTTGACCCGAATAGCTTTCAAATCTTTAGACCCTTCCATGTTCAAATCCGTGAGTAGATAAGGGTCATGTCCGGCACAGTTTAATACTACTCCATATCTGCAGCAAACACCAAAATGGTTCAGCTCGATCTAGAACTTGTGTGGACCAACCTTTGGTTGTCATCCCCTAGTAGTGGCTCCTACAAGGCTGAATGGCTGATGACAACAAATTCAGAAAAGAAAAACTGGTACACACCATAATGTGCGGTCAGACACAAGCAAAATTATTCAAAGATGGTCGAGTCAGAAAATAAGTGACAGCATTTGCTCATGGAGCGACGACGAATGCTACGGCTCCATTATATGAGACTTTATCATTGATCAACACAGCATGCTTCTTTTGGTCTAAGAAAAGATTATGCCATTGATCAATACTGGTTGTAGTACAAGGCCTGCTTTTGTCAGCATTGTCAATATCAGTACAGCCATTCAGGAAAACGTCTTGACTTGTGATGTAGCGATGGCATGCGCGAGTTAGGTGAGTGGCGATATAAAAATAACACTGATGAGAGGCCGGGGGATGTGTTTGTTTATGCGCAGAATTGAGTTGTTGAAATAGGGGTGCAAGTTTCAATGTGAGGTCCATGCAGAAAAGGACAGCATGTGTTTTGATGAGCATGATCTTCTTCTAGAAGAATTAGATGGATTTTAGCAGCAGAAATAATCAGCTAGAGTAAGCTAATGTGTTAGACATCGAATTATCGTTAGGTTGACAGGTCCACCAAGTAATTTACACGTACGGCTGTAAATAGACAACAGAGGCAACTTTAATAAAGGTATAAAAATGTACCAGTGACAGCAAGACCATGTACTGAATCATTTCGTCAGGCTTATTAGTTACTCTGAAGAAATATAAGAGACAGGAAGAATTACTCTGACTCGGAGTCGGAGACAAAATTGGATCAGTTTTGACACACGACGACTGAATTATTTTGACTGGAAGACAATTTCACACTAATGGATCCGTTTGACAAATTGTTAGTCAGTCCGATCCAGCCCTCTCCACAGCCACACAGAAGTAAAAACTCCTGTCGCGGCACGACCAGTAAAACTCTTGACAAATGTTTTTAGTGGGTAGGAGGAGGCATTGAAAGACTTGGAAAGGAAATGAGAGGAATATGCCGATGGATGTAGGAGCAGAAAGATGATGCTCTGACCAAAGGGTCACAATCACTTGCAAATCCTTGCTGTATTCCATTGCTGTGATCAAGTCCGACAGTGGATAGAACAAAAATTACCAGAGCTGACAACAAACCAAAAAGGACTATACTACTAGTATTATGCAAACTTTGATCAATGGTCAGTTCATAAACTGGCCTCTGAGAGTTGAGTTTCTCTGACTAGAAAAAAGCACTCTTGTTTATTGACGAGTTGTTGTCTAGAAGCAAGCAGCCGCAAACGTTGCCTACTTGCGGCACAGGTCAAGTTCAGTCACACAGGAGTAATCATATTGTAGGAGCAAGTGATCGTACGAAATAATTGAGCTTTCCGGACATGGTTGCTTAACGTCGCTAATCCCGACAAAGACAAACTGAACCGCGGCATGGGGACGGCTGCCTGCCTTGGAAAAGAACATGCCTACCCACTGCAATGGTCGAAGCAGAGCTACGTACTGTCAGCAGCAGAAGGGGATTGGACAAGCATGTGCCCTTGTGCTTGCTGCTGTCTCCCGTGCAGCAGCAGCAACCCGCAAATCCTGAATGCACACTTGCGTTACTGTCTGCAGTTCCGGATGAAGTTCCATTTTTATTACCGAGATACTAGTGCACTATCAGTGAGAGCCTGAGAGGGTTAGAGTATATGGGATGTTGTCAAATTTTCAGCCCAAGTATATACAATAAACAGGCCTCATTCAGGCGGGCCACCTATAAATAAGCCTCATTCTTTGTCTTAGGAGGGCGCTCAAGTCCAGGTCTCTACATGCGTACACGTAGCATGCTTAGCTTCCATGCAAGGAAATACAATGTTCGATGGTCATGTATCGTTAGTGGAGGTAAAAAGCCTTGGATGGCGTCCATGCGTTCATCAGTTCAAAAGATAGTTATGTCCTGGCGCACGTGCACCTTACCTCTTCCCGGCTAAATGATCTGTCGCTAGCTGTTTATATCGCCATAGCTAAAGTGGTCTATTACTTATCTAAAAAAAAAAGTGGTATATTACTCTATTCCATGATCCCATTGCAATACTACATGGTAAATGTACGACCTGCTTGATTGGGTCAAGTCAATGTCTTGCATCGATATACAGTTGCGTTACTGCACCTCCCTCCATTAGGTATGTACAGTAGCAAGAGGTTTTTGGTCGTTTTTGCCTTTTGCAAGTTGTTCCCGCAGACTTGACGCCGCCGAATTGAAGGTGGTGCGCGCGAAACTAACAATACAAGATCAGGCAGGAGATGGTAATAATAAACACATGCAACTCGATCTCGTCTACTGGAGTTGAACGAGAATTAGATCAGCAGGGGTTGACACCGCCAGCAGTAGAGAAATAAGGAGAGTAGTGGAGGATCACCGCATGCACGCGTGCGTGTAGCCGTGTACGAATTGTCCATCGATCTCGTCGAATGAACAATGACGCATGCAGTTGCACCGCACTGCAAATTGAAGGGAGCATGCATGATTCTACTGGCAGAGAACTAGAGATTAATGGATCGCGTACGGCAGGGTACAGGGTTTCTTCAGGAAAAAAAAAAACGTGTTCGAAAGGGACAAACACCAGTTGACGAGTACTCCTACTAGTTACCTTGGACAAGTTAAGTTGTTAAGATTACCCGGCCGGCCTATTCATCTTACTACTAGCTAGGCAAGCAAGGCTATTACATCATTGTTTGGTAGGTAGCTAGGCATCATGAACTGGAGCAGGAGAGTGGATGGCACTTTCAGAGCGCATGCATTTCTTCATCTTCCTTGGTTGGCACGTTGGTTGTTATTTGGAAGAAGAAGAAGAAAACCCTGACTTGCCTCTGCTTGCTGCAGCACCATGACCGACAATGGCTTTCGGCTTGGGCTCAATTCCTTCTTCTTTCTCTCTCTCTGTCTCTTTTTGAACCGGCATGAGGTAGGCCGGGATTTTCCTCAACCGGCATATCGTACACAAAGTTGGGCCATCATTCCATTCTTGAGAAACAAACGAGCCGAGCCGAGAGAAAACGGCCCAAAATGAAAAGGCAATTAGATGATCCAAACTACTCCAACAGTCAGTCAGTCAGTCAGTCAATGTGAATGAAAACCGACTTGTTCCTTGTCCAATCCGAGGGATGCCGACGAATTGAAGCGGACGCATATGGTGAGGTGTACCTATCTGGTGCGCGCCCGTGTTGCACACACCGCCTATCACCTGTGCAAACGCCACCCGAATCCACATTGTACACGATCTGCAAATTCCAACACCGGCCAGGCGCTGCTGATCGACCTTAATTAATTTCACCGTCCAAATCTATCCCAGGTCGCCGCGTGACGGACGCATATAGTCATAAGCTGACTCGGGAAGGATTTCCGGCTTGGACAGTGTTTTCACCGATGTGGATGCTTTATTTACCGGCCACGGTAGATCGCAATCACCTACTGCACCGGCCGAGATAAGCAGCACAGCCTACATTAAGTACTGCTACCACTAGGAGCAGCTGCCACACGTTGATCGATTTAGTTGTTCCACGCAAGCAAATAGATCGATGAACGTGTCCTTGCTGGGTGGAACAATTAGATAGACAAACGTGACCTGCTTCTTTCTCTCGATCCGTCTTCTTGTTCTCCTTACCGTGTGATAAGTTCTTTTTTTTTTTAGGGATGTTCTTGTTACGAAACGAGCTTATTCATTGGAACAAATTCTATCTGGATATACCCGATTCCGATGCGACTTGCCTGAGCATGTGCACACGCGCGCCACCCTTTTCGGGCTTTTTGTGCTACATGATGAGATTCTTACTTTGCTGCTCACAACAGATGCTTCTATAACTCTCTCCCAGCTACTACAAGTATAGAGTCTCCTTGATCCATTTCACCACGCACTCCAATACAAAGCCATCGAGTCCAAGTAGCACCTTCGACCTCTTTTTTTCATATACCTTTTTGGTCGCCACCACGTTGCATCTAGCTGCCTCTGACGAGACACGCATGGTCGGAATGCCGCGTGCCTCCTTGAAAGCAGACATTTCTAGCTTGGCCACGGCTGCTTTATGGGCTCTAGTTTGGTTGAAAGCAGACATTTCTAGCTGCCTCTGACGACAAGTGCAGAGCGAGAGGGAGCTCAGATCTGTTTGCCGAGTGTCGCGTGAGGGTATTCGGAAAACATACACTTTGTTGAGTGTAGTATTTAGACACTCGGTAAAGATAATATTTGTCGAGTGTATATAGCCCGATACTCGGTAAATATTTTTTTTCTATTTACTTAAAAAACAATTTAGATTTATAAAATAAATTCAAAAAATAAAAAAACTTTAACATGACAAGATTTATCTTGTAAATTACCAATACAAAATTATTTGAAGTAAAATTTAAATTTAACTTTGAAATCTATTCAAAATCTTAAGAACTTATTTTGAACTCTATGTTTCTTATTTGGAGATTTTCTGTTTTGTGCACAGTGTGCGTGATAATTTTTGTGGAACTTTCTAAAATTTTTACCATAACACCTACATATGATATCATGATCTCATGATATTTTTCATAATTTTGTGACTTTATTTTCTTTTTATAAAATTTAAATAAATTTTGACCACATATTCATATTGACATTTTATGTGCAAGATTCACGAAATTTTTCTTTTGTTACTTGGATACGATAACATTTTGGTGTCATAAATATAAATATCAAATTTTAGTTCAGTATATTCCATCATTCGAATCACTTGTAGTTTAAATTTCTTTTTTCTCCATAAAATATATTTTATAAAATTAATTGAATAAATATTACAAACATATCTTAAAAAATACTAAATTTCAAAATAAAGTACCTTGAGCTACATGTGAGCGCCACAAAAAAAATTGTGGCAAGAAAATAAAAGAATAATATATTTTTGTCGAGTGCCTGCGTTATACACTCAGCAAAAAGTTTATTTTGCCGAGTGCTGATATAAAACACTCGGCAAAATTTTACTTTACCAAGTGCTTTTTCCATACACTTGGCAAACCTTTAACAGGCCGTTATATAAGTAGCGACGCTCCTTTTTGTCGAGTGTCTTAGGGTTAGGCACTCGGCAAAGAGAACCATTTGTCGAGTGCTCTTTCTTTGTCGAGTTCTCTAGCTTTTGACACTCGGTAAAGGTACATTTTACCGTGTGTTATTAGTTTGCCGAGTGTCTCGAGCAGTGGCACTCGACAAACACTCTTTTTACCAAGTGTCTGATTTTTCACATTCGACAAAGCTTCAGGCACTCGGCAATCGAAGGTTTTCCCGTAGTGTGCCTGCCAGGCAGGTGCTCCTGTCAGTCAGGCATGCATCGCAGCCTCAGTCATCCGAAATTAGACATCTGAGCGCGATGCTTGACTCAGTCACGAATGGACAATGCATTAACCAAACTAGCCCTATGTCTTCAATTAGGAGAATGGTACGTTCCCCTCATGATTGAGCCGATTGCTTTATTTGTTCTTCAAAGAAACTAGTGACTATTTAAAATGAAAATGCTACTGCTATAAAAGGGGTTGTCAGTAAAATGATTTGAGATTAGCTGATCATAATGAAATTTCAAAATTCTCTACAAAAATTCAGCTTGGATTAATGAAGAATCAATCTCCTAGTCATATTTTGGAGCTCACCCCGATGAATATTTTGCTGGTTTTTCTTAAGATGCAAATTTTTGTGAGAAAAGTTAAAAATCAAAACACTTTAAGATGGAATAGAAACTAAACATTAGATTTAGAACAAATATTTATGTCTCATTTTTTTTCTCTATTTTTACATCATCCTCTAAGGATGAGACCTTCTTCAACGTATGAGTGCACATGATGATTTTTATTGTCTTTGATGAACATATTGAGTATTGTTGATTAAATCATATAATAATAATAATTAAACTTAAAACAGTGGTTAAAGTTAATTTATTCAGCGAACAAACTTTTAATTCTAAGTTAGAGAAGAAACTGGGTTGTTTAGAACCATTTTGATATTAACAATATTATTTTTAAGAAATAAGAGGAATAATGCCATAGAAATGTACAAGCCTTATAATCCATGAAAAATGAGGAAGATGGTGAAAGCAGAAGGTAATAAATAGACTCTTATTAATCGAAAATATCAATTTTGCACCACCAAAATTTGGCCAGAGATATTTTTCCTTCCTCCGTGAAATTAAAATAAGAGCCTTCACCATAATTATATCCATTGATCCATTTAATTTCAGCCATAATCCAAGGGCCCCACACGTCAATTAATTAAGAAGTTAATAAAGCAATTCATTTTTTCCCACTCAAAAATACCCTCCAAAAGCAGGGAGCAAAAGCAAATGGTGCCGCGATCGATAATTGTCGCAATCTCCGGCGCCTTCCTTGGACGACGTCGCCTAGCCGTTCCAGAGGAGCCTCCGTCCTTTCTATCCTCATCCTCCGATCACCGCCACCCAGGCACGTGTACGCTGACGATCCCACACGGCAAACCGACGCAACGGGCACAACCGCCGCGCGTCGACGGCGCTAGACACGCGGGCGCTGCCTATAAAAGCCGGCGAGGTTGGCCACACAAGACCTCATCCATCGCAGAGCAAGCTATACGATCATCAAGCAAGAACACACACACACACACAACAAGAGCACTCCCCAGCAGTAGTCCAGCTTTCAATTAAGAACACACAAAGACACAGAGATCGATCGAGATGGGTCCTAACATGTCGGCGTTGAGCAGCGGCAAGACGACGACGACGGGTGTGAATAAAAAGCGGGCGTACGTGACGTTCCTCGCCGGCGACGGCGACTACTGGAAGGGCGTGGTTGGGTTAGCCAAGGGCCTCCGCCGCGTGCGGTCGGCGTACCCGCTGGTGGTGGCCGTGCTCCCCGACGTGCCGGAGGAGCACCGCCGCAAGCTCACCGATCAGGGTTGCATCGTCAGGGAGATCCAGCCCATCTACCCGCCGGAGAGCCAGACCCAGTTCGCCATGGCTTACTACGTCATCAACTACTCCAAGCTCCGCATCTGGGAGGTAATTATTAGTTACTTGTTGATATATAAGCCATTATTATTGCCTTGCTCCCTTCGACCGTTTTATTTGTGTATCTGAAGAGATGACGAACCTAATTAATTGATCACTGTGCATATGTGTTTATATCATGGGAATCAAAACTGCAGTTCGTGGAGTACGAGCGGATGGTGTACCTTGACGCCGACATCCAGGTGTTCGAGAACATCGACGAGCTGTTCGATCTCGAGAAAGGCTACTTCTACGCGGTGAAGGACTGCTTCTGCGAGAAGACGTGGAGCCACACGCCGCAGTACAAGATCGGCTACTGCCAGCAGTGTCCCGACCGCGTGCCCTGGCCGGAGAACGACGACGACGAGCTGGGGGTGGGCCCGTCGCCGCCGCTCTACTTCAACGCCGGCATGTTCGTGCACGAGCCGGGGCTGGGCACGGCCAAGGACCTTCTCGACGCGCTCGCCGCCACGCCGCCGACGCCATTCGCGGAGCAGGACTTCCTCAACGTGTTCTTCAGGGAAAAGTACCGGCCGATTCCCAACGTGTATAACCTCGTGCTGGCCATGCTGTGGAGGCACCCGGAGAACGTGGAGGAGCTCGACAAGGTCAAGGTCGTGCATTACTGTGCTGCTGGGTCCAAGCCATGGAGGTTCACGGGGAAAGAGGCAAACATGGACAGGGAAGACATCAAGATGCTGGTGAACAAATGGTGGGACATCTTCAACGACGAGACCCTGGACTACAAGGGCCCGCGGCCGCTTGATGACGATGAGGCCAGGCAGCCGCTGCGCCAGGCTCTGACAGAGGCTGGCGCCGTCAAGTACTTCCCCGCGCCATCGGCGGCCTAGAATAAGATCGTCCGTGCGGTCGGTGGCTGCTCGGTCGACATATTAGGACTTTAATTATTAGGGCTGTTAATTCAGGTGTATGTATACAACACAATCAGCGATCTACACGTTTTGGTATTGTAGATCAGTAGTATGTGCGTATACTAATTTAGGTTTCGAGAGTGAGGTTTACAACAGAAAAAAAAAAATGTAAAGGGGTGTGTCAGTTTGTAAGTACTTAAGATGGCAGGTCTAACTATGGGTTCTGCCTGCTATGTACGTACTCAGTCAGATGAGATATTTGGAAGCTGCTTATAATAAATACCTTTTTTTCTAGTTTTGTATATAATTTTGCTTGTGATGCTGCCCTTATAATTGCCTGTGAGAGATGGCAAGTAGTACTTGTCGATTGTTTGAACTTGGCATTTGGTTTAGAATCTCAGTGCTGTGATCTTTATACGGGATGAACATACCTACAAATGTAAGCTGTTTTTGATCTTCATTAATTCGAGGGGGCCATGTTCATCTTCTTACGAGTGGTTCAGCTTTCCAAGCATTTAATTATCCAGTTTGAGTGGAGAGGATGAGCGAAGCAGAGCAGAGGTGATGAAATAAAGTTGCGGCACAAGGGACCAAATCAGCACACATTTCATTCCCAGCGAGGCAAGGCAACGAGTTATCCAGAACAGGAGAGGAGAGAGGGTATCGATGGATTTGGTTTGACCTCCGTTCGCGCCCGTCGCTTTCAACGATGACTCCATCTCCATGGCCGGCGGCGACTGCTCTGCTGCGTGCATTTGCGTCACCTTCACCTCCCCCGATCAGCTGACTGACTGACTGACTCGGGATCCCCTTTGGGAGTGGGGCACGCGTTGCAACAGTCAGCACTTATCCGGGTTCCATATATAGCAATCAAATGGAGTGAATGGAGCTCCATCTATCGATCGATCGACGGCCAGCACAGCCCTCACCATGGATGGATCGATCTTGCTGGGCTCATGCATCAAGACGTAAAGTCAAAAACGACCCGCCGTCCGCGGGACAAGGACACCCACACCTCACCTGCCTGTTTATTGTACTAACAGTTTCCTCATATTTTTTTTTCCTCAGTTGGGGTCGTCAACCTAGCTTGGACGACGTGGCGGACTAGCATGCGTGCCCCTGATATCAGAGCGGACTAACGTGCTCCATCTTTTGATTCTTGAGCACCACCCAAATTAAGGGAAAGGGGACGCGTCGGCGTACGGACACGGATGGTTAATACAATGTGATGTCGCTCTCTTTAGGTTAGTTTAAGAGCTCTCTTACTGCCCGACCAGCATTTGTTGTTGTTGTAGGGGATCGGATGACGTACGGCACTAGTAGTGTGGCAGTTGCGTACCGTGCAGGCAAGGAGCATCGCTATTACTGCGACGAGCATGTAGTGTCAAAAGGACCAGAGATCAGCTGCTGATGGCCTGGCTGAATACTTCAACTTCTGCTTCTGCATGCCGGGATACTAATAGTGCTAGATAAATACCTGCTTCTCAGGGCACAGGGAGAGACTCAATCAACTATACATGTCCAATTTGACTGATGAATCATGCATGACCAGACAGTACTAGTTAATTTAACTTGTCCACCGTCAAGACTTATTGGCTGTTGTTTCTCGAAGAAGAATTGAACAAGCGAGTCAAGCATGTGCGCTCCTGTTTTTTTTTTTTTTAATGCATGGTGGCAACACGCCGTGTGCCGATGATCCATATGCGCTGCCGTCGCTGTGAGGATAGATAGATGAGGAGGCCGCACCTGGACGGTCCGTACCGGCGGCACACGTACGGGAGCTGGTTTTTCAACAACGCAACACTGTTCCTTCCCTGCTCCGATCCATGGCAACCGCGGCAGTGACGACGACACACCTGACCCTTTGTACTGTATTAACCCTATAGCCTCCGGACAAGGGCGACAAATGCCTGCTACTACTAGTTGTCGATCGTGTACAATGCACGACAAGACCACAAGTCGTCTTTCCTTCCTGATATACCTGATTTTGTTGGGTTTGAAAAGTTAGGCGTGGCGTACGAGGAGATTAACCACTCTTGAGGCATCACACCCTAAATATTTCTCCCATTCGCAGTCACCGTAAACCCAAAATTGAATGAAAAAAAAAATTGAACTGACAGTTTGGTGGATGATATTACAGGTGCTCTTGTCAAGTTTTACGCTTTTCTAAATCTTTCTTTTCATTAGCAGTCACTTTAAAAATTGGATGAAGAATATTAAACTGACCAGCACCTGTGCACCTTTGCTGTAAGCCCACCATTCTACATTTCAGTGCGTGTCAATTGCCCAAGAGCATCTCAAATAATTTGGCCGCGCACAAAAAAAAAAAAAGACATTAGTGATGCTCAGTCCAGCTTAGTAATTTTTTTGTGGACCATTCTGAGACCAAGCCATGCATGAGACTTTATTCATCACTTCCGGAGACACAACAGCCACTACACATGACCAAGCCATGAGACTTCATTCATCACTTCCGGAGACACAACAGCCACTACACATAGTACACAAATAACATCATCATACAACATCCACTACGATCGAAGGCCTATATGCATGGATGCTTGGATGGATACTTCCATCTAGGATCCGTGTTGTTATTTTATTATAAATACCATACACAAATGGTGCACTTGCACCACAAGCACATATTATGTCCCATGTGACTACTATCACAAATGCAGATTTCTTTCACGGCCTTACTTGTCTTCAGCAGATGTAACAATTACGGAACCATAACCTGTTGGAAATTACTGCAAATGTCAATAAATGTTGTTCTACATGTTATGGCATGTAGCATTCCTGAAGCAAAAAATCATATGTAATTGTTAGATTTCTTAGCATGTTAGTAAGACAAGATTGCAAGTACATTTGAAGTTGTTCCAAGGAGGTGCGAGAGTAGAACCAATAAACATATATATAGTCCCTTCATATTTCTTCTTTCGATGTCGTTAATACAACATGTAGTCAGTGAAAAATTGCACTAACAACATTTAAAAAAAAACTATGGAGGGAGTACCATGTTATTATGCAGAATGAAAAGGAGGGCAAACAATATAAAACTCAAAACAATTCCATACATTCAGCGGAGTTCTTTGGGTATGATGCATGAATATCCAGTTGCCAGATATCGGACCCTGGTGGCGGTGGCGGTTGCGGTAAAGCTTCACGCTTCTTAATAGTACCACGTGCCATAGCTAATTCTCCTGTCCCTCCAACAATGGCCCATTCTGCCTCTAATGAAAGCACGCCCATCACTTGAAGAGTAGACCCATTAAACCTATTTCATCACGCATGTGTACCGAATACGACAGAATAGTTAATTATTTGTCTATGAACGAAGCATGTTGTTATACAGGTACAAATGTTGCAAACATAAATATATGACTAGAAATATTGTAATGAACTTATTACCTGTCACCTTGAAACACTATGTTGAAAGAAGCGAACCAGCCAACACTCGCAACATCAGACATGATATGCACGCCTTGAGCACGTCCAACAAGCTTTGCATCGGGTGCTGGTGATTCCACTAAGATCCAGTCGTTAACGGCAGTCTGACCAAAATGACCAGTTTTTGGTGAGTAAATTCCGAATTGGTTTTTGCCTGCCCCGGAGTCCACTTGTATCAAATACAAGCGCAAGTTTATCTCGTTTTCACAAGTATATGGGCATGGACATGAAGAACTAGCCATCGCTAGGATTAAAGGGGAAATGAAAAGAATGGTCAGGACAAGGCTAGGATTAGCCATTTCAAGGATTTTGGCTAGATCTGGGGAGAAGAGAGATTGCGAGTAGATTTATTACTCTCTTGTGTGGTGCGATATTGGATATCAGGAAGGCCTGTATTTATAGACACTAATATGGAGTAGGGCTTGAAGGCCAGCAGCGGCAGCGAGGTTCGTCATTTGTTTTAATTTTTGTTTTGCTCAGTCAGCCATTAGCGTGAAATGATAGTCACGTTTCTCCTGCTCAGTTTTTGTTATTGACAGACCACACAAAGTCGACGAGTACACCCAAAAAATTGGTCACAGATGCTACAAATATTCCGTTCAATAACAACAGTATACATAGGCCACATTCTTCGCCAAAAAAAAAGAAAAACATATCTGCAGCAAGCCATGCATTCACCTCCATGCAGACGTCGTCAATCCAGCTAATCGCACGTATCAGTTTATTCCCGTGCCTCCAAGGCCTGCGTTTGTGCTGGACTCTTGCCATTACAAACATGTTAACGTAGTCAGCTTGGCAATTGACTACTAGCAGGTCCCTTTTATATAATAAAAAATTGACTACTAACAGGTCAATTTTTTTTTGTTTTGCTCATCATCAGAGAAACTGCAAGGAGACTAATAATGATTGTACGCCCTCTGCTCTAACAACCATCACTCACCACACCACGAAATAAAACATAGAGTATACGAAATAATTTGAGTTTAGCACGCACTAATTTCCACTCTTCCTCCTCGTTTTCACCTAGTAAAAAATCAGATCCTGTCGATCGTTGTTCATAGCGGTTGTGATAATGTCGTCAATTATAGTTTGAGGGTAAGCGATAGGCTTATGAAAGCGGCATATTCGTTTGTATCCTCTTATATTGTAACAGTAGGTTAAGCATAGATTAGGCCCAATAACATGTTTTTATCTTCGTCAATACCTAAGCTAATTAATAACATGAAGTAACACATCTTCGTGAATGATTGGTTTATAGTACTGTTTTAAGTCCTTCTCTGAGAAATGTCAATTTATATTGATTAGTCCCCGAAATTATATACCTATGAAAGCTTATCTTCTATGAAGGAAGAGAATACCACTGGTAACACAAGCAGAATAAGGGTGCTCAGGGGACAACCGGACAGACGAGACACCATATGAACATGATTTATTGAATTGATCGAGAAAGAAAACTAGAAGTAGATCAGTAGTTTCCTTTGTGATAAGGGTATGAAAATAAAATTGGTTTCAAAACTAGATGCAATTAGATTTGGCTACGACACGGATTCCTTTAAATAGAACCTACATGAGAATGGCCTATTCTCGGCTCTCCATGTTAGAATGCAATGTTACTACAACCAGAATCGTATCTCATGAATCTGCGAAAATAAAGCTCCTCTCAAGAAGCTTCTGCCAGATCCAACTACACCAAGGTAAGGCACAGCGCGATCATTAATACATGAGAAAAAGGATGAACATGCTACAGTTAAAAACACCAACAGATAACACAATTACCCGAACTGAAAAGCGGAGAACCACAGATACTATACTCCCTGTAGAATAGCCCAATGGAACCTCTTATTACCTGTTTCCCACTTTGCCCCAATATGACATGAGTTACATCTAAGACCACATTTCTAACCATTACAACAACATAGCATCAATTCTGATCTCCCTCTAATTATTATTGCTAATGATACAACCATACAATCATCATAACTTACAGGATCAACCTACTTGTACACCACTTACGTACAATTTGGACCAAGCAGAGCTGAACATAATTTTACAGCAAAAAACAAGAATCACCAATGATCATCTGCAATGTACGCCTTTAATGTTACCCAAGCCAGCACAGGAAACTCTAACACGGCGACTGATGTTCCTTGGTTATTCCCGTGGCCTAGCAAGCCATAGAGAACTTAAAGCACGCAACCGGGAAAAGTAGTCATGTATGGCGAGAAGGGCACGAGAAGCCTGTCTGATTGTTAGAATTCGTTGCATTTGATGCAACGTCTGCT
This sequence comes from Eleusine indica, assembly GCA_030378355.1. Taxonomy (NCBI): domain Eukaryota; kingdom Viridiplantae; phylum Streptophyta; class Magnoliopsida; order Poales; family Poaceae; genus Eleusine; species Eleusine indica. The sequence goes on from CM059500.1 coordinate 49,053,975, forward strand.
GCCGCAGGTTGTCAGCCTACACAAAAGAAACGAATTTGATCTTTAAAATCAATGCAACAAAACAAAAAAAATGCATATAAGCCATAGGCCAACTATATGCTACAAGGATATAATAGAGAAGCTGCTTGCCTGGCGAAGAAAATTCTCGAGCGTTCCAAGTTTGCCCATGGCCATGGCCATCTGACCCATGTAGTTTGCCACATTCCCTGATGAACCTGACGGACCAAGGGATCCAGCCAGAGTCTCTGCCAAAGATTGCTGCAATGCTTCCATCCCCTGTGACAACGCATCCTCTGCCTGCTGGGAAGATTGCTGCAGATTGTTTAACCCCAGCATCTGCTGCTCAGTTAGGGGCTCAAGGTGAGTTTGTAGGAGCTGAGATTTTGCATCATATTCAGGAGTTAGTGATCTTCCAAAACCAGTGAGGACATCAAACAATTACAAATCATGATAATTAATACTTCAGTCACCTTTAGAAGCTCAGATGGACGAAAACCCCCAAGCCAAAGGAAGCACCTTTCAGCAGGTGTCTTCCACATGCCTGAAAGTATATGAAACACATCAGCCTTCGCAGCAACACCTTTGACCTTGAATATTTCATCATAATGCGCCATTATGCCATCTACGATAAGTCGTAGATCACTGTCACTTGCATGAGCATTCACTGCAGTTCTCAACTCATTAATCTGCTTATTCTGCTCCTCTAGCCATCTAGCATATTCTATGTCAAAAGTCAATGCTCCTGCACAGACAAATTTGTGGCTTCAGAGGCATGCTTAACAAGACATACAGCATACAACTAAAACAGATTAATTAGAGCCACACAGATATAAAGAAGCAGTACCATTTCCACTCATGGCATGTGTTTGGTCTCCAGAGCTGGAAATGAAGATTCCCTGCAGATAATATTCAACAAGAGTCTAAATAGCAGCACAAAGGTAATCTAAATACTCAGTACACAAACATGCAACCAAGAAAGAGTTACCTGCTGGCGGGCTTTCTGGAGCTCCTGCTCTAGTTGTGCAAGTTTTAGCTTACTGCTCTCAAGCTGTTGCACATATGCCTTGAACAAAACAAAAAACAAAACATTATAGGGGGACCATGAAAAATGAGTAACCTAGAATTCAAGGAAAAAGACTAACCGGTCAAATTATGCTACCATTTAAATTATTAAACTGCATAAAAACTAAAAGTTAACCTAGTATCCCTGGACTGTTGTATTGTGACATACTATGTGTCCTCCATGTCCAGTGCTCTCTAATAATATATTAATGGAATGGATTGCATGCCTTTCAAATTAATATATATTTGGATAGTTCTAGTTAGTACTAATTCAAGTACAAGAGTAGCATCTTCAACTGTATCGCAAGGAAGAAAGTGTAAATATACCTTTTTCCTCAGTCGACTTTTCCTAGCTGCCTCACGATTTTGAGCAAGCCTCCGCAACGTCTAATGCAACAAAAGCCAAAATGCAGTTATTAGCAGACAATGTAATATTGCAATGTTACAAAACAATTTAAGAAACAGGAGCTACAATATCACCTTTTGGTCCAAAGGTTTGTCAGACCTGTCAGACCTATCTGAAGAATTTGAAGGCATGGCTGCTTCACTTTGCCCGTGCTCCATCTGCAAATATTCAGTTATGCCCACTCAGCTTCAGTTATGCATATCAATCTCTCGGGAGAAATATTAATTTATAGAAATGTGACAATGAATTACAGCATCTACAAGCCATCAGATGCAACAGTTCACAGTGCTGGACAGTAAGCAAAGCAACCTAAGAATCATCGGACAAAAATGAAATGGTGTTGTCTGTAAGTATCCCTGCATATGCGAGTTGTGGATAGTGGACAGAGGAAATCCAGAGAATCTTTCAGGATTCTGAAGAGTTTGGATTGTTTTAGACACCACCCAACAGAACAAGGTCTATCTGAATTTCTAAAAGAGTTAGCAACTATAGTGCTAGCCTTTCAAGCAAAAAAAAAAAAAAAAGATAAGTCAGTGAAACATGTTGAATCGCGAGATTTAAATGTTGTCTTAATGATATCTCCACTCTCCAGTAGAGATTATTGATCAAGTAGAATCTGTCTGCCTTTACTCCAGTAACTTGATACTTCAACAGTACTAGTTCAGTCACCAAGCACCGGTACTAATTTGTTGGCAGGCATAGCGTGATAAGAGTTCAAATACTAGCCAATACGTGCTCGCAAAAAAAAAAAATGGAAGATGTAATGCTACAATGGTAGAATTGAGCTAGAAATTCCGGTGGCAAAAAAGGATGGGCAGAGAACAAAGATTACCCTTTGATTCTTATCGTTGTCGTCTAGAACTGTTGATGTGTCAGTCCTGGAACTTGCATCAGCCATCACTGGGCCTCCAGGTCAACGATCTCCAGGAGACAGCAAATTACTTTGCTCTCTCCCCTCCAGTTGCAACGTAGTGAGCAGCCTAATGTTCCAGGGGATTGATTGATGTTGGGTTCTAACCATTCATTGACAGCAAGAAAAGAGCACAGTGTCAAATCATTAGCTCAGGTCCTGAATTTCATTGAACTGACGATAAACAGTACACACTTGGGCTTACTTGTTTCCTAGGCAATAATTGGTCAGGATTCATCGCAATGATACGATCTGCAGAAGGGGAAAAAAAGGCACCTTCCATATTAGGAAACATAAGTACAATCAAAAGTAAACACACCGGGAACAAAAAAAGGAAAAAAAAAACACGCACGGTGCTGTACTTGTGTCGATCTGAAACCCTACAGGCTAGGTGGGCAATCACCCGGCCGGACCACAGCAACTAGTAGCACAGTGCAGTGCTGCTCCCGGTGAGCCACTGCCCACTGCAGGACTAAGACGTGGGGACATGGGTGGAGGGCAAAAAATGTTTGCGGGAAGTAAACTGGATTTAGTAGTCTACCAACCATACAGCAAAACGAATCACAACAAACTGGGATTGAGTATCCACATCCCGCACACAATGATTTGGGCTTGATTGCTGTCAGCACAGGAAAGGAGAGCAGAGCAATACTAAATGTGACGGCAACCCGTCGGTGCCAGCTAGGGCTTACTCACCGGGAAACGAAAGGAGGAAGCAATCCAAGTCCGGACGGATCTGCGCTTGCTGTAAGCGGAGGGAGGAGGAGGATGTGGTGGACGACAGCTACAGCTAGCACGGAGAAGAAGAATTCGACGGCACCGTCATGTGTGCTGGGCGGCGCCGTCGGGCCTGAGCCGTGGAGCCGGAGGAGTCCGCCGGTAGCGTGCTTCCGCCGGCGCGGAGAATTCGGGATGGGGAAGAGGGAGAAGCTCGTGAGAGGAGAGAGGATTTGGGTCAAGCAGCAGTGGTGGGGATGGAAGAAAAAAAAAATGGAGCGGCGGGATGAGCTAAGCATCGGTGACGGCAGCTGGCGCTGGCGGGATGATCTGGACCGTTGAAGCTGCATCGGACATCGAGGAATGAGGCAGCTGACCTGTACCTGCCCAGAGCCTACCAAAGCTGACTTCTTCTTCGTCTTCCCCGTCTGTTCCTTGTCGTCTTGGCCATGCCCTATGATGCCCACGCCGAACAGAGAGAGATGCAAGCTCAAGCGCCTCAGCTTTCTTACGTGACCATTTCCCCCTTCTTTTTTTTAGTAAGTCAAGCAGTGGGCAAAGCATGAACAATTTTGTACCCGTCGGCGTTGGAAGCATGATCCGAATCATTTTCATCTGCCAAAGCTTACTGATACCGCTCGCTCTCGCCGTCACGGTCTAATTCCTCTAGCAAGTGGAGCGAGTCCAAAATCGAGTTGAAGGGGAAAAAAAAAACAGTGATTCGACAAGGGCAAGGAGGAAGCGAGAGCATGGTACCGTGTGTGATCAGCGGTGGCGCTTGGATGAAGTCTCAGCATGCCGCCGGACCATGAATTCCAAGTCTCGTTCGGGGAAACTGCCGAGGCTGGGGGGTGGGCGGGGAATCGGCGACGGCACCGAGGGCGGGCGGTGCCGGCTGGGGTTCTAGAACCTTCTATCGGTAGGCCGGCGCGGAGCTCGGAGGCGGAGAGGATGAATTGGGGGCCGGGGGGAAGCTTCGCGAAGGCACGGCTTTGGCTGGTTCAGGAGGAGGTGGTGCCGTGGACTCAGCGCACGAGCCCGGCTGCGGGTGCCATGTGGGCCCCGCCCCTCTGATGCTTGGTTGGGTCGCGTGACGTGATGGGATGGGAGTCTGCTGGATTAGGTGGCTCGCCGCCGCCTGCCTTCCTTCCTTGCTTTCCCCACCAACTCTCTGTCCTTGCTTCATCTGAAATCCCAACCAAACCCTGCTGACGTGGCTTTCTTGGCCTTTCTCTCCCTCTCTCTCTCTCTCTTGCACCGGTTCAACATTGTTTCTTGTCAGTATACTTCAAAATTCTTGCTTAACAGATTTTACTACTAGCAAATATCTTTGTTGTTCTGACTTTTGATGGAAAGAAATGCACGGTGCCATTGGTTTCCCCTGAAGAAGAAGAAGAAGAAAAATAAACAGTGATGCACGACTGTTTTGCACTCGGCAACTCCAGGCTTTGACAATGGGAGCGTGGGAGCCGGGCGCATGGCAAGTCAAAGTCAACTTTCCATGTTATAGAGCGAATCACGCATGGATATGGCGGCTAATTAAGTGGTGACAAGCAGAGCTGTGAAACGGATAAGACGTTGAAACGTTCAGTTTTGCTTCCCCACATGTGGGCATGCAATTGACTTGTGCTGCAGGCCTTGCTTTTACAAAGTTCAGTTTTGACCGCGGAAAAAAGACTCACCAGCTGAGGGCAAGTGGGAAGCGTGAGCTTGCAGGAATTTTTCTGTGTCAGAGGTTAACTAAATACGGTTATCCACTCTAAACGCAAATGGGGGTGTAGCTCATATGGTAGAGCGCTCGCTTCGCATGCGAGAGGCACGGGGTTCGATTCCCCGCACCTCCAGTTTTTTTTTAAAAACATTTTGCTCAGAATGAGTGCAAGAAATGTCAACAGGGCTTTGAATCTCAGAATGGCACAGACAAAATATTCTGACAACAGAATGAGATCCTTATGGAATTTTTTTTTCTTTTTCTCAGAATGAGTGCAAGAAATGTCAACAGGGCTTTGAATCTCAGAATGGCACAGACAAAATATTCTGACAACAGAATGAGATCCTTATGGAATTTTTTTTTCTTTTTCTTAAGAAATAAACTTATACATTTCCTCAAAAAGGATTTATATGCCTGGCAAAAGAGAATTCAGCTCTATTCTTGGCATATGTCACTCAAAACAGCCATCAAATCCTAGCATGAGCGCTTTTGGTTTGATATGAAAAAGATACAAGCTGGAAAATGCTGCTACGTGGAAAGACTCTTGAGATAACGTTGAAGGCTGCTACTCTGCTAGTAAGTCGGGATAGAGGAATCAGCTTTAACAGCGTACGCGTGGATTCCACCTGCGACGTTGTAAACTTTCCTAAAACCCTGAAAAATGATGGAACTTTGGATCAGAACATACTGTTACCACTCTGCACTGATTACATATCCACCAACACCGGTACAGGCATCAATTTGCCAGTCATGTGAGAACTTTATTACCTGTGACTGCAGCCATTTAGCTACCTGCATTGAGCGCATCCCATGGTGGCACTGGAACAAACAGGCAAAAGTCAGACAGTTACAAGTGACATAGAGTGCACACCACAAATGTGTATGGCAGAGGACAGAGAAGTTTGCAATGATACTTCGTTCAGAACCACTTAGCCAACTCAATCTTCATATGTAGGCACCACAGGTAATAATATATTTTACAGCAGGATGTACTTTTCAAGGATACAACTGACACCAAGTTTCAAGCAAAGACTTTAACTTTACCAGAACATATGTGTCCTTCTCAGGATTAAATTCATCTGTCATAACCGGTCCCCAGGTCCCAAATTGCCGCAGCGGCAGAACTTTGAAGCCAGGAAGGGAAGATTTAGCCCTGCCATGCAACAAGTAAAGAAATGCAACCTTAATATCATAGGAATGAACAGCAACAAAAATGAATCTAGTCATCATAACAGTATACCTGAATATGCAAGAACAATCTAAACAACATAAATGTACTAGCTGAATCAACCCAGTTGGGATTTGGTGTGTGGTGCATGTGTGAGGATTAGCATTTAAGTACTCCCTCCGTCCAATAATATAAGCACTTCTAGACATTTAGATTTGTCCAACAATATAAGCATTTGTAGAGTGTGAATGCAATAAATGAGGTGTGTGAACGCAATAAATGAGGTGTAGTTGGATGAGAGAGAGACTTTTTATGTGATAAAAGTAGGGGTATGATAGTCTTTTCATCTTATCCTTATTTTGCATTGGGATTCTCGGAATGCTTATAATCTTGGACAGAGGGAGTATGTTGATGAATGAGAGAGGATTAAACATACTCAGAGGTCATATGGAACAAGAGTGCTGACCAGCAAGACCAGTACTAGTTTTACCCTCCTGGCTAAACGCATAACCTATCATCTTCTCATGAAAGCTAATGTCATGGCTGCTGACTGATTGTTTTTCTTCTTTGTATCATTGCAAGAATTATTGTTCATTTCATTGGAATGCAAATATAATACAGAACTATCTGAGGTCTTCATTCAGGAGGCACTTCTATTGAATGACAGTTATTTATTCATCCTATATAATATAAGTGAATAACTGAGACGAAGGTATGATGACAAGGTATCTTCTTACACTTCATCAGGCTCACGAACATCAATTAATTGAGCTTCTTCAATAAAACTGGGATCTTGCATTTTTGAGTGAAGCACTTCTGGTTCAATGTCTTGCAATATACATTGATCCCTGACATTTGGTAAGAAAAAGATGAGCTATTGTTCATGCATTGATTCATGACATTTGGTAAGAGAAAGATAATCTATTGTTCATGGATTGATTCCTGACAGACTTTTGGCTATGTTTCAGTTAACCTATGAACTATTACCTTTCAGCAAGAACTTGTAAGAGATGCCATCCAAATTTAGTCTTACACCGTACAACTTTGTTCAAAGGAGCACCAAATGCTGCTTCCTCAAATTCTGGTACCTGCTCAATACAAGTTTGAACGTTCAAACAGCTACCAAAAAAAACTGTACAGAAACATATAAAGGAGAGTGGGCATATGAAAGAATGGAAGCTTAGAAAGATGATTTGGTTGCATAGATTTAGGTGAGTATGTGTATAACCACCTCCAATTAACTAGATATCTAAGTATCCACAAGAAGAAATAAACTTGTGGTAAGACTTCAATATCCAAACAGAGTGGAAGAACAAAATGGCTTGGCAGGAAAAAAAAAATATTTCACATTTTCTTGTTTATCAATTGATTCAGTTGATCTCTCTTGACATGCTTGGAGGAAAGAACTCAATGTACTGTAAAGTTTAACATTTTCAATTGCATCATATATGCATTTCATGAGCCCTGCTCAACTAAAGGCTAAAGCAGAGGAAAAAAGTTTATTAAGGCTACGAGAATACTGTCTACTGGTATGCTTGAAAAACAAGACAATGATGTACCATCTGTCCCTTCCGAATCCATCCAAGCATACCACCATTTTCTTTTGATGGACACAAGGAATGCTCCACAGCTAAATCACTCAAGTCTGCCCCTGAAATGCAAAATAATGGTGTAAATGCACATGTTCAGAAATAATGGTGTCAGAATGTGAAGTAAATTAACAAATCATCCAAACATACAGATAACAGCTGTGAGCAACTAGAAGGTATACCTCCTGCAACAATGCTCTTTTCAAGATCAACGAGAAGCCTGACGTCCTTTTCACCAACAAGCAAATGTTGAACTAGCAACTCCTTTCCCTCCCTCGGAACGCTGCCGGCAGCAGTGCAAAACACTAAGCAGCAAAGGCTTGTTTCAGTTATCCAGTTGTATCATTTTTCAGCAATGGATATCCCAAATGGTAAAATCATTCGATCATTCTCATCAGATGATATGAGAAATGGGAGATAGCAAACACTGACAAACTAGACAATCAAACAAAATGCTACTAGTACCTAATTCATCTTAATACAAGCGACGAATATTGTTGACCAGTACAGTAACAAGCAAGAAATGATGAGGCCTAAGTAAGAGTTGACAGAATTAAATGTATATTATCTCTCAGAATTTGCACAGAAGCAAAAGTAAAATTGTCACTTCCAGCTTCATTATGCTGATACTGATAGGACATCCGCGCATGAAACTATACTACAGAATCTAGTGCTGAATAGGAGCATGCCAATCGCAGTACGGGAAAGCCCGTCAGTACACTAAAAACAACACTCCTATTAGGACATGGAAGAGAACATGGCAGAGCCGCAGAACTGGGCGAACCCAGTCATAAATGCAGTAACCAATCACCCACTCTCCAGAACACTCACCCCTGGTCGTCGGCCTGGACTTGCCGACGGTGCCTCCGGGACTCATGGCCTGGCCCCACCTGGAGGAGAGGGAAGATGGAGGCGGAGCCCTCGCCGGCGGCGGCGCGGACGCCGGAGGCGCGAGGGTGACGGTGGAGAGGCGCGCGAACCTGGCGAGGGAGGTCGTGGGAGCGGAGGAGGGTGATGGGGAAGGGCAGGGGAGCTGCGCTGCTACTCGGGCTCGAAGACCAAACATGGCTGCTGATTCTACTCAGGCTGGACGATTGCAGCGCGTTGCCGAGGAAGGAGGAGAAAGGATTTTTTTTATTTTTATTTTTTCTGCGAGAGGAAGGAAGGAGAAGGATTTGTTGGGAAGTTGGATGGATGATAATGAAGATGGGCCGGCGTCATGGGCCGGAAGTAAAGCCTCTGCTCACCGGCCACTCGTGGGCTTTGCGCGCGCGACACGTGGCAGCAGCACAAGAGAAGAAACAATCGCATCATCTTCGTTTTCATCTGGCGATCGCGTGCGTCCTCTCCTTAGCGCGGCGGAGGAGGTTGGCGATGGGCAATGCGAGCGGCAGGGTGGACGACATCGCCGACGCCGACATGGACGAGAGCTTCCTCGGTGGCAGGGGCAGCCAAGTGAGCCGCGCTTCCTCCGCGGGATACGTCCGAGGATCGCCGCCGGGGAGCCCGCCGCGGCCGCATTCGCCGCGCATGTTCGTGCCCCAGGTCAGATCGCGTAATCCCCGTCCCGGGTCAGATCACATTGCATACGTCTCGATCCTGAAATGGTTTCATGACGAAATCAATTCTATTTCGGCCGCCGCTTCTTGTCCATTTCAGTAGTTCGTAATTCCTCACTGTTATCTAGCAAGAGATGTTGTGTCTGAAACTTATCATCTCGTCAGATCAAACTGGTGATCCGAAAGTGTTCATGATGATACTTTTTGTAAACTGCAATGCACATGTTTCGATCTATTCTAATCGGTCCAGCTCATCTCATGCACTTCACTCCAATTTCAATATATGTGAATGTCAAATTCACTCAACATGTCATGTTGCAGAGTCCTGTAACACCGTTGCAAAAGACTGCAGAGGTACCTTCAGTGTTCAACCAGATTTTGATGCATGGACAACAGGAGGATGTCTACGGCCCTCCTCAAAAGAAAATTCCTACTCTGCTTACGTGGGCTCTTGGAGGGAAGAACATCTACGTGGAAGGATCATGGGATAACTGGGCAACCAAGTACGTTTATTATTTAGACAGACATACATTCCTCCATTTCCCTGAACTGAAATATTATCAGTAGAAACATATAATTTGACTGTGACACTGTATTTTGTTTGAGGAACTGATTATGACACTGTTCATATGCATAACAGGAAACCTGTTGAAAAATCTGGAAAGGATCACACCATCTTGTTGATGCTTTCATCTGGAATTCACCGCTATAGGTTCATTGTAGATGGAGAAAGGAGATTTATACCTGATCTTCCCTGCGAAACTGACAACATGGGCCGTGTTGTGAACCTTGTAGATGTCCATGTATGTATGTTCCCCTTCAAACTTTATGTCTGTATATATGCAGTTTTGATTGTTTTATCAGCTTGATTTTTTTTTATTTGCCAAAAGTTCAATGCATAACATGCTGATTAGTTATTTATGTATGTAGAGTATATCAGCAGGAATAAAACATACAGAATGTGCTTGAAGAATTCCAGCTAATAATAGTATTTTAAATCTTTTTTTTTTGTTGGACGAATCCAGCTATTCATTTAAAAAGATAAAATACTGTTAAGTGTAGATGTGTGGAAGTAATTATTGTCACCATCCAAAATCGATCGTCACAAGAAAGAATCAACTAACTGACTTTAAACAACCGATTTCTGTTACAGTTAATTGCAGGATGTCACTGAAGGGAACTGAATGATAATGTGACAATTTTATTAGTGTTCCAAGAAATAAAATGGCGATTATGAAGAGATTATCTAAGCATGATTTTCTGTAAAACAATATGTCAACTCAACTGCTTATTACTGCAACACGGTCATATTAGTTCCTGGTGAAAAAAAATTATTACTAGTGGTCTCACTCTTAGTTCTGTCATGCAGGATTTTATTCCTGAAAGCATAGAAAGTGTATCAGAGCTCATGGCTCCGCCCTCCCCTGACTCCAGCTACGGTTTCCATGTTCCCGGCGAAAAAGAGTTCGCAAAGGAGCCTCCTCAATTGCCTGCGCAGCTCTACCTCGGCGTGCTCAATTCACGGAGCTCCGGCGAAGGCTGCGCGAGGCCGAGGCACGTCGTTCTCGACCACCTCTACATCGAGAAAGGATGGGGCGCGCAACCGCTGGTGGCTCTTGGCTACACCCACAGGTTCAGATCCAAGTATGTCACCTGCGTCCTGTACAAGGCCATCGACCGATAGCGTCTGATGATGAGTGGTCAGTGTTGGAAAACAATGGCTTAGCTGGTAATCTTGATTCAGGTTTAGATGTCTCTCCTGATTCCTTGGTAGATTTTTTTTTTATGGCCTAAAGAGGCAGTGCATATAATATATTTAGCTGTCACAGTTTAGCAAATTCTTATCATCAATTACTTTGTTTTTTCGTCATGATATATAATCTCGATCATGGATATTGATCTTCTTGTGCTCACTGAGTTTGGTGTAGCTCGAGCAAAAGATTTTCACATAATGTATGTTTGCTGGCAAAAAGGTTGCTTGTGCGAAATGATTAATCTGTTAGGCTTAATTGGGCCAAATATCAGAAAGCTAGCTGATAGAGGATCAAGCCCTTGCGAAGTGCGCGGACCACGACAAGATTCTGGCACTCCGCGTCCCAACCGCGTCGGGGCTATATGCGTCTTTCCCGTTATTTGAAAATTGTCAACTAACCGTCCATTATCGGAAATTCCTCAGCTTTACGGCCCCACGTGGTGGCATCGTCCCAAAAGTCCACGTGCCTGCCTCTAACGGAGCAGCTAGCTTATTACTAAAATGCCCACATAGCCACACGATCGCTCCCCAAAGGTCCACATACAGACACTTGATTATATTATATGAATGACTTTTGCGTGAAAAAAGATCTTGTGTTTGACATTGCGATGTGCAAAGAACAAACACTAAAACAGTAATAAATGATTTCTCCAAGTAAAAAAACTTATATACAACTGTTTGGGTAAAAAATGACTACAGGATGAGAATAACACACATGAGTCTTTTGAAAAAAAAAAAAGAGAATACCACACATCACTACAATATTCATTCGACTGAAACCATCCGCTAGCAAGGAGTATCCTCTATTTAGAGTAGCATAAATTTGAGATTAGGAAAATATTATGACATCTCAATCAAAAAATTTATTTTTTTAGTTTTAAAGTGAGGGACTCTGCAGAAAGAAGTATAATGACCGAAGCTGATAGAAAGGCCAATAGTTTTACATATAATATACTATCTTTATTTTATTTGACATAATGTTTTGTTCGTGAACATATATATTAAGAGGCTAGTTTTTTCAAGCTTTCTAAACAACAACAAAAAAAATGTAAGCAACTAACCAGTCAGGCTTATGCTTGTGCATGCAGGAAGCATCAATCTAGGGAAACGTCAATTAAATTGGGATTTTTTTTCAAGTGCTAGGAGTCATTTAAAATAGAATGAAGCATAAAACAAGGCTTCTTGGCAAGCTTTTACAGTGCAATTGTCACTCCAATGATTATATCCGTTTCATCCAATTTCTTAAGTTTCTTATAATTTAATTTATTCCTTCGTTGTTAGTCTTAAAACAAAACAAAGATCAAAAGAAAAGAAAATGATGACATGGAGAAACTTAGGGGCAGTTTGGAGAGTTAGGTGTGCCGAAGGTGACGGCCACGTCTAGTGGAGGCGTATAAATCTGGGAAAGAAAGCGTCAACCGGACGCCACAGAACGCTCTGGTCCTCCGCATCATCCTCCCTCCTCTCTGCTCCTCGCGCTCGCCTCCGATTCCGTTCCTCTTCATCACCACCGGCAAGCATGGCGGATCAGCTCACCGACGACCAGATCGCCGAGTTCAAGGAGGCCTTCAGTCTCTTCGACAAGGACGGCGATGGTAACATTCTCCCTCCTCCTGCCTCCTCTTTCTCTCTCTCTCTCTCTCTCTCTCTCTCTCTCTGTGTATGTGTGTGTGTGTGTGATTTTCTTCGCTGTGGTACCGTAGGATCGAATCTCTCGGCAGTTGTAGGAGAACGATGCTTGTGTAGTGGCATTGCCGTAGCTCTGTTTCGTTGGGCGGCGGATCTGGCTCGGATCTGGATCGAGTCAATCGGGTCGCTATCTCGTTAGCCTAGTGGAGAATCGTGATGTGGATCGAATACTTATCACCTGGCTTGACCATTTCGTCAACGGCAATGGCGTCTCGCCATCTTCGTTTATGAATGGATCGTTCTGAACCTTGTGTTCCGCAGCGCATTTTGAGCTAGGTTCACCCTTCTCGTTTTTTGCGCATATCTTCCTATAAAATAATTTGTGGCAGTATTACTCACTCCACTTGAGAAATGTTGGGAGAAAGAGAAATACTTGTTGAGCGTCAGCCTGTACATGTCACAGCAGCTTCATAGCTATCACACTTGTATAATTATAGTCATGTTTATTTTGTAAGTATGAATGATGACTAATCGCTTGGAAATTGCCCTGGTTTGAACATGGTAGGGCAAAGTTGTGACTGCTGAAGTAGTTTCTGATATTTTCATCTCCCCTAACTTTGTTCAGAAAATTCATTCCAGAATTTCTTTGCCTATTCTTTACAGGTTGCATCACAACCAAGGAGCTGGGAACTGTCATGCGTTCACTGGGACAGAACCCTACAGAGGCTGAGCTCCAGGACATGATCAATGAGGTTGATGCTGATGGCAACGGCACCATTGATTTTCCTGAATTTCTCAATCTTATGGCTCGCAAGATGAAGGACACTGATTCAGAGGAAGAGCTCAAGGAAGCTTTCCGGGTGTTCGACAAGGACCAAAATGGCTTCATCTCTGCTGCCGAGCTCCGCCATGTCATGACAAATCTCGGTGAGAAGCTAACTGATGAAGAGGTGGACGAGATGATCCGTGAGGCTGATGTCGATGGTGATGGTCAGATCAACTACGAGGAGTTTGTCAAGGTTATGATGGCCAAGTGAGCCAAAGAATTGTAATACGAAGGCAGAGAAGAATGTGCAAGCTTAAGATGCAACCATTATTCTATCAACTCCCAGTGAAATGTCCTACTAGCTGTAGTTGCTAAAAGAGGAGTGTAGTGATTGCCATATTCTTCTCTCTAGAATGTTTCCATGCTTGTTGTGTTTTATGTGAACCTGTAATGTTTGCCCTCCCTGTGTGTCCTGATTGCAGTTGGATCCATATGTAGTTATATTTTTTTCTGTCAAATTCATCTTGACTCTGTCAGTAATGCCCCGTTGTTTTTGTTGCCATGTTACCTGTGCTTTAGTGCAAATTTACTATAAATTGCAGATAAATGTTATTTGGTTTGAGATGTATAATATGAATTAAGTTTGAAATTTACTGACCCAAATACAGTATCTCCACAAACACACACACCCCTCCTGATTGCTGGGTAGGTTGCAACTAACAAAAACAGCGGACGATGGCAACATGCAACCTTTGAGTAGTAGGTACCAACTACCACATGTCCATCTGGCCTTTTTAAGTCCCGAACTTTCTTCTGTTTCTTGTAAACTTTTGTTGTGCTTGAGCTCATGGAGCAGGACAAGAAAGCCAAGGTGCTGTGCCTGCATGGCTTTCGGACAAGCGGGAGTTTCTTGAAGAAGCAAATAAGCAAATGGCACCCTTCCATATTCCAGCACTTTGACATGGTTCTGCCCTGGATTCATGGATCAGTACAATTGATTCCTTTGCTTCGAGTTATGCTTAAGATTTTTTTTCCCTGGCTTTCAGGTCTTCCCTGATGGCATATTCCCAGCTGGTGGGAAGTCTGAGATAGAGGGCATTTTCCCACCACCGTACTTTGAGTGGTTTCAGTACAACAAGGTAACTCAAGTTACAATAAGCACTTTTCATAATCCTTTGGCATTATACGATCTGAATTATCTTTCGCCATCCTAACAAGCATTGTATCTTAGATGAGTTTCTTAGGTTTGAATGGAAATTATGTTTTTGCATATTTCCTTTCCTACACAGGAATTCACTGAATACACAAATCTGGATGAGTGTGTATCATATTTGTGCGAGTACATGGTCAAAAATGGACCTTTTGACGGCCTGCTTGGATTCTCTCAGGTAAAAATGGAAACCTATTGAACTTCTTTTTTACACTAAAGAATTGAGGATTATTGTTCTTAGTTGAATCTTAATATTGGAGATACACTAAAATGTCACTTATGTGGATGCAACCTATAGCCATAGCACATTCCTACAGCATCTGAAATCCAAGAGAACCAAATTAAACTGTCAAATTTTGAATTCCTTCAAACCTTTATGTTCTGTACTTACGACTTAGTGAGAAATGTGGTTGATTCAGAGTTCCATCTAACCTATTTCTGTCTTTGCCTTATTAATTAATCCAGTAAATTCTCTCGCTCCGAGGAGCAAATTTCAACATTTCTGAAAAGATTATAGGCACATGCATTTCTTATCCACTTGCATATGAAATCTTGTGATATTTAGAATTGAGTGAGTTCAGAGTCACTAAGCAATATGGGGTTGTCTTCACTCTTCAACCTCGATCTTCTCTATGAACAATCTAGTCATGGCTTGCAGTTTATCTATTGATTTCTCTCTTTGCAGGGCGCAGTACTTTCAGCCCTTCTGATAGGCTACCAAGCACAGGTAACTATCTACTACTGATTTCTGTAGCATTTTGAGTTTAACTGGAGTGATGGCATAATGGAACAAGAAACAAGTCTATGTTTGTGGATATTAGGTAATTGAGAAATAAAGGCTAAAGACCGCATTTCCTCTCATTTCTAGCAACTAGACACCCATAGAGATCTCTTCCTGTCCCACCAAAATTATCACAATTATGAATTTTAATAGTCGCACTTGGCATACTATTTGACTCAAGTGTCTTCCTTGCATCTACTGGGACTAAGCAGGAAACTTGATTGTATGTTATATATTCTAACCATACGCAATTTTTTATCCATGACAATTCTAACTGAGCTAAATGTTTAGGGCAAGGTGTTGAGTGACCACCCACCAATTAAATTCATGGTCTCAGTATCTGGGAGTAAGTTCAGAGACCCAAGCATCTGCGACATCGCCTACAAGGACCCGATCACTGTGAAATCAGTGCATTTTATTGGAGAAAAGGACTGGCTCAAAGTACCCTCTGAAGAGCTGGCTTCTGCCTTTGTTGACCCTCTCATCATGAGGCATCCCCAGGGCCACACTGTTCCTAGGCTTGGTCTGCATTGTTCCTGATCTTTCTATTTAATTTGTGTCTGTGGAACAAACATAGACTGCTTGCTTTTCATTTAGTTGTTCACTGTATTTATAGGTAGTGCTTCCCCTCTAATAAATTGATATTGTTTGTAGACGATGCATCTGTGAAAAAGCTTTCTGAATGGAGCTCAAGCATCCTGGAGGACCTGAAGATTGATCCCAAGGTCCTAGATTCAGAGAAACCATCTGATAAGGAAACTATTACTGCAGAACCAGCAGAAGTGCTGGTGAAACAAGTCGTCGCTTGAATATGCTCACAGATGGTTGTGTTTTAATCTTGTTGCTCTCGTTTATCCGTATCCTGAGACATCAGTAGTTCATGGAACTTGTTGCATCCACATGTGGGTATCATTGGTAAAATAATAAATCATCTTCAGAAACAATGTATTCTGACTTGTAGTGTAGCATACTTCCAAGTCGCCAACTAATGCATTTTCACTCTCAAAGCATCGTTGAAAGTTGGAACCTGGAAGCAACCTTGGTTGAGGTTCTGAAACCAAAAACTATGACAGCAGTCTAACACTAACCTGTCATTTATTTGCTTCCAATATTGAATATTCACCGTGTCTCCTGCCCTGTGAAAGGGAAAATCGAACCATCGAATATGAATAGCAGAATACAATATCTAGATGTTTCAGAAATCACAACAATTATCCATCCCTCTAACCTACATTCTGTCTACTTGATTCACTTGAGACCGTCCATAGCAGAACCTGGTACCCTACGGATTTGGTGAGGACGGAGACGCTATGAAGTGCTCTATCCTGGTCTGATGGAGCCTAAATACACTAACCAACAAATGAATCTATTTGTGAACCAATGAAGGCTATGTACAGAGGAAACTAAGTCTAGCTAAAAGAAGAAAACCTAAAGCTAAGTCCTAAAAGCATGAAAAATCTACAACTGCTTCATTTTGTGGAGCTTTTTTCTTCGACCTGACCATCACATACCCAAACGACATCCTTTAGCTCCGTTGAAATAGTTCTGTAGAACTGTGAGGAAAAGATTTGAGTTTGGTTAGTGACTTGATATTTAAGCTTACTTCGAGTATATTCTTAAAATTTGAAAAACAAGTACATTTTGAAACTCCAGAGTATCACCCTTTGACTTTTTCAGCTCAACCACATGTAAGGATGGAGCCACTTGGAAAACCTAAACATACACAAGGCAATGCCTCAATCAGTAATTGTTTTTTTTTTTCGAAGACATAGTAGTGATGGGATGGGTGTTCTGTCTAACCTCAGTCGCAACATGAAGATTGCCCTTCCTTCCTGCTTTTGGATTCTCCATTTGCATCTGAAAAAAAAAATCAGATTGCGAGATTAACGTCATGATGATGATAAAGATAGTTTGATTTAGTACTTACAGATATTCATTTTAAATGTTTCTGCAACTGAGTGGCAAGGGATTCCGAGAATATAGGCAAATTACAGGAAACTCTCAGCTTACCTTGTAGTTTTTCTTTTGAATATCAAAGCCAAGTGGCTTAGCAGCTTCTTCTATTCTATTGATGATTTCTTTCGGAGGGCACTGAGATGTAAATCTTGTTTCTCGCTTGTAATTCTGGCAGAGATTAATAAAATTTAGCTCATTTCCACAACTGCATGACTCTGATTCATGAAAAACACCGTCGCGACTGAAAATTCCCTGACCTTATTAGAGTCGAACAAATTCTCCAGATTCAGCCCCTTGTTTAATGAAATCAACTCAAATGCATTCATCGAGGGTGGCTGGCCTTCCATTTCCTCTGTCACATGATGTTCCTGGAAAGTATGGGTAGTAGGCATAAACTTAATAATTTCGTATTTGAATCAGAAGTACCTTTTTCTATTGATAAGCTGGTTTATTAATTAACTCACCTCTGAGTCTCCAAAAGCAGCATCAACATCATCTAAACTTCCTTCACATTTCTTGTCAAAAACAGGTGGCTTGTAGCCTGTTTTGAACCAGGGATCCTTTTGTATTTGAGGAACTGAAATCCGCTGGTTAAAACAATGGAAAACAAAATAAGAAGACACTCCACAAGTAACATAGGCAATCAAGACAAACCATTTGAACTTCATATTTGTTGATGACTAAAATTGACACTCTAGGTAAATCGGCGCATTTTGGCATCAACAATATTCTAGAGAACTTCCACCTTTAATGGTGATCCGAACAAAAAAAAATTCACTTACTTCTTCTTGTTGTAATCTTACATGTTGCCAAATAGCATGCACGCTATGGATAGTTAAAGATATCATGCAATGAGAACGTTCATCTATCTAGGGAAATTCATAATTCAAGGATCACTTACAGTTGAAGGATTAGGATCCAGAATTCTACAGATCAGCTTCTTTGCTCCAGCAGAAAACCAAGAGGGGCAAGTAAATTGAGCTCCTGAGATCTGTCAACAGAGAGTAAATATAAAATAACTAATTATTTCTACTTACATGAAAGAGCAGTGTTCCTATCCATGACTTTCAAAAGTTATATAATAGTATTTGAAGTGTTCATCTTTCATGCATACCTTTTTATAGAGGGAGACAGTATTGTCATCCTCGAAAGGCAGATATCCTGCAAGCAACACAAAAAGGATTACCCCACAAGACCAAAGATCTGCAGTGGCACCATCATAGCCCTTGTCATTGATAACCTACATTTTGGATAACAATTTGCATTAGAAAAAAATTATTCGTGGTCAAAACAAACGATGAGCATCTGCGTAAGAAAACTGTACCTCTGGAGCAACATAGTTAGCCGTTCCACATGTAGTGTGCAGCAATCCATCAGCCTGTTAGCATTAAACTAGTTCAAGTTTCCGCAATAAGGAAAGAAAAATGTAATGAACAGAAAAGCAACAGTAATATAATAAATTTTTTTTAAGGTTCTCGTCTGATAGTACCTTCAATTGCTCAGATATAGCACTTAACCCAAAATCAGAAATTTTAAGGGTTCCAGCAATATCCAGTAGCAAGTTTTCTAACTGGCAGGTGAAAAGAAAATCAATATGTCAATTTCATACTATTTTGCTATTTCATATGAAATGAAGCACAAATCAAGACCGGTATTTCACCTTCAAATCTCTGTGGTATACACCCCTGCTATGGCAATAATCTACAGCATTTATCAACTGCTGAAAGTATCTGCGTGCTTCGTCCTCCTTCAATTTTCCACTTGAGGCCTGATTGTGAATTTAGATTGTATACAGAAATTAGTAATCTGCCATCTAGAAAAGCACCTAGAGTTCTATAGGAAGCAGGGAAATATCAGACAATGGGTGTTATGCCAAATTTTTCATGAAGAAAGAATAAGATCAAATATAAGGAAGCAGTGTTACGGTGGTACTGACAATGATATCATGGAGCTCTCCTCCCATAACATATTCCAGGACAATGTAAATCCTTGTTTTACTTCCCATGACCTGTTACAAAATAAGGCAAAAATAATACTATAATGTTTGATGAATTGCAGACATGGACGTGCATATTTATAACATAAGCAATGAAAAACTAGTCCTCATGTGTTCGAGAAAACAAGCTAGTCCTCACCTCATACAGACGGACAACATTGGGATGCTGTATTAGCTTCATTGTACAAATTTCCCGCTTAATCTGCCATAAATTTACACTGGTATCACTATCATGTATATATTTTTACATTCGAAGAACATAGTTTTCTTGTGTACTTTTGGTCACTTTCTTTGTATTAAAGCATAGGCTTATCATTAGATATGGCAACTGAAAGGGAGTAAAGTAGCACAAAGTTTAAACTTCACCTGCTCAACCAATTTGTGCTTCAGAACCTTTGCCTTGTCAAGGATCTTGATAGCAACATGTTCCCCAGTCTCCGAGTTCTTTGCAATCCGAACCTTAGCAAATGTTCCTTCCCCAATTGTGCGCCCAAGCTCATACTTCCCAACACAGCGCTTCACTTTAAGTGAAGCAGATCTCTTAGTTTTATACATGGTCTAAGGTAGTCTTTTGCCTTGAAACTAGTCCTTGGGACCTGCTACTGAACGATAAAACATAGGATTAGAAACCATGATTGACAGGATATTTTTTTCCCACAAAAGAAAAACTTGACGATTTGGCATTCAGACTCTTTAGGACAATAATTCAGGCCTACAGAACACATGTAGATATCATTCTGAAATTGTTGCGATATACAATTATGAAGAAGCAGGAACGAGAGGGAAGACACAGTATTCAGATGCAAAAAACATTCTGCACTGAATACTGCAGACGAATGAACAAGAGTCTAAGCACTACTACCATGATAGCAAGATTTACTCGTGAGATTTTTTGACCTGAGATTTACTCATGAGTTGTCACAATTTAACTACTACTCCAAGGTAATAATAAATATAGGGCCCATTTGTAAGATAATCAACACACCATCTACTTATACATGCAAGTTGCAAATCAATCAAACCCACGGTCATCAAACAGCCTGAAATTTCGGACAAATGTTCAGTTTTCACCCATACAGCTATTTCCCGGCATCATGCTGGGTCAAATATAAGGAACTGATTGATCTCATAAAACTGAGCTGTCCTATTCTGAAACAGCACCAGAAAATGGGGGCAAAACGAGATAAACTCCGGGGAAGTCAAGTGCAGTTTGTGGTAGATGCCATCGATGCGCACCCAGCTCCCCACCTAGAACGCCGCCAATGGCTTTCGCCGCCCATCCAGCCCAGACAGAAAAGTTAGCTGTTTAATTTGCAATCAAGCACCCAAAATGAGCAGAGTAACTCGCATTCCTATTTTTCCTAATAACGTCCCGCCTAATTATTAAAAAAACCAAAGTAGACAGGGAAAAGGAATCCCCATAACGCTAATAGTAACGGCAATGATGACAGACAAGAGGAAGAAAGGCAAACCGGAATGCTGAATGAACTGTACCTTGAAGATGTGCGTGCAGCCGTGGAGCCAGGCAGCCAGCGGTGATTCAAGAGATGAATCTTCCGATTGTCAGAAGGGGGAGGAGGAGGAGAAAGAACCTATCAAATGGAACGAGGCCAAGGAGGGAGAGAGAAATGACGAGTGACAGGAGGAGCAAAGAGTCGATGCAAATCAACGCAGGAGCACAACAGCAGAAGAGGGGAAGAAACTTGCAGATTTCCAAAGCGACAGAGGAGAGAACAGAGAAGAAGGCTCTATGGATCTCTCCTCGTCTCTTTGCAACTGTTCTCAAGATGCCGTCTTCTGACCACCTTATATAGTATACGATTTTCTTTTTCTTTTTGTGGGAGCCAACAACCTCCTTCCCGCCAGCAGTTTCTTCGTCTTTCTTTTCTTCTCTGTGGGTAGCGAGGACTAGTAAATTAAATGGAAGTGTACAGCGTTGATTTGTTGTGTATACCGTTGGTTAAGTTAGTGCACGGTGTCGTACAATACGCCACGAAATTAAATGTGTGTAGAAAAATGTGTGCTTGTAGCAAGTATGAAATCGAAGTCTCGACGTCGGGGCTCTAATTTGTTATCCAAGAGTGGTTCGGCGTTTGTTTTTTGCATCTTGTTTTCGGGCATGTCTTGTTAACAACGCTCAACGGAGACTTGTCCAAAAAAAAAAAAAAAAAAGCTCAACGGAGCAAGCGCGTCTATATCTGGCCAACGGGCTGGCACGGCACGGGCCCGGCCGGGCTCGGGCCGTCAAGGGAGAGGCATGGCACGGCTCTTGAAACTCAAAGGACCGTGCCATGCCAGCACGTGGACTGCTTACCTTGGCCCGAGCATGGCCCTGCTAATCTTACACGGGTCGGGCCGTGCTTTTGGTCTTGAAGGCTTCACAGTACCGGACGATCCAGGCACACAACATCCAATGAACACAAAAAACACCAAGTCCAGGAGCATTTTTTCTGACTTAGTCATTTTTTCACTTCACATTCAGTGACACACAACATATATGAATTATTGGTCATAACTCAACATGAAACTAACTTAAACAGATCACATTCACATTGACTGATTGAGATATCCAACTTGAAAGCCACATACCACAGAATTGAGAACAGATTAACAGAATAGTCACAATATGAGTTCACAGTTCACAAATGACCTCCAAGTTCATAAATAACAAGTTCAATACTTAAGGACTTAGTTTGATTGTTCATGTCACAGTCATAAAATGGAGACCACCTAACTTTAGAAAGAGCTGTTAAATGTTACAAAATGGGCTGCCTCATTAAAAACCTTTAGGTAAAACCTCTATAAGGATAAAACCCTAAAGGAAAAAAGAGTACAGCCACAACTTTTTTGGTGATCTCAACCAAAATGTCCCAACTTGTGCAGCAGGAACTTAGCCTCCTCCAGTAGCAGCCTCATCAGAGCCTCCACTTCCACTTCCAGATGCAGCACCATCACCAGCAGTTCCTCCAGAAGCATCAGGTCCTCCACCATCCAGGTACATGTTAGCCATCTTGTCCACCAGCTCCTTGTCGACCATGTTGTGCTGCTGTCGAGCGTCGCCTTGCTCCCAGTACTTGATCAGCGACAGCATCTCAACATGTTCAGGCGTCAAGCTCCTCCTGCGCTCCTCAATTAACCTGCCACACAAACTAAAAGCAGACTCGGAAGAGATAGTAGAAACTGGCACAGTCATCATGTCTTTAGCTAATATAGATAAAACAGGATAAGTTCTTTTATGATCTTGCCACCAGGTTAGTATGTTGAATGAATCATCAAACAAACTGACAGAATCAGATTCTAAATAAGTGGCCAACTCAGAAGCATTGGCAGCAGGTAAAGGAGGGGTAACATCAGATGAACCACTAATAGATGCAGCAGAACCACCAAAAATTCTGTTCCATGAACAAACCTTCTTACCTGATCCTTGGCTAGCTTGATGTGGCCTCTGCAACCTGACTGCACCAAACTTAGACTCATATTTATTGAACAGCTTAGTCAATTCAGCCCTCATATGAGTATAATAATCAGAGTAATCACGGTTAAGGCATTGAGACAGAACCTGAAGTGCATTGACAAAGCCTTTAAGCTTAGCCCTAGGGTCCAGGATAAATGCAAAAGAGTACAACAGAGGAATGTTACCCTAATATTTCAGGAACTTGGTCTTCATGGGAACAATAACTTCCCTAAGCAACTCATCATTCTCAAACATGTTCAAATGCTCAGCAATCTCAAGAATGCAATGCATCATCAAAGGTGATGTTGGGTAGTATACCCCAGATAGTGATACAGTCGACAAATAAAACAGCTCCAAAAATTTCAGCATGTGTTCAGCAACATACCAGTGTGCTGGTGTCAGCAAAGGATTTCCTCCAACCTGATAGTTAGTCTGAATAAACACAGTAAAAGTTTCCTTGTATGAAACAAGATGCTTAAGCATTAAGTAAGTGGCATTCCATCTAACATCCATATCCAAACCAAATTTACGAGGACGAGCACCAGATGCAATGCAAAAAGATTTAAAAGCAACAATGCGTTGGTTAGATGAATTCAGAAAAGATATGGTAGTTCTAAAGTCCTCAATGTAGGCCTTGATACGTTTCAGGCCGGATTTAACAATGAGATTTATGATATGACATGCACAACGCTGATGAAATAAACTAGAAGCAATAACAGCAGCATCAGGAGCAGTAGGATCAGAAACATGATTAGCACCAATGTAAGCAGTCAAACGAGGAGCAAGTTCAGTGACAGCAGAAGTATTAGCAGAAGCATTATCAAGGGTGATAGACAGAACCTTATCAAGCATGCCATACTCAGAAACAACTTGCAAAATACGATCAGTAATATTAACACTATTATGAGAACAATCAATCAATCTCATGCCAACAACACGCTTCTCCAACTCCCAATCAGAAGTGACAAAATGAAATACAACAGACAGATAATCCTTCTTAGCATTATCGCTCCAAATATCAGAAGTCAAACAAATACAGTTAGCTTGAGACAGCAAATCTTTCACAGCAAACATCTTAACAGAAAAGGACTTCTCCATATCCCTAGTTGTTGTCTGCCGAGAAACATGCCTAAAGCTAGGGTTATGCGCAATCCTAATATAATCCTCAAATGCTTCTTGCTCACCAAGATTCAGAGACAAATCAAGTCTAGCAATGAAATGAACAAGCTCAGATCTAGCAACATCAGCATTGTATTAAAAACGAGCAACAACACCATCAGGATTAAGATGCAACTGAGATTGAGAAGATGAACTAGCAGCTAAAGCTTTCCTCTTACATGATGCAACATGACGAATGAGATGACCAGTACCACCACCAGAACTCGCAGATAGAGTGGATTTGCAAAAATTGCAGCGAGCACCGCACCTTAGCCTTCTGTCGTTCTTGAAGACGGTGAGCTCCTCCATGTCCTTCCATACCTCAGACGTCGGCGCCCTCGACCTCCTCCTGCGCTGGCATCCACCGGCGGCGGTGCTACCAGACGGGCTGGCGTCGACGTTCACCGGCGAAGAAGCACTGCCGGTGCCAGTGCCAGCCGGCACGGCACCAGCCGCGTTCCCGAACAAAGCCTCCGCCGCGGCAACTTGGTCGGCGACGTCATCACCTTGCAGGCCTTGAGCACGAAGGTCGTCGTTGATGGAGCCGCCGCCATCCACCATCGGAGAGGAAGAAGCAGTCGAAGATGCCCGATCTGCGTGGTAGAGCGAACGTCTGAGGCAACCGGCCGCGCGGTGTCCTCAGATCCGGTGACGACGAAGCACCCTACCGGCTTCCATGAGCAGAGGAGGAGCGAGAGAGGAGAGCTATGGTGGTCAGTAGTGTTCAACTAGCCGCCGGCGAGGTTGAAACACGGCGGCAGTCGGCTCAGATCTAGGGTTGTGTGGTCGGGGAGAGGAGGGAGAGCGAGAGACTCGAGTGAGAGAGAGCGGCGCGGAGGCGGAGTGAGTGAGGATTAGGGTTTGGTCCGGGATGGTGGGGGTTTATATACGGCATGTGACCGTTGGAGGGGGGCGGGCTAGTTGGGCCGTGCTGGACCGGGTCGTGGTCTTCGTGCTTAACGGGCCATAAGAGTGGGCCGCACGGGCTGAATTTCACGGGCCGTGCTCGGAACGGCACGGCGGGCTTGAGGCTAGGCCCAAGCACGGCCCTAGGCGGACTCCGGGCCGGCACGGCCCTTCTACGCAACGGGCCGGGCCGTGCTTGGACCGGGCCAACAGTAGTGGGCCACGGACCGACCCTTTTAGCACGGCCCAAGTGGCCAGATATAAGCGCGTCCTTTGATGACCCTTGGGGTTACAAGAAAATTAATGATTTAAAATCGAGTTCAACTAAACATACATTATATGTCATCAACTAGAGAGAGAGAGAAGTAATTTTTTATTTCAAGAACTTGCTTCTTTATGTCAGTCGACCGTGGACGTGATTAGCATGCTTAAGCTTTTAAAAACTGATGAGGGAGCAGCCATTGACATCATTGTCAGATCGTGGTTAGATCCAATCAGGGGTCCTGTTTATCATTTCTCATATGCTGCTGGTCATACGCTGACCTGACAGTTGTTGTTTTTCTTTTTCCTCGCGTCCAGTGTCTTGTTAATATTTACTATTTGAACTGAGATGTTTTTACTTCTTATTGCCACTAACAATTTATTTGTCAAATGCCTAATTTTAGTCCTGGAAGAACGTGAGATAGTCCCAGAATAATGGTGATCCTACATGGCAGGCAGCAGGACGCACGTTTGGTTTAGAATTCCAAGAACTTTGTGTCCGCATGGTTCGATGTGACAGGTTTTTTCAGGTCGCATGGCACTCTCAGATCAGATGCATGTTTAATCATCACATGGGCTGGCAGCGCCCAGCACGGGCGGTCGGGCTCGATGGCGTTCGGACGCCGGCGGGCGGCGGGGCGAGCAGGAGAAGCACCTTATGGTTTTCCGACAGCAGCTGGAAAACGCGTGCTTATCATCATCATTAGCCAGTGCCTTGCTGAAGCGGCAAGGAAACTGAACAGAAATTTTGTTCAGAAAACTGAACAAAACAACCGTGACTTGCTGGGTTACGCCTTGGGAAACTTTTGAGTAGTTGCCAGGCACATCGGGCTGTACGAATTAACAGCCGAGAAATTTACGCAAATGAAATGACATATGGTTGAACCGATCATACCTGCTGATGACACTCGTCAGGATTATGAACGAATTTTCAAATTCCAACAACAAATTGAGGACAGAAACAGCTGAGCAGAACCCCAACAGCCTTCCTCCTCCTTCACGTGGCTTCTTCTGCTGACGGACTGCATGCAATTGCAATGCAACGACCTGGAGGAAGCTTCCTGGCAGTTAACCTGACCGAAATTGTTTGGACTTTTTGAGTTGGAGGCGTCACTCATGTGATTCATCATACATTCTGCTACCTTGAGTAGGTAATGACGTGGAGCACTCGAAAAAAATTAAAGGTAATGACGTGGCGTACAGCTCTGCATTGAGACGTCAGACGGAACTTCGAGGCAAGGACGTAGGCGAAGGCCCGCGGTCTCTCCGGCCCATACCGTAAGGCCCGGCCAGCACAGGATATAAACAGCAAAAAAAAGAAGGAAATTTTCCGTTGCCGGGACTCGAACCCGGGTCTCTCGGGTGAGAGCCGAGTATCCTAACCAGCTAGACTACAACGGAATCTGCTTGCAACATCCTATAAATTTCAATTGATACAATTAAAGACTCTGTTGAAACAAGAGCATACATTTTTTTTTTTGAAACTGAACATACTCTTTATACTCAATGCACATTAGCGATCAATGTACATGCTGACTATACCGCACTACCCGTGCTTATCTACCAAGTTCTACTTCATAATAAATGTTGTAAGTAGTAAAAAATACTCAAACAATTTGGGTGTGATTGGTAGGACGTGGTAGTTTTAGCCTGGTTAGTAAAGTATCCAGATCCAGCCAAGCCAGCCTTAAGCAATGCAGCCTACGAAAATAGCTGGTTGTTTGGTTGGCTGGGTAGTCTGTTTTCATCCTGCATAAGCCTATGATTGGTATGTTGCATATAGGCTGGGTAGCATAAGGTTATTCAGAATATTGGTGTTTGGTGGGCTGCAGTAGCTCAGGTCTGGTGGCCTAAATGCATAAACGGTGGACGTTACCACAACACCCGTATGCCATTTTACCTATGGAGCAGTTCAATCTGGTGAGTCTCACCATCAGAAGTAATACTGATGTTCCACCTTTCAATCCGTTGTTTGAATTCCATTCATTCTGCATCGGTTCCCAAGAACAGGAAAATGAAAATGAGAACTAAATTCCCTTGTGGCTAACAAGGCCACCATCCCAGAGTCTCATGACAAAAATCACAAGTAAATTCGTAGATAACAGATCAAAGGAAAATACCCAGATTCCAGATCACATTCTAACATGAAAAACAAGTAATCCACACATCACATTCTCGCATTCACCCAACCTAACAGAACCGCACCCACACAACACCAAGTCTATAACATGTATTACTTCACTTCACATGCTAGAATGCTTGCTTGGCTCCAGCAGCAGATCAAAAGAGGTGAGCGAGTATGGGCTCACAGATACGCCCATCTGCTGCCTTGCATTTGCTATAGGACTAGACACCGGCACCACCTGCACAATTCCAAGGAAACAATTTCCAGTATAAGTAAAACTACTACCACAAAGCATAAAACCGGACAGCTGGAATCATAAGCACATTCTTTTTTTTTAAATCTTTACGGGAGCAGTTCCCTGCACTCTAACCTTCTCTGGCTGCTGGAAGGAGTTCTCATCAAGCGGCCCACTGGATGTAAGGACAGTCTTTTTCGATCCAGAGTTCTTGATACCATCTACCAGTCCGACAACAGATACGTTTAGGTCCACAGCTTTGCCACCAAAATTGACCACCTGCAAACAGATTGTCATACTTGGTCATTTAAAATTTTTACTAGCTCGAGCTAGTCTGTGAAACTTGCAAAAGAGAAAATTGTTGCCTTTATCTTGAGGTAACTGTCTTCAGCGTTCTGCCAGGTGATGGCAGATGCAACCAGCTGGTCATAGTTGGAGATCTGAATAGTTGTAGGATGGAGGGTGGCACTGCTTGAATCCTTGAAGAAATGTAACATCCAATAGTTTGGACATCCGTAGTGCTGCCACGAGTTGAACACGATGGCATCTGGGCTCCACCTTTTCAAAAAAAAAAAAATCATGAGGATTATTAACTCCATGGCAGGAGTAAATCATCCTGAAGTTAAAACCAGTGGAAGAAGACTCAAATTATAATATGTTGCTTACAGTTACACACTTATGCTTAAGATGATGAGTCCTTACCTGCGGTCATTATCATTTACAAAAAGTGGTGCACAGCTTGCCATCTCAACCACATCACTGCAATAGAAAAAACGGATAAACAGTAAGGTTTACAATGTGATTTTTTAACAACTTTCGGAAATGTAAAACCGGCAAGTAATGCATATTGCATAGTCTATGCATCACATTTCGTATCCATAGTCCATAAAAAACACAACTATGAGGAACGACTATACTTGGTTGAAATCTGCAATCAAGTAGAAAGAGTAAGATAAACCTGTTTTTCTCCAATCCAATGAGAAATGCAGCTTCTGCTAGTGCTGCTACCAGTGTTCCTTTGCCAGCATCATTCCCAGTCACAGCATACTCACTAACAATTGCCTGAAAAGTCAGACTCACAGTATTTTCCCATCACTTATAAGCATAAGTTTTGGCAACATTGCAAATACACGGAGTGCAGCTGAACAAACCTTTGGTGCGCCACGTGGTGTGTTGTCAAACATACTAGTTCTCGAAAACATATTAGTGGAAGAGGTGTAGACCTGCCACATATTTTGTTATTCTTTTTTTTTTTGGTCAATCATGAGCACAAATTGTTGAAGATGGCATAGACATTACATGAACATCATACAGATCGGCGGGGTTGGATGGTGAAATAGTTGACCTATCACAACTCGATATAACCTTGATGTCTGGATAGGCAGCTTTGATTGCAGAATAAAACTTTTGGTAGTTTCCTAATAAATGAAAGATTGAAGAACATAAGCTTTCTTGCTTTATTCACAATTGAAGAGAAATCACATTGAGTTACCATCTTATACATGAAAACATACATGACCCTGTACTATTAGTAACAGATATGCATAGAAGAAACACAGAGATACCAAAATGCTAAATCATGTGAGTTCATGCTTGATGTAAGTGCAACTATCAGATTAACTTTCTACCGTGTAAGTGTTGACTGTGTACTTACTATTTCCTTCTGGTCAAAAACATTTTTATGAACTCTGATGCATTTTAAGTTGGTTTGTGGTATGAAACTAGGAAGAAAAGGTATACAGCTGAGAAATAAACCTCTGTAGTAGAGCATCCAACATTCCTGGTTTCCTATTGATATATAATCTAGCTTAAAGGGTTCTGGGTGTCCCATTGCTACACGAATCGAACCCCATGGTGTTGTGGGCCCACCCCTTGCAAACTCGATGCCATCAACAACATCCTGAAATAGTACATGCACAACAAAATCCAGGAAAATAGCAACAAGGTGGTGACAAAAGGAAACAAGAAATTTACTGACTTGAAAGAGGCATGCAGTACAAATAAGGAAATAGCAAGCACAAGCAAAGGTTATGTAAACGTTTAGTCACCTGAACATAGAAATTATGTTCTGGTGAATATCTCAACTATTTCGCAGAAAATTATGTGGTTCACTTCTTAAAACTTGGGAGTTGCATTGTTGCAAACTGTATTTTTATTAAATAACTATCTTCATAAATTATTATTATTATTATCATTATCTCATGGTCATGGACCAATAGTTACCTGTTGAACATGGCCATGTCACCCCTCTGCATAAGAGATAGGACATATTCCAATCTAATTGCAGTTCATTGCCTGGAAGGAGAAGTGTGTTTGCAATGTTTTCATTATCTATTGGACTTAATAAATGTGTATGGATGCTACCTGATTTTGAACGTCCTCTCAACTAACGAAAAAATATGTAAAAAGGTAAACTGAAGAAACTGAAGCTACTAATGTTCTTATGTGCATTAGGTTAACTGTTAAATATTGTTTTATTTGAGAAAGATTTACCAACTAACGTTTAAGAAAATACCTTCACTAATGATGCAACAGTTGCAGTAGAAACTTCTTCATTGAGGCTTGCCCCTAGACAATTATAAATATTTTGTTAGTGTAAACTAAGTGAGAGGTAGACCTCAGATATCTACAGAGACTGACATTACCATCATTGACCACCCAAACTGGGGAAGCACCGAGGTCTTCAGCCAACTATCGCAGAGATAAAATAATATTTAGTAATTTTGGCTTTGAAAACCTTGTGTTCAAAGTCAAATAACATGTCTAATAACCTGAAGGAACTCGAAAAATCCAAGCCCATCATCAGTCCAGTACCCCCAGACATCATTAAAGTGACCAGGTCTTTCCTCCCATGGTCCCACAGTTTCACTCCACCGAAATGCATTTCTTAAATAATTTCCCATGACATAGTTACCTCCTGAACATGTTAGATATAAAAACTAAAATGAGTAGAGTGCTCAACTTGAGCTTTGACGAAGTTGAAGGAAAAGAAAAGATGGTAAACCTGGGAATTTAAGAAACTGAGGCTTGAGATTGGCTAACATGGAAGCAAGATCTTTCCGAAAACCATGCCCCTAAGATAAAATCGTCATGAATTAATGGTCTGGACTAGCTGTGGTCCGTTAATAAATATTTTACTTCCACCAGTAAAAAGTAACTATGTACTAGAATATAGATAACATAAAAATAGAGATGAGTGATATTAGTATACCATGAAGGTGTCTAATGGCATAACTGATACTTGATCAAGCCAAATTACCCCTCTTTTATTGGTGGTAAGTTGAATCCTTGAGTTGGTATTATTTTGCCGGGATTTCAAATGGAATTCTATCTTTGTCCAGTTAGCAAAGGCTTTCTTGCAACCTCTGAAAGCATAATAAAAATCATGTAAATACTACACGAAATTGTATGTATGCATACTAAAATTAGAAGAAAGATTGCATTACGTGATGGTATGAGCTGCTAGTTTGTGTTGACCATCAGAGCTTGTCAATGAAACAGTCAAGGACACCGCATCAGATGACCTAATATGCAAGCTCACCTTATAAACCTTCCTCCGTTCAATGTTCTAGAAAACATAAAGAAGCAAAAATTAAAAAAAAAAAGAGGGAAAAGGTGAGATCGATACATGATACGGGAAGAAAATCGCAATATATCAGACCAAGCATAAACTCTCACATCATCTATGCAAAATTATAGGCTCATTATGCTCCATCTTTTTCCAAAGAATAAAATCATAGATAAATGAATAAGAGAAATACAGTACCATGCCCCAGTAACCCGGATTGTAAACCCCAACACCTCCGGATGGGCAGACATTAGTCCCTTTAGAATCACAGAGAACTTCCATTTGAAGTGCAATCAGGTTACGTTCAAAGCAAGATGTCCTATCAGTTCCGACAATGACACTTGATTCATTCCCAATAATCAGCCATGGATCAATATTTGAAGGTGTATTAGGCCCACCGGCCTCAAAACCTGTAAGCAACTTTGTGTGAGCTTACAGATAATAAGCAAAATAGGAGCAAAGCAAAGAAATAGACTCTTCACATATTGACACAGTCCTGATATTTGCACAAATTTGACAGGTGCAGGTGTACAAATTAAAAAAAAACACTATTTTCTCAACTACATTACATTACCTCCAGTCAACCCAACGTAAGACAAGAAAACTAGTAGGAATACAAGTTATGTTCCTGGTCCTAACGTCGGGAGTATGTGCTTTTCATTACCTCTGTTGCTAACGAGCTCTGCCCATAGTCCACCAGCCCCAGCGTGGTTGATTTCCTAAAACAGGAAGCAAGAACTTTTTTTTTCTTATCACCAAATGTTATCGGCAGAAAAGCCCAGACTTTTATTCACTAGTGTAGTTGAAATAAAGAGGTGTTCTTGAAATAAGTTCAGTTTTCATCAGTTGCATTTTAGTATTTTACTAGCAATTGCTGCTGTTAACAGAAACTAGATTACTGACCTCGAAAAAGATACCGAACATGTTATCAGGGATCTTCCTTGCATTCTGCGGCGAGGCATCCACGCTGAGCTGCCCAGTTTGGCTTTGACCTTCCACGGACCGAACAGACAATGCCCAGCAGAGGGCACACACAGCAACCAGAGCATGGAGCAAGGAAGCAGAGCTTCCTCTCTGCACAAGAGCCATTATTCTCATTGGAGTGACATGTAAGCTCGAACTGAAATAACCACTCTGTCTGTATATATACACACGCCGGCACGCTCCTATGTGAAGATAGTAGCAATCTGTGCAAAAGGAGTTGCACGAGTGCAAGCAAAGATAGGCTGGCAAGTGGCAAACAAGAAGACGATGAGATAGGAATGAACAGGGGCGTTAGCATTCTGTTTGAACTTTGAAGCTTACTTCTCCATTCATTCCTGGGAAATGCATTGCGGGGAAGCAACGAGGTGACATTATCCACTAAATTTACTCAAGAATTCACGAATAGGAATAGGGAAAAATAAATCAAAGAGCATCATTGTTGCGGGGAAGGAAAGCATGGAATTTTTGCACCTAGGGGCTAGGGTTGCGGCGGCTCACCAATGTCGGGCCCGCTCCGCCGTCCGCGCATGGAGGTTGCTGTCGAGGCGGCTGAGACGGCCGCCGCCTCGGGCGGGAGTTCGACGGTCGGTGAACTGCCCCCCGGCAGTGGCAGTTTACTTCGCTTCTAATTTCTGGTGAAACCTTTTTCTTTTTTTATTTAAAAACAAATCTGAAGCCTGCCGCTGCTGATTGTTTGTGTTTTTTTTTTTTTGAGACACTGATTGTTTGTGCTTGGTGCATGCCGCCGTGATCGTGACAGTTTGTATTGTTTATGTTTGTGCATACCGTGATCGCAAATTCTGTACTGCACTAAGATCTTGTGCGCATCGAAATCTTTTTTTTTTTTTTTTTTTTTTGCACCGGTAATGCTGACAGAACAGTGGTGCCTCCAACCTCAGAACATTTGAACGATACATTGATGAAATATACACAATCGAGACAGATTTCATACACCAAAAAAGCCTCCACCAAATGGCGCGTGCATCTAATTTGGGCTCAGACAGAGTGTTGTGCACTCTCATCTAAACAGGCGTGTTGTCTACACTTACTAGGGCGTAGCACAAACTCTGAGTATGACCCGTTCCGTTGACAAAACAATCTAATGTCCAAGTCTGACAAACAATCTATTTTCACTCTGACCATGTCCTAGGGCGGCTGCATCTAATGTCCTGTGAGTATGATCCGTTGACAAAACCATCTGTGTATTTTTCACTCTACCATGTCCTACATCAAGCAAACCTACACTAGCACGGCTAGAGAACATTGACTATGTCCAAGTCTCCCTCACTGATCTTCTGTTTCTGAGAAGACTGAAGAACACAAATTAGCTAAGCTAAGCTTAGCCCCTGGAGGACTTGTTGTAGTGGCGTCGTCGTTGTTCTGATGATGATGGTGGTGTGTGCACGTGCACCGGCGGCGGCGTGGAGGAGGACATGCTGGAAGAAGAGCAGGAGGAGAACTTGTTGTTGTTGTGTTGCACGAGCTGCTCGAGCCGCGGCAGGACGTCTTCTTCCATGGCCGGCCTGTTCTTGGGGTCGTTGTGGAGGCACCGGAGCGCGAGCGCGGCCATCTCCTGCGCCTGCTTCTTGGAGTACTGCCCGCCGAGCCTTGTGTCCATGATCCTGCTGATGATGACCTTCCTCCTGTCCCCGAGCCTTGGCCGGGCCCACTCCACCAGCGTCACCGACGACCCGTCCAGCGCCCGGCGCCCCGTCATGAGCTCCAGCAGCACGACGCCGAAGCTGTACACGTCGCTCTTCACCGACAGGTGTCCCGTGGCCACGTACTCGGGCGCCGCGTACCCGCGCGTGCCCACCACGCGCGTGGACACGTGGCTCCTGTCCCCGGTGGGCCCGCTCCGCGCGAGCCCGAAATCCGAGAGCCTGGCGCGGTAGCCGGCGTCGAGGAGGACGTTGGAGGACTTGAGGTCCCGGAAGATGACGCCTTGCGCGTGGAGGAATGCCATGCCGCGCGCCACGTCGGCGGCGACGGCCACGCGGGTCGGCCACGTCAGCGGCTGCGTGGCGCGGCGGAGGAACAGGTGGTTCTCCAGGCTGCCGCGGAGCATGTAGTCGTAGACGAGCAGCTTGTTGTGGTCGGAGTCGGAGCAGTAGCCGACGAGCTTCACCAGGTTTGGGTGGTGGAGCTGGCCAAGGTAGGTCACCTCGGCCAGCCACTCCTTGTGGCCCTGGAAGCTCTCCTTCTTCAGCTTCTTGATGGCCACCATCCGGCCCACGCCGGCCTTGGTCGGGGCAAGCGTCGCCTCGTCGATCCAACCCTTGTACACGCACCCGAAGCCGCCCTCGCCGAGGTAAGAGTTGGAGCCGAAGTTCTTGGTCGCAGCGCGGAGGTCGCTCATGCTGAAAGACTTCAAGCTCCTCAAGCTCGCCGCCGGCGTCGTCGACCCCTCATCAAGTTTATTACTACTACTACGGGCACCATCATCAGGATCCTTGTCGTTGTTGCTCCCAGACATAGTGGTGGACGTGCTGCTCCTTGTTGTGGTCGTCACCTCTGAAACAAATTGAAACAAATAAGAACACCCCAGCTAGTCCAAGATAAGGATTATAGCTACTACAAGAATCACTTACTTGATTCCAACGGCGTGGAGGCATTGGCGCACTTTGCAGAGCCCGAACAGCAGTTCCCCATTATCGGACCAGAGACTTTCTTTCCAAATCCGGGCTTCCAGTTGATATTGGGGAAAAGTTCTAGTATTAGCTAGGCTCCGACGATGGACAGTTGTTGAACAATATAAAGGGAGTTGCCGGCCGGCAGGTGAGGCCAGATGGAAGTCAAGGGAAAGAGAGAGCCGCTGCCGCTTCGACCTCCAATTGGTCTGTGGACTCACTTACATGGAGCCTTCCTATTTGTCAGTCAAGCACAAAGGATGGTTCCCCGCCACTAAACTATACCTTCCGTGATATTTCCTCAGTTGTTAAATACCATCACGTAATTTGCTTCATCACCATTCCAAGGTTATTACGGCCTCTTTGACAGATCTGTGGTACTAGAATACTGCTTCAAATTATAGCTGTCATCTGGAGATCATGACTTATGCAGTTATCCTGCTGCTCGACACTCATTGACCTGGTAAAAGTCAGTGGTTATATATATGCTGGTTGTTTTTGGTTTTTAGTGTCACCGTCGTTGATTCGGTCTTCCAACAAATACTGGATCAATTTGAAACTGCACACGACGTCATCGGATCGGATGAGCCTGAAATTGACTTTATTTCTCAAACATGACCTACGTTTGGGTTTCATGACATAGTACCGGGCAAGAGAATGATTGCGCGAGATAATCTCTACTATTTATATCTCTATCTCTTCTCTATACTACTATTAAATACAATACGGTCGTCTCTTCCATCGTTTTTCTGTCCCTGCCCCGTTTTTTGCCCCTGCCCGATCGTGTGTCTCCGGGTCACGTAGACGTAGGAGATGTGGAGTCCAGGAGTTCATGTTGTCGTCTCTTCCAAAATTTCGTGGTGTTGCTCCATCCCAAACCTGCCCCCCCTGCAAATTTCACACGATATATCCTCTTTATTCCTCAATGCCCTAGACAAGAGAGTCGCCGCCGCCATTGGAGCCGCCCCGACGAGCACGTTGAATCGTGAACGAAGCTGTCCCCGATGTAGCCGAGTCGTCGACAAGAACTGGAGGAGCATTCGTAGCCGATCCCCAAGGACCTGGACGCAATCCCGACGTCGTAGCCACCTCCTCGACGAAGCTGACGACCCGCCACTACTGTTCATATAGCTGACTTTGGTTTCATGGATGATCATGTTCAACCTCTGATTTCTGTTCTTGTGACTGCTCCCTAATGCCCGAGAAGCGAGCGATGCCGTCCATGTCGTTCATTCAGTTAGATTAATGTGCAGTTTGTTTGCAGCATCTGATTAGAGGAAGTGCACGGCAGTTGCAGCAAGAGAGAACGTGCGAAAGAGAAAAAGAAGGTGCCCACTAAGAATATGGAAAAGAGAAAAGGAAGTGCCATAGGAGAGGTTCATTCTGTGTTTTGCTAGCTATGTAGACCGAGGAAGGTAATGAATCCAATACGTTTCTTCCTGAGTCTACCTTAAAGCACACGTTTACGATCCACGAATTTCTTTGTGTGCACTCAGTTGCAGTTTTGATTGTACGAGAAAGATCTTAGTATAATTTACTATATCATACATGGTCATTAGTATTTTATTATCGATGGATGGTACTTCTTGTCAATTCGCTTGGCTGCTCCATTTCGTTTTGATTAATTTCAGTTGGATGATATGTCCTGATTGATGATAATCGATAGCTCCAATTAGATATTCAGACTGACTACGAGAGGAGTACGGACCTGATTGTGGAACTTTGATATACCAATGCTTGCTGGCCTCATATTTCTCATATGAGTTAGCTGATTCTGAAATCTCATGTTGCTATAGAAAAAAAAATTTGAATGTGAATGACTTTTCTACCTAAGCATGCTCATTCTTTCATGTATTGTTGAGCGTCACTGCCTAGGCTGCAGCATAATCTAGATGATGAGGGCAGAAACAATTTTGTGAGTAGCCGCTAGGAATTACAAGGTGATGCTTATTAATATTACAATGCCTATTAAGTTGAAGATGATTGTCGTGAGCTTTTCTGCACCAGAAATTGTAGATTGGACTGCTGTTTTAAGAATTTTGGAAATCAAACCAGGAAGTATCATTGTAAGAAAGTTGCATTGTAGAGAGTTACTAGACATTTTCAACGAGTATTTAGTTTATTTTTTCATTGAGTGTAATAGGATCTATGGTGTTCATGGTTTTAGTTCACTATCAGTTACCGTTGTGACTTTCAGTTTTGCATTGTCGTTTTAAGGTATCATAGAGTCTGAAACTGTCCGTAGCACATTGGAAGTGTTTGTTGTACATTTCTTGATCATTCCAACCTTAGCTCTGGCGTGATAAACTTTTCGATCAGCAAATGATAGCAGGCAATGTATAATAGGTCAAAAGGCGAACTGATGTACAAGGATAAACAATGGAGTTAGTGTAGGGAATTGATTTACTTTTTGTATTCATAGTTCTCGAGTTGTGTTTTGCAATGCTGGAATTATTTTTTCGATACTATTTTTCATCATAAGTGCATCCACCTATATCTTGCAGCAATAGGTTGCAAACGCCTATTATATCATGAGAAGACAGGACGCAGGAAGCATTATGCTTTCTGAACTCGCAGCTCAAAGACACAAATATGTATATATATTATTGTTTGTGGTATGTTTCTGCACTCTTGTTTGCTCAAAGACACAAACATGACGCATTATTATGCCTATTTATGTATAAGTCAAACTACTTGACACTGATGGAATATAAATTCTTCCATAATAGCCTATACTGCAAAAATACTGAAAGAACTATGGTTTCATTGTATTTATGCAATATGCGAGAAATTATTGCAGTGTTACTCATCGAAGATTATATCTATTGCATTTGATTCTTATTTTCTTTAAGTTTTGAATCAATTTTTAGTTTCTTTAAGTTTTGAAACAAATCTATTGCATAGCAAATGTACTTGCATTCTTTAAACCTTGTTGAACTGAAAATGCATCTTTTACAATAAAGAACTATAATTTACCTATGCCACACGATCTTCGTAAAACTGATATAAAGGAAAGATCTTATTAGCTCATCATATCATATTCTTATTTGTTCTTATCGTGTTTTGTAGAAGGTACATGTGTTGTTTCAAACGTCTGTTGCAACGTACGGACATTTTACTAGCTACTTACTATATTAAATTAGGTGAAGTCGTCTCTTCCACCTAAAAATTTCTGCCCCCCTTATCTGCATAATTTCCAATCGTATATAGTTGTCTCTCTTATACTTGTCCATGTAACCTTTTTGTGTCCCGGAGTCTGGTGTCCATCCCGTATGTAATGTACATGATTTGCATGCCTCCTTTGCCTTCTGCATTAAGGCCGCAACTACTGCCGCCTCCTTCCTCAACAAAGAAGCCAAACCCTTGCCGTTGTACCACACAGATCTTGGGAGTATGCCGTCTGCAAAAGCAACGCCGCCGTTGGCGTACGCAGCCCTGACACCATCATCCTCGGCATCAAGAAGTCGTGATTCCTCTCTCTCTGCTTCACTCTGATCTCGCAATCCCCGCCCGCCGTGGCCTCAACTTAGTCGTCCTTCGAAATCTCCTTAGATTTGTGTGCTGACACCCACATTACGCTGGCGTGCGCAGGGCTAAAGGCGGACGCACGCGTCCTCATCAACGGAGTGCATGTCGAGTGACAAAGCCGTTGCCTTCCCATCAAGAATCCCGTCACTCGGCTGTTGGAAAGCTACACGGGATTACAGGCGTCCAGGTGAGTGACTGGCGTGTCTGGTGAAGAACAGCTTATGGCTGCACGTGCAGGGGGCAGGACAGGGCAGGCACGGCTGCACAAAACGCAAGCAAGCAGGAGCTAGCGGCTGCATGTGTGCGTATTGTTATTTTGTCAAATTAATATGTACTTGTCTCTGCTTTGCACTGAAAATGTGTGATCTCCTGCAGGCTGGTCTATAGCTCTATAATTATTCTACTTGCTACAACTACAAGGTTAATACTCGCTCCGTCTCACAAAGAGTGCCGTTTTTGACTTTTTAACATTGTGTTTGACCGTTCGTCTTATTCAATTTTTTATGTAAATATTATTTATTTTTTATAATTAATTTTATCATCAATGGTACTTTAATCATGATATATTTATTTTAATATTTATGTAAAACTTTTAAATAAGACGGAAGGTTAAAAGTGATGTCTCAAAGTCAAAAACGACACTCTTTATAGAACGGAGGCAGTACTACTTATGGATCATGTTTTTTTAACCTGTCATTTCATATTTTGTATATTCGTGTATCACATATTACTAATTATGCACCCATGATAATGCATCTTGCCCATTATAGATGCCCTCTGATCCCTTTCTATTGTTTATAATTATCTGAAACTAATTGGAATGACATGCTTTAATGGATTATAATGGCATGACTGATTCATTATTTTGCCACAGTATCTCACAAATATAAAATATGCCAAACATTGACTTTTCTCGCAGCACTTTGATCAATTCAAAACATGTATCTAAATATTAAAAGCATGAGAGTAAATATATTTTTGGCACTCATCCAAAGCATGATAAGTATGATGTGGCTCAACTCAAGATGCTTCCCTTACTTCGCCAAAACTCTTTAGGCTCAATGCATTTTTATTCAAACTTGTGGTGTCTAATGTTTCAGTGACCTATGTCATAGCTTCTATCTTATGCCGGGAGAAGCAAGAAATATTGTCGAGTTGATGAAGAAGATGCCTCTGATCTTGACCAACCATGAGGTTTTCCACTTTCTCAGAATATCCATGCTTATTAGGTTTGTTGCTTTCTCATACTATTTATTCTTAGTAGGTCAATTTTAATTTCATATGAAGATCAACAAATTAATTGAGTTGTTTAAGTATGTTTTTGGTGTGCTAATGGCCCCACACAGTGGCCTTTAGTAGTATATTTGATAAACTAAATATGATTATCCGATTATTAAGTAATGACAAACTCTTTGATTTTGTTTGAGTTTGGAAACTAATTATTTAATTGGTTAGAGCTTATTAATCATCTATTATTCTTGCAGTTTCACAAAAGTTACTTACACTCAAAACAAATAATTTAAGATATATATTTATTAAGACTGTAGCAACGCTCAAGCACTTTGCTAGTAATGAATAAAGGTTAGTCAATTTAATCTGACGTGACAACTCAACGAGATAGTATATACTACCTGTGAGTTGCGGCAGAATGATTTGGATACAACCAGTCAGTCAAATAAGGACAAACGCAAGATCATGATACGTTCATATTTCATTGGATGTTAGCCACAAGAAAGTATAATAAACATGTCAAATACACTAACACTTCGACTTGTGTTATTAACAATGACATTTGTCAGTACATGGCTAAATGCATGCAAGGACACATACTCCTCGACAATTCCTGCAAGCGTATGGAAGAATCACCGGGGACTGGCTGCAGTGAACTAAGCTCAGAACCTCGCGTCGTCTCAACCATGCATAAACTAGCTTACGATGTAACCTTAGCTACCGGTTTTCTTTAGCACCTAGTGCGAACTGCATATGTATTGAGAGCAACTTTCCAAATTTTCAAAACAGCACTCGACTGTCGGCCTCACTGTTCGTTTCATGAAGGGAATGTTCAGAATCCTTTGACCCAACAATACTAGCAATCTTGAACTGTACTGTTGTGGGCCACACATGCCGCCATCCTTCAATGGTCTGAAAAC
The DNA here is from genome assembly GCA_030378355.1 of Eleusine indica. Classification (NCBI taxonomy): domain Eukaryota; kingdom Viridiplantae; phylum Streptophyta; class Magnoliopsida; order Poales; family Poaceae; genus Eleusine; species Eleusine indica. Next base: position 49,094,187 of record CM059500.1, read on the forward strand.
GTTAGCCGTCCAAATAAAGTTTTGGAAATTAGTGGCATATACTAAGTCCATGTCAGCATGACAAAATCAGTTCTCTAGTCATTTTCATCTGAACTTTATGCTAAGAAGATTATCCACCAAACTTCCTGCTTCTTAAAATCTTTGCAGCTTGGCTAGCATTTACATGATGCAGCCCTCGTTGCCTCAGACAATTATCACTCTTTGCATCATCCGTGAGCATTTCCAGCAAGCACTGCGCATCTTCCTTTTCCATGGTTAGCAGCCTCAGGGAGTCGCTAAGAAATGGGAGAAAAGCTTCAGGTCTCGAACAAAAGGGCCTAAAGATACTGAGGAGGGCTTTTGTATCAACTCTTAGCTGGGTCACTCCTTGGCCGGCGAAACTTACTTCACCCCACCTGATGCTGCTGAAGATGAAGTAGTCGAGGCCTTCCGCTACACTCCTCCAAAGATCAAGGAAATCCTTGGAATTGAGATATAGCTTCAGCTTTCCGGTTCTGTCCGTAAGCACATCTAGACTGGCAACAAATCCTGGAGATACCCCTAAGTTTTCTTCATCCAAGGTCTCATGATCTAGGCCACTCTGCTCCCTCAAACCAATGTTCTGGACATATTCCCACGACAGATCTTCAAACTCAAGCAGAATGGCAGACATGATCTGTTCTAGATAATTGGTCCCTAATTTAACCAAAAAGGTGATTTCATCTGTAAATAAAGACCCATCCAAGAAGGCAGGATCTTCATCCCATTCCCGAAGCACATTTTCACAATAACGAGCAGCATTGATTGCACAGGAAGCTTTCGTCAGAGATTGGTCCTCTAGTGCCATATTTGATAATTGTAATGCCTCGCATCGGTCACGCAAGACATGGAAAAAGTCATTCAGGAACTGGATCAAAGAGGTTCTGTTATACTGGAGCTGCATTTCCTTTTCTGGCAAGGCACGACCTCTTTCCATCATTGACAATGCAGTTTTGACTACAAACTCAGAAACCGGCGGAGCTTTGTAATCTTCTCTTGTAGACAGAAGAAACTTAAAAGAGTTTTCCCGGTGACCAAGCTGGTCATGCAGATTATCACTAGATGACCAACTTGTCTCCTTTTCCATTTCAGATTTGAGCTTATCCTGTGCTGAACTAAGCTCCACCGCAGCCCATATCTGAAGCCAGTCGGAGTGTTCACTATATACTGAAAATATAGATAAAGACCTTGACAGCACTTCAGAAAGTGATGCGATTTTCTGAATTCCAGAATCTGCCAGAAGCTGCATTCTCTTATCAAAGGTAATCATTAGGTCATTTAAGTGCATCCAAGATGAATGTACTTCTGATTTGTCAATAGTAGCCTGGCCCTGATAAGAAGTGACAAGTGCCGGGAAGATTTGCCTCTCAAGATATCCTACGAGCATTTTCACCATTCCAGTTACCCAAAATTCTTTAGCACTTAATCCCACTAACCTTGCTTGATCAATCAAAGGCTGCAATATATCATCCACACTGTCCATGAAATCCTTTGTTATCTTGTATACAAGAGCAAAAATGAACTCTGGCTGGTCCGACCATTTTGTAAAATGATATTCCATCCTTGAAGTAATAGGGCAAACTAATTCATCAATTGCCCAAAGTCCATTGTCAAAGCAGGCAGTTTTATCAAAGTACTTTGAACCTGACAGCGCAGGAGTTGCTGCAGCTGTTCGACATTGGCGCACTTCACGGTTTGCCTGTACATGTTGCAGAGCGCATAGTGCAAGGAAACTCTGAGAATATTTCTCTCTATTTTCCTCATTCATCAAGGCTAGAGGGTTCAGGACTTGGGAGTACTTATCCTTCTCAGTTTCTGGTGAGGACAAGGAAGGTGGCCAACCCAGTGCTGCAAGTAGAGTCCGATAATCTGTGATTGCTTGAGGCCTCAAAATGGCTAGAGTCTTGTCCACTCTCGAGTCAACAGCCATGATAAGGCTGATCCATTGTGGCCTACTTGTGCTGATCCTGAGCAATTCTCGCTCAATATCCCTTACCGCATTGACTGCGTGTAACAATATTCCTTGCTTACATTCTGTCTCCTACATTTGAAAAGGGTATATTAGCGTTACTTTGCAAACTAGTTTGATGAGAAACCTATGTATCAGGATGACCTATTATTAGCTGCATCTGAGATAATGAATGAAATACAAGAACGAAGAACAGTTCTCACATTTGATTTTCCAAGTATGGATGACAGGCCCAACTTTGAGGTCTGCCTAACAATGGAAAACGTGACATCTTCCAGGTTACCAACCAAAGCTTCCAACTGTAGAGTAGCTTCTGGAATGTCAGCATAGCAAAGTTATAGAAAGCACTATATATTCCTTCACAAAACTGAATGATCACAAAGAAGATATAACACAGTACATAGCATATAATGAATTCCTTCTTGTGGCAAAGAGGTAGTCAAATCAGAGTTGAATTATCAACTGGTTAGGCAAGATTGACACTGTGTTGAAGACATCTATTGAAACAATTCCAATGAACATAACGCCAATTTAACATTTCTTAGCATTAACAAACTACTCAGATACCATTTAACAATGCATACTGACACGTTAGCTGGTTTGGCTAATGAGTGAAGTACAAATTACAAAACCTATTTGTTAAATGTTATAAGTACATCCGCTCACAATCTATTTGACACCTAATTGAGGATTGACATTTAGCAGCTGTGAAGAGCACAACACCAGGAAGAGAGGAAGAAACGGTCACCTGCGTAGTGTCGAATGGTGTCGATCCGTTGGATCTCCCGCACGAGCGCCGGGAGACCCACATTGCGCACCGTCTCCGCCCCCTCGTCCTCCGCGTCGACACCTCCGCCTACCATTGAGGAAATCCGTCCGTTCAAACCCGAGCCGAATCGGCAGCGAAGCCCCGCGGTGAGCAGCAGGTAATATGTGTATAGAACCCAAACCCAAGGGTTTATTTAGCGAAGCGAACCTGAGGACTTGAGGCGGCGGAGGTCGGAGCGGGCCTCCGCGGAGCGCGCGAGCCAGGACGCGGAGGCGGACGCGAGCTGCGCCTCGAGGCGGCGGACCGACGACTCCAGCTCGGCGCACTCACGGCGCAGCAGCTCGGCGAGTGCCGGCGTGGCGGCGAGGTCGTCGGGGCAGGTGAAGTGGGCGTCAAGGAAGCCGCGCAGGCTCGCCGGCGGCGGCCGCGGCCGCGGGGGAGACATGGGCGAAGGCCGAGCGAGAGAAGAGGTGAGGAGAAAAAAGAAAAAGAAAAAAAAAAGGAAAATCAATCTCAGCGCTGGTTGGGAGTGGGGTCGTGGCCGCGTGTCACGCCAAAGGGAAAGAACGCTTTGCCTTCCTCTCTCGTGGACCGATCTGATTGACCGTTGAGATGGATGGACGGCTGTGATGTTGTCGCGGCGCTTTGCTGATAAACAAGTGTAGGTTGGTCCAAAAAGACGAGGTTCATCATCGACGAAACTGAGGCACATGGTCCATTTGCTGCTCAATTTCATTTTCATGTAGATGTTGATCACCAGTGTTCAGCTAGCAGGGGCAGGGACCATTTGTATTTGCTGCTCTAGTTCACATCGAGTAGAGATGGCAATGGGTCGGGTTCGGGGCGGGTAGAAAAAAACCCCACCCGACAGTCTAGGGGTTGTGAGTAGAATTCCAGACTCAAATCCATACCCATGGGTAGAATTCTAGACCCGCGCCCGCACCCGCCGGTTTTCGGACGGGTGACGGGTCGCTCACGGGTGTGGAGGTCACGCACAGCCGGCGCCTACGGGAGGGCTGTCCGTGAGGCTTGGAGGCCACGGCGCGGCGCATAGCGGGCGCGAGGAGAAAGCGGCGGCGTAGCAGACAGAGTGGCGGCACGGCACGCAACGAGCGTAGGGCGGGCGTGGGGGAGCGAGCGACGACGCGCGCGAGGGAGCATGCGGCGCGCGTTGTTACGTGGGGGAGCGAGCGACGACGCGCGCGAGGGAGCAAGCTGGGAGGCAGGGAGAGAAAGGATAAGATCAGAGTTGGGGGTTGAGGAGAGTGAAATGGGCTGGGTTTGCCGGCAGGTGAATCCATAGGTGCTTAAGGCCCTGTTTGGGACAGATTATGGGCGGATTCTATTGGATTTAAGCTAACTAGGGAGCCAAACGGTTTGATTCCGAACGCGCTTCCAATCCAATCGATTTTTTCCTAAACTCCTTTTGCCTACGACGCGGAATCACCTCTCTGCCTGGATACTCACCGACGTAGTTGATTCCGTCTCCACGGAGCGTTGCGTGCGACCCCAGCTCCTGACCCCATCTCCCGCGAGACCCCAACTCCTGGCCGGGCCTCCGCTGCCTGCCCCTAGCCCCTCCCTCGACTGCGACCTCGCTCCTGGGAGAGAGTGGGTCCAGCGGAAGCGAGCTCCGACACCGGCGGCTCGGGAGCTCCCAGCGAAGCAGCTTCGGCGTGAGCCACCCCTGGCCCTGGCCCCACCCTCGAAGTAGCTCTGGCGCGCCCTTCACGTCCGACGACGGTGCAGCTTCTGCAGGAATTAAGAGAGCCAAACGGTAAGATTTTTCTTGTATCGATTTTGTCTTCCGGGAATCCAGTTTTGGAGAGAAGCATGTCCTATAATAGCTGTCCCAAACGGGGCCTAAATGGGCTGGGCCAAATCTAAAAACAAGCTAGAATCAAGTACCCGACGGATCACCCATGGATTAAATAAAAAACTCGCCCCAAACCCGACTCGTTTCGGATCAAGCATGAGTATGACCCACGGGTAAAAAATGTGACCTATGTCTGGACCCAATAAGTCGGGTACCCGCTAGGTTTCGGGTACCTGGCCTCGAATCACCATCCCTAACGTCGAGTGTCCAAGACCGAGACAATTCGAATTGTTCTGGAGATGCAACGAACGGTTGGAAGAACGAAGGATTCAGCGATTGCTACTCTGCTCCGTACTCCGGCGAAACTGAACTCTGCTTCCACCAGCGCTGACAGCTCAGTTTTTGAATCGAATCTTCATCCTACTATGAGAGCTACTATCAAAGAGAAAAGGAGCCTACTAGCATTGGGCCACCTTGGGGCACGATTGGTTGGTTGTATATGGATTAACCAGGCTCACCGGATGCAGTGAGTGGTTGATTGGTTATCTAGTTTAGACTGACCAGGCTCATGTGGTACGAGGAACGATTGATTGGTTGGTTGTAGAATATGTAAAATTGGCTCAACAGATGCAAGAAGCCAGCCTTCAGCCTGGCTCACGGGAGACGAAAACAAATTTCGTATCTCCCGGGCCTGGCTCGTGAGGTGCTGGCCAGCGGTGGCCTGGCTCCCAAGGAACCGAGCCAGCCTCGGTAGGGAAAGGAACCAATCGCACCCCAAATTACTCTGGAAATAGTCCTTGGGCCAATCCTTCGGTAGTCCATGGTCCACCGTGCAGTGCCACCACGCTAGATTGTTGCCATTAGTCCATATTACAATGTCCTAAGCTCCTTGTTTCTCTAATGTTATCATAAACCAGATATCTTATGTTTTATGATGCTACCATGTAATACTCGATGAGACTAATATGGACTACGAGTTGAAATACTTTTGATGCATTTTGATTTATTGGTTGTAATGAAGATCCATATATTTTTCTAAAGATTGTTAACGTTTTCCGCTTTGGAGATTTCACTAAATTATTATCTAAATTCTTGCGCTTTATAATCGGTCATGAATCATTATGGTGTACATTATAATTTTTGTTTGAGATCAAACTACGCCACTAACAACAACGACCAAGGACATGTAACTAAGAGATCATAAAGATAGACAATGCAAATGACAATACCATCCATTATTTTGTTATACCAGTTTAGCAAGGAAATCATTGTGAGTCGTACATGTGATGACATTGTTATATATATGGGGCAATTTTTTGTAATAATAGTTATGGATCTTTTGGTTCATTTATTGACAAAAAAAAATGTAGTTAAAGATTTAGGGGCTTATCAATGTGTAGAAAATATATATATTAGAGTCGAAATGATGATTAGAACATCTTTTCCTCGTGCACTTAGAGAAATGGTTTAGTGTTTCTTTTCATGTAAATCTTTCGTGAAAGATGAAGTTGGTGGACATAATTAGGATACTTGATTTTTGTTGTGACATTTTGTGCAAGAATCAACTCGTGTAATTAGGGTATGGTCAAATATATACTTTGTAAAATATGTTGTAGTGAGAAAATCCTTTGCTTTGTAATCTTAGATTAGATGGTTGTGGTAGAATGGTTAATTTATGGACATGAGTTGAGATATAAATTGGATCAAGTGTCCCTTTTTGTCTTAAATATTTGATATGCTGCAGCAACATATAATTCTTACATTGTGCCACACAATCATAGTAGTTGATGGCTGGTGACATGGCATGCACATGTAAAAAGTCTTATATGTGAGACAATAAATTGTGAGAGAAGAGGGTCCGGCATTCTAGAAATTCAGTAGCAGTCGATGGAAAGTGATGGAGTTGACATTAACAAATTAATAACTAGAGTAATAAGTAGTGATGAAAATGACACGCTGAGGAGCTAGCAAAGAGCTAGCAAAGCTAGAGTACAAACTAAAGTAGGAGTACAGTACAGCAGCTGTGTACCTCAACGGGACATGCATAAGGTGCTGTACAAACACTAGCCTAGTAGCATCCTGTGCTGCTCGTCGCCTCCTAGGACAGAGATGCAAACAGAGAGAAAACAAGAAGGCATGCTGCAATGGAAGGCTAACAGCAGCAGCTCGATGGATAAAAGATCCTAATAAGAAAGTAGTAGTAGTAGCTGAGTTATGGTGGTTGAGATGATCCATGACACGAGACTATCAGAGGAGGTCGTTGCTGGTCTCGTACATGGTGACGTTCCACGAGTCGAGCGTCGGGAAGCAGGGCTGCTGTTGTTGCTCTTGGTAGTGGTGATCCCCGCCGCCGCCGGTCATCATGAGCAGGCCGGGGTTGGTGGTGGTGTCGGCGGCGAGCAGCAGCATGGGATTGGGGTCGGCGCCGGGGAGGGAGAGGGAAGAAGACGAATCTGCCTGCTGGACGCCGGTGACGTGCTGCACCATGATCCGGAAGTTGGACGGGTCGGTGCTGATGTAGGTGGTGGGCGCGCGCTTCGACGCCCGCGAACGCCGCTTCCCCGAGCGCGAGACTGGCCCAAGCTGCTGATTCTGCCGGCGACGAGCACCTCCTGGTGCTGGTGCTGGTGCTGATGCTTGTGGTGGTGGCGAGTAGTCCGCGGCGACGAGCACGGAGTCGCTGCAGGTGACCGGATAAGTAGGCAGCTGCTGGTGATGGTGGTGGTGGGAGGAGTAGTCGGAGCTTGACGAGGCGGAGGAGTCGGCAGACGACATGGAGAAGTGGAGCAGGAGCGCGGCCGGCGGCGCAAAGCACGACATGGCGTCCATTACTTTAGTGATCGACCAAGAAGAGGAGGAATTAGCTGGTGTGTGTGGGATGACTGAAGTTTTTTTTTTTTTTTTTTTTTGACAATGAGAAAAGGGATGAGTGAAGTTGAAGAAGAGCTTGAGGAGGAGGAGGAGGGAGGAGTGGGAATGGGGGCGCATCTGTCTACTCCTATATAGAGAAGAGAAGAGAAGAGAAGAGAAGACGGCCCGGCGGAGGACGGGAAAAGGGAAACCGCGTGAAGGAGGGAGGAGGGAGTGACAGGGATTTTGTCTGGGGTGTCGGAGCAGCAGAGGCCCGGCCTGGCTGGAGTCAACTCCGTCGCCTGCCGCTCTACACCACCCACTCCGTCCTGTGATCGCATGCACACACATGTACTACTACTATGGAAGAGAGAGAGAGAGAGAGAGAGAGAGAGCAGTGTGACCCCGCGCTCGCACGCCAGCCACGCCGTGCGACGCTTTGCGGCGAGCCACGCCCACGCGGTGCTGCGGTTTGACTCGCAACCACCCCCCTTCATGTGTCGCTCGCTCTTGTACGGTCATAGAGAAATTCTGACCTGTGTCGGCCGGGAGCTCCCATTTGCTTCAGCTGCACTGCATCGCCACCCCAAAGAAAAAAAAAAATTGAAACTTTCTCATGCTGTCATCGCCGATTCGGTTCCCCGCCATTTCATTGAGCAATGCAGTTACTGTGTACCACTGGATCACATGTCAATTCGAGGGACAAAGGATATCGGTGGTGGGCTGCCTGTCGCTCTCACCGGAGATTTCCCTTTTTCCGGCCACGGATCTCTCTGGACCCTCCATCAACGGTACAGTAGCTCACTCTCACTCCCCGCCCCTGATGCTACTATGCTACTCACTGAATCCATTACCAAAAGACGGCACTTTTTTTTTTTTTTTGCGTAAATGCACAACTGCTAGAGAATCCAGTCACTAGTTTTCCTTGATCCTCCTCCAGAATCTAGACGCGAAATCACCATCAACCATTTGTCCCTGGGTGTGGTGCCAACTTTTGAAATCCAGCCACAGCCAGGTGTTTCTTTCTCCTCTGCTTCAAAATCAAATGCCATCCGCTGTAAAGCCAACTTTTCCACCGTGAGCGATGAATGCGGTTGCGAATAAAATTTTTCACTTTTACCGCTGAGCGATCATGACCGCCGAACAATCCGGATTCCTCCGATCCTTATTAGTGCGCGCGTCAAGTCATGGATTTTGTACTAGTTTGTTCATTAACCAGACCGCAGACTTGCTTCCTTTTTCCCTTTTTTTGGGTGATCCGATCTCGCTTCCTTTTTTTTTTTTTGGCTGAAAGAAAGAGGCGAATTTGTATCCACACCAGTCTTTCACACGCAGTATCAGTATCAGTATCAGTTTTTTTTTCCCAACAAAAGGCTCAACACTGTATATGGTTACACATTCCAGCCGTGGTCGATCGAGTCATGCATCAGTGACCAAAGAAGGACGACACGGCTGGTTGACCTGGAGCACAGGTCCAAATGTGTGTTCAATTCAAAACACCACGGCGCAGATCTCATCTCTTCTCTCATGATCCTCCATGGCGCTGGGGCAGTGGCCTACACTACACTGTGATCCAACAGTACCGTTCCTGAATGGATCCAACAGTACCTGACCAAACAAACCTGAAGCCGATTCTCTTTGCAAGTCTGAACTCTGAATTCCGGCAGGAAAAGCGAGTGGGCGCAACAACAGCATGGCAGCACACAGAGACGAGGAGCCGCACATGCGCCATGCATGGTGACCTGACACTTGCAGATTATACAAATCGAACTGAACAAGTTTGACGGTTTCTGACATTTGTCAGCGTTGAAAACCTTCATACTGTACATTCAGCTCCCCAACCACTCCAATTAACACATAGGAGTACTAGTACTATATACTGAAACCCACTATCAAGTCAATACAGACAACAGTTGAAGTGGATCGGGGAACGATGCATCATCATCAAATCGAGGAGAGCATGGATTATTTCCTAGATTAACAGCTCAAGAGAGACATCCCATGAGGCATTCCCTTGTAATTGAGTGATTTGGAAGACTTTCTCTTACTTTGGGTGGGTCCATCAAGCACTTGATTACTTCCACTAATCACTACTGCCATGCTCGCTTGGACCTTGTTTTTCTTAATTGAATTCTTCATCCAATCTCGCATATATGGGTCAGTGTCAGCTAGTAGAAAGTCTAGTTATACCTACCTCTTGACATGAGAAAAGGTGGTATTACTATTTCCTCCTCACTCATCTAATCCAGGATGCACTATATATAATCTGGAAAGCCATGACCTGGTTGATGATCTAGTACCTTAGCATGCATTTCTTGACATGACAAAATGGAGCACACAAGGACCCTTGTTCTGACTTCTAACCGTTTCAACAACATCTGCTGAAAATTTGCTTCTTCAGTCTTCTCCGCAGGAAAAGGCTCAAGATGAATGATGGATTCATGAGGGCATGATGATATCAGCATGTGCTGACAGATCAATGTTCATTCATTAGGCCTGTTTGACTTAGGATACCTGCTCTCTCATCCACTTGTTCCTTTTAATAGCATTCTCATCTCAAAAAAAATAAAGAAATTTCAAAATATACTACGTGTACTGAACCACTAATCTATAGCTATAGTATCCTTCAGAATAATAAAGATTTCTTCTCTGCATGCATGGAACAAAACAAAAGATAAAAATAAATAAATGTACCTACCATGCCGCCGGATTCCCTCGGATTAGTAGTAAAGCATTTAAGCTTGGACCATCCTCTTGTCGCTTCATTCCCTTGGACATGTAGCATCATGCAGGCATGGGAGCATGGATGTTGCTGGGAACATCCCTGATCCCTATCCATAGGTCAATGCCATCAGACCACTGCTGCTCGCTTGGTGTGCCCAGAGATTTGTTTTTTGTTTGGCTGCGGCTTCTCCTTTCAAACCTCTCCTCCGTTCTCTCTTCCTGCATCACGCCATTGTGCATGAAAAAGGCAAAATGGAAGGGGAGTGAATAATGGTGAAAAGTTTGCGAAATATTTTTTTCCAGATTTCATTTGATCTAGTAAATCTGAGCAGCAAGCAAGTTGGCCGCCCTCTATGATAGTTGATGCGAGGCGGGGAACGACCAGGGTTAATAAAATCGTGGTTAACCGGAAAACCGGTCCGGGCGACAGACAAACTGATCACTGATGCGAGGCGAGGCGACAAACAGGGTGCACGAGAAACAAAGGAGCGGCATCATGGTGAGTGCAGCCATGGCTTTTGACTTTGGCTGCGTACGGGCTTCAACTCCACTTGCAGTTTCTTTATTTTCGGCAAGATCAGGAATCTGCTCGGCCTGTTTGTTCGTTTCCCAAAGGTCAGATGCCTGTGCGTTGATTCCGTCCATCGCAGGGACCTTGACACCTTGTTGAATGTTACGCTGGCTGTTTCGGCCTGCATTCGTGCGCTGTCAAGTGTCAACCGGTTGAACGGTTCAACATGGAGACACGACATCATTTTGCCCCTCTGTAGCCCTCGATTATCCGTGTCAAAATCTGGTTGAAAGGCACCATTTATCCATTTTGATTTTGGACGTCGAAATAGAGAGAATTGAAGATAGAGTTCATCTCTGTATTACCAACTGAACTGCTGATCTGGAATACAACGTACAACGTCATAAATGTAAGAATATATTCATTTACATCACCAATTTAAACCTGTCGTGCATTTCTTTTCACAGTCTATCGTCTGTTATACCACGAATTTACAACTGACATAAAGCGATAAATACATACTTTCATCACCTACAACATGATTTAAATTACTGTCCAGTGTCCACCCGACCGTACTATATATTTTTAACCATTGCTACTAAAATCCTTTCTCCAAACCCTCCTTTGCTGCACTGATGTTTTCCTGCAGATCAATATACTTCAGTGAAATTTCTGAAAACGCTTCAAGCTTCTCTAGGAATCTCAACATATCAACAGCACCAATTTCACCCTGACATGCACTTGCTTTCACATTCTGTTATCTTAAAATACCCTGACTTTAGAACAGATAGAAAACGCTAAATACATAGTTTCAAACCAACAACATGATTCAAATTACTGTCCAGTGTTCAGCAATCTGAACTATTTTTCAAGCATAATTACTTCTTCCTTTCTCCAAGTCATCGCTTTTGCTGCACTTCATTTTTTTCTGCAGATCAATATACTTCTTCAGTGAAATTTCTGAAAAGGCTTCAAGCTTCTCTAGGAATCTCAATAGGCTTGACTGTAGACCAACATGAGCATAGCCTGTGAGGATTACTCTCCCCATCCCATCATCTGACGTCTCTCCTTGGTGGGGAATGGTGCGACTTGTATCTGCAATGAGACCTTCGTTCCATGACTTCTTCCAAGTCTGCGGCAGGTAAATTGTCTAGAAGCTTTGTCCAGGCCTCACAGGTTGTAAAATTGGTGCAACAATACATCCTGCTGGTGAAACCTCTACTACGGCATTTCTCTTCCTGAAACCCTTCCTCCTCTTCAGTGGTTTCATGCACTTGTCCAACCATAACTTAAGGCTACAGAGGTAAGCCTTATGAGATGCCATCCAACTTTTAAAGTTTGAAGATAAATGTTTCAACTCGACCGTGAGGCGACTCACAACATGGCATTATTGGGATTCCGACTGGGAAGATATTTTCAGATTGCACCTTCTGGATAGTACTAACTTAATGATCACACATTGGCGCCGATGACACTCAAGCATTGTTGCCCACATCCTTGTTAAACTGCAAGAGAGGTAGAAACTCTTATTAGATGTAAAAAAGCAAAGTAAAACACAATCAGTAGATAAACATTCAAATAAAACTGTCAATTGGTGGTAGAGTTCATTCTTTTAAGCAGTCTGACAATATCTTGCAAAGATGCCTAACACCCCATCCCCAATATCGTGATATGATATTTCAAAACAAAAATACCGGATATAATGTAGAGAGAGAATGCATTTTACAGACTGACTGATAAGCACTAAAACAGATAAACATATCGCTCTATTAGTTCATCCAGCTCTGGTTGAAGATCTTTATCCCTTAGATCTTCTATCTTCTTAGAAATGAAGTCTATTTTCTGGACAGACACAAGAACTCTGGAATGCAAGTCCTTTACACTGGCACGGGTAAAACTGATAGCAATTTGATTATCACATATAGACTCCTGGTGCCTCAGTTTCTTACATTTCTCAACGTACCTCCTGAAGATGGCACTGCTGGCCTGAAAGGATATAATCAGATGGATTAGTTGAAGAAATCCTAACTCTTATTTGATTGTGGTACATACTTCAAACAGGTTAGTTTTGCATATCAAACAGTCAGATAGGAGCTATCACCTTAATTTCATCAGAAACTATGCCTGCGACAGACAGAGTGATGCGAAGCGAGGCGACAAACAGGTTGCACGAGAAACAAAAGAGCGGCGTCATGGTAGCGAGTGCAGCCATGGCTTTTGATTTTGGCTGCGTACGGGCTTCAGCTCCACTTGCACTTTTTGTATTTCTATTTCCCTGCTTCAGCCAATTTGCACGCGCATGCTGGATCCAATGCATCTCCTCCTGCTCATGCATGAGCTCCAGGCCTCCAGTTTCAGCATGACTTGGTCCTCTCCGGAGCGAGCCTCTTCAAATCTTCTTTGGGATCTCTTGCCCAAGCCGCCTTCACCATCTCCTCAACCGTATGTTCCTGCAACCAGTTTCATTTTACTTGCGAGTATTGCGTTTCTTTGCCCCTATTACTGAACTCTTTCCCGTGATCACCGCCCTCGATCACTAGCTCAAAAGTTTTTCAAGACGTGTTGTAACACTGTCAGCTCGCTCCCGGCCAACCGTCTATTACTGTCTATGATTTTCTATTTTTACATTTATCCAAAGAACCAATTTTACTATTTTAAGTAACTGCACATCATCATATACTAAAGCTGCCGTAACATGGTTTAGCAAGAGAAACCAGCACAGTATGCAAAAGGAAAATGTCATAAATTGGTCTAGAACCAATAGGTGGACCATTCTAATATGAGCAGAATTCAGCATCCACGAAGCAAAATATAATCTTCCAAATCTTCATCCCTATACTGGAAATAGGTTAGCATCAAATATATATTCATTCTTTACTACTACACAGAGAAGGACAAGATGGAATTAAAGTTTCCAGCCTTCACCCTTTGCGCTTATTTATCATCTCACCAACCGTTGCTATCGTTGCAACCGACGGTTTAACAAGAGAAACCAGCACAGTATACAAAAGGAAAATATCATAAATGGGTCTAGAAGCAATAGGTGGACCATTCTAATACGAGTAGAATTCAGCATCTACGAAGCAAAATATAATCTTCCAAATCTTTATCCTTATACTGGAAATACATTAGATCAAATATATGTTGATTCTTTACTACTACACATAGAGAAGGACAAGATATATTTAAAGTTCCCAGTCTTCACCCCTTGCGCTTATTTATCATCCCACCAACCGTTGCTATTGTTGCAACCGGAACGAAGAGGGCCAAGCGAAGAGAAGCGCCCCTTCCAGATTTCTCACCACCCCTTACAAATTCCTTGCGCATTCGATGCAGGGAGCCTGCCATCCAACCCTTGAACGACTGAGTCATGGAAGGGGACTTCAAAACATCTGTAGTGATGGCCTGTTCCTTACAAATTTCTCTCAGAGGTAGAGCCTGCAGTAGATAGAAACACATCTGTGGTTCAAACGCATTTTTGGTACAACTACAGGGCCCAAAGCAGACTGACTTGGAATTAACTTTCTTCTGTTTTGGCAGATGGGTAACTTTACAATTTATTGAAGAAAAGGGCTTGTACATGCATGAGGATTACAGTAATAGAAACAATGTGCACAGCGCATGATCTAAGGGAACAAGAAAAGAGGACATGAGACTAGAGGATATACCATGCAAGAGAACATGCATAAGCAACTCAAAAGAGGCTGATATTGAGAAACTCTAGTGCACGTGTAACAGGCAGAATAAGATATCAAAGATGGGCCGAAAATAACTAGTCAAATAAATACAAGTAACAAATCAATACAACAACAACTAAGCCTTTAATCCCAATCAAATTAGGGTAGGCTAGAGATGAAACCACAAAGAACCCAAACATAAGAGCAAAACAAGCACAAGAAAAAAGGCAAAGAAGAAAAGAGGTAGGAAAAGAGCAATAAAAAACTAAAACAAAAAGAGAAAAGAGAGGAAATAAACTGATAGGAAAAAGAAGAGAAGAGGTGTGAAAAGGACGACAAATTACAAATCAATACAATCATAAAAATACAAATCAAATGGCAAATTGTGTGAAGTGGTATACAGGAATGTATTCTAGTGATGAGCGTGACCTGCTTAACAAGAATAACTCCGGTGGCTTCTGCTTGAATAGAGTACATTCTCGCAAGGTTTCGTACTTTCATGCGGTTGTAGTAATGGCCCATGAGTGCCTATAAACAACGAAAAGAAAAAGATAGTTACAGAAACAGAAGAGCCACAACAAGGTATGACTTTGTATCTACGTAACACCGATACGCCACGACACCGCCGTATCCGTGTCTGAAACGCCGATGGACACGGATACGGCGACGATACGGCAGCGATACGTCTTGGGCCATATCTGATGCAGCCTAAGCAGTTCTGGTGGCCCAAATAGCCTACTAGGGGCACGTAACCTAGCATTCCATGCTGAACCAAACCGTACCCATTCGACTCCTTCGAGAATGCCGCCGCCTCACCCTTGCATGAACGAGACGAGGCCGACCCCGCCGCCGCCTTGACGTACTTGACAAAGTAGACGTTCGACGTCGCTGCCTGTACAAACGGAAGAAGTCGAATTGCTGTCACCATAAGCCGCACAAAGTTGACGTCGCTGCACGTTGGAAGCCATGAACTGATGGAACAAGCTTGAACGTAGGGTGCACTGACCACTGATCAAGTCTGCAGCCGCCGCCAAGCAATCTCCAGTAGCCCAGTAACGATTCCCTTGTCCTATTTTATCTATTTATTTATGAATTATTACTTTAGCATTTTCTAAATATTAGACTATGTTATTATGTTGCAATAGAATTGAGATAATTTTTAAATTTATATATATTTTTTTGCTACTTTTGAAAGTTTGTCAAACGTATCCGTATCAGTTGTTTTTAAAAAATAATATATCGACGTATCTGTATCAGTCTGATACTGATACACATATCCGTATCGGTGCGGCATAGCTTTGTATCATGAAACTTGCCGCCCAGTCAGAAGAATGTAGTCTTTTCTCCACTGCAGAACCAAGCTCCACATTGATCCTTTCCAAAGCTGTATTTATGGACTGCGAAATTGAAAAACAACAGTGTCTATAAAGTTCGTACATCCACAGCTAAACATGACAAGTGAATTCTATGAACAATAATGTAACAACTCAATTAAAATCGCTACAGATCAAGAGCAGTTCTCAACCATCAGTGGGAGGGGGTCATGAGGTACAGTGTGTAATAAATGCTTGAATAGAATACTGGAGACAGAAAGTAACAAAACACACAAATATCAGAAGTTATAGGGGCTGAACCAGAGTCCAACAATGCACTGGTGCAATCTTCAATTCCCTTGCCAAATGCCAACAACAACAACAACTACTAAATCTTTAACTCCAAGCAAAGTTAGGGTAAGTTAGAGCTGATACTCCGAAGAAACCAAGTATGAGCAAAACAAACAAACACAAGAATTCAGAAGACAAATGCCAACAGAAATATCTAGACTCCCACAATGTGTGGAATTTATTTCTGATGATTCATGCATTTATTATGAGGCTATTTTGCAGTTCGTCTTAAGCCAATCTATGCTTCGGGTGGTTCATTGTAACAAAGAAAAATGTGTGCAAGGATTTATGAAGAGGAAAAAAGCCAGAACCCTTCACAACAATGCTAAGAAAATCTCTAATTGTATACCCTTTCATCCATCGGCTCAGTGTTACTCAAGACACAGCTAATCAACCTATCACCTGAACAAAAAAAAAGTTCAGGTCTTTCGGTGGAAATTAGGAATAAAACTGTGGACGTCTGCCTTTCAGCTGGAGGAATAAGCAATGTCTTAAACCATGGTGGAAACCTACAGTTGTCCAGAAACTAATGCTGCTCCAATTATTTGTTATTCACATGCACACGCCACCTTAGGGAATGAAAATTGTTCACGAAGCGTAATTTCGTAGAACGCTTTAGTTCACCAGCTACATAGCTAACTTAGCTAGCAAGATAAAAGGATCGCCAATCTTTACTTATTTCCAAATGTTTTTTTTATTTGTTTATTTCTTGCTTGTCAACATAAATACTCCATCCGTCGTAGAATATAGCCATTTCTGGGTTTGTCCTAAGTCAAATTTTTACAACTTTGATCATACATAGCGAAAGATTTATAAATGTTGATTACATAAGTTACTCCCACCGTTCAATATTATAAGACACTCTAGCCTTCTCAAGTTTTCTCAAATTATAAGCCACCCTCACTTTCCAATGCACATTTATCTCTTCTCAATACATCTCTATCTCTCTCTTCCTCATTTTTTGTGTAGCATACCTTTTTACCTCTTCTTAATTTTTGTGCCTAGAGCCAAAATGTCTTATATTGTTGAACGGAGGGAGTACGAGTATATATTATGATAGTATGATTCATGACCAATCTACTAGTAGTATTCTTGTGTTGTCAACCATTATATTTTTTTTTGTTATGCCTGATCAAAATTAAAAAAGTTTGACTTAGGACGACGGAGGGAGTACTTCAAAATGTAGGAAAAGGAAACAACATATTTCAGATTAAGAATTTAACTTCAACGATATGAGAAGGATTCTCTACCTCAGTTTTAGTCATCTCCAGTTCCTTCAGTAACTTCATGTGGCTCTGTGAAAAGAAGTATATATGTTACTCATTGATTGAAATTGAGCATTTTTATTAAGATTAAGAAAAATATGGCAATAGAAACCTTTAGACCACGTATTAGATCCATGTCTGACAGCTCAGACCATCCAATAGACACTACTACAAATAGGGCCTGTAGCGGCGGCAGGCAAGCCGTCGTAGCGGCGCGAGCCAAAGTCGGCCGCCGCTACAGAGCCAATGGACACTGCTCCAACTAAAACCGCCGCTACAGGGCACCCAATAGCGGCGGTTGACATTGTCAACCGCCGCTATAAACGGCCCATGTTTATAGCGGCGGTTGACAATGACAACCGCCGCTATTTAGGGCATACTAGCGGCGGTTGACAATGCCAACTACCGCTATAAAGTGTCCAGGCTATAAAAGCCGCATTCGGACAGCTCTGGCTCTCACTTGAACAGTGGCGGCCTGAAAATTTAGGCAAATCACGAAAATTAAGGGGAAAAGGTTTTGAGTTTATTTTTTTTTGCAGAAATTTGCTCTCTGAGGTAAAGGGAACTCATCCCATTGGTTTTTTTGTGCTCTTATTTTGAAATCAAGTAGAATTTTGGGTTTTAAGTTTGTTAGGTTTTCATCAAATTTTAGCTAAATTCGTTTGATTTGGATGGTTCTACTTGGTTATAGTTGAAGTTTATAAAGGCATACATCATCTCTTTTCATCACTATACAAAAAAATTATTATATTTAGCTTCTTTTATGTCAATGGGAATCTAGATCTAGTTTGGTTTTTAAAAAAGAGAGAAAGTAGTCTTAGGGCAAGAGGGATGTTAATTATTTTATTATTTCTTGATAAAAATTAAATTATATATAAAATAATTTGATGTTTGTTTCATTTTACCATGCATAATATTTCTCACTTCATGTATATTATTTTTCAATGTTGATATATTTAGCGAATATTTTAATTTTTTGTTACACATAATTAATTAATTAATTTCTAATATTTTTTGGCTAGATGGTGATAAAAGTTAAATAATATATAAAATAATTTGATGTTTGTTTTATTTTATTTTGCATAATATTTTTCACTTCATGTAATATTCTATATATATATATATATATATATATTTAGTGAATGTTTAATTTTTTTATCACACATAATTAATTAATGAATTTTAATAATTTTTAGGTTTCTATTCAAGGCCATTCGCGATGGATAGATCTTGGATGTACGAGGCACCAAGATCGGGTCCAATATTTTTACGAGAAGTTTCCAAATTCATCGAAGCGGCCGCACAACATGCTTGACGTGATCGGACGACTGATATATATTATCCGTGTTTTGATTGCAAAAATCAGATGTTGTGGAATGATATAGAAGTAGTAAAGTCACACTTAGTGCGGAGGGGTTTTGTTGAGGGGTACACGAGATGGATAAAACATGATGAGAACAGTATGGTCGATATGGAATTTGATGAGCATATTGAAGTTGAAGTCGAGGTTGTCAATTCGCCTGGTGTGGATGCAATGGATTCACCTGATGAAGCTGATTTTGATGTTGAGAAGTTGTTGTGTCACATTGAGCCGCAGGTATTGATCAATGCCGGTATAACTAAAGGGCTTGATAATTTTCATAGAATAGAGAAAGCATCAAAGGATCCATTATATGATGAATCTAAGGGATGTAGTAAAGAGTTCACCGTGTTGCGTACTGTACTTGAGTTGATGAAGCTGAAGGTCATGCATGGCTGGTCGGACGCTAGTTTCATGGATTTGTTAGAACTTATTTCCGATGCGCTGCCGAAGCCCAACTTATTGTCAAGGATAACATACCTTGCTAATAAGTTGATTTCCCCACTTTCGTTGGGCGTGCAAAAAATTCACGTGTGTCCAAATCATTGCATATTATATCGAAAGGAGCATCAGGACGTTGTGAGATGCCCAAGGTGTAAACGTAGTCATTACAAGAGGAACAACGATTGTGACGCCGATGGTGGCGTGAAGAATACAACTAAGGGGAGAAAGAAAAAAAGAAATTCTATCGTCGATGACAGTGATGACAGTAAGATTCCTGCCTTAGTCATGTGGTACTTACTCGTGGTTGAACGCATCAGATGCTTGTTCGTCAACCCTAGGGATGCGGTAATGATGACATAGCATGCACGCAAGGGGGACGGTAAGCTCAGACATCCCGCAGATGGAACACAGTGAAAAAAGTTTGATGAGGATTATCGAGACTTCTCTAATATATCCTATATTAAAATTAAATCTAATCATAATTAACTTGTTGACAACAAATATTGTTGTAGTGATCATTGGATCTGTCTGATGATATTTCCGAAAGATGGGTAACTTCTATCGCTCGATAGCCTGGACTACAACAAGAACTTATATGACGATATTCTGGAAGTCATAGATCGGTAAGAAATTAGTCTACGTATGTATGATTTGATGATGTTAATATCATCTATTGATATGCTTTTGTCGATCGCGTAGTGCTTACGAGAAATATGTCGTAGCCGGCGGGGCATGTTATCCTACAAGGAAAAAGAAGATGTACTTCCGTCATAAGTTTTGGGTAAGACTCATATGCATCTCATACATGTTCTTATCGTATTATCCATTCATATAATTATCATAGGTGTAATGAACTTGTGTTCTCTACTTTATAGTGCAATAAGCAAATACGAGAAAGTGTGCATTATGTTTACTACACTTGTGTGTTCTCGGCTGGTACTTCAACTTACCTGTACCATATCATTGAGGAGTCTCAACAAGAGGTAAGTTTATTTTGTTTATGTTCATTTTATTTTATCTGGACCATATCATTGAGGACTCTGCTCATGTGACACAGAAAGCCACAAGATCAAAGGGAGAATGGGCTGCAAAGATGAAAAGGAACAACGCGATCAAAAAGGGTATAATTCCTTAATCACGCGTTCACTTGAGTACAAATGTCATGTATCTAGTTATAGCTTCTCTTTGTTGTTTTATATTGAGAGAGGTAATTAGTCCATAAGGGAAGTGCTTTGACTCAAACAGTGAACTAGCAACAAAACATAGATCTCTTTATGAGTGGGCTGGTTCAAGAGCACCATATGAGCCTAATGTATCAAAAAAAAATGATGACTATGCATTAGGGTTTATATAAAACATTTTGTAAGCTCGATTGAATATTTTAATGATAATGTTATAAATATTCTATGATAAGATATAAATATCTGTGATGAGATTGTAAATATCTGTGATAAGATATTGTAAAATATCTGTGATGACATTGTAAATACCTGTGATGAGATATTGCAAAATATCTGTGATACGATTTATAAATTTCTGTGTATTTGCTAAATTTTATTTTATTTTTAAAAAATAACAAGTAGCGGCGGTTGATGTTGTCAACCGCCGCTACTAATAGTCAATAGTAGCGGCGGTTGAAGATGTCAACCGCCGCTACTAATGGCTAACAATAGTGGCGGTTGACATCTTCAACCGCCGCTAATAATGTGTCTGTAGCGGCAGTTTATTTAGGTGACAAACCACCTGCCGCTACAAACGCATATTTTTAGCTGTGTTTGCGTAGCGGGGGATGGTCTGCCCGCCGCTATAATGCCTTTTCAACCGCCGCTACAGACCATTTTTGTTGTTGTGAGATTTAAGCCATTGTACGACATCCTTAGAATTTTTGTTCAACTGCAACAAGCACAGATAATTGTGGACAAGTTCCATAAAAATAAACCACAAGTGAGGCAAAAGTGATCAGCTGATGCACACCTGACTAATGTCAAATTTCAGAAGTCCTTCCGGTATGCCAGATACATCTGATCATAATGCATTTGCTGCAAACGCGATTCTTTGTTCTGAAGAAAAGTCAATTCAGAGGAGAGTTCGACTTAGTTCACCACTATTTATCAGCAACCAAGAGGATTGCAAAACCATTCCCAGAAAAGAAGTTAAAAGACCAGATTTTTTAAGAAAACTTTCAATGACTCTCAAATTAAACATAGCTAGAACTACCTAAGCGAACAAAATCTGACTTCTCAATCTGTTGAACATGATGAACCTGACAACAACCAATGATAACAGTAACCTGGGTATCAAACCATAAATAGGGAAGGAGGAGGGGGGGGGGGGGGGGACAAAGTTGCACATTGTAAGCATGGAGAACAACAAAGACTTGTATTTTCATCTTTTGTTAAGTCATTGCATAAATTTCATCAGCACATTCTGTGTCAATAATAGTAGCAATATGCCATGTTGCTAATTTGAGTATTTTTGGTTTCTTGATATCAAAATGTTCCATATGTCCTACATTTTCACCGTGAACCGAATTGACCACTCTTACATGTCAGATTCAAATCATCCGCTTGATAAAACACAATGATGTTATAGTCACTCATATGGATTTTTTTAAATAATATTATTTTATTTGCCAATTACAGAAATAATATCGAAATATGTAAAATTATGAAAATAATACTAATTCGCATAGTAAGCGCACGAAAACAATGATTTCGAATATCCGGCGTGAGAAAATAACAATTTCGAATGACCATCGTTCGAAAACATATTTTTCGAATGACCGGCGTGCAAAAACTGGATTTACGGAATATCTACCATTGGAAATTGAAGTTTTGCACAACCGACAAAGTTATTTCGAATAGCTACCGTTCGAAAGTGGGACCTGTTACATGCTGGCATCGTGCGAAAATATGAAAATTTAATTATTTTTGATATGCAAATTTGAAATTGTACTATTTATATGTTGTATAGGCTTTATCATGTATAAAAGTTATGAGGTTATCGTGTAAAATTGTTCATAACTAAATAAATTTGTGCGAGAAGAAATAATTGATAATTAGAACAACCTCTCCAATTATTGCACAGATGATGTGGATGGCTCGGCAACTAGTATTATCATTGGTCCGCCGTCTACACATAGTATCAGCCGACAATGATGGAACTACCGGATACAAGGACCCAATGACAGAAATGCACGGCGAAATATCCAGGGTTGATCATCACTCATGTCACTCTCTTTAAATACTAAGTATGTCCCAGAGTTTCTGGCCTGTAAAACTTCTAGAACACGGGACATATTGCAATATGAAGCCTGAAATGTTCCCCAACGTTTCTCTAAGGCCTTCTGCTTTGCCCTCCAAGCTTTTTGATATGTAATATCATACTTGAATTATCATAAGACAAAACGTTGAACGTATGAACACTCCATGTCTCGCTTCTCAATAATTTCGACGAACAACTCATTAGCAATGAGTGCAGCTATGAGATTACGGTGCTTTCGACCCACAGTTTCAAGTGTACAACTATGTTCAACAACTATAGACACCAACCAATATGTCTCATGCTTAGGCTTGTAAGCATGAACATAAAAAAGGCAACCTTCATTCCTACACCTCATACTATACTTCACCGGAGACGAGTTAACAATCCGCACCTCCCTATGTGACATCACCGCCCAACGAGCCACAACGTCTTTCAATTCTGAGCGATTAGGAAATACCTGATTAATATGAATCAAACTTGAACCATACTTCCAACAATAATGATGGGTATCTTCTACATCCATTATCGCTCATCCTTGTCGATGTTGCATTAAATTCATTATTTTATTCAACCATTAATGTTGCGCTACGATCGGAATCAACATTTTCTTCATAAATTTCTTTCGAACAAGCCTGCACTAGCATAAGGAACTGAGCATGTCGTTTCCTACACCAGTTCAACCACCTCAACCACTTCTCCGTCCGAGATACTACCTTCAACTCCCAGCATACAGGGTCAAAAGTTCGTGTCCACAAACATTACATTTTCACTAAATAAACTTCCGAATCTAGTTGAAAATAACAGGTCAACCACATCTGAATATCCTTCATCCTATAGCCAGCTAGGTCAGGGTGCACTACATTAACGTACGGGAAACTGCTCATATCAACACCACATGGACCCATTTTAATTTCTCCAGTCACATAGAAAATTCTAAGACTCGTCATGTTTCATGTCTCTGTGATCATGAAAATATATTTTTATTTCTCTAATGCATTCTTTGAATCAAATATTTACATGACTATTTTTTTTAATTTTCTAATACGTTCCTTTATTTTTCTACTGAATCACCTAAAAAAATAACAACTCGTTTTAAGCAATGTTTAAATATTGACTTCATATTTTATTCTATTATAAAAATGAATAAAATCATTATATGTTTCACCCTAACCATAATTAATACTCATAATATATTTTAAATATACTACTAATCAAACATTAATTATTCCTTATTACACATCCTCAATCGAAATATATGTTAATATTGTGTTAAAACATATAAAATACTACGATTTCAACTACTATTCATCTGACGACAACATCCCGCGCCGTGCCCGAACCTCTATGGAGGTCGAACACCGCCGGCCGTGAGCTCACATGGAGCTCGCCCACCACCCCGGCCCCCCTAGCTTTGCACAAATCTGTGAAGAGATAAACAGTAACAAGACGTTAAAAACAAAACTACCTCTTAAACACCAGCAAAATCAGTTCAAATATTCAGTTTGACATGTGCTTGCCTTTGTTTCTGGCTCTGCCAGTGCACCCCGAGAGAGCGAATGAGAAGAGAGAAGAGAGAGTGACCGAGAGAGAAGAGAGCGAGCGAGAGAGAGCGAAGGAGAAGAGAGAAGCGAGAGCGACCGAGAGAGAAGAGAGTGTCGGGCGCGCGATTTTTGATGGTACTTATTGTCGAACAACCAGCGTGCGATAAAGGTTTTCGAATACCGGCGTGCGACAACGTCTATTTTCGAATGCCGAACGCGTGATAAACTGATTTCGAACGCTGACCGTGCGAAAAGTCCACCTGTGACTGCAAACAGTGTTTTTTGCACGCCAATCGTGCGAAAATGCTTTGATTTTACATGCCCACCATTCGAAATCCAGTTTTTGAATTCCGGGAGCGCGAAAACGATGATTTTGTGCGCCCACTATGCGAATTAGTATTATTTTCGTAATTTAACATATTTCAATATTATTTCTGTAATTAGCGAATAAAATAATATTATTTAAAAAAAACTCCTGCTCATCTTTTCTGAAACTTTTACACGAGCATACAGGTTTATGAACTGTATTCAGAGAGTTGATATCTTATACATTAGCTACTACATTGCAGTGCTTAATGTGATTTCAATTTGGACCCTTACAGAAAGGCAACGATACTAGTATTGGAAGTACGTCTTACAGACTCCGTACTGAAGACTTGGGATCGTTGGTAAGACACACTAGAAAGAAGCACAGTATCAGGATTCAAGAAATTGAACTGTCAAACTACACACTAGTGATGTTGCATCATGCAATCTTCATCATGAAAAAAAAAAGAATAGTAAACAAGATAAAATGAAATGCTGTCCTTAACATGACGCCACCGGTCTACTAGTGGAACCACAACAGTTTAATATTGGAGAAATTTCTCAACACAAACACACAGTTAAGCAGCTGATGTAAGTAGACAAGAAAAAGAAAACCCATGACAGACACTTGCTGCAAACACTTACATTCTTGTAATCATCCATCAAATCACTTCGAACATCTGCAGTGACAGCATCTTCAGTGCCATTTTCTTTAGTTTTATCATCCGGAAAGAACAGCTGAAACATGAAGTATCATGTGAGCAGAGGATACAATATTGTTGGATGCGAACTAAAGGTGAAAACAGGAAGAAAACACACACACTAGAGATTGGAAGATTATACAACTTTGCACAAACTACAGATGTTCTTACTTAAAGAGAGCATTTCTTTAGCAAAATGCTCCATATGAATATCTGATGATTGACTGCTAAGAATTAGAATACAACAACCTCTCAGGACCCTAGTCTGCCAGTTACAAACTAGTTACTAATGTTAACTGCACATACGCTCCTTGCCAACCAATTATTTTTTTTCTGGCCATGCATGATGTACGGACTCGCCATATCTTCATCCCACACAAAATAAGTCTTGAGTGACAAATGACTTTCTTTTCTGTACAAGATGATGATTCTTAATAAGAAGCTAGGAATTGAATGAAACAAAACATGCCAGATGTAGAGTCATTGCTTTTGTGCAACTGCAAAGAGTTTGCAGTTCCATTGACTCTTGGAGATTGATCCCACTGTGATAACACAGGACAAAAATTAGACCTATTTTCCAGCTGAATTTTCCTTTATAGACAAGAACCACTGCAACTTATGTTTTTTCTATGGTTGACTTTACAGGACGGGGTACAATCAGGGATACAGCTAAAATAGAAAAAAAATGTTAAGGCCACAAGAATGGTGTGATTTGCCTACAATCTGAATCTACCACATTTTCTTCAACAGTTCACTAGCACTTTTTGTTTGCCACATTTTCCACATAGGGGTGGGATAGAATCTCTCACTCAATAAGAGCTTTTTTAAACTAACTGGTTGCAACTTACAATTAGTGGCTAACAATAAAGAGTTGGGTCCTTTTTCTTTGTGGTTGTCACAAGGGCTTTGTGGAAGAAAATGTTAGCCTCTACAGCTCTCGAGATAAAACCACCCACTCACAGAAACACATACACACGCTATGCTGAGCTTCAGCCGCACAACTCGGCCAAAACACTCATTTCAGCAAGTTACATTGGCGTTAGACGCAAACAAAAAAAATAATAATAATAAAAAATAAAAATATCACTTGTTGCATAAATGGAGGATTCTGGTGTGTTCACCTGATTGAGAGCAGCTGGATAAGAAGATGAAATACCAAAAAGAGTGGTTCAAGTACTATCTACAAATAAAACTAGAGCGCATGGAGGAGCTCATATAGTAGTTTCGTTTTTAACTCTTTGAACTAAAGTAGTTCATGTCTGTACTTATATTCGCTAACGAGTCTGATGATGTGCTTGTTATCTGAAGTTGTAACCTGAATATTATATGCTCTCAACAAAAGCAAAGCAAACCTATTTTCTAATAACAAAAAAAGGGTTCTTTACAGTTTGCAAACAACACCATCAATTAAATGGATCATGAAAAGTACAGATACAAGTGCTTGGAAGTTAGAAGTCGTACGGCAATTGTGGAGGCACGAAATGGAGGGGAGAACTTACATGACTTTTATCACGGAATAGTATGTAATGAAACCAGTAGTCATTTCGAAACCTCTGTCCGTCCTTAGCAGTGAAGGGAACCAAATCAACCTGCAGAACGTTACAATGAAAAAAAGCTGTGGAGGGGTTGTTTCTTGTTTCCATGAAATGTGACGCGATGCGTACAGGATATTTGGACGAAGAAACCAGTTCAGCTGCAAAGATTTTGAAAACTAGTTCTAGTACATAAATGAGAAAAAAAGTTCCATGTTCAATAAATAAAGTTATATACCTATCAAGAAAAGAGTTACATTACATAAGTAGAGAAGTTCCATTTCAATAAATAAATTTTTATTTGTTAAGAAAAGCTCCAATATACTAAATCAATAAATTCTACATTGAATAAACATGTCTCATCGATTAATAAGAAAGGAGCACTTACATCAGAGACCTATTTTTGACTCTAATTCTAAAAAAAGACCTCTTTTTCATACTTTATAAGATTGGATCTCTTTTTTGAATCCAAAACAATCATCAACCCTTATTCCGTTTGTAGCACTTAACAATGTTAAATTTCAAGAGAAAGGACATCTATATCCTTTTTGCCTACCAAGTATGTGACAGCCCGGAGAATTTTAAGAAAAAAGAAAAGTGAAAAGGGACGAAGAAAAAACTTACCTTTGTTGTTTTACTGTGAGACCTACCTGGTCCCACCTCCACCGCTTCTCCCTCACAGAGGAGCTGCGCCTTGGCGATGGCGGCGTTTCATAACGCGGCCACACAGCTGCTTGCCGTTACACTATCACTGACACTGCCGCCAGCGCCGCTTGCCGCCGCCCAAGCGCAGGGGTTAATGCCCTAACGCCCCCTGCTCTATTTGTCTCTCTCATCTCTCTAGTTTTTTTTTTCCTAAACCACCATTGACAACCCTCATAAGCTCAAGCTCGGTTCCCAGCGCTACCGTATGTAGGATCTAGGATACCGACTGGAGTGGGGTGAATAAGCGTTTTTTGACAAATTATAACCTGCACAAATAAATATGAAAATAATACAAGAATAATACTAGCAGTAGATAAAACTGACAATTATGTTGAGAACTAAAGGTTTGCAAAACTAGGTGATAAGCATAATTGTGAATTCTAGTAATGTAAGCAATAAATAAATAAACAAGAAAGAGAGACATAATTTTATCCCGTGGTCTAACTTGCCGATCGCCCTAATCCACGTTGAGGTGGATTCAAGTCTTTGAAATGCTTCTCTATCAAGTGTACACTTCTCCAACAAGAAGGATTCACACAAGAGCAATTTGATCTTAAGCCGAATCAATCTCTTGAACCTCTCCAAACCTCGGTTTTTCTAGAATTACCCTTTACCGCTCCGGTGAGATGAGTATAAGACCTCTTACTAGAACATCGGGCCTCCTTCATAATCTTCTTAAAGAGCTCACAGTTTCCACTTCATCAAACCGACTAGGAGGCAGCAACCTCTAAGAGTAACAAGCCAATGTCGCTCACTTGATGATTAACTAGCGCTATAAAGCTTAAATCACTCAAGAATATGTACTAGATTCTCACACATTAGCAATGGATCAATGGAAGCTTGTGTGAGAGGGGAGAAGGCTCATATAGCTCAACAATATAGGTCAGGGTGTTAACAGAACTTTCTTGCACGAGATGGAGGGGTATATATAGGCATAGCTCCAAGAACTAGCCATTACAAAAATCTGCGCGGCTGGCGGTCAGACCGTGGCTCTCTGACGTTCAGACCGCCAACAGCCCAACGGCTACTTTGACCTATAATTCAAACCACTAACCTACTCGCAGTCAGACTGAGGGCACCAGCAGACCGTCACGTACACAAAAAATGCACCTCTCTGGACTCGGGCGGTCAGGCCACCACAGGGCCTCGGTCAGACCGCCACTAACCCGCGGTTAGACCACCACAGGCCACCGGTCAGACCGTCAAGGCCTTCTCGACGGGAAATTTTCAAAGACTATTTTGGGGGTTTTCAACACATATTTTTCAAGAAATGTTGGCGCATTTTCAGAACAGGATATTCAAGAGATTTTTGGTGTATTCAAAAAGATTTGTAAAGAATATTTGGAGATGACTTTGACAAGGGGTTTGGAAATTGATTTCTCACAGAGTGACAACTATTAAATCTTCAAGCAATAAAATAATGACTCCTCTTAATAGTACGACACTTATTCTAGCAATCTGGTCATTTTCCTCTCTAAGCACCTTATGATCGGTAAAATAGAAATCCTATTTTATACCTTTGGCTTGAGCCGCCTTCTTTACTTCTTTTGATATTTATGAGTTGATCATACGAGAATTTCCCAATATGATAGAATGATTCATAAGAGACTAGCAAAAGGTTCGTGCATTGTCACGAGTTTTAATAATTAAAAAACTATAGACATAATAATATATCAAAAGACAATCTATTATTATTATTATTATTATTATTATATTGCATAATCTAATATTGGTTCTTCCGTGGGTTTTTTCATTGACTCTTTAAAGATGTTCCTTTAGACTTTGGGTCATACTGTATGATCCTATGAATTAATCTTATATTTTTAGTCTCATCTTCATCCGTACTTTCCAAGTTTCCTTTCGTTATAAAGTTGTCATTAATTATCAGGGGCGGACCCAGCCCCGACGACCATGGGCGCCTGCCCGAGCTCCCGTAGGAAGCCAGCACTCAAGTCCCCAACGCCCGTCCGGTGCAATTGTTTTTTATTTCCTGTAAGTACTTAGTGTATGATGTTAAAGTGATTAGCTACGTCTGTTAGGCTTTAATTAATACTACATTGTTTTGATAAATAGCCTTCTTTTAACCTATGCTTATATTAGTGATTAGTATGTTTATTGAACTTGTTATGCATCATAATGTTCGCCTAGGCTCTACAAAATTTATGAGTCTGTCACTGTTAATTAGAACATGTTTCACTAAAACCATGTAACTGAAATATTTTTCCTTAAAAAAGAATAAACCTAAAGAACAGTTTAAACAATTAATAGGAAAAATAAAAAGGTACGAGTCTAAATAAAATAATATATATATATATATATACAAAATTCATAATAAAAAAGGATAAAGAAGTAGGAAGAAGCCAAAAAGCTCACTGTATCTCTCGTCCCGTCAGCCATTGTCGGATAGGTGGGCACTGATAAGATGAAAATCAGCAACTTAACACGGACGTAGTGTCTAAGCCTCGTTGATTTGCTTGCCTGCGGGTGACGGCATCAAATCCGTTTATGTGCGTGCGCGTGTATGCTAGGTTTGAAAGTAGCAGCAAGTTAGGAACTTGACAGACTTGTGTCCTATAAATGACTTGGGCTATGTCTATTGATGACCCAGTCATATCAGTGACATAATATGTTTTTTTTTTCTGAATACTTGCCGATATGTACTGACGCCAGTACGCCGAATCAACAACGTATTCGTATCAACTGTCGTTTAGGATATGATGACCCTTATCTCCACGTACGACTATTTCAGAATAGTTTTTTTTTCTAAAAAAACCTACTTAAAAAAAACAATAACAAAGCTAATACCAAACTAAATCAATGCCAACTACTACCTTATCTAAATTAACAAGAAGTAGAGATTTGTCTTCATTAATTATCAAAATTTATAATTAAGACCTAGATTCTTCACCGTGTCTCCCCGATCGAAGCAAGCCCGCAAACCGTCACGAGATACACCTCTTCTTCTCCCCAAGGCCACCAATTGACCCCTCCTGCCTTAGCATCTTAGATCGACGCCAATTTTAGTTGAAGGCCAAAGCGAGCTCCCTTCTGCGTCCTTCCTGATTTCTCCTCTCTCGACGAGCCACACTGCAATTCAACTTAAAGGAAGCTCCAGTGGGTCTCTACGCATCTTGTGATAAAGTTTCTGCTCATCCTTTGGATTTTGTAGTTCCTCTGCCGCCTCAGCTCTCTGTTTCGTACGTTTCCATTGAAGTCTGTTTCATACATTTCCATCGACTACATCATCGACGCCGGACCTTGCTGCACCTCGGCAAAGCTCCTCTACCTCTCTTTCTCGTCGACAAACTGTCGCTGAAGCTCGTGAAGCGCAGCCACTCGTTGTCGACCACTTCCCGGTGAGCCACCGTTGTTGTTGTGCCGAGGCCGTCCAGCCCCGTCCCCACCGCCGCGCCCAAGCTGGGCACGCCCGCCCCGTTGCTTTGTGCTCGCCTACGCGCGTGCTCTCCCCCGCCGTTGCGTCAATGCCGTGCAGCCCTGTCCCCACCACCGCGTCTAGGGTGGGCGCGCCCGTTCCCCTCGTTGCGTTGAGGCCATGCATCCCCGCACCCGTCGTCAGTGCAGCAGAGAGGAGAAAGGAGAAGCGCATGCCTACGCCGGCCATCCATGCAACAAAGACGAGAAAGGAGAAGAGAAGGGTCAGACATGAGGAGGGGCGCTGGAATGGGAGAGAAAAAGGACAATTAGGTTATTTTTTTATTATTTTTAGTTATTTTTATTTTGAAAAAACGAGATGAGGTGACGGAAGTTAAAACAGGAGCTAACGGCTGCTCCGTATTCAAAAGATAGGTCCAATCAAGTCTCAAAAAAAAGTTTTTTTTAATATTATAGAAAAAAATAAGTACTCTGATGTAATTGTCCCAATTAAAAAAGTTTCAATATGTAAAATCGTGAAGTTCAACATTTCATAACAAAAGTTCCAATATGTAAAGTAGGGAAGTTCCATTACATGTTTCAACAAACACGTGTAAATGGGCACACGGGCGGGATGGGGTGACCGGAGAGCTCTGCTTCCGTCCGACCTGTTCGGAAGCGACGTAGTCCCATCCTTCTGGGCTATATATTCAACGCGATGCGGGCTGGATGAATGCAATTTGTAAGCCTATGTAAGTCCACTTTTTTTCTGAATAAAAAATGACAACGTATCTACAATCTACATAAGCTACATCACTCTAGTTATTTTTCACCCTTAAATCATTCCTCCTATGTACATCTGTCCATCCATACATGTATGCAATTAGCAATAATCCATCACTACACGCCTGCCCATCGGTATGTCTGGTCATACGTGGAGGGCATCCGTTCTTCCAAAACAAAGGAGATGGGCAATTTGTAGTTTTGTTCAGTTTGAAGAGAGAAGGAACTTTTGTAGTTTTGTTCAGTTTGAAGAGAGAAGGAAATGGAATGATCAATTTCTCATCCCCGCGGGAGCGGATAAGCTTTCAGCTGTAGCGATGATTCATCGCCATCGCTTAACGATTCCTTCCATCATCTTTTCCTCTTGCGACAACCAAGAAAACTAATTCTCCGGCTGGCAAGCGGCAGAATTTGGTGCCTCAGTGCCTGCCGTGAACCTCCTTGAACTGTGTATACGTTGCATTTTTCAAGGAAAATCTGCTCGCACCAGGTGCTGGGAAGAAAAGAAATTCCACCTTAAGTTCTGCTGTGTGCTGAGTCCTCTCCTCTGTTATCAATTTTATCGACATTCACAACTAAGTTGTCCACGATGGAAAATTTGGAAATCATACCCAAGTATGCATCTCTAGCATTATAGTCAAATGCAAAATTCACCCGTACAATAGCATATTCCATCATTCTAACCACATGACATAACTATAACACGATAATGTACTTATAAGTTAACAAGTGCCCGCATGACACAAGCACGGTCCACCGGTAGCTAGGTTTCCTTGCCGTGCTGTCGCTTCCACAGATTGGATGTCCAGTACCAACTCCAGCAACAAATGCAGCTGCAACACTGGCTACTGCCACAGCTATGGGCACCCTCGTGTTCCTGGTCGCTTGTTTCAACTTGACATATAGCCGAGACAACATCCCAACAGAAGATGACATGCTTATAGATGTATTGGTGCAGGACTTCTTCATTAGCTGCTCATACAAACCAGATTTCTGCAATAAAAACACCCAACAAATCATAATGTTTTCACAGAATTAATGCTGCTGAAAAGATGATGAAGTCATGACAGCACAAATATTACCAAGTCAAATGGAAATTAGATAGTAAGAAACATTAAATCCCAAAGTTCAAAGGTGCAGCAAAATTTGAGAGCAGGAAATAGGATAATTCACAAGTTTAAACGGTCCTTGACTCAAGCAAAGCAATAACAATGTACAGACTAGTTTGAATCTGTCCATGCTCAGATGAATTTTGTAAGGAATATTCTAGAAACTCTATACTCATGCCAATGAGCAATAATCCTCTATCAATAAATAGAATACAAGGGCCAAGCCAATAACATCTATAACAAAACTGTGAAAAAAGGATATGTCTAAGCTACATTGAGCTAGGGGCAGCAGCGGATTTACACACCCCCACCCCCTCCAACCGCTGGGAAACCATAGAGATTAAGAGGACATAAGGAAAAAAAAAAGAGAGGGATCAAGGAGGGAGGGAGGGAGGGGGGATATGCTGTTCTAACTTCATAAAAAAAACTTATAGATATATTAACCTAAATACTGACTCATGATATCTTAAATTGCAGATGTTGATGTTCCTATTCAGAGAACCACAGTAGCTTTTAAGCCATGATTTCAAATAACCACATCATACATCAGACGAACTAGTATGAAACTAAATTAAGATTCACGTTGCGGTGCAGTGTAGTTTTTATTACTCCTCTCATGGAATTTAAAGATTAAGAAAACAAAATTGAATTGCAGACTAACCTGGGTATATGTAGAAAGCAAGAATCTCAGATTGCGAGAAGATGCAATATGGACATCTTCTACGTACACATCCCATATGTTGAGGGCACGGGGATCGTCATGGAAGAGGTGTCTCACCTTCTCCGATCAATCTGAAACTTGTGCAGCGCCTCAGGCACCCGCTGATGTACATTTGCCATTTGTTAATGCCACAGTTAATATATCAATATTACTGAAAAAACAACCCACACCGAAAAAATAGTTGTCTGAAATTCTTGTGACATCTTACTGATTCTTTGCCGTTGCCCCATAAACTTTTGGTGTTGCCCGTAGTATTGGCTTCTGATTTGGTATTGCGTGTAGTCATCAATGCAAAAAAGATGATTGGGAAGAAATTTGATGATACTGACGTCCAAACAATGAGAAGAAGGGTCCATTTTTGCATTGCTGAAGGGACAGAAGACGAACCTTGGGTTGATATTCAGGGAATGAAACTCTCGCCTTTTGAAATCACCAGTGCCATATTTGCAAAATTGAACGATATTGTTTTGCTGAATCAATTTCATCAGAAATTTGAAGTGGTGATAAGTGTACCTTTTTTCTTCACTGAGAAACAAAATGAAGCCATCAGGTTAGCAGGAAAAAGAGCAGGTTTTGATGTTTTGGAATTGATAGATGAAACCAGAGCTGCTGCTCTATCGAGCTCTACAATAAAAGAGGGTTTCATTGTTGTTTTTGGCATGGGTGCTGGATCATGCAGTGTTGCAATCCTTCATGTCTCCGGCACAAAATTTGAGGTACTTCTTTCAGTCCATTATTGTGCTGTATATAATTTTCATATTATGCTTATTTCTGTTGCTGAATCCAGTTCTGGTCTATCTTTTCATAGTACAGTATTGCAATCCTTCATGTCTCCGTCACAAAATTTGAGGTACTTCTTTCAGTCCATTATTGTGCTGTATATAATTGGCGACTCTTCTGTTGTGTGTGTGTGGGGGGGGGGGGGGGGGATCAGTTTGATGACATACTTGTGGACTATTTTGTTAGACAAGTCAGCAGACTTCATTCCATCGACGTCAGTGAAGTCGCTATGATAAAACTTTCAGAAGCTGCAGAGCATGCTAAAGTGGAGTTACCAAGCCAACCTGAAGTCACCGTTTTGATCCCATACTTAACTTCATCTGCTCATGGAGGTCCTGTCCACCTTAGCATTACTATTTCTCACCCAGTTTGAGGTACTAGTTAACAACTTGATAGAACAGATTCAGGACAAGTGTCATTCCATTTTGAAAGATGCTAACATTAATGGCAGTGATATCGGTGAAATTGTATTTGCTGGGGGCATGACAAGAGTTCCCAAGATACGGGAAACTATTTATCAAGTCTTTGGCAAGCATCAGACTGCAACAGTGGACCCAGAGGAAGCTGTGGTTATTGGTTCTGCTATACAAGCCGCTCTTGTTGTGGAAGAAAAAAACGGAGATGAGTGGCATTGGGTGCGATGAAGGAATCTTTACAAGGATCATTCCAAGGCACACCGCACTCCCGGTGAAACAGACTGTTAAGATCCCTGCATGGTGTGCTCCAGGGGAATGCTTGCGCATCAGGATATTTGTTGGTGACCATGTATTGGCTGAACACAATGCATCTCTAGGGGAGGTAGAATTAGTCAATAACCAGAATCTAGAGGAGTCGACAAAAGAAATGCATGAAGCCTAAGTCAACTAGAGGAACCAGGAATAGCCACAGCGCATGAACTTTGGAGATCCACATGAGGAAGGTGCTCTTTTCCTGCTTCAGATTGGGGATCAGTGAAACCAATTCTAAATGCTAACTACTACATTGTATTTTGTAATATGTACAATCTTTTTTTTGGTTACATGGCGTAGAACTTGTGCACAAGGAAGTAGTACAACGTGAGGTTGTGGAGCACTAAGAGACATCCTAGCGTAATCTTAGATTGGTAACATTCATATGGAGTATTGGAGTCTTGACTATGTACTGCCATGTAAGCTCTTTTTTTTTTTTTGAGGGATTGCGCTTTTGCTTCTAGTAGTACGGTTTTGTTGTGCCTTATGATGTGCTATACCGAATTCTTTCTGGGGATCGCTGCCCCTGGACGTGTTCTAGCACTCTATCAACACGCTCCAGGCCAGTGCTAATGGGTGATGCGATCGGTTTACCGGTGAGCTGAAATGGACGATGATGCTATGTGCTTGAAATGTTCTTTTTTTTTTACACAATGTGCTATGAAATGTTTGGCACTACCCCGAATGGAAGAATTCCGGTCAATCTCTGAACCTAGCAGCAGCAATCGTGAGTCGTGACCAATAACTGAAACGGCACAAACTGACATTGGGCATTACCCCGAATGACTCCACTATCCGGAGTGAAATCCCAGCAGAGCGGTCGGGCGATTCGACGGCCCTCCCGAGCCGCTACCGGATACCCCACACCCGCAGGAGACAAGAACTCACGAGTGGCGCGAGCGTAGAGATGTGTGCGTGTGTGGCGTAGTGCTGTCCAAAAAGCCCGTGGGCCGTGGGCCAGCATGAAACACGCAAAAAAAGCACGGTCCACTCAATTTATGGCTCATGCCGACACGGTCCTACGGTAAGAGCTGTGTTTGGGCCGATGGCCAGGCCCTAGGATCGGCACGACATGATCTGATAAAGTTTGTTTAAGTATAACTATATTTATGTTATAGTTAAAAAAGAGTTTCTTAGTATGTTGGTAAGTCATCTTATTATCTTAATGGAGGTTTTGAGTTTAAATCTCACCATTCATCCTTTTTATTTTTTATTTTTCATCACTTTTAAGTGTTAATGGGCTGTAATTGAATTATTGGACCGTGTGTAATCACGTGCCTAGTGGACCGGCCCGGCACGAATTTGTATTTTAGAACCGTGCCATAGGCCGGCAGCTGAGCCCTAAGGCTGTCTCGGCACGACCCGAAATAGCCCATGGACCATGCCGGCCCTATATTAAACATGCCGGGCCTTTTAAGACCCGGGCCGGGCCGCCCATTTGGACAGCTATATGGCGCGAGCGAGCGTGCGCACGGCCGCCGTTGCAGGCCTCGCGATCGAATCGTTGCCGGATTGGATTGATGGCGCGCACCCTTGGCCCGGTCAACTTCCGGCCCAGCCTTCTGCTTAAACGGGCCGTGTCACGCTGCGGCGTAGACTGAGCATGAGCGTGGTGGTAACCAGGGCCCGCCACACCCGCTCCTCGAGGGCCCACCAACCCGCTCCATTTCGAAACTTCTCTCTCCCTTTTCCGTCGCTGCGATTAATCGCAATTATGTGCGATTTGATAATCAAATCAAATAACCCTCCCGACCGTTGCATCCTCTTTCTTTTCTTGTATCCCTCCGCCGCCGCCGCTCGCCTCCCTCAGGTTCGTTTGCTTCTTCCGCCTCTCTCCGTGCCCTTTCCCCTCCTCTCCTCGCTCCACTGGGTCTGAATTCTCGTCGGGCCTTGGTTCTGGTTTGAGTAGGCGCGGGCTCTTCCGTTTTCTGAGTTGATTTTCCCGTGATTCGAAGCGTTCCTGCAATCAGATCGGAGGTGTGTTCTCATGTTGTTGCTTTCCCCGCATGTAACTTGTTCGATCGGTTTCCTCACTCGAGTTGTTGAGTTGCGGCTACTGTTCTGCCGGTTTTGAGGAATGACAAGTATTTGAATTCCGTGCGGGGGAAACGAGGAATTCCCGGACGTTTCTTGTAGATTTTCTTTTTTGCATCGGGGTTCGGATTTGGGGGTTTGAATCGGTGCGGATGTCACTGAATTTTGGGTAGTCTTGATTGATGCTCTGGGATCAAGGATCCAAAGGCCGATCCTGGCATGTTGCTCGACCTGCGTGTAACCTGTTCGACGATTTTCCTGATCGAGGTGGTGGGGGGAGAGAAGGGGCAGGCTCTCGTCTCAGTTAGGAGATGTGCGGCGATGGTTGAATTTCTTGTCGTGGATAGGTGGAATTGCTGTAGTGTTCTTTGTGGACTCTCCTCTTTCCTTATTGTTTACCAAATCTCTTGTTCATCAGTTATTTTATTCTCATCAATTCGTCATGAAAGAAGGATTTGATGTACTGCTTTGCTAATTCTGATGCACTATTGTCACTCAGTACAACAACCATCTACCTTAATATGTTTCGTATTGTTAGTCTTCTCTTCTCTAAGCATGGCCTGATCCTTTCATGCAGGTACTCATTTGTGGTGAACGTGCCACATCTCTAGAAGATGAGAAGATTCTTTTTCTTTGGCTCCTCACCCACTGGAAATGATGCCGATGGAAACAAGACTCCTGGCAATGATAGCAGGAGCAAGTACCAGAAGAAATTGGAGGACGGTGATGGAAACGAGAGCTCCGGATCCTGTGGCACAAGAACATCAAGATCAAGAAGTCGCCGTGGAAAATTGAATGATGAAAAAGTATCAAATCCGAAGCAGCTTAGGAGGTCCATGTCATTCTCATCCCCGGCCACAAAAAGTTGCTTGGATGAAAGAACCTTTAGCTTCTCTGGTGATCTTCCATGCTCCTTGTACGATGAATCTGATGCGCCTCAGCAAGCTGGAGATGCCGAGTGAGTGGTCTAATATCTGATGATCTGTATTTGAACTATATTTCCCTGTATTATGTTCTAAAATGTTTAACATGATTGAAACGGTATCTGCTACCGCCCTTCAGCCTATTTGCCTTGTTGATCTGTGTTATCAAAATCAATAAAATAAAAATGCATAAAGTTAAAAAAGGAATTCACAGCAGTAAATGTTCATCATGTGCACCTGCAAACTTCACTCATTTCAGATATTCTGCTCATCACTTGTTATTCTAAAAAATGCTTAATTATATAGCATTTGTCAATTCAAGATTGTTCAATTTCTGTCAGCTTTCCTCTTGCATTTGTCAATGATTTATGCACTGTATATTTGTATCTCTACTAAATGTCAATAGAGTCTTGTGATTGAGTTCCACATTAAGGCAAAAAAAATAGCAGTTTTGTGGTAAAAACTCATTTTGGTCTCAAGAACATGTGAATGTGCCTGTGTTTCATTTTTTTTCAGCATGGCATCTGAAAAATGATAGTAACAATACTTCCTAACTTGCAGTTGCTACATGCGGTCACTAGAAGCGAATCGAGTGTCAAGAGAAGTTGTGACTAAGGTCCCAAAAGCATATTCTGCTATGGAAAATGATTCTCCTGATTCAAGATGTTGTTCATGCTCGACAGGGCACTCTCCTGTTAGCTCTCCCATTGCACTAAGGTGCAGGTCGACAAGATTAAGCAATTTATTGGACAAGAATGAAGTTCTAGATAGATATATTGATGAAGGGCAAGAAGGTACCATGATCAATGAGAAGCAGAAGCAGCACTCGTTCACATCTACAGTTTATAAGTTGGCAAGACCACCTCGGTCACAATCTGCAGTGCCATCTGTGCTAAGATCAGTGAAAGATGTACCTGAGACCTACCCAGATATGGACTCAAAAGATGTCTACCTTCAGCGACTTGTTCAAGAGGTTGCAGGAGACACCTGCAAGATTACAACTCTGTCCAATGCAGGTAGAGACCATTTAAGAGCGTCTGATGTATTCGAGAAATTCCTGCACTTAGAAGATTACAAATCAGAGAGTGCAACATCAGTTGAAGATATTTACGAGGATTTGCAAGATGTGAGACCCCCAAACGTTACTATTCCCTCCATCTCTCTTGATTCAGGTATGACCCCAAAATGTTCTGCTGCATAACTCTTGATGCTTCTCAACATTTTCATGATAATTACCATGATTTTGCACAGGTGATCAAGAAACTGATGATGGGTTGCTTCAAAGAGTTAAAGAAGTGGAATCAAAGTTTATTCTTTCTTCTGGAAATAAACATGAGTTCAGCATGCTAGGAGATAAGAGATTAAGCTCCAATGAAATGTTCCAACTGATCCAGCATTTGACTGAAGATAGGAAACACCTAGCACATGAACTGTCTTCACAGATTAAGGCACGAGTTAAGGAAAGATTTGCTGCCAAAGAGCAATACAGACAGTCAAAGAGAGCATTGGATGCCAGGACTAGGAGGCTGGAGAAGGAGAAGAGTGAATTGCAAATCAACCTAGAGAGAGAGATGGATAGAAGGTCGCAGGACTGGGCTGACAGGGTACTGAAATTTCAATCTGAAGAAGAGAGACTACATGAACGGGTGAGAGAACTTGCAGAGCAGAATATATCTTTTCAGAGAGAAGTTACTGTTCTTGAAGCAAATAAGGCTGATGCTTCAGCTAAAGTTGCAAGCTTGGAGCTGCAAAACAGCAAACTAAATGATGAGCTAGAGAAACTCAGATACGAGCACAATGATCTCCAAAATACATCAACAGATCTGCGTGCTCGTTTCACTGAGGTTACAGAGGAAAGGGACCAGCTCCGGGGATACTTGAAGGATAAGGAGGACGAGAGCAGGTCACTGCATAAAGTGATTGCAAGACAACAAACAACATGTAACGAACAAGAAAGGACAATCACAAGCTTGAGGCAAGGATACAGATCTGAATTGGATAAGTCTGTTGAGTGTAACAGTGATAGAATGAACAAACTACAAATGGAACTTCTAAGGATGACAGGAGTGGAACAAAAGTTGAGAGGTGAAATTCAATCTTGTCATCTTGAAGTCAAGTCCCTCAGACATGAGAATATTGCACTCTTGAATCGTTTGCAAAGTGCTGGAAATGGATCGAGCATTTCCTTGATTTGCCTTGATCAGGAGCTTCAGGCTAAAGTGGACAAGCTGCAGGCGCAAGGCCTGTCATTGCTTGATAAGATTAGCCAACTTTGCACCAAACTGCTGGATTTGATGAAAAGCAAGCGGCATGAAAATGAACCTTCCAGTGGTATGAATATGCTGACAGTCACTGATTACTCATTTGAGTACCAAAGCATGAATAGAGAAATTGAGAGCCTCAAGCGAAGTTTGCAGTCAGTCAATTCGATATTGAGTGAAAAGAAAAATGTACCTGATGATACTGCAGCTAGGGATAGTCCTTCCATGGAGCAGAAAGTGAGTTTTGTTCTTGTAAAGTTCCATGGAGATCCTTACTAAATAATAAACTAATTCCTTAGTTGCTGTTTCTTAGACTTATAGTTGATAGCATCTGATAGTCGTTGTTGTTCCAGCAGGATAATTTTGGACTCAAACTGAAAGAAGAGGCTTTGCTCAGCAGACTACTAAAAGAAGCAGTGTTGTCAAAGGAACTTGAAATTGAGCAGTTGCAATCTGATCTGGCATCTTCGCTTCGTATACAAGATGTTATGAGAAATGAGACCCAGAGAGTTCATGATGAACTTTCTTTCATCACCCACAAGGCTAAGCAGTTGGAGCTTCAGGTAGCATCAAGTTCTTGCTCCCCAATAAACCAGTATTTCATCGTTTTCCTCTGCTACAAATATGATTTGGATGGCGAAGTTCGCGTTTGATAAAGTGTTACTATCAACCTGTACAAGACCAAGACTTAGCAGGCGACTATTGCAATCAAGTTATTTGGCCGCCCATCTAGTTTTTAGCTAGCCATTTAGTTATTTGTCAACTTTTAAAATATTGCAAAAAAAGGGATAAATGTTGTTCACGTCCAATGTGCAACCTTGTATGTAGTTTGTATGGTCTCATGTTCATACCATACCTTTGTTTGCGGTATTTACCTCAAAGACTCCTTTGATCACATATAGTTGGTATGATCTAATGTTACATTTTTCTTGTATTTGTATGAAGGTTTCAAAGAAAGCTGAATCAATCAATGAGATTGAACAAGACTTGCAGGAATCTGCGAAGGAACTAACTGCCCTTCGTGGAACTCTGAAAACAGTAACTGAGGAGAGGGACCTGTCATGGCAGGAAGCGAAGCAACTGAGGAGGAACCTCAGCATCATGCAGAATGAAGTTGTGGCACTGAAGAAAAAGATCGAGTCACTTGACGAGGACATACTTGTGAAGGAAGGGCAGATCTCTATACTGCAGGACTCCATGAACAAGCCATTTGACATCATCTGTAGCCCGAGGTCACTGAGAGAGTTTGACATGGAGTGAAGACTGCTCAGACATAGAGCCTTTCAGACATATTTGTATACTGTGTTTCCTAAAGATA
Source organism: Eleusine indica (assembly GCA_030378355.1). Classification (NCBI taxonomy): domain Eukaryota; kingdom Viridiplantae; phylum Streptophyta; class Magnoliopsida; order Poales; family Poaceae; genus Eleusine; species Eleusine indica. Next base: position 49,135,332 of record CM059500.1, read on the forward strand.
GAGAGATGCTTGTGAATAGGTCGTTCATACGCTTCTACAGTGTCTTCACTCAATAAAACATAGTGAATTGTGTGTGTTGCGACTCATTGCATAGCTTACACCATTTGTAAAGCGTGCATATTTGCCATGTTGGCCATGTACTGTTGAATTTGGAGAGGTTACAAGAGTTTTTATCTCTATACAATGTGTGGATCCAGCCATAGGATTGTCTCCTCTGTTTCTTTGTCAATTTATGCCAGCTTCACTTGTGTGTTGAGAACATCATTTGCAGCCAACAACATTGATTTATTGGGGAGTTCGTCTGTTCTGAAACTCGTGTTCAGGGTCAAATGGCCTTGCTTGCACGTTTTCATTCTGTGATTATTCAGACCTGCTGCAAATATGAAACTAAAGTATCTAATTGGGCAGCCTTAGCATATGGCCAATGGCAACCAGCTCCCTTGCCCTGCACTGCCATGCAATACAAGCATACAGCTCTTCGGATCACACTTGCGCCAGGCGTCACCACCAAGGACCAAGCAAGCCCATGGCCATGTCCTACATCGCCGCCTCCCAGCTCCCCAGCGAAGTACTGAATGCGTCTGACGGAGGAAGTCTACTTTCACATACTACCTGCAACTTCAACCATTATGATTCACTGATGAGCAATGTCTCAGATACGCGCCGGCAACCCATCGAGAAGATGTAGGTTGTTTGTTTACACAGTTCATCTCCCCATCTGATTGATTCCTCCCCAAATTCCCCTGTATCGTCGTCTTTACACTACGCTGCTATAGTCAGTGGCTCAGTGCTATTCTTCGGTTGTGCTGGATAATGGCGACCCCGCCATCAGCCTTGACGCAAATTATTCAGCGTTGCGACTGCGCATAGACCCGGGTTCACGCTCCGTCGTGGCGGGGAAGGAGCATGGGTTGTTCTTGCTCCGTCGTGGCGGGGAAGAACATGGGTTGCATCTGCTACAGCAACGGAAGGTGCAGCGTCCACTGCAATACTGTGTACGTGTGTATTGTGAACAATTAGATCGTCTTGGTGATAGCAATGCACCAGCTCTGCGTTACTGCTCCGAGACATTCAGAAGTCAAAGCAGAGCACAGGCTGCCCTCTCCGTTGGTCATTCTTCAGAGTTCAGAATAGGATGTGTGAGCTGATAACTGAAAACGGAAGTCTAACAAACACCTGATCCTGGTCAACTGGTGGGTGCAATTTAAACAAGGAACACAACGTTTCTGCTGATAATCTGTACGACTTTTTGAATCTGCGTTTCAGCTGTATAATGTGCATTGTTTGCAGGTGTTAGGGCTCCACGATAGTACTACAAGCAAAAGCCGAAAGAAGAGAACCGTGGATACAAGTTAAACAAGGAACACAGCGTGTCGTTGACCAGTTTTGTCATTTTGTTCTCCCTGCACCATTTTGCATTTGTAGACCATCTTCTTTCAGTGTTGGCATTCCTAGGTTGGTCGTCAGGTTATGACGCGCCACTTTCTTTACTGCAACTGAAAGAAGAATTTGTACACACCTTGCGCTACTGAAAATCCTGTGAAACTGCAGCATCGTCGACCAAAATTCTGACAGTCTACACTATCTACCATATAAGCATAATTTTACCCGTGCCAGGTCTGGTCTTCTCTTCTGCATTTGCTCAAGTGAAGGATCAAAATCCATACTTTCTGCACCTTTCAAGTCTGAATGTATTCTCTATTTTGGATAAAACCGGGCTTCTCTCTTGGGATCCCAGGTGCAGGTTTTCGGTGATGTATTAAATTCTCCAGCTCGGACGCATACATTGACCATTTCAAAGTTAAGGGTCGTTTATCAGGCTGCGGAAGGCCCTACGGTTATTCATTGTAGGATGTTACTCCTTCCTCTTTATTCAATGAAATCGGCAGTCTTTTGCCGTTCCTTAAATAGAGATTACTAGGGCCATCCTTTTGAGCTGACCTTCCCTTGTCTAGTAGTACTTTTGCAGATGAACTCTCAAAGTATAATATGTTATTGGTAGCTTGAGACATCGTTTATGTTTACTTAAGCTTTTTTTTTAAAAAAAAAGAACATAAGCTATTAATGACTTCAAGTATATGATACTTCCTCCGTTCCAAAATGTAAGCATTTGTTGACTTTCAGATACTATGTTTGATCATTTGTTTTATTCAAAAAATTTGTGAGAATTTATTTTATTATGAATTGCTTTATTATTAGATATACTTTAAACATGATTTATTTGTTTTTATAATTTTTAAAAAATATTTATATAAGACAAACGGTCAGAGTAGTATCTAAAAGTCAACAAATACTTACATTTTGAAATGGAGGTAGTAGCTTGAGACATCGTTTTTGTACGGCTTTCTTGTATAACTTTTCTTTCATTCCATATATTATAACCTGTAAGCGCTTGCCCCTCCAGTTCCTTACGAAAAATGATTTCGAGTATGTAACTGCTAAAGTCATTTAAATACCATTTCAGCTGAGAGGCTTTTGGTTTCACTGAACTATTCCTTATTACTGCATTAGAGCTTCTCAAAAGGTAGAGCTAGCTAAGAGATAACAGTAAGATCTTATAAAAGATTGATGAGAAATGAGTCCATGTTTAAGTCTCTCATTTTTCTTAAAAACTGACTTTTCATAAAGACCTAGCTGTCTTCTCTTTTTTTTTTCTCCAATAAACAATTTTAAGAGCTAGTTTAGAGCCAATCTTTGGGGACGTTCTTAGCCTGCAGTTGAGTTTTTGTTTGTCATGCTTTAATGTTCAGATTGTTATCTGGATCATTGTCCACTGTCCGTCCACTTCTTGATGGTTCTCCTGTGGCGCAGCTGCAATGAATTTAGAGAAACACGTTAGTCATAGAGAGTACATGGCCCATCTAGATCTCTTGCTACTGCACCTGTATTGTTCTTGTCAGCGCTTGCAAGTAGAATACTTGAAGATAAAGGGGCCACTTGTAACTAGGGTCACTTGTCTAGTGCTTGCATTGACCAATCTTCAATTTGCTGCAACTTGTTTTACTTTATCTTTCCCAAAATATAGCTATTTGGTAGACTCAGGCAAGTGCGTGCCATGCATATCCTCTTTTTTTTCCTTCTTTGGGGCCATGGCTGGGCTGACTGAGCCAACCTCTAATGTCTTATCCATTCCGAATCCTAGACAGAAAATAAAAAACAAGCATTCTTCTTGTTTTCTATTTGAGATTGACCCAGAAAGAGAGAGCACTAAGATACAATTCAGATGTTCTGTTTACTGGGATGATTTGCGACCACTACTTTATGAGCGAGTAGAGGCCAATGCATTGGCATTATTTGGTTGGAAGATGAGCATCAATTGTTCAAGATGCAACGGCAGTTCATAATAGTTTCAGTATATCCATTCGAGTGTTATGTGGTTCGATATATAGTAGTACATGTCTTTATTTGTGATCGTGCGATAACTTTTTGGCCCCTTCCGACTTGGAATAAGTAATTCAAGATTAATGTGTCATAAAAGGCACATTAATGGTAAGAGTGTTGTTCAAGTATTCTAATTAAGCTAAATGTCTGTCTGAGAAAATATGGAAGAAGAAAAGAGATGTCTATTGCTACTTGCCTTACTATTACCTAGGGTCATGTACAAAAATTCAGAGGAACGAAATTCTAGTCAACTGGGGCTTTTATGCTTGCGAAAGCTACCGTTTACTGTATTTTTGATGTCAACATAACGAGGCTTGGCCTCACTAACTCATCTCAGATCTTAAATTATTGACGAAGACATATGGTGAATGCATCACATATGGTCTAGCAGAGCTGTACAGTTGCATTGTCATCATTTATTTCATTTGGTGAAAGATGCCCTTGATCATGAAAATACCGGCTTTGTTTAAAATGTGGTTTTTATTACAGAGAATGGTACACCTCCGGATATTTCTTGGACACGCGAAACATCTCGATCGCCTAGATTTGGGTAGTCGAAATCAGATTCAAGATGGAACGAACCCAATCTTTTGGTTTGAAGTTTCATCTTGCCAATTTGGCCCCGCTAAGGTTGGTCAATTTCGACGAGTTTTTTCCTTTCTGGGTTAACTAGGTCTCACATGTTATAATGACTCGAAGAAGTGCTGTAAGATTCTCTTATATATACTTGTCATGTCTTGACTATGGTAAAATTTGAGCACAACCTAACTTTTGTCAACTATGGTAAAATTTAGTAACAAACACTGACAAGTATACTTATGTACCAAGCATACCCTACTGAAGAATGGTTTTGTTCATGGTTCCGCATTTTAAATGAAAAGATATGGCTAGAATATGACTTGTAAAGTCACATGGCTGAACTTTTCCAGATTTTTTAGTGTCGACCACATTTTTTTTAAAAAAAATCTTTCCTTTTGCCACTCAGTGTCTACTTAAAGGTATTCCCATTTTCTCTCATGGACACGTGTTTATATCCATCATTGAAAAAAAGAAAAATAATAAGTCAAGTACTTCTGTGAACACAAATAGGACGTCGTAGATACTTAACATGCTAATAGCATAATAACGTGAAGTGCTAGTGGCATGGGTAGTCATCCGTCCCGGAAGAAATGAAGATTGAATGCGGGGCATCCCGAAAGTCAAAACGTGGCTCCCCCGGCCCCGTGTGAGTTTGATGTATGGTACTATTGAGAGAGAGAGGGAGAGAGAGAGAGAGAGAGCAATTTGCAATTTCAATTTAATTGCTCGTATCGTTTGTACCAAGGATGATCTTGATGCTATATGATAAATTCGGATGAACCCAGGCCACGGCTAGGCATGGTCGTCTCGCTTCTTTTATTATGAGCAGTTGAGCACAACAAGGTGAACAAGGAGGCCAAGTTGACGTTATCTAGCGACGATGCCCGTGCCCGCATTTGTGGCCAGAATATGTACATATAGGCGTACTTAATTTCTCAAGCCTTTTTCACGCATGTCGTGTCGCTAAGTTTCTCAACTTTTTTTGAATGATAACGAGAGCTCGAACTGCGTGATTTTGAGGATGTCTACGACTATCCCTGCTTGCTGGGTCGTATATAGCCTTAACTGATGAAGTGTATATACTAAAATAATTGTATATACTTGGCAGGAGAATATCTACTCCCTCCCGTTCTTGTATTCTTGTCGTTCAGACAATGATTGTTAGTTGTTTTGTAGTTCATTTCTTTTACCTTAACGACAACAATTAGCGAACGGAGTGAGTATATGTTTTTTATTGGTTCATATCTTAAATTTGTAACGCATCTCGATTGACCTTGTCGGCTACAGCATATACACGCACATTTTTCCTTTTACGAGGTAGGACATCTATATATAAGTTATAATTCAGAATATATATTTATGCATACTAAGTTTGATTGAATTGAACCCCCAGCTAATTAATAACTTCAATTTGAATGAAATAAACATTTTGTGCGGGTACTGTACGAATGAAATGTTGGTTAGAATATCCGATATCAAGGCACAAGAAGTCTCGTCTGCAGCCGTGAGTCGTACTGATGAAAGTCGGAGTGTTTGGTTGCTCTTTATAACCGATGCATGCTTATTTTCAAAGCAAACACTATAGCTGAACATTACTCTGATAGTTCAGTTCATGTCCGTGGATGAACTGTTCCCTGACCAAACGCTCTGATGATTTTATAAATTATAGTCGTAATTGATATAGAAGGATTAGAATAACTATTATGTCTTTATGTGCCCAATAACATTTTTTTTATCTCTTATTTGCTAAGTTTCGAGTAGAAATTCAGCTTTTTACATATATATAACAACAATGAGAGGAGTATTTCAGCCTAGTTTTAATGACAATGGCAGGGAATTTAGAAGCATAATATGGTTTGGGCAAACTTTTTCGTGGTGACGGTGATAGGTAATTATTTTTCCAAAGTAATAAAAGCAAAAAACTTGTACTAGCTTTTAGAAACGTGGAACCTTTTTGTTGACTACCAGAGCAGCAGGGGACGACTCATCTTCAGGCTTCCAGTAGAGTAGAGTAGCTTTCATCTTTAACTCGGCTATGACAAAAACAGGAAGGTGATAACAATCAATCAAGAGGTGAAAAAGAAGATCGATGAAGCAAGAGAGACAGCTGCCGTTCCAATAAGATCAAATTAACTTGGAAATTATTGAAGGTTTGTGGGGTCCCCTATACGCTACGACGACTATAAGTAAAGCTGCGGCCGCTGCTCATTTTTTTGTCGATCATCAGCATTTCCCTCTTGCACCGCCGCCCCTTGTTGATCCCTTTTTCAAGAGAGGTCAGGAGATCAATTGAGAGAGAGATATTGGTGGATCGATAATCATGGAGAGCACCGTGAGAGCTCTCCTGATCCTCGTCCCTCCTATGTCCATCCTCCTCGTTCTCGTCGTGCGCATCCTCGCCGGCGTCGCGGCGCGCAACCTCAGCGCGCTGGCTCGCGTCCAGTTGGCGTGTCTCCCGGCGAGCGGCTCCTCCACGTCGTCGTCGTTCCGGCGGCAGGTCTCGGCGGGGGAGATCAGGAAAAGCAGCAGCGCCATCAGCGAGGAGGAGGTGCTCCGAGTGGCGCCGTATTACAGGAAGAAGAAGAAGATAGAGGAGGAAGAAGAGGAGGAGGAGGAGTGCGTGGTGTGCCTGAGCGGCATCGAGGAGGGCGATGAGATCAGGGAGCTCAAGTGCCGCCACCTCTTCCACCGGACCTGCCTCGACCGCTGGCTGGCCCGCCCGGCCGTCGTCGCCACCTGCCCGCTCTGCCGCTGCCGCCTTCTCCACACGCCGCAACCGCAACAGGAGGAGGACGAGGAGCACTGGTACGGCGCCGGCGACGAGGAGGAGGAGGAGGAGGATGAGGAGGGGAACTCGGACATGATGCTGTTCATGGCGTGTGTCTACGGCGGCCGCAGCAGCTGGTTCTGGCCGTCGTCATGATCATTCATCAATCAATCATCGGTAGTCATCACCATGAACTCAATGATCATTCCGACCCATGAACTGCTGCAATATGCACGTGCAAAATTAAAACTCTCCCTTTAATTTTTGTGTTAAGTGCTATGGGAGAAGCAATTGCAAGCAGTTCTTCTTGTATTCTTTTTTTTTTTCCCTTTCATTTTCCGTGCGTGTACAGCGTGTGATGTACAGTGAATGAATGAAGGGGAAGCAAGCAGGTTGCAGATTATGAGGTATGGAGCATACACATGCATTCTGGATCGATGGCATGCCGCGACGTGTGTCTCGGCGAGCGCACGTTGTGCTCCGCCGCCGCGACGTGTGTCTCGTCGCTGTCACGTCGTCGTTCGATCATCGTCGCTGGTTTGGGTTTTTCAAAGGTTTTCCGGCGAGATCTCAGAGATAAATGCCACAGATACATTAATTAATTAGTCAACAACCCTGATCGACGACGTGGAGGATTGGAGGAGCAGACCCTATGGCATACAAACTGTCACCACGACACGGACGAACAGGGATGGGTCTCTGGTCGGACAAGACACTAGTATCTCCATGGAGATCGATTCGGCGCCGCGAGATCGAGTTTGCGCGTAATCAGTAATTAACGATGTCGGTGGTTGCCCATTGATCCAAGACCTGCAAATTATATTCCCCTTCTGAGTTCTCATTCTCAAGGCCTCCTGATCAGTGGCCCATGAGCAGTGGACACCGTGATAAGGCCTGTTTTGACGATCATGCGGCCCAACAATGGCTCATCAGCAGAGCATTATCCGGTTCCGAGACCTCCTGATCTTTGATTCTCTGTCTTATTAAGCTTTTCAATACATTTGAGTTTTCAAGTCAAGAAGATAATAAATGAAGCACAAGATGAAGGACGCAATAATACTCATCATGTCACTGAAAGACCAAGCAGCTACGTTCTACCTTCCTCCTTTTCAGTACACATACAGCAAGGACCCCCTCCTCCCTAGTCCCTACCAACAGAGCATTCTACAGAACAAATAATAAGCTACTACAGTACTAAGCTCAACTGTATTACGCCCTGATAAGAAAAGAAGAAGAAGAAAAAAAAAAAGGAAACGCAGGCAACAACAGATCGACAGCACGGTGCGCTGCTTTTGCAACACAAACTGCAAACAGTGGGGGCAAGTGCCGCGGACAGAGCGACACCTCATCCATTCACAGCGTTCGACTTCACTTGACGCCATCCCTACAGAATTTCCCTATCCACATCATATCTGGCCCGCTGATGAGCTTCAGAATCTGGCCGAATTAATTCGCCTGAGCTGCTTCTTCGGCTCCGGCCAACGCTTGTGATCCGGCGGCACCGGCCGGCGCTCGTTTTCCGGCACCGGCCGGCTCTCGTGCCCCGGCGGCGGCGGTGGCACCAGCGGCTCCAACATCTGCAACAATACAAGGAACTCATTGTTTTAATGAAACGGGGCTTATTTTGGAATGTTCTTACAGTACATTTTTTTTTAAAAAAAAAAACAACAACCGTAACTGCCTGTCCAATAAGATCGCATCGTGTTAGACAAATGGTACGCTTCAATCAAAGAAATAAGAAAATTCCACAGGAGTGCGTGATCATCCACCATCCCATTTTATATAAAGCCAAATGGACCACAACTGGAGGCGGTTCAGCTCATCTTTCTATGAACTTTTTGTGTGTGCTAACATCATGTAGGCCTGTAGGGGAAATTACTATCAACAGCTCATTTTTAAATTTCAAACATGTCCACCAATAAGCACCCTTACCCATCCTGTATGTAAACAAAAACAAGGTGCTGCTGTAGTATCTCCCTGGCTATCCCTACTTTTGTTCAGACTAGAAAACGACTCATCACTTTCAGAGTTTTTGTGGTGGCTTCTTCAGTCCACCAAAAAAAAAAAAAAAAAGATCTGAACTGAACGAAGAAGCTCAAAACAAACTGAAGAAAATATCACGGGACCACGAAGGAACAAGCAACATTCTATTCTATTTCTATCCGTGTACAGTATTAAATTACCTTGAGCTTCCTGAGACGCTCGTTCTCCTCCTCCAGCCGGGCGACCTTGTTCTCGAGCTCGTTGGTGTACGCCTTAAGAATAAAGATCAAATTATCAAAAAAAGAATAAAGATGAGAAGCAGCAACCTTGTTATGTTAGAATGAAATCCCCCAATTTATAACTTGGATTTGAACAGCAGGCAATCGAAAAAGAAAAAAAAAAAAGGAAATGGGAATGGCCACCTGCTTCCTGGCTCGGGACCTCGCCGCCGACTCTCGGTTCTTGATCATGCGCTTCTGCCGCCGCTCCACCGTCCTCTCCACCACGCCGCCGTCCACCGCCTCCGCGCCGCGCTTCCGGCCGGCCACCGGCGAGAGGAAACCGTCGCGGTACAGCCCGAGGTTGAGCGGCCGCGGATACTGGAGCTGCGGCGGCTGGTAGTGGTGGTGGTGCAGCCAATGCGGGCCGGCGCATCCGTCGACGGCGACGCCGGCGCGGGAGAGGAAGTCCTCGAGCGTCATCTCCCCCATGGTCGGCTGCCCTCCTGCGCTCTGGATGTCGCGCCACACCTCGTCCACCGTCTTCTTCCCCGCCGTCGCCGGCTCCGCCGCCGGCAGAACCGAGCGCAGGAGGTCGTCCAGGTTCATGCTCCGGAGCGGCTCACCCAGCTGAGTCTCCACCTCGGTCAACGTCAGGCTGTACACCGACCCACTTGCGCCGCCGCCGAGGGAAGCCATTGTCTGAACTCCCATCCACGTGCGATCGATCACCTGCAAACACATAACACATGTAAAGATTGGAAAGCAAAATCTTTCCTTTTTTTTTTTCTCTTCTCTTTCGGGACGAAACTATGGCAGCAGGCAGACAAGCAAAATCTTTGAGGCATGCCGAGAACGGAAGGATCTTGCGAGTTTTTGCTTCATTTACCTGAGCTTGACTATACAAGGGAAGGGAAAGGAGGTGGAGTGGAGGACCAGCAAGCAGCAAAGCAGATCAGAGAGAGTGGTGAGAGAGACAGAGGGAGGACGATGGGGGCATTAATTTTAGGATTGCCACATCTTCACTTGTGAATGCTCCGACTCCGAGTAGAGAGAGAGAGAGAGAAGGTGTGTGTGGCTGTGGCGTGGGGGAAGGATCCTAAAAGGGAAGGAAGCAAAGGCCACACAGGACCAGAGGTGAATCACAAAGAGGCACTGCCTTTTTACAAGGCCAATACCAATACCAATACCCCAGGCTTTGCTGCAATTTTTTTTTTTTACTCGCTGCATTTTTGTTTCTTCGATGAGGAGATGAACAGTTGGAGAGAGTATTCGCCAAAAAAAAAAAAAAACAGTTGGAGAGAGAAGTTGTGCCGCCTGTGAATGAGAGAGAACAGAGATACTTAACCAGTAGGAGTAGTACACTGACTGGCCCACCGGACGGACCTCATTCAATTGCAAAAGAAGTTGTTTGGGGTTTTCTGTCTGGGATTTTTGTTTCTGAGTGCAAAGGCCCAAAATCACGGGAACGAAACGTATGAAATCATTTTGGTTGTTTAAGCATTTTTGTATCTATTCTTGCGTCAATGTCTTGATCCATTGGTTAGTGCGTGAACAATTGCCAGTAACACGTACGATATCAGCTCTAGCAGATTAGTTCAAAAAGAGCAGCTAGAGTTTCCACTTTTTGGGGGATGTTATTTACAGTTGTTTGGACAAATAAAATACAGTTCCAAAAAAAATAAATAAAGAGACGTGGCTTCAATCAAAATAGAGTTTCCAAGACATAAATAACACGGTGACAGGCAGTACAGATTTTTTTTTTTCTTACATGTGACAGGTATAGTCTACTACACAGTACGGTACACAAATAATGAGAAGGTGTTGCTGCTCCAATGATCTAGGGAGCCTATCAATCAGGCTGTAGCCGTCATCGCCTATCGCGTGCAATTCATTCACATAATGCGATAGAAGGGGAAAATAAACAATACAGAGACGAGAGAGAGTTTAGTAGTACAGACTTTCTTTTACTGCAAATAAACACACACACACACACATATAGTGCTAAGTGCTAACCATTGTAGCACAAGTGAGGATCGGATAGGTCAAGGTTATCTAATTGGAGTTGACGTCCTACTACTGTTGCTGTAGGAGAAAGAGTTGAGGAACAACAATGATCGATACTGCAGTCGATGACTGTTGCGGATAAGTTGATCTGACATAATATTGATGAATATTTACTGTAAATTTCTTGGACACAAACTGATTGGTTCAAAAATATGGCAGTGGTCAATCATCGATGGATGGACTTCAGAATAGACACCTTTTTACTGCACAAGAGCCATTCGTGTACTGCAGTGATTTGCTGAAACGGAATCGTTATGGGCAAAATATGAACAGGATTGATTGCCTCATAAAAAGGAAACAAAAATGGGGCCGCTGATGACCATTCAGCACCACACAACGGCTATGTCTTTGATCCGGATGCATGATGAGCAATGGAAGCAGACAAGGAATTTGTACCAAATAAAACAAAGCTCCTTGTGCTTCCATTAGCAGAGCACCTAGCAACAAAATAAAGAAGCTAAATTGTTTTCTTTAAAGGGAGAAGATGCTAAATTGCTAATGGGAGTATGATCCTAGATGCGCTCTCTCTCCCCACAACATATCGGATGGTCGTCTTGACATGTTAGAATGAATGCTGGACGAGCGTCAGAGTTTCGTCAGTAATTTATTCATCGGTTCCAGTTGTGTGGAGGTAACATCAGCTTTGCCTTGAAGAATCACACATCTTAATTACTCGCTGGCCCAATGAGAGGCCAGCCAGATGAGCACCGAAAAAGATCAACCAAAGCCTCTCTTGTAAGCAAAATTAGGAGCAGGCTTGTCTTCTAATGATGGCCATTATTACATCTTTGTGCCAAAGTGATCCCCGGCTATTGCTCGGGGAGATTTACTTTTCCTGTCTGGGCGGGTAAAGAATGGAAGGTTAAAGTCGCAATCAGTTCAGTAAAAATCAGCAACTTGTTATAGATATTTTGTACTAAGCGACTGGACCAGATTGCCTGCGGCGGAACGAAAAAAAATCATCAGTAACTTTTAACGGATGGCTGAGTCATGTTGGTACTCAACTCTCACAGGAGGAATGCATGGCTGGAATTCTCCGAAGCAAGACATGTCCCCGATCTTCGTTGCACCGTACGTATAGTACTGTACTACTAGAGCAAGTAAGTTCATCAGAGAGGAGAAAATTCTTTGGTTGGTCCACCATTCAAAAGGCTCCTCCTATTGCATAGGGTGTAACTGTAGCGATTATTGGTTTCAGTCGGAGGCAACTCCTATTATTGACTTGTCGCTTTGGCCAGGCTCTGCATGCTGGCTTCCGAGCCATCGTAGCACGGACTCCTATTTTACACATTACAGTGACAATGAGCAGCAGGAGCTCAATTATAGACAGTTCTACTGTTTTATAGGAGGAGTACTTCATTGGGACTTGGTAATCCAAAGATGACGAAACTAACATTATTAGTGATAACTGATGATAAGTAGGAGTAAGTCTTTGCAGTTGCAGGCTTGCAGGACAGCCGGAGGACGTGTAATTCTGAAAGGCAGGAGCTGGGGTGGAGGCCCGATCGAGACAGTATCGCCTTTGCTCGCAGCACGCCACGAGCGAGGCCTAACACACTCTCCTTCTCTCTCTCTCTCGTCCTGCGTTGCATTGTGCAGTGTGATACTGGTAGTAAAGCAGATCTGCACGATGCAGCATTTGCAGCACCGAGATCATCAGTACTCGGGACCAATTTTAAAACAACGCCAGCTGTGATCGATGCTTGGCCACTTGGCAGTTGTACATTTGCGGCCATTTTCCTTTTCGGGAACTTCACGACCGAAGATGCTCGACGCTTTGCCAAAACTAGGATCGCATTTTTATAGCTACTCACTACTACTCAGTGGAGTTGATAAATATACTTAAGCACTAACCGTAGAGCATAAAACAAAGGAAGGCTCCAATCTTTCCTTTTACGGAGTACCGTGCATTTCGTCAAGTATGACCATGAGAGTGCGCAAGACCATCTTCGTAATTCATAAACAGCTCTAAGAGCATGGCTAGTGGTTCCGTCAGCAGCTGACGAAATGTCTTTGTCATGTCACATTTAGTCTTCAACACAACCGGCCTATATAAGTAATGAGCAAGCTATTAATAGATGACTCTTGTAAATATTTAAATATTTAATACATGCATGAGCAGATGCTAATTGGTTGAAAGGCCCACGGCTTCTTGGGAAATCTGCTTTAGCTAGTACTAGTAGCATTGAAAACGGGCGACTGAGTAATCGGCGGCAACTCTCTCTCTCTCTCTCTTACTCACTCTCTCCTCCACGTCAGTTTTTTGGATGACGAGGCACACATTTCGCCAACCATTATACTATTCACGGTGTGATGACATGACAAAGAGTAAAGCCTACCTTCTCCCAAAGTCCTATTCTTTCATCAGTCTACTAGTAGTAGCTTTGGAACTGTAGCCTACATTCTCTATTAGCATTGTGCATGGTCACAGCCTCACACGAGTTAGCATGCATGCTCCTGTGCTGTTAATCATTAGCTTTCTCTAACCTTAAAATATGCTACACGTTGGAGTCCACACATGAATATACTACTAGTATTTAAAATATCTCTAATAACAAAATAAATCTTATTTTTATAAATAATTTGAATAAAACAAGAGATTAAAATTGTTATTCAAAAGTCAATATTTTTTTTATATTTCTAGACGGAGGAAATATATAAAGTTAGACTTGACATCCAACTCTGACCGTAGGATTACTTCAAAACATACAGTAACATTGCAATAGAAAAAATTGGTATCCACCGCGCACTCCAATGAATTGAAAATGAACATGTTGAAAAATAATATTAAAAAAATAACTATTGAGCCACTATATATCAACCAACTGCATATATAAGTTTAAACTTATAAGAAAGGATGAAAATTTCACTAGTTTCAATAATAACTAAAAGGTTGAGTTGATCGCTTCTATTTTAGTAGATGATAATGCGAATTACATACCATGGAAAGTTTAGCTTGAAATTTTAACCGACAAGATAGTGAAGCCAATACCTTCATATGCAAAATATATAGAAAACTTAAAAAGATATTAACAGCCAGATTTCAGAAAATTGAGACTACACGTCGCTGTATGTATCTCTTATTGTTGCACCAATTCTATTTTTTGCTTCGTAGATGATAGGAATACCGATACTATTTATAGATACTATTTATAGTGTTTGGAAGACACGGATGTTGTTCTTGGCGTAGCATAACCCGAAGGAATATGCCCCATATAGCTATCCATATCCTATCAGTGTGCAGCCAGAGGTGCACATGCACTGAAGCTTTTATTTCACTTTCCATCGAAAGCATTGCAAGCGGAAGCAAAAGGCTCGCTTGCAGATACGTGCTGTGCCAATGACAACTTCCGCCACCACCTCGATGGGCGAGCATAATTCCTTTTCAATGTACTAGCACTAGTAGTACAACACTTACAGTTTATTTTTTGCGATCCGTACATACCGTTGCATTTACATCTTCAATTTGTATGAGAGTACAATGAGGTTTCAAGATTCTACAGCGACATTTACATCTTCAAATTTTGCTTTGGTATCCATGCTATGATGCTATTGGATCCCTTTATTATTTGTCTCTCATTCCACAAATGGTAAAACCTATGATGAGTGGAGTTTATTCAATCACTTTGTTTTGCCATAACCAATGCAACACCTTACCGTAAAGCTCTCGTACGTTGTATACTATTATATAGTATACTGGAGTATGAGACGATGATAAGCTGGCCAAGAGTTCAAGTTCCAACACATTGTAGTACTAGTTTTGATCCCTTTGTCTAGGCAATGTAGCCATTTTTTTGCGATATACTGTACTCACTCCATACTTCTATTAGATGTCGTTCTGACTTCATAGCTCATTTTACGAAAGGAAGTCGTTCTCTCGAAAAACAAAAAAATATTACTGTTGTGGGGAATTGAACCAAAGACCTCATAGGTTAAAGCACATTTGATATATAGTAGTAACCACTCAGGTGAGCACATATTATTTATTAGACTAGTTCCAAGACGTCTTTAATAACGAGAGAGAGGAAAAATACCTTCTAATTAAACACTCCTTGGTATTATAAATCATATCCAAAATGACATCTAATAGAAGTATGGAGGGAGTATTTCCTAGTCAAGTATTTGTAGGTTTGATCAAAGTCAACTATTTTAAACTTTGATTAGTAATATCCATAAAAATAAAATACTATAAATATAAATCTTGCATATTATGCTAATTGGATTCAAGAGGAATCTAATAAGATTGTTTATATGTGTCAAAATATTATGAATTCTCTGTTATTGATTGTCAAAATTAACAAAGTTTGATTTAGATCAAACTGAAAAATGCTTACAGTTTTGAACAGGGGTAGTACCAAGTTTGGTCGGGTACAAGAATCTTGGGAGAATCAGTTGAAATGCCCATCAGTTCAAGTGAGTTCATGATGATGCATAACTCAAATCTGCAGAAACCATGTGCAATTCATCTCTGACTCTGACTAAGGTTATCTGTTTCGGTGTACGCTGAAGGCCACGCTGAACCCCCTTGTTTTGACAACAAAAACTGACCTGAAAGATGCACTATTATCAATTACTGTATCAAGGGGGGAGTGAAGACCTTATGTATAAGAGAGCGAGTCCAAGACACATTTGGCACACTTCTTTATCCACAGCTTCTAGGTTCTTGTCCAACAATGGCCAGACATAGTTTAGAGCTCCGAGGAAGACGAACATTTTATTTAACCACGGATCATTAGGGAGCGGCACTCCCCGATTTGAGAGATCTAATGACCATCATGATCCCACACCTCTGTATCATTGTCATCGCGAGCCGGTTGGATATGCAGTGCTTACTGCTAATTACCACTCAAACAAAAGTTAAAAGTCGACTAGTATGTAGAGTGCTTTAGCGACATTGCACGAGACCGATGAGCAGAGAGAAATTCCCTGTCATTTGGACACACATATTCCACGTACAATTATGGCGTTTTTTATCACTCAAACTCACCCAGCTGCATTGTTTACTGAACCTAGCTATGCATGGCTAGATACCTGAGATGAGCACATTGAACGACTGAAGATGGACGTCTGCTACTTTGTACGGAGTGACGTGGAAATGCATGCTGACAAGTCTTAAAAACGCAGTGGAACTTCACCACTTGCACGCACGTCGGAATGTTAATCCACCTTTGATCTGCTTGCTCCTTCGGAATTCAGAAGCTCTCTCTCCATCACAACAACGAGATCTCCTTTATTTTACTGTCGGAGGCGTGAGTAGCTTACCTCTTGAAAGTACACTCTAAATTTCCTCAAAATAAGTACACCTAAAAAAAAGTAGTACGCTGTAAACTGAAGCCTCTGACTGATAACATGAGAGAATATGAAAAAACAACAGCCCTGAACTAATGCCTCTCTCGCGGAATATTTCTCGGTTTAGCCTCGACATCAGGTGACAGGTGGAAAGATTCATCAGGAGAGCATAAAGTTGGCACGCCGATGCCGATTTGTGAGCTGAAAAAATCGAGATGCTGTTTAACAGTGAAGCATCCGTACTGACGGGAGACAGCAGCATCCTAAACCTCCACTGCAGTATTCCTTTTTTTTTTTTGAACTTAGTATTCTTTTTCTTTTAATAAAAGAAAAACGGAACTTGGAGGCAGGGGAGCTGACGCAACGGGCGCAAAGGCTCAGCCGCCGGCCCATCAACACTAGAAACTCTTGTCCGTGCATCTCCCTTCACTGGTGGATGAGTGATCAGGATCTCGCAAGCTCCTCTCCTTTCATCTGTCTATGAAGCGAAGGTGGCTGATTCTAGCGTGCAAGATCAAATGCCTATCTACACACAAGCTAAAAACCGTCTCCGTGCATCTACAGAAATCTCTAACATGAGTGGAACTTCAAAACAAAGTGAAACTATTTCAAGTTATGAAGTACTCCTCTGTTTTTGTTTTCTTGTCATTCAGACAAGAGATTTAATTTATTTTTGAACTGAATTTCCTGTCCTAATGACAATAAAACAAGAACAGAGGGAGTATCAATAGTTATAAAGGGTTACTTGATTAGCACCATTTGAAGATGAAGGACGGGATGGGAAGATTGCTGATCTGAACTTGGGCTTAATTGTATTCACGGTTTGCTTAAACCCTAAACGAAATCGACAGCGTGTCGGAGACTTACGGATGAACAAAACCTGAATATGATGAACAATGACTCGGTAAGTCGGTAGTGTATGGGGGTCTGTCGGTTTTGAAAACGGTTTGATAGAACCGGTGATGTACTGATGTTAAACACCTCTGCAGCAGTGGAGCTACGCATAGGAATCGGTTTTAGTTGACACGACCTTGTTGCACAGGTTTTTCTGATGATGTGAACTTGTCGATTGGAGAGAAGATAAGTTAGTAGTACAAACCAAGACACAGAAAATTGCTTAAAAAAAACGTTAAAAAAATTTGCTGAAAAAGAAAGAAAGAAAAAGGAGCAAAAAATAATTAAATAATTTTTGAAGGGCTTTCACGCGCTTGTTGGTTGCTGTATCGGTTGTGTAACGGAATCAAGCGTCGTCTCCGTCCTCCTCAGCTCCGTCCGTCTCTTTCCCCATTGGACGGCGACGGCGATTGCTCCCATTGCCGCCGCCGCTCTCTTCCCCTCAACCTCAACCACCTCCCGTTCGCAGTTCTCCACGCTGAGTGCCGGCCCCGTGCCCATTCTGTGCCCTCACTTGCAAGCCTATTCGCCCTCGGCACCAGACGCCGCCGGCCTCGTACGTCACTCCACTCCGCGACCGACGCCGCTCGCCCGGAAACGCCTTTTGCTCCGTCTCGGTCGCCAACGCTCGACGCCGACACAGACGCCTCCAGATCCGCCGTGCCCTGTCTCAAGGTGAGTGCCACAGATGTTGTTGGATCTGCTATAAATCCAGATCCCGCGAGTATGATTTCCTCAAATGTGCCTTGTTGTGCTGATGTGCTTGTTCACTGCGTCATTAAATGCTTATTACTAACTGACTTGAATCCCTTGATACTAGTGCAACATGCCAGGAATACATCTGGCTGCTATTAGCAGCCATAGGGGTAGTTAATTGGAGCTTGGTTCTAGTTCTCAAGCTTGGTATTATGTTATCTTAGACAATATAAAGGGTTAAAATAGGAATACTTGGAATGCAGGCAAAATCTAGCTCAGCCACTCTGTTGTTATTTGATGGGCTCATTTTCTCAAGCTAATTATATAATGCCTTGTAGGCAGTGTATGTTTCTCGCTACTTGAGTGTCATCTGGCTCAGACAGTATAGTCTTTGTTCAGTACTTTAATAGGAGTAACTTTTACCTTCCTGTACAAGCCAAAATCCAAGTATATTTCAGCAAGTCCTCCTTTCCTTTTTTTTTTTTTTTGGTCGATTGAAAAATGATTGTAATTTTCTGTTTCGACAATGGTTGAATCTTGTGCAGTAGTAACTTGGTTCAATAGAAGTATAAACATATCCAGTTTTTTTATTCAGCTAACTTGCGCTTGTTTGCTCTTTGTTCGGCAGGCATCTCAGTTAACGTGAAGCATACTGAGATTGCCTGTGAATTTGCTTACAAGATCAGATAAGCATATCTCAAGCACAAGCAAAGAAGCAATCAGTATCTTTTTCTGTTTCAGTTCTTAGCCTCTGATATGGAAAGAAGAGAGGGAGACTTATGATAAATTCTGGTGAATATTCATGTGGGGACAGCAAGTAGTGGTATCCGACTGGTAAAACAAAAATAAGCGTGCTTCATCTCTGATTTTTAATGATGAGAATGAAGTTCCCAAAACGTTATGTCATAGTATTGCTGACTTTCATCTGCACAAATGTCTGCTACATTGAGCGTGTGGGATTCTCCATTGCTTACACTGCAGCTGCTGATGCCATCGGTGTGAATCAAGCAACCAAGGGCATTATACTCTCTATGTTCTATTATGGTTATGTTATTTCTCAAGTTCCTGGTGGATTTGCAGCACAGAGAATAGGAGGTAGACGAGTTCTGCTACTGTCATTCGTATTGTGGTCACTAATTTGTGGTTTAATTCCACTAGACCCAAACAGAGTTACCATTCTAGTCCTGTCTCGTCTATTTGTCGGTGTAGCACAAGGTTTCATATTTCCAGCCATTCACACTGTTCTAGCACAATGGGTGCCACCGCAGGAGCGTTCTCGCTCAGTGTCTCTTACTACCTCAGGTATGTATCTTGGTGCAGCCTGTGGCATGCTTTTCATTCCAAGTATGGTCAAGCACATGGGAACACAGTCAGTTTTCTTTGTTGAAGCAGTATTGGGAGCAGCATGGTGTATACTGTGGTTTAAGTTTTCCAGTGAGCCAGCTCGTACTGATCTTCCTAAGGTGGCAATGCCAAAAGTGGCATCTCGAGACATGATTAAGCCACAAGCAGGAGGAGTCGTCCCTCCTCGCACTGTAAAGATCCCATGGCGAAGAATAATCTTCAGTCTACCTGTTTGGGCAATTCTCATAAATAACTTCACCTTTCACTATGCTCTGTATGTTCTTATGAACTGGCTCCCTACCTATTTTGAGCTAGGCCTTCAACTCAGCCTCGAGGATATGGGTTCCTCAAAGATGCTTCCCTATTTCAACATGTTCATTTTTTCAAATATCGGTGGCGTGGTTGCTGATTACTTGGTCACGAGAAGGATCTTATCAGTTACTAACACAAGGAAGATCCTGAACACCATTGGGTTTGTTGTATCAGCTTTTGCACTTATGGCACTTCCTTTATTCAGTACACCCTCAGGCACTGTGACCTGTTCAGCGATATCTCTTGGTTTTCTGGCTCTAGGAAGGGCCGGATTTGCTGTGAATCATATAGATATTGCTCCGAAGTTTGCAGGAATAGTAATGGGTGTCTCGAACACAGCTGGGACACTGGCTGGAATTGTTGGTGTTGGCCTGACTGGCAGTATTCTGGAGGCGGCAAAGGCTTCTAACAAGGATCTAACGAGCTCAGAAACGTGGTCAACAGTCTTTTCAGTTCCAGCATACCTTTGTATTTTCAGTTCTTTCGTTTTCTTGATATTTTCGACCGGTGAAAAGATTTTTGAATAAAGGGTGGTCATTTTTTGCTCGCCCTTTCTTCGCATTTACATTGAGGCAGGATAGTAAATGGGAAATCTTACATGTATCTCATTTACATTGAGGCAGGATAGCAAAGCGGGAAATCTACATGTATCTGTAGTATATTTGTCGAATTGCAGAGTTGAAACTGTATCCTAGTACAGATGTATAAAACTCAGATCAGAAAATTTATTTTGAGAAATTCCTGTAGTAGAGTTACCAAGGTTGCCTTCTCATTTCACTATGACGAAGCAGGTGTTATGCTGCTGTTTTTCAGTATACCATACTAATGTACACTGCTGATCATTGAATTAATTGATACATACATAGTTGACAGTGAATTGATACTCGTGAACATCTTTTTGTGAATGTATGCATTGTCGAGCAATGTGTCTGTCATTGATCTTTTGATTGGTTGTCCGGTGGACTAGGTATATGCTCTTTACTGGTATGTTATGCTCCTCCTATGCACTATCGATCTCTTTTCGTCATTGAGCATATCCTTGTGTGAGTTATGTCAATGATTCATTTTGACACTCCGTTCTTGCCTTGATATATGGTAGAGCAAAAGGTTTTCCTAAGCCATATGTTTCCTAACGTGTGCCAAGCCATAGTTGTTTACTTGTTTGAAGAAGTAGCGGGCTCTTTTTTGCGGCCATAAAATGGAGAATACAATTTTAAGTGGGAGGATCGTTGGGCCGGCCAAAGTATGCACCTGGTTCAATTCGAGCCCACTAGGACCAGGTCTCCAAGAAATAGTAGCGGACATGCGCGGGCACCTGAGATCTTGACCCTCGCCTGCATCAAACCAGCTATACTACAATAATGCTGCATCAAGTTTAGAGTAGTGTCTCGCTCATCTGGTTGGGACGTACAACTTGTCACTCTCGTCGGAAATTAAAGGTCACCAATTGCGAATGATGGATTTTCATTTGTATTTTTTTTTTCATATCATAATATACACTATAAGAACTAGTAGTATATAGTATTTCGAAGTACTCCTAGTGTCATAGGATGTTTGTATGTGTGTTCATACGAACGTTTGTTTTTACGCGTACCTGCATATGGATTTCCGTGCAGCTAGCTTTAAAAGCAAAAATTGGATGAATGACCTCAACCGTATTGGTCAGACGATGCACACTGTACTGAAGGCACGACTGCATGGTGGTACGTACTGTACTTTTTTTTTTTTTTTGAGGAATCGGTACGTACTGTACTAGTAAACCTGATGATGATCAATCCATGCTCCGGCCGTGCATAAGATTCACATTCATTCTGACCCACGGCTAGACCAACGACTTCATCCAATGAAATGTTGTTGGCTGGAAAGTGAAACGTTTTCCTGATCTGCTACTAGTAGTTTGTTTCAGTGAATGGATGTATTAATCACGCAAATGTGAAACGGGGAAGAAGAAAACATGATGATGACGGTCATCAAGATGAAATGTCACTGTCTTCATCACTGATGATCCTGCAAGCTAACGACATCGATGTCGTAGGTGGTACGAGGCTACGAGCTAACAAGGCATGAAACATGAGTATAGTCTGTCTTCATCACTGATAAATAAATAAATAAAACATCATGATTACGGTGTACTAGTACTAGGGCTACATACATCTCTCCATGCATGCATATGCAAAGCCAAATTGTTATTGCTAGTATATGCCATCCATGCCCTTCACAGATGCTTGGCGAGATTATGTGAGATAGAGGGAGTAGAGGCCACGTCAGCAATTTAAGAGAGAGAGAGAGAGAGAGAGAGAGAGAGAGAGGCATCTTTCGCGCGTTTAGACCCAGTAGCCCTTCCGACACGTATGGGCATCCCACATGAGGAAGACGACTTTTATGGGCCCGCTTTTTGACGATAATGATGGCGAGCCCGAAGAAATGGGCGCCCTTAATTTCGATCGACCAGGCATTGTTCCGTTGCTACTTAGTACTAATTGATGAGTATCATGATGAGCTAACAAGCACACTATTCATCAGTAATGAAATCTCCTGCAAATAGCAGACGAGAGACATGGCACGTGAATATAATAATTTTCCGGAGGACGCCGACAAGAATCTACTGTAGGGATCCAACGGGAATGGCATGGATAACCGTAGAGTACTACGTACAGTACAGTACAGCGAAAGAAATGTACGTACATACGGGTTGGTTCGTCGCGGATGGAGCGGGAAGGGAACACGAACAAGAAGCCAGCAAGCACAAGCAGGCCTTGTGCCATACCCGTACGGACGCCACCCCGCGTGTCCCCCCTCTTCTGTCACTGACGCGTGGGTCCAAGGAGCAACTGGACCGGGCCCGCGCGACAGCGAGGCCACGTCTCCTCTTCTCGGCCTTGATGAGGAAGGCCTTGTCGCGTAGCGCCATAGCAAAGGGCCACGACGACGACGACGACGACGACGAGAGAGAAGAGAACCCGAGACGGCGGGCGGTAATGAAGAAAGAGGCCTGGCCTTGTGTGTCTGCTGCCGGGCCCCACCCCCCACGTTGGGTTGGTCATTACTCACGTGTGAATGATTCAATCAATCGTTTGTGTTGTGTTTGTTTGGTTTGGATTCCTTTCCTCCCTCCATCCTCTTGGTCCGGTCCGCACATGGTGGACTCGCCCCTTTCCTTTCCTCCTCTCTTGGAATTTGATTATACTACTAGTATTTCTTCGTCTCGTAAAAACCAGAGAGCTGTGCGACCTTTGCTTTTCCTTTGTCTTGAAATGAAGGAGGAGGAGGAGGTGATGAACTTGCATACAGACAACAGACATGTGCATGGTGAATTGGTATGCTCCTTTCCTTTACCTTATTTCCTTTACCTTATTTCCTTTTCCTTATTTCCTTTTCCTTATTTGCGACAAAGAGAGGAGAAGAGAAGAGAAGAGAATTAGAGAGAAAAAAAAAAAGAAGAAGAAAAAGCGACGAAAAAAACAAGCAATGCAGCAGCCATTGCTTGTTTGTCTGAAAACCTATGACATTAGCCTTGCCAATGAGGTAATTTTGACGCAACAGGGAAAAAAAAAAAAGAGATAATTGACCACTACAGAAGAGACCTAGGACTACAAAATCTTGCTAGATCGGGTTAAAAATCTTCACCGGTCACCAGCAAGTAAACACGAAAACAAAAGAATGTACAGGCAAAGCAAAATGAAACTCTGAATCCTGAGTGAGGGACAGAGTGAGTGAGTGAGCTCGCTCTGTGGATCAGGACGGCGAGGAAGATGTGGTGGCGAGTGCCTGCGCCAGCGCGGTCATGGCGCGGACCTGCATCTCGAGCGCCGCAATGTAGTCGGACACCTCGGCCAGAAGCGCCGGGAACGGCAGCTTCCGGCACCCGGGCACCAGGCGACCAAGCATCTTCGCCTTCTCGACTTCCTCCTGATGATGCTGGTGCGAGGAATTGGAACTCGAATTGGAACTGGAGCAGCCAGCCATGGGGATGGGGACGGGGTGGTGGAGGCGCGCGCGGAGGAGCGTCGTGCGCCGGCGGCGGCGGGCGAGGATGGCGCGGCTCCACCTCGACCTCCCGCGCGCGGCGGCGGCGAGCGCGCGGTCGGCGGCGTCGCGCACGTCGCGGCCGCGCGTCGAGGAGGTGGTGGTGCCGGCGGCGGCGCGGACGAGGCGCAGGGCGTGGATGAGCTTGGAGGAGTAGGCCTCCTGCGCGCGAGTAGTCCTCCACTTGGACGACGACGGGCTCTGCTCCGACTCCTCCTCCTCCCTCTTGCGCTTCCCCGTCGACGACGAAGACGCCATTACTGATTGCTGCTTTCCTCTTGCTCTGTTTTTTTTTTTTTTTTTTTTTTTGTGGAGAGGGAATGGTTCAACTTGAATAGACCAGAGGAGGGATGGAGGATGGGAGAGGACGGCAGATTTATATAAAAAGGAAGGACACCATCCTTGCCGATTGATTGCTGATTTCACTTCACTGGATTACTATTAATTAACCAGCTCCCGCCTTTGCGTGTCCCTTATTTTAAAGAAGGCCTCCTCGTGCCACCCAATCGGATCAGTGCACTGGGCCCATACTCCACATGTCAAAGCCAGTATGCATATGCTCCCTCCATCTAAGAATATAAGTATTTTTAGAATATCAGTATAAAATAAAGATATACTCCCTCTGTTTAATAATATAAGTATTTTTAGAATATCAATATAAAATAAAGATAAGATGAAAACTATCATATTCTTACTTTTATTACATATTTTATTTATTACCTTCACATACCTTATTTCTTATGTTTACACTCTATAAATACTTATATTATTAAATAAATTTAAATATCTACAAATGCTTATATTGTTAGACGGAGGTAGTATCTAGCACTAGTATTTCTTTTCTTTTCCCTAGAAGAATATAACTTGTCCATTTCAACAGTACTCTACACTTGTTCTGGCTCCACTGCTAGTGCTAGCTAGCACCAAATTCTTCCCTACAAGTGGGATAACGCGAGATTCTTGCTAGCACAGGATTACTCCTACGATTAATTAGCATGGTGACCAGACCTACACCCTTGCTTGGTTTACTTGCTGGATCTACCACCAGCAGAGCATAATAGCACCAACACATGCACCTGTGTCATCTATCCATGTGTGCAATTAGTGGGTGTTGTTGTTTTTGGGCGAGATGAGGATCCGACGGAGGAAGCTTGGCTCATCCAGCGCGGCCATGGCCAATTGGCCATCATCATTAGGGAGGAGGAGGAGGAGGCAGTGGCGTTGGCTCAGTGTGGAATTGCCTTGCCTGCACAAGCACAACAGACCGTGCATGTTCGTCATGGGCGCCGGTAACATGCAGCCAGGGAACCTCACATGGAATGTTGTAGCCACTAGTAAGCTACTACCCATCTTTCTTTCTTGGCTCAAATCCTCATGTCACACCACCTACTTCTTCCCTTCTCTCTTCTCTCTTCTCTCTTCTCTTTCCTAACGAAGCGATTCAACCCGATCCGTGGCGGCTGCCAAACAAACTCCTTTTTTTTACACTAAAAAAATATCCGGATTGAGAGTTGTAAACTACTCCGAGGAAAGCAAAGGAAAGGAAAGCATAGTCCATACGCAGCTTCCACCTGATCGATTCTTTTAACCACGCATTTCTGTCACGTTTGAGGTTAGCACGAGCCTATTATTAGTGCAGAAGAACCACCTTGCTTGCTTAGACTGCTCACCTTCTTCTGTTTACCTACTACTACTGCCTAGACTACTCAGCAAGGTTGAATATATAATGAACAAGATATGCATCACCATTCAGCGCCGACGCATGCCGGGAACGTCATGCCTTTGATTGTTCACGAACAGCAGGTTATTGGTGCTCACCAGTTTTACCGAAGGGGACGACTCGGAAATGAGCAGTAGTGCACCATCTGAAAAGACATCTTATTTTTTATTTTATTTTTTGCCCTTTTTGCGAACGAGAGCTGAAAAGACATTGATCACTGTTGTAGAATATTCAAAGATTCAGGACGTTTACAATGTGCCACCACTTGCTTGGGTCTCCTCCATATCTGTAACCGATGAGATAAACCTTTCTTGATTTCAGTCATAGACGATGCTGCTGATTGAGTATAATACTGCTGTATATTTGCTGCTGATTGAGTATAATACAGAGGAAATGGCAACGCAGGAACGTGATGGACGTACTGTATTATTCAGAAACAGAGGCAGATTTGTAAAAACAAATTTATATGTATATGTATACGTGTGGTGGCTCCAGGTCCACTAGTACGCTGCTCCCTGGTGGCCTGCATGCAGGTTCAGGGCGACGGCAGCTGAGGGCCTGGAGTTTGTAGTATTTTCTTTGTGGTTGCCAGCGGTGCCACGCCAGGTGAGCCCTGTACGGCCATTAACAAAAGCTCCAGACTTCTTCAGGCTTCCCACTATTCAGGTTTCAGCAGCGCTTAAATGGACAGAATCCTGCTGCCACCTCTCTTGGAGTAGCTCAGGAATTTAACCACAATGTCACAACGTACAGTAATAGTCTTGAAATAGAGATTATACAAGCCACACAATCCAAACGCGAGATGCTTAGTTTTGAAAGTGAGATTATACAAGCCACACAATCCAAACGCGAGGTGCCACCCTCCCGTAGTCCGTAGATGACAGATGTTGGCACCTGCTATTCAGGCACATGGCTGTCTCCAGGTCCAATTCAGCAAAACCATATGTTTCCAGAGCATGACACCACATATTGCTGCTGGTTATGACATGTGACCCACTATAAAACTTGCATGACACATCTTTTCCTTTCTTCGCCCATGTTCAGCAGCCAACAGCAGCAGGAACAATTATATTAGCACCTCTAATCTACTACTATTAAAATAAGAGACCGAGTTAGGTCGCCATGGCAATTCTAACTGCCTGGAGCCTGGATTTGGGGAACAACGTGATCTCTATCCGGATTCGTCTACAGAGAACATCTTCATAAGTCTGATGAAGCAGTAACCTTTACTGGACATCAATCAATTAGCAGAGATGCCGAAATCAGAACGCCGCCGCTTGCATGCATGTCCAGGGGGGGGTTTAAAAACTGCTGGCCAGACATGAATGAGTGGCAATCTGGCCCTGCTATCTTGCAGTTGCAGGAGCATGGCGGCTGCTCGCTCTGTTGAAGGATTGAAGGTGCAACAAGCGGACGAACCAGTAACTACAAGCTCCCACCTACAGTACACAACAATCATACTTGATCAATTTTTGTCCGTTCCGATCAGACAATTTGTGACTGAAAACTGTGTGCTCCAAACAAGCATATTAGTACTACCAGCAAAGGGAAAGAGAGAGAGAGAGAGAGTTCATCATAAATTTCGCATAACTAACCTACCCACCTTAGAGTTATCCCGGATATAGTGGTGTGTGGCTGATTTGACAAGCAACTGTCTGAAAGCCGTCATCAACTGCTAACCACCGGTTCAGGACTAGATAATGAAAAAGTAGTCTCAAGGCCCACGACTATAGGTTATATACTAGTAGTAGCTGGTTGAAGTTGAAGGAAGAGTCACCAGTGACACACATACACACACATGTCAGGTGTCAGCCCCCGGGCGCTAATTTGAAGAACTGGTCATCGAATGATTGCTCCAGTTTGGATTCTTGGTACAGCCATGTGCATGCTAAGGCTGATTGGATTAGTTGCTGGTACGACGACGCCAATGAGTAGTGTAGTGTGGGAATGACATCTGGTGCGCCAAAGTCAAGAGTGGATAGGCGTTCCTCTTTCTTTTCATCACACACATGCAGGGCACTACAGTTGCATACATTATTATGCCATTAGGTCCGATGAGTTAGTAATAAATTGTTAACTATAAAAAAATGTTGAGATTGAGTCTTTTGCTGATTTCGGCCTGGCAGATTGCAAGTCTGCCATGTATCGTGGATTTCTCACAATTATATATGCAACCGATGAACCGGCAATACAATAGTCCGATGAACAAAGGGGACGGGAGCTCTGCCTGTCTCTCGAAAAGGACCAAAACCTGAGCACATATAAATATCCAATCCGTTTACTTTTAAATATACAGGTGAGCATGAAAATACATTAATAGTTTCTCTTTTCGGTCGTGGATAGAGTGGAGGGAACGAAGATCGTGTTTAGAAAAAAAAATGAAAAAAGAAAACAAAATGCAGACAGAGTCGAGGATAGCAAGAGGTTCATCTGCAGAAATTGGACATGTCTCGCTTCTAAATTCCCACCGATCTTTGATAGAGAAAATGAGCGGAGAAAACGGGCCTTTTATGCATGGGTTGAATTGGGCCGCATCAAAGCTGGTTTGTTCAGTCGACGTTAGGCTGGGCTCCATAACTTCTTTCGTCTAAGCTGGACCAAGCAAGGAACGAAAAGTGATTCTCTAGAAGAGGCCCAGCCTGTTATTTCAGAGCATGAAGCAGAGACCAATTCTTTGGGCAGCAAGGGCAACAGGCAAGGAAGCCAAGGAGGATCCTTGAATCAAAACAAAAAGTTTTATGATAAAAAAAAAGAAACAAGTGAACAGGTAGTTTTTATGGTTCTGCTGCTAGAAAAGCTTCCTGGCACCCTTAAGGCCTTACTTGAGTTGCACTGCACAGTGTCTCTGAAGACCGAAGCTGCAGCTGGAGCACTGATACTGTCTGTAAAGATTGAAAACTGAAGATGGCCGCAAGAGGAAGAAGAGGCAGCTTCGGCAGGCAGGGAAAACGATGGCACAAGAAAGCGCAGAAGACGCGTGACCGAATTACGTTGGCAACGACAGCAGAATGCGTGAGCCGTGCCTCGTGCGTTCGTGAAGCAGAAGCAGTGGAACCAGTAAAGCGAATGCGTACAGAGTAGTAGTTCTGTTACATGAACATCATCGAGAAAGTGCGTGGGGAAAGAACCAACTCGAGCAAAAGAAATGGAGAAAAGGCATCGCGAATCAAGTTATATTACATAGTATCATATAAGCATGAACTTGTTATAAGTATTGTGATGAACATATATATTTGGTTGCAAAAACAGGAAAGCAATACACGGGCGACAGTCACAGCAGCTTAAGGCTGATGCAGAGTGTTGAGGCTTCAAAGAAACCAAACACGATACTCTCATCTCTCCCCATCTCGATCGACAACAATTATTCCCTTGTCGCTTAATACAAGCAGGCTTTTGAATACTTAATACAACGTAAGTATAGTACTTAGCTAGTGATGTGATGACGACGCAACCTTGACCTGGTCAATATCATAAGAGAATAATAGACGAGTGCATGCAGCACGACGTACGTGTCGCGAGAGCTTACAGCCCGCCACCGATGCCGCCGCCACCACCAGCGCCGCCGCCGAAACCGCCGCCGGCACCATGACCACCACCTAGGCCTCCACCAAATCCGCCACCAAAGCCTCCACCTTTGCCTCCTCCGAAACCTCCGCCGGCGCCGCCTCCTGCACCGCCTCCGCCACCGATTCCACCGCCGAAGCCGCCACCGGCTCCGGTGCCTCCCAGGCCTCCTCCCGCGCCGCCTCCAGCTCCACCGCCCAGTCCACCACCTGCACCACCGCCTGCTCCGCCACCGCCTCCAAGGCCAGCTCCTCCTCCCGCACCTCCGCCGAGGCCTCCTCCGGCACCGCCGCCGGCACCTCCACCAAGACCACCGCCAGCTCCGGCGCCACCACCAAGACCGCCTCCTCCACCGAGACCGCCGCCTTTGCCGAACCCACCACCAAGTACACCTCCGAGGCCTCCGCCAGCGCCTCCACCAAGACCACCGCCGGCGCCACCTCCACCACCAAGACCACCGCCGCCTCCTCCTCCAAGACCTCCACCTCCTCCAAGGCCACCACCATGGCCCAGCCCACCACCAGCACCGCCGCCTCCCCCGAATCCACCACCTCCTCCGAGCCCAAGCCCGCCACCGTGGCCCAGCCCACCACCACCTCCGCCGCCGAGCAGGCCTTGCTTCTCGAGTGACAGTGAGCGCGCGTCGGCAAGCACGATCACCACGGCCAACGCCGCCGCCACACTCACCGCCCACCACTTCCCCATCCTCTCGATCACCACCTCTGCTCTGCCTCTGACGGCTCTGAGTATATAGCTAAGCTAGCTCGGCACTGGATGAGATCGTGATCGACTGGCTTTATATAGGCACTACTGTACTGATCGAGTGAGTCGAAGGAAGAACACAGAGCAGGCTGAATTAATGCAGTTGGTTGGGAGAATGCGTGAGCAAGACCGATGGCCACGGTACACAGCTGAGCTGAGCTAGCTCCCTCTGCAGGAGGAACCAAGCAAGCTTTGCGCTGGGAGGGACGGCGGTGCGTGACAGTCAAGGTAGGCCGCCCGCCGTCGAATAATGGAATTGTTTTTTTTTTTTTTGAGACACCCGTACCGTACGTCGACGCGCCTCTGGTTTGACGGTCATATGGCTGGCTGGACGCGCATGCAGATGCATGCACTGCACTGGCCGTGCACCGGCGCATTTATGCCCACGCGCTCCCTCGCAACCTCTCTCTCTCTCTCTCTCAGTCTCAAAAAAAAAACCCTCTCTCTCTCTCTCTCTTTCTCTGCTCCACCAACCAACTGCCTCGTCTCACTCACCACCGCAGTCTTCCCGTCTGTGTGCCGGTGACCAAAAAACTCCAAAAACTTTCCACGCATTGGTTGCTGCTAAACGGTAACAGTGCCTCTTCATCTCGCGCATTGGATGTGGAGCTTAGCAGCTTAACAAACACAGTAATATAACAAGGCCCGCTCATCGTCAGAATCACTGCAACGCATAAATGATCAACCTCGTGCCTGTCGATGATCGAGTGTTCCATTTTCCATCTTCCTGCTCATCTGCAGTACCAGCTGAACCTCAAAGGGTAGGAGCGGCCACATGCTGGTACAGCACTCTGCCTAGCCAATACATGTACGCGTCCATGTGTTTACTGTTCTCATCAGAACGTACGACAGTACAGTACGCGCGAAAGAAGAGCGTCTATTTATTTGGTTGGGGTAGCTTGGGCAATGAATTCTACAGCGCCAATTCCACTCCACTGTTCACCATTCATAACGTGCATGCATCCTTCTCCTTCCTCTGTGGCGCCGAGCAATGCACACTTGTCTCGCCGGCAGCCAAAATGTCACTATGCCTATCGTTGGCTACTACAGCAATTTAGCTTCAAAAACTCTAGCATCTGTACTGTGTCGTTTCCTAAGGATTCCTTCTCAAACTCCAGTGATAAGGAAACTCGCTGCGTATTTGTTTGTTTGTTTTAATCGTTTATTAGGCCGTCTTTAACCCACTGGCAGTCTGACACACAGCAAAATGGCACCCGTGTTAACACGGCTTGCTTTAGCCACTTCGATCCGACTTTCTGCTCGTACCGGCTGTCCCGTCGATTAATGGAACATAATACAGGCAGAAAGCATTTAATCTTCAGCACGAAGAAAATAAGAGAATGCCGCATGCCCGTTAATTGCACGAAAGCATAATACAGGCAGAAAGCATTTAATCTCAGCACATGGTCATGCTCTTGACTGGCAGATACTTTTTTCTAAAAAATGAAAAGGCAGATATTTATCAGCCTCGCGAGAGTGGAAGTCTCGAATCCGAAATGGCGTTCAGACGACATGCATTACACGCTACTGTAGCATCACCTTGCTCATGTCTTGTGTCGGGCAGGAAATTATGTTCTGATAACTTAAAAACATGTCCCAAGTTCGAACAAAGTCACGCAACAACATGTACACTTTCAGAGTCGGAAATCAGTTTAGATCTTCTCTTCTCAATGAACAAAGCCTAGTTCTTACTCCTAAAGGTAGCTTACGTGCATACAAGAGAAGAGCTGCCATGCGCTTACGCTAATCCCCACCAAGGTAGCTGTGCAAATACTAATAGCATTCTAAAGACTACAGGAACAAATTGGCAGTTGCCACAGCACTCAACAAAGCTCCTATTTTCATCTCATCGCCTTTTCTTCGTGGTCACTGGAGCTGGACGAGCATTCTGCTCAGAGATCATCTTCAGCAGATTCACCAGGGATCGCAACCTGTCCCACACGCTAACGCCGTACAGAGTTTCCACAAGCAGCTGCTGGAATTCAAATCCATGCTCCGAAACAGGGTACTGCAAAAAGACGAGCAGCTGAATATCAGCAGAACCACGAGAAATTAACCATGCAAATCAGACTGTACACTAATTGGTTACAGAAATTAGTAGACCTGGATAGGTTTCGGGATCATTGTTTTAATATATGGCCAGAATCTATCTTCAACAACGGCCTTCACAAGGCAGCAAGCTCGCAAGCCTTCTACACCAGCAAACCTCCCGAATCCACTGTCTTTAACACCACCAAAAGGTAAAGACTGCAGGGAGAAACACTAGTAAGCCTACTAGCATTGGCAACAAAACAGCAAGCACAAAAAGCCTACTGCAGAATAAGTAGCTTATGATCACCAGCATTGGTCATTGCATACAACTTTGATTGAACAATAGCAATCAGCACAAAGATAACAAACCATACAGTTACCTGACACATGTAGCTAGAAGCAAAGTCATTGATCGCTGCAACACCACAGTGCAATTGGGATGCTATTCTGATGGCGCGCTTCTGGTCACCAGAAAAGACGGCACAGCCAAGGCCATATTTTGAGTCATTGGCAAGCTTGATAGCCTCTTCATCAGAATCAAATTTCATAATCGGCAGAATCGGCCCAAACGCCTTTTGATCAGCAAAGGAAATTAGTGACAAGACTAACAGTAATATTAGCATTAATGGTACTAAAGGAAATCATACATCACATCGAGCTTACCTCTTCTTGCATAATTTTCATTGTGTGATTAACATTCACCAGGACAGTTGGAGGAAAAAACTGATCAACTGCATCTTCACCTAGATTCCCAAAGCTCCCTCGGACAGCAATTTCAGCACCTTTCTCAAGAGCATCATTAACAAGATTCTGAAGTTTATCAGAATGTTCTATCATACAGATAGCACCCATATCATATTTGCCAGATAACGGGGGACCCTAGGAAAACAAAGGGCAAACATAAGAATGGCTTAAAAGGTTACAAGCTTTAACTGAAAAAAAAAAATCGGAAACTTATGTATTGACATCTATTAACCCAAGAGTCATCTAATGAAATTATGTAAGGTCATCATTGAATTGGGATAGCTTAAACTGAACATTTTGTGTACTCGAATTTGAGAAACATATACGACATGGAGCTTACAATGCAAAAAGTGTGAAAACTCTACTGAAGTTCTATGTATTAGTGTGCAGAATCACATTTGTTTGCAACACACAACAATATCAATTAAGCAGAATAATACATTATTGTCAGCATAGGTATGTAACCATTTAAACCTGCTCCCAAGAATCATAAGGCAATGCAATAAACATTAGCACATGGTAACTCTGCAGGATGCAGCTTTATGTACTTACAACACATATTGATTTCACTATCTTCACTACTTGAGAAACAAAGGAGGTATAGATATCCTTGTGGACATAGAATCTTTCAGCACCAGCACAATTCTGTCCACTAGATTGCAGAGCAGCTCTGACGGCAACTTGAACAACCTTCAAGCAGGACAAGATGACAGGGTAGTTTAAGTACACTGCTGGGACTACATAATGCAGCGTTGAAGAAAGATGCTATTCATGACATATGGCATTATAAACAGCCCTTACATTGGGTAAATCTACATCTTCACAGACAATAAATGAATCTTTACCACCAAGCTCAAGAGTTACAGGTATTAGAGTTTCCGATGCTCTTTGCATGATCTGTGATGAGCATAGAACTGAAGCTTTAGAATAGAGAAAAGACAGGGAAGAAACAACTTACACAACAGAAATAGGGGCTACTTTACTACTATATTCTAAAAGACCATGGATACAAAAAAAAAAAACTCCTAAATAAATAGGGGCACATTACCCTGCAGATAGAATATTCAATACAGTTGTAATGCCTAACACAGTAAAACCTGTGGCTTTGTTGCAATTCTGTCAAACTATATCTGGACAAGGAACCTAATAGGATAAGCATAAATAATCAATTGTCATTGTCTTAGCAAGTTCAAAGGTGTATTTTCACATACTTTACCATGGCATCAGCTAGAGTGAAGACTATTTGCATAAGATTAAGATAAGGGTATTGAAGCTGCAAGTTATACCATCCTTCCAACACCAGGTGATCCCACAAATATTATTTTGTCAACTGAAGATACAAGTGCTTGACCTGTTTCTGCAAATCTGAAAACACGAAAGATAAGAGGCCAGGAAAGAAATGTGTGTAATTATCATGTAAACTAGGAAATGTAATGCTGCATACATACCCAGTTATTATGTGCACCAGATTATCAGGAGCACCAACAGCTGAAAGAGCAGCTTGTATTATGCGATAATAGAAGCATCCGGACCAACTTGCATGTTCTGAAACCTATAAAAGGCCAGACTACTATCAGACCAATATTTAATAAAGTTTTGTATCCAGAAATCAGATGAAGAGATGAGCTTCAGAGGTCACAATAAATCCGTATGTGTAGCAAAGGCAGTATATCAGTCTGCAGAATAATGACATAATCATATTGCAGTAGTGCCATGCTAACATTTTATCAACACTCAGCAGAAAAGAAATGATTACTCCCAGAAAAGTTCAGAAGAGAATTGATCAACATTTATTAGAGAGTTAAAGGTACTCTCTTGGAACTATATGTTCCCCAGGCAGGGGCAAGCTCCAATCATCAAGGACATGTATAAAGATTTATTAAAAATGAAAACTCATAGAGAATAAAGAGGGGCATTATTGTGCCAAGTCATGATCTTACCTTTATAACCGCTGCATTACCAGAGAAAACTGCAGCCAGCACTGGATTTAAAACATTATGGAAGGGGTAATTCCATGATACTATTGCACCGATCACTCCAAGAGGGTAAAATTCAACCTTTGCTCTTTTGTGCAGCATTGATCTACCAGAAGACCTGAATATTGAAAAGAAAAATAGATAAGAATCTTATATAATCCAATACGGTGATACAGATAGCAAGAAAGAAATCACTATTTTGCCTAAGTAAGAACATCATGTTCACGAATTACCATTTTCGGGTAATAGTCGGTTCATAGCTATTTTCAGGTTGCAATATGTAGGCCCCTAATATCGATTCCTAGTCTTTTCCTTTAAGCTTCTTAATTGCTGGTTGGATACTAAACAATGTGAACAAGTGTCCCATCACATATTTTTCTTGTGAATTGAAATGTAGTTTTAAAAAGCTTGTGCACTCTATATTTACAACTCCAGTGCGCCTATGTCTTAAATCTTAATGAAAAATAATAGTGATTATGGTATGTGAACATGACTAGAAACAACTATGACTCAAATAATTAGTTACTTTTCTATCAGGATGGAACATTTTTGGGGACCCTGACCTGTATTCAGGCTTTAGCCACTTCTCCCCCTCATCCAGAAGCCAGGTAATCTTTTCACATGTGGTCATTATCTCACCTAATGAAGCATCAACCATAGTCTTTCCAGTGTCTCGAGATGATACTCTGCAAACAATAAACAGAATTGAGCTCAGGCCTTCCAGCAACAAGAACATATGAGCAAGTGGAACAAAAAGGCAAGGGGATGAAGACCCTCCAAAAGGCAAAAATGATTGACATCTAGTATCAACTAAAACGTAAGTGCAACTGTAATAGCGCCCTTACTCGCATATCAGATCCTGATGTTCAAGTATATACTTGAGAAGGATACGAAGAAACTGGCGCCTTTGCTTAAAGCTGCTTTTTGCCCACACCTTTTGTGCTTTCCTGGCTTGTGTGACATGTTCTTTGACCTGATCAAGCAAAGAATTGGCCACATGTCCAATTTAGTATGTTCATTCAATAATAGGGTTTGCTGGCCCTAAACCCCCGACAATACACTGCAAGAAAGTAGATAACAGGGCTCATTTGTTTTTTGACTAGATGACTGAAAGATGGGTTATGAACAAAATTCTCTGGTTGACTACAGGGGTCAAACTTACTTGAGAGATTGCAGTTCCAAGGTTACAGCAAGATACAAATTCTACTTAAGAGACCATAGTGACAGTAAGATACCTCTTCAGGAGTCAACGCGGGGAAGTAGCCTAAGTACTTCATGGTTGCTGGCTCATAACATTGGACCTTGTCAGTTTGAGCAGACTTCCCCTTTCTCGGTGGTATCTGCTCCACAACCGGAAATTTCAAACTTTCAGCCAGTTAGCAGCCACTCGGCTGGAAGCAAAATCACCAATGCTAAAGAGAACTCTGCCTAGTGTTGCTCTGGAAGCTATTCTGTTTTTTTTTTAATTACAGTTATTCTGTTTATTATTGCATGAAACTACTCTGATCCTGAGATCCAGACCACATTAAGGTGGGTGTTGATGTTCGAGAAAGAAAAAAAAAAAGGAGAGGAAATGGATAGCTAAAGTGCATTGAATCATCGATTCAGGTTCAGGCATATCAACCTGACACCCACGAGAATAGAATGGACTAGTATAGGCATGCAGAGTGAGCAAATCGATTGGACTTACATAGATGAAGCTGTCGGTCTTCGGGTCCTCCAACACTGTGTCCAAATCCAACTCAATAAAATGTACACACTCACAAACCACTACGAAAAAACTGAAATCGAAATGGCAGCGGTAATACCGTACCGTCTGAAGCATCGACGTCGATGGAGGGGACTGTCGGCGGAATGAGGAGGAGGAGGAGGCGGCAGAGCGCGTAGGCGGCGGCGAGCACCAGAAGCGGCCACCAGAAGGCCATGGCTAGGGTTCCGGCTTCCCCGCGGAGTAGTGGCTCGGGAGTGTGATTGCTAGGTGAGATGGCGGCGAGATTGCATCGGAGAAGACAACAAAGAGAGCAAAAGAAAAATGGGGGGAATCGAATCGGCGACGAGGAGAGGGATTTTTTTTGTTTTGTTTTACACCACGACTCCACGAGCAGAGGAGAGGGAACTTGATGGGAATAGAATGGTGGTGTACTGGTGTGTGTCAAACGAGAGTTGCGGTCTCAGTGTTCTGTTCTCCACCACGGATGAGCCTGTCAACTCCAAACCCAATTTCTTTCTTTTCTTTCTCGCGAGAAGAAACCCCGATTATACACATAAAAAGTTTTCAGCTCGATGGTGTCATTTTATATACTTCGTTCAATCTTTCACATTAATAATCATAGATAAATTGTGCCTCGCCTTTGATTACTAACATCTTATCCAATATATAACATATAATAAATAAATAACAGAGACGATTAGTTACAATTAACTTTGATATGGAGAGGAGAAGGCTCTCCAGAATTAAACTAGTAATTGCTTGGCTGCGTAAAATTGGATCGCGGCCTTGCTCAATAGTGAAATCATCAGGGTCAGGACCTTCGTATAGTGTGCTTTTCAGTATCTTTACACCCAATGCAACCATGAAAGGAGCAGGTTTTCTGCCCATTCAAAAATCGAGGTTGTCTCGGAGTGAGAGTGACTATGTTAGCACCATTTTGCTTTGTGCTAAGAACCATCTTGATCTGTCTCGGGGCAGGATAAACATGCTGCGATTTTCTTTTCCTTTTAAAGGGCAAAAAATGACGGCCACTAATTTGATAAAAAAAAAACCTATGAATTCAGGTACGGTCGTCTACGCACATGAATTTTGGTGTCCGTCCGCGTCCGTCTTGATAACGCACATATGTATGAAAACGAGTCCGTTCGTAAATAAACAAAACGAGTTTCTCAATGCCCTGTAGCTTTCTTCCTAATATGACTCCAACTCAGATAAGATGATTCTTAATAACTGGAGAAATAATTCATGGGAGTGTACTGCTAGGATAAAACAACCTCAGACCAATTTCACACTTGAAATTATACTGGCTTTCATACTTCCCCGTTGATTTCGTACTGTATCTAGACTCATTACCACTTTCTATTCTCTCCAACACACAGATGGCAACATACGTTTTGATAACAATTTGAAGTTTTTTTAAGAGGGAACAGAGGAGAAGGCAGATTTTAATCTATTTTACTTGTTTAAAATGTTTGTGTTTAATTTATACGAAGCTAACCATGGTAGCCTGATGACAAAGCGAGAGGTTGAAGAATGATACGTGTAAACGGTTCAGTAGATAGTGGGCTTCGTGGGCCAAAGTTTCATTCGGGAGCCCAACTATCATTTGTCATATTTCTTTTACTTATTTTCTTGTTTATTAAAATCAATAGAGCTGACGTGCAATTCTTAAAAATATGGATCTTTTTACTATATAATTCTGCATTGTAATACAACACAATTTTGAGCCATCTAACATATTCAGTTATAATGTTTGATAAAGATTTTGCAACAAACTTAGACTATAACAAAAGTCATTGTGACTTCAGTAGGCGGGAATTTTTTTGATCTATCTCTATAACCGAAATTCCGCACCACTAATTTCAAATTTGTCGATAGAACATATTAAATATATCCACTCTTTGTCTATATACCAGGGCACTGGTAAATAAATATTGTAGTTGTCATCAGTCTCTCTATAATCAGGAAAAGATTTAACTATTCTAGAATATGTATGCACTTAAAAAAAACTCAATCTATTGGAGGTAAGACCATACTAACAGTATTGTATTAAGAAGAAGAACATTCTCACATAAGTCGTGAAAATCCCTGGACCATGCTCTATTCTTATAGTACAGATTGGCTCTTTAACATGTGCTTTGCGTGACAACAGTCGAGGGGATTTTTTAGGTAAGTAGTGGACTTGTACGTTGCCAACAAACAACATTACTAATGAGTTGAAGTCCGCTTCTCAAATATGTATGCACTTGCTGACCAGGGTCGTTTTGATCAAGAATAAATGTCTGGTAAATTCTCTATCTTCGAGAACGTGGGTGATGCTCTTCAGAAAATGGAGTTGTAAGATGTCATCATATATTTATTAGCTATTTTCTTATCTACCATTGTAAATTTCATCATTATTTAACACTAAAGTTATAATCAGTGATTATGGTTTAGTGTATAATAACTAGAAATTGTGCAACATCTAAGGTGTAGAATAGCTATATTCAATGCAAAACTATTTTATCAATGCATATGTGTGTCTCTTAGTTTATGAAAATATTTTAACGTGCACGGTTACTTTGCTAGTTTGATAAAAATTCTAGTATACTACGTTAGTCATCCAGACGAACACCCTCAAACATTGGATGGACTTGAACAGTTGAATCAACTTGAGCACGGACAGACGGCTCACCGGTGAGAAGCTCCAATGCAGAGGAATCAAGGCGGCCGGTTGAGTCCACTGCGGAGTTCCAAAAGGGTTCCGGTTCCGATGCGGCTTCTCTCTCTTTCTCTCTAAACTGTAATCAATGCATCAATACCAGTGCTCTCCAATCTAAAACACAGGCGGATTCTCAGATTCCGCAAGAGGGGGATCGAGATTCTTCTTCTTCTCTTCTTCCACCGAGCTTTGCTTTGGCTAGCACTGGTTGGCCAAATTTGTCGCCGACAACTACAGACTACTGGACAGGCGGCAAGCCATCGTTCGAAAGGGTCCATCTATCCGAATTTGGATCCATAGCTTCTTCTGTTGCGACTAACTGGTGAGTTATCCTCTCATGCTTGAGCACAAGGTCGGTGTCCGATTTATTTACTCTTAATCCAAAACACATGTTTGGACCAGGTTCGTTTTCATTGCCGACGAGGACAGCTTTGTCTTCATTGCCGGCGCAAGAACAGTCCGCCCAAAGTTCAGGTATACCATTATGTGTTTTGCAAGAAGTAGGGTCAGATTAATTTTTTTTTCCTCGATTATAAAAAGATTGCATACGTGTGTGGAGGACATTCCGATTTGCATTTAGGACTTGGCTGCCAATGATCTATTGGCAACATGGTTGATTACATGATTCCGTTTGTGAATGATCTGTGTGTTTCATAGATGGTCGCTTTTAGGACTTCTTTTTATCTTATCTTGTTCTTACCAGCCCAGATTTCGCAGGGATTTGGCAGGGACATATTGTACTCAAGTTGCAGTTAAGTCATGGCTTGTGCTGAAAATATCTCTCTTCCAGATTTTGAATCGAGCCCATGGATCATTAATTTCAGCAAAACCAAATCTGAAGGAAAACAGATATTCATCAATCCTTTCGTTGGAAGCTTCTTTGAAGCAAGTCTGCTGATACCAGAGGGAAAACGATGCCTAGGGTGCTTTGGAGATTGGTTACTGATATTTGACGACAGAACCCAAGAATGCTTTCTAGCCAATTTCACATCACATTCCAAGATTTCCCTTCCTCCACTATCTCATCCATTAGATTCACTTGGTAGCTGTGCCTTATCATCGCCAACTCCTCCTTATTGCACTATAATGTTTGTATGCTGACCGGGTGAGACGTTTGTCCTGTATTGTCGCCCTGGTGATAAAGAGTGGACAAAGTATGACATTGGTTTTCAGAATGGTCGCCAGGATTTTGTAGGCACCATATTTGGTTCTAAAGGGAAAATGTATTTAAACACTAGTTGGAAAAGCCAATGTATTATCATCGACACTACCTCCTCAATTGCCTACGTTAAGAAGATGGGTATAGTTGACCCTGAGACATGCCCCTTGTATCGTACAGCTGTTTCGTATTGGGTTGAGTCAAATGGAGACATCTATCTGGTGCGGTTCTATCTCCACTCCGATCAAGGGTTAGGGGTTACCAACATTGATATTCATTGTCTGGATACCACAAAATATGCTTGGAGAAGGATTGAGAGTATCGGTGATGCGACTTTTTTCCTGGGAGCTAATTGTGTGGCAGTGTCGTCTTAAGATGCAGGAACACAAGCTGACTGTATCTATCTGTTGCTTTGTTGTTGTGATGGTATTCGACTGTATTCTGTCCGATTAGATAATCAGACTATAAGCTTCAATTTGCTGCCCACGTGTCCTGTGGATCCCCAGAATCCATCATCATGGACCAGAATGTGGTCTGAAATACACTGGGCAATTCCTCAAAGGTAAATGTCTGCATGCTGTTCCCAATTTCTAATATATAGATTTCACTTTCTATAATAGCACTGTTACTGGCATTTAACAAACTTCTATAATTGGATTCGTTTGTACAGCTTCAGGCAGGAACCTACCAAAGTTTGTCTCGGTGTCGTCTCAAGAAAGGTCAGCACAAATTTTTGTGTACCAATTCCATAATGGGAACTTGATTAGCTTGGCTGGTAATAATGCATTCTCGTAGCCAAACACATAAGAACAATATATCATATGAATCCCTTTTTATTTGAAAGATATTTTAGATTCAACCATATATTATACTGAAAAGAAAAGGCTCCAACAATTGTGAGTCTTGGGATCAAAATAGAACCAACCTTCATATGCATTTCCTGATCCGTACAACATATACAATAACTTGTACTGTCTCCTTTCACTTGTTTATGCAATACAAATTCAATCATCGATGAAACATAAAAAAGATACACTTATTTATATAGATAGGCATGTACCTATACAGGACATATGCAATACAAGCATGCAGCTATACAGGACATGTACACCTATTAGTAGGAAATCAACAGTAATAAGTTGATTGAAGTGCGGTTATCCTGCATACAAAAACGTCCCTGACAGAATAATACATGTGCAGATTAGTAGAAGTATTGTATTGATGGAAGAGAAAGAGGATATGGTGGCGCCATGGCCTAGACTCCCTGTTGAGTTGCTAGAACTACTTGTTCCTAGGCTGTCATTTGTAGACTACATGCATATGCGAGCTGTCTGCAAGGGATGGAGTTTGATTTCCAAGCCCATACAAGATGCAAAAAAACACCCTATGCTCATGAATGTTTGCGGAACATCAGGTGGCATGTGCAGATTGTTTGATCCAATGGTTGGAAAACAATACATTTCGAAAGACGTCATGTTTTCATGTGATAATTGGCAAAACCTTCATTTCTCGAAGCATGGATGGGTGCTGTCAACAAAGGGCAAGAGGTGGATTCATGCAGTTAACCCGTTCACAGGAGAAGTGTGTAAACTTCCAAAGATGTGTCGTCAAATATTCAATGGCATATCATTCTCATCAGTTCCTAAGTCTCCGGATTCTGTTGTTTTTGCTATCCATAAACAGCCATGGCAAGGATCTGTTGATGTCATGCTATGGCGAGCTGGAGATAAGTTTTGGACCAAGGAAGAACACCCTGCGAGACCCCATTTTCTATGACCTACAGCAATCCAGTGTTCTTTGAAAATGAGTTCTATTGCTTAGGGGTTCATGGGAATCTTGGTGTGTTCAATCCAGATGACATGACTTGGAGAATTCTTGATAAGCCAGAGCCAATTCGTTCTGAAGCTCATGATTATGGAGACAGGTTTTGTAATCTTGTTGAGTTTAAGGGAGACTTATTAGCAGTTTTCAGACCATATGATGCCAAGCCAATTGAGGTTTATAAGCTGGACAGGTCTCAGATGTCATGGACCGAAGTTTTGCGACTGGATGACGCGATTTTATTTTTGGATAATTGGAACGCGACCATCAAGACGTCCCTGGAGTATGGGTGCTGCAATAGAATATATTTGCCGGTGCTAGGCTATAATGAAGCTGAAGACCACAAAGTGACCGTATATTATGATTTGGAGGATGGCAAGTATAAGCCTGGATTCTATGGGCTGACAGAACCAATAAACTCCATCTGGGTTGAGCCGAATTTTTATGTGCACATGTAAAACCATATGTAAATCATAGAATTCGCGGTTTTCTTATAGCTCAACGTAAACCATTTGACCCATTTTGATCAATAGCAGTTAATAAAGTGCAAGAAATCTGTTTTCGTTTTTTCTTCAATGAAATGAAATAGCATAACTAAGAGCATGCAATTGGATTCCATGGTTTACGTTGTGCTAGTTGCAATGTGCCTCCTCCTCGGCTCCTCTTAGACTCTGGTAAGCCGCCGTCGATTTCACGCTGATGTCATGCCACATTGCCAGCAACATACCACATAGCAGAAGAAGACCATGATGGTCACCGATGTGATGACCGATTCAATGGCACTCCCCATTGAGATTGACCCCATCGAGCAGGACAAGTTCCGACTCGCGACCATGATTGGCAGAATCACAACGCGGGTGCAAGCAAAAATTTGAGTCACTAAAGGGGATAATTAACGGATGCAAACTTAGTTTTGCTACAGGCATATATAGAACTGGCATTCCGTCGTCGCCACACATGACTGTCTGACAATGACTGGATAATAACTTAGAATAGTTCAGTAAACCAGCAAAAGTTCCCTCTCATCAACATATTCAAACGATTTATTTCCATCCATGTTAAATCGCCTCTAGAATCTGCATCAAAGTGGGATATAGTACATTGTAAGTACGATCGTACATATAGCTATTATTACTTGCCAACCTGGCTGGCATGCTATATATCACATAAAGCTCTTGCACACCTTTGTCTTACGGAGCCTGAGCCGCCCCATCTGTCGGTGGCGGTGGCGGCGGCCGTAGAAAATACTCTGAACTTTAGCTAGTGAGAGTCAATAAAGTACAAACAAAACTTTTCTGTGGCTTAAAAATGCTTTTATTCAGAAATAAAACCCCAAATACTAACAAGCTATTAAGAGTTATTTTAATTAGTAAATGAACTGAACCGAATATCAATTCTAAGCAAGAGTGATGCACAACGAAATCTGATCAAGCTTAAAGCTTTGCAAAAAGGAACCTGGCGGTGCATATATTCAAGGGGCAAGATTCGACTAAAACAATTAATGCTAGTGAAAAACAATGGCACCTAACAAGAACTGAAGTGGTTCCACTTAGCAGTTTCATACATGTATATTTAAAGAGTGATATAAACATACTACAAGCCCATATAGTGTTTGCACGCTATCACAATTTTCAGCACTAGGGATCATCCTATGAGTGAACTGAAATCCATTGCAAATACAGTATTATAAAGATTAACATGGGCTTGAATGAATCATAAAAGATATGCTCGTTTCATACTCAATCTGTAGCAACATATGGACAAAAATGAAGTAAACGAAAGCAGACTTCGGTAAACAAAGTCAGGCAGTCAGCCATACGAACGCTGCAGCTGCATGTATGCGTATAATGCAGCAATATTTGCTAATCCTGTAAAGGAGGAAATTCAAGCAATACAACAAATTTTGAAGATCTTTAGTGAAGTATCCGAGTTCAAGATAAACATAAACAAATGTGCAGCATATCTGATCAGATGCCAGGGGTTTGACCTGCCTGCCTGCAAGACATCATGCACCCTTTCCCTTGTAAAATAAAGAGCTTCCCATGCAAATACCCAGGCCTTCCACTAACTATCATAAAACTAAGAAAGAGTGAGGTGCATCCTCTAGTCGACAGAGTGTCAGCTAAATTGTCAGCGTGG
The DNA here is from genome assembly GCA_030378355.1 of Eleusine indica. Lineage (NCBI taxonomy): Eukaryota > Viridiplantae > Streptophyta > Magnoliopsida > Poales > Poaceae > Eleusine > Eleusine indica. Next base: position 49,179,216 of record CM059500.1, read on the forward strand.
AAAGGAAAGCACTAGACAAATCAGGGAGACTCAAGCTCGTGAATTCGGTGCTGACTGCAGTGCTAGTTTAATGTTTTCCCTCTCAAGAAACGGGCAATCAAAAGCATAGACAAAATAAGAAGGAAATTCCTATGACGAGGTCATGAGAATCTTAACAGTGGTCACTGTCTTGTAAACTGGAACAGAGTCATCAACCAAAAGCGCTAGGAGGCTTAGGCATTCAGAACCTAGAGTACATTGGAAGAGCTCTGAGATTAAGGTGGCTATGGTTTGAATGGGAGGATTCAGAAAGGCCTTGGGTTGGTACACATTACACAACCTCCATGCGATGAAAAAGACAAATAACTATTTCGAATAAGCATCAAGGTCACTGTGGGGAATGGCTGCACTGCGAAATTTTGGCATTCCAGTTGGCTACATGGACATGCATCAAAAAAAAAAAAAAAAAGAACCAGCTTAGCCATGCAGCAAAGTAGCCCACAAACTAATTCATGATCAGTAAAGGTTTCTTGATCAGAACAATACAAATGAAAAACTTAGAATGCCGGTAACTTCAACTGCACGTGCACCAGCACATCTAACACACAAATAGCAGTTCTGAAGCCCGTCATCAAGCAACACATTTGGAATACTTGGTGATTGGTAACACGAGAGATGCGTTGAGGCTGGAATGATCAGCTTACCTCTGGAAGCTTTGTTACTTTCTTACTAAATCCGCTTAGCCCTTGTCAAGTCGGTGCTTTGTTAGCCTGCAATAAGTTTAAACAGCAAATAACCATTAATTGGCATGTGGACAAATCATTGCTTATCTGCATACATAAGACAAGAAGTAAATAAACTTGATACAGTTGCTACAAGCACCAGAAAAAATAACTATACTGTATGACTGCATATCAACATTGGATTCAGCTGCATAGTTGAGTCGATCTCTTCGTGTGTGTGATCCATCAAACAGAGATATAACCATACCAAATAAGATGTTGGAAACAAGAAACCCTCTGAATCAAAAATTTTTAAACCCCTTTGCATGACCTGATGAAGAATCCCTCGAAATCAGAAGGTGTGTTGATGAAACCGATCATGTTACAGGACATATTCGGCTGATGGTTCCGCCTCCTCATCAGTCAAACAAGAAACGAGCGAGGAAAAAATGCTCCCTTGAAAACAACCAAAATCACCAAATTGCCTAAATCTCTACACTAAAGCCTCACTGCAAAGCTGATCATCAAGCAACCAAATTCTCAGCTTTGTTCTTAAAAATCACATGGTCCAGGCTGCCCTTAATCCCTCACAGTCGAAGACCACATCACCGATTCGAAGCATGAGCGCCAACAGCAAAACGTTTGACAACGACATCATGAAACATCGTTGTTCAAGCAGCCAAAGCAGCCTACTTTCTCATCCCGACGCCCTGGGTTCAGGCTGCCCAAAACCCTTACAGTTGAAACCCCATCACCGATTTGAAACGGGTAACGGCATAAATACATGTACGCAGCAGTAAAGAATAGAAGAACGCGAAATCCCTCGAGATCCATGAAAACAGGACACAAAAAAGGCAAAAGGCAGAGTTTTTATGGCAAGAACGAACGAAGGACACAGCAAGGTGACGGACGACTAGTCCAGCACCAGCAGAAACGAATGCAGAGAAAGATGCGATTGCAGCATGGTAAAAGAACATTTTTATTTTCGGGAAGAAAGAAGTGGGGAGGAAGGAGATGGCGGCGAGAGGAAGGAGACTCACCGGAATTTGTTTGCTCTGAAACAAAGGGGAGAGGGAGGGGTGGGTAGTCTGGGGTGCTGGCTAATATGGACGATGATGAAAGAGTGGGGGAGGGGGAGGGAAGTCTTGGCTTGTCGTTTTCTGCTTCTGCTCTCCCGACCCTGTTGATCCGACGGCCCAGCCGCTGCCGTCCAGTCAGCTCAGATCATAGGCCGTTCAATCTACCAATGACAGATGCACCCTTGCCCACCTCCACCGTAGCTCCGCCACCTCGTCCTCTTGCGCCAGCGGCGGCCGCCGGCCGCCTCCGACCCCGCGCCTCCCATGCCTCTGTTTCTGCCGTCGTCTCCGCCACCGTCGCGTCTCAGCAGCAGCATCCCCCGGCTGTACGGCTCTACCCACCTCCCCTCCGGCTTCTCCTCCGACGGAACCCCCGTCCTCTGCCCAGTTGGTCGACTTACAGAATCAATGCCCAGTGCTGAGACTGGGATGCGAGCAAAGATGAAGACACCAGGGTCTTCACAAGGACGATCACTCACGCAGAGACTCCAGGCTCCAGCGACCACAGCACCATCACAAGGTGCTTCTAGTTTTTTCATCCATTTTCAGTTCTAGGTGATCCATGTTCATCCATTTTCAGTACCGGAGGCAATATGTGATAGGTGATTATATTCATCTTAAACCAAAGATAGACACTTCAGAATTTGGCTATAGGTGTAATGATTCACTTCAGAATTTGGCTATCAAACTTGTTTTTTAGTGATATGCTATTGGAAATAGGGACTTTTACCGGTAATAATGGTGGCTGGCAACTGCCATGACTTTACAGTTCACACAGGAATTATCACCGTAGAGAAGAATTATTATATCAAGATTCTGTGTTTTTTTTTTCCAAAATAGGATGACTTCCTAAATCTCTTTGGATTTAGGTGCTAGGGGTCTAATTATGTGTGTGCTAACATAATGAAATCGTCTACATGAGTCCTGTCAATTTACGACTGAAACTAGAAGATTTAGGTCCCCATTAACATGGCTGTTTGTTAATATGTCAACCGTTTGTCTCTTGGGAAAGTCTCTGTTGTGTCATTGTTGCAACATACACAACTAGCCATATTGTTCTCCACATCACACCAAGTGTCAGGTAAGTTATCCATTAAGTAGCAGTTTTATTGCAAGAACTCGATGTATTGTCAAAACAGTGAATCCCTTTCCTCTTTTCTTTAGCCAATTCAGATCGGTTACTGCAATGTAACACCCACAACTTTGAGATAATACCATAGTGGGTTGAATAGGAGATAACTCTTATTTATGGCATATGCACAAAATTATATTCAGTCTAGTCACTTTATAAATATATATGTTTTTCTCATGAAGGTTTTTGAACAATCCAAGCTTTTGGAGGCTGCCCTGGTGCTGGTGGGTTTATTCCACACAGCAGGAGCTCTCACAGTGTCTATGCTTTGGTCCCTGGAACACTTGATTAATTGAACAAATCTTGATATAATGATATGTGCTTATAATTGATGAGGATAGTGTAAATTCAGCGGTGCAGGAATAGCCCATTGTTCTGATCTTTGAAAGCATGTTACCCTATTTGTTTTGCAAATATCCATGACAGTTATTTTATCCTATTTGCACGAGTCATCAGTTCAATTTTCCCAGAGTAGAAAGAAGTGGTTGATCAGCCTACAACTAAAAATGCTCACTTCTATAGGCTCTATCTAATTAGTTACAGATCCGCCCTTTCTATACTTCATGGTTACATACCATACACCTGAATTTACTAGTAATATTTTTCCTTGAAGTATCATATATGAAGAAAGTTGTAGGTAATTTCATTTGACACAATTATAACATGTGATTTATATATTGGCTTCCATATACTGAAGTTCAATGTTTTTTTCTTACAGAATGCTACTTGTGTGGGTATCCCGTGGTGATATGGTGCTTATGTGTCCAATAAGGTACAGTTTGGAGCCTATTTCTCAAGTTGTTACACTAGAAAAATTTATCTCGGTAGAAATACAACATCACAAGGTTACTTATTACGCATTCGCATCTGAGATGATATGCAGTGTTCTTCATACACTGTAGGGAACAGATTTTAATTCATTTGGGTGGCCAGGAGTTAGTGTGAAAAGAGGTCAAAAAACAAAAGGTTAGTTTGCGTTACAAATAAAATATTGAATTATGCAACTTATAATATACGGGTCCATATAGAAATGGAAGAGTCTACATTTGGATTCTCAGCTCTTCAAATGATGTTTGCTTGTGTGTAGACTGACTCTAATATTCAGTGTTTCATTTCATGGTAAGTTCCAAGTCAGTAATGGTAAACCAAAAATTCTTGCCCATTTGTCCAGAAACTGAAAGGTTTCTTGTTCAGTATCTGCAATTTGTTCAAATAAAAGTTTGTATGGTCCCTCAAATAGGAGTGAGATGTAAGCACCCCACCCAAAAAAAGGTTACAACTTACATTCATGCCTGTGAGAACAAGAGTAAAAAAAAACAACCCCTTCTAACACTACTCTATTCACCCTGCAGGCGGGCAGTCAAGAAGGGTAACCATCGAACCCCTGCCATAGACCAGAACCGGTGCTCCTCTCCAATCATGCTCAGACTTCCAGCAAAATACATATGTAGAGTTTCCCCGACTGATACAATCTGTAACATTTTTATTCACATGTCAGTTATTGCTACCATCATGGATTGGCAGACAGCGTCAATGGTGCAGGGGTCGTACCTTCCGCTATCTGTTGCAGCATAATGCAACTTTAGGGCAACCGGGAGTTTGGCTTGAAGTACAGTAGGAGCAGTCTCTGGTCGCCACTGGTACTTGGGTCCTGATGTGCTTGTGAGCGTGGAGGCTCTGCAACTGTAGTGAACTCTGGTCAGACATTTAAATCAGATTTGCCTAACTGCTATCAGATGGAAGTCACTATTGAATTTCATGATTTGTGTAGGTTTCGTGGCTTAGTCATCTTTGCTGCTCTGGCCATGAAGTGCTGTCCCAGTTTGAGTTGATGAGTGCTGGGCCAAAAGTACGAGGCAGGCACAGTTGCACCATACAAGTGGCAATAAGTTGTAGGGTTGTTTAAATTCATAGGAACTGCAATCTTAATATGTAATAGTGAAATCTTGGTGATCGGCATTGATCTGATTTCGTTCAAGCCTCATGCAGTTAGGTGGTGAGGTTGATTCACCTGATGCTCAAATGTTTAGCATTATACAAAGTTTTCCTTAAGGTTTCTCAGGAATTATTCTTCTCAGCTATTAGAGCAAAACATGGTGGTTGCAGAAACTATAGGAGATCCACACTGTTTTTTCACTTCTGTTGATGCCTGTAAATTCAGAACATATTGCCTTAGATAAATTATTGATCTATGTATCTCAGACTGACCGCACCGGGGTACTGGAAACCATCCTCCAGTACCCCGATAGCGGATCGGCAGCTGCACCGGGGTACTATGAGGCCTCCGCTAAATTCCCGGACGGCCTCCCGCATGCCAAATATGGCGCGGCCCCGGACGTCTGCGACGCGCCGACGTGGCACGGGGCCGCGCGTAGGCGCGCCATCCCAACCACCCGAACGCTTGCCCGCTCGGAGGAGGCCGGAGGAGAGCACGGACGAACGGCCCGTGGTGGATCTGGAGGAGGGGGCAGTGCGGGGAGCTCGAGGAGGGGGCGGCGCGGGGAGCTTGAGGAGGGGGAGGCGCGTCGGATACAGAGGAGCTTGGAGCGAGGAAGGAGGAAGGAGGAGGGCGCACGGCGGCGGCGGAGGAGGAGGGAGGGCGCACGGTGACGGAGGAAGGAGGAGGGTGTGTAGCGGCGGCGGCGGAGGAGGAAGGGCGCGCGACGGCAGAGAGGAGGGCTTGGATCCGACGGCGGCGGCGGCGCAGGCGAGGAGGGGGCTAGATCCGGCGGCGGCGGTGCGGGAGGAGGAGGGGCCCGGCGGCGGCGCGCGGGCAAGGAGGTGGGCGTCGACGATGGAGACGCGCGGGAGAGGGGGAGGCGGGCGTCGGCGGCGCGCGGGCGAGGAGGAGGCGGGGCGTTGGCAGAGGAAGAAGAGAGATTCGGGAGGGAGGAAAGAGAGAGAGGAAGAGAAAAAGAGAGTGGGGAGGCTGACGTGTGGGTCCCACAGAGGGGTGGTTAGGATAGAGGATAGGATATAGAGTATGACGGGTGCGGGAAAAATAATATAGAGGAAGGAATCTCGCTGACCAAGATAGAAAATACTTTTTAGAGTATGGATTTAACAGTCAGTCTCATAGTGAGTACTTTTATTCCAGTGCTTTATCTTCTATATTATACTATTAGTCTGTTCTCAGAGGGACTTTGCCAATCTCTGAAAGAGAAAATATTGGTTTTCGTGTCTGACTTGTTATGGACAATGCATCCATTATCTGAAAATGTTGGACATTCTCTCCAATTTCCACGCTTTTTCTTTATGTGAAGATAACCATTGCACAAGCTTTTTTGTCCTCTCTACCTATTCAGTTTTCATGTGGTGTTCGAAACTACCCTTTCTATTTTGCATCATTTATTTGTTTATGTAAATCTCTAGTGTGAATCATTGCTGCAATATTCCAAATTGTACGCTTATTCAATATACTTCAAAGAGCTGCCAAGCTTCTATCTAATTCCTATAATTAGCATGTGTGTTAGTTTTGGGGTAGATTCGTGCATAGAAACAAGAGAAGGGTTTTGAGCTCTAGCATGGTGCTAGTAAGCGGGAATAGATTAGGGGCTTCAGACTTCGACGATTTTTTTTATAGAATAGCAACTTCATTTTTTGAACCATTTGAATGTCGTGTTATTTAACATTAATATAATATAAATGTTTATTTTTGAAAGGTAAAATCAAATCTTGAATGGTCTAGTTAAACATTTTGAATATTAAATACTGAAGTAGCAGTCAATATTGCTACATGGATCCATAAAAATATCGATACTACTATTCAAAAATTTGAGATAAAAAATTTAAATATTTTGGATATCCCAATCCAACACATTTATAAAATGCTAAGCTAGATCTTCAAAATTATTTTTTTGGAAAAAGATGATTAAATGAGTGTGCTCCTGTGGGCTCTGGCGTTTCCTTTGCTCTGCTTGCTTTGGTGGGCCTCCTGCTGGCACTAGGCCCACGTCCGCTGCATGTATATATAATCTTGCAGGCACATTATTAGGAAATAATTGCTGAAAACAGATAAAAAATAGAAATCTCCCGGTGGAAAGGCATCTACTATAAATCACTCATGTCCGAAGTCAGGTTGGAGCCATATGGAGTTCAATTGTTCCGTCAGACCGTAATAGCTAGGATAATATTCTTGAGACTTTAAATCATAGAAAACGCTCTTTTCTGCTACACCAGCACCACCATCATATCGACCTTGTTTCGACATATAGATCCTGTTGCAGCAAGCATCCCTGGGGGCTGGCATCATGAGTGCATTCCAGTTATCAACAAAGATCACTTCATTGTATAACCTTTCTATTTTGGTCCAAACCATCTGAGACTTGTGGAGCCTGTACAGGTCGATCGGCCCCTTATCATGCGGCCTGAAGATAGCGAACAGATCATCTCTAAACTCCAGCAGGTGACAGTACTTTTCACCTGGCATTGGATCCCCATCAAGAATAGGCTCTGGTTTGTCTAGCACTCGCCATGTCATGTTTTCTGGATCAAAGACGCCTAGACTTCCTCTGGTTCCAAGACAATAGAATTCGCCATGATAAAAAACTGGGTTGCTATATGAGGTGCGGAACATACTATTATCGACTATTTCCTTCTGTGTCCAAAACTTATCCCCCGCACGCCACACCATAACATAAATAGAGTTACTACTGGCTTGATCCAGATCCCGCTCTTTGTGGATAGAGCAAACTACGCAATCTGGAGATTTTGGTGCAGATGAGAATGATATGCCATCAAAGTTGTAGCCCAACCATGGTAACTTTGGGAAATCAAACATGTCTCCGGTGAATGGATTTGCTGCGTACATATACTTGTTACCTCTCATCACCAGAATCCATCCATGTTTTGCGAAGAGCAACATTTGAAAGTATTTATTACATGGTGCTAGGCTACAGTTCTTCACAGTGTATCCCTTGTCAATGATGGGATCAAAGAGTTTGAACACACCTGCAGAATTTGAGCAAATGCTCATCAGCATCGGGTATCTCTCGGTGCACTGAATGGACTTGCTGATGGATCTCCATCCCTTGCAGACTTTACGTATATTCAAGTAGTCAATGAAGGATATCTTTGGGACGAGTTGGTCAACCATTTCAACAAGGAGACTGGACCATGGTGCTACTACTTGCTCCTCCGCGTCTTCATGGAAGGTAAGCTCGATTTTGTCATATGTCTGCCAGAGAGAGAAAAAAAATACAGTACTTGGTTGTGTCATACTCATACTCATTTAATTAGTATATGATGAGAATGAGTTAATGTGGACTGACCTTGCTTGAGAGTATAGCCATACGTTCAGGTAATTTTAAGCTGAGCAACACATGTATGTATATATAAAAGGGGTTAGTTTTGTGTGAAATACAACATACCATACAGGACAACAACAACAAAAAAGAAGTGAAAACCTTGCTTACCTTGATGGGACCACCCAGTACATGGTACCGGAAGAGGCAGGTAGCAGATTGCAGCTCATTGTCCTATCATTCAAGCGTATAGTATACAGTCGGATACCATCAAGACAGTGTTTGTGTAGGACATGGACACAACCAGGTTGGATCCCAGCAGTGCTTGCAGAGGAAAGCACACCACAATTGCCGTCTCCGACAAAAATTGTTGTGTCACCGATGCTTTCAACCTTGTTCCAAACATATTCTGTGGTGTCCAGGCAGTGGATGTCCATGTCAATGATCTCTGAGTCATTATAAATGCCATGGGTGTAAAACTGAAGGAGGAAGACATCACCATCAGACTGTACCAAATACTGTTGGCGTCCCCAGCGTATTATGCTAGGATGTGGTATGCCCCTCTTATCAATATTTGCTTTGTAGGATGAAGACAAGGACGCATCGATTGAGGTGAATGTGTTCATGTCTGTGCCAACATAGATTCTTCCTTGAGAGCCCAGGATATCATAACGATCAATGTCACTGTATGTACCATCCTCGGTTTCATCATCATATAATCCCCACCACTTGTCATCACCAGGCCGGCGATATAACAAATAGGTGGTCTCGTATTGGTCGTCTTCATCAGTTGTGATGGGGCCCACTGCCGTGAACATAATGGTGCAATCAGGGGGAGTAGGAGAAGAGAAGGCGCACCTATAGAGTTCCTCCTTGCTGCCCTCGTCAAGCATGAAGAGCCATTCTCCCTCGAGGCAGGCCAGACATTCCTTGCCATTTAACACCTGTAACTCTAGGGGCGCTTCTTGAAAGGCACAGTCGAAAGGGTCCATGATCTTGGGCTGGTCTCCATCGTTGAATCTAATGAGCAGTGGTTTCGATCCAATCTCGAGAGCAGGAGGCAAGGGGGAGTTGTTCTTGAACGTCGACATCATCAAATCAAATTCTTCGATTCCTCCAAAACTTTTTTTTTTTGGATACCGATTCCTCCAAAACTGGTGATAAGAGGCGGAGGCTTTTAGTTGGTTTCCCTTTGTATATATATATATATATATATGTATGTCCCGATTCGATTTTTCTTTCGAGGAAATTAAATTATGTCCCGTTCTGATTCTGATAGAGTCCTACACCGCACCTGAATCGAGCAGCAATCACGGATCCGTTGGAAATGTTGCAGAGGCAGGGCGGACGATCATATCCCCGGTCGCGCCGCAGATTCCTCCGGCGCCGCCAAGATCCGGCTATCCCCAGGCGCGTCCGCCGCCTTTACCTCCGCCGCCTCGTCGCGCTTCACCCCAGCTCCGCTCACTTCCGTGTCTGAGCTGTTGGATAAATTAGCACTTTTAGTTTTATATTAATCCAGAAATAAATCAGAAACATGATTAATAGATTACATGATGAACTAGACAAGTCTATGCAAGATCTAAACAAGTCTATAAAGTCACACAAAAGCATAGCATCTACCATACTAGCAATATTCATCATAGATAAACAGATCACGAAAGCTAGTATGAAAGATATGGTTTGAGATAAGAGTACGTACGTTTCCTTCTGGACTGGATAGAGGAGGTGGCGACGACGTTCAACACCGTCACGTTGTTGGCGACGGCGCGTGAGACCGACTTGACGACGAGGAAGACGAGTCGTGGCGATGAGCTTGACGAAGACGAGGAAGCGATCGAGCAGTCGCGCAGAGCGCTTCCCAAAAACCTTATTCGGCCTTTCCCGGTGCAGGATCGCAGAGGACAACGGTTCCGCAGACCTGCTCTCCTGTTCGCTGGTGCACATCGACGATCGGGATGGAGAAGTCTTGGCGGCGTAACAGTAGCGAGAGACAAAACCCTAGGCGATTGCGTGATGTGATTTGCGGCGATACCCGTACGTATTTATAGGGAGGAATAGCTAGGGTTGGGCATCCCGTAACCGAGTCGGTTACCATATTAATACGTCGGTTTTCATAACCAAATATATGGAACACGTAGTAAAAAGAAAGTGTAAAAGGAAGCCGCGCCCATCGCCCCCGCCCCGCCACGCCCTGCCCTGCCCTGCTCGGTAAGGCGAGGCGAGGCGAGCGAGCGCGCGCGTGTGTTCTTCCTTCTTCTCATCCACATACTTGCAAGAGATGCTAGAGCAACCAACCTTATAAGTTGGACTCCCTCCACCTCCACTAGTAATGTGGGACTAAACCTTTGCACTCCCACCACTCATGAATGGGCCTTTAAGATTTTTCAGGAATTATTATGAATATTAATGGGCCAAGTCCATATAATTCCAACAATCCCCCACCAGATCTCAAAGTTCCAGCTAGAATTTGCCTCACACTACTGATGTTTAATATACCAGTGTTTTCAGTGGAGACTGTTAAGTTGAACTTCCACCTAGAATAATAAGCTACACTCATTCACAACTTGAACAATGGACTATGACTTGAATTGCAAGTTTTGTGCAAACAAGTTTCACTTACTGTCATAACTGATACTAGACCTCCAGTAGGCTTCTCCGTGGATGAAGTATATAGGTCATACTCCTTTGGTCTTTCATGAGCTTAATAGAGATCACCTAAATCTCACAGATTGCGACCTTACAACAATCGGGCTCATATAGGTATATTCATTCAATAATGTTTTGTAGGACAACATCTTCACTATTTAAAACCAACTGAATATATTAAGGCAACAACCAACCTGCCATACAGATATCGAGAGTAATGCATCGCTTCTTAAGTGGGTTATAAAAGGTTACTCTTATGCTAACCAATAGCTTGATCTTTCCAGATCCTACTTCACGGGATCTCCGATCACATAGGTTGGGTTACTACTATGGAATAGCACATATGGGTCTCATACCCATCTCCTTCGATGCACTGTCTATCACATTACGTGACAACCCCTTGGTGAATTGATCTATCAGGTTCTCACCAGTTGAAATATATTCTACTGATATGACTCCGGAGTTTCTTATTTTCCTGACAGACTTCAAACATCTCTTAATATGTCTTGATGACTTTATATTATCCTTATAATTGTTCACTTTGACTATCACAGTTTGATTATCATAATTCATGAGGATTGCCGGCACAGGTTTCTCGACAATAGGCAAGTCCATCAAGAGCTCACGTAGCCAATCGGCCTCAACTATAGCTGTATCTAGTGCAGTAAGCTTTGCTTCCATGGTAGACCTCGTCAAAATAGTCTGTTTACATGATCTTCATGAAACAGCAGCACCACCAAGAGTAAATGCATATCCACTCGTGGCATATAGCTCATCAGCATCAGATATTCAATTGGAATCACTATAGCCTTCTAGTATTGCTGGATATCTAGAATAATGAATTTCAAAATCCATAGTACCAACTAAATAGTGCATTACCCGTTCAGGCGCACGCCAATGATCATCTCCCGGGCAAAAAGTAAACCGGCTCAGTTTGCTCACAGCAAACGAGATGTCAGGCCTACTGGCAGTAGCTAAATACATAAGTGATCCAATAATCTGAGAATATCTTAATTGGTCTTTACCAATTCTCTTATTCTTTTGAAGGATCAAACTAGGATCATAAGATGTTGGAGAAGTCTTACTATCCATGTAATCAAAACGGTTCAAGAGCTTCTCAACATAATGAGATTGCGTAAGAGTAATTCCATTCTCTCCTTTGATTAGCTTGATGTTCAAGATAACATCAGCTTCACCCAGATCCTTCATATCAAAGCTTTTTCACAGAAAGGTTTTGACCTCATTGATCACGTCAAGATTGGTTCTAAAGATAAGTATGTTATCAACATACAAGCACAATATAACTCCTTGACCCCCACCATGACGATAGTACACACATTTATCAGTTTCATTGACTGAAAAGCCTGCTGATAGAAGTGTTGAATCAAATTTCTCATGCCACTGCTTAGGAGCTTGTTTCAGGCCATACAAAGACTTCAACAACTTATACACCTTGTCTTCTTGACCCTTTATAACAAATCCATCTGGCTGATCTATATAGATTTCCTCATCCAACTCTCCATTAAGAAAAGTTGTCTTTACGTCCATCTGATGAACGATAAGACCATGTGAGGCAGCCAGAGCAAGTAATGCACGAATAGTGCTCAATCTAGCAACATGTGAATAAGTGTCAAAGAAGTCTTCGCCTTCTTTCTGAGTATAACCCTTAGCCACAAGCCGAGCCTTATACTTGTCAATAGTACCATCAGGCTTAAGCTTTTTCTTGAACACCCACTTACAACCCACAGGTTTGCAACCATATGTTCTATCGACAACTTCCCAAGTTTCATTAGAAAGAATAGAGTCCATCTCACTATGGACAGCTTCTTTCCAGTCATCTGCATCAGAAGATGCATATGCCTCTGAAATGGTTCTAGGAGTGTCATCCACAAGATAAACAGTGAAATCATCACCAAAAGACTTTGTAGTCCTTTGTCTCTTGCTCCTTCTAGGAGCTTCACTATCAATCTTCTCATGGATTGGTTGAAATATTTGTTCAGCATGATCAGAAAATACACTAAGTTTAGGAGTTATTTCAGCAATCACATCAGAAGATAATCTAGACATGCTATGTAAATCTTTCATAGAAAATATGTTCTCAAAGAAAGTAACATCACGAGACTCCATTAATGAATTAACATGAACATCAGGCACCTCGGATTTAACCACTAAAAATCTATAGGCAATGCTATGATGAGCATATCCAAGAAAGATACAATCCACAGTTTTAGGTCCTAACTTACGCTTCTTGTTGATTGGTACGTTAAGTTTGGCCAAACAACCCCATGTGCGTAAGTAAGAGAGCGATGGCTTTCTATCAATCTATTCCTCATATGACGTCTTCTCCTTATTCTTCATGGAAACTCTATTTAGGACATGACATGATGTCAATAAAGTCTTGCCCCATCATGCCTTAGATAATCCAGCCGTGTCTAACATGGAATTAAGCAAGTCAGTCAAGGTGCAATTCTTTCTTTCGGTAACCCCGTTTGTTTAGGGCGAATAGAGAGGCGTCCTCTCATGTATCATACCATGTTCCGCACAGAATAAGTCAAACTCATTTGAGAAATACTCGCCACCATGATCGGATCTAATTCTTTTGATCTTTTTCTCTAGTTGAGTTTCAACTTCAGCCTTATAAATTTTAAAGTAGTCTAGAGCCTCATCTTTCGTTTTTAGCAAATAAACATAGCAATATCTAATCGCATCATCAATCAAAATCATGAAATATCTTTTTTCACCTTCAGTCAATATACCATTCATCTCACAAAGATCTGAATATATAAGTTCTAGCGGTGCTAAGTGTCTCTCCTCTGCAGCCTTGTGAGGCTTTTGAGGTTGCTTAGATTGCACACAACTGGAGCACTTAGAACTTTGATAATGGAAAAATTCAGAATTAAATTCAAGCTGGAAAGTCGAGACATAGAACCAAAATTTAGATGACATAAACGTGAATACCAAACACTAGCATCACTCTCACTAACACCATCACAAATATAGTTCACAGACTTATTGCAATAATCTGGAAGGGAAAAGCGGAACAAGCCTCCGCACTAATAGCCTTTACCAATAAATTGTCCACTCTTAGACACGACAACTTTATTCGACTCAAGCACTACCTTAAAACCATCCCTACACAAAAGCGAGCCACTAACGAGATTCTTCTTGTTAGAAGGGACATGTTGTACGTTATTCAATTTGACAATCTTCCCCAAAGTGAACTTCAGCTCGACCGTGCCAACACCATGAACAGAAGCATGTGACCCATTCCCCATTAGGACGGAGGAATCCCGGCCGACTTGATAAGAAGTAAACAAAGAAGCATCAGCACACACATGAATATTAGCATCAGTATCAAGCCACCAACTAGTAGATTGAAATACAGAAAAAACATATGGTAAATTACCATACCCACTATTTTCTCCAGCACTGGTCACCATGTTCACGGTCTTCTGTTGTGGAGGCTTCCTTCCTTTGCGTTCTGGACACTTCTTTGCCCAATGCTTATTAGAACCGCAAACAAAGCATGCTCCCTTCTCCTTGTTCTTCTTCTTGAAGGTAGTGGTCTGCTTAGGCTTATTGTTCTTGCCCTTGTCCTTACCACCACTGCCATGAGACTGTTGTGGATGATGCACCATATTGGCAACAGTGTGTCCCTCTTTAGTTTTAGAACGTCCATCCTTCTCACGAGCTTTCTCCTCAACATCAAGAGACGCGATCAAATCTGAGACAGATATGTTTGTTCTCTTGTGTTTAAGAGTAGTGGCAAAATGCCTCCAAGACAGAGGCAATTTGGCAATCATGCCCCCAACCACAAGCTTCTCAGGTACGACGATCTTAAGCAGTTCGAGTTCCTTCACAATGCACTGTATCTCATGAGCCTGCGCGACGACAGATTTACCATCTACCATCTTATAATCATGGTACTGTTTAATGATATACAGTTCAGTGTCAGCATCAGAACCACCATAGCCAGCGATCAGAGCGTCCTACAATTCCTTTGCGACTGTATGATGGATATAGACGTCCTGAAGACGATGGTATCAAAGCTCTAATAACATCGCTCAAGAATATTGTGTTGGCTTCATTGTAGGCCTTTTCCTGATCTGCAGTGAGATCGCCTTCAGGTTTGCCAGTGGACACCCAGAACACATTTATGACAGTAAGCCAGAGAGTGACTTTCACTTGCCATCTCTTAAAGTGCACGCCAGTGAATTTCTCTGACCTCAGTGCATCGACAAATCCAGCCATAAAACTAAAGTGCCTACAATAAGGTTTTTGGATTGTTGGATAAATTAGCACTTTTAGTTTTATATTAATTTAGAAATAAATCAGAAGCATGATTAACAAATTGCATAATGAACTAGACAAGTTTATGCAAGATCTAGACAGGTCTATAAAGTCAAACAAAAGCATAGCGTCTACCATACTAGCAACATTCATCATAGATAAACAGATCATGAAAGCTAGTATGAAAGACATGGTTTGAGATAAGAGTACGTACGTTTCCTTCTGGACTGGATAGAGGAGGTAGCGACAACGTTCAGCACCGTCAAGTTGTTGGCGACGGCGCGTGAGACCGACTCGACGACGAGGAAGACGAGCCGTGGCGACGAGCTTGACGAAGACGAGGAAGCGATCGAGCAGTCGTGCAGGATCGCATAGGACGACGGTTCCGGAGAGCTTCTCTCCCGTTCGCTGGTGCATGCCGATGATCGGGATGGAGAAGTCTTGGTGGCGCAACAGTAACGAGAGACAAAACCCTAGGCGATTGCGTGATGTGATTTTAGACAAAACGTGTTGGGCTTATTAAGGCCCGAGTCGTGCCAGGTCAGGCCGCCCTTTTAGACACCTATAGCCAAAATGAACAAAGTCAGCGCCGACAGGTAGGCCCAACAAAACATTGGCTCAATATGCTCATTATACCTGGCCATCTGGGCTGGGTTAAAAGGGTCGGCCCAAGGCCCGGCAATTTTGGCTCAACATGAGCATAGCCCGACACTGAGGGTAGGTGGGCCATACCGGCCCTCAGCCCAGTACGAGCCATGCTTGGGCTCAAACGCAAGCCTGTTATATCGGCCCGAGCACGGCCCGCACCTTGGTCCATGGAGGCATGCGAATGATGGCCAGGCACAGGCACGGCCCACTTGGCCCATCCCTTATTTCTTCTGTTGTTCCTATCACTGGCTCTCATTTTTTCAGCCCAGCCCACAATGCCGCACGTTGGCCTCGTCCTCTTCTTCTCTGCGACTTTGCCCGACTGCCCCAACCGGCCAACCCTGTTTCCGCTGCCACCTCTGCTCCGCCTCGCTTGGCCTCTGTCTCTCCCTGATTCCCCCTGTTCCCCATCTCTCGCTCGCGTTCGCCCGCGCCTCACCCTACTATGCCGCCGATGCCGAGATCTTTTCCTCCGCTCTTCTTTGGTCGAGTCGCGCCCACCAAATTACCCTCCTTCGCCAAGCCGCCCGTCGACGTCGCCTCCGCGCGCTACCCAGCTGAGCCGTCCGTCATCGTCGCCACCGCACACTTCCCCGCCGAGATCCCCTTCTCGCCATGTGCTTCGAGTCGGCTCGGCACTAATGGGCCCGATGATTCGACGGCACGGCCCGATCCATGTAAAAGCGATCGTGCTGTGTTTGGCCTTGACCTCAGGCCCGTCATGCCGGCACAGCACGACCCGTTAGCAAGCCTGGCCGTGCTGGCCCGTCACGGGCTCCGTCACGGCGCAGTCCTTGGATGCGTCATCACCGGACACCAGACGGCCATCGGGTGCGGCCCGGCCCGGCGCGGCGCAGTCCTTGGATGCGTCATCTTCGTAGAGCCACCGGTACTGGCTGACGAGGTGGAGCTTCCACCGTGGAGGCGGAGGTACTGGGCAGCACGAAGCGCGGCGCGTGTTAGACGTTCTTGAAGGCAAAGCGATCCAGCTGCCTCCCTCCCATCCCATCCCATGCCTCCGTCGGTTAGCTCATCTGCTCATGCTGCCTCGAACTCACTGAAGTTAACCTTCTTCTGGTTGTGTTGGTGCGATCAGGGAGCTTGGATAAAGCACGCAAGCTGTTGATAGATTGCCCGAGAACGAGAAGGAAGTGACGGGGTGGATTACAATTGTTGCTGGCATCTGTTTTTTCAAGACAGTTTACGAGTGTATCTTTTCCTTCTTTCTTCTATCAGATTTTAAAGTTTCGATGTTTCTGTTTGGACAAACTTTTGCCCTGAAGATGCTCGTCTTTGGACACGTTGTGACTCAGAATATTTGTTGCTTGTATGCTCTATAAGCACAATATACAAAATATAATGATCTGATTTCGATCCCTCAGCTACAAAGAAAGCCGTTAAAACATATAAACTTTCTTATAGCAGTTCAGTTAAAATTGTGCTGTTAGCTAATAAGCCACATGTATCACAACCGAAATGGCGAAAATGGACTGCTCTCATTAAACGTTGTTTGTCATTATCCTTGAGATTGGATAAAGAGTAACTTTGTCACCTCCACAAGAGAAGTGAGCTCTCCACAATGCTTCTGAATTGGTCTTTATTTTGTTACTATTACAACCTGTTAACTTCACATGGGAGCCCTTTGACATTTTTTCACCTTGAATCCTTGATTGCTATTTCTTCATTCAGAGTTCAGAATTCAAGGACAGAACATTAACATATTGCTTGTGGAAACTGTTTCAGACCTTGAGACTATTCTGGTTTATGCTCCCCCTTGAAATAACGACAAGCAGTTCTAGACATGACTGTCTTGCTGGTTCATACCAGTTATAGATATGACTCTGCTGTTTCAGACCAGTTAGTAGACCTAGATTCTAGTCTAATCGCTCGCCTCCCCAGAACGACCCTCCGTCTCCAATGGATCAACGTTTATGACGGGGTAACTTTGCCTTAAGTACCATAACAACCGAATATGAAAAACATGTGTGATGACATTCTTAGATGCTTCTAAAGAAACGTCAAATGCACAATGTGATAGAGTGGCGAATAATCAAGTACATTTAATACATTTTTATACTGTAGGAAAAACACTAAATTAACGTGGCTTTAAGATTACAATCGAAATCACTTATGTTTGAGTTTAGGCTCAACCCATATGGAGTTCATTGGTTCTGTCAAACCGTAATAGTCAGGATAGTATTTGCGAGACTTTATATCATAGAATTTACTCTTGCCTCCTCCTTCACCGCTTTCAATTTGTCTTGTCATGTAGATCCTGTTGGCGCAAGCACCACGTGGCGCTGGCTTCATCACCGCATTCCAGTTATCAACAAAAATCACTTCAGCATCTAACTTCTCAACCTTAGTCCAAACCATCTGACACTTGTTCAAACTGTACAAGTCGATTGGCCCGTCATTGTGGTGTCTGAAGATAGCAATCAAATCATCTCTGAACTCTAACAGATGACAGTATCGGTCACCTGGCATTGGATCACCCTCAAGAACAGGTTCTGGTTTATCAAGAACTCTCCATGTCATGCTATCTGGGTTGAAGACACCTAGATTCCCACGAGTCCCTAGACAGTAGAACTCGCCATGGTAGAAAACCGGGTTGCCATATGCAGTGCGGAACTGGGTATGATCCTCTAGTTTCTTTCGTGTCCAGTGCTCGTCCCCTGTGCGCCACACCATGACATAAAGATGATGAGTCAGACCTTGAATCCGATCTTTGAAGATGCAACACACCGTGCAATCTAGAGATTTTGGTGTAGACGAGAAGGATATGCCATCAAAATTATGGCCGTCCCATGGTAAGTCTGGGAGATGAAGTCTTTCTCCAGTGAACGGATTTGCCGCATATATGTGCATCTGACCTCTCATGACGAGGACCCATCCCTGTTTTGCAAAGAGCAGCATTTGAAAGTAATCGGTGCATGGCGCTAGGCTACTGTTCTTCAGTA
This sequence comes from Eleusine indica, assembly GCA_030378355.1. Lineage (NCBI taxonomy): Eukaryota > Viridiplantae > Streptophyta > Magnoliopsida > Poales > Poaceae > Eleusine > Eleusine indica. The sequence goes on from CM059500.1 coordinate 49,197,918, forward strand.
TATATTCCCTCTCGACGATGGGATCGAACAGCTTGACCACACCTGTTGAACTTGAGCAAATGCTCATCAGCATCGGGTAGATCGGGTATCTCTCTGCAAACTGGATTGGTTTGCAGATGGAACTCCATCCCTTGCAGACTTGTCGGAGATTCAAGTAGTCAATGAAGGATATCCGTGGGATCAGTTCCTCCACCATCTCAGGGACAAGACTTGACCATGGTGCTTCTACTTGTTCTGCGTCTTCACCAAAGATGAGCTTGCTTTTTTCATTTGTCTGTCCGATAAAAAAGAAAAACAGTTAGTTATATATATGCTCTGTTTCCACCATGCATATTTTGTGGAACAGGAGGTAATGTGGCGGACTAACCTTGCTTGACATGTTGGGTACAGTTTCATTGAATTCCTCCTCCTTGAAGCTGAGCAACATGTATATAACAAATTCGTTATTGTCTACTAATAGACTTCACAATGCAAGCCAACTAAACAAGCAGATAGAAAGAAACGAAACCACTTCTTACTTACCGTGATGGAACCACCCAGTACAGGATATCAGTAGAAGAGCCGGGAAGCAGAGTACAACTCATTGTCCGATCATCCAATCTGAGCGTATACATTCTGATCCCATTAAGATCTCGGCACTGAAGTAGGAGATGGACACAGTCAGGCTGGGTTCCGGCTTTACTGGCTGAAGACAGCACAACACAATTTTGGCCGACAAAAATTGTCCTATCCCCAATGCTCTCAACCTTGTTCCAGCAAACATGTCCTGATGAGGTGCTGTCCAAGCGATGAACGTCCAGATCGATGGCCTCTGAGTCGAACAAGCCATGGATGTAACACTGCACAAGGAACACTTCGCCATCGGATCCCACTAAACGCTCTTGACAACTCCAGCGCATCATGCTAGGGTGAGGTATTCCCCTCCTCTGGACACTGCAAGTGGTACGAGAGGACACATCAATCGCGGCGAAGGTATACCTGTCCGTGGGCACATACATTATGCCTTGACACCCCACGATGTCGCTACAATCAATGGGGTAACAATTTTCGTCATCCTGCAACTCCTGCCACTCTTCGTCGCCTGGCCGGCAATATAACAAATAGCAATCATCGGTCTCGAGTTCCCAGGCGGCGAACATGACGGTGCAATCGGGTGGAGTAGTACAAGAGAGGGCACACCCATGGAGTTCCTCCCGCGATTTCAGCAGCGGTGGCAGCGAGATCTGAGAGAGAGAGGCCAAACTCAACATGAAGCACTCGCTGGTGCCCTCGTCAAACATGAGGAGCCATTCTCCCTCGAGACACGCTAGACACTTTTTGTTTCCTTTTATTAAGATCTCCAGATCAAGGATTGCTTCTTGAAAGCCACAATCGTTCAAAGGAACCACGATCTTGGGCGCACCCTGGTCTCCATTGAGTCTGATCAGCGCTGGTCTCGATCCAATCTCGAGCGCAAGAGGCAGGAGCGAGTTCAACGTCGGCTCCATCTCAATCGGATTTTCTTTTTTTTGTCTACTGATGGCTACTACTCCTTTCAAGGAATCTATCTAGTATATATGTATATATATAATGTTGGGTTTTTCTAATTTGTATCCGAGGTATCGACGGAGGCACGTCGAATACGATCAGAAATCCAATACGGAATAATGACAATCGTACTCTACCGCGAGTCTGCTGCATCCAAGCCGAAACGGGCCCATTTACAGTAGTTCACGGGCCAATGCACGAAAGCCCACAAGTCACGCCGCCAGCAACTAGTGTTGTCTAAACGGGCCGCTCGACATGGCATGGCCCGAGCATGAAATGGCTCAGCCCATTTAATTTCGGGCTAATACGACATGTAATTTATTTCGGGTCGTGTCGTGCCAGTTCACGTGCTTGGACGATGACCCATGACATGACACAAAAAAGGATAACCGTGTCAGCCCGACCCGCCAGGCCTGTGAGCACGAATAGGCCTCAGCACGGCGGGGTTGGGGAGAACGCGTAGGCGACTAGCGACGTGGTCTCATGGGGAGGGTCGCTGGGCTACGGTGCGGGAAGGGCGACTAGGCCTGGAGGCTACTAGCGACGCGGCCACGCAGGGAGGGTGGATGGGCTGCAATGCGGGAAGGGCGAGGATGCGGCCGCGCGGAGAAGGTTGTCGGGCTGCGGCACAGGAAGGGCGATCGCGCGGGGAGGGTGGCCGGGCTGCGGCATGGGAAGGGTGACTGGCGGTGCAATCGAGGGTGATCGGGCGGGTGCGGAGGGACTGGCGGTGCGGGGAGGGCGCGACCGACCGAGTGGCTACAGGGGCGGAGACGATGAGAGCTATATATATGCTTTAGGTTTTTTGTTATCGGGCCATGCTTTTTATGGTTTGTTCATGGGTCGTGCTTAGTGCGAGGTTAAAAGGGTCGTACCTGTGTCGCCCATCGGACCGCATCCTCAGCCTAAACACGACACACAACCCACTAAATAAAATGGATCGTGCGATGCTTGATACATGCCAAAAATTACGAGCTTTGGGCCGGTACGGCCGTTTGGACAGCACTATTGGCAACCACGCACGGATGACACGTGCACAAATTGCGAGGAGCTCCATTTATTTATAACTCTATACTGGTAGATATTTGTGTGTGAGAGAGAGATATTTTTATCTCCATCAGAAAATTTGTAATATGTACTTTTCCAATAATAAAAAAAGAGGCTGACACGTGCTATACAGAGAAACATGAACTCTTAGAGCCTTTTATCTATACGCCATTAAAAAAGATGGTCCTGACCTATGCGCCACTAAAAAGTTCGTTCGAACCTTGGTGCCATCGACCTAAACTTCTTTGACCTCTACGCCATTCCGTCCATTTTTCACCGTTAGCAGCACCTGACGAGTGTAGGGATGGCAGTGGGTCGGGTTCGAGTCGGGTGAAGCAAAAACCCATCCACCATGAAAAATATTTCGGGTGAAAATTGACACCCACACCCGCAACCATGGGTGGGAATTGAGACCCACACCCGCACCCACCAGATTTCGGGTGGGTGTCGGGTGCCCATCGGATTTCATATGTAATATGAAAAACATCTCAAAATAAGTTCAACAAGGTCAACACAAATACACAATGTCTATATATGTCACAACAATCAACAAAAATGAGTCATGAATATATACTTAGGTAATTGTACATAAAATCTTAATAATTTAGTCATTACTCTCATCATATTTATATTTATTTAGGGTTAGCTTATTATGAAATGATAATAAATATTGTATTTGAGTATGTTTCGGGGCCTAACGGGTCACCCATGGGTGAGAAATAAAACTCGCACCCACACCCATGGGCGAAAAATTAGACCCACGCCCGCACCCGTCGGGCGCAAAACCCATCGGGCCCCATACCGATGGGTGAAATTGCTATTCCTAGACGAGTGGGACCGGGGTAAAAATGTCCAAAATGCCCTTGGTCATTTTTTTAAGTCATAACACATATATAGACTCCAAATAAATTAATAGGAACTATAAAACAAGTAATATGAGCTCACAGAGATCACAAAAAATTCCAAATTTCAAATTCGAATTTCAAAATTCAAATTTCAAAATCAAAATTCAAAATCAAATTCGAATTCGAAATTCAAATTTCAAATTCAAAATTTGAAATCAAATTCAAAATACGAAATCATTTGAATTTTTTGTTTCGAAATTCGAATAAGAAATTTGAAATTTTGAATTCTACATTTGAAATTTGATTTTCAGTGGTTTTGACTCAAATCAAAACCATTTGATTATAATCAGTTGGCTACCATGATCAGTAGGCAACCAACCGACCTTCTACAGTGTCGGTTCCTCCTGTGCAAAGTGAAGCTATAAAAGGAGATGAATGGTTGCTTAAAATACAAGGAAATTCCTATGATATCCTTCTAAAGTCTGATCAATTTCTCCACCTCAAGCATAGGGAAGAACCAGAATACTACCATCAAGTGGTTTTGATGGATTCAAGACCTAATGATGATGATGTGATTCAAATGAAGCTAGAAGATCTTATCAATTTTCTCCAACAGTGGTACCAGAGCCTATCTAGCTTTTCTTTTGACTCCAATTCATGCCAAACTACATTATTTACTGCCCAATCATGATGTTTTATGCGTAGCATGTTCTTAGTTTTGATGAAAGAGAGTATAAGTTACGAACTGTCATAGTGTTCATGCTTATGACCTACTGTTAATGTTAATTGAATGCTAGCATGCATGTTTTGTGCCAATTGATGATGATAAAGAGCTAGGGTTGTGGATTCAAGTATTAAAGTATGAAGAAGGAGGGGAATTCCAGTAAAAATGAATCAAACCCTAAAGAAATTCCCGATTCATGAACCCTAACCCTAGCTGTTAATGAAATCCCTAAAAATGAATAACCCTAACCCTACTAAGTAAAGAGGTGGGCTTACCTAATGGAGATCGAGGTCAACGCAACCGCCGTCGTGCTTGCCGGTGGTAGCTACGCTTGTTCACGCTCCTGCCCGCCGCCCAGCCGCTGCGCGTGGCCCTCAGCTCACGGTCGGAGATGCCATCGCGCGCTCGTGCCTTTATTGCTTCTGTCCTGTGCCGGGCGAAGTCCCCGCCACTGCTTTTACCATCCCCGCCGCTCGGGCCTCTTACAGATCCGGCGCGCGCGAGCGTTCGAAGCTCCGGCAGAAATGGACACCGGACGAGATCCATTTGACGGAGCTTGTCGACAATAATCCTTGCCTGCCTAATGTTACTAGTTAGTTTCCTTATTATTAGTGATTGCTTTCCTTAGTTGTTTAGCTATTTTTAGCAACTGCTGATTGTATGGCTGATTAGTTTCCATGTAAGTCCTTATATAGGCATAGGAATACAATCTCAAAGGCTGCCAATTGCAGCACCAAAACCTACGTGCTCCTCTCTTCTAACGTGAGTTTATGTTCACGTGTGTGTGTGTGTGTGTGTGTGTGTGTGTGCATGTGTTGGCCAGAGAACTCGTTGGTAACCAGGGAGTTGTCTCTCCGACGAGGTTCTAACAATTACCATCAAGAGCTAGGTACGAACCTGGGCGATGGCTGGTGATGGCGATAACAAGGCCGGCGCCAAGGGCGACACCTCCGGCGAAGGCGTGGTGATCCAGCGGGTGATTCGTGAGGTGGGACGCGGGACTAGCTACCCTGCCCTCACCAAGACCAATTACTCTGATTGGGCGCTTCTGATGAAGGTGAAGCTCAGGGCGCGGGCGCTGTGGACCGTCATCGAGAAGGGCGGTGCTGATGCGTAGGAGGAGGCGATGGCGCTTGACGTCTTGTGCGGCGCGGTGCCACCGGAGATGGTGTCGACGCTCTCCAAGAAGGAGACGGCGGAGGAGGCCTGGGACGTGATCGCGACCATGAGGATTCGAGACGACCGCGTGAAGAAGGCGACGACGCAGTAGCTGCACCAGAAATTTGATATCGCCACGTTCAACGACGGCGATACTGTCGAGGATTTTGGGCTCCGCCTGGAAGGAATGGCGGCGCATCTCACCATGCTGGGCGATGAGGTGAAGGACGCGGAGATCGTCACGAAGATGCTTCGTAGCCTGCCGTCTCGCTTCAAGCAAATCACGCTCGCGATCAAGACTCTACTGGACATATCAACGATGACGGTCGCCAAACTGACGGGCCGGCTCAAGGAGGCGGAGGAGTCGTTCGACGAGGCGACGGCGTCGCTGCAGCACGAGGGCAAGCTGTACCTCACAGAGGAGGAGTGGGACACGCAGCAGAAAAAGCGCGAGGCAGAGTACAGCGGCGGCGCGAGCAGCGGCTCGGCACGTCGTGACGGTGGAGGCGGCAGACGCGAGCGTGGCCGTGGGCGCGCTGGCAGTTTGTCGAATGGGCCAGAAAATTTGAACTGGCCCAAAGGCAACGAATGCCATCGATGCGGCAAGACGGGCCACTGGGCCCGGGACTATCGGTCGAAGCCCAAGAGGGAGCAGGCCCATACGATCCAGGATGACGAGGAAGCCTCACTCTGCTTTGCAAGCTGCTCCACAATTCCTCCCTCGTCGGTGCCGTCATCAGCGATGCCACCGGTAGTCACATCACTGGTCGGGGCCAATTCAGCGCCGCCGGGAGCACCGCATCACCCCGGCGATGGCGGATCTAGGCACGCGCCGCCTGTGGCCCAGATCGAGATCCACGAAGAGAAGGTCTTCGTGCAGCTCAGAGAAGAAAAGGAGCAGGAGACGGAGACATGGGTCCTGGACTCCGGGGCAACCAACCATATGTTCGGGTCTAGGGCCGCCTTCTCGAAGCTGGATCCGGAGGTGCGCGGCACCATGCGCTTCGGCAATGACTCAGTGGCATGGATCGAAGGACGGGGCACTGTCATCTTCGAGTGCAAGAACGGCGAGCTCCGGTCATTTGTTGGGGTCTACTTCATTCCCCGGCTAACAACGAACATTGTCAGTTTAGGCCAGCTCAACGAGGTCCGCTTCAGGATCGAGATCGATGCTGGCGTGATGAGGATTTGGGAGCCCGACGGTCGACTGCTAGCCAGGGTGACACGCGACGCGAATCGCCTGTACCTGCTCCGAATTAAGATAGCACAGTCGGTGTGCTTGGCGATGCGCGGGCGCGGCGACGAGGAGGCGTGGCGCTAGCACGCGCGTTTTGGCCATGTCAACATGGCGACGCTAAGGAAGCTAGCTTGGGAGGAGCTAGTTCAGGGCCTGCCGGAGCTCGGGTAGGTGACGGAAGTGTGCGAGGCGTGCATGGCCAGCAAGCAGAGGCGCACCACGTTCCCGGCACAAGCGGAGTACAGGGCGCAGCGACGTCTCGAGCTGGTGCACGACGATCTCTGCGGGAAGATCACGCCAGCGACTCCGAGCGAGAACAAGTACTTCCTGCTGGTCGTCGACGACCTCACCCGGTTCATGTGGGTGACCATGCTCCCGTCCAAGGATCAAGCGGCGGGGACGATCAAGGAGATTCAGGCGCGTGCAGAGGGCGAGTCCAAGCTAAAGCTCGGCGTTCCCCGCACCGACCGCAGAGGCGAATTCAACTCGGTGGAGTTCGCGGAGTACTGCGCGGCGGATGGTGTCCACCGCCAGCGCACTGCTACGTACAGCCCGCAGCAAAACGGCGTCATGGAGCGTCGGAACGACACGGTGGTGGCGACGGCGAGGAGCATGCTCAAGACGAAAGGGCTGCTGGGGTGGTTGTGGGGTGAGGCTGTGACCACCGCGGTTTACATCCTCAACTGGTGCCCGACGAAGAGCGTGGACGACATGACACCGTTCGAGGCGTGGCATGGAAAGAAGCCGGCGGTGCACCACCTGAGAATGTTTGGCTGCATCGTCTACGTCCAAAACACGATGCCGCACTTGAAGAAGCTGGAGGACCGCGGCCAGAAGATGATCTTTGTCGGCTACGAGCGCGGCTCCAAGACGTACCACGCGTACGACCCCATGAAGAAGCGTGTCCATGTGACGCACAACGTGGTGTTCGACGAGGGGGCCCAGTGGGACTGGGGCTCGGAGGAGGGCGGCGGCAAGACAATCGACGATGGCGACGTGTTCACGGTGGAGTACTCTGTCTCCACCCAAGGACCTCCAGTGACCGAGGACGTCGAGGAGGCACCAGCAGCTACGGCCGAGGAGGGCGAGTTGACGCCGCCGGCTTTGCCTCATGCCGGCGGAGGCGCGGCTCCAGCAGGACACGGCGAGGTGGAATTCGCCTCACCACCAAGTGAGGCCGATGAGCTGCTGGACGTCGACCACGACGACGACGCTCCGCTACGGGTCCGGTGGATCGACAACATCATCGGCCCGGCCTCGCCGCTCGGCCTCGTGCCACGAGCGCTGGTCGTGGAGGAGCTCAATGTCGTGAGCTGTGACGAACCTGCATCGTTCGCGGAGGCGGAGCGCAGCCCCACCTGGCGGAAGGTGATGGTGGAGGAAATGGAATCCATCAAGGACAACAAGGCGTGGGCGCTCGCGGATCTCCCGCCGGGTCGGCGCGCGATCGACCTGAAATGGGTCTTCACGGTGAAGTGCGACGAGCATGGGGCAGTGTCCAAGCACAAGGCGTGCCTCGTGGTGAAGGAGTACGTGTAGTGGCAAGGCATCGACTACGACGAAGTGTTCGCGCCGGTGGCGCGGCTCGACTCGGTACGCCTGCTCATCACCCTCGCAGCGCACGAGGGGTGGGAGGTGCACCACATAGACGTCAAAATCGGTGTTCCTGAACGGCGACCTAGAAGAAGAGGTCTACGTCGAGCAGCCGGTCGGATTTATGGTCGCCGACATGGAGTACAAGGTGCTCAAGCTACGGAAGGCCCTATACGGGCTGCATCAAGCACCGCGCGTATGGAACGTGAAGCTGGATGACACACTGTTATCTTTTGGCTTCAGGAGGAGCCCGTCAGAGTATGCCATCTACCTCCGGCAGCACAACGGCGAGCAGCTGGTGATCGGGGTCTATGTCGACGACCTTGTGATCACCGGCACGAACAGCGGCGACATCAAGCGGTTCAAGGAGAAGATGGCGGCCGCGTTCAAGATGAGTGACCTCGGCCTGCTTCACTACTACCTCGGGATTGAGGTGAAGCAGGGCGTGAGGGGGATCTCGCTGAGCCAGGGCGCCTACGCCGGCAAGATCCTGGAGAAAAGTGGCATGGCGGGCTGCAATTCCAGCCACGTGCCCATGGAACCGCGCCTGAAGTTGAGCAAGCTCAGCTCAGAGCCGCCAGTTGACGCAACGATGTATAGGAGTATCATCGGGAGCTTAAGGTACCTGGTCAATACCCGCCCTGATTTGGCATTTGCGGTTGGATATGTGAGCCGGTTCTTGGAAGATCCACGCGAGGATCATCTCGCAGCTGTGAAGCGCATCTTGCGCTATGTGGCCGGGACCCAAGGATGGGGTCTCTGGTTCAGCAGGAGGGAGAAGGAGAAGCCTCATCTGACAGGCTTCAGTGATAGTGACTTCGCCGGGGATGTTGATGCAAGCAAGAGCACAACCGGCGTGATGTTCTTCCTCAGCGGCAGTTCGATCACCTGGGAATCCATGAAGCAGAAGGTGGTGGTAAAATCCAGCTGTAAGGCAGAGTATATAGCAGCTGCTAACGCTGCTAGTCAAGCATTGTGGCTCGCTCGTGTGTTGTCTGAGATGCAGGGAGCAGCAACAAGAGCGCCGATGCTGAGGATGGACAACAAGTCCGCCATTGCTTTGATCAAGAACCCAGTTCTCCACGGACAGAGCAAGCACATTCGAGTGAAATATCACTTCATCCGAGAGGCTGGAGAAGAAGGCTTGATTCGTGTTGAGTTCATTAGGAGCGAGGAACACCTTGGCGACATTCTTACAAAGCCGCTCGGCAAGACCAAGTTTCATGAGCTACGTACCAAGATCGGCCTCATCAATGTTGAGCAGGACAACGCTTAGGAGAAGATTGTCGACAATAATCCTTGCCTGCCTAATGTTACTAGTTAGTTTCCTAATTATTAGTGATTGCTTTCCTTAGTTGTTTAGCTATTTTTAGCAACAACAGATTGTATGGCTGATTAGTTTCCATGTAAGTTCTTATATAAGCATAGGAATATAATCTCAAAGGCTGCCAATTGCAGCACCAAAACCTACGTGCTCCTCTCTTCAAACGTGAGTTTGTGTTCACGTGTGTGTGTATGCGTGTGTTGGCCAGAGAACTCGTCGTCAACCAGGGAGTTGTCTCTCTAACGAGGTTCTAACAGAGCTGTGCGCTTGCCTTGGCCGCCCGCGTGCTCCGGCGAAGGGGCCTTACCGGCGCCGCCAACTCTCGATCTCTCATGCGTGTCGCCCGCTCGGTCGTCGCCGCTAGAGAAAGAGAGGAAAGGAGAAGAGAGAAAATGAGCTAGGGTTTTGGGGCGCGGAGGCGAAAAAGGTTTTGATCGACCTCAAATGCAAATGAGCCATCGAATGGAGATCAACGGCTCAGGGGAGACGGCGCAGTTGTTGTGCTCCACGAACCGTGTGGGAGCGAAGCTTCCCTGGCCCAAGCCCAGATAGGTGGGCTGTTAGCCCAGGTGGGGTGGCAGGGTAGCCTAACTGGGCCAAAAATAAATGGGGCCAATTTTGGTTGCCGTGGCCCATGATGAACAGTAACGTTTTTCCTTTTCCCATGCGAAATTAATGTAATTATGGGCTGAAAATGCTTACGGGTCAAAAAAAAACTAATGGACCTGAATTGGCCAAAATTTTCGTTTTGGACCTTTGGAATTTTTGGGATTTAAAAGGTTCAAATTATAATGGGCCAAGTTTTCATCAAACCCAAATGAACAGTAATGTTTCCGTTTAATTAAAGGCTAATTTTTAGCCTTTTGGGTTTGAATTTTAAATTCAAATTCAAATTTTCATGAATAATTAATAATGTTTAATATTTTATTGGGCATTATAGTTGGAACATTATTATTATTATTATTTGGCTCTTTTCCTAATATTTTACGTTTTCGCTGCATTTAATAATGTTGTTGAGGATTTTTTTATGCCTTATTTTAAAGTGTAGAATTTATTCATTTTTCTGGCCAAAGCTGATTAATGGATAACTTTTACAAGTTTTATTTTTCCTGTTCATTTCTGGCCAAAGCTGATAGGAACAGGATTAATAAAAGAAGTTTTTGAGACATATATTAAAAGTGTGAAACTTATCCGTTATTCTGGTCAAAGCTGATTAATGGATAATTTTTGCAAAATTTTATTTTTCTGATCCATTTCTGGCTAAAGCAGATGTGGGTTAGATAAATAAAAGAATGCTTTTAGAGGCATATGTTTAATATGTGAATTTTATTCACTCTTTTGGCCAAAGCTGATGAGGGGATAATTTTCGTAAAATTTTATTGATCTTATTCAATTCTGGCCAAAGCTGATTTGAGTTTGATCGATAAAAGAAATTTTTCATGTTGCTTATTAATAATGTTTTTTCTTCATAAAGTGCAACACATTTTGCTTATTATTGTCAAAATTGAAATATGACATTGAGCAATTATTAATGGGAGCAATTATTTTTCTTGGAAAAAGAAATAATGATGATTTTGACTCTAATTAATTATGCTTATGCTTTTAATGATGCTCCTAAGGAACCACAAAAGGGGTTCATGCAGTTAAGATATATTTCTTTCGAAATATAAATAAATCAGGAGGAGCAATTAAGTTATGTGTGTCTCATGATCATAAAAGGCGCACTTATTGAAAATCTAAGAGACACCATCAAAAGAGCATAAAGAAGTACAATAATGTTGCAAAACTAAAGTCTTTGGCAATTAAATTTTCAAATAATTTTCTTATGGCACTACACCTTGTCCTATTTTAACTCTGTAATTTTTCCCATTTACAAGAGTTATAGTGTTTTTACATTGAGGACATGATAAAGAGAGCAAAGGAAAAGTAAAGTTATTAATAAAGTTGAAGTTAAAATTTAATGAGTTGGTGTTTTTACACTAATATTCTACAAATGTTTATGAGCTTCAACTTGATGGTGTACTTCATTCATGAAAAGGAACATTGTTTCTATATCATGATTGAATAATGATGGTGTTAAATGTAATTCTGGAAATAACAGAAGTATGATTATGTACAATATCAATAATGTTACTCTTGTTGTATGACAAGACAAATTTTATCTTATTTTCTTAAATCTTGCCATCAATACATCAAAAGTTTTGATGAGACTTGATCAAAATTATGGCCAATTAAGCCATATTTCGAGGGGGAGAAATAAGAGACTCATTACCATTCCAAGAAAATACAGAAAGTGAACAATAAAAGAATACTTTTAAATTATGATGCTCACTTACTTTTGAAATTATTTTTGCTCTCATTTATTGTATAAATGTACTAAGACTTATGATAGAAATATTGTATGATGATGTAGAGTTATCTTATGATCATATTCCTAAACGTTTGCATTAAAGTTTTACAGGAAAATGGATAACTATTTAAAACTCTACATTAATGAAATTGAGAGACTCAATAGCAAATTTTGCATTCTTATGTTTTGGTACAAAATATATTGAGTCTTGTCATAATATGTTCATGGATTGAAATTAGTATGACACCTGGTCATATAAAGTTCCGCATAAATTTGGGATTGCTTGCTAAAGTTGAAGTTTTCAATCCAAATATGAACAACTTTGACCCGAGAAGTCACTTGCCATTTTGGCTATTTTGATGAACTAATGTGTTGTCTAGGATAATCCATTATGCTCATGAATACAAGACACGTCATAATCTTGGAAGTTAAAATTATGAGAACAGATTTTATATCAAGGAAAATAAATCTTGAATAAAGTGGAACTATGTTCATCTTGAATAAAGTGGAACTATGTTCCAACATAATGATTATTATTCAAGAACTTATTTTCAAATGTATGTTATTAATGTAAAAGTTTTATGACAAATCATAAATAATTTATGAAAATCTGCTATGTCAAGTTACTACATCACTTGTAAATGAGTTGATTTTGGATGTTGATCCAACATTATGGAAGCCATAAAAACGAAATATACTTCTGAACGATTTATGTCATGAAAGAAGAAATGAAATCTATGAGTATTCAGAAATTACTAAAGGAGCCAATACAGTAGACTACCAAAGGGTCTACAAGGCTTAAGTGACTCCAAAAGGTAATACTAAAAATTTAAAGTAAAACTCATAGCCCAAGATTTCACATGGAACATAGACTTTTTCATTTGTCGATTTCATTAAAGGCACTCATTCAAAAGAATAATGATGATGCTTGTAACATATTAAGGAATTATGATTTTCTCAAAATTTGAGACATATGTTTATGAACCTTAGACAAGCATCAATGTTTGATATCACAAATGAATATGCTGGACAATAAATGCTATTTTGAGGGGGAGTAAGTTTATATTAATGATACTTTTCTCCTCAAAATTTTGATAAAGACAAATATTTTGGTTTTTCCTTATGCACCCAGATGCATCTAATGAGATATGGGGTTATATGAAAATGGATATTGAAAAAGATATTGGTGAAAGTATAATATGCATTATGTTTTATGACCTTGCCTGTTCAATTGAGTCAAGGGCAATAAAGTTAGGACATGTCAATGTCCGAAAGGATAGATGTAAAGTTGCGCAAAAATTTTCGTATGCATTGGCATTTGAAAATATGATATATACATAAAGTGTATAATTGCTCTGACTAAATGTTATGACTGGGATGATTGGCAGATGTTGATCCAATTTTGGATTTACTAAGGGCCAATTAGTCTTTATAAATTTTATGCTTACATGTAAAAGATCTGGAATCCCTAATGTTTTTGGATATTCAGATATAATTGTGAGTTGTGTTGACACTAAAGAATTGACGTCAAAATAAAATAACACAATCACATATGGAGCATTCCTTGTTAGAAAGCTCAAAAAGTTTGTATAGCATGATATCAGGTCATTGAACGGGCAATATGACAAATGGATTCTATCCCAGAATAAAGAAAGGGTGAATATTATCACCTTATATTGTGGCAATTAAGTCATAATATTTCTATCGAGTAATAATAAGTCAAGTGGTTCTGCCAAACACTTTGACACTCAGTAACAAGTTACAAAAGATAGATTTTAAGATCAAATATTAAGTTCAATAAAGTGATTTGGGATATCCCTAAGACCTACCACCCAATAAAGTTGTTAGCATGGGTGCTGTAGAAAAGCCTTTGATCTTGGATAAATGGAACTGCAATGACACTATCTCCCTATAAAGAATAAGATTGTTCGTCTTTAGATGTAATGGGAACCGTGGTCAATTGATTCAATAGGACTTAATTGACTATTATAATTTATTGATTCGGTGTACTGTTCTTCGAAAAGTGAACTATTATATTTTATCTAAAGTTTAAAGTTTATAGAGCTCCAAAAGATAAAAAAAGTTTGTTTTGATATGAGATGGTATACAATAGTAACTGTGTTCCATCAGTACTAGATAATTAAATGTTGTGAATCTGTTGTCTTTGCATGCCATTTTATTGACAAATGAGCTTTTAATGTTTTAACCTTACGATCAAGGGGGAGAATGTTAGAAATTGATCTGTGGATAAAACAATAAACAAAAAGTCAAAAATCAAAGAAATGCAAATCCACAGAATTAAAATGCAAATACCATGGTTTTAAATCAAATTAAAACTGTGGGTATTTTTTTAGTGGTTTTGACTCAAATCAAAACCATTTGATTATAATTAGTTGGCTACCAAGATCAGTGGGCAACCAACCGACCTTCTACAGTGTCGGTTCCCCTGTGCAAAGTGGAGCTATAAAAGGAGATGAATGGTTGCTTAAAATACAAGAAAATTCCTATGATCTTCTTCTAAAGTCTGAACAATTTCTCTACCTTAAGCACAAGGAAGAACCAGAACACTACTATCAAGTGGCTTTGATAGATTCTAGACCTAATGATGATGATGTGATTCAAATAAAGCTAGAAGATCCTATCAATTTTCTCGAACAGGATGTCCATAATTATCGTAGCTAGTCTGCTCGTGCTTCTACATGCAAATAATAAATTCATAGCCATGCATGCATTGGCAGAAGAGTGCAATAAAATAATATGAAGAATGCGAGATCAGACATTACTACTAGTAATAAGCATGAAAAACATTCAAAAGTTACTACGAGTAGCAACAGCAGAGAGCTTTCCTTTCTGAATCTGCATTATGTGGAAACAAGACTACAACCCCTAGTTGTCTGGTTGCGATAGTACCACAAGGAGTGCAGAGTTCAAAAAGGAACAAAGTCTTGCATTGAACTGATAGTGGAGCAAAGAACAGAACAAATAAGGCCTAAAATAAAACTGTGCTCATAGATAACGACTTAAACTTGAACGGTTGTTCCATCCTTGAGGGGTCTCAGTCTCACTGGCCATCACCTGTACGGCAATGAATAATTACAAGCCAGTCAACTAACTGCTGGAAATGGTAGCAATATAATTAATATCTGTGACTACTATATTACTGCCAGGCTTTTTGGACGAAGAGGAAGCTTCACCTCCTTTCCTTGGTAGGATTCTTTTTCTTCTTCAACTTATCATTCATTGTGGTATGCTTGGCCGCCGACTTGGTTGCGTCCTTAGTGGCCTTCTCCATTCGCCGCTTCTACTTTTGACACTCGTGAGCCACGTTCAGAAAGCGCGTGACGCCACATTGGCCGCACTTGGCAAGGTCTGTGTTAGGAGCCATCGTGCCTGCATTTGGAGAGAATGAGGTGAAGCTTCTCTCTTAGGAGGCATCCTGCCAAGGTCTCTAGTTGTGCTTTCATCATCGACATATTTCTAAGAGAAGAGAGGCAATACAACAAATGGATTCGTAACACTTTTCATTTTCTATTATCATTGTATACTATACCTATTTTTGCATATCTAGATATAATAAATACTTATGTTTAAGATAAAAAAATATTATTTATTTTGTCTACCATTGTAAATATGGAAGAGTAACTTAGCTAAGTTTGTGACTTTTTGTTCTCTTAAAACCAAAAGGTTATCTATTTTGTATATACGTCCAATAAAGCCTTTACTAATCATGTACCGGTAAAAATAAGGTATTAAAGGAATAAAAAAACAATTCGTTAGTCTAGTCTCTTCTCTTCACTATGAACGCTCAAACATTCTACTTCTAAGGACTACAATATGATATCGTGTTAATATATCTTAGATTGATCAAATCATCACATGCTACGCATTGTTGATGAATGTTTCCTATCATCTTAAGAATGAATGACTAACTTAGCTAAGTTTGCGCTTTTTTTGTTCTCTTTACATACTCTTATTTTTAATTTTGTTTACACATTTGAACGAGTAGTCTTGTCATACTAACACAAACTAAAAAACAGAGTGAGTAGTATTGTAAAAGCAAAAGTAGATGGGAGAGGAATATGATGTCCTCAGCGCGCGGCCCCTTTAAAATAGGTGGCACACATTTCTAGCAGCGGCACTCCAATTATCTGGCCACACTTACCGACATCCAATCATGCATTGATTTTCAGGGATGATACTTGGCCGACACCTACAAGTCATGGCCGGAACAAATGGCATGCGAATAACCATACTTAACACAAGGACGTGTACATCCGGAGAAGCCCAGGCTATCCATTGCCGGACAGAAGAGCAATCCCGTGGCAGCAAAACAAACAACAGAGCACCTTGCCCAAAAGAAAAGAAAAAAAAACAGAGTAGGCTGTATTATTTATCCATGATGCATACGTAGTTACTCTCAATTGCAGCAACAAGCTACGAACGACGATTACAAACAACTTGAGCGATGACGTATTACAACTGGACTTACTCGACACCGTACATTAATTGCTCCTCTTTAGCTTCGTCTTTGTTAAAGCAACAACGACCCGGACACTGTCAGATAAAATCATGAGGTATAGATACTGTTGAAGAGGTAGAAAATCACCAAGCATGGTGGGTCCATCACTCACACACAGACACACAATGATTAATTAATAACCAGAAATTCAATATGCATGCATGCAATCAATGAAATTATTACCATGCATGCAGAGGTAGATTTAGCTGCTAGTGATAGTAATGGGGTAATTAATAGGAAGAGTCTTTTTTTTTTCCCTGGGCGACGACGACACTCGATGGATGGAGAATAATGGAGCCGAGAGCATATATAATGGTTATTGGATAGTATTATTAATTACGAGGGCAGCTTCTCGAGTGGCATCTCCTCCATCTTCTGGTGCGCCCTGGCTTCTATCTCGCAGCAGAGGCATGGCCGGGTGACGACGGCGCCGCCATGCGAGTGATGATGAGCGTGCTCCATCATCTCCATGGGTGGTAGTGGTACTGGTAGTGGTGGTTTGCGTGCGATGATGACGGAGTTGATGACCTCACCCTCCGGGTGATGCACGGCCAGCACCTCGAACCCTCCACGCGTGATCTCCTCCGGGTCCACCACCGGGTAGAGGAACCCGCGGGCCCCGTGCGCGCTCCGGACCACCAGGGCCGCGCCGGGGGCCATGTGTCGGCCCAGGTGGTCGACGACATGGGCCTTCTCCTCGGCGGCCATGCCCACCAGCGCCGCCAGGAAGACGACGTCGTAGGCTGCCATGTCGCGGGTGACGTGGGCCACGTCGGAGGTGCGGAACGCCATGCGCGCGGCGAGGCCCTCGTCGGCCCGGACCAGCCGCCGCGCGCGCTCGTTGGCCTCGCCGCAGATGTCGTAGTTGTCGAAGCGCGCGTCGGGGAGGTGCCGGGCCGCCAGCACCAGCGAGCTCAGCGGTAGCGGGCCGGAGCCCACGAACGCGACGCGGGCCGGCGGCGGGCCCGGGACGTGGCGGGACAGCAGGCCGTGCTCCAGCTCGCTCAGCAGGATGTAGTTGTTGAAGTAGGGGAAGAGCGTGAGGTGGTCCAGCGGGTTGTCGAAGCCCGCCAGGAGGTCCGAGTAGTGGGCCTCCAGCAGGCCCTCCGCCTCCGAGCAATGGCGGATCAGCCCAGCGCGCATCTCCTGCGCCTCCGGGCCCAGCTGATCCACGTCGATGCGGCTCGGCGGCACGCACGCCGTCACCAGCTCAGTGAAGAGCGCGTTCACCTCAGGCGAAGGGCTCAGCGAAGGGAGCTTCGCGATGGCAAACGCCAGCGCGCTGATCTTCTGCACCAACAACGCCTCCGGTTCCACCGTGCGTGGCTCCTCCATGCCCATCTAGCTAGTCTCCTCCTCACTTGCTGCTAATTCAGCTCACCACTGAGGATCGGAGGATGGGATGCCCAGCTCACTCAAGGTGCCGTGTGACTGGCCTTGGGGTGCGCGAGGCTTGTTTATATAGGTCGCTGGGGCGAGCTGTTTCCGTTAGGTGGGGTCCAGGTGGCAGTGGCCACAGGATACGTGCTACCCCAGCTACTGTGTGCATGGGGTCCACCAAAGCAACTTCTTGTACATGTATATTATGTGCCAAATTGAAATAAAACCTTTAGCCGAGATATATATGTGCCAAATTGAAATGAAAATCAAGGACGTCCTTGATTTTTTTGTGTCGGCCAGTGCAACATGCGTGTCCTCTATTAGCTTCTACGTGTGCTATCATAGTGTTTCTCTCATTCATCCTTGTTAAGAGTAATTTTGTGGCTTTACGCCGCCACACACAGGTATGTTACGTAGATGCCAAATTCACTGGAAAGAAACTAGAGATGCGGCGAGATGGCTAAGCTCGTACGCATGCGGCTGCAATTCCACAACCTGATGATATGTGCCTTTGTTCCATATACGATTTTGACAACCATTCTTTGTGGTCATCCACGATACGGCTGTCCTATATAGATGCAAAGTAGTCTCTCTAGTGACAGAATAACGTACGTGCCAAAGTAGACTCTCTAGGGTCAGAGCGAGGTATATATATATGGCTAATAACACACAAGAATCAGAAGCAGATACGTACATACAAATCGATCGGCAAACAAAAGATCGAAGCTATTTGCTTCAGATAGATTGCGTGCTGTCGCTACGTAAAAGACGAAGTAACAAATAGCTAGCAAGTAGTAGCTTGTACAATGAGACCCAGAGAAAATTACTTACTACCTCCGGATTTACGTTGGCTATGTAAATTTATACTAGCCAACGTCAACAAAATAAAAACCGGAGGGAGTGGTTTCTAGTGTTTCATCTCCGCTTCTTCCAAAGCTGGCTTTTACAGTAAATCCTATCTGAATCTCGATCGTGTTTTCATGACGATGATAGCGATGATGCATACTTAATTAGCTTTTGTGGTGTGTACTTTCTTGATATTTTTTGACGCACAGGCTTCTGACGCTGGCCACAGGCCAGGAACTCTGAATAATATAGTATGCAACTACATATATGTCAATTCTCTAAACAACGTTTGCACGCGTGCGTCCTCAGGACCTCAACCGTGAGAGTTTGTTCACACGATTCTTGCTTCTGGAAAGTAAAACAAAATAGTCACCAAAATTAAGGGTGTGTTCGTTTCCTAGACTGTAATTTTTAGACTCGTCCCATCGAATATTAAGATACTAATTAAAAGTACTAAATATAGATTACTGATAAAACCCAGTTTATAATTCACTCTTTAAATGACGAGACGAATCTATTAAGACTAATTAAACCATGATTAGATAATGTGATGCTACAGTAAATACTCTTAATGATAACTTAATTAATCTTAATTGATTTATCTCGCAAATTAGCATCCAACTATGTAATTAGTTTTATATTTAGTTTATTTTTAATCTATATATTTAGCATTCGAAAGATTGATATGACAACACTAAAATTTAGACCCAAAAAAACGAACACACTCTAAGTCTATGGCTCATTTCATGCCGTTTAGGCATAGAGGGGAGTATTTGTACACAGAATCTTGCATGCATGTGGGCGTCCGGGTTCACATTCATTCTGACCTTATTAGATAAGAAAAACGAGAGATATAAGGCTCCCATTATATTATCAAAAACTCTATTTCTTATACCATTTGATTAAGACTTCGTAAATGGTATTATTATCACCATTATTAGGCTCCTGTTAACTTGTTCCTGTTTATTATATGTAGTACTACGAGTTAGGAAATGCCACAGGCAATAATATGTATGTGCATATTGGCCATTGGGTTTATATTTCTAATAATTGACATATCACGGATCTGTTGAGACATTTTTTACATTATGTAGATGTGTGTATACTGGACACCTCCACAAATATTCGATGGAAGAAACTTTTTATTTACATTTTTAATAGTTTAGAGTCACAAAGTATAGATCAACGAATCTCTTATGTTTTGTTTTTATTTTAATAGTTTCCTGTTTTACCACTTGTGCCTTGCATCATATATGTTGCTGGAATTGCACATATGAAGAGCAACAAAAGAAGGGACAATGAACACAATAGTTTGGCTTTATTTATTTCTATTCAATTAAAGACCATGAGATAAAGATCTATGAATCTTTTGACTATCTTTTTATAGTTTAATTTCAATTGTGTGTGTGGGCATACTGGATAATTCCGCTTAGCGACAGTAGACGAACAGTCGCTTTACATGTCTAATGATTGTCACAAGATATATATAGATCAACGATTCTCATGCGCGCGCGCACGTGTGTTCATTCTTTTCTATATTACTAGTTGTCTTGTGGGTAACATTGCTGGTATAGTGCACATATAATGAACAACTCTAGAATAAAGGACCGATGAACAAAGTTGTTGTTTGACATCATTTCTACATGACTAAAATACAACAAGATATAGATATACGAATCTCATGTGATTATTTAAATTACTCGTGATAGCATCTTTGAGTACTCATCTACTATCATTGGTATGTGAACATCATATATAGAAAATAGACCATATTGTCAATGGCACAAATTCATACTGTATGTTGAGTAGAAAAAAAAAACCCACGAGCATGTGTGCCTAAAAGAGTGAATCAGGTGACCGTAGCAATATTGGTGTGCAAAACAATGATGCGAGGGAGCCAAGGCTTCAGCTTCACCTTATGAGTTCATAGTGTCGTCATTTCATCGTGGACAGATCTACGACCTATGTCTTAGCTAGGCTTGGTTGTAATAATACACATATCCATGTCTGCTTATTTATATAATGCTCCATACTGTATATTTCCAACGATTGCTAACTATTATTGTCTAGCTCTATCTAGTAGGACATATTGCTCCGTATACAGCATCTTTTTTAACAGTACATGAATGCTGTGATATGTGGTCATTTTGAGGATTGTGCCAAATAATTAAAAAAAAAAGGTCGCCCGAATTAATTTTTAGACGAGCAAAAGGCAGCAATTAGCCATCGGTACGCATGAGGCATTGCATATTCTGTTCAGTATGCGACTAGCATCAATAGCTAGAGAGATTATGATGACACAGGTATCTCTCCCTCTCGTCATGGACAAGGTCAGTAAAGCATCGAACAAATAGTAGCCTACGCATGTGCATGTGCACAACCCTACACACGGAAAAGTGATCACCAATACGTGTCTTGGTTGTTTATGTTACTGCACAGACTTTGTCCCTTACCGACATGCAAATTTCGACACTGCATGCATGGTTGACTGAGAAGATTTTTTTTCCCTGTCCCTTCTCTTTCTCAGGAATATATGCATCTCGATCTGCAACTTTATGAACAGCTGAATGGTGACACTCCTGCCACCTGAAAGGACTGCAATGTGGTCATGCTAATAAAGAGCATCGGCCAGCGGCCACACTGATCAGACGTTCTGGATTCAGAATGTAAAGATTTATACAAAATTCTCGCTGGAATTTAATAAATGTTTGAAATGAAAATGTGGCACGCATAACTGGCCCCAAAATCTCTGCCCTATCCGATCTCTAGCACACAAACTTAAAAACACTTTCTTTAAATTCAGGAGTTTCAAAAAGCTCTTCACTCTGAACTCCGGTCCCTAAACATATCAGCAATTCTGAGTAACCGGATTTCAGGAAATTCCAAAAGACTACGGACTCTACCGGAGACCAAAAAAACAGAGCGACAGCAACATGTCGAAACGTTTCACTTTCAGGCAACAGTCAACACTACAGTGCCAGTGAAGGCAACCGTGGCAACCACAACCATTGCCCAGACTAACCAAAAACGATCCCATATGGCAACAGGAAATCATACCATATCAATTAACTATTCCTGGCAGGGATTGGTCTAACCAATGGGGAGCCTACAAATCGACTAAAAAATGCGACGAATCGGTTCTGCGTTGTAGCTTTCTGAATTTCCAGCATCTACCTCTGCTTCGTTGCTTTCTATCTTTGCATTACTTGCTCCTTGCATCACCAGATCCTCTCCTTTTGATTGTCACTCTAAGTCGGTAAGAGCCACCAAAGCTGCAATGCAAGTGGATCATTCTTGCCTTCTTGACCTTTGGAAATCATGGGAAGGCACCAAAAGAGGCGTAAAAACTAACTGTACATGAGGCCCATTTCAGCTTCTTGACTTCCTGCACAATGGTATAATGGAAGAGAGAAAATGATTGCCAGACTTCGCGCAGCCGTTCGCTGGCATCCTGGATGAACTTTTCGATGAAAAGATCAAAGCGCGGATAAATATTCCGCGTTGATCTACAGCAGTTGGATGCAACTTTCGGTGATAAATTGGGCTCGTTGACAGATAAAGCACACATGAAGGCATTTCTCTTCGGCTCTTGGCCGTAGGAATGTATCATGATTCTTTGCTGTATAATGTAAAGATGAGGCAAAATGGCATTTGAATTATGAGGTATGGTATGGTAGCTAAGCTGGATTCTGATAGGAATCTACACTCAACAAGTTGAAATACGTGAGACTCTTGTGAAAATGACATGCATATGGGCGTTGCGTGTGTGAGCAACGCGAAGGCTTGTGGCCTGCACGAGTCTTCTAAGATTACAGGATAGAGACGCGATGCTTCAGACCGACGCAATTGGTTTAGACCATTTAGCTTCTCAATTCTCCACGAACTTGAATTCATTTGTGGTAGCGCAAGATCTAAAAATGCGTGCTTGAACCGATTCCGTGAAAGCGACCTCTTCATGTCCAGATGCGAGCTCGGATGAAATGGTAAATCACTCACACATAGAATTAGGATCACAGCCTTCAGATACATATGTAGCAGCTGGCAATTGTTTTTGGTCGGCATCTAATCTTTTCCCTTTCCTTGACATGAAAATTAATATCAGCAATTCTCATGATTGAGCGTAGTTTGTTTGTCCCCGTCTTCAGAGACAGGCTATATATATATATATGCTTAAACAAGATGGATATAATTTCCATAAATGAACATTAGCGTTGTCACTAGATCATATATAGTTAGCCTCTCGAGTCTCGAGGGACCTAAAAGATCATATATAGTAAAGTTCCTGTCATCATTTCTCTGAGGAATGTTTTTTGCTGAGGATTGTTGCTGGATTGCTTTGGCAAGATGATCTATGTTGTCCCAGATCATGTTCTACCGCACGTGATGAATATTACGTGTAAGTGAAATGAGAGCCTTGAGCACGTCTGTTCACAAAACTAAAGAAAAATATATTTGGCAGACATCATCCAAACATGGCCATATGATACAACAGTTTGTAACTATTTGTAGATGTTATGGATCATATAGTTAGCCTTCCCATTGCTTTGTCATGTTACTCAACAGTAGCACACGGAAAGAGGGTATCACGAGAAGTCCAAGGGAATTTGCTTGAGGAAAATAAATTCCTACCATACACTGTAGGCATTGCTCTAGTAGCTCTCATTTGAATGATATTTTTCTTCATGTAAATCTTTTAGTATTTTTCTGGTGGCTCTCATTTGAATGATATTTTTCTGCTCTTTAGAGGCGAGTCCCTTGGGTCAAAAGGAACCAATGGCTTGGTAGGTGGATTTGCACCAGGGTTAGGGGCGGAGCTGCACCCCGTGCTTGGGGGGCGGGAGGGGGGGGCTGTAGCACCCCCTTGGCCCAAAACCAAATCAAGATCCCCAACGTATTGGCCAATGAAAATTTGGCAAAGTTTCTTAGCCGTTCTTCGTTTATCAGGAAACGCAGCCTCAAAGGAAACAACCTGCTTGTTCAGAGCAGGAAATGCAGCAGAAAAGGAAAGAACGTGCTTGTGGTCAAGTCCTTGCCAATGCATGCCGTCGCTCGTCGCTAAGCTTCTTCTCATCAGACTCCTCCTAGACTCAACGGTGCCATTTACATGAAGCAATGAGCTGCAAGCACGGGATTGTGAGCCTGCAACAGCTAACAAGTGTCGTCGTACGTGCCTTGTACGGATGACAATTGCCGAAAGTGACAAAATTAGTTTGCTGCTCTTAATTAGGACTCAAAGTTTTCTCAAATATTCCCTCTCATGATATTGCTAATTTTTATCCTGTCCATACTTAGCACCCCCTTATATCGGTTCCTCGCTCCACCACTAGGTGTACATAACCGGTGAAAACCAACGGTTAACTCGGTTAATTAAAAAACCGGTTTGAGTCTGTTGCACCGATCGACTGGTTAACCTGGAAAAACCTGAACTACGTATGGTTAACCATCATTTTTCTGGTTAACCAACCATTTTTCATGGTTCATAACCGATCGGTTTTTCAGTTATGTGAACCACCTTAATCTCCACTACGAAGGAATTATACATATAAACAAAGTAGACTCGTTCACCCATATATATTTGTAAGAATCAGAACACAATAAAGACAAGAGATAAATATCGAGAGTCTGAACCCATCTACTCCTCAAAAAGTCCATTTAGGATCTGTTTGGTTGGTTGTCAAACTTTGCCATGCCAAACCTTAGTCGTGCCACAGTTTTTTAGTAGTGTTTGCTTTTTAAACACAACTACGGCTTCTCACATTGTAGTCCTTCATATCAGACTCATATTGTTACCAAAATCTGGTCTAAGGTATGGTGACCAATTTTTCCACCATAAGTTAAGCAAAATATGGCAACATGGTTTGATAATGAACCAAATATATATGTCCCTAGTGTTATATCTGCTGATTCAAAAAAGTGTGGTCGGGCTTTACCAAATTCAGCATCAGTAACCCATCATAATGGTATATTGCCGCAACCATCCACCTCGCTATAATAACATGCAGTGAATGCTACATGCTGACACCATTAGATGATCTCAAATTGAAATTATATAAGAGGGAATTCTAAGTAGCAACCCAATGACAGGGGTCAATTCCCAATAAGGTCGAATATGTAGCCTAATTAAAAAAATGCACTCGTTTGACTCCGTACCAAAGTAAAAGAGTAAGACCTTGCTCATGTTCACATGTTTAACGTGGTGATCGCTATATAAGCGTGGAGGAAAGGAGGTTTGAGGATTTTATTTTATTTTCTTGAGAGATCTCTCTGTTAGATAATTTACGAGGCTATTGTACCTCTGCGTGTTAAGTTTTTTTAATTCGTATGCAAAGAATATATAATTGACAATTACCATCCCACAAAATTAATTTTTTGCATTATTGCTGTATCCATTCACAAGTTTCTCCGGATCCAAGCTTCCATTATCCATCAACATGTGGATGCTGATCCCATCAGTATAAAATGACCTAAAACACAACCAAAGGTTGACTGCAGGAAGAACAGGAGCACATATTCACTAAAAATAACCAAAAAAATAATATCTTTCTTATATTCGACTTCTTTTGTTAGAACTTGGATCGATTTGAACGCCTGTGAGTATTTTATCTGGTTTTGCAAGCTTCGACAATGAAGGCATCACTCTACGTTTTAGGAACATGATCTTATCTCGACGAGAGAAAATATGATAACTGGGATTTGGTGGAACATCAATAATCTTTGAAATTCCATTAGAGGAAGACGATATCCACAACCTGTGAGTACACATATGCGAACAAGCCTTTACCTCAATGTTAAGATGCCTCAATACCATCTTCCAGGTCTATTATGAAGCTCTTACACAGGCTAAAAAAAGTCACCATGTCAGGGGAAGGAGAGTTCAGAAATTTTCTAACCTGCGTGAGAAGGTTATTCTTCTTAAGCCAATGCCGTTGGGCGGTCTTATGGTCTTATCCTGACAGGTCCAGATTTTTTTTTGTGAATACACACATCAAGCACAAAGTAGAACACAATTCTGTGAATTATGCCATGCAATCATTTTTCTTTGCATAATGAATGGAGATTTGATAGAATTAACTAGACACTACTATTATCACTTGGAAATCATGAAGAAAAAATCGATTGGACTGAATATGAGACCCAAACCAGCTGAAAAGGCACCCAAAAATCTGCCCACCTTAGCATGCAAATCAACCTAATCCCCAATATTTAGCATATAATCCTTGCCAAAGCTATGATCGCGTTCCTCAAGAAGACCGGACAGAGAACTCACAACATGCATCTGGCATGGCAGCGACGGCTGCGGCTTCTCTGTGCCCATCAAGAATGCCCATCCGTGTGCCGGGCCACGTGGAGCGCATCTGTCTTTTCCACGTCATAAGCGCTGGGTCCGTTTCTTCACCGTCTAACACCAACACAAATGGCGTCGTGACCATCATACAGAGTTATTTTCCTATACGCCTCTCTCTTATTTCAACGCTCCATTAAAAAAAAAGGAAATCTCCTCCCCTCCAAATCCCAGGGGCCCTCTCTATCTATAGGGATGAGCATCGATTTGGGAGGTCTGTTGGGAGCTCAGCAACGATGCTGGCAGGCAAATTGAGCTCTGCAGTGGGGAGCTCGATACCGGTGACAAGGTGTTCCTCCGTCTGTGCTTTAACAGGCTCCACTCCCAACTGCGCTGACATGAGCCTCGATCTGAGGGGTCTGTGGGGAGCTCAGTAGCCAGGAGCTCGATTCCGACGAGGAGCGTGATATCGGAGTGGAGAGCTTGATGCCAAGAGTTCCAGGTGCGTGCTTCAACAAGCTCAGCTCGCCAATCTGGGTTCAATTCAGGCAGAGTCGGTTTGATTTTGGTGTCAAGATTTGGATTCCACCATAAAGAAGTATCGATTTGTTCAGTAAACTAGCAACAAAAGGGAGTTTGTCGGACTGTAGATGAAATTGAAGCATGCGGCAAGACAGTTGGCTCTGGTATGTGTTCTTGCGCTTTCCCTTCAGTAAGAAGTATTCTTTATTCTAAGTGCATATCATTTCTCATAATAAGATTTGAGTGTGCTAATAAACTATAATCATAAAGTGAAAGCTGCAATCTGAAGCCATCAGGGAAGCATGCAACAAAAGCGTTATGTATATTGGAACGGTAGAATAATATTTAGATCTTGATATAAATCATTGGCAAGAAAGATACTAAAATCAAAATATAGGACTCACATTTTAGTGTGCATAAAAGAAGTTTAATATCCATAAAGTAATACAGACTTCAGTTGGGAAACAATTGTAGAGATTCTCATTGGTTGACTGAGTTACATTTCCTTGTTGTGTATGTTTTTCATGTAGAGGGACCCCAAACCAGGAACCAAAAGACAAGGATACTGTTGCATTTTCATGTGTAACGACTTTATCATGTGGAGGGCCTGAAAACCATGTATCAAAAGCTGAAGGTACTGACGCATTCCCTTGTTGCATACCATGGCCATGCAAAGGGACTCCAAACCATGAGCCAAAGTTGGACGAAGTCTCTGAAGCATTTACGAATGGATAGTAGGTTGGCATGTGTATTTGATTTTGCTCCATAGGATTCCCTAATTGATGACTCTGTCCAAATTTAAAATAGGTGGAACATCAGAAATAAAACTATGGTATCTCTTAGTAATTTACAGTATATAATATTGTTCGCTTGCCATACCGATTCAGTGTAATATGGTTATGAGTGTTGTACTGTCTCCACTTTTATTACAGAACCAGATGCATTGGGATCATTCTTCTTCTTTTTCCTATCTTGTGTTGCCTTCTCAAAACCACTAACTGGTCTTGCAGACCCACGTACTGTCTTCTGCTTGGTCTTGATGCACTTTGGTTTTACATGATTATCATTTCCATGTGGAGCTGTAAAAAAGGAATACATTTATATAGCGTGGCATGCGAGATATTAAAAAACATACCATTTAGACCATATAATGTAACATACCTTCTGGAGGCGAAGAACTATGCAACTCTGGATCAGACCTTATTTTTAAGGTTTTCTCCACATCTTCTGCTAATTTGATTGTATCAGTCATAGCCATAGAGTAAGTTTGTTCAGATTCTGTAGCACGACAAGCTGGTTTAAAAAATACTCTGCATAACTCTTTTCTGTGTTTTGATAGCTTTGTTCTAGGATGTATTTATGGATCATAATTGCTATGTATACTGAGGGCTTTGGCATTAAGTGTCCATCTCTTCAGTATATAGTGTTGAGGAATTTCTTTGATATTGTTAATGGCAAGCATCTTCAATGCATGACAGCATAAGATCCCTGCAAACTCGAACTTCTTACAGCTACACTTCACTGTACCTTGCAATGCAGAAAACTTTACAACATGTTCATTATTCCTGCCATCAACCTTTACTTTGAACGTCATTTCGGCATCACTAGCACCATTGTAGAATATGTCACAGTTCAATGTTTGCATCACTTGTGCTTGGAATATCCTAAATACAACTGGAGTGTAAACTTTTGCAGCATGCCTTAATATTTTCAGGTCTGGTTTTAATGCAGGTTACTTTGTGTTGCCTTGAAGTCATATTTCACCTCCTCATCTCGTTTATCTGCCACCAATCTATCAAAGTGCTCAAAAAAGGTTAGTATGTCATATTTGACACTAATATACCCCTTCAACTCATTGTTCAGACTTTCGCTTCTTTGAGTGCTCACCATATCCCCATAGAATGTGTTCCTTCCATATGCTAAGGCCCATTGTTCCTTTTTATCAAATAACCTTTGGAGCCATGTATTTTTTCCGCAACTTATAGGTGTCTAGCAATGAATTCCATGCCTTTACAAAATCCTTTACCTCTTGATCATAAATATAATTCTGAAAAGTTGTATTGAACTTGTTATAATCCTTTACAACTCCCGAAAGGTGCTTGCATGCATTCTGGTTCATGTGCCAAACACAAATTCTGTGATGAGTATCCGTTAGGACGATGCTGATTGTTTTTGCCATTGCTGCATCTTCATCTGTCAAAATGGTGCGTGGCTTCTTACCTGACATGGCCTCTAGAAATGTATTGAATAACCAAATAAAACTATCTACGGTTTCATCATATAAAAGTGCAGCACCAAAAATACAAGTTTTTTTATGATTATTCACTCCAACAAGCAAGCTAAATGGTCTTCCATCATTTAATTTTCTATATGTTGTGTCAAAGCAAACAACATCACCAAATACTTCATAGTCTGCTATCATTTTAGAATCAGTCCAGAAAATATTTGTTGTCAAGTCATCCTGATCAACTTGAAAAGAATGGACAAACTTCTCATCTTCTGATATTTTCATTTGTAGATATTCCAACACTCCCCCTGTATCTCCTTCATGTACCTTTAATGACCTCTTGGTATATAATTTATTTTTCATGTCTTCACGAGTAAAACCGAGATTCTTCATCCCTCCTGCTTCTTTTGCTATTAGATCAAAAGCAGCTTTGTTTGAGATGCCAACAGACTTAGCATCTTCTATATTGGCTAGTTGTGCTTCGGTTATTTTTCTTTGGGATCTTAAATACTGAGTTTGGTTACTATTAGCAAGAGGATGATTATGATCTGCCACAAACTCATAGATGCAATAAAATCCATCTCTAAGACTTATCTTCATTCGTGCTTGGCACTGACACCTTGTTTCTGCTATGGTGAAGCACTCTTCATGGTCAAGTGATTCTGTTCTTTTATCTATATCACGAACACCTGCTCATAAATAACAAAACAAATAGATATCATTTTTTAGAATCAGGTCCATACTATAAATATAAACAATATTCAACTCAGTACCTTCACGAGAACAACATAGGGTTCTATTCTTTTTTATAGTCGTATTTTTAATATTATTGAAACTGCCCTTTCAGATGCTAAAACCTTTATCTCCAGCATAGGCATTATAAAAATCATAAGTCTCATCTTCAGTAGAGAACCTCATGCCAATCTTTGGTGTGTTGTCTTCATTAGAATTTGCCACCTGGGTGAATTAGGATTTGTATGGTGCTTAATATATAAAAAATGATTGAGCAGTATATTACACTATGAATGACTATGGATTAAAACTTAGAGATTCTAACTCCGTTGTTCCTGTTGAACCAGTAGTAAGATCGTTCATCACGCACTCATTTACCAAGGAATTAGCGGCAATAGCAGGTTGGGAGACGATGCTTGGTACCTAGAGGACTGGCGTGGTCATACTCATGCCCATGCAATTGGCCTCATGATCAGCCTCGACGAGATTTGGCGACAGGCGATCAGCCCCGGCGAGATTTAGCGGCAGGGACGTCATTATCGCTGAAGAAGAAACTAATGCCAATATGTTTGGATCTTTTTTACCCTCTAAGAAATAAAGTTATCTAATAATTGGCGCCTTTCTTTATGTGATTGCCGCCAATTTTTTTTTGGCGTCACTGTTTCCCTCCATCACTCTTAATCATGTAATTACGGTTAATATATTATGTGGGGTCACAAATAGAAAAGAGATTTGGACGGAAGGTTATCTGGTCAAGGCTCCGTTTTCTCCAGGCGTTTAGGTGGTGACAGAAAAAAAGAGTGGGTCCGGTCTCTTTTGTATGGAAACAACAGATACCCTCCACATGTATCCGACACATGGATGAGCATTCGCGGTGGACACAGAGAAGCCGCAGCCGGCATCGACTAGGCAAGGGGCACTAAAGCCGATGGGACACAGTCAGAAAAGAGCGGCAGCTATGATCGTGAGCCCCAAATCCTAGGAAGCCGATCCACTGCCGTAATGTTACTGCCATGGAGTCACTGAAACATGGGCCCAGGCACATATGTCAATGACTAGAGGTGAAAGGGATGGATAATTTTCAAAATCGATCATTAGAAAGTGGAGGAGTATTAAATGTTTTTAGCAGATATGGATAATCTGTATTCAATAACATGAGGATGTAGGATAGGTTATGATCTTAATAAAATTTGATAGAAATGGATTATTCAATAATTATTAACGGATTATTTAAAGCTTATAATAGGATTATCTGATAATATTATCTACTTACATGGTCATGTGATAAAAAATAAGGAGGTGTTCATTGTTTGCATTAGGCATTTTCATTTTTTTTTTACATTATATATGTGTCCTGACTAAAAAGGATTGAGTTATGTGTTGTGGTTGTTATGCGGTTGTGACCGTGCATGTATCCTGCAAAGTTTTAATCGGCATAAATTTCTTTATGTAAAGAATTATCATCTGATAATTCAAATTCTGCTTCCGATCTGCTTGTGTTTCATATCCGTACTATCTCCGACATCTGAAAAATCCATATTCTCATCTGTATTTGCGTAGTATCCGTTCCACTCTGAATTCGATAAAAAAATAAATATTAGGATATACTAAAGACATTATCTAATTTGATCAGTTGTGCTTTCATCTCTATGACAGTATGGCAGGCGAGCCCCGTCTAAATTCTAAGGGCTGCTTCCCAAGTATGTGGGACTGTTTGATTGTTATCTTGTATGGAGCAATCCTAACTACAGGCACTCAAAATCAAACGCTTGAGAGCGCTGCCTGAGTCAGACTAGTGCATACAATAGCAAACTAGCAGGCTATACGTCCATAGCTAATTCCTAGACTGTCATATCAGTTCAAGTCTTCAAGGCAACTAAATCAAACAAAGTCCACATGAGTTTGTAGTTGCCAGTTGCAGGGCCGTCCCGGATCTTTTAAAGGCCCTGTGCAAAATCCTAGTCGAGGCCCTAGATGAACTGACAAAAGACAATAAAAATAATTTTCAGATTTTGTTCATTGATCAAACATCAATCTTCACATCGTTAAAAGTGCATAAGAGCGTGAAAATGAGGCATCGGGAATGGCTAGGTCACGATGTTGTAGTGCTATGTTGTGCCACAGTCTTGTTGTGTGTGAGATTACATCACCTCTTGTTGTATGTGAGATTACATCACCTCGAGAGGATAATTCATAATGAGGCAGGGCAACGACATATGATGTCGGATGTGCGCATGACATCACGTACAATAAGAAAAAAAAAACTTTATTGTGATCGATTGGGCTCTAAAGCAAGTAGTTTTCTACGCATAAAATGAACTTATGGGTATTAGGGGCATCTTACTGTAACAGGGAGGGACAGTTTTTTCTTGAACATGCTACTAATAGAAGTCAACACTGTTAAAGTGTGAGATGTGCAACCCACTTCGGAGGCCCCTGAAATTTGGGGCCCTTCGCGGTTGCATAGCTCACACGCCCCGAGGGACGGGCCTGCCAATTGTCTTTTGGACTTTTGAAGTTTCGATCCTTCATCGCCATCAGATCTACGACACACGTAGAAACTGTGCCATCAACCATGATCATAGACCCGTAGTGTGGATCCTCACTACTTGCTGGTGTGACCATGTGAGTTACTGTGTCGCATCATCGATTATCGAGTCCGCATCTGAAGCAATATCTAATCAACTAAAAATCCATCATGCAACGATAAAAGATGAAAAATACCGCGACATGATGAATTGGTAGAAATCACAAATGGGAGCTAAAGATAAGTTTGTATCAAGAATTTTAGGAGAAACTTTCAAGAGGATATAAAAAAATCTATTTATATACAGATAGTATCGATTTTAAATCTCAGCTCATGCGCAGGTCTAATTGCTAAGGCTAGCATGCATATGGCTGAAACAACATGTTTACTAGTATAGGATATTCAATGTTTTTGTTCTTCGTTATGGATATACTAAAGGTTATTGTCATATAGAATGAAAAAGGCCATATCCTTTTTATGTATTTATTTATATTTATAACTATCTCTGATTAGAAAACCATGTATGAGATTTATTTTTTGAAATATCGATAATATAATTTTTAGAATATACGCTCTTTACTAAAAAACAGTTTTACACTTTGAACGAGGTTCAATCAAATACATATACATTCTTGGAACTTTGCTTATCCTCTTACATATTTGGTAGAAAATTAAATATTATATGAAGAAATTGGACTGAAAAAATATGTTTGATATATATAACTTATAGAATTTTATAAATAGTATTTGTTAAAACTGTCTTGTCTACAATAGTGAATATTTATAAAACTTGTAGTTTGAGAGGAGAGGACGAGCAATCTCATCTAGAGCCATTGATATCTCTCCTCTCACAAAAACGAAAAAGGAAAAATAACTATTTTGCTATGTACTTAACCAACTGTATTTTCAATTGGATATATTTTTTGTTATGAAATACTAGTATTATTTATTTGTAAAGTTTGATCAAAGTATATTTTTTATGTCAAATTTAAATATAAAATAAAAATCTAAAGAATATTATGATATACATTAATCCTTATAAATATTTTTAGTTTTCTTTCTGTTTTGTCTATGTCTTTTTATGAATTACAATAGTATATAATATGCTAAAAATCACAATGACATATATGGATTTGCTATTTGTAAACGAAATAATTGAGATGTTTGCTCTAGTTGCCTAATATGAAATTATCAGTCACAAATCATTTTTCATGAATTTACTTAGCATTTCACTGGACAAAACTGAGGCTTTTAGAGTGTTCTAGCTTGCTCCATTTTGCAAAAACAGGACTAAAAAAAGTAGGGTTTTAGAAGGGTTTCGTGGCTTCACCATTTCTTCCTCACCAAACCAAAAGCTCGGAAAGGCAAAACTCAATTATCGTCGAAACCCTAAATCACTCTGCGTAATCGTGCATATCCACCATGCTGCGGGCAGCCGCCGTCTTCCCGGCGCGGTTCACCGCCGCCCCACCCGTGGCGGCGGCTGAGGAGCTGAGGTCTCCGCTGCTCAGGGTTCTGGGGGCACTAAGAGGCGGCGGCGGCGGCCGCCGCTCGATGCTGGTGGGGAGGAGGGCGCGGTTCTGCTCCAGCTCCACGAGCGACTCCGAGGCTGCGGCGGCGGAGGCGAAGACCGAGGATGCTGCCGTTGCGGAGGGAGGCGCTGACGGCAAGGCGTCATCCGCCATCGTGCCCACTAATCCCCGTCCCGAGGACTTTTTAACGGTGCGCTCTCCTCTCTTTTGGACCAGAATTGCTCGTGTAGTTGCTCGCGTGATTGGGTGTGCGATGCGCAGTAGTAAACTGCATTTGCTTTGAGCTCTGGAGCAGCAAAGCGGCCAATGAATGGGGTCACTCAGTAGTGTGCGGGCGCCTCACTTGATTTGATATTGCCAATTTTGATCCATATCTTACATTGAGCATACAAGAACTTTGGACAATAAGTTTGTGCTAAAATTTGTGAAACAGAATATTTTCCTTTTGAAATAGACTTAAGCCATGTTTCACGAATTTTGTAGAAATGACTCCAAGTTGTTGAAAGTATACATTTAGTGACAAATTCGAAGAGCTAAAATGACTTACATGTCGTAACAGAGGAAACAATCTTCATTTTGGACTAATGTTCGATTTGTTTTCGTTGCATATCAGAGATCTTATAAATTGAATGAATTCATGCCATCAAGACGTAAAGTGGGTTTATTAGGGACATTCTGAAAGTGCAGAAGGGCCTTGCTCTCTCCCACAATGGGTTATGCTGTGCCTCTTGCTCCTTCCAGATCATCTATTTTACTACAGGATATTGTATTCATTTTAAAATTGGTATAGATTTTAGTGGTAACAGAGAGTTTTTGTTAAGTGAACATTTCATGCGTGCTTATCTTTAGTAAATTCTTCTGGTCATAACCTTCTCTCAATTTCTTATGGTCACTTGTTCAAATAGGTTGTAGCATTGCCTCTTCCGCATCGGCCACTCTTTCCTGGATTTTATATGCCGATCTATGTAAAGGTATGCTGTTTGATCTGTAGTTTGTTTCACATCTTCTCTGATGTATAATTTCATCAGTTACCTGAAAAAATGATGTGTGTTTCTCTCTTTTGCAAATCCTCCAGGATCAAAAGCTATTGCAAGCGTTAATAGAAAATCGCAAAAGATCAGCCCCATATGCTGGTGCCTTTCTTCTGAAGGATGAAGAAGGTACTGACCCTAATATTGTGACCAGTTCAGAATCGGAGAAAAGCATTGATGATCTCAAAGGGAAGGAGCTGCTCAAGCGCCTTCATGAAGTTGGGACACTCGCTCAGGTAATTTACTAATTTCACTGTTTCCGAAATAATCTAAGTTATGGGCTATGTTTCCCTTACTTCATTACTTGTAAAGATGTGCGTTGTACTTAGTTTTGTTGTTTCTGTAGATTACTAGCATTCAAGGAGATCAGGTTGTGCTACTTGGGCATCGACGTCTACGGATAACTGAGATGGTGAGATAGTTCAGATTGTGCCATTGAATGAATGTGGATTTAAGTTGGTTTCTTTTCACCTAGATCCCAAAAATTGCAGGTTGAAGAGGATCCACTCACAGTTAAAGTTGACCATCTAAAGGTAACTTCATTCATCAATTCCGAAGCTGCTTTTTGTATTTCATACTTGCCACTTGGGACATCAAGTACCTATCTGTCATGTATTGGCCCTGTTTGGATACTCTAACACTGCTGGAGGTTAGAGTTAGTTTCTAGCTCATGACTAACTCTGAACTAACTCTAACTCTTGAGGTATTTGAATGTAAGGGTTAGATTGACAATAAAGGTACTGATGTAATCATTTGCCTCCTTTAAGGATAGAGAAAAAAATAACTTTTCAGTAGACCCCACTCAAACTAGCTCCAATTAGCACCTCTTGGGTGGGATAGTTTTTTTGGATGGGTTAGATGCAACTAGCCCAAACTAACCCTCCCTGTTTGGAGATTTTAGGGCTAGTTGTGCCCAAACTAACTCTAACCCATGGATCCAAACAGGGCCATTGTTTATTTTGGGCGACATACTTACATTTATGGTAAAAGAACAAACATGTTTTTGCTGTGAACCCAATGTAAGATTTCTGTGTGTTCTTTTGAATATGCTTGCAATAACTTGCCTTTTCAGGAAAACCCCTACAACAAGGAAGATGATGTTATAAAAGCTACATCATTTGAAGTTATATCAACTTTAAGGGAAGTTCTAAGGACAAGTTCTCTTTGGAAGGATCACGTACAAACTTACACACAGGTCTGAATCCTGTAACTTCTTTTCATTCCTGTGATGGAATCAGTGCTTTGATTGTGGTATTATTCCATAGCAGAGTGAGCATAATATAACTTTTTGATAGACAAGGTACTCAGTACCAGGCCGAGTATCAGTTTGTTGCCTTTGCCTGCATGTTGCCTATACCTACCAATATGCTAGAACATTAAAACAACAAAATAGTCCTTAACCAGTGGCCATATCACCATAGAAAATTCCCAACCATAGACAACATGATTACATTGCATTGATGTTTACTTGTGTGTGTGTATATGTGGATTCCGTTGAATTTCAGATTTAGCAACATGATGTTTTGACTCCTTGCTCTTATTCAGCACATGGGTGATTTTAACTACCCAAGGTTAGCAGATTTTGGTGCTGCTATCTCTGGTGCCAACAAGTATCTATGCCAGGAGGTGCTTGAGGAATTAGATGTAAGATTCTTTCCTGAAACCCCTCTTTTTATCTGTTTCCTTATTATTTGTTTGTCACACGTAGGGTCTTTTCAAATTTACATAAGTTTAATCTGTCATATAATAATTCGAGTGAAAATTGTTTTATCTTTGATTAAACTTCATAGAGTTCAATAATACTTATTGGTTCCTAGACTAGAAAATTCTTATTCCAAAATGCAAAATTATTGTGGAAAGCTGGTTTTGGAGTGCATTGATAATTCGATATAGCTTCACTTCATAGAGTTCAATAATACTTATTTGTTCCTAGACTAGAAAATTCTTATTCCAAAATGCAAAATTATTGCGGAAAGCTGGTTTTGGAGTGCATTGGTAATTCAATACAGCTTCTTTGCACTAGCAATCATCTATATTTTCTGAAAATCGTTTTTTTCTCCAACACAATGGAGATCTGTCTACCATTGCAACAGAGAAGAAAACAACATCATGTTTTATGCTGACTTTGTCTGGCTTGTTCAAAATTTCTAATTACTCATTTGTCATTGAAATTTTGTTCTACTTCCATGCATATTTTATGTTTCTGAACAGGTATATAAGCGATTGAAGTTAACCCTTGAGTTAGTAAAGAAGGAGATGGAGATTAGTAAGTTGCAGGTATCCATTGTTTTATCCTCCACCCATTTTTAGCTACCATGTTTTCTCGTATCTTCTTGATTTTTAGTATACTTCTGTTTCAGCAATCTATAGCAAAAGCAATTGAAGAAAAAATTAGTGGAGATCAGCGACGTTATTTATTGAATGAACAACTTAAGGCAATCAAGAAGGAGCTTGGTTTGGAGACTGATGATAAAACAGCATTGTCCTGTTTGTTATTCAACCATAATACTTGTTAGCTTTCGATAAGTTTTATCACCCATATCATTGCACATAATTGGTTTGGAATTTATTCTTGCAGCAAAATTTAGGGAACGGATTGAATCAAAGAAGGACAAGTGTCCTCCTCACGTTTTACAAGTCATTGAAGAAGAGCTTACCAAGCTTCAACTGTTAGAAGCCAGTTCTAGTGAGTTCAATGTAACCCGAAATTATTTGGACTGGCTGACAGTATTGCCATGGGGAAATTATAGGTTTGTTTTAGTCTTTTCTGTTTGTCTTTCTTTGAGAAAAAAATGTCATATGTATGTGCATTATTTGGTTTTTGTGTTTCTACTGCAGTGATGAAAACTTTGATGTGCATCATGCTCAACAAATTCTTGATGAAGACCATTATGGTTTGAGTGATGTTAAAGAGAGAATACTGGAGTTCATAGCAGTTGGAAAATTGAGAGGGACATCACAAGGTTTGATTACTCCTCATCATTTCCTAATTTGTCAAGTGATAATATTGTTGGGAAGTTAACTGTTCTATTTGCGTCAATCATCCTCAACTGTACTATATGCATGACAAAACAACATCGAGTGTTCAAATTTCACAGCTCTATTTCTCTCATCATAGCTCACAATGTCCACTAAATCTGATTGAAGTATTATTTGATTCCTCAGTGCCTCATAGTTATTCCAATGACTCTGTTCATCATCATGTACAACAGGCAAGATCATATGTCTTTCTGGACCGCCAGGAGTGGGTAAGACCAGTATTGGTCGCTCAATTGCACATGCACTGAACCGCAAGTTCTACAGATTTTCAGTTGGAGGCTTGGCTGATGTAGCAGAAATCAAGGTACCGAACGTTTATTCAGCACATATCTTGTACATATGCTGTGGTATCATGTCTTCCTATAGATACGGTGGTTGTATAAATAACATTTCAACAATCTTAGGGGCATCGCCGCACATATGTTGGTGCAATGCCAGGGAAGATGGTGCAATGTCTTAAATCAGTTGGGACAGCAAATCCTCTAGTATTGATAGACGAGATTGACAAGGTATGCTAACAATTGATTATGGTCTGTGGGTCTTCACTTGTTCGGGATGCTAACTGGCTACCTTTTACGGCTGACAGCTTGGGAGGGGGCATTCTGGTGATCCAGCCAGTGCATTGTTGGAACTTCTCGACCCTGAGCAGAATGTTAATTTTCTAGATCACTACCTTGATGTTCCTATTGACCTATCCAAGGTTAGCCCTTTGCTCCCTCAAGTTTGACCATGTAGATGTGTTTGACTTCAAACTTTAACCTTTTGCTATGATAAATGTTCTTTGCTGCACGGTGTGATTTTTCTTTTGAGTAATTATCAAAGCTTATCATTGGAAACACCAGCTCTTAACTTTGCCTTGTCTTGGCACATTGATACATCTCGCTGATATGAGTGGGTTTGCACATTTGCTGGTATTGTGCTATACTGCTATCACATAAATTAGTTGTTCTATTGTTAGTTGTGACAAATAAACTATGATAAGGAAAAGTTCTTACTATTTTGGTTCATTCTAAGTGATTTGATCATTATGCTCTTTGTTTTTATCATCTTCCATTGCTCTATTTTGGAGTACAGGTTGTGCTTCACTACTTTTGTCCTATTTTCTGTTTTGGATGTTCTTGCTATTTTCTGTTTCTGATGTTTTGTTCTAATGATTAGACTATTTACCTGAACTATTGTGAATCATTCTCTGATACTATGTTTATGAAAATCAGGTACTGTTTGTGTGCACAGCAAATGTTATTGAGAATATACCAAATCCATTATTGGATAGGATGGAGAACATTGCAATAGCTGGTTATATAACTGATGAGAAGAAGCATATTGCTCGGGACTATCTAGAGAAGAATACTAGAGAAGCTTGTGGCATTAAACCAGAACAGGTATCTTGGAAGAAAAAGGATTATGAGACTTTTTATAATATTCATGTCAGTTATATTATATGCATGAGAAAGGATTATAAAATCATTTCTTTGTGATTAATGTAATTTGGACATAACAGTCGGTTATGTACTACAGGTTGAAGTTACAGATGCTGCCCTCCTTTCACTTATCGAAAATTACTGCCGAGAAGCCGGAGTGCGGAACCTTCAAAAGCAGATAGAGAAAATTTACCGCAAGGTGCATGAGACAACTTTTGCGTAATGATTTGTTGATTTAACTTAGATTAGAAAAAAGAGGAATGGCTTAATATACTATTTCAAGAAAGGAGAGCCATAAAATCTGTTTTTTTTTTATTATCTGATAGCATGTATTGTATTTTTTGTTACTAATGCAACTAATGTTAGTATTTGCTAGCAATGTTAAATTTGAAAGACGCTATAAGTATCATGCTATTTTAACTGCATGTAACATTTTTGTTTTTGGTCCTCATTCCTTGGCACATGAAATAGTGCAGCCACAACAATGATGAAAAAATGTACTGATAGTCCCAAAATAAATAATAAAAAACATGTATATCCTTCACCCTTCAATATTGTCATAATTCTGTTCTTCCAAATATTTCACTACGATTTACCTTTTGCAGATAGCTCTACAGCTTGTTCGCCAAGGGGTGTCAAATGAGCCAGTTCAGGAGGCTCTCGTTGTCACGGGAAGCGAGGAACCTACTGGTGATGATAGCGCCAATGCGAAAGATGAGACTTTAAAGGATCCTGCTGCAGAAGACATTTCCTTAGGCAGCAATACTACTGAACCCACCTCTGAGGAAGCTAATGAAATAAAGACAGAAGGCAGTATATCTGAGGTAAGTGTGATATTCATTTATACAATATTTTGATAAATGTTTGAACAAAATATTATGCTCAACTTGGTACTCTTCTCTTAATGTGCAAACCAGATTAGTAGTACTCTTAATGTGCAAACCAGACATTGGATCCAATGACAGAGCTTGGATGCTTTTTCAAGGGGGGCTAATCTGTTTTAGAATTTAGCAAGGGGGGCCAATCTAGTGTATTTACCAATTAAAAAAAAAGCGCACGCTGGGGGGGGGGGGGCAAGTTTGGCCATAAGGAAGCTCCGTGCCTGATTGGATCTTTTGTGTTGACACATCAAACACCCTAGTGGAGTTAAATTGGGTGGCAGCCAGTTCAACTTTTTGTTGTTAAGTCACAAATTTGTAACACACTGTACTTTTTCACACCTGTGCCATGGCCCTTGCCTTGGCTTTTCAAAACCTTGAATGTTGTTATTAGCTCATTTAGTGAACACTAGTATTTCATGGTTATATGTTACCAACTGCTTGCTGTACTCTGTAGGTAAATAAGGACACAGATGGAGAAAAAGAAGAGGCAGCAGACAAGGCAATTGAGAAAGTAGTAGTTGATTCATCAAACCTCGGTGACTTTGTTGGGAAACCTGTGTTCCAGGCTGAGCGTATTTATGAGCAGACTCCTATTGGAGTGGTCATGGGATTAGCTTGGACTGCTATGGGTGGTTCTACTTTATACATTGAAACAACCAAAGTGGAGGAAGGGGAAGGGAAAGGTGCACTTATGCTAACGGGACAACTTGGAGATGTCATGAAAGAGAGTGCTCAGATTGCACAAACCGTTGGCAGAGCTATCTTACTGGAGAAAGAGCCAGATAATCAATTTTTTGCCAACTCAAAGCTGCACTTGCATGTTCCTGCAGGGGCCACCCCTAAGGATGGCCCCAGTGCTGGATGTACCATGATTACATCGATGCTGTCCTTAGCCATGGGAAAGCCTGTCAAGAAGGACCTCGCAATGACTGGTGAAGTAACGTTAACTGGCAGAATCCTTCCAATTGGCGGGGTATGTTTTCTTTGTGTTCCCTACCCAAGTTTGGCTGTACATCTTCCACTAATATAGTATATCTCATCAAACCATGCCTTGTATATTAGAAACTAAGTTGGTCTCACGTGTTCACAGATACATCAACTGAATTTATTTCTTATATCTGCCCATCTTCATTTCTTTTGATAGCTTGCAGATGCCACATGAGACCTATATGATGGTTATTAGAATGGCATCTGAAGGTGCAGTAACCCTGATGCATTATGTTTGCCCCTGTGACAGGTCAAAGAGAAGACTATTGCTGCAAGGAGAAGTGGAATCAAGACAATCATATTTCCATCAGCGAACAAACGGGATTTTGATGAGCTTGCTCCTCATGTGAAGGAGGGCCTCGATGTCCATTTCGTCGACACATACAGCGAAATATATGAATTAGCTTTCCAGAGTGATGTCGAGACAGAAACAAGTTAGCAACTCAAGCTCAGATGTCCAGATTGTTTGAAGATTTGTGGCAGGCTGAACACTGAAGAGGTTTGCAGCCAGATTATTTTTAGCAGGATGGATATTTACCTTGCTGAACACTATCACATTGTTTCCCTCCCGGCACATCTGACAGTTTTTGTGATTTTTTTTTGCAAGAATGTTGTAGTGAGATAGAGCAGGAGATATTACAAATAACGAGAAGGAAAGCCTATGTGTAAACTAATACGAACAAGCAATCAAGAAGCACCAGAGGGTGTACATTTATTCTTTTGTTCTTCACACTTTTTGTTGAGGGTGATTTTTTTTCATTCATTGATACGTTGGAACTGGTGAGTAAAGTTCACTGTAAACAACTTGTTTCCATACTCTACGGAAGTTGTTGGCTCTCTTGAGGTCACGGAATAAGCTTGAGAGGCTTCAACACGAGGAATTTTTGACATTTCTTTCTTTTTTGATGAAATTTGAATTTGAGTTGATATAATACATATTGATTCTCATGTAAAATGATAGGGTTGGCGTTTCTTGAGAGGTGAATTTGTTTGAAAACATACAGTAAAAGTGGAGTTTCACATTAGTATAGTTGAGAGCTGCCCTTACCTCATGGACGATCACTACATGATCGCTGGCGCTATTGATTTCCTAATCCTTGGTAAAGTTTTGGCTAGCTGATAACAAACAAGAAAGGTTACATTGACAAAGTTGTTAGCAATGATGCATCACCGGGCACATTGCCAGGGTGAGCGAGCTTCACGGCGAGGTCAGTCGAGTCATCGGGAATTTTTGCATCATCTTAACAGTAGGCATCGAGCACCATAAAATGCGGGAAGGAGTGACAATACAGATGAGAGAGGAATAGGTGGGAATATACATGAGACTATGGAGAGAGGAATAGGTGGCAATAGTAGCTCTGCCGATGGGGATTTCGATCTGGATGCCATGGAGGTTGCTCGACAGTGCCAGACTCGATTGGGGTTGGGCAGAAATCAAGTGCGGCAGCCTAAGAGTGTGTTTGGTTTCATTGTGACTCTGAAAAAAAACTGTTATGGATTATGAGTTGTGAAGAAAGGTGTTGTTAGATATGAGTTGTGAAAAATCTGAAAGTCGTTTGATGAAAACGACTATTAAAAAATGACTATGAGCTGATAATTATAAAATAATACATTATTCATTTAAAATTACATATAATTTAAAAGCTCCATCTCAATTTGTTTAAATTTTTTATTCTACTATATTCTAAATTTAAAACGTTTTAAAAAAATTCAAAAAGTTAAAAAATTCAAAAAGATTTTGAATTTTTTTAAGAAAATTGAAAACGTTTTTTTTAAATTCACAAAGTTTTTTAAAAATTCTGAAAAAAGTCCAAACTTGTAAGAGCCAAAACCTAAAGAAGCACCTTTCTACCTGCTTTTAAAAATGAACTAGCTAAAAGCTACTACCTTCATTCCTTTTTATAAGTATTCCTATACTTTCATAAAAATGCTTATATATAGGAATGGAGGGAGTACTTTTGGCTGTGTCTTTTTCAAAGTCAATCTTTTTGGTTGTGCTTTTGGCTTTTTTTGAAAAGTTAAAGCTAGAAAAAACTCAACCATACACATCCTGAACCTCGATTTGGGTGGCAACAAGGTCGAATTCTCTATTTTCTGACAGACATTGGTTAGCACATGATTGTGTTTGGTCGGTTCCATTATGTAGAATTACTGGCTTCGTCACTGGGCGTGAACGAGAAGTAGGACCGAATGACACTTCTGCTAAGACAAGTTTTGAATCCTGGTGGAGCAAAAACTAAACTTGCCGTTGCCGCCAGACTGGGGTTGTACGCGAGCTTGGATTCACACGAACGGTCGCCCGTTAGGACTCAGACTGACTCCTCGTCTGCTAAACTCGTCACTTCCGTCAGTCGGCAGAGCAGTCGAGCTCGAGCTCCATAAAAGGCCAGGAATAAAAAGGGAAGAATTCCGCAGACTGATGCGGGAAGAGAAAAGAGTCAGCGGCGGCAGCTCGGATCAGGCGGCGGTTCTGCAGGTACGCAGATTTGCAAATCGGTTTTGGATATCAAAATCGCTCGCCGAGCTTCTCGGATCTCTCTTTATGTTTTGTATTCGGATGCGGAGTTTGTAACGCTTCAAATTGGTGCCACAGGAGCCATAATTTAAATTTCATGATGTTGGTTGATCCGTGAACACGCAAGAGGATTATATTGACCCGACGAACTGCGCGGAGAGCAGCAGGAGGGCGGAGGGGGCAGGCAGAGGCAGAGATGTCTAATAAGCACTTGTACATCGTGTTGGATGACTGGAATAATGGATTCAGCATCTACAAGATCGATGCTGATGCCTTCAACTCCGACTCCGATGACGGTGCTGTTCTTGCAGGGCACCTCCCTGAGCCCGCGTTGCTCAAGTTAGAATCACCGGTTGGCCGTGTGCCCCATATCGACATGTTCTTCTCTGCTCTGGGCACCAAGATTTTCGTTCTTATGAACGACCGCTGCGCCCTCGTCCATGACATCCAGACGGCCGCCCTGTCAATTGGCCCTCATGCCCCTGATAAAATGCTATGCGGCTTTGGCATCACTGTGCCATCTGCTGACAAGCTCTATGCATTATCACATCGGTTCTTGGACAAGCAGCACTCCTTTCATGTCATATGGCGTGGGCACCCACTAACCTGGATGCGATGCAGAATCCAACCGAGGGCTGCTCCTGGAAGACTCTACCGGCACCACCACCAACATTCACCTCTCGTCAGCGCGTCACCTCCTATGCTCTTCACCCAGACGGATGCACCATCTTCATGACCACTGCTTACCGGGATACTCCCGGCCATCAACTGGGCACCTACTCATTCAACACCAAGCATTCTGAGTGGAGGTGGCATGGAGAATAGGCTTTGCCTTTCCTTGGTCAAGGTTTCTTCGACAGTGAGCTGGATGAGTGGGTTGGCCTCCATCAGGATGGCTACATTTGTTCCTGCCAAGTTGCCTCCCGCAGCTCCTGCAGCACAACACCACCAATGCAGTTGGACTGCAAGATGACCGATGAGAAGCTGTTCTGCAACGACTGGGATAGATACTTGGACGCCTCCCTCACATACATGGGCAAAAGTAAATTTTGCCCGTTGAGAGCACAGTACGAGATGGAGTTGACGAGGAAAACGCATTGGGTGACCATCATGGCTGTGTACTCCATTTGACCATGTTTAGCCTCAAATATAATCACAAGGGAGAGCT
Source organism: Eleusine indica (assembly GCA_030378355.1). Lineage (NCBI taxonomy): Eukaryota > Viridiplantae > Streptophyta > Magnoliopsida > Poales > Poaceae > Eleusine > Eleusine indica. The sequence continues at coordinate 49,242,332 of CM059500.1, forward strand.
CCGAACCACAAATCACCCATCTATGCGCTCTTACCTTGTGTCTAGGCATAAAGATTATTTTTCCCCTTCAGCATTCTGGATGTAGACCGGTATTAGAATGAAAAATCAATAAAAAAAGCCTTGTCCGTTGTTCCTTCAATCAATTTAAAAAAAAAAAGGGCATGTCCATTCCATTTGGAAGTTGATGCTACTTACGGATACGTGTATTACAAAGTAAGATGCGTGTATGTGCTTTCTATCTCGTATTGTAATCCTAATATTAACTGACCCGACCACCTTGGCCTATAAAATAATGCACTTATGAACGCCAAATAATTCAGATTATTATATTTTGTTTGTTCTTTCTTTTTTTTATTTTGGCACAGAAAATCAAGGCTATTATCTCTTTTGGCCAAAAAACCTTTACATAAGTACACAATTTTGGTAGGTTAATTGATCCATCAGACTATATATACTAGTAGTACATTAAATTAGCAACCGAGGGCTGATCATGCCCTGGATATTATACTTGCGTTGCGCCTGCAGAAGTGTCAAGCTTGGTATGCTCTACTCGCTATGGCAGAAGCGTATTCGGAGATTGTTGGATCAGGTGACTGCCGGAGGTGAACAATGACTGGGAGGAGCTCTGAAGACCGGAGGAAGTTCCTACAGATAACATGATCGCACATTTTGCGCAGAGCAAACAGGACAATTCTCAGTGGCGATTCGGTCAGGGCATCCCTTCTGCTGGGGCTCAGGGCAACCGTGGAGAAACTGCTGACCATTTTCAGTAGAGCCTGCACAGGATAAAGTTTTAGAAAAGAGATATGTCAGATAATCAGCAAAGGCTGGGTCAATTGAGATCCTCCAGTTGTAGAATGCTTTTTTTGGGGGGAGGGGGGGGGGTATCAAAAGGATTAAAAGTCAATAAGTCACTCGATGCAGGTGAGACTGGGTCAATTGAGAAAACATGAAGTATGATAAGTAGGCAAGACTTCACCAACCTGAATTGCACCTTGAGAGACTATGTCCTCACAGAGTATATCAGAGTTCCTTACTAGATTACTAAGCGCGCCTGCAGCATTGCCTTTGGTTTTATCCTCCTCAGGACCAAGAAGTAGGTTAGTGAGTTGAGGTATGGACCGTCTGAGTTCTTCATACAGCATGCCATTATGGTAAGCAGCATTCCCTACCTGAAATGGCAAAAATTAATTGAGTACCTCAATCTGTCTCTCAACAGAACTAGTAGGATTCTGGACTCCACTTCACATGTTGTAAACATAAAAGTTAAACATTATGGAGGCATGTCACAAACTTACAGCAAAGCATGCAAACTTCCGTGTGCGTTTGTCAGGATCAGAACATCTCTCAACCACAAGTTGAATCACCTTATTTGCAGACTGGCACAAGAAAATAACAAAGTCAATATTTCTGGCATACAATTTCAGTCTGCATTTACAAGACAATGAATAATATTTCCTTACAAGTGACCCATAGAAGTAGGAACTGTGGCGACACATGTTGCCAATGGCACTGCAAGCTTTTGCTCTTATATCAGGGTCTTCACTGGACAAAAAGTTCTTCAAAAACCCGACAAGGCCAGCTTTATCAATGGGTTCATAGAAGTCCTGCACACAAGGAAAATGTGTTAACTGCAATCTGTCTAGCCAATAGTGCTTGGATATCACAACATAACATTTTTCCTGAAAATCTAATACAATTGCAAACAGGCCAAGATATGACAAACCTTAGACATCCGAGCAAGATCAGAAACTATCATGAGGAAATCAAGCAAAGTCTCCTTTGCAATAGGACCCTCAAATAGTGAAGCTACCCTACTTGGATTTAGAAGACCCTCTTTAAGAAGCTGCACAGCAAGTGGCCGGTAGCCAACCATTTTGGCCAAAATGGCCAAGGGCCTTGCTACCCCTTCCATTTCAACATAATCAAGGCAACGAAGTATACAGCCAGAAACGCCGACCTGAAAAAGGAGAATATTATGGGAATGTTCGCTGGTAACAATAAAACAGTAGACTCATATAATCAGACCTCTAGCAGAACTTGAATGTATTGAGGCATGCTATGCTCAATAGTTTTGAGCATTTCCTTATTCTCAGAACCAATTCTTCCACCAGGTGATGCAACATTGAGAAGGAAGCCACTATTGATGGATGCAGATGCTGAGGGCATGTTTGGAGAACTCTGCACTGCAACAAATGGAAATGCCAAAATATCAACAACAGAGTTCAGCAATTCCTGAACTCCCCTCTTCCCTCCACCAAGACCTGTCCATGCTGCCAATGCCTTGAGGTGTACATCGGATAACAAGTCGGTTAAAAGCTTTAACTGATCCCTTTTGTACAAAATTTCACGGAAAAATCCACCATTAAGACATTGAGATAACGCAGAAAGAGTCCATACAACACCCAGTGGTGACAATCCACTGCGGTTTGTTGAACCATCTTTCCCATCAGAGGACCCTTTTGAAAATCCGTCAGTAAGCAAGCGAACTAGGAGCTGAGGGATGCCGGCAGAGCAGGCTTGTTCAATGGCCAATGGCCCGCCCCACTTCAATCTTGTCTCTAACAACCCAATACTTCCGTCACGAAGGCCAAACAGGTTCAGCAGGCCAGCATTATATCTGCAAAGTGCCTCACTTCCATCAGACAACCAAAGCTTCAGTAGCGTGTGCAGCGTTGCCATACGAGGAAACAAAGCAAGCGCTGTTTCACAAAGAGAAGATCTGGTTTCCCCTCCATTTTCAAGTGAAACAAGTGATGACAATGCCAGCATTGCAGAAGCACAGTGTGGCTGCAGACAACTCTTAACTGTATCATCGACTGAAGAAAGATGTGCAAGAACTGAGAGCCGGGACCGCTGCTTCTTCTGAGAGGTCGTCAAGACAACGGATGCTGAAGATTTTCCCTCTGACTTCAGACGTGCAGCTATTGTTGCTAGCGCAAGGCAGCAGTGCACTACAAGGGCATGAGGGTTGGCTAGTTTGCATTTCTGATTTTGCTTAGATTCCTTATTTAAATATGATGCACACAATGACAACAATGAAAACATATCAGATACAATTGTTCCATCTCCACCATACTCTACTTCACTGCCATCAGCTGGTGAATTCAATGGACCACATATAATTGCACAAAAAGAGACGTTCAGCAGACAGGCCCTCGAGATAAGCTGAAAAACAACAAATAGGTGCATCAATAAAGTGGATGTAAGTTCAGCTGCACATTTTGTTTATTGCATCAGGAAAAAAATTAGTGTTGCTGTTTTGGATTCAGTCAGGGACAACTTATTTCACTCTTCAGAGATAAACAGGTATGGGAGAATCACCTGAAGAGAAGCATGAATGGCCGATTCTAAACCATTATGCAGACAGTGGTAAACTGCAATCTGCATTGGACGTGATGCCAGAAAGGATTTGACAAATGTGTTTATTAGATTGTTAGAGTTTGAACCTTCCGTTGAATCTGTCTCTTCTAGTTTGCCACCCAGCTTTGAGTGCACTTGTTGCCATGAGTTTGCGAGTGGAAATGAAAATTGGTGTGCACTAATAGACATAATGTCAACAGCATGAGCTAGATACCAAATAGCCTTGCATGCCTCACAAGCTGCAGGTACCATATTGGTAGAACCTGAAATTATGTCTGAACCTGAAGTTATTAGACATTCGCACAAGAGTTCTAGTAGTTGGGAGCTCTGTGCATGATCAATGATCTTGAGGAGATTTTCTTCTGCAGGCTTTGGACCTTCAGATGCCATACTTGCTTTCAACCCAGAAATAACCCTAGATAACATCTGAGCAAGACATGCAGTTGACTCACGGGAAATTCTACCGGACGGATCAATTGTAGAAACCAGAATCTGCAGAACACTCTTAGATAGTCATGACAAAAGGGAGGGAACATATTTGACATTAAAACCTGAAGTGGGTTGTGGGTACCTGTGAATAAAGCTCATAAAGTGTCAACCAATGTCTCTCATAAGAGCTCAAAATAACAGTGTCACTCGTATCAAGTAGCTTCCGCGCAATTGCAAGGCACTGCCAAACAGTACAATCAATACAGTCAAATACAGCCCTAAGAACTACTTAATCTTCTAAATTGAAAATTGTACATCCTATTTGTGAGACATGGTATGTCAAATAGAAGGAGGTTACCTCCATTTTGCATGACTACTGAACTTGGATTTACCAATATTTATGGAAATTATGGTGAACAAAAACTATAGTATGTCTTATGCAATTACCTTCACTGCAAGGCCATAAGCATCTGAGAGCTTAGTTCTGATAATAAGACTTGTAAAGTCAAGAAAGATACAGATGATGCTATCAGTTGCTGTAGAAGGCTGACATGACCCAGCATCAATTAGATTTTTAACAATTCTAAGTGCCTGATTCGCTCCATCAATATTCAGTTCCCTGAAAAATTGACCAAAACATGCTGTAACTGGGAACCTGGCATGATAAAGCAAACAAGAAAAGACAAGTGGAATATGTGCTGAGTGAATGTTGAACGGTTATGTACAGCAATGTTCTCTCAAATCATTCTATTAGATTAGATGTTAGATCAATTCTATAGACAAACTAAAAGCTTAACAGACAAAACTACCACTGAGCTGAAGTCAAATTGGGAGAATGCATGCATGAAAAGTGATAAAATGGGTACAGCCAACACAATTTAGCACATATTGTTCGTTTGAGAAGGATACTGGGAAGCAACCACGTTACTGTTGGCTTCCCATTTTCTTGTTCATGTTTCCAAGGCAAGGGGTAAATAAGGACATCCAAATACCTCATATGGAATGGAGAGCACAAGCAATAAATTTACCTTGGTGAACTTGGAGATTTATTACTCAACCAAACTTTGATGGGGCTGAGAACGGTCGACAGTGCTTCAGTATCCTCAACAATACTATTTGCACCTTTTACTGTTTGTGAAGTTTTTTCTAGCTTATCTAAAGGTGTGCAGTCTGCAATGAAGTGATGTCCATACAGAGAATATCATAATAATGAACTTCGCACTCAGATGTAACAATTTGTTCGATAATAACATGCCTGAGGTAGTGCTCATTTCAGGAACAGCACCAGTACATGAGGCTTGATGGTCCTTGGTAGGTTGCACAGGGTCATCAACTTTGTTGTTGCCTCTAATATTATCAGAGGCATTTTCCCTATAGGTAGCAGTATTCCGACCTGCCAAACATTAAAATCAGTTCATATGTAACTTGGAAACAGATTTCTAATAACAAGAAAAATAAGGTGGCCATTTTGATTGTCTACCACGTTGATCAGCAGGAGAGGGCTGATTCCTTGATGGTTGAACTTCTTCTGCTTTCCTATTATCTCCAGATCCTTTAATTTCAAAGGGTGTGATTCGAGTGTCCTGCATAAACCATTGATAATAATATGTTTTTAAATGTAATATATGTTGTGTGACAATCAAACTACTAATGCCTAGAATGACTAGAGTTCTCTTATATATCCTATTTAGTATACTTACAGCTGCTGGATCCATTGAATCGTCTTTGACAAATGGGTGCTCCAACAGTGCAGGCCAGGTTAACCTACTTTGAGGCACCTAGCCAATCATACATCATCAGAAAGGAGAAACAAATGAATTCAGTATTTGTGGGTATGGGGTGGACATGCCACTAACCTTGTTTAGTAAACCCTTCAAGAAACTCTTGAAGTTTGAACTCATATTATCTGGATATTTCACAGGATCCTGCAAAACATGCAGACACTATACACATTAGTTTGTGCAATGAAAGAATGCAAGTATAACAAATAATTATATGTGATAACCTTAACAATGTGTCGTATAAGTGCATAGACTGAATTTGTATAAAAAGGTGGCTGACCAACAAACAGCTCGTACCTAGCCAACAAAACAGTAATGTTAAGCTTGATGAAAGTACATAATCTATCAAACAGCAAAGCAAGCAGATGACACCAAATTACACAAGATAACAAAATAAGCACTGAAATGGCAAGAGAAATTTTTAAAGTAGCAAGTTATATTTGATAGAAAAGATTGGATGTACATACAAGATGACCCCAAGGGACCATAAATCTGCTGTGTGGTTATACGGCTGTTCCCTCACCAATTCTGGAGCCATATATAAAGGCGTCCCTGTCATGAAAAAAGTGAGTCTAATAAAATTGACAACTGGTGAAAGAAGTCACAGTAAAATATATATAAGATTGATTAATAGCATATACCACTGACAACTTCAGAAAAAAATTACAGTGAACACCAGTGGCAATTTGTTTTGGATAATAGAAGTTCAGGGATCAACTGTGCAAATTATAAAGGGAACTTCAAATTTTAAGCAAACAGTAGGGGTCCATTGGCCTCTTGTTCCTATTTATCTGGTTTGATTTCATTTGAATTTTGGTTTCTTTCTTTTATACTCCCTCTGTCCCAATTTAATTGGCACTTTTGGAGTTCGGCATGGGAATTAAGGAGAAGTGTAAAAGGTATGTGTATAGAAAACGAGGAGGAAAGAGATAGAGATAGAGGTGTATTGGGAAAAGATAAAGGTGCATCGGGAAGTGAGAATGCCAATTATTTTGGGAAAACTGAAGAGGGCTAGAATGCCAATTATTTTGGGACGGAGGGAGTATATGTTAATCACTAGGGGACAAGATAGGGACTGATAAGTGAGCTGCACTGGCATAGTACAGCACTTAAAAATATCATGATGGTGACAGTACTGCTCTACAATATGACCCCTATGTAGTTTAGGAAATCAGAATGGTGAAATTTCTGCCAATAGGAAATATGTTGCTACAAAAACAACGTCAAGAGATCAATGATCAAAAATAAAATTAAATATGCCAAACAGACACATGTAGACCTTGCCTGCGTGTCATGAGACAGAAAAATGATTTTCTTTAAAGAATCTGTGCTAACATGTGAAGATGAAAAACAAATACCTTTTATGGAACGTAATACCACAGTATTGGCTGACATGGCACGGGCAAACCCAAAGTCACAAAGCTGTAAATTGGCAAGAAAGAACATATGTTGGACTTGTAATGAATCTGTTTCAGCGATTCTCAAGTCTCCATGCATACATTCTAGCATGAACAGAACATACCTTTACAACAGATCCTTTCCCAATAAGAATGTTCTGAGGTTTCATATCCCGATGGATTATACGATTGGAATGCAAATAATATAATGCTTTAACCTGGATGAGAAGTATCGAAACCATGAAGACGACAAAAACGTTAATTGCAATGGTAGATGAAGAATGTGGGACGAGAGTGAAGTGCATACCAGCTGCTTAGCAATCGCCTGGACCTGATCTTCTGGAAGGCATTTATCATCCTCGAGCACCTCAAACAGTTCTCCCTGAGACGAGCATTTTCAAAATCGATGATTAGCCAGCTCAAATCCATTGAAAGCAACCAAAAGTTTGGTTATTTACTTTTTATGTACCTGAGCAAACTCGGTGACAACACAGAACTCCTGAGGTGTTTCAAAGGCATCGATCATTTCAATTATGTTCTCGTGTTTGAGTTTCCGGAGAATCTACACAATCGTTGAGGAGAGTAAACAGTAAGATGGTATAATGGCTCGTAAGCATGTCATGTTCTTTGTACAACAAGAGTTGATACCTAAATTTGAAGTAGAGACAGAGATATAGCGATAGTGGCCTACCTCAATCTCCTGCCTGAGGTTGTGTATATCCTTGTCAGTCTTGCCATGCTTAAGAATAAACTTCATGGCGACCGTCTGAACCAAAATGAAGAAAGTGACTCCTGACTCGGTTAAGTACCAAGGTTGCGCAAATCAGTTTATGAAACCAACTGAAGATTCATGAGGTGGTCGCGAACCTGGCGAGTGTACTTGCGCCTGCCCTTGTAGACCTTTCCAAAGGAGCCCTCCCCGACGAGTTCGATGACATGGTAGTCCTCAATCGCCATCACTTCACCAGCCCCACAAAACCCTAGCTGCAATCGCCTTCCTGGACGCTGACCCAACCTGACGGAAACGGGAGATTGATCGGAGTAGAGTGAATTAATAGGGAGCGAGGACGCAGCAAAAGAATCCAGCACCTACTGGGCGGAGAGAAAAGGGGGGAAATTCGGGTTCCATTTGGGAGCAAACAAGACCAAGTGGTAGAACAAGGAATCCGCCCCCAAATCAAGTGAGCTAGGGTTATTTACCGGCACCGACGAGGAGCTCGATGCGAGTCCGGGCAGATCGATCTCCGCTGCTCCGTGGATTCCTTGGTAGGAGCGCGAGCGGGGAATGGAGAGGAAGTGGAGGAGGGAGAAAAGAGCTCGGTGCCCCCGCCGCTCCCAGCGAGAGGAGGCCTCGGTGAACCGCCGGCGGCCGGCGAGGTGGTGGGGACGAGCGTAGAGCTAGAGAGAGCTTGAGCGGTTCCCAGCGCCTGCTTCTGCGGCGTCGCCGTTTGATTTGATTTGAGTGGGGAACTTTTTCTTTTTTTTTTTTCCTTCTTGCTCGTCGTCCTTTTTCGCAGCAGCCGAAGCCGAAGAGATTTTTGGGGGATTAAAATGAATATTTTCCCGCTCCCTGTGTCGATTTCGAATTTCTACTCGCCCCAAGTCTCCCGTTACGCTGTGGATCTGGGAGGGGGGAGAGAGAGGGGAACAGTTGGGCCTGGCCTAAACGGGCCCTTCAGTTATTTGTTCAAGTTCCTTCCCAAAAGTAGCGGGCACACTGGCCCATTTGTTGCCGGGTTGAGCATCTAGGCCCACAAAAAACCTGATCTTCAACAAAATGCACCGACGAAAGTGAAAGCTTCTTCAGTCATCAGTGATCAGATCAGTCCATGGATGGCAAATGGCATTGCAATGCAAGCTTTAGGTGGTTCTTCCGTGGAGTAAAATCTAAATGTGTCGCCAGGCACATGCAGCAGCAAATAGGTAACAGAGCAGACTTCCTTTGCATTATGAATCACCTTTGTGGCTCTGCCCCACAGCGTCTGAATGATGGTGTATTTGGTATGCATGCTGCCTACAGCTTTAGCTTACTGCAGCAGCTGAGGATCCGAAACAGCTGCAGGTCTCTTTCTTTGCCACAAATTCAGAACAAGCAGCCATGGACGCTGAAATATCTGCAACAAAACAGCACAAAGCCAAAGAAACGAAAGGACTTGATGAATGACCGGAACCTGTTTCATGCTCTCTGCAGGTTTTTACCTGATTGCTTAATTTTTTTACCTTTGACCACAAATGGTCAATGCTCTTCGCTGATGAGCATGTTTCATAATGTGGCTAGGAAGAGCAGAGAAAACCAAAACAGAACAAGAGACAAAAGCCGACGAGCACTGTCCATCAGCAGAGCTAGAGATGGGAACATCCTTCACGGATTAACAATATCCCATTGCCGTCCAACAATGCTTTACCTGCATGGATGATATCAAGGGTGACGAACCCGCATAGAAATTCCTAAACGACACAGTATTATACTATGTATGTGACCACGAAATGACAAAAGTTTCATTTTTGACTAAACTGTAAACGGGTATTTGTGTTAAAAATACATACGCAGTGCGTTGCACGCATGGAATGGAAGACTGAAAGCCTGCAAGGGTCCCAACCAAAACCAAACGTGACGTTGCTTGTTCCTCGAACATTCCATAGCCATGCCGACAAGCCATCATGCTTGCTGCTGGTGCTGGAGGATTTCCTCACAAGACGGCCATTATCGCAGTGCATGTCTGTTCAGGAGTGGTGACTGTGTTCAGACGCAACTCCGGATTCAGGTAACGACAACTGTTTTTTTATTCGGATTGGATTTGGATTCAGTAGGTTTTGGTAATTTTGCTCTCCAGTACTACTCTGATATGTGCCCGTGTTGCGTTTCCGTCCACGGTCCATCCTAATGCTTGGCGTTTACATGGACCCAACATCCATACTCACTGCTATTGAATTTTTTTATGCCTTCAGAAGGCTAAAAAATGCTATCCATCCCGACAAAAACGTCAATCAGATATCTTTAATCTATCACTGAAAAGCTGGTGTAATATCTGTAGTAGATTTATACTTTCGTATATACGTCTAAATAAGTAGTTTCAGTGTCAAAGGGTGAGTCAGCCAACCACACTAATCACCACAACTTCAGACCTGAACTGAAAGCCCCAGCAGCATCAATATAATTGGTGCAGAGGCCAAGCAATCTGCAACCAAGGAATGGACAGTCGGGAGAAGTAAGAGAAAAGCCTCCACGCAATCAGGAGATATGGAGGAACATTTTATAAGAAGCAGCAGCCAAGGAAACCAAAAAGGTGAGAGAGAAGATGCCAGGTCAGAGAGGATGATTTGGAAGGCAGGGATCAACCAAACCCAGCCACTAGAATCCAAGGCAAGCATGCACCACAGGAACATCTTTCTTCCAACAAGACTACGGGGACAGAGAAGAGGATAGTTGGTGTTGATCTAAGAGCCTGTGATTGCGATTGCAAAAAAAGAAGTGATTTTCAAGTACTTAAAATAAAGAAAATGTCTCTTTTGAGAAAAGGCACTTGTACAAAATTTAATTTTCTTTCAATATATGCCATAGAGGATTGACCTTCACAATCAGACATTGTAGTACAAATTAGAGGCCTTGTAGGGACTCTTGTGCCAGAACCAAACAATTGTGTACCCATATATTTATTGTTTTAAAGTGTTTTTATTTATTGGTCTAAAATTTGTTATAGCTGTTTTTAAATTACCGTGGTTGAAAAATCATAGTCGTACGAAAATTGAGAAATACCCACACTAGTACCATACAGCTGAAAGTGAGTAAAAATACTAGTAATAAATAGCCGACATGCACTTCAAATAAACAGCAGTAGACAAATCCAACACATTTATATTTTCTCCACTATGAACCGGGTGTATCAGAGGCGTCGATGGCTATCCCATCTGTGTCTTTCTTGCCTCTCTTTCACACATCCACAAAGCGTGCGCGAGCTGTCCCTCTATAAATATGAACTCGCACGCTTCTCTTCCCAAAATCACAATTCGCATCTGTTTGTCTCCCCATCTCTCGGCCCCTCCTCTCCACTTTTCCAAACAGTGCCAAGGTTCTCCCTCACCTACCTAAATCTCATCTTTGCATACTTCACACGATTTTTAATATCTATACGCTTCTTGGTGATTCAAACTGCAACTGCTCTTTATTGTGGAGTAGGGAGAGAGGAATGGCAGGCTGCGACAACAAGTCATCGACTTCTTCTTCAGGAGAAGAGGTAATTACTTTGCCCTGGATACCTCCGAATTTTGCAGTTAAGGTGAACTCAATAGTGCATTGTGAACAGTTGTTTCACGGTTGTTCCATGATTCCGTCGCAAAGAACAACGATCCTATGCTTTTCTTTGCTTTCGATGTTCTTGTGTCTGAATTTTCTGTATATATGGTGAACGATTGATGGCAACATAGTAAATTAGTATTCTGTGAATGTGAAAGAAACGCGCGTGATAAAATATGGAAGAGAATGGTTACTAGGAAGCCTCGTCACTTATTTTATCCAGGGGTTAGTGGGAACACATTACCTCTTGCAATAGGCAGTACTTGATTTATAGCATTTCAAGAACCTTTTTTTATATATTTCTTTCTGGGTTGTGGAAATGCAGTATAAGCTTGTCAAACATTGATATCTGAAGATTCCAGACACTAATACTGCTACCTAATTCAGTAATTCTTCAGTCGAAAAGAAAACAGTTTACAAGGTGGAATCGAGAGTCATCATACTGTTCTTGCATCTCATAGATTACAGATATGTCCGACATCTGATGCTTGATGTTGTCCAAACAGGCAAATAGGGCCCGGAAGAAAAAAAAAACAATATAATGCTACTGGCTAGATAACCAAAAAAAAAAAAAAGGTTATTCCAACAGCAGAATGATTTCGCTGAATACTGAACAGTGCTACACATGACATGGCAACGCAATAATTATTCTTTAAATCAAATTAATAAAAGATCTTGAACAGTACATCCACTTTAAACCAAAAGAAGAAAATAACGCGAAGAATCTTCTAACTGAATTTTCTGAGGTCCTGATCGTGAAGAAAAGGCATGGGCTGCCCATATTCATGTATTCCCATGATGATTGACCAGAACAGTATTGGCCTTGACTGTTTTCAGTGGCGAATAAACCTTAGCTTCTTTCACCTTTAATTTGATCCTGCATAAGCTGTGAACTGTATTGATCTCAAAAAAAAAAAAGCTGTGAACTGCATTGCCTAAGTTGATCGTTTTAGCATATTCAGTTATATACTTGAATCCATTCAGAACTCTGTCGTTGTCAAGGCTGGCTTTTTTTTAAGATACCACAGTCAGTATCATAGTACCATGGTTTACATGCTTACAGTTCTGCAAAATAACCATGAAATGTTGGCATCCTGCAATGATGAATGAAGCGCTGTTAGATAAGCTTTTTAAGGGCAAAGGTGGTGTTTTACGTGCAGATTTGATGAACGTCTTTCTGTTGGTTTCCTTAACTTTTCACGCATTATATTCCAGGCATGATTATTCAATGATTAACGGAGTAAGAGTACATGCCAAATTTACGTTTTAGTCTAGACTTTTGCAGCTAGCATACATTGGTAAATACTGCACATACCGGGTTGGAACTTTAATCTTTAAATTTGTGAGCTGCAGTCTTACACTGAGAAGAAGTATGGAGGAATTACACCTAAGAAGCCTCTGATCTCAAAGGTATGAAATTCATAGAAAGTTGATTTATACTATCTACTATGGGGTAGATCATAATTTACCTTTTATGATATGATACAAAACCTTAACCAACTAATGTTCACCAATAACTTGTTTTGCATATCTGTTGGTTTTACCTGTAAAAGCTACTTGCTGTTTTTGGAAACATAAAAGAAAGAAATATGCAAAAGAGCATGAAACTTCTATGCAGTAAAATTCTAATAATTTGCACAATGCTTCATGTGGTTGATTCCTACTGCAGGATAATGAGCGCGCCTATTTCGATTCGGCAGACTGGGTCCTTGGCAAGGTATAGAATTATCTGTAATAACCCCCCAAAAATGTACATTTCTGCCTGGGCACGTTTCCTATTTATATGCTAGGCACAGATTAAAAGCTCTTCTTTGAATGACCTTAACTCTGTGATGCTTTGCTTCAGCAAGCTGCGAACAACGGCAATGCACGGGCTGCTATCGAATCCTTGAAGCCAAAGCTAAAGGTCAGTAGAAAGCAACGTGCCTACCCAGTGGTTTTCACTTTTCAGCTCCTCGCTGGCTCACTGCACTGCACGTATTTTATCATTGGGTATCGGATTGTGACGAAAGAAAGCGATTTTTTTTGCTTGCAGAGGACTCCCCATCACCAGCTTCCCCCGCGAAAGCCTACTTGCGCGTCCAACTGAACTGTTCCCACAAGGTAGTGAAGCATCTCCTATCTGAAATTTGCAGGTTCAGGTCTCTGCAGTTTCATGCCATGTGAAAAATAACTCCGATGTTTTTCACGCAGGATTTGCTGGGAGATGGTGAAGGGGCTAAGGAGATATGGAGATTGTGATTAGATGAAATTCTTACATTAGTGTGTTAGGGTAAATTCAGGATTAAACCCTGCCATTTGGCTTCTTGGCATCTCCGGTATAAGTTCGTCAGAATAGGCTAGACGATATTGCCGTATGATCATTGCTTGTTATCATCTGTTATGAAGTACTTTTCGTTTGGAATACCAGTGTATCATCTACTTTGATTCTCCAGGGGACCTGGAAAATGTCTCTCGTTTCTTTTGGATCATATAAATTCAATGTTGATCCAAAGCTTACTATCCAGGAACCCCAACCCAGAACGTATTGGGCTGTGTAGCATCTGTACTGGGCCTTGCAAACCATTGCAGCATCGCGGAGTTGAGCCATGGGCCTGCAAAACCTGACATTTGCAACTAATAGTACGAACTTTGCCGGATCACAACTGGCGCCCTCCAAAATCAGTATTAGTAGCGGGACACTTTTCTGTGAGGGTCGTTTAACTTGAATTCCGGTTGGTGCCATTCCTATCAGTACACTGACAATACAGTAGTATTGATGAACAGACATAGTAAATCTGTGGGCAGGAATTGCAGCCAGAGTAGGGCGCGTGCCGGCGACAGATGCACGATCCAATGATGGAGCCGCGAATTCCTTCAAATCATAGTTACTAGTAATTGAGAATAAAATATTAAATCATAAGTGAATTGTCCATTCTTTCCTATCAGCTTAGGCTATTGGGTGTAACTGGTCGATGCATAGTAGCTTAACATGGTATTTTACATGTTTACGCCACGAGGGAGTTGCACGTGAGAGGAAGTATTGAACCATAAGTGAATTGTTCATCGTTACTTATCAGCTCAGTCTTTTGGGTCAACTGATTGGTATATACTCCCTTCGTTTAATATTATATGACGTTTTGGCTCCGAACACGATAATTAAGGAGAGCTGAAAAAGATGGGTGCACAAAAAACGAGAATAAGAGAGATAGAGATAAAGTTATATTGGAAAGAGAGAAAGGTGCATTAGAAAGCGAGGATGTCTTATAATTTAAAAAAATTTGTAAAATCTAAAATATCATATAATATTGAACGGAGGGAGTAGTAACTTAACACAAAACACTGGTGTTGGATCTGCGCATCACAAAAATGCATGGCCGGGCGGGACCCGATGTCAATCGACGGTCAGGTCAGTTACGTTGCATTGCAAAGTTGCAGTGCATGGAATGGATGATGGATCCATGGGGCCAATCAATCGACTGCTGATGAAACTAATAAAACGGCCAACGGCGACAGCAAGTCAGCAATAGCTCAGCAATAATGCCTGATTCATCAACAGTACAAACAGTTAAGTAATGTTTAGATCCCTGATGAACTGAATGAATTGGTTAGAATTCGTTAGCGGTTAAGGCCAAGCACGTGCCGGTGTTCCCTGCTCCGTTGTTGTGGCCGTTTCAGCGGCTAGGCTCGCTGGTGGTGCTGGTGCAGATGCACGTCAGATGGGCTTCTGCCATCACGTCTCAGGCATCATCTGCTCTATCTGCTTCCCTGCCACCCCAGCTCCAGGGACGTGCCTGCTGAGATGCAGTAAGCAAGCATTTTGTCATGTTTATTTTTTTTCTTCTATGGAACGCGGGTCATATTTTTGTTTCTAGTACGTGATGCCATCTTTACTAAACTGAATGGCAAGGAACGGCGTCACTGCAGCAAGGAGTGTGTCCTGTGAATATATACTGGTAGTAGAGCTATATATGGCATGAGTCAATCCAATCCACCATCGGCTACTGCTCAGTCATGCTTCCGAGACAAACGTGGCAAGAGATGCAGATTCCATGGTGCGTGAATTCGGCTGCGGCGCACGTAGGAGTACTAACTTCCATGGAACAGAGCAGAGTATTTCCTCTGGTATGTCCTGGAGGGATGCCGCAGATTGGCAGGCGCCCTTCGTGAAATCTGCCATCCATGATCCATCCAGTAGTTTTGGGAATCCTATGCTGCTGTCAAAAACTCTCTCTCTCTCTGCATCTGCAGATCAATCAGAAGCAAATGTTTATTTAGCCGCATCACGCATGCTGAATGCAAAGCATATACTTCTTGATGCTCCTTTTTCTATTGAAACAAACAGTAGTATGGCAAATGCTAGTACCTGCTGCAGCACGGACCCCGTGGATAAGGAAGAACAAAGATGCTCCTTGATGAAGTGAATATACTCGTAAAAACAAAAGAGCAGGAGGAAAGGAAAAGGAATCACGACGCCTTGATTGCAAAACAAAGCGATGATCCCTGTGAGAAAATGAATGGAATGCAACAGAAGCCGCCGCTGTGTTATTCATGATGAGGGGACGGGAGAAAAGATGTGTATGGCCATTGCCTGCAGCTCACATGCATGAAACAAAGGGGCAGCTGTGCAATGTGCATGCGTCGCACAAGGGTTGCTGCGCGATAAAGGCAAGGCAGATCGATCACGTATAACCAACCTGCCTGCCCCAAGATTAAGAGATGTAAAATAATATTACAGCAACTGTTACTGTGGTGTCGTACGACGGAGTATTTACAGCAGTATGTAACCGCAGTAGTAGTGTACATGCATGCACGAGGGCCGGAGGAGTGGGTCCATAATAACTCCGATCCATCACCAGTTCTTTACCTTGCTCATACGAACGATATCGTCTCGTGTCATACGCTTCAGTACAGTAGCATCCAATGTTGCAGCTGCATTGCTCTTATTATAAGTAGTACAATGTTTCTGGCACCTCAGAAAATGAACAAGGGAAAGATGGTAAAAGGAAACAAAGAAGAAAATAAAAGAAGGAAAGAGACCTGGAATTTGAATATACTGCATTACTTTGCTTTTCTTTTTTCAACACTGCTATAGTAGTAGGACCAATGTTAATCACCTGGAATTGCTTCACGTACGACCGGATTTCCGACTCCAGCTTACGACCAGTACAACACCATAGGTGAGCAGGACAGATCTTGAATTAGCACGTACTCGTATGGTCGGACGACCCAGCCGTAACCAGAGCATTTCCAGATTTTATTTCTTTCGTTTGGTCTCATTGACAAGCATAATGGAAAATTGTTTGGTTCTCCATTGAGAGGAAAAATTCCTTTTAGAAAATGAACCTACTAATCAATATCATTGCATTTTGCCTTTATCACAAAAAAAAAAAACGTTTGCCTTAGTTCAGAGAGAAAATCGTCTGTGGGCAAACTGCATGCATCAATAAACCTAGTTAATTATTCGCGTTATTAAATTGGCTCTAAATTAAGTGGTTAGAGCTAGTACCACTAAGTGATGACAATACTGTATATGCAGACATTTCATAAGGCGGAGCAATAATTTTATGGTTAGGACTTCGGATTAAGAAATTAAATAAAGTTACATTGCGGATGAACGAACTCAGGAGGAGGCACCGCGAATGAGCTGGCCGACCAAACAGAAAGGCACGAACAAAGCTTGTACAGCCAGCGCACCTCGTATGATTACCATTTCATCCCCACAGAGCTTCGTTCAAATTTTCTCGAGTCTCTCGATCCTCCCATGGCCATGGAGATGGAGACCACCAATACTGCTTCATTCTGGATAGCGATATGACCAAGAAAATGCCTACCTAATCTTATCCTTGGCTGTATGACAACCCCACTTTTTTTTTCCTAGAATATGCAATCTTTGTATTAAGAAGAAGTGGTCGATGAGCAGTTATACAACGCATGACGACTCCACACACTTTGTTTGTTTGTCTGTCTGTCGCAGACATCTATGACGATCAAGCCAAACCGCATATGATGGTAAACCACAGTGAAAACTGTTTCGACCGAGATGAGCAAGTGATCTTTGGATTTTTTTAGATAATAGAACAAAGGTTCCAGCCTCTGCACCGAAGTGTACACAGCGTAAGTGATCGTTGGATGTTGACTACTACTCCATGCTAGATATTGCCATGTCAGATACTCTAAGTACATCGACGTCATATATGCATGCTGCCATGTTGGATGTGCCGGGCTTCTTGTCATGTCGTCTCATATTCATATATAGCATACTCTACTTACCTGAATTATTCAGACGACATCATGATACATCTGCACTGTTCATGCATCTCTTTTTGGCCTTGTTCGTGTTCCTCTGGTCGTTGTTGGCTACCTCTTGTTCTTAGCATATTTGGACGCTTTTGTTTGTTTTGTTTACATTGGATCTAGCATTATGTGATGTACTTGGAACAGTAAGCCGTGTCTGGTTGGTCTTGTTAGGTCTGTTTCAGAGGAGAGTGATTTCGTCGGTCGATCGGCTGCCGAGAAGAAGCACATGCGAAAAAGGCCGAAATGTGGAAGCTGGAAAGTGGTAAGCTGCTGATGGGATAGCCAGGCATCATGTTACTTTCAATTTACAGGCTAGTAGTACTCCATAGATTCGGTCGAGCATCTGATGAATTCTTAAGCTACTACTTTCGTTCTTGTGACGAAACTAACTTAGGAGAAACGCAGCAATGCCTGCAGACCTGTCCTCCAGTAGGAGCGAATCCTTTTCTTTATCGAAAGGCCCGGTTGCCTAGCTGGAGATCATATCCTGCTGCTGCTTCGATTAATCTCAGAATTTACAAAGCACGGGTTCATGCATCTGTCCTTGCTTCGATACGAAATGGCAATCATTTCACGAGAGACTAGCCGGGTTTACGTACTCCGGATGATGAGAGTCCCCGTGATGCCAGCTGATCGATCTACTTCCTCTGCAGTGATGCGTGCTCCTCAATTTCAGTTTCACCAGTCGCCTACACTTTTTTTCAGTTTCATCAGTCGCTTACACTTTTTTCAGGACATTTCAGTCGCCTAGTACATATTATGCATTGTAATTCTTATTATTTTCATCAAGATTAAAATGAGTGTAAAAGTCAGCAGTATTTCAGGCGGTCAAACCGTATGTGGGGGTGGATCTGCAGCAGGGGGGAATCAGGACTCTGAAAATCACGGTAGTAATTGAAAGCGCAAAATGACGGAATGCTGCTACTCCCAATGCAATAATGCATGCAGACAAAGTCTTGGCAACTGCCCTTCCCGCCTTGATTTTGGCGCCGGAGAATCCAATCAGTGTGGGAGTAGATATGACGGCAGCTCTGGACCTCCGGTGCTCCCTCCCTCCTATGGCGTTCCTCATTCTTGCCTATGAGTCGTATGAAAAAGCTCCAGCGGTGTTTGAGCCTTATGAAAAATGCGTAGTACATCATTCACATCAACCATATTATTATGTCAGTCGTGAGTATGTATACTTGTGCTCAAATCATGTGCTACGTACTGTACTAAGTACATTAGTAGAAAAATTCCAGTTGATTGTTTCCTGGAGGCCGTTTGGAATGTAAGCGACAGATGATTATTTAGTACAAGTGGTTGAGAGATCATATGCATGCCTGTAACGAACTGATCAGATTAGAGATGCATGACGCTGACGTAACACTTGCCCGATCGAGTATGGAAGAACTACCCACCACGACCTGATTCCTCCGTATCATTTGTTTACAATGCAAACAAACACAACTAAAGCATACGTCCAATATAATCGCCAATTATATAAGTACTGTATGATGAAATGATGGAGGGACAATTGCATGCTGCAATGCTAAACTAAAAACATGGCAATGTGATTCCCTTTGCGAGCATAGTACACTCTTAATTAGTAGTATAATTTTATTTTCTTCATATAATAGAACCCCATAACATAGGTCCAGACAGCTCAAGTGAGTGACACTTGAGAAAACAAATAGAGGATTATTAAACTGCTAGTAATAATAAGGCGAAGAAATTAAAAATCATCCGGGGACAAAGCAGGTTGCATATGATGCCATGGGGCCCAAGATAGCAAAGTACACCTAGATCAGGGAAGGGCTATAGGTTTGCTGCATGGAACTGAAGGGGACCTCACATGTTAGTTTAACAATGACCTCTTATGTTGATTAACAGCTTCTCAAAGTGTAGTAAAGTTGTTTCTGTTTCTCATTAGTATTTTTACATTCAGTACTGTAGTTACACGTAGCAGTCAAAAAAAAAAAAAACATCGCAGGACAGCAGCGCTGATCCAGACTACAAAATATTCTGTCCTGCCGTCAGTAGTTAAATATTCAGTGTAGTATACAGATGTTTATTTTCGAAGAAATATTAGTACTATTTGTTGTAGATGTGACAAGGGAAAGGGAATCAACAAGGTTGAAATTCAGTAGATGGCAGCAGCATCGTTGACCTGACGATCCCTAGGTACGTGTATAATACAGTATGAATATATCATCGGTCACTTGATCAACAAGTCATCATGCGCGCAAGTTGAAGAAAAATGGGCATGAGACAGGCAGATTTTATTCAAACTGTATGTATAAACGAAGGAGGCTGAGGCTGTGCGACGTGCGAAGGAGGAGGATCGGACAGGGCGCCGGTATAAACGGCGTCCGAGCATCCGATGGTCGCCTTCATGCCGTTGGCTGCGGCGACACGCCCGCCTGGCGCTAGCAGCTACCACTCCTACTCCTCCTCTAGCCCTAGCGAGAATCAAATCAATTCATCTCCTCAAGCTGCCCTAATCTCATTCACTACTGTTGATATCTAGTATAGTACTCCTACAAAAGAAAATTAGTAAATCATGCACTGTTCCCTGCCTAACAGCGTACCGCCGTCAACCACTGTGCTCTCGGGAATTGCACACCGAATCTCATCAGCTTGTACTACTACTACGAGTGTTGCATTCAGGTTTTTGTTAGCTAGCGGCCGATCGATATTTTTACCATTTCTGTGTGTGTGTGAGTCGTTGACCATTAGGAGGAATGGGCCGAGTTTTATACTACTAGAGCTGATGCCAGCTGGTGCAAGTGTCCAGCTCTAATTTCGATCGGTTGGCTTATGATGGAAGCATGATTAAAATTAAACAAAGCAAATTATCAAAAATCAAACAGAGCAGCAGGGAGAGGGAGGGAGTTGAGCTGCTAACTGCTGGAACACATGGGTTAGGCTGGATAATGCTGTTGTGCTCTGCTGGAAAGACACTGCCTGCTGTACATGTGACATTGTGACCGGTGACTCGGCAGCTCATCGAAAATATCCATCCTTTTTCGTCGAGGTCAAAACTCAAAAAACAACTTGTTGTTTTGTTTTGTTGGTGCACCAGTAGGTCGGTTGTTTCTTGTTCGGGAACGCATGGTTCCCGCACAGGATTTACGGATAACAGTTGGATTCATTCATGACCTGATGTAAAAGAGAACAAAGTCCTCGTTGGCACTTGGCAGGGAGGGAGTGGAGGCGCTGTGGCACGGGCATCTCGTCCAGCTAGGACTGATTGCTTGATGCCTTGCTTTGGTTGAAAGGGAACCTTGGAGTGAGCACAAGTATTTAGAGGGATCGGAGCACCCACAGGACACAAGTGTAGTTAGTAGCTAGAGGGGAGAGAAGGCCTTTGGTGCAATAATAATAGTCCCAGGTGGCGGCATAGTCTGTTGATGCGTGGGGCGCAATGGCGTTGCTATCTCCTTCCTCCTCTCCGGCGAAGAGGAAGAAGAAGGGTCTGCGCGGCAACAAGAAGGTTGGTTGGTGCTTTCCTCTGTACTAGCATTGTTGGCGAAAAATGATGCAATCTTTCAGCCGACTGATGAATCTGTGATTTTATTGCAACAAACAAACAAAAACAGGTGATTGATGGGTACATCGCGGAGGCGCGTCTTGCTCTGTCCGCGGCGCAGGCGAGCGAGGACGGCGACGACTCGGCGGCGGCGGCGGCGGCGGCGCTGGGCCTTGCGAGCGCGGCCCTGGAGATGTCCCCGCGTGCGGAGGCGGCGCAGGAGGTCCATGCGCGCGCGCTGCTCTTGCTCCGGCGGTACCGCGACGTCGCCGACCTCCTCCGCGACTACATCCCCAGCTGCAAGTCCGGCGATGACTCCACCTCATCATCTTCCTCCTCGTCGTCGTCTTCCTCCGGGTCGGGGGTGCTGCTGTCCCCGGAGCGTTCTGGGACGTGTTGGAGCTTGTTGGACGTGTTGGAGCTGAAGCGCCGCCTCTTCTCCTCCTGGTCCTGGACTAGCAGCAGTAGGAGGAGAGGCTCCAACAACGCCCAGGCTGGTGAGTGGAGGTACCTTGTTCTGGGCCAGGCTTGCTTCCATCTGGGTTTAATGGAGGACGCGGCGGCGCTCCTCCAGACCGGTCGGCGCCTCGCCACGGCCGCGTTCCGCCGCGAGAGCGTCTGCTGGTCCGACGACAGCTTCTCTCCACCACCCCCTTGCACCAACTACAACAATCTCCTGGACGCCACCACCAATCAAACTCAAAAAAGGGGAAGCTGGTCATCGTCGTCGGAGCTTCTGGCGCACGTGAAGCTCCTCCTCCGTCGCCGCGCCGCCGCCATGGCCGCCCTCGACGCCGGCCTCCCCACCGAGTCCGTCCGACACTTCACCAAGGTGCTCGACCACGCGCGTCGGCGCGGCGGCGTGCTCCCGCACCCGTTCGCGACGGCGTGCCTCGTGGGCCGCGCCGCCGCGTTCCGCGCCGCGGGCCGTCCCGCCGACGCCGTCGCCGACTGCAACCGCGCCCTGGCCCTCGACCCGGCGTTCATCCCGGCGCTGCGGGCCCGCGCCGACCTGCTCGAGGGCGTCGGGGCCGTCACGGAATGCCTCCGCGACCTGGACCACCTCAAGCTCCTCTACGACGCCGCGCTGCGCGACGGGAAGCTGCCCGGACCCACGTGGCGGCCGCAGGGTGGGGTCCGCTTCGCCGAGATCGCCGCCGCGCACCGCGATCTCGTCGCGCGCATACACCGCCTCCGCGGGCGACCTGCAGCAGTGGATTACTACGCGCTGCTGGGCGTGCCACGTGGATGCACGCGCGCCGAGCTGGACAAGGCGCACCTCCTGCTCACGTTGAAGCTGAAGCCGGACAGGTCGACGTCGTTCGCGGAGAGGCTGGAGCTGGTGGACGAGCACCGTGATCTGGAGGCCGTGCGCGACCAGGCACGCATGTCGGCGCTCTTCCTCTACAGGATGCTGCAGAAAGGATACTCATTCATTATGTCTGCAATTCTCGACCACGAGGCCGCACAGAGGCAAAAGGCCAAGGACGCCGCCGCGGCATCAATGGAGGCCGAATCGGCGGCACTCAACAAAGAAGAACAAGTCACATTCCAAGCCGTTCACATTGCAAATGTTGTTCATCACCAGGTTACGAATCACAAGCCCTTGGAGTTGGAGGCAACATCAACACTTCCACCAGTGCCCAGCAGGGCACCAATGGCGACTTCAGCAATGACAATGAGCCCGCCGTTCCAGGCCGTCTTCTGCCGCGACATGGCCGTCCTTCTGTCCCGACCCGGATTCGACCGTCCAATCACCGTCAAGTGCGAGGCAATGACCTGCTGATCTAACATCCATCATCCATGGATATGGTGGCCTGTGCCTGGATGTGGCGGGGGAAAAAAAAAATAATGAACGGCGGCGCTTTCTTCAAGCGTCTCATCCATATAAACTCGACTCCTTGTACAGTTCGGGAACGCGCTTCCTTCCAATCCAAGGATGAATGAGCGAAAATAGTACTCCACTATGCACTAGTGCAGGCTTAGTCTCTATCCCTCCCTAGAAGGTTCTCTTCTTCTTCTAAAATCTGTCTGCTCGTGTACATGCTCCATTCTCCTTGGTACTGCCAATTTTGTACAGTTTTCTACTAGTAGTACTATTTGCTATCCGATGGCCAAGATTCTGCACTCTATCTACATATGTACCATTACTACATAGTACTTTTTTTCGTGCTTCGATCCGTCGACGCCTGAAATTGATAAGCCGATCATGCCTGTCTTTGCGCTCCTATGAAATGAATGCAGCAAACACAAGGGAGAGGATGGATGGCATCACGCAGCACATGCATTCAGATCTCAAGGGAAGAGAGACTACAGTTTTAAGATTGGCAAGATCTAGGAGGCAAGGCTGTAAAGGTAAAGCAGCAGAAGGATAAGTCCCACAGCGCCGATGAAAAAGGTCCATGACTGTGTCCATGTGATGGGGGGGGGGGGGGGATGATGTGAGCCACCGCAGAGATGAGATGAGATGAGGTGAGGTGAGATGAGATGAGATGAGATGAGATGAGGTGAACCTCGTCAGCGTCCTCCATGGCCGGCCGGCCTGCGTCATGCATGGTGATGCCCAGATGAGAACGCAGCAGTGATGATCGATCGGTGCAGAATTGCATCTGCGCCTGCACCTACAGGGCACAATCAAGACTCAGTAATCTTGGCACTGTCCGTCTCATATCTTCTGAATCATGCACGCACATGGTCCCATCACTCGAGGAAATACAGTACCCAGCATTCTTGTCGCTCCTCCACCTTTTTCTTCCTCGACTCACAATATTGACAAACCAACTTTTTTCAGAGATGCAGAAGCTGACTCTCCCGGCCGATTACTGACATAACTCTAACAAGATGTGGCTTACTACCTCTTTGGCCCTTACTGATGAACAACATCTGTGCTATGCAACCAAGGAGCAGAGGCATGGCTATCAGTTATAGTAATATAAATCTTTTGAGCAGCATGGCTGTGAAAATGCTCTGTTCTCCATGTGAGCCGATGATGCACGCAGTACCAGCTCCCGTCAGAATTCGGCAGTTGAGAGCAGCTGCATGATTAGAGGACAAGTGATGCAGCGGTGACGGCATCAGAGAAGACGCCTAACTGAAAACGACGAGGCTCTCTTGTAGGATCAGCAGAGCACGATACTGTGTTAGTCCACTTTAACAGTTTATTACGTGCAAACTCATGTGCAGAAAGGGCGTTCATCTTTTGAGACCAGTACAATACGGCACACACCAGACACAGTATAGTGCTTTCTTTGAAAATTCTTGTAATTGAGCTGAGCTTTTGAGAGTTGCATTACTACTCCTAATCCTCCTAGTATATGATATGATATGATATGATGACAGCTTTTGTGCAGAGGCAGGATGATGGGTTTCACGTGCTGCCGCATCTCTTTTCCTTCGATCGGTTGCTGCAGCCTGCAGGTAGCTGTTTTCTGAATGAATGCAAAGCTCTTCGTTATTTAATTCCTTCATTCGTTGGTTAGTTATTATATATGCTACTACTAGTAGTTGATTGCAGCATTACTGCGTCACTACGCTGGCTTTATTCATCAGTTTTTCAGGGCTCATGCATGTTCGTGCATTATTATGCTTCAGCTCCTGAATAATCTAGCCGACTCGTTGGATAGGGATCTGTACTCCATGACGAAAAATTCGGTCATAGAGTGTTAATAAAATCTAACAGAAGAGCTGCACGAGCTGAGCATGACTCGTTGGTTTAAGAACAGCAAGTGTATGGTAGTATAAAGAGAGGATTAGCTTAGCTAGCTGTTGGTTAGGGGAGAAAGACGAATATATACGTGGCCAAATTAAAACCCGATGGATTCTTGACAACAGGTAGTGGTCGAATCGAGACAGAATTATTTAGAGCTGTGGATTTTTAGCAGTTTTTGTTATTGGTGTAGGCGGCAGCTAGCAGGTCTTTGATCTTTTCTGTTACCCTGACTAACCTGACCTCTCTGTTGCTTTGCTGAAAGACGAGAGATACTGTAGCAACTTGATGCAGGTGCTCACGTGCTCAGTCGCATGGCATCGTCGATCAACGCCTAACGAACAACAAAGCGAAGCAGTACTATACCATGTGAAGTGCCTTCGTAGCCTTTAATTTGTTCAAGCAACAAACAAACGCAAAACAATATTACACTAATCATTTTTTTTGGTAGATCACGCCACGCCAGAAATAAAAGAAATGGATTATGTAGGAGTATGTCGTCAGCGGCGACACAGACAGGTCATGGCTCACGTCAGGTGGGTGCCAACAATGTCAACGACGTGGACTCCGGTCCCGGTCTGAAGGTGCAAGGAAGCAGGGCCCACATGCCACGCCACGTCCTCCTGGAGCTCGAAGAAGAGGGACAGGTGGACGGAGAGGCGTGGCACGTGGCGATCGGCAGTGCCGTCGTTTGATTGAGACTCGGAAGAAACCATCCATCCTACGGCGAAGGGACCAATCTTGATCTTGGTCAGGGCTAAAGTAGGAGCAGCAGCCAAGATTACACGTCTTCTCGCTGCACGTGCGCGCGTGTGCACGGTTCTTCGTTGCATCGCTTGGTAGAGCTTCCCTCTTTTGCAGCTAGGATAAAGTGACTTTAATCTGCATTATGTGGCACTATATCTACAGACCCCTGGCCTCTAATCTGATGATGATCTGATTACGGCCATAGCCAGACCCGGGAGATTTAA
Organism: Eleusine indica; assembly: GCA_030378355.1. NCBI lineage: Eukaryota > Viridiplantae > Streptophyta > Magnoliopsida > Poales > Poaceae > Eleusine > Eleusine indica. The sequence continues at coordinate 49,268,063 of CM059500.1, forward strand.
TTTTTGCCGTACCGCACGTGAAGGTGCACGGGTAAAGAAAAGAGGAGAGTAGCACACACACATGGTGGATGTTCAACTGTGGGCGGTTCATGCTATACTAGCTCTCTCGGTCTGGCCTCCTTTATTCCATCAGATCATATAGAACGACATGTTCTCCAGTTTCGATGTTTAGGCCATAGCTACTTTTTCAAGATTCCATCGTGCACAGCACAGCGGAGATGCCGAGGTTAGTACATGTGCAAGCAAAGGATCATGATCGACCATCGGCATAATCACTTGATATGGGTTTGCACCCGCCAATCATCTCTGGACAAATCCGAAAATTGTACTTGTGCTTTTGTTTGTCGACTGCGTTGCGTTGGTAAAGAAAAGAAGCCAGCGTATATTTCCGATCCGTGCATTACAGGCCGTAAAGTTAATTTTGGTCCCATTGATTATTTGGTCATAGCTCTTTCGATCACATGCGTCGTTGCTTTATTTCCAACATTTCGGTTGTATGGAAATCAAAACGCGAGCTTCCTTGCCTCTCAGACAAGTTGACGATCATTGCAGTTGCAGCATTCGATTCCTTCACGTGGTGAAGTCACGCGGCCGATCAATCACAGAACAGAAGGGCAAAGCCCATCTCACATTCATAGTTTCAGCCCATCTCACCTCCAGAACGCTGTGCTGCGTATATTGTCACTCCATCAGCTCCTACCGCGCGAGGCGCGACTCAACTGACCTGTATCGCGCAGCTACAGAAACACAGGCTGCACATTTAAAGAACATAAAGAAAAGAAAGAAACACAGGCTGCACGCCTACTTGATTCCGACTGAAGCTACATACCATGCTTGTTCAGGGAAACCAGCTCCTTCAAAGAATGCAAAAAACAACACAAATTGCTTGCTATATATAGTGATGTAAGTATGTAACATGGTTTACTGTACTGTACTATTTATTGAAACACTAACATTAATTTCCAAAAAAAAAAAAAAAAAAAAACTAACTTCGATCAAGAGTAAATTGGACCTGCTAACAAGAAAACCAGGAAATGCTGAGCGGGCATTTCCGTGTGCCACAAGTTCTTAACAGCAAAACAAAGCACTTCTTTCCTTTCATAATTAACACTATAAAATTAGAGGAGGCACAGGATCATCTGCATTTCAGCACTCTTGATTTGGCAGACTTCTTAGCCTTCTTTGCAGGTTTTGATACGTCGCACTTGTTGCACAGCCACTCACCAGCAGGGGCAGCAGCTTCAAAGGGCGGCCTGCAGCAATCAACATGCACCCGAACCCCACACCCAGTTGCATTCCTATCGCTGCCACATATCAGCATCGGCCTGTCCAGGTCATTTGATCCGCAGGTGGAACAAGCAACATCGGTCTCACATCCCTCGGTGATTCCATCCTGTTGGTTATTCAGCAGATTCTCAAGAGACTTCTCTGCCAGATCGTGCATGTCGAAGAGAACATGCTTGGTCAGGGAGTACCCGGGCTTGCAAACATACTCCACGAGGTAATCTGCACTGATGCAAGGGATCTTGTGCCTCACAAATTCCTGAACCCAAGCATCTACGCTTGGAATGCCTTGAGATACAACTGCGAAATCCACATTGGACTTGAAGAGTCGGGTGTAAGGTGGGGAGGTTGCTAAGATGGCGCCATCACCAGCCCTGATCACACGCTTTAGTGTGTCCTGTGGAAATAGAAAGAGGAAGCATGAATGTTGAAACATTTTACCATATAACAGCACACAAAAAAAACAGAAGCACAAAGTCTTACCAGCGTGGGAGCAATGCATTCTCCATATATAATGATCTGCATCCCATAGAAAGCGCCATGCCCGGTACGCTGCTTATGTTGGCGCCATTTCCTTGGAGCATCCAAACTAATTGTTTCATTGCTGTTAAGGCCATGACCGTGCCACTCAAATGGTTCTTCCCCTAAGAACTTGCCAGCCTCATTGCAAGCAGTTAAGTAATCAGGCTTCAGTATCCACCTTTTTTTAGAAGGGAACAGAGGGAAAGAAACACTCAGATATTATGAGAACAGGGGAAAAAAAGAATAATGACTAAAAACACGTAATCAATGTAGCATAAGAAAGCTAAGATTACCACATGAGTTCCTAAAAAAAAAAAGGTTACCACATGAGAAAGAATGGATATTAATTCAATTCAGCCTACTACTGCATAATAACTTATACAAAGAAAAACAATATCACTGCATGTACACAAGGTAAAAGATCTCACCTCCCAGACGCAGCAGCTGCAAAGAATTTTTCAGTTCTGCGGAGCTCAGTGGCGACAAGATGTGTTGCTTGGAAAGACCAGTTATGTGAATCCCTGCAAACTCTACCTTTTAAGCGTGAAAGGATCGACTTATACTCCTTTCTCAGCAGGCGATGTCCACTTAAAATAAACCAAGTTGGTTCCAACACATTCAAGGTTCCACAATTATTTCCATTTATCATACTGTTCTCATCAAGCACAGCTTTGCCATTTGGTAATGCTTTTGAGATGGACTTGGAACTTATACTTTTGTTTCCATATTTTGTACTCGAGGTGAAGTTACAACTAACTGGTATGTTTTCCTTGTCATGGTCCATAGGGCAATCCACTAATTCTGCAGTTTTTTGTCTTTTGTTGCTCCTTGATTTAAAATTTTGAGTGTCTTTTGATCTATCTTCTATAGTATCTTTGCAAAATGATTCAACTGGACCATGTGCCTTATCCTCATTGGTGTTCTGCACATCCTGACCTGCTGTTACCTTGTTAGCATTTCTAGAACTCTGTGCAGCTCTCTTTGATGAGACAACTCTATCCTTTGTTACAAAGACACCTGCTTCCTTGCAAAGCTCACTACCAAATTTCTGTTTTCGGACAGCAGATATTTTCCTCTTGGCAACTACCTTGCGTGCTCTGCTGTTTGGTACTTTATCTGCAGTACACGTTTCAGGGTCACCTGTACTTGCACTGCTTGAAAGCTTTTTCAGGTACGTTTCTTTGTTTTCTGGTGGAACAACCTCACTAAAATTGGGTTTCAGAGACACAGTCTCAAAATTTTCAGCAGTTGGTGAATCAGTCCTTATACCATCAGCGGTGTGTGGGCCCTCTGCAACTGAATTCCTTGCTAGGGAATCTGGTACCTCCTTAGATGATTTTTCTAGATTTTCATCAGCACTCGCACTGCTTAAAAGCTTTTTGTGATCCTCCACGTTTTTCTGTGGATTCACATTAACAAACTCTGCCTTGGAAGCTTCACTTCTTGGTTTACCATTTGAGATTTCTTTAGCAAATAAGAGCGCAGAATCAGCAGCAGCTGGACTTCTACATATTTCTCCCTGCTGTGTATCTGCATTTTCAAGAGAAACAGCTTTATCATGCATGGGCTTTGAAGCTGCAACCTCAGGCTTACGTTTTGCAAGTACAGCAGCTGCTTTACTCCCAGAATCTCGAGACCTCCTGGCGCTAGCATTTTTCACTCTAGAAGTTGATACTTTAGTGGAAGTTATTGAATCTTGACCAATGACTGTGTTAACTGGGGTATCTTTAGGACCTGCTTCCAAGCTTTGTTGAGGAACTGCCTTGTCAGATTCTGAGCTCGGAGCTGCAGCATCAACTTTGTTTACCTGCTCTGCATCACTCATCCCAGTGTCCCCATTCTGAACAGAGACCCCCGAACTATCTTTTCTAACTTCACCCAACGCCCCCATATTCTTATCATTGGAAGAGTTTTCAGGAAGCCCTTTTTCTTCACTAGAGCTTACAAGCTTTAAAGACGTCCTCCTAGAGCTCAACAGGCTGCTTTTAAATGAACCAGATATATGCTTCTTTGTAGAATTCACAGTTGGGCCACTGTTGCAATGACCACCAACTTTGGTACATTCGGCAGAGTTTCTGTCCAGTTCAGAAACAGTTGCTCCTTCAGTTGCATTTTCCTTGCTTGAAACAAGACTACTTACTAATCTAGCCCCTGAGCCTGGATCGCCATTTGATGGCTTTGGACTTACTGAAGAAAGAATACTCTTTCTCCTCTGAGCAAGTGCACTGCCTGATCTGTCCACATGGTTTACCGCTTCCGTTTCTTGCAGGCCCACGGCATCAGCAGGCTCCCTAAAGTCCTGATCATTCTTCCTTTGTGGAGTACAAAACTCAAACCTGGACTTATTTCCCTCAGAAGATTGAGGTGATGATTTTTGCTGTGCAGATCTTAAATTAGTATCAGCAGGTGACATTGACTTTGAGGAGCGCCTTCTGGAATAGCCAGTGATATGATTATTCCGTGATGTTAAATTGCCTTCTGATCTTACATTGGACTCACTCGACTTTGGCTTTTCTTCAACAAGTGATTGACGAGCAGTGGATTTAGGATCAGGTGTATGTCCATCATCCTTTTGATCTACCTCTCTGCACAATTCAGGTGAGAGTAGTGTTGTCCTGGAGAGATTTTCTTTGGAAGGATTGGGCTGAAGGACATTGTTGGCAGTGACCAGATTGGAGTTCTGCAAACAGTTTGCATCAATATTCTCTATGTTGTCCACTTGGATAGGGGTTGCAATGCTTTTATGTAAACCAGGAGTATAAAGGGCAGGAACTGTAGTCTCAGGTGCCCTAACGTGATAATCTTCAGCTTCATCCCTGGTGACCTGATTTGCATCATCATTTCCACCAGGGTCAGCTCCACTACCAGGAGAAACTGTAACTTCATTTTTGTTAGGATTTCCAGAGTGACTTCCTGCAGCACCCTCTGCATTGCTAGAAGCAATAATAGGAGCTCGAGTGGGCGCATTGACATCAGAATCAACAGGAGTTCTCATTCTAATCTCAGTAACAGGGGTGCTTTTGGTAATACGTGTATTACTCGATGAGGCTCTACCAGCATCTTCTGCTTCGTCTTCAGAGTCCATGACTTGTGTCTCCATTAATTCCATTTCCCAACCACTGAATGAAATAAATACCAGAGACCAGATTCAGAATAAACATGGCATGATCCACAGGGTATTTGGTGATAAATAACTACTCAAGAGGTGAGCAGAGAAGCATATATGGGAAAATAGTAGATATACTTACCTTTTCTTATAATTATCAATTGGAAGAATTTCCCATGCCTTCAAGCTGCAGTAACAACACATGTGTCACTTCATATTAAAGTAATTGTGCCATGATGCAATAGCTCCTTGTTTTTAGGTAGGATTGTTAAATGCACATACCAATCTTCCAGCCACCGGTGATTTACAAGTTTGATGTTCACATGTTTAGCAGCCTTGTATTTCTCACCTAGCAAAGCATATTAGAACCTTTTTTAAAGAAACGGCAGAGAAATGACCTCAAACATATCAAAAATCGATGCATCGAAATACATTGGCATACAAATCCAAAGCAACGTAAACAGCAATGGAAGTTGACATGGACCTTCAGTATTATTTTTCAGATGAAGGGGATGCTAGGTACAAAGTATGTATGAGGTTATGAAGCAATCAACATACCTTCAAATTTATAGCAAATCAGATGGGTAACTAGGTTTGTTACCAGAGTCTTGGAGAAGCTGGCTCCCATCATAGAAACCATTTTCTGCATTTAACATAAGAATGAACCGTCAAAACAATTGTAATGGCCAATTGGTGCTGACAATTTGTATTCAGACTTGAGTGTGACGATAACAAATATCTCAAAGTACCAATAGCATAGACTATTTGTCATTCAGAGGGATGAACGGAGCTAGCAGTAAGACAACTAAAACAAATCAACTTGTCAAGGCATCAGCATCAGTAGAAAAAGAATCAAAGGCATCACTTGCACAAACAAGGGACCTAAAACTAAAACTCTTAACTGATGAGCTATCGATCAACTGGATGCAAATAGTGAAGGGTAGCGCCCAACCAACAACAAAACGACTCAGACAACAGGGTCTATGTTCAGCGCAGCAGTGAAAGAGCACATGAGGATACAAATACCATTATTTCTTCGCGCTGAGTCTTCTGGTACCCTGTCAAGGAAATGAGAAGCGATTCACTGCCTTGTATGCCTCCGAAATCTCTCACCGGTGCGTATAGTACCTATAATAAGCAGAAAACGAATTCTAGTGACATGAGCTAATTCAGATATGTGGTACTCAACACGCAGGAAAACTGCTAATACTTGCAGTGAATAGCGGAGAGTTGTGAATGCAGAAGAGAGAGACTGACCCGATCTGCGTCAGGCAATACTCCAAGCTCAAAGCTGTCGTCCACCCATTGCTCGGTGACGACCTTCTTCCCATCCTTCCTGGCAGCCACGCAGACCGGGTCATCCTGCATCGTCCAGCCCCGCAGGAAAAAACAAGGTGAGGCACGAGTTAATCGAAATCCCGCAGCAAAAAAAGAAAGTCACAGAGGAATAACTGACGTATAGGAGGCCGGAAACAATGACGTGGGTGCAGTCGCCATCCCAATCTCCGGCGTCGGTGCCTCCGGCCCGCTCCATATCCATCCGGTACTGCCACATCCAGTGAGACCGCAATGAAATCAGCAGGAAAAAGGAGAGAGATACACAAGGGAGGTAGGGGAGAGGTGGCGCACGTTGGTGCGGGAGACATCGTCGAATCCGGCGAGCGCGAAGCGGACTCCGGCGAAGAGGTGGGGGTTGGCGCCGTCGTCGTCGTCGCTGTGCGAGGGCATGGCCATCGGAGCGGAGCGGAGATTGGAGGGGGATGGCTAGGGTTGGTTCCCTTGATTGATTTTTTGAAACGCGGGGGGGAAGGGAAGGGAAGGGAATGGGGGATTGCCTCTTCTTTTCGCTTCGTTTGGGAGGGAAAATACGATGATTTCGTTTTCGCGACGCGCCTTCTTTCCGCGTCGCGGGCTCTTCTGGAACCAGCTTATGGGTTGGGCCGCACGCAGGCTGGTGATTTTCTATGTTAATATATAAATGTAGACAATATTAGTTTTAAAAATAAATTGTTGTCATCAAAAGGGGATGTAGCTCAGATGGTAGAGCGCTCGCTTAGCATGCGAGAGGTACGGGGATCGATACCCCGCATCTCCAAAGATTTTATTTTTCTGTGTCCGTTTAATCTACATACTTTTGCCTCCTTGGGCCTCTCATCCGTGGCTCCGGTTCGTTTAGATTACAAACTCTGGAACTCTATTCAGATTACAAATAGAACACTGGAGCTCCTAAGCTTGTGCCCGTCGTTGAACTGCATTTTGTAGTCGGTAGTAAGCTGAGAATGTTGGGGCCAGAGAGGCCCTTTGCATTTCCTTTACTTGACCCCAGGGAAAGGGGGCGAGATTACGGATTACCAAAGCAAAGCATCATTCTTACACGGCGCAGCATGACAATGCATGCAAATTTCAGTTGAACTTTTTTTTTTTCTGTGGGCAACGAATGAAAAAAAAAAAAACAGCAGTGAGCGGAGATTATTCATTTTGACATCTATTCTCCCCTCTCTTGAATCTTGATTAGCATTACAAACAGCACGTCCACAAAGTCCGTCCGTGAAAGGGGGCAACATATAAAAAGCACAGAAGGCAGCAAGAAGACATCAAGATGGATGGATGAGAAAATAACACATATGGGGTGGAGAAGCAGAAGCAGGCCTAAAAATGAGATTTGACAGCAGAAGACGAGGCTACTAGTAGTAGAAGAGGGCAACAAGAGGCTAGTAGTTAGTGATGGATGATGTGTGAGCACTTGGCCTTGATCCAGCGGATGCCCCTGCGGACGGACGCCTTCATCTTCCCCTCCACCGCGTACGCCTTGTACCCCGCCACCCGCCGCCGCCGCTTCATCTCCGCCGAGTCGCTGCCCAGGCCGCACCACGCCACCCACCGGCCCGCCGCCGCCGGCTTACGCTCCGACGCGCTGCCGTACTCGGCTGCGTAGGGCCGATACGACGGCGCCATTTGATGATGCAGGATCCGGCCTGGTTTGGTTTGGAGGATGGGAGAGGAGAGAACAAATGAACAAGGCTGTGTGCAGAGCAAAGGGACGTTGCTGATACGAATAATAAATGCAGGACTTTTTTTTTTTTGACCGCATAAATGGAGGACTTGCAGCAACAATACGTTGCCAGAAGCAGAGGCATCCTATGCCCAGGGCCGGCTCTATGATTCCAAGGGCCCTCGAGCCAACCAATGTTATGGGCCAGTTCTACTAAATATCTTTTATAATATAATAAAAAAGATAATAGTAATAATAATATATTTAATTTAAAAAAATGCCAATAATACAAACTAAAAGAGTATAAAAATAGAATTAGTATGATCACCTTAAATAATAATTAAGTCACATGACTCTATCAACAATGACATTTAGTCTTTCTTGAAGAAACTACTTCAGAGTATTTTTTGATGCAAAATCATTAATAATATTATTAAGATTGATGTTGTCCAAGATATCTTTCTCTATGCTGCATATACCCAAGCCATTCATATCACGCCAACTCACTAAGTTTTAAAAATTAGAATTGAAGAGTTGAAGACTTAACATATTAGATTAGATAGATCATATATTATATATAATTATTGAAATAACTCAGTAGCGTCATGGTAACTCATCGAGCGGGTAACTCAGTAGCCAGAGAGCAGACGGGAGACAGCCAACAACAACGGGCTCGGCGCCCAGGCGAGCGGCAGCGCCGACGACGTGCACTACCCCCTGACGATCGCTTACTCAGCTCCTTAGACCTTGGATCACGGCGTCGCGGCCTCGGATTACGAGTTTGCGACTCGTCAACTGACCCGTCGTCTGATCGAGGAGGCTGTCGGATACAGGATACGTACAGGCCTATGTAGTGTAGAGAACATATTTCATAAAGGCCCCCCTGGGCTATGGGCCCTCGACCGTCGCCTCGGGTGCATGGCCCAAGAGTCGGTCCTGTCTATGCCATTGCAAACGTCCAACGGTGCCATCCCTCTCCTCTACGGGTAAAGTTGTCCAACTGGACCGTCCGACACGGCACGGCCCAGGCACGAATTAGCCTGGCCCAATTAATTTCGGGCCGGCACGACACGCAATTAATTTTGAGTCGTGCCGTGTCGGCCCACGTGCCCAGGCATCAGCCCACGACCCGGCACAAATTGGAGTAATGGTGTTGGGCCGGCCCGTTAAGCCTGCTAGAATGATGACCCATTAATCCTGTAGCAGCCCATTTATAATTGAAGTAGGGAAAATGAGCAAAAATTGGAGAGAAAGTGGGATTTGAACTCAAGACCTTCCCTATTCAAGTCTGTTTACTTACCACTAGACCACTATATTGTTTATTTGAAAAAATAGACCACTATGTTGTTTTTATTTAGAGTTAAAGTATTTTTTTTTTATTTTTAATAATGCCAAACGGGTGGTGCCGTGCTACCCCGTGGGCTCGAGTGACGGCCCAAGCACGACACGCAGCCTCGTACCAGGCTGATCCGGCACGAAAATATTTCGGGCCGTACCGGACTCGTGTCGGGCTTTTTTGCGTGCTTTGGACCAGCGTACGGGCTTTTGGACAGCACTATCTACGGGTGTGTTTGGTTGCGTGTCCATCTTCCAGCCAGGCCAGTATAATGCAAGATTTTTGATTCAGCTCATTTTTGGTTGCCTACATAGGAGAGATAGTCAGTGCAAACTAATGAAAAAGGGGCTTGAAACCTGGCCAGCGGGAGCCGATGAATCGGTCGTCCAACTCTGGCCAGCCCCGAGCTAGCCTGGGCCCACCACCTCCGCTCCTTTGCACGCCCGCCTCCACCCCTTCGCGCGCCGCCTCGTCGCACCCGCCTCCGCTCCTTCTCACGCCACCTCCGCCCCGGCATCACCGACGCGCACCGCCTCCGCCCCGACCTCCCCGTCGCGCGCACGGCCAAATTCCGCTGATTTGCCCCACCATGCGATGACGACGACGGCGCGGCGCGCCTGCGCTCCCGGTGGACGACGCGGACGTTGGCGGGCGCCTTCATCGACCTCTTCCTCGCCTGGGCGTTCCTCCGCTTCGCGGCGGTCCGCGCCCTCTCCCTCCTCGGAATCTCAATCCCCTGCACCTGCGCGTGGCCTCACCTCCCCTGCCTCCTCGCCTTCCTCGCGCGATACCCTGCCCGCGCGCTCCACCACATCCACGTCTCCCTCCGCTCCCGATTCCCCTTCAATGATGACCAGCGGCAGCAGCGGGAGGAGGAGGCTGCTGCGGCCGACGGGGATGGGGATCCGCGGCGGGAGCTGAAGAAGGAGCGGAGCGCGTCGGCGTCGGCGGCGGAGGAGGCCATGGCCATGATCTTGTGCCTGCAGAAGGAGAAGCCGGCGCTCGAGATCGACGTGCGGCAGCCTCCTCGTCGCGCCCGCCTCCGCTCCAGCCTCCCCGTCGCGCACCACCTCTGCCTCGGCTTCCCCGACATGCGCCGCCTCCGCCCCGACCTCCTCATCACGCGCCGCTTCGGCTTCCTCGTCGTAGCCAAGGCCAGAAACCAAACACGAGCATATGTTGTCCAGGTCCAATTTAACCAGTCAATAAAAAATAAGTGCTATGGCCAGATTAAACCTGGGCTGAGCTGCCCATATCTCGATGATAGAGATGAAGTCCAAGACCAAAGCGTGTAACATAGCTTGTTCCTTTCATACATGATCTCCTATCATCAGCAGAAGCAGTTCCATTTGCCTCTCAGCAAATCTGATAAAAAAAGTATGTTAATAAAAATAACCAGTAGATTGAATTATCAATAATCGGTAAGAAGAATGGAACTCGGTTTGAATTATCAATATCCAGTAGATTGTTAAAGACAAACCAAAGCAGATTCATCAATTGATTATCAAACTAAAAATATAAGACACAAAATTCACTGACACCCAGTTCGCGGGCGGTGAGGACGAGCTTGGGGGCACGCATCAACTGGCCACAAACGAGGATTCTTATTGGACATTGGAGGAGGAGGTTCCGCCACAGGCGAGTTAGATCGTCAATGTGAATCTTTTCTAATTGATTATGACGCCAAATCGTGGGCGATGAATGCAGGCTTAGGGGGCACACATCAGCAAGTCACAACCGAGGTTTCTTGGACTTCGGAGGAAGATTCGGTGTAAGCAGGAGCGAAGGCATGTGGTCATGGTTCTTCCCTAGGTAGCAATCAACCTGAGAATCTACAAGTCAAATATGCTTAGTGTTCCAATCCTAGAATTATTAACATGGCACCAATGAAGCTTACCTGTTCATCATTGCCAACTCCATGTTCTCCTTCTTCGAGGCGCTCGAGAGCTTGTGGCTCTCTTATGTTGTTGCTCCTCATCAACAATGTGACTCAACTAATGGTGAGAAGCATTCCCAAACAAGTCTTTCATGAAAAATACACGAGCTTTGCAAATGATAAAAGATTAAGAAATAAATGATAATAATATTATCATAGTAGCAAAATGTTGATATTTTCTTATTCGTTCTCCTTCTTTGAGATCTTTCTTCATCTTGCAAATTTCTTCATTTTTTCTCTTGAATTATATTAGAATATTTCTTCTAAAATAAATGCAAATATAATCAATACTTAATCCGGAGACAATGTATGAATTAAATCTTATTATCATTTGTTACAACATATTTAATCATTTATACAATTCATATGCTAAATTTATATATTATTTCTTAGTAAATTTCATAAAATACTACTAGTTCAACTGATGTTTCACAAAAAGACAAATTTTGGAAGCAATTTTAGAAAACTATAACTATTCTTACCTATTGTTTTAGAAAACTATAACTTTTGTGATTGGTTGCACCGCTCAGCCACATATGAGATGATTACCGTGAGTATGATGGGTGAGATCATGCACAAAAGTTTTAGTTTTCCGAAATAAAGGTAGAAAGTTGTTGAAGTTTTATAAGACCATAATAAAAAAAATTATAGTTTTTTCTAAAATAACAATTCAAATAGTTTTAGTTTTGTGAAATTTACTTTAATGCTATCATTATTTTGAATATAATTGAATAAAAAAAATATGCTAGAAGCGTACCAACTAAATAATTAAAAATAAAAAATGATAAATTTTCAAATATCACATCATCTTCTTGTCGTAGACGTTCGCTTTGCTATAGCTGAGCCTCTAATATTTCAATTTGTTCTTGTTTTTTCAAATTTCTAGTGAAAGCTTATATTTATCTAAAACTAAAAGGTATTATGACACTATATTATCTCAATATTTATATTGTATAAGACATCTTATTCGTAAATTGGTCGATCATTTTTTTTTTTGGCTAAAACTCTATCTAAAATCTGATCTCACATATATTCTATCTCTAGTTTAACACTCACCACGAGACCACAGTTTTAGGCATGGACAAATTTAAGAACAATTTGATAGGAGAAGGCCAACCATGAGCTACACCTAAGATGATGTTGCATTATGGCACAAAGAAGGAAAAACATGTTGTAGAAATGACCATATGGTATCTTTTATGTTTTAGTCTATAAGATGTTCAACACGTACTTAAGCATCTGAAGTAATTTGTGTCATACCTAAAAATAGGAAACGTGGCAAAACAAAGACCACACAAATTCTTGTCAAATCTCTCTCTCTCTCTCTCAACTAATAACGACGGCAAGAAGTGTCCTTGTCCCTCGTCGAAGTCTGATTCATTATAGCCATCTCTTCACGGCGACTGGCAGCTGCCCTTCGGAGGCCAGGCGCACTACGACGATGACCTAGGCGTATGATATGGATCGGCTTCCACATGGAACGACATGGACGGCTTCCTCTGCTCCTGCGCCGTCCCCTCTCTCCACCCCAATGATGACGATCGAGCCACCGCCGCCGGAACGCATGCTAGCTTTATTGACAACGAGAAGCTCTTCCTCGATGATCCGGAGCGCCACGTCGAGGCCAAGCTATAGCGTCCATGGGCGGCGGAGGCAGGCAGGTTCTGCCTCGTCGAGATCCTCACGCGCGACAGGGACAGGGTCGACATTGAGGATTTCCAACACCTCGGCGCAAGCATCCTGGATGTAACATGGTTCAGTTCTGCTGGCAATGTCAATCCGGCCAACTTTCAGCTGCAGAGTCATCTGAGATTCGGTTTTACTTTTACCCTAAGAGCAATCTACTCTTCTTTATAAGAAATACTGGACCTGTAAACAATTATTACTTATGAAGAAAAATATTTGTCAACGAAGAAATCTCCAGAACAATAAGGCATATCTTGAGACAATATAGTTCACTACTTGCATTCCAGGAAAAACATTGTGTTCCACGATCACCCTCACTAGTTGTCTTAAATAAAGAAAACACAGACAACATTTGGCAAGAGAATTCCCCCCCTTACCATACACAATGCGCACTGACTATAAGAGAAGGTACCTACAAGCTCCAAGTTATGAGCTGTTGTTTCTCTCAATAATATCAATCTTTCCCTCGGGTGGATTCCAACACACTGGTTAGCGCTTAGCAGCCAAATATTTTGTACGAGGCCGAGAATAGAGTTAGTTTTCAGAAAATAATTATAATTACTGGATTCCACCTACTGATCATCCACTCTTCTTCAGCTTTTGCACTGAGCAGCAGGTTTGACCTTATCAGAGTCTTGTTTCGATTCACCTGCATGCTGTAGACTGACTAGACCGTTTACCTTCCATTGCATCTTTCTTTTTCCGACAATCCAAACAAAGATATGGACCACCCCATGGCGCGTACGGCGAAGAGCAGTAACCACCTCCACTATCTGTCATCAAACCTTCAAATGCCTCTTGGTCTACTTGGCAGATTGCACAGCGAAAAGGCGGTGAAGCCGCTTTCAAGGATAGATTCCTACCCAATCTGCAAAAGTAAGATTACGTTATCAGTGCCACCGAATGAAAAAACACGCAGGGGTGTTAATTGGTTAGCGTTTCTCAACTGAAAATAAACAAAAGAAATCCAGCAAGAGTATCAAAGTTCAAAGCATTCCTATGTCCTAACAAGTAACAATGATAGAGAAGAGTTTATTTGTCTAAAGGCCTCCAGCTGGAACTTTCTCTGTTCCATCTATCTATTCATCTAGTGATAAGATATCGAACTTAGGTACTATGTACCTGGTGCTAATACTTGTTGGGAAAACTGATGCAGAATGTCAAATTAACCAATATCATTTAACCTTGTATTCTAACATACTTAAGAGAAAATATTGCAAGGGAAAATATTTTGACTTGTATTCTGACATACTTAAGAGAGAATATTGCAGCGGAAAATATGTTAACTGGTATTATAAATTACTTAAAGAGAGAATATTGAAAAGGGAAATATGTTGTGAAATTGATGCCTAGTGTCATGGTATAGAGCACACCCAATCGAGAAAACATTCTCATCATTTATATAAGGAAAGAAAATAATTATACAGCAATCAGCACTCTAGTTAGGGAACACTTTTACCTATGGTTAGTTACTTGGTTCACACTTGTAAAGAGTAGTAATAACAAAAGAGCTCTGGAATCTCAAATAAAAATACAAAATTGACCTGACATGTCAACAAATGCTTAACTGACAGATTATAGAAGATATCCTTAGCCAGCAATAAGAATAGGCACTTAGATAGAAAATGGAATAAAGGGACCAAGGAAAGGCAAAGCCCCTGGAGACACAACGGGATCTCCAGATGCTCTAACAAATTAAAAGGTAGCCTGTGCCTAGCCATCTATATCATGCCACACTATGGTTAGGCGAGCATTTGCACATTATATATGTGCCATCAAAATCTAATATGGAAAATAGCTCACAGAATAGCACAAAGATCGATGAATGAAGGAAATGTAGATCATTGCAGCAGCAGTTAGAACATACCTTTCTTCTAACATTGCAGATCCTTCTTCGAATAGCTCCTCCACAGAACCAAACGATGCGGATTTGCCTCCAAGCTTTCCAACTGAACTATGAGACCTTCTACGAAAAAGTGATTTCAACTTGTTCTGATTTTTCTTTGGAGACAATTGCGGTGATGTCAAATGATCCGATGGGATGATGTCAACTACTACACAGGTGGTGTCATCCTTGAGCCCGCTGGTTTTCAGAGCTTGCTGGACAGATAAATATTTTGGATGTTAAAATACTTGGCAATCGATTGGATCATGCCTACGTCCTACAGTGCTTCTATGTACAATGGCTATATGCAGAATTACCTTAACCACAAGCTTTGCTGCCAGTTCAGCGGGCAATCCTCGGCATGCTTTTGCAGCTGCCTCATTGGATAGAGCATCCCATATGCCATCTGATGCTATTATTAGCCTTCCTCCAACACTGGATAGCTGAAAGAGATTACAATTCACGAGTCAGACTAAGACGCGTCACGACAAAGAAAGTTACTACTTTCTTTTAAGTTGTCTGAATACCTTGACTTGTTTGACATGTGGAATGGGCACAATGAACTCCCCAACATCCATGTCCCCAATGGATCTTGAAAGGCACAGGCCACCTGGCCAACACCGGAGAGGACCGACCTGACACGAGACATTCATGCATCAGCAAAAGGCTTGCAGTGTAAATGTAAACTTCCTCAGCAAGCACTTACTATAACGGTTCAATTCAAAACGAATGAATTGGTACCTCCTGGCCACCAAAGAGGTTGAGCCGGCCGACCTCCCCGCCGCTTGCTGTAACGCGCTCCCGCTCCTCTACATTTTCCTCGAGTCGGTGATCCACGGTGAGCAGCTGCAGCTCACCTCCCTGCGTGTCCAGGATGCAGCGGGAGTCCCCCACCGATGCCACCGTGACAGTGAAGCCGTCGATCACCACCAGCGTCGCCGTCGTCCCAGACACCTCCCCTGAATTGACATAGTCAGCTCTCTATGGTGGTAAAGCGTGGTCTGAAATAATGCAAAACGATTGGGATTGGCCTCACCCTTGCGCTGGAAATCGATGTCGGCCTTGACAAAGCCGGCGACGAGGGCGCGTGGCAGCGCCTGCAGCCAGTCGTCGCGGCCGATATCCGGCGGCAGCGCGTTCATGACATGCTCCAGCAAATGCTCCTTGCTGTAGACGGCCGCCGACACCCCGTTGTGTCCGTCGAACACCTGGCCGCAGATCCACGAGGGCGTCAGATCGAGAGAGTGATGGGGGACGGGGAGGAGAGAGAGAAAGAGAGAGTGAAGGAGGGGGCATTACGGCGAAGACGGAGAAGGCCGATGAGGGGTCGCCGGGGACGCGGAGGCAGTCGGGCTTGACGAGGAAGTAGTCCTCGCCGCGCTTGGCGAATCCGGCGTGGCCGTAGCGCAGGGTGGGGCGCTCGGAGCCCCCGGCGCGGAGCTCGCGGCCGATCAGCGTGGCCAGGGGCAGCGCCGGCGGCAGCCTCCTCTCCTTGGCGGCGCCGGCCATGACTCGCAACAAGTACCGGCGGTTGCCTAGTTAGTTTCGTACCATTTGGATTGGAGATGGCGCCGAGAAGGCCGGACGGAGGCGACGGGGATCCCGAGGTTAGGTGGCCGGTGGTGGGAATCAGAGCAAAGGGGAGGCCGCGGCGAAGTGGGATTTGCACAACCTAGTCGTGATGTGAGGTGGGAGGAGACGAGACGGGAGGAGAACTCCACTTGCCTTATAAATGATTATAGGAAGGAAGAGGAGCTCTCTATAAGCTGATCCTGAGCTGGGGTAGTGAGGTTGGAGGTGAGGGAGTCGAGTTGGATTTGAGCAAACATGAGGTGTCAAATGCCAAAACACTCATACATTATTGAGTTAGTTAGTTGCCTTCATGTTGTTAAGATAAAGAGACTTTTTTTTTTGCGAAATGTTAAGACAACCAGATTAACTATAGGAGCTAAAAAGTAATAGAGGTATGCTCCCGCATGTCATGCTTAATCTTCACAACAACACAACAGAGGCTTTCTATTTCAAGAGAAAATTAAAACATAATTGCTTAGAGTAAGAGGGGATTTGTAACAACAACATATAAGTTGCAGGTCGGGTAATTCCTGGTTGCTAAATTAACCAAAGCTGTGTGCCCCCAGAAAGGGAGCCCACATCACAGGCAAAAAAAAGAAAAGAAAAGAGATCCATCCATGATCCATGGCACGATGAGGACCATAGTGCAAATTGCAGAGAGAAAGTGACGACAATGTGCAAAGGTGGTGGGGGCACCTGAACTGGAAAGCGAGAGGAAAGCCAGAATCCCAGGAAGGCGTTGCTGCTTCCTTTTTTTTTTTTTTTTTTTTTTTAATAATGAGTCACTGGACGCGTTGTTGTTGGTTGATGGTCGGTATTAATCCAGCTCTGTTGTGTCGCTAATTAGTGCTATCCTATCTATCCCAGTATTATTGTTGTGGTTGTTAGTATTGTTGGTTCAATAGTAAGTATAGTACTCCATGTCTTGATGATGATGAAGTCTTCTCAACCGAGACACGACGGGGGAATGAATGAATGAATGCATAGGAAACTCCACTCTGTCCTTCCCCGGAGGAGGAGAAATGAAGGAAACATTGGTCTGCAAATTTCCAGACAACTCACGACAGGCAGTGCGTGGATGCGTAACAGGAGGTCAGATAGGGAGATGACGTGACGGCCGCGTTGTCCCTTTTGCAATTTTCCGCATCGCTGTATGAAATTGACCAGATTTTCGTCACAGCTCACACCCCGAGATCACCTCCTACGCCCTACATTCTCCTTGGACACGAGCCAAAGGACCTGTTCCTCAGGGACAGGAGCCTCATGACGAATAAGCAGATATGATATGTTCCCTCCGCCAGCACGCCCCCTATGGATTTGGGCAGGATGCATGGTTGTCATTCCTGCCCTGTAACAGTGGTTGATGACGCCGCCGGCAGGTCCAGTCCAGGATCACCGGAGAGAGCGCCTTGGACAAGTCCAAGTCCTGGTACTGCTGGACCTACCGTACAGGCAGAGTCTGTTGCTACGGTCTTTAGTATAAAACAAACTATAGAATTTCACAAATAGAGCTGTTCGTATGTTGCTACGGTCTTTAATATAAAACAAACTATAGAATTTTACAAATAGAGCTTTATATCCACAGTAAAATTCTATAGCAAGTGTGAGAACATTCACTGTTGGTCTAATTTGGCATGTCGTTGACAGGTACTCCTATAGGGGTGTGTGTGTGTGTGTGGTGCGCGCAAGCAACGATGTGGTCTATTCTTGTCGTGTGACTGGGCGTGAGGTCCGGCGCCTTGTTCGTAGCTCCATCTATCAGCCTATAGTATTGGTTTGTTTGTTGTTATATATATAAGGAGTAAATAATGATGGAATTGCATGGTGATTGAGCGAGAGAGAGGGAGGGAGATACAGATCAGCAGAGACACGATGAGTAAAGGTGCGATCGTTGGCGCGTCGACGGTTCTGGTGGTTGCCGTGGTCGCCGCGGTGTGCGTGGTGTCGTTCAAGGGCAACTCGTCAAGCGACAAGCAGGGCGATGACGGGGAGCTTTCCATGTCGGTGAAGTCGGTGAAGGCCTTCTGCCAGCCGACGGACTACCAGCAGACGTGCGAGGCGGAGCTTTCTGCCGCGGCGGGCAACGCGAGCTCTGCGTCGGACCTCGCCAAGGCCATCTTCGCTGTGACGTCGGAGAAGATCTCCAAGGCGGCGAGCGAGTCGGCGACGCTGAACGAGCTGAAGAACGACCAGCGCACTTCGGGCGCGCTCAACGACTGCAAGGAGCTCCTCGGTTACGCCATCGACGACCTCAAGACGTCTTTCGACCGGCTCGGCGGCTTCCAGATGACCAACTTCAAGAAGGCGGTGGCGGACCTCAAGACGTGGCTGAGCGCGGCGCTCACGTACCAGGGCACCTGCCTCGACGGCTTCCTCAACAGCACCAACACCGACGCGTCCGAGAAGATGCGGAAGGCGCTCAACGCGTCGCAGGAGCTCACGGAGGACATTCTCGCCGTCGTGGACCAGTTCTCGGAGACGCTCGGCGGGCTCAGCATCGGAAGGAGGCTGCTCGTTAATAACTCCGGGGAAGAGGAAGAGGAAGAAGAGGATTTGGTAAGACAGGAGCTGATGGAGGCGTCTCCTTCGTCTCCGGACTTCAAGCCCAAGGCGACGGTGGCGGCGGACGGCAGCGGCGACTTCAAGACGATCACGGAGGCGCTCGCCAAGATCCCGCCCAAGGGCACCGAGATGTACGTCGTGTACATCAAGGCCGGGACATACAAGGAGTACGTCTCCGTGGGCCGGCCGCTCACCAACGTGGCGTTCATCGGCGACGGATCCGACAAGACCATCATCACGGGGAGCAAGAACTTCAAGATGAACCTGACCACCAAGGACACGGCGACAATGGAGGCCATCGGCAACGGCTTCTTCATGAAGGGCGTTCGTGTGGAGAACACGGCGGGCGCCGAGAACCACCAGGCCGTGGCCCTGCGCGTGCAGAGCGACCAGGCCGTATTCTACCAGTGCTACTTCGACGGGTACCAGGACACGCTCTACACTCACGCGCAGCGACAGTTCTTCCGTGACTGCACGGTCACAGGAACAATCGACTTCATCTTCGGAAACTCACAGGTTAGGTTGTCTTGAGACGACGAATGTGTGCTAATTTCATCAATTCATTCCACACAGCTAAATGATGAGATTATTAAGACTTCCATCTTCGGAAATGAAAATAGGTGGTCCTTCAGAATTGTTTGATCCTGCCCCGGAAGCCCATGGCGAACCAGGTGAACATCATCACCGCGCAGGGGAGAAGGGAGAAGCGGTCGGTGGGAGGCACGATCCTGCACAACTGCACCATCGAGCCGCACCCGGACTTCAAGGCGGACGCCGGGGGGAAGATCGCCACCTACCTGGCGCGGCCATGGAAGGAGTACTCCAGGACGCTCTTCATCCAGAACGACATCGGAGGCTTCGTCGACCCAAAGGGATGGCTCGAGTGGGCCGGCACCTTCGGCCTCGAGACCCTCTTCTACGCCGAGGTCGACAACCACGGCGCCGGCGCCGACATGAGCAAGCGCGTCAAGTGGGGCGGCATCAAGACCGTCACATACGAGGAGGCGCAGAAGGAGTTCACCGTCGAGACCTTCATCCAGGGACAGCAGTTCATCCCCAAGTTCGGCGTACCATTCATCCCTGGACTCCTGCCACAGACGCAGCAAGGAAGGACGCACTAAACTAGCTGCTCATCCCCCGTCTCGTCTTCTACTCTACCTACTAACTAATAGTGCCTTCTTTCCATGCATCCTCCTCTGTCGTGCGTGGGTCCTGTTAACAGGGTTGTTGTTGTTTCATTTCTTTGCCCTACTACTGCTACTACTATTTTCTTCCTTTCCTTGTTATGATATGATTTTTTGTGTGTTACGATAGCAGTACAATATATACATGAGATTAATTATTCAACGCACCTGCTGTATCATCATATAGTACTATCACATAAACTTTCTGTGTATTTTTTGTGTTCTGGTATTGGCGGTCTGCTGTTGGAATAAGACAAGGTTTTTTTTTTTTTTAAAGTAGTGTTCTCATTTCTAGCATGGCACAACTAAATTTGAATACTCGGACTCTCAGTCTTTTGTGGTGGAACCTATCTTCCCAGATTTCTTTTAGACATGAAAACAATAGAATAGGATTTCTTATTGAAAATTAAAGACGAAGACGGCCGCATCATTGTTACGACACGGCCGGCCGGCCGTGACACCACCGGAACCAACATCAGACGGCAAATCAAAAGAACCAGCGAGCAACTAAGTACTCGAAAGGCATGTAGCACCTACCTTTGGAGGAGGACAAAATCATGGCGCTTCACGTTTCTGTTTCTACGTGATGATGACGGTGGATAGTTTAAATTCGATCAATCATTCTTCTACTTGATCAAATTTCATATTTTTCACACTTGGTCCGGCCAGGGAAGATGACAAAGCAGCCGGCGCCGGCCGCGTCATCATCTTCTCTCTCTCAGTGCTACTACAAAAAGTGATCGATCACTTCTTCCTCTTCCTTCCCTCATCGCCGTCTCCCTTCCCGGCCTGCTTCCCTTCCCTCCACCGAGCAGCATAGCATAGGATAGGACGATGCTGCTCTCCGGGGCCCAACCCCTGCTCCTCCTCGGCCTCCCTTCTTCCACCACCCGTCGCCTCCTTCGCGTTGCCCCTCGCGCCCTTATCCCGCCGCACCGCCGCGCTCTCGCCTCCGGCCCGCCGCTACGCCTCGGCCTCCGCGCCGCTGTGTCCGAGCAGCACCCCAGCCCCACTGAGGTGGTGGGGGCGGAGGGCCGGCCGCTCCGGGTCGGGCTCGTCTGCGGCGGGCCCTCCGCCGAGAGAGGCGTCTCCCTCAACTCCGCGCGCTCGGTGCTCGATCACATTCAGGTCTGGATAATTGCTCGCTAGTTTCCATACGGCTTGGAACCTACTACTAATTTGTTTGGATTTTATAAGTTGACCGCGTCTTCGGTTCGGGTCTCAGCATGTCCTCTGATCAACGCCAACTGAATTGTGCCTGATTATTGTAACACACACACACATGTTCTCCAGTGATATATTTATTTTTTTCCTGATGGAAATGCAGGGTGAGGATCTCGTGGTCAACTGCTACTACATTGACTCTACTATGAATGCCTTCGCGATATCACCTGCCCAAGTGAGATCAGCTTTTTGTTCGTTTTACGTAATACAGTAAATTGGTTATACCTACTCATACTGCTGGGTAGGCTTGTTTGAATTGAATCTCAGTGTGTGTGTGTGGATGCTCGCTGGTTGTTTGTTCGTACCACTGAATCCATGCCCATTTCTTCTTTAAACAGCCACTGATACTACCAAATGTATTCGCTGACCAACACACTAATCTCTGCTCAACTTTTCAGTACTTTCCCCTCCAAGAAAAAAAAAAAACTTTACATTACCTGAACAATTCCTGTGATCAGCTCACTGGCTGGGGGATTCATATGACTTTGCTTATGATACTACTACTACCTATAGGGTAGGATCCTTTTATTGAATTTGGATTAAGAAATATCCTATTCTCGTTACACCAATTCAGTTGATTATGTCAGCTGTGGATATGTTGGAGACTTTTATCCATTACAATCGTTAGGAGCTTAGTTAAAAAATAAACAGTTGTTAGGAGCACTGACTGTAGTTAATTTTCTATTTTATGAATCCTGACTGTCTGTCATTTTTTTTACCCCACAGCTGTATTCCAACACACCTTCAGATTTTGATTTCAAGCTTGAAAGGTAAACCTACTGTCAGTATTGTTTCTGCTACATAGTAATTTTAATTCTTTTCAGGATGTTCAATACTAAGTATCACTTCTGCTTGCAGCCTTGCCCACAAATTTCACTCACTCTCTGACTTTGCGGAGCATCTTGCTGCCACTGTTGACATTGTCTTCCCGGTGATCCATGGTAAATTTGGTGAAGATGGTGGCATTCAGGTTAGTGCTTACCAGATAAAATGCTTTACATGGAAAATTATAAAAACGATTCATGCTTACGGATCCTTATTTTACCTTTGCATTGCACTAGCGATCAGTTTTTATAAAAACGAATCATGCTTACTAGCGATTCATACTCGAAAGATCCCCAAATTGCTGCTGATTGCATTTTAGAAGTTAACTCTCAGTCCACTGATGTTTAAAATCTCTTTGAAATATGCAGGAGCTTCTAGAGAAAGCAAATGTTCCATTTGTTGGGACACCCTCTAAAGAATGTCGTCGTGCATTTGACAAGGTACACAATATGCTTCTTTCAATGTTTTTGTTGGGTTCATATTTGAACAATTTCTTTTATTCCTTTTGTCATCATTATTAGCACTTTCAGTCCTTGTTCCAAATTGGGTGGCAAATCTTTCAGCATTAACCCATAAAATATTTTTGGTCGTTATGATAATTTTTTTTTACTTACTGGAAACTTGATACTTTTTATTGATTAAGCAGATTTTTTTTAAAAATATATCGCATGAAACAGGCTTAAAGTATTTTTTTAGGAGGTCAAAATAGTTTCCAGCCTCTACGTGTTCATACACAGCCTTCAAATTATTAACAGCTTAATGTATATGTATGGCTACCATCTTCTAAAGATGCTACTGTGAAGGATGATATATCCATCAATATCTGTTACTTGTTTCAGTTACATTAGTCCATTTACTATCAGCCAGTCCATCAACCAGATGAGCTGATCTTAATCTTGAATTTGACTGCAGTACAATGCATCACTCGAGCTCAGTGCACATGGTTTCTTAACAGTACCAAACTTTCTTGTAGAGGTAAACTTCTTTGTTTTTGTATTGTGTCTGTAATGTTTGTATTTCCATGTTGGTTAATGTTTGTAGTTTCAGCATGCAGTATAGAAACAAAATGACATTCATGAAAATTCTTAAATATATAAGAATATGTTGTTTTATAAAACAAGAATATTCTTCTTATTCCATAAAATAAGTGCTATTTTGATCATTATTTTTTCATAGGTACTGAATCTAAACAAACACTTAAGAAAGCAAACAAAAGTTTTTTTATGGTCCGTTGCAACAATCACAGTAGTTAGGAGAAAAAGGATGTCATTTTGTAGACTCTTAAGAAAATAAATGTTACCATTTATTCTGTCTTGATTTCTTTGAATTTCATGGATCATTATTAATTCAAGCAATGCGAAATTTTCTGTGAGTAACTTGTAAAGTTTGTGGTTAGTTCTGATGTTCCTCCATAGTGTCCTGAACGTACTATGCAATTATGTCTATGGTGAAGCAGAAGGATAAGTTGGCAAAGTCAGAATTGGATGAATGGTTTGAAAGCGTCAATATGAACAAAGAAAATGGCAAAGTGGTGGTAAATGAGCGCTTTTTTACTTGAATAGTTAGTCCCTGGTTGGCTTGGTTTAGAAGTAACTTCAAATGGCTTACACAGGTAAAACCTACAAGAGCTGGATCCAGCATTGGCGTGGTTGTGGCTTATGGTGCTAACGAGGCAGCTCAGAAAGCTGAAGAGATCATTTCGGATGTGCGTGGTACTCTCTGCTATACTTCTCAGACCATTCCTTTCAAACATACTAACAACAACAAAGCGTTTTTATCCCAAGCAAGTTGGGGTAGGCTACTTTCAAACATACTAACAATTTTGAAATTTGAAATCTTTGGATTGTTAATAGGGAATTGATGATAAGGTTATCATAGAGGTTTTTCTTGAAGGGGGTTGTGAATTTACAGCCATTGTTGTTGATGCTGGGACAGCTAATGACAGTGAGCCTGTTGCTCTGCTTCCAACAGAAGTATGATCCGCATCATCCTTTTATCTAATCTTCCTGTTAGCCTAAAAAAATTTAATATAAAAAGAGTTTGAACTCTTCTATGAAAAAAAATATTTTATTCTTAAATTTTTCAAAGATATGTTTAACTGCTTGTACTACACTTATGCGCTATCTTTGAAACATTACTATATACTCTTTAGTCTTTGCTAAAAACACATTTTCAAATATTTCAGACTTTCCTCTGATGGGATGCAATAAACAAAAGGTTGTCCCTTTTTGGGATGGTTTGATTTCTATAAGGTCTTGAGGTGGCGTGTTAAAGTCTGGATTTGTCTTCCTTTTTTTCTTTTTTTTTTCTTTTTTTCAGGTTGAGCTTCAGCCCTCCAGTAGTTCTGAGACTCAGGAGGATACTATATTTAACTACCGCAGGAAGTACCTTCCAACTCAACAGGTACAGATTCCAGACTGTTGCACAGATATCTGGGGTCAAATGTGAGACTGCAGTTGTTCTACTCTCTGTTATTTCAGTCCCACGAGCTCTTTTTTTTTTCAGAATTTCCTGTGACCTCAGTCAAAAAATGATTTCCATGAGTATTTTATCTTAGTTTTATAAGGGAAACATTTGAAGTGAATATTGATCTCTTCACAGGTTGCTTACCACACACCTCCACGTTTCCCAACAGAGGTGATTAATTGCATAAGACAAGGAGTTTCCCTTTTATTTCGCCAC
The DNA here is from genome assembly GCA_030378355.1 of Eleusine indica. Lineage (NCBI taxonomy): Eukaryota > Viridiplantae > Streptophyta > Magnoliopsida > Poales > Poaceae > Eleusine > Eleusine indica. The sequence goes on from CM059500.1 coordinate 49,292,859, forward strand.
CTTGGACTGCATGACTTTGCAAGGATAGATGGTTGGTTTTTAAATGCTCCAGTTACTTCTCCACATTCAGCTGAAAATAGTGGCAAATTTGGACATACCAAGTATGGCACTATCCTTTTCACTGATATTAACTTGGTAAGCATGTTCATACAACTCTTTATTCTCATTTATTATCAAGTTTAAGTATGGCTTACAAGTTACAATGCCTAGTGTATTATTACATTTGTTGTTACCCTTTGTTTGATAGATAAGCGGGATGGAGCAAACCAGTTTCATATTCCAACAGGCTGCAACGGTATTGATCATAACCTTCTGTTGATAACTTCTGATTTAAATAGATTATATGATTTTCTCTGCTATTTCGGCATCTTTTTACCCAACTGTGCAGCACCATAGAGGATATTCGTGTTTTGGTGATAATATGGAATAGGGGTGTTGATCGCTGGTTTCACCAAACCAGAATCACCACTGGCAGTGCACATCAAAGCTATGTGCACTGTTCATTCACAGTTCTGGTGGAAGCTGATGGTTTTGATGCCGGTTTTATCAAACCAAAACCGGCAGTGAAAACCCCTAATATGCAATATACTCTAATTCTAAAGATTTTTAACAACCCTTATCATACTGTTGCTGCAACTGCTGTATAAATACATCTGGACTCATGAAATACTTGATCTCGTCACTAGCTTCTGAAACAATATAACACTTTTCAGGTTGGACTCTCCCATTCCCAAATCCTTCGTACAATTGTTCAACATGCTTGTTCGCGATTCCCTTCTCTCGTTCCCAGCAATAATTTGTGGACTGCTTTGTCCAGAAAACTACAATCAGAAAAACAAGCGGAAGCAATGCATAAAGGTACATCAAAGCAAAAGGTTTTCGTGATATTTGGTGGTGACACTTCAGAGCGCCAAGTATCACTTATGAGTGGCACCAATGTCTGGCTTAATTTACAAGGTTTTGATGATGTAAGATCACTAGCTTTCAACTAGGTTATTCTTGTTCATCATTGTCTCTATTCTTGATCGCTGTGTTAATGATGATTCAGATCATGTTCAATCTGCATTTTGTTATTGTTGTCTTGGGCTGTATGGCTTCACATGTTGATACTGTATTTGCTTATGCCAACAAATTTATGTTCTCTTTCCATGCTCCAGTATTCTAGTTTCATTTCCTCTTCTGTTGCTTTCAGCTTGATGTGGTACCGTGTTTGCTTGCACCTTCAAATGGATATTCGCCCTCCCGTAACCAAGATTTCAGTGACTGTTCACGTGAAGTTTGGATGTTACCGTAAGTGTTGCTTGTTATTTATCTTCTTGATAGTACTGCATTAACTAAATATAATCCTTGATTTAATGAAACAAAATAAATTGGCACACTACAGTTCATTCAACTAGCATCTATTTATTGTGTGGCAGATACCCATTACTGTTACGACACACCACTGAAGAAGTTCATGCTGCATGTATTGAAGCGATTGAACCGGAACGAGTTGAAATAACATCTCGTTTACGTGATCAAGTGATGAAGGAGCTTTGGCAAGCATTGAGCAAACATGATTGGTTTGCGGGGTTTGACATTGCTGATGAACAACCTATCAGGTACTCGCTGCAACAGTGGATCAACCATGTTAAAGAAGCTGAAGCTGTAGTGTTTATAGCAGGTATTTTTTCCAGATAAACTTTTGTAGTTATGCTTCTTTGTGCACCAGTGTTAGTCTTTCTTATGTTCATGCATTTATGACTTATGACATCATATATGCACGGTTTAACTGTTGCAATTCAAATGTGGTATGGAAATATTGTGCCTAAAGCTATCGTTATTCATAGAAGACTGCAAATAATCACCCATAATAGATTATACATGATTTGTAGCTTCTATAAGCTTCAGAGCGAAAATTACAGATGGAGAGGCCTACCTTCTTCCTGATTGTTCCACTACTTATGCATTTGTTCCTTGTGGTTTATTTTGTTTTTATTATATGCAGTACATGGTGGTATTGGAGAGGATGGTACTATACAGTCATTGTTGGAATCTGCAGGAGTTCCTTACACAGGTTCATTTGGCAGTTTATAGTGGTACATGGCCAATTTTTTTTATATTAAACCATGGTAATTACAAAGATCTTGCCATGCAGGTCCAGGACCAATAGCTTCTAGAACATGCATGGACAAAGTTTCATCTTCACTTGCCGTTGACCATGTATGAATCTTTCAGAACTTTTACTCTTTTGGGAACTGCCATGACTATTTTCATTATGATTTCCTAGTATGCAATAGGCTGATATCTCAGAATGTCCTTGTGATTCAAACAACTTATTCTATGATCAATTACAGTATAGTCTTCACTTGTTCAGAACTTTTTTCATAAACAGAAAAAATCGTTACATGTTATGGCCACTGTAAACATGGAGCAAGCTTACGTGTATTTCTTGTACTTATGCAGTTGATTACTTATGGAGTTCGTACCATACCAAAAGATCTAAGAGCAACTGAAGACGTTTTAAAGTCATCCCTTGTTGGTATCTGGAATGAACTGACAACAAAACTACAAACGGAAACAGTATGTGTGAAACCAGCTCGTGACGGATGCTCAACTGGAGTAGCAAGACTTTGGTGAGCTCTAGTCCAGTGATATCATTAATTTATTTAAATGCAGGATCATTCTGTATCTTGTTCTGTCTTATTCATGGCCCATTAAATGTTTCAGCTGTGCAACGGACCTAGAAGTCTATGCAAATGGGTTGAGGAGAAAGTTTCAGCGTCTGCCTGCTAATTGCCTCTCCAGGGTACTTCAAACTTAACTAAGCACATGTGGACTAACGTTCAGATGCATTTTTAACACTGAGCTACATTTGCTAGGCACATGGAGTTATTGAGATGCCACTGCCTCCCCCAGAGTCAATAATCTTTGAGCCTTTTATTGAAACCGATGAAATTATCATTTCAAATAAATCAGAAAATTGTAGTGCTCGTCATCTTGTATGGAAGGGAGAAAACGAATGGCTTGAGGTTACTGTCGGTGTAATTGGCAAACTTGGAGAAATGCACTCATTGAACCCAAGCATCACAGTGAAGGAAAGCGGTGACATTTTATCGCTGGAGGAGAAATTCCAAGGTAATCCGCACTTTGTACTATCTCTTGGTTTATGATCTCTGAGCCCTCTTGCGTATAACAATAGCCGTCTGGATTTCCAGGTGGGACTGGGATCAACTTAACACCACCTCCTGCAACAATCATGAGGTCTGATTTTTTGTTGTCATTATTTTCAATTTTTTCCTTCCAATATCAGTGAAATGCCAAAGTCTTGAAGCTGTATATGGTCTGCTTACTATTCTGTCACCACTTGTTCCTAACTCATCTCTGTATGATGGTTTAACATTGTATCTTTTGATAAACGCTTGCAGCGAGGATGCACTGCAAAGGTGCAAGAAGAGTATTGAGATCATGGCAAACACTCTGGGTTTGGAAGGGTTTTCGCGCATAGATGCATTTGTTAACGTGCGTAGTGGGGAGGTGCGTCTCTCTCTGGATATGTGTGCAATATATACATAGTTAAGAGGATTTTATTGTGATGATTAATTATTTATGTTGCTGGTCCTGAAGGTACTGCTGATAGAAGTAAACACTGTACCTGGGATGACTCCATCCACTGTGCTGATTCACCAAGTGAGAATCACAGAAAAATAATATCCTTCCGATCGACCCATAGTTGTTGGTACTCGACACATGGAAAATCTGACTAACAATGCTGTTGTGTAATGGATGACAGGCACTCGCCGAGGAACCACCCGTTTACCCCCACAAGTTTTTCAGGACTCTTCTGGATTTGGCGTTGGAGAGGGCGAAATAGTTGCGTCAGCTCCCAGTAGTCCGTCCACTCGGCAGCGTATAAGGTCTCTTTTTCTTTTCTTACCCTGCATACATTTTATTGTACTATTACACGGTGTGATGAACTGTAAGGTATGGCTGTTGAATCATTTAGCATTTATATGCATTGATGATGAACGTGCTCTGGTGCTGTGAGCATCTAATGAAACCGAAGGGCGATTCTCTCTTATTATCCGGGAAGAAAAGAAATAAAAACATGTAAATTGGAAGGACTGCAAAGGTTAGCTGTATTTCTTCCCATGTAGATTTGGAGCTTTCCCAAAAAAAAATGTAGATTTGGAGCAGGCCAGCCCAAAGTAACAAAAGAACACAGATCACCAGGCCGACAACCAGCCAACTCGTGTTCATCGCATTTGTGCCAACACTGCTACGGTCCCTACACGGAAAGCCTAAGAACGCGGCGGCGGCCGGCACATGTGAAATTCTCGTTGTCTTCCACCGTGCGCACCCGCTTCAAAGGATGTGAAACAGCTTAAAAAAGGTGCGTTGACAAAATTAGCGACATAACCTCTAGCTGTAAGTTATGTTAGTGAAAATTGTGGTAAGGATTGATCAAGGGACCCACTTTGAGATATGAAAGGTCGGAATGCTGCTGCCCACCATTCATACACTACTGAGTCTTTTATCTAATGTTAGCTGATTGGGACGTGTCTATCTTGTGGACCATTATATTAATAAAATCGACCCAGTTACTTGAGCAAGTTGAATCATCTTTTCATGAGAGCTTTCTTATATATTCTCCCAATGTTAGAAGGTACTATTCTCTTCTAAGAAAGGAAAAGGAGGGAGTAGGAAAATAAATTAAATATGCTGTTAAAAATATCGAATGCTATTCAAACCAACATAAACCACGTAAATTTGATCCACTGTCCAAAGGGTTAAGTTGTTGGTCAAACCAAGACATGTATAGTGGAGAATAGGTCTGGGCATAAAAACAGAGATCCAAAGACCAAAATCGAAAAAACAAGAACTAGGACCGAAAAAACCGAAATTTTGGGTATCGGATGGTAGATCGGATAGGACATTCAACTACCCAAAGTTTTTCCTTTAACTTCAGTTCTAATAGGCGGATATCCAAACTACCCAAAGAACCATAATATGTCTGCATATGTAATTAAATTCATACACATATAAGTTATAATTAGTGGGCTAATCACATATAAATGTCAGTCATTAGTACGTAGTGTCTTAGTGGGTTAGCACATATTGCCAAATTCTCACCGCAGGCCAAATGAAGCGTTGTGTGCATGCGAGCCGCAACTGCCATAGAGTAGTTTACAAATTCTCTCTCTCTCTCTCTCTTTCGACCTACTGTCCAGGTATGATATATTATTTAGTCTACTTATCATCATGAATGATGATTTGTTAATTTTACGAATTATGTTGTGTGCTGATAAAAGTTTGGGTAGTTTGGTCATAACTGAGAACTGAAGCAAAATTTAGGTACCCCAACTTTTCGCATACGCACAAAATAGTTGTCAGTTTAGATATCAATTTAGAAGAACCGAAGTTTGAAAAACCGAACTAAAACTTTAAACTTAGGGGGTAGAACTGAACACCCAGCCTAGTTGAGAACGACAAAGATAAAAGCCTCCGCAAGTTCTGGAAGGGATAATGTGAGTGAATAATTTGTGGTTGCTAGAAAATGAACTGTATTATTCCTGATCCTGGATTCAGCTGGCCCTTTCCTTTGTGACCCACTCGCTATCTACCTAAATGTTGCCGTTCCCACGAGACTGAAGACATTAATCCGTGGCGGGTAATGGTCGGTGTTTAGTGCTGTCCGTGTCGACCAGCACCTTAACCATAGACGTGCTGCTTAATTAATTATTAACTAATGGTGACCGTGTGCTTGTGGTGGATCAGGGGATTAATTTACCCCTGATTGGTGAGAGGGGTTCGACAGACAAATTAAATCGCTTTACCTTGGTGCTTACTTTGTGCTCGCCATAGTTCCTTTCTTTTTTAACATGAGGCAACAGAGATCTCATTATAAATATTGGACAATTGCATGTCTTTGTGGCTGTCAAAATGCCTTTTTGTGTTTAGACCCAAGAGCAATCCGTCTTCATTAATCACCAGGATTATTACATTACTCCTGCAAGCATCGTAGGAACAGGGGGTCTTGATCAGCCCAATCAACATCAATGCTAGAACGCATAGCTTCTTCCTTGGCACATAGATGACCCGTTCATCAGTTGAATATTTCAGTGTAATAATACTACAATTCAATTTATGGTTGCGTGCACAAGCTTCTAACGAGCTACTACTAGTAGTGCTAGTACTATGTGTTTCCGTTTCAAGATTGGTCTGCCAACAATAATACAACTCTGGACGGACGATGAACATCCACAAGTATTCGGGTTAGGTGTCGAGACGAGAAATCATGAGATGACTGGAAATCAAACCAAGCCAAGCAACATCTGTGTACCGATGCTTGCTGTCCTATTTCAGATATCGACGAGTCAACAATATACCCATGTTGCTCGATGGATCTCTTTAGCTTGTCAACAAATGAGATAAGCAGGGAGGCATTTCTTCATCAATTGGGATCAGTGTAGTTAGCTACTAGCTAAAATTCCTTGTGCGTGCAAGCATGCATCTCTTTGGAGGAAATCATGTAATCGGCGCCTGAGTGTCCACCGAGTTGATACGGCAGCGTGTCGCTCGTATCGTTTAATTTGATGACAAGACAACTGGCGTATCATGCCCGGAAGCAAGCCAAGTTAGTAGTAATAAAAGGAAGGGATCACCGAAATGCATCGCTCTGTGTCATATTCGTCATCGGTTGCTGTCCCTCTCCACATCATGTATATGGATCAGTATATTTCTGCTAGGAGCTGATTAGGAAAGGTATATCATCAGTTGCGTCCAAGAAAAGAAAAAGAAAAAAAGGATCGCCAAGAGACCTAATGATTACGACGGTATATATGTTGTCATTTCGGCAGGGAGAATTGGAAAATGATACAGCTAGAGGCGGATTATTGATTAGTTTTTTTTCCAGGAAAAAAATAATATAATACATACAGGAGTACTAGTCTACTGATACATCGATGACACAGCCACGTAGGAAAGGATGGATGGATGGATGGATATTCATCATTATCACGAGGAGAGGACAAGGCATCGCTGTCATATGGAAGGAGCAATGCGATGCAACGGCGACGAGGCGAAGGAACGAAGTTTCGTGGCAGCTTCATTCGACTCTCCCGGCGTCCCGGTTTCCGAATACAATCCTCCGATGTACGCGGAGATACAGAAAGAGAGACAGGGAGCAGGCAAATCCTGTACACAAGTGACGACGGGTGCGAATCATTGTACTATTAGGTGCTTGTTTGATTCGCCTTGGCATGCAGCAGCGTGCTGTGTGCATCGTACGTATAGCATGTGGTGCACGAGGCCAAAGCAGTGACATGGTGAGTGAGTAGCTAGCAGCCTCCCCCGAGTGGCACTTCCCCAGCTCTGCCTCGCTATTTCCTTGCATCATCCAGTTAGCATTCAGTTCAGTAGTGGGCGATAGATAGCTTGCATCAGCATCAGCCCCAATCGATGGTCCTCTCATCCATTCCGATCCTCTCTCACCGATCAGCATGGAAACGGAAAGCTAGCTGGATCACCCACTCATCAATCAAACAACACACAACGCAACTGATGAATGATGATATGATGAATGGTGCCTCCCCCGAAGCGCACATCCCCAGCTGGTTCGTTCCTACTGAATGCGCGCGCCAACAGCCAAAAAAAAAAAAAAAAAATCCTCCATCACCTACCTATCTTCATCTCTTTTTCTCCCTTTTTGCGGCCACATCGATCATGCCACCGGACATAACCAATGCATCACATTAAGTAAAGAGTGTGAGTGTGCAGCCCACTTTTATTAGCAAGGCACGGTATGGAGTACACGTCAGAAGCACAGTGTTTTCATACTACTCCCTCCACCCCTTTATCTCTCTCGTCTAACAAAATTATCATTTTTTCAAAATCTTCTTCGTCTGAGGGGAAACTAAATGGCATAAGAGGTGGGCTGTTCGATTTCTGATGCCATGCAGACAGAGACACAACACTATTGGTTGCTGCATGCTAAGACGCACGAGTACTTGCTGCATGTAGGCTTAGCATTGGCTACATGCACGGGAAATAGCTCACTACTCTTGTTTTGATTGTTTTGTTGGTCACTGTGTATAGTCTAATACGATTGAGATTCTGAGATGGAGGGAGTAGGTGAAATTGTGGAACGCCACAGTTGGATCCCCTACTCACTTTTTGTGTGCACTTTGTGACTAGATTTTAGTGATGTTGATTATAATGATAAAAGAAAATTGAGTGAATGCAACGTCCCACTAAATGGTAAAAGAGCACACATGCATAGACTTCTAGGTAGACGTGTTTTTATTTTACCTCCTCAAACTTTTGCATCCCCTACAAGTGAAGTGACACGCAATTCAAATCATATTATACTCTATATATCTGATCTCAGATGTAAGATTATTTTTGTATCAATATATAATTTTGATATGAATATAGCATTTTTTGTTCTTTATTTATTTATGGTTCAAGTTTTTCGTTATAATTTTGATATGAATGTATTAGGGACAATTGCATTACATTTTCAACTCCAATGTTAAGAATAGACTTGTTTTTCAAATATTTGTGAATGGACTTGGTTTTTTGAAAATAAACCATCCGACAATAAGGCTGCAAGTGGGGTCATTTGGAAAAAAAATAGATCTATTCTTGCAAAGATTTGAAAAACATGTACATTCTTAACATTAGAGTTAAAAACAGATCTGTGATGCAATTGTCCTAAATAAATTATGAATGAAAAGATTGAAAATTACTTGGGTGGAGGGTCCCGGCCCGTCTTATGATGATTTTTTATTTGTTTGTGGTACAAGTTAAGAAAATGACTTGAATAATTACAGGTCCCGGCCCATCATCTTATTATGATGATCCATGGCGTCGCATCGCATCGCATCCAGTGGGACTCTCTCCTTTCCGCGTCCAATCTGGCGCACCGGGGGATTTGTTTGGCTCTCCTTCCTCTATAAAAGGCGGGGGCGGTGCTGCCCTCCAAACTCTCCTCCCCAATCGTCCTTCTTTTTCTCTCTCTCTCTCGGGTAGAAAAAGAGAAGAAGAGAGAAGACTCAATAATCCCTCTTCTTCCCTTGGTAGCAGATCGAGGAGAAAGAAGAAGCGAGGAGGAAGGAGATCCTGCCCAGAGGCAGTGTCGTTGGAGCTGGCTAACCTGGAGGAGGTTGAGGTTGAGGTTGAGGAGGAGCCAGGCTCAGGCTCAGGCTCAGGCTCAGGCTCAGGCTCAGGCGGCGGCGAGGAGACCGCAGAGCAGCGCAACAAGTTTCTGGTGCTCCGGCTGTACGAGGCCCTCAACGGCCGTGACTACGCCGCAGTGCAGGCCCTCCTGGCACCCGACCTCGAGTGGTGGTTCCATGGCCCTCCCAAGCACCAGCAGCACATGATGCGCCTCCTCACCGGCCGTTCCTCATCAGGATCATCATTCCGCTTCGTCCCCCGCTCCGTCGAGGCCTTCGGCTCCACCGTGATCGCCGAGTCGCAGCCGCAGCAGGGTGGTGGGGTCTACTGGGTGCACGCCTGGACCGTGGGCCCGGATGGGGTGATCACCCAGCTCCGAGAGTACTTCAACACCGACCTCACCGTCACACGCCTCGCCGCCGCAACTCCCAAGTGCAAGTGCGTGTGGCAGAGCCGACGCCCAGACAGCAACACCAATTCTCTCCCGGGACTCCTACTCGCCATCTAAGAAGATTTGGATTCGATTGGATGGGCTGATCCCATCACAGCAAGCAAGGAGATCCATCTTAAAGATTTCTTTCTTTCTTTCTTTGCGTGTTCTTTTAAGTTGTTACTACTAGTACCGTCTTCAGTTGCTTGTGACGATGGCCACGTCGCCTTCTTCTTGTTATTATGCTCGTCTGTACTACCCTAGTATGGGTATTGGTGATGCTGCCACTATGTTGTTATCGTGCTTCAATTACCATAAAAGCGATTTGTTTCATCTACACTTCTCTCATATGTTAATTTGCGTTCCTAGCTAGTACTCTGCTTCTGATTGATTTGGTGGGGTACCTTTTATATTAAGCTGCTTTCCGAATACTAACCTCTAATCTTCTACTAACGCATAGAACAACAAGTCCCTACTTGTCCAAAGCGCCGTTCTTTCTTTATATTTTCTAGATTTCAATCGACTAAAATCTTTTAGTTAATAGTTTGTTACTTTATATTTTGATTTTCTCTTTTGTAGGATTATCTGTATAATAGTTAAGTTGTTCAAACTTTCAGTCAGCTGAAAATTAACAACCCCCTTCTTTCTTTGTATACTCAGCTCTGACTCATCAAACCACCAAATTAAATATTGGAGTGACATTGGAGACCAAGTGCACAACTATGCAGAGTATTACCTTCGAGCACAATTAAATAATGAAGTAGTAAGTAAGCAAAATATATAGGAACAACCTTCGAGCACATTACAAGCAGGGCAGTAGTACTCTTGTATATGCAATTTTTGTTTAATTTGGATCTCTGCTACTTTTACTAGCTACTAATTCCACGCTCCCAAGATTACTTAAGAATACAAAAAAAAGCAAATAGAAGCTTATCGTAAATAAAAGCACCCTATCAGTTGCTGATAAGCGGATCGATTTATGTACACCATGGACGTGGACAGTGATTGCAACCGTATTGAAGATCGACGCACATATCTTCTGTCGTTCTGTAGGGTAAATGGAACATATTCTTTTGCCTTATTGCCTGCACACACTAGCTATAGAGAGCGAGAGAGAGAGAGAGAATCCTACCAACAACATCTTTCTTGTCTCCCGGAGATTCTTTGCCCAGCCACCACCATACCAACAAGGCAAGACATTATACTAGTAATGTAGCATGCGTGAGGGAGATGCAGATGCGCCAAATAAAATACAATGTTACTTTTGCAGCTTGCGTTATTTACAAGATATATATTGGGTTGGGTCCAAAAAAGCAACACGAGGCAGGGGAGTCCAATATACATCGCCCTTGTGATGTGATTGACGTTTGCCCCCTTTTCTTTCTTGTTAAAAACTCCTAACTCCACCCATAAAACAAAAGCGCATCCCCAGCCACCGGCACCGGGAAAGCTCCTTTTAATATATGCTTTGATTTGCATACCAAGCAAAGCACAACTGGGTCCCCAATCCATCCATGGATTCATTCAACTGTGGTGTGCTATGGCATTTTATTGCTGGCAACTCGCTCTCACATCGCCATGTGGCTCTCGCTGTCCCACGTCACATATCCCACGTGGAGGATGCCTTGTTTCAATTTGCAGGTACACACGCTTGATTCCTCTACGCTACTACTGTAAGCTGCTAGTACTACAACATAAAGAATAATAGAGACTTGTTAATATTCAGCTAATTGAAATTTTAGACAACTTTCAATCATCGTTTTAAACAATCAAATCACATCTCGGAAATAACGTTACACTTTTGTAGCTTTCCAAGTCGGAAAGAAGAAAATTCTGGTCGCATAGCATATGACACCATCATATACCTTACTTCTCTTATATTGTAAGATAATTCGCCTACTCCTAGGTGATAGCATAGTTCACAACTCTCTCTCTCTCTCTCTCTCTCTCAACATGATGCTCGGTCGAGGAAGAACATTCTCTTTCATAGTATGTGTTTTTCAACAAAGTCACCATCGAATCAGCTCATTAGTAATAATAATGTTCTCCGATCTACTCAGATCCATGACGACGGTGCTCGGTGGGGGACCAAGAAGGCCACAAGAATAGAACGCGCCAACACACCAAACATCACATCTCCTGAATGCTTACCAGTGAAGAAAAATAATCAAAATACTGCTACTAATTGCGTGGCTACTAGAATGTGCGAAGAGCTCTGTTTTCATGATGTTGATGAACTAAATATCTGAATCTTTATTTGCAAGGGGACTAAATATCTGAATCTGACCATCTCGATCACCGCGACAGTTAGTTTTAGCGTTCATTCACGTATCAATCATGAGAGAAAAGCAGAAGCGAAATGAGAGTTACTTGAGATTTTTTTTTCCTTTCTTTCTTTTTCTTTGTGTTTGGAAAAGGGAGTTCACTATGAACAGCTCTTGGAGAAAACAACAACAACAACAGCGCGCTCTCACACGCGCAGCGCTTGAAATTGGAGAAGACTTGTGCAAAAACTTGGTTAGTCACTGACAACAAAAAGAAAAGAACATTTGCTTTTATTTTCCAGATATATATGTTGAGCTAGCTTTACTCTGTAGTGCAAGTAAGCATTGCCTCCAAAATCGGTTGAGCTCATCGATCGTCGCTTGTTAAATCCTCTCACGAAACGGAGGAGGAAAATGAAAAGGCTTTAGTAGGTTGGTAACAGCATTGATAGGCTGGCCCAGTCCGCCATGGCCCAGTCTGCTTCCTATAGTGGGCCAAGTCTAATGTAGTATAGAAAGGTTCACAGGCAGCGACGTTTACCGACGTTCATGATGGATCTCAGTACCACAGACACCACCACCACCTCGCTCTTTCCCTAAATACGGTCTATAGTATTTCACTGAAAAAAGCCCAAAGCGAAATTAGGATTTTGCACGATCATGTTACCAACACCAGTTATGCATCTAATAGAATATTAATATTTCACAATATACCTGAGCAAACTATAATCTAGTGCTACGCATGACTCAAGGCAATCCAATGTTCTTCAAATACCTTTCTAGGGTAACTTCAAGATTTGGATTTCATCTCTAGCCTACTCCAGCCTCCTTCGGATTAAAAGGTCTTGTTGCTGTCATTGTTGCATTTCGAGGGTGACCCAAGGGTAATTAAGATGCTTTTATTCTCGCTTACACCTTTCTGCAGTTTGCACTGCTATATCTTTCTGATTCCAAGCATCCAGAGCTTTATGTGGTCTGGCGCTGCTAAATCCTTCTGATCCCAAGAATGTCCAGAGCTACAGTCGTTCAATAGCTCACAAAACTTAAGACTTCTATCATGGCAAAGACAGTCGCTAAATAGGAAAGCAGATCAATTAAACAAGGAAAATTCGTCTGAGACACACCAACAAAAGATGGTTTTGTCCTGAACATACTTTCAAAATTGAATTTAGCTGAAACACATTTTGATTGTGAAAAAATTCATGCGTGACACACTATGACCATTTAACTATTATTTTCTACTTTTCTATCTCAATATATAAAAGACGTTAGAATTTAAAACTTGGCACACATATACATTGTTACATTTTGTATTAGTAAAAAAATAAAGCTAGAATTTTTATTGTTGTTTGGATGGCTTGCTTGATAAATAAAATATTAAAACAATGAGCCAACAATGAAATAATCAAAAAAATTCTACCTCCATTTTTTACTGATAGAGAATGCAACAATGTATATGTGTGACAAGTTTCAAATTATAACGTATTTTATATATTGAGATATAAAAGTTGAGAATAATAGTTAAATGATCATAATGTGTCACAGACGAAGATTTCCATAATCGAAGTGTGTTCCAGCTAAATTCGATTTTGATGATGTGTTCAGGACGAAACCAAACTTTGTTAATATGTTATAGACAAATTTCCCAACATTAAACAAATTCTTATCACTTGAATAGCCAAACAAGGTACGTCAAAATCTTCAAGACAATTTGACTGGCATCCCCTCCTCAGTAACAGCAAGCTCAAATATTTCATTAAGTCTGCAATAATGAAATGAATCATTATTTTTACCACAGTTGTGAAACGGTCAAAATGAGATCTTTTTAATGATACCTGTTCTTATTGACGTTCACATTAGCACGCCAAGTGACTAAATAAACCTGTATAATAAGGCAACAAGATAAAATCATTGTTTAGGAAGCTCGATAGCTTTGGCTGATCATATCTGATTTAATCCAAAGATGATCCTTTCATAAATATAGGTTACAACTTTTTGTTTCTCCATCATACAGGTGACAACTTACTACTCGAGAGCCTACCAAACACAAGACAGATCCACCAGAAAAGACTCACTTTTGTATGTCAAATTCATGGGGCCTCTGCAAAATTTGATTATAAAAACATACCTGTAAAACTTCATAAGATGGGGCATCTCCACGTCGCTGAATCCCTGAAATATATTCACGTCAATTTTCAGGCAGTCTGCAGGTCTCTCCTGTTTGAAGGCCAATACTCTGAAATTCATTTGATTCTCCGTCATATAGCTCATCCTTCCAATCTAATGATGCCTCATATTTACCAACATCTTTTAAAGTAATCCAGAGGAGTTCCAATACTAGCAGTCTCTACAAATGCAAACGATTTTCAGCATTAGGAGATATTTTTTTCTTTCCCAAAAGGACCCCTAGAAAAAAGAAAATAGGCTAAGATATTTGAGTCTAACTGCACAAGTTAAACCATAGCTGAACTGAATATGATAATTTCTTCTGGAACCACCAAGCATCATAGAAAAGGGACGATGTTCCTTCAACATTAGCTCCAAAACAAACATATCAACAAGCTCCTGAGCAAGACTCTTTGAGATAATTCAAACAATAAACAGAATTAAGCTTGATTCCATGATGTTCCATTAGAAACATCAAACATGCACATATGAGTGTGAGCAATGTCTCAGAAAAAAAAGCAAGAATAGTTTCTCAATAATGACAGGACAGGCCCTGGCACAGTGGTAAAGCCATCCCACTGCGCCAGAAGACCTGGGTTCGAGCGGCCTCTCCGCATGCGGGGGTAAGGCTAGCCCGGTTATTCCTCCCCCAGACCCCACACATCACGTGGGAGGTTCAACACTGGGGCCTGTCCTTAGTTTCTCAATAATGAGACAGTAGAAATTTATTTATCGAGTTATTCGATAAGGGACTGCAGAATGCCACAGCGTATATTTGGATAATATATTTGAACTAGAGTAGTCGTGTTGGTATATGAAACTCATTTGACTTGTTGAGCCTTTATAAGTTGGTGATTCTTTGCAGTTTGCATGTCCAAAGAAAGTTCCATTTGACTTAGCGCATTAATCCAGATATGCATGAATGAAAAAAGAAGTAACCCACCAAATTGCAATATGGATAACCACTTGAACATTGGGATTCCTCCACCATCCCCTGAGTCATTTACATCAGCTTGACAATCAGAGTATCGTGCAACGGCAGAGTTTGCAGGGACATTAGAAAAGCAGCGCATAGAGCGGGAGGCATTAACCAAGTGTGACAGAGCATGGACCTACAACAGGGTAAATAAGAAAGAATTAGTAATTCTCATCAATACAAAATTTTAGACTCGAAGCAGCCCGAGTAAAATTACCATCTCATGGTAGGATGACAAAAGCATGCTACGGTATTGCTCCTAACACAAGCAAGAAGCAACGAAATCAGGAGAATTCAAAGCGACGGAAAATACATAAATAAATCATGAAGCAAAGAGAAGGATCACTAAATTGCTAGCGCTACTACCTCCCTGAGAGCTAGCTTGCCCCTCGCCTTGTCGCGGATCCCCTGCATGTCCTTGAGAGCCCCCAAATCCGTCCCTGGCATGAACCTGACAAGCCCAGGCCACAACATCAGTCGCTGAAATCCTAAATTCCAACATGCTGAAATGCAGAGGAGAGGGAGTTACCTGAACAAATTGTGTGTGTTGGCGAGCGCGGTGGCATGGGAGAGGCCTTCCTCGACGGCGGCTAGCCAATCGTCCTTGGCTTTGACCAGACGCGACCACTGGTTGCGCAAGTTGCGCTGCGCCGCTGGCCGCCACAGCCGCAGCGAAGAGGCCGACGGTGACGGGGAGGCAGCGATGGGGCTAGGGTGAGGTGGCCGAGTTGGCGTGGCTGCGGAGGTCTCCATTGGCCCTGTTTGGGGGAGCTTAAGCTTTGTCCAAACGCCCTTGTGGGAGAAGCGCCAACCGCTGGAAGCAGCTTTTCCCAAGGGCGTTTTGAAGCTATGTTTTCAGATCGACTGATCGATCCTAGACGCCAGAGGACCGATCAGCCGATTAGAGGTCTGACTAATCGGGTTCTGATCGGTCGATAAGGTAACCTGATCGTCCAGCAACTCTAGGACTGATCAGGATACATATATACTATGTATATTATTTTTTATATGTATGAGATAAAGAGTATTTCGAGTGCACAGATAGTACCAACTGGAGGTGGACGACGATTGGGACTGCGATTATCTTAATCAACAGCGGGGACGGCCGTAAGGAAGGAAGCACGAAGCAGCAAGAGGAGCGTGATGATGACCACCAGCTTGGGAAGCTCAGGGACGATAGGCAGTAGAGGAGCACGGCGACGGCGGGGAGGAGAGGAGCACGATGATGGCTTCAGGCTGGAGAGGAGCACGTCGATTGCAGGGAGGAGGGGGATGGCTGGCGGCTGCGCGCGTCCTTCAGTGGTGATGGGTTCCGCCGTCCTTCAGGCTGGAGCGGAGAGCGAGATAGGGAGGCGCGCCGGCCGACAGCGTGAGCGAGATGGGTTAGCGGCGTGTGGCACGGGACGGCGGGAGCGTGGGGTTGGGGTGGGTGGCCGAGTGGAGATTTGGTGGGGGTAGGGTTTCCTTATGTCACGCCTTATTGGGCCAAATTGGCCGGCCCACCTAACCTATTCTGGGCCGAAATTGGCCACAGCCTTATCGTCCGCGATCAGAATGGGTGATTAATCATAATAAATCATCGATCAGGTAATTAATCGCTCTAATTGAATCACTGCCTCTAATCGTGCGCCACTGACCGATCGAACGATATGAAAACATGGCTTTGAAGAAAAGCGAACTTGTTTGACGTCAGCTTTTGTTGCTCGGCCCAGCCATGAAAAGGAGGAAGACGAACTCAATTCCGACGGTCGAGGAGGGCCAACCCCGGATCTGGAAGCCCACAACGTGGTTAGTTTGGGAACTCGGGCTAGAAACCCCAAGCCAGAAAATCCCTGGGGCCCCCCTCCCCCTGGTTGGGATTTCTCGCCCAGGACATGTATTCCCAGCATGCGTTTGGGAACCAAGGGGTAAAAATCCGGGGAAGCAGAAATAGTCTCAAAAAATTCAGAAAAATCGAGGAAAATTCATAAAATTTTAATAAAATGCTAAATTGAAGAGAACATTTTCGCATATTCAAAATCCTACACCATTTCAAAAAGTCCACAAACAATTCATAAAACTTCTAGTAAATTTATAATATACTCTTTGGCATCCATGTCTTGGAAAACAGACCCCAAAAGTTTCTCACTCTGGAGACAATACAAATTTTGGCATATTGTTGCAGTGAATGGTCAGACCATGATCAAAGATTACATCTTGATCAGTAAAAATAGATGAGAAAAATAATTTATTGCTATCTATGTAGTTCACCAAATAAACGAAATAAAACAAATTGACATGAATTAGAAAGACAAATTCTATCCAGAAAAAAAACATAAATAATAATACTATTAATGAATGCCAAGTAGTCCTACATCCTAAGATTATGACTTGTAGAAGCAGATAAAATAGATTTATTATGTGTAAAATAGGCATACTTGTAAACATATTTTGCAAAAGTTATTGTTGTAGCAAAATATAATTTAACTAAGATATATAATATCACCATGTGGATGAACTTACCACACTAAGGTCCCGCTCGATGTCAGCAGCTATTTGGTGAGAATACATGATCTGCTCACCCTGACGGTGTAAAAGTCATCAGAGTTTGTGCAGCATCTTCCCTGCTCGCTTCACACAATCATTTACTTTGCTTGATGTTTGTTCCGCTTTGATTACAGCGTAGTGTTCCAACTCCTGCACAGATTGATCAGCACGTTGCACTGGAACAGACTGCGCCCTTGATGGTCTTGGTGGCACTTCAGAATCAGAGTCGGAATCAAAGGGGTTTGTCCTATGGACAGGAGTGCCTAATGAGTTTTGCTTCTTATACACTGATGTCGACATCTTAGTTTATTCACTCGACACTCTGGAGCAACTGCCAGAAATCTGCTATGGAAAGGGGAAAAGAGATTGAACATGTCAAGAGCTATTATCACAATGCACGATCAGGTGCTGATGTGCAATCTTGTTCAAAAGAACGTGACTCATTGGCACATGTAACATGTTATGAAAAGTATGGTGAAGCGGAAACTTGTGCCAAGGTGCCCTCTACATGAGCCTACCCAACAATACATAACCGCACAAGGTGCACGCACGACTCATGAGGCCATGACTTCTTGGACCTTCAATCACGAATCCATGATCACAAATGATAGATTCTGAAAGCGACTATGAAACCATGATCATGACTTGAAAACAACAACCCCGACTCCTTCATCAAGAACTGAAAAAGGCTACCAGCGCTTGAAAGAAAGAATATCCACTGATCAACTACCAGTGCGCAATTAGGCTGGTGCGTGAAAAGAGTACGAAAACGCCAAAAAGAACATGTGCGCCATCTACCAGCACAGTAACAGTGAAGAAGCGAGCAACAGCAACTCAAAACTCCAGAGCAACTGTCCGTTCTTAGCTTATTTCATTTGCATGCCCAGTAGTGAGGTAATCGAGCGTCCCGTAAATCTCACTTTTTGCTCCAAAAAAAAAAAGAAGTAAATCTCACTTCGGGATCTAAATCCGACCTAACAAATTTTGATCTAATGAAGCTTGACCCCGAGCCCGACCATACAAGAGGAGGGAATTCGATTGGGGTGCAAAGTAGGACGGATCGTACGACCGACGGCCTATTCCAAGTAACATTAGGGCTCGGGAATAGGTGGAGGGAGGATGAGAGTACTCACTGGGTAGTGAATGCTCGAGGAGGATGGCGCGCTGCTCGCCTCTGCCGCCGCCGGTAGTTGCCGGCCGGAGAGATCGCTGCCCCTTTCCGTGTCGAAGTCGAAGACGAGCGGGGAAGCCCCGGGATTGCGATGGAGGGAATATGACCGTTGCTGGAATTGGCGTGGAAGGGGAGGCCCATTATTGCCGTGTCCCAGTAACTTGCAATTTAATACGAGCCGTTCCGACCTCCCCCTTATTACTTAATCGGTAATATAATAATAATAATTCAGTTGATAATTACTGCAACACTCCCCGCATGTGGTTTCAGTTCTTCAAAACAACGGTGACCCTAGAGTTTTCGTTTTGGTATATATGCTTACCTTTTGTTTTCTGATTATTCGTACTCATTAATCACCAGATCGCAGGATTCTGTTGGCTATATATAATTTTTATTATGAAGAACAACTTTACAAGTGACATTATTAAGTGATTTCTCCATATCAAGTACCACAAGGAAAGCAAAAGGATAACGGTTCGAGCCATATTATATCTATATTTTGTTAGTTTCATACTATCTTAATTAATCTATTGATGAGAGCAAATCATGGTGATAATAAATATAATTATTTTTTCTACTAATTATATTCTACAAATAAAAAAATTAAAACAATGTTAACAAAGGTCAAAGGATTGTGATTAGTGTTCATGGATGGGCCATTGTAATTACAGAAGATCATGCATGCAAAGCAGAGAACTGTACAAAAAAAAAGAGGCATTTTAAGCAAATTTAACTTAGAGGCCTTTTGATTTTCAAAGTAACACTTTTAAAAGGGATAAAATTTTTCTACTAATTGTATTCTATAAATAAAAAATTAAAAAAATGTTAACAAAGGTAAAAGTATTGTGATTAGTGTTCATGGATGGGCCATTGTAATTATAGAAGATCATGCATGCATAGCGGAGAGCTGTACAAAAAAAAAGGCATTTTAAGCAAATTTAACTTAGAGGCCTATTGATTTTCAAAGTAACAATTTTAAAAGAGATAAAATTTTTCTACTAATTATATTCTATAAATAAAAAATTCTTCACATAGACAGCTGGAACTTAAAACAATGTTAACAAAGGTCAAAGAATTGTGATTAGTGTTCATGGATGGGCCATTGTAATTACAGAAGATCATGCATGCATAGCGGAGAGCTGTACAAAATAAAAAGAGGGCATTTTAAGCAAATTTAACTTAGAGGCCTATTGATTTTCAAAGTAACAATTTTAAAATGGATAAAATTTTTCTACTAATTATATTCTATAAATAAAAAAAATTCTTCACACAGACACCTGGAAATTAAAATAATGTTAACAAAGGTCAAAGGATTGTGACTAATGTTCATGGATGGCCATTGTAATTATAGAAGATCATGCATGCATAGCGGAGAGCTGTACAAAAAAAAAAGAGGCATTTTAAGCAAATTTAACTTAGAGGACTATTGATTTTCAAAGTAACAATTTTAAAAGGGATAAAATTTTTAAAATTCATAGGCGATCTACTCTAGCACGATAGCTCTATCATAGGGACAAAAAGGGCTAACATACTAGGCTAGTACTTTGCGTGCAGGGACGCGGTGACCGAGGACGAGCAACATGCATTTTCCTTGGGTAAAGATCTACCACCATACCTGCTGCTACCAAAGCATAACATGATTCCGAGTATGCTATATTAGCATAAACATGCATTACCACTTGCAAAATAATAGTCGTATAAAATTGGAAAACAAAGACCTTAGGTTGGTCTATAGTTCAAAATTGTAGAGAGTCATACGTATGCGCACACAAGTTGGTAGTAGTATGATTTTATTAAGTCAATTATGGGGCAAGTCCTTGTTACAATGGCCTGACGCGGTCGTTGTGGCCATGTGATTACTGTACCGGATATCCAGCAGAGAGATATGGGAGATTTAACAATTCGGAGACATTGGCACAATTGGGAGATTTAACCTTAGGTTGTTCAGTTGCAGAGTTGTTCAGTTTAGTGAAAACTGGAATCTGAAAGTACAGAGTTCGTTTCTGGGCAACATCACGACGGCGACAGGTCCCTTTCCTTAGTTCTTATGGCAGAAATCATTATTATTTAAAGCAATGAAAGTAACAATCCAGTAATCATCAATTCATTTCGTTTCATACGGAGGAGAGGAGACCCAACAATTATATTTAAAGCAATGAAAATAACAGAAGAATCACAATCCGATGACGTTCCTTGATGTTGTGACTCCGCCGTCGACGACGAGGTTGTGGCCGGAGACGTACCTTGACTCATCGCTGGCGAGGAAGAGCGCGGCCTCGGCAATGTCGGTGGCCCTGAGCGTGGCGCCCTTGAGTGTGGCCATGCCTCGCACCACCTCCTCCATCTTCTCCACCTCCTCCTGTTCCTCCTTGCTGCTCATCATGGTGGTAGTAGTAGTCGTAGTATCATCATCATGGTACTGGTGCTGTTGTCGCCATGCGTTGACCAGCATGGGCGTGGCGACGCCAAAGGGGGAGATGCAGTTGACGCGGATGCCATGGTGTCCCAGCTCGCAGGCCACGTTCTTGGTGAGCCCCACCAGGGCGTGCTTGGACGCCGTGTACGCGTGCGGGCCCATGCCGCCCATCACGCCGGCGACGCTGGCCACGGAGACGATGCTGCCGGCGCGGCGAGGCACCATGGCCCGCGCCGCGTGCTTCATCCCGAGGGCGGCGCCCACCGCGTTCACGCGGAGCACGCGCTCGAACTCGGCCGGGTCCAGCGACGCGATGCTCTTCGCCGCCGGAGTCTGCCGCCCAAGCACGCCGGCGTTGTTGCAGAACACGTCCAGACGACCGTACAGAGACACGGCGCGCTGCACCACGCGCTCCACGTCGGACTCCACCGACACGTCACAACGCTCGTACCTCACCGATCCTTGGAGGAGCTCCGCCGCCAGCGCCTGCCCCGCCGCGTCGGCGATGTCGGCGATCACCACCGCCGCCGCGCCGTGATTCACGAACATCCGAACGATCGCCTCGCCGATCCCCTGCGCGCCGCCAGTCACGATGCAAACCTTCCCCTCCAGCCTCCTCCTCCTCATGCTGCAAACACTAATTACTTTCCCTTATTAATCTCCCACATCGACCAATCGATAATCATGTGATGTGAGAGATTAATAATATACCTCTGCTTGTCGCTGTCCATGGTGCTGCTGCTGCTGCTGCTGCTGTTCCCCCATGGTGGGCAGGGGGCACTGCTGACATTGCAGTTGGAGGTGATCTTCTCCTTCTCGGAGATGTACTCAACGGCGGTCATGGCGGCGGCGGAGCAAGACAAGGAAGAGGATCCGAAGCTCTTCTCTATATATAATGGTTTGTTCTGCTTGCGTTGTCTAACTACTAGTTGCAATGTCTCTGAGGCCAAAATAAATAAATAAATCGAGTCCGCCCACACTGTAGGTGAGTTTGTTAGAGCTTGGAGTTGACACATGGCACGGCAGCCATTTTGGCTCTTGTGTTCGCCGTCGTGGAGGACGAATCTCTTTCCTCCTGTTCACGACAGATAGCTATGGAAATCCACATCCATCCACGTCCGATCTGCAGAATGCATTTGGTATGCCGTCACGCATGGCTGGATCTGTTTCTTTGGATAGACAGATATGCTTCATAAGTCACAATGAAAACAAAAAGTCAAATGCTAATAACTTGTTGCCTTGTTACTATAGATAGATATCATTCACCTACAAGATATACGCAATGATCTAAGAAGGCAACAAGTTAGCAATTTGTTTTTCTTTTCCTTTGTGAATCATATCTTTCTATCCAAAGACATCCCTGAGATTGCTGGTGCAGCTATGACATACCAAAATTAGAGTGTTCATGGTTACGCATATCTCAAATAGTAATTGCTGCAACAATTACTTCTCTAGATATGCAAAATCAAACAATGGCTGGTTTAATACTTGCTTGTTGTTAGTGTCAAATCTAAACCTAACTCGGCTATATATTTTTTTTTAAGAAAAAATAAACTATATCATTGCATATTTCCTAGCTTTCAATCAGCTGAAAGTTTTCAATCAATGGTTTGCTGCTTTATGTTTTAATTTTTCTTTTATAGGTTATAATAATTATAAAGTAATAGATCTAGATCAAATGACTCAATGAGGTGACTGAAAATTAGCAAGTCCCATATTATTGCTCATTCATTCAATGCCGGATCGTGTTTCTCCAGAATTCCAGCGTCTTAAGAAAAAAAAACAATTATCGAAACCAAGAGTATGGATATTCTTCACTTTCTCATTTTATTATGACTTAGCCTGCCACAACAGCTAACATGGTTGTGGATCAACCTGTTGCTTTCCGCTCTAAACTAAAAGGCTCTAAAAGTCGTCTGCCCCCAAAAGCTGCTTTAAAATCTACCATATGGTCTGGCATATCATTCTAGCAAACGCTTTGGCAGCTTTATGATGTTGTTAGGGAGAAGTCACCTCGCCCTGCTGAGAATTTATCGATATTGTTGTCAACAGAACCGTGTATGGAACATGATGAACACACAGAAGTCCATTCATCTAAGTAAAACTTATATCTTGTGATTAAAAGTTGAGTTAGGGCGCGCGTTTCGTTTCGGTGTTAAAAGGAAAATGTTTTCAAAAGGCTATATGATGTAACCTCAAGTCTTAATATGTATCAACCATCAAGAGGCCACGATTAACTAGATGGTCATGCTATATGTGATGTAATCTCATGTCTTAGTTGTATAAAGTAAGTACTGACCGAAACACCAATTACGTGAGGAGTACGGTACGGTACTCAATTGTCAAATTAAAGGTCAAATCAACGTTAATTTCATAGTTAATCTTGTTCAGTAACCTAGGCTCGATCTACTGCAGTTTTTTCTACTTGTTGGGATGGGCTCTTTTTTATTTGGACAGACCGGGAATTCCAACGTGCCAACTTGTCCTCCGAGCTCCAAAAGATAGCCTTGAAACAGCTCTCTTTCTAGGCGTATGCTGCAGTTCAAGAAAAGTTGAAAGAGATATTCTGAAGAATTATGAGCATCAGGGATATGTGTCGATATACATTTATATATGCAGCAATATGCATGCTTATGTTTAATTGGACAGGGTTAATACAAATACAGATATACTATGTTACATATATTACTTATTCATTTAAATTCACACCACATAATGACTTAATAATAGAGGGATTTTTGTGGTTTTCCTTTTTTTATCCACCATATTAATTTGCAACGAAATGTAGAGAACGCCTAGTAGCTCTTTGGAACATATCTGCATATCTAGGGATGGTAATGGGTACCCGATACCTAAAATCCGATGGGTAAAACCCCTATTAGAGGATGGGTATGAGACATAAATTATACCCATGGATACATAAATGAGTTAAATCTTGTACCCGATAGGTAAGTGGGTTTGGGTATGAGAACCAGGAATCCATACTTGTGTACCCGTAAACCCAACAGTTATGTGTAATTTGTGATTTATAATGTGGATTTATTATCTTTTGTTAACTCTAGCTCTATTAACTTTATCAAAATAGAGTAGACTAACATACAGTATTTTTTTGTGCATGTGCTAAGCAAAAAGATCATCAAAATTGATTAAATTTATCGAAGTATTAAGAATTTTTTTGAAGTATCACGAGTATGGGAAACCCGTGGGTACCTGATTACTCGACGGGTATGGGTATAAGGTGAAACTTCAACCCATCACCGGTATGGGCATGGGTATGGGTTTGAGTTACTTATAATAGGTATGGATATGGGACACTAAAACCCGATGAGTTTTTACCCATTGTCATCCCTATGCATATCGGTTGAACTACTATGTTTCATTCAGAAGGTACTTATGCAACAAACTAGCTAACACGTGTTGTGGAAATGCTTGTTTTTCTTTACGAGAAATTTGCAAAGCATTTGATTGAACTGATTTGTTCAAGTTGATTATAGATTGTAGTTATATCTTGCACTTGCTTCAACTACATGTTAGTAGCAACAACGCAAGATACAGAGAAGTTTTACTGTCCAAAACATTGGTTAGTAGTTTTGACAAACTATCGGCTAGTAGGTTGAGAATAGTTTTATAATTGCACTATTAATAAATGATTTTACGGTTATTACATCACATAAATCTAACCCTATCAAATCATTAAAGAGGTATTTGATCTTAAAAATAATAAATTATTAATTATTAATCATATTACTAATTAAATTTTTATTTATGATAATATAAAATAATTATTATAAATCTAGCATTCTTATTTTCTTATATTACTCTCAAATTGATAAACTACTAGTGAATAGTTGTCCTTCTAGATTAACGAATCTAAACCATCGAATCAAACTACTGGGTAGTAGTTGTCTTTTTATATTAATGAATCTAAACCATTAAATTAAACTACTAGCCAATATTTTAAATAGTAAAATTCTTCAAGAGTATGATTTGAATCATCAATTGGACCTAATAATATACTATTGACTCGACAATCAGTATACATGTATCTGTTCCACTAGCTCTATCCGACTTGCTTCATGCACCGATATATATATAGCTGTCATGCAGTGACCTTAAATTATACCGTAGGGATTAATATTAACACATCGAAGGTGCTTCATTATTATTATTTTCCTTTTGTGCGTGTGCATCTGCCCATGCAATGAAAGAAACCTCTCAACTACAGCTTTGTGAACACAAAATAATCTTGGCGCAGGTTAAAAATCACTTTTCAACCAACCCACCAAGAACTAACTCCTATACATTATTATTCATCATCGTGTATTCCTGTCTTAACAAAGAAAGGGCTAGTGGACTTGGGGACTTGGGGTTTCGAATTTAATCTAGCATGTGCATCATAGAGTCATACGCATGTACTAGTATATTGATTATACACATATACAGATAGACTACTCGGCTTCAGCTGTAACTTTGTGGTCAGAGAGAGGTCAAAATCTGTTCCAGTCAGAGCCACTTAATAAGATGGTATATATTTTTATTAACGCGACAAAAGTGAGTTATATGTTGCATTGGTAGCCACGCGTTGGATTGAATAAGAGGGAATGATTACGTCTGTATACTATATACAATTCATATGACCGTCCGCAATGGATTCGTAGATGATTTTGTGATGGTTAAATAATCTAGTTATATTAGGGTGGTGTGCAGTGTTATAATTAGTGCGTCGAACAACCTTTCGGACTGTAGCGTTGAGTTGTGTTAATTAGGACTTATTATGAATTCGCACAATACGAAACAAACAAAAAGCAACGCTCACAGTGCCATGCACATACACCTGTCATTTTTTTAAGCGAAAAATGACAGATCAAGACGTACTGCCTTTGCATTAATGGAACCTTTTGATGCACATAGCAAGTGGAACTTAACGCGCAGAACCAGACTCAGTACGCTGGGCTCTTGAAAAAAACAGGCAAATTCACCACTGCCTCGTCATACAAATTAACATATTCTCCACATTGGCAAAACAGATACAAGAATGATAGAGCTGTGGCAAACAAAAATCCCTAACAAAAGTAAAAATCTTCATTTGTCGATTGCACAAAGACAGAATTCAATCATGTGATCAACTCATAGCCAAAAATTGGAAAGGAGGTAAAGACTGCAAACTGTGAAGAGCAGATGAAACAGAGGAGCACATCATGTTCTCCTGCCAATAGCCAGGTTCACCTAGTGTGTATATAGAAATGCATTCCATTGGAGTGAAAAAAACTACAACATTTTGAGAACCTAACTGCTAACAATTTTATTTTATTTTATTTTATTGACATTTTGCTACTTTCCTCTTTGCAGCTACATGCTGGTCGCTCTGAACTACCAGAAATAATCTGGTTTTCTGAAATCAAGTCCCAGCTACTCCTATTGCGATAACTTACAAGATACTGTCAATGATGCAGAAATGGAGTATCCTATTGTGATGATCATAACGGAACTGAAAAAACTCCAATGACAACTCCTTCCGGCCGTGGGAATAGGATAGATTTCTTTCCTTGTTTCTTGCTTTACAAGAACGAAAGTTTGTTTCCTTTTGACTTACTCAGAGCCTAATCCTTGTAAAGCTGACAACCTCACCATACTGTTATTTTTGCTTTCAATATAAAGCGGGGTCAAAGTTCCTTTGGTCTTAAAAAAACTGCCTTTGCATTAATACGGAGAGCAGAACCATGTCACCGAGATAGAGAAGAAAAACTAAAAAAAAAAAAAGATTTTCAAATGGTTCTGGTATTCTGTTCCCTCTTATTTTAAACTAAAGGTCATGGGGATGTTTCTAACTTTGGTGCTAATGAGAAAGTTATGATAATGTCGCCAACTAAAAACCAGAGAGAGTATAATGTGACTTTTCATCAAAGAAAGAGTATAATTTGACAACGCAAGCCTCGGATATCCACTTGCAAAGCTGGAAAAAGAATTGTGATGTACTTGCAAAGCAGAACAGAGGAAGAGATCGATTTCATAATTTATGCTTGTTGTGTAAAGCTTGCGCAAGCTGAAATTGCAATTAAACTGGAGTGATACTACTTTGATCTTGGCATTCGACAGACATGCTGAGTATGAGATGATATGCGTGGGCATAAAATGGCAAACCTAAAGTAGCACCTGCTGCAGGCATGTCATGTACGTAGTCCTTTCTTCAGATAGGATTCCTAGCCGGAAGCTATGGAATGAAACAGCTCTGCACTGAGCGAGAAGGACAGGACATGCTGCACGACCTCGACATCTGTCAGTAGTTTACCTATGAGGACGATGAACACAGGTTCTGCAACAACGCAATTGTGGAGTGCAAACAAGTATTAAGACGTCAGGTAGAATAGGACAGAGACCGACCAGCAACCGAGAACGTATCAGGCATACAGCGTGCATGACTGATATGCATGCCGTCTGCTCTCTGCATCTTGATCCAGATGAGAGAGATTCATACGGAAACACTAATCGGTCGCCGGTCGGTGCCTCATTGATCACGCACCTCTTGTCATAAACTTGTCTGTTTGCCGGTTATGTGTTATTGAACATCTCTGAAACAAGGCCAAATTTACGAAACTATTCAGAAGGCCAAGTAGAGTATCGCAAGGACACATACATAGTCTTCACTCATAGCCACGCTGTAAGTAAGTTGTATGGTCAAAGTGAAATCACCTGGTTGTTAATCCATGCAGACAAGATACAGAGGTTGAAATACTGTAGTGTATATATATATATATATATATATATATATATATATATATATATATATATATATATATATATATATATATATATATTCTTTTTTCTAAAAAAAAATCCATGCAAAGAAAGAATGTCACAAATGGAAAGAAGCCGCTATCACAAGCAGAGCATTATGACATTTTGGGCCCAAAATCTAAGTTTATAGGTCATTTTACTTCGAAAGGATTCAGGCCTTACGCTCAAGCGACCAACAAACTAAGCTGGGCCCTGGCAAGTCTTTCGGTCTGAATGTCAAATCATCCCGAACTGGAGGAAACACAAGTACGACAACCTGAGTCCTTTTGAAGATACATAAATGGAAGTTGGGATTGGTGTGTTGCTTGAGCTGTGGCTGTGGTTACTGGGTAGTGGGAAGATAAGCAAGTATGTGCCAGATTTACCACCCCTGTATGCTGAATGAGTTGAAGAAGCGGTAGTGACGTCAGGCTGATGCGAGCACTAGCACGGGTGCAGGTGTTGCTGTTGCTTTTTTAGGCTAGGCTGGCAGACGACACAGGCATGTGTTGTGTATGTAGTCATGTGAGCGGGAGATCTTGTCACGTAATGAGGAAAAATCGCAAGTCATGTGATCTCCATAAATTAAAGCTCGTTATATTTGGTCGCAGGTAATAAGTAGCAATTGAGTTAGTAGTTGTCATCTTCATTTTTGCCGAAAAAAAATATCTTGCTAATTTTCAGTCGGATGAAAGTTATCTAGATTTAACGGTTTACAAAACACAACTTTCTCTATAGTTTATATATCAACATATTGTTTTCTCCTTTTACTAATACATATAATCCTATAAAAATAAATACTACTATTTTGTAAATGACTGAACGGAAGGAAATATGAAGAAAAAAAAAACGGTTGTCATCTTCCTTCAGGAGGGAGACAGGGTAGGAAATAAACAGCTCAACAAAAGAGCGGTACAATTCCGTTCCATTCGTACGGCTGTAAACTTGGCACAAGCATACGCAAACGCACTCATTTCTTCCTTTCTTTCTTGCGATGGATGTACATGTACCTCCTCGCCAGGCTCACTGGCTGGTGGGCCAGCATCCGTACAAACCAATCCCGGTGGGCCCACGTCACAAGACAGGATGATGTTAATAAAGGAGGCGACGTTCTGAAGAACAATTTGGAAGCTAAGGCGTCTGCAGCATCCAGTCCTGGAGAAAGAATGTCTGCTGTGTCAAGAACAAGGCGGGACAACAATGAGCCCCCCGAGGCCGTCCTTCAGGGACTAGCCATGGCCGGCCTCGTCGGCATCCTCCGCCAGCTCGGGGATCTTTCAGAGTACTACGTCCATTAATTCGACTCCATATCTTGTTCGATTCTTCCATTATACTCGTGTGCTAAGCACTGGCTTGCACTAATTAATCTACTGCAGGCTCGCCGCCGATGTGTTCCAAGAGCTCCACGATCAAGTCATGGACGCGTCCGCACGAGGGCGCCGCCTCGCCGCGCGAGCCAAGCAGCTGGAAGATGACTTGTACCCGCTCATCGACCAAGAAGACTTCCTTATCTACGACGCTGCTACTGCTCCTCCTCCTGACACGGGTAATGATGCAGTTTCAACTTGTTCCACCTGACTGCTCGCCATGAATAACGCTCGCTGATGGCTGAGGCAGGACGTCTTAGGTGGCACGCAGATCCCAAGGTGAGCCACGGGGTTGTGGCAGCAGCAGACATGCCCTCCTTCATCGCCGAATGCATCAAGCAGTGCCGCGGACCTCCGGGACTGTCCATCCTTGACAAGTACTCTCCCCCTCTTTGTCTCTCTCTCTCTTTCAGCTGCAGGCAATTGGTGCTGCTACTCTTCATTTCACGCATCTGCTCGGTGATGCAGATATGGTGCAGATGGAGATGGAGCATGTTTGAGGAGGTATACAAATCCATCCTTCTTCAGGACCAGCTCTGCCATGCTTCGACAGCAGGATATCACCAGAGGCAAGGTAATACATTGAAATTCTGAGATTACTGCTACGCCATACATGCTGTCAGTACATGCAATTCAGATGTCGTTGGATTAACACCAAAAAAAAAAAATGACACAAAACATGCAGGAAAATAGACCAAAGTTTCAGAGCTTAGAGGATTATAGGCCTACCAAGTCAGCCTACACTTATGCGAGGTATGTAACACGACGCCTTTCTCCCTATAAATAAATAGCTAAGATTTTTCCTCACGAAATTTGCAGCACACTCTCTTTCAGATCAGAGACAGATACATCAGAAAGCGCTTCACCTCGATTCCTTTCCATGCTCCGTCAGTTGAAACGTCGACAGACCAGTGGACATTCAGTCTTCTCAAGCCTGAAGCCTCAGCTGCAGCAAAAAGTTCAGAAATATGAGACTTGGCAAGAGGAGAAAGCTTCCTCCGTCGATCACTCTGAAGTCGCCATGTCTTTCACTAGTTCACCAGACCTTTATATTGCCGTAGATACTTCCACTACGCCTGAAAAGGTCAAGGAAAATCACCAAGGCAATGTGCCTTACTGTTCGGATGCCGGTTCAGATTACGGGGAACAGCGCGGTGAACTTGAGAGGACCAGCTCTTTTGAGGCGTGGCTCTCACAAGATTTCCACACTCCTGAGCATCACGTTACGGACGAATCGTATCGTGACACTTCGAATGGGCTTTTCAGTCATGGCATCATATCAAGAGATGTTGCTCACTGCGGTACTACGAAGGTCAACCAGGATTCATCAGTCACCGAAGAAATGTCCTCCAAGACTGAAAATTCTTGTTCTGAAGATGCCGGTGTGGTTATACCG
Organism: Eleusine indica; assembly: GCA_030378355.1. Taxonomy (NCBI): domain Eukaryota; kingdom Viridiplantae; phylum Streptophyta; class Magnoliopsida; order Poales; family Poaceae; genus Eleusine; species Eleusine indica. Next base: position 49,323,504 of record CM059500.1, read on the forward strand.
CCTATTCCTCCATTACAGTGGCTGACAGCCAAGGTTCACACAGGACCTATGGTTCATCGAAAATCACTTAAAAAACATCATCGTAAGCCTTCGGAAGGCGAAATTCAGACGACTTCAGATAGGCCTTTGTCTGAACCGGCCTGCACAGACCCACAGCCAGAAGCAGAGACACATTCGCGTCAAGAACACAGGTCAACAGAAAAGCTAATCGAAGACCACGAAAATTTGGATTACAAGGTAACAGGTATTGCAGCTGCTCGCGGAAGTACGGTGTCAACTTCAGAAGAAAGCAAAGATAGCAACGCAGCCGATGCCGCGGAGAACTCCAAGGCATGTCAGAGTAACCAAGAGTGCGTTGGTAATCTGCAGAACGAGAGCGTATTCCATTCAGCAGTACAAGAGCTAGCAAAGATGTCTCCTCCTTCAGTGCCACGACCCAAATATTCTTTGCTTGAGGTCGGATCTCATGGCAGATACGAGGTTAGGATGTCTTCCACTGATTTCTCTTTTTTTTTCTTCTGTATTGCATCTGCTACGTACGTACAGCAACAAGGACGCGCATGAACCACGTATATTTTGCAGTTGAGAAACGGCCCAAGTCTGATCCATCCTTCAAGGAATCTCCTGGACAAAACAAGTGAAGAACTTGTGGAACAGATAAAGGACAAGGTAATGCGATCCGTATCAGTGTCACTCCAGCAGGTAGCACAAAGAGACCAACCTGACAAAAAGTTCTGATCTGGTAACTGTTGCAGCCCTTCCACGGATGTGATGGGAAGTCTTTTACCGACTCGAGAGTGGCAACCATTCTGCAGAGAGCTGAAGACATTCGTCAGGTAACATAAAGTTCCATTGCATGTCCTACTATGCTTGAACAAAACGATACTACTACTTGTTTGTGATGATCAACTACTATCGCTCGTAAATCAGGCTCACGCGGACCACAACGACAATGACAGTGAGGATGGCTGGGGCGATAGCGATTGATTCGATGAAGCGACATCATCTCCTCGGTTAATACTCGATGTAGTTCAGAATAATTGTACTTAGTGTATATAATAACTACATAGCCTGGTTCGCCAAAAAAACAAATCGAAATAACAAGCGTAATTGTGCTGAAAATTGGTAGCACACAAACTCGCAGACAATCCCAACTTGCATCACGTCGCGATCCAATTTCTGGGCCTTGAGTAACCGCAGCGGGAAAGATTGTGGGCTAGATATGCCAGGTTGGCCGGCCCTATTCCGGCAGCATCCGCCCGAATTACGCACGGGTCGAAGTGGGCTTCAACTTACTTGGCGGGCGAGGCCTAGTTGGATCGCGATTAATAGTCGCGATCCAACTTCTGGGCCATGAGTAACCGGAGACGGAAATAGTGTGGGCCAGATGTGGCAGGTTGTCCAGCCGACGTCGGGCAACATCTAACTGAGTTACACGTGGGCCGAATTGCCCTTCAAATCACTTTGCGGGCGAGGCCTAGTTGGATCGCGGTTAATAATCGCGATCCAACTTCTGGGCCATGAATATTTAGTAAGCCGAAAGTGGCGTCTTGGGCCGGCCCGCGTCCGGACATGTCCAGCTAAGTTACACACTGTATGAACTGGGCCTCAAATCACTTAATCTAGTTGGATCGTGAATTCTATCTAGATCAATAGTCGCGATTTAGAATCTGAAAGTCGATCCAACTGGAACCCACGATCTCGATTCGAACGGAGGAATGGTTGATTTGCTCAGGTCGCTGCTCGCCGGGGTCTCCCGCGCTCACCCGCTGTGAAGGTGTGACCATTGCGATGCGAACAGGTGTCTTCACAAAGGGATACATGGTGTTTTCATTGGCTGGTGAGGACTAGAAATAGATACTTTTGGAAGAGCGATTTGAAGATTGCGGTTGAGCAGTTGAACAGGAAAATTAAGTTTGCATAGAAATAAGATCACTTTCAAGATCCTTACTGCACGTGGTTCTGTAGCGGGCAGCGTTACTCGAGCTGCTATGTAATAATCAGCCGGAAATTAGAAACACTTATTATCTTCGATGAGTTTGAGCCGTCAGGTTGAGATGGCCGAGTTGGTCTAAGGCGCCAGATTAAGGTTCTGGTCCGAAAGGGCGTGGGTTCAAATCCCACTCTCAACACAACACTTTTTCTATTTCTATACAGCTAACTACAATTTTTTTTTTGCCTTTGCGAGGCTTCTCCTGAATCAGGACAAGGCCGCACTAGAGTAGAAGCCCGTCTGCCATTATGGGCTTAATTTGCTGTTTGTGGGCATTTTTTGTTTCTTTTTTTTTTTGTAAGGGACGTTCTTTCTTATTTTCGTTTAATTTGTAGCTATGGTAAAAAAAAAAAAGAACAATGATTTGTAGCTTAAAAGGAGAGAAGTAGAAATTCTTTGTTTTAGTTCCTCTCTCAGAAAGAGCTCGAAGAAGCCTTTGATAGTTAGGCTGAAGGCAGAACACAAATCATGTAGACTCTGATGTGTGATGACGAGTGATGGGGAAGGGATGATCTCAACTAGTCTAGTTAGTATACAGTATAATAAGATGTCAGTGGTAGATGTAATGGCTAGAGAGCTAGTATGCACGGGCGGCGATCCTGAATCCGGAGAGCATGGCGGACAAGGCAAGCGCGGCAAAGGCAATGAAGCCGAGGCTAATGGCCGCTGTCATGGCGTCGGTGAAGATGTTGATCACCGCTGACCTCATGCGAATGGTGATGGGCAGAGCAGCCGACGAGGCCGTGATCAGTCCATACGCCACCATCTGCACCCGTCATAGTCATAAAAATTAGCATTTCTGGACACAAGCAAAGCCTACTTTTAGATCCTTCTAGTAGTACCCGATTAACTTCGCCAAGATGCCCTAGAAAAACAAAGATTAACTTCGCCGAGAAGAGACTAATTGTGGAAAAAGAAATGTGGGGGCGACAAAAGCATCCTTGATTCCTATTATAAGAAGGGGGAAAAAAAAAACATCCTTTCCTTGGTTGCAAAAAAAAAAAAAAAAAAGGAAATGGTTCAAAGACAGGGCTTTTCTTCAGGTAGAAAGCTTTCTGGCCGCATCCATCCATGTATATAAATGAAATAGAATTATTACTGGTGAATCACCGATGGATTAGATACGGTACTAATTAAACAGACCTGATCGCCGGCGAAGTCGAGGAAAGCCGGTGAGGTGTAGCCGCGTCGCATCCTGCGGAAGTTTCGAAGGGCCTGCGCCGCCGAGTAGACGCAGGCCACGGCGGAGGCCCCAAGAAGATACCTGTACTCTGGGTACCGGGCGAACTCCATCCAGTCCCCGTGGCGGCACGACGCCACCAGCGCCACGGCCACGAACGTCACCGCCGCCGCGCCGCCGCGCAGCACCAGCACGATCCCTTCCACAGCCTCGCCGTCGTCCTCCGGCGGCGGCGTCGCGTTGTACGACGCCTTGTTGTGCTGTGCGGCCGGCTTATTAGTGGCGACGTAACCTTTGCCGGAGGAGCTCATCGTCGTCGTCTCCACGGGAGTGGGAACCATGGCCATGATGCCTTAGCGTGCAAGCAAGTTACTCCTTGATTAATTTGATGATCGTCTAGACACTAGCTAGTGGTAAGTAAAGGAGACTCTTTTATACTGCATTTTGGTGCTTTGCCTCATCTGATCTCCTTTCATCCTTTGCTTTGCTTTGCTTTGGTTTGGGCAAGTAAAGCGTCCGCACTATATGATCTCGATCCATCAACACTGCAGGTGGGCCCGGCTGGGGACTGATGGCTAATTCTATGGCGACATTGGCTTTAATTTGGGAGAGGAAAGTCATACATGATGTTCCGTCGCAGAGACGCAGCTGACACGCAAACTTGCCGTTCTCTTCTTCCAGGTGAGGTGAGGTGAGGTGACTCTCATCGATCCTTTCCGCTTCTAGACTAGACAAGTGTGTGCATCATGTATCGAGTACCTGAAAATCATGGAATGGCCTATTGATACTATCCTTTCTGAAGCTTGAGCGGTTTTCTTCAGAAAAGAAGCAGCAGGAACAGCTTTAGCACTTGTTGTTAGACAGGGTACTAGTACTCGCAACGTCCAAATTGGAGCTGGAAGAGGAGCGGCAAATCGCTTCGTCACGTGCAGCCATGTTCGCATGGGAACGGTGCCATGTGAACAGATGACGAAAAACCGTGTCCAGTTCGTGCCGTTATTTTATTTTACACAGTTCAGCGGACCGTGATGAAGAAGAAGCAACGAGTGGTAGTCAGCAGAGACGCGTCCTTCTCCTTCCCTTCCCTTTCCTTCCCTTCCGTGTGTGGTGGGGACAGCCAGCAGAGCAGTGAGTCACCACCGATGCTTCTTTCCCTTTTTCTTTCGCCGTACTACTCCCTAGTAGTATATCTTTGCTTTCGAGGAAGCGAAACAATTACAATGACTGCCACTGTGCCATCCAACGGTCGGCACGCGCCTTTTTCGTGAGACGGGAGCGTTGGATCCTGTGTACACAGACAGGGGGCATATCCGTAAACCCGATGCCCAAAGGAAACACGAAAGCGCATCTCTCTCTCTCTCTTCTTCTTCCTTCCGTTGCCCGCCGCATCTCCTTCCCGTCCATCGGAGAAGAGAGAGAGAGAGAAGAGAGAGAAGAGAGAAGGGAAGATGGTGGGATGCCAGTAAGCAACGCCGCCGCCGTGATGGATTATTACCCCCCTTCCCTCCCCGTCTTCTTCCTCTCCCGATTCGCCTCCCTCGTCGGCGCTAACCACACCTCCGCCCGCTTCTGCTCCCGCTAATAATCCCCCCTTCTTCCTTGCTTGTCCTCTCCTCACCGCCCTCCTCAATTACTTGCATTCCACACCTATCTAGAGATTCTTTTTTTTCTTTTTTTTTTTTTGCGAGAATTTCATCTAGACATTCTCGAGAGAAAAACACACACACATCCCATCTATGGATCCCGCGCCGCGGAGGTGCTCCCTCCTCAAGCGCGCGCTTCTCCTCGCCGTCGCCGCCCTAGCGCTCCGCCTCCTCTACGGGGCCTTCCTCTCCGTCGCCGGCACCGCCACTTCCTGGCCGCTCCACCCGGCCGCCGCCTCCGTCGCGAGGACCTACGTCCAGGCCGACGTCGGCGCGCCCGACGCCTGGCGCAGCCGCCACTGGCGCAAGGCCGTCGACTACCACGCCGCCGTCCTCGCCGCCCACCTCGCCGACGGCTTCCTCGCGCCGCCGTCCCGGGCCGTCTGCCTCGGCGGCGCGCAGGAGGCGCTCGCGCTGCGGGAGCTCGGCGTCTCCTCCGCCGTCGCCGTCGCCAAAAAGCGCGCGCCGCCGCTCGTCGTCGCCGGCAACGAACGACGCCTCCCGTTCCACGACTCCTCCGTCGACTTCGTCTTCGCCGGCCGCGCCCTCGACTCCGCCAAGCGCCCCTCCGATCTCGCCGCAGAGGCCGCTAGGATTTTGAAGCCTCAGGGGCATCTCGTCCTGCTCACCTCCAGCGCCGCCGATGCCTACAGCATCCGCTCGCTTCAGGCCCTCCTCCCGTCCCTCCGGTTACTCCGATCTCGCGAGATCAATGGACCGGACGACTCAAGCCCACCTCTCCGGGAACTTGTCTTCCACAAGCTTTTTCATGATACTCCCTCCTCCTCCTCCTCCTCCTCCTCCTCCCTTGGTGGTGGCAATTCAGTGAACAATTGCACAATTGGGGATCATAAGCTCCAGCTCCTCTCAACTGCCGAACCGCTGATCCAGGAAGAGCCGCTCAAGCCATGGATCACGCTCAAGAGGAACATCAACAACATCAAGTATCTCCCGGCGCTCGCCGACATCAGCTTCAAGCGCCAGTATGTCTATGTTGATGTTGGCGCCCGGAGCTACGGGTCCAGTATCGGAAGCTGGTTCCGCAAGCACTACCCTAAGCAGAACCACACCTTCCAGGTGTTTGCCATTGAGGCCGACCCGACGTTCCACCCTGAGTATGCAACGAAGAAAGGAGTCACATTGCTTCCTTACGCCGCCTGGGTCAAGAACGAGACGCTCAAATTCGAGATCAATGGTGATCCCGGGAAGGAGGAAGAGGCTAAGGCCAACGGCCGTGGCATGGGGCGCATCCGTCCCACCGCCGGCAACAAGATGTCTGGTGGTGAAGTCAGGAGTGTCCCTGCATTTGATTTTGCAGAGTGGCTCAAGCAGACGATTTCGGAGCAGGACTATGTGGTCATGAAGATGGATGTGGAGGGGACAGAGTTCGACTTGATCCCGAGGCTGTTCGATACAGGCGCAATCTGCTTGATCGATGAGCTGTTCCTCGAGTGCCATTACAACCGGTGGCAGAAGTGCTGCCCTGGTGAGCGATCACCCAAGTATGAGAACACTTATGAGGAGTGCTTGGAGCTTTTCAGTTCGCTGCGGGAGAGCGGCGTTCTTGTGCACCAGTGGTGGTAAATTAAACATCTGGTATAGGCTTTCTGAATTATTGCAGATAGAGTTCAACTACAGGTGACAAACAAAAGGTTTTGACTGCGTATTTTATTTCATTTACCCTGTAAACATAGCGATTCATAGATGATTGGATTGTTTTATGTTGTTAGAATCAGTAGTTAAAAGGACCAGTGGAGTCCAAAGGAAAGGAAAAGCAAGTGTAAGTAATGACTGGTAGTTGCACATTCACAGGAAAACATACTGTGGCTTGAATTCGTTATTGTTGAAATTTCATTGTCATTATATTTTGTGTCACTTGATTCTTGCATTTCAATCCGGTGTGCTTGCTATTCAAGTGATTTGCTTCAAAAGTTCATGCCATGCCGCAAGTTTCTGTATGCTCTCAGATATAATGGCAAAGGCCCCCAGCATTCTCCCAAGGTTTGCACATGGGAGTAACTATATGCCTTATTGTCGGTTCCTCTTAGTCCTTTGTTTGAGTAACTCGTCAACAACCTTGTTTCTGTCTCTCTGAACCATGGGTATGCCTTGTCTCTTGTCTGTATGCTGCTGGAAATTTGTTGGTTGTTTGTTGATCCGATGGTGATCAGAATGTCAGGTTAAGGCAGTGACAGTTGTTCTAGGCGTGCCTGCCTGTGTTATGAACATTGTTGTCTGTAAGAGCGGTCTTCTTTTTCGTCTCAACCTTCTGCATTTTTGTGACCTGGAGCGGGTGGGTGTGGGTAGGGGACACAAGCCACATGCATGCGAGCTCAAGGTTGAGATGGGGCGCACATGTTTGTGTACCCTGCCCAAGCCACTGGTATATGTGAAATATGTCTGTCTGTCTGCCTGTCTGTCCTTTTCTGTGTTGTTGCTTGATTTCCTTCCCGTTTTGCCTTGCCAGAAATGATATGAATCCCAAAATGCCTCCATACGAGTAGGAATAACTGCATATGAAAGAAACTTGATTTTCAGTTTAGAGAAAAATAGCACCATGAAAGGGAGTTAAAAACATGGTCGGAGTTCCAAAAGACTAAAATGGCTACAATTTAATGTGAGTTTGCCTGATTTGTTTTGTTTTTTTTGAAGTGGATGTTTTATGCTTTTGACGATGCTGCAATCGAACTGTACTGCAGCAAATGACCTGTTTAGAGTTTCATGTACTCCATACTTCCATCGGAAGGCAAGCAAGGACGATGGGTGAGACAGTTGCTGAGACGGCAGCGAAAGCTTGCAACCGAGGCCACGTGGAGTCGTCCATGGCCCACGCACTTGGCATCACTGCTGACTGGGTCCCGCTCACCCTGCCCCCAAAACGAAGCCCTCTGTTCATCCTCGCTCGTGTTCCTCCTCCTCATGTCGGCTCCTCCCCCAAATGCAATGAAAAGGCACGCCTCTGCCCTCCACTATCCATCCCACAACAAGTAATATATCAAACCCTTTCTCCACGACTGCACAGGACATTGCAAGTCCATCCGGTCGATTCCTGCCCATCTTCCACTTTGGTGTGTTGTCAGTTCCAGGTAGGAGTGGCTCTGCATTTCTTTTTGCTGTGGCCTTCGAATCCAACTCGTCCTGGCAATCTGCTCCAGTTTTATTCGATATGGGAAGAGGAGTTTAGAACAACGCCAAGCTGCCGAGAGATTTTGCTTTTGTTAAGAATAGCGCAAGAAGTCAACAATGCTGGTTTTCTAGTTACTGTTTCTATCTTATCTAGACCTCGAATGCATCGTATCAGCGCGGCCAGTGCCAGAAAGTAAAAATCATATGCTATATGTTACAAGAACCGACGCGATTTCTCCAAATCCCCACTAATCTAGTGTGCCTTTTCAATCTGTAGGCCAAAAGATGAAATCGGCAGAAAAACAGGGGTAGTCAACCATGCGTGCGTTCATTTTTGGGCTACAGGATACTAGATTTTGCGTAACTTTATTTAACAAATGCATTTCCTCAAGGAAAAGACTTTGCAGCACCATGACCTTTCTTTCTGAAAATAGAGTATTTTCTCGCTTTATTCACTATCATCAGTAAACAAACCTGCATGCATGTGGATGTTCTTTTCCAGCATCATCATCATCATCAGATTCTTTCTGATGTGCTGTGAACTTTCTCCATGTTTCGCTTGCTTGTTAGCAGACAATGAACTTTGGCATCATATGGTTCAAGTAATATCTTTGACGAGATGATCAAGGGATCCTCAGCCAATCGTACTCATCCTATCGGTGCAGTTCGTAAGTTCTCATCTGCTGTATCACCACTGTTGTTATTGTTATAAATCTCTCAAAAATTGCTGACAAGTTAAATACCGGATCCTTCGCTTTCTTGCAGCATTTGAGGCATTTCATAATGGCTCATGGCATGGAGTTAATTCTATAAGGATAAGGAATGGAAGTATGTTTGTTAAGTTTGTCTACTCTGGATCCACCATCGAACATATCATCCATGGGGACTGTCTGCGCATACATTCAAGAAGGGCTACTTGCGATGATTGCTCACATTTTCTCAAGCCAGGTGTTGATGTCTGTGTACGTCAAGCAACTTTAACAGGAGAAACGGAAGCTTCTGTATGCCACTTCCTTTTGATTTTTTTGTTAAAATATCTTTAGAGGTCCTCTTCATAGGACTTATCGCTATGAACATAAAAATAGTACCCATATCACCATGCCACCATAGGCATTTATTGCATCAGTTCTGTGCATCCAGATTGGTAATATCCTTTAATTACTACTTCATTTTCGCTCACATTTGTGCAGGCATTATTATGTCATGATGCAAGGCTCATCCATATTAAGAGAGAGCATCATACTGATCGAAGTCCCTGCTTGTTTGCTGTTATGTTCTATGAAGACCAGTGTCCAGGCAGTAAGGAAAAAGGGATAATCAATAGAATAACTGAGGCAGTGACAATAGACGACATTTTCATCTTACAAAAGCTCCAATCTGAGGAGCTCCAGGATGGAAGTATGCAATGGAGTTCTGCAGAGGATTGCCTCCGTCGCAATAGAGGCAAGCTAGTAAGTTCCAGATTCGCTGCAGAAGTTGCGTACTTGGTAGTTCTGTCTAGCTTGAGAGGAATGGAATTCACCATCAAGATGGTAGAAGGAAACATCATTTACCAAATCATCAAAGATGATCAAGCACGGTATAATGTTGATTCCATGGATATACCTCCAGGTTTCGGCAAAAACATGGAGATAGTATCGTTCCGACGACGAGATGAGGCTTTGCGTCCAATGATCAGTATAGTTCCCATCATCCGTCATAATGCAAACAATCTCTCAGAAGGCAGATGTATCACTGTGAAGAGTGACTTGGATAGCGCACAATATGTTGAAAACTTGTATGAGCATGTGGACTTGAGACGTTCAAAGCGTCTGAAAACTCAACCAGATCGGTTTACTAGTTATGATGCGCCTAATTTCAATCGAACCAACAAAAGGAAAGAGGAACAAGCATCACCTAAAAAGAATGACAATTCACATAGCTCTGTGAGTTGGGATTCACCGGTACCGGGAGAATCAAGCGATGAAGATGTTACGACGTCTTTCATTGTCAAGGAACATCCAAGGCTGGCAGAAGGCCATCAGAAGAACCGAACAGAAATAACTCAATCCTCTTCTCCTATGAAGGAAAAACAAACCTCAGTGGAAGTGAAGAAGAGAACGACAGAGCAAAAATGTCCAGATTCCCATATTCCACATACACCTGCGAAGAATAATGAGAAAAACAATTGTTCGGCTTCATCATTTCGACTGAAATCATTTACTTCATCACGCAGCCTTGATAACAATAGTGAACCAGCATTCTGTCAAAAGAGGGGTAGGAAAAGAAAGAAGCAAATGCGCAAAAGAGAATATAAACAAATGATAGACCAATGCATTGGGAATATCCAATGGCTAATGGAGAGAGATTGTGACTTCAAACTAGATGTCCATATGATGAATGTCGGTGGACATGCTTACCTAGAAGAGGATTTTACATGGCCATGTTCCACTAATGGCCAAGAGAAGAAGGATGAGCACGAAGAACTGTGGGAAAAAATGGATTATTCATTGGCCACACTAGCATTTCTTGAAAGAATTCAGGTGTGTTTTTTTTAATGATTGTGCACTTCCTTGTGAAAAGATATCAAGTTTAGGAACATACAATTTCTTTCCTCTTTTCTATGGATGTCTTCGTTCTACCTTTCATTATTTGAGATACAGACAGTTAATAAGTTCAATTCTGATGTTCATAAGTTGGTGAATATTTGCATTCAAACACAAAAATGAAATTATTGCAGACAGCATTGTGATAACTCATGAGACCGTGAACTAAGAGTAGTACCGAAAGGGATGCAAAATTTCTGACATTTTTTCTCTAATATTTTTGAGAAATGATTTTGATGATAATAATAAGTAAATACTCTTACTTTGGTCGATATATATCTTTAACACATGCTGTCTTACTCAAGCATATGGATGCTGGGATGCTGAGTATGCACGAACTCCCGCAATTTGCGAGTTTGGTACTGGAAACTAGTTTACTTGGGCTCTTACACTATCCATCACAATGTATTATTGTCTACATGTTATGCCATAAAAATATTTGGTTGTGTTGATAAATTGTACGAACTTAAATAATTAATTTTGTTAATGTCTCAATGGCAAGCAATCATACGGCCTTTGAGAATGCTATATTCTTTGGTTGGGACAATTATATTTTTGTGCATGGTATTACGGTAATAATTTGGACCTACAGATGCCTGATTCAGAAGCTGTTATTGTGAGCAATGCTGATTTAAGAGGCAAACGAGAACAACAATGTCATCATGACTGCATACTGGTTGAGAAGCTTGGACTAACCTGCAGATTGTGCGGTGTTGTATGCATTGAGGCAAAGCATATGTTTCCACCTATGGTAACTGTAAATTAGCAATCACTACTCTTTGTTTTCCTTTCATTTTTAGCTCGGGCCAACCCCCTTATTGACTGGATAGATATTCTCATTTTGTGCAGTTCACTAGTAAGGACAACGAGCGGCCAGGGCGGAGCAACTTTTGTCAGGATGGTGACATGCTTGACTCTTACTTTTCTGAAATCTGTGCACCAGAGTTAACACAATTAAAGGGGTCTGGGAATGTGTGGAATTCCATCAGCGATCTTAAACCAAAGCTACATGCTCATCAAAGAAAAGCGTTTGAATTTATATGGAAGAACTTGACGGGATCATTACAGCTTGAGGAAATGGATAATTCAACAGACAGTAGAGGTGGCTGTGTGGTTGCACATACTCCTGGGGCCGGGAAAACACTGTTGCTGATTTCATTTCTGGTCAGTTACTTGAAAATTCACCCAAGAAGCCGACCGTTGGTCCTTACACCAAAAGCTGCAATCCATACATGGAGGAGAGAGTTTGAGATGTGGGGCAATCCTCTTCCTTTACACGTGCTCCACCACTCTAATGGAAGAAGCAAACTGATGGGAAATCTTGATTCAAAAATGAAGGCAGTTTTGAAGAATTTTCACCAACCATCCGGGAAAATGATACGGATTCTGGATTGTCTGGACAAAATAAGCAAGTGGCATGAGCAGCCAAGCATTCTCCTCATGACATATTCTTCTTTCTTAGCGCTTACGAAAGAAGACTCAAAACTGCAGCATCGATCGTTCATGGCAAATGTTCTGATGAACAACCCTGGGTTATTGATTCTTGATGAGGGGCACAACCCAAGAAGTAACAAATCAAAGTTGAGAAAGCTACTGATGAAGGTGAAGACTGAATTTAGAATACTCTTGTCTGGTACAGTCTTTCAGAACAACTTTGAAGAGTATTTCAACACCTTATCTTTAGCAAGACCTCGTTTTGTCAATGATGTTATGACAGTGCTAGCTCCAGAGAGGAAGAAGGGAACATGTACCGGGAGTGGCAAACATCAAGAAACATTGGCGAGGCGCATTTTTGTGGAAAGCGTGGGCCAAAAAATCGAGTCTGGCAGCAAACACGACAGAATAGATGGCATCTCTTTGCTAAATAAGCTGACTTGTGGATTCATTGATTCATTTGAAGGTACAAAACAGAACAGTCTTCCCGGAATATGTGTGTATACCCTTTTCATGAAACCTACTGACATCCAGGAAGAGGTACTGACAAAAGTAACAATGCCCATAGCTCGTTACCCTCTGGAGGTTGAGTTGCTCATCACGATTACCTCTATCCATCCTTGGCTGATAAAAACTATCAAGTGCGCTAGCACTTACTTCAGTCCAACAGAAGTAGCTAGAGTTGAGAATTACAAGAAGGACGTCACTGCCGGTTGTAAGGCAAAGTTTGTGATTGATCTTCTGCACAAGTCCTCATTCAAAGGTGAGAAGGTGCTGATATTTTGCCACAATGTGTCTCCAATCAACTTCCTCGTCAATCTTATAGAGATTGTCTTTGGATGGCGTCTTGGTGAGGAAGTACTGGTTCTGCAAGGTGATCAAGAGCTGCCTGTCCGCTCAGATGTCATGGATAAATTCAACGGTGACAGAAAAGGAAATAGGAAGGTGCTTATTGCTTCAACAACAGCCTGTGCTGAGGGTATCAGTTTAACTGGCGCATCAAGATTGGTCATGCTTGATTCAGAGTGGAACCATTCAAAGACACGGCAGGCCATAGCAAGGGCATTCCGGCCTGGGCAGGAGAGAAAGGTGTATGTCTACCTTCTTGTGGCATCTGGGACATGGGAGGAAGATAAATACAACAGAAACAGGAGGAAAGCTTGGATTGCAAATATGGTCTTTTTTGGACGTTACTTTGATGACCCATCGCCAAACCCTGTGACTGAAATTGATGACGAAGTTCTGAAGGAGCTTGTTGATGAAGATAAGACCAAAACTTTCCATAAGATAGTCAAGCAGGACTAAAAGAAAATGATGTATGCGTGTTTGTATGTCCTGCGTCATTTTTAATGTCCTATATAAGCTTTCTCATGTTCGCTTAAAGAAAAAACTTCATGCTTAAACTTGTATTGTGGTGCTACTATAAGATCACCATATCGTATATCTGACGATTTTATCCCAAAAGTACACATGGTTAAGATTCATAATAAGCCTTGACATATTTTATTTTCATAAATCTTTTTTTTTCACGTTTCGTGTAGGAGAGTTATGTCACTACTAGAATCAACGAGTTCCCCTAGGAACAAAAACTGTAGGGAAAACCCCAAAAACGGTAGGGATAGATTACCCTACGAATTATTCCTAGGGAAAGTTTGTAGGGAAATATTCGACGGGAAAGGCAGCTTGCCCTACCTTTTCGGTTGAGAAACCGTAGGGGAAGTTTCTTTCCCTAGGAATTTGGATTCTAGGGACTGTTGCTCACGTGGCATGCGCAAATGACCTGTAAAGTTTCTTTCCCTGCCAATTCTACTAGCGGACCAGCCTAGGGAACGTTTTATCAACATTCACTAATAGTTATTTTATATTGTTATTTCATTTTCATTATTATCGCTATCATTATTTATGTTCTCTTCCCATATACAATATAATTATCATACTCAAATAGATTGATCCAGAACAAATCTTATTGATTTGAATTGTACAGCAAAGTTGATTGGCCAGTCTTCTTCCGTGCCTATTTACACAAGTAGGACTAAGTAAGACAAAAAAGCTCAACCTACTGCCATATATCCTTTATATATTCACTATGCATTACAACATTACAAGACTTGTTGCAATTGCAACTCGCAAGCCAAGCTTCCGTCAGCAACAGTCACGTCCGCGGCATCTTTAACATGCATGATTATCTTTCGCTTGCTCCCTGCTTTAGAAGCTTCCGTCAGTTCCATCTTCCAACACCAAGATTATCGTGTTGCTCCCTGGTTTAGAAACCACCTTAAATTAGAGTTGTTCATACTAAATATTAACAAACATATCACACGGAGCTAACTGAAGGAAAAAAAAAAAACAATTTCTCACCAAGCTAACATCTTGAATAGAGGAAATCAGATCGGGGAACAGTGAAAAGAGGACCAGCAAATTCTTCGAATCATAGATCTCAGCAACAACAGATATAGACTTCAACAAGGAGGCAAAGAGATCAAAGAAAAGACTCTCTTTTAGTTTTAGCTTACCTGCTCTTGTCCATGACGCCTGCCTGGCTTCGTGATGCAACCAGAGCTCGAGCCTTCCACCTCCACGAAATTCCATCCTTGCGCGTGTGAATACGGCTGCCGGTTGCAGTTGGTCGGCGTTCACTCAAACCAGTGTTTCGATCTTGGCCGCTGCACTCACGGACGCACGTCACTCGATCATAGTCACCGGAGGGTCACTGGCTGGGGAAGAGAAAGGCACACTCTGAGCTGATTGAAGATGTAGTTTGTTTCCCTACGGATTTACCAGCATACCTGGGGAACCATGCCACTTCGACGCGCACGTGGAACCTTCCCCTAGGAACTCAGCCAAACTGTAGGGAACGTTTTCTTTCCCTACGATTTTTTTATCTCGTCGTAGGGAGCTAATCTTTCCCTTGAACTCAAAATTTTTTTCTAGGGAAAGGCAGAAACGGTAGGGAAATTAGGTGAATATTTGATGGATAATCGGAGTTGAAAATCTATCACCAGTGGAACTCAGAAACAACAGTTTGTTGACTTCTTCTGTCCCACGCGACTGAAAAAATATACTCCTTAGGATAACAAAGTTCTGAAGAACCAGAAGGACATAACACATGTGCAGAAAGATGAAGGAAACATGGCAGTGAGTCTGATGTCCTGATTGGTATGAACATTGTTACTAGTACTACTTAAGCGTAGTAATCATGCTCATGCTCCCTGTGTAGATAGGGAGCATCCCCTTGCTTCTCTGCTTGCCCACCTGCCTAGGCCTGGCTCACTCACACAAGTGGTTCGCCAATTTGCTCGGGAGGATTTTACTCTACTACTTTGACGATGATATTACGAGCTACAATTCATTTTCAGACAAAAGGTTGCAAATCTGTTGTAATTACTTGGCCTAATATTTTTTCTAGAATTGCACAGTGGTATCTGAAAGATCATTTGCGTGATGCCAAGGACCACTTTATTTGTGGGCATCGGATTTTTTTCTATTTCTATTGTTGTGAAAGAGGAACTGCAGCATGGAAATTGCCATGCTTTCGACTGATTGTGTGCCCACAGCAGGATGAGATCTTGAGAATTGCTCACATCAGAATGTGTAGCTGGAAAGATTTTCATGTTATTTTTCAGCCTGCAATAGGAGTAAAAAAATACTAGTACTACAACATGCTGATTTTGTCAAGAACGCATCCTTCTTTAAACCACTCCTCTGCACATTGGAACATTACAGGAACACTGCCCGCAGATTTGGCCACTTTGTCCGGTGCTAAGAGTAGTATATTCCTCTTTTCTTTTAAACAAACCTTGAAGAAAGTCACAACTAGCTAGTTGTCTCCTCTACTTGCCAGATTCTGGAACGCTGGAAGTTTCTAGCTTGCTATATTATCGCCACGTCCGTGTCCACCTGCACAGCCCATGGATTTGGCAGCTGACTAAGATATTCACTATTGCATTTTCGTGCAGTCATTATAGCGAATCAAAATTGAAAGGGATGATTTTGCATGGGGGCTTTACTACTCAGCAGTCCGCCACCGCACTCCTCTTTTTTTTAAAAAAAAAAAAAGAAAGAAAAGAAAAGAAAAACGCTGCCTGCCAATGGAATGGAGTGTCCTCCTGACTACTGATTGCCTGGGGAACAGCATGATTTAGCTCATTCATCATTTTCCTTCAGAGTCCAAACAACAGTGCTATCAAGCTTCGTTTTGCAGCAATCCAATGGAGAGGAGAGGAAGACGGATGGCCGTACCAAGTGGAGTGGAGAGAAGCCAAGCACATGCAAGAGTGACAATGGCCATTGGCCAGGCCAAGCGGCACAGAGCAAGTCGATCAACTTGTTCCAATCTGGCATCCATTCCGAGGCAACCAACTTGCCTCTCTTTTTTTCACACAGTCTCTGCCTCGGCCCGGTGCCCCGGTCATGTTGATTCTTTGACTAATGATGCTTCTTATCCATCTGTGCATGTTTCTGGATAAAGCTTGTTCATGTTTAGTCTGGTGGAGGCCTCATTATACGGAGTAGTTCTAGTAGAAAACAAAAGGAGCATACTATAGTATTGAAAAACCATTGTTCAGTTGTTCTGATTCCTTTAGGAGCCTACATTCCACCAAATGAGGTTACTGCAAACGTATGAAAAAGTGACTGAACATCTACTGTACTTACCAGAAACATCTCGAATCCCATATATACGAGTAAAATACAGTGCACATCGTTCTCAGATGACGAGCTTGTAAAATTGTTTTGGAACAATCCATACGCAACACCGATTTAATTAAGGAAGGTGCAGAATATTTAACATTTGAAGCCACTTTCCTTGCCAACACGCAGGAGCATTCAGTCTGACAGGAGAAGCAGGCGTGGTTCCTGAAAAGAATTAGGGAAGGTGAAATGGAGCATGGTGCAAAGGTAGATTAGTATTGCTAGAAAATCATGCTGCCGAATTTTTTTATTGATAAATAAAGTGGCCATGCTGGTGAAAGCAAAGCTTCTGCCTTCTCTTCTTGGCACTAATTAAGTTAAGTTGGGTGCAGTCAAAAAAAAAAAAAAAAAGAAGTGAAGTTGGCCCCAAATCTAAAGGGAGAAAGAAAACAAGGTGGCTAATTTGCGCCAAAGGCCTTTTCGCTCGGCTTAATTATATTGGCTAGAGAAAGAAATATATACAAATTGGCCCCCTCGCCTATAAGTAATACGGTGCGCTTGCAGCATTCATTGATTCAAAGAAGAAGAAGAAGAATGAGGATGAGGATGATGACAAGCAGGAGGAGGTGCGTTGAGCACGACGGTGTGGTGCCTGAGGAGGTGGCGCCGCACCACGAGCACGACGCTGCTGCTGATGATGCTTGCTGCTCGGCGGTGGTGCAGGTCGTGCCGGCTCCGGCGGCGGCGGTGTGGTCGGTGGTGCGGCGGTTCGACGAGCCGCAGGCGTACAAGAGGTTCGTGCGCAGCTGCGCGGTGGTCGCCGGCGACGGCGGCGTGGGCAGCCTTCGCGAGGTGCGCGTGGTGTCAGGCATCCCGGCGGCGTCCAGCCGGGAGCGCCTCGAGATCCTCGACGACGACCGCCACGTCATGAGCTTCCGCGTCGTCGGCGGCGAGCACCGATTGAGGAATTACAGGTCGGTGACCACAGTCCACCCGGCGTCGGAGACGACCACCGTCGTCGTCGAGTCGTACGTGGTGGACGTGCCGCCGGGCAACACCCCCGACGACACGCGCGTCTTCGTCGACACCATCGTCAAGTGCAACCTCCAGTCCCTCGCACGAACCGCACACAAGCTCTCGCCGCATCACCACACCATTAATTAGGATCTCCAAAGGGATGGTGAGATTTGAAGTTATTATAGCTGTATAGGATTAATTAGCTGTTGTGTCCTGAGAGAGATCATGCATGTTCGTCTTGGATCCTTCTCGATCGTCATGTTGTTGTCAAACAGAACAGAACAAGCTTGAGTTGTCATCATCATATGGATGATGTGCTCTGACTAGCAATGGTGATCGATCATGTGTCCATGCGTATGTGTTGCATTTTCAAGATGTGCAGCATATCGATCGCTACGACGACCACCTGTGTAACTAGGATCTTAATTGGCCCATCTTGCAGTAGCAAAAATCGCCTATTTCCGGACAAGCAAATGAAAGGTAAGGCCCTCCTCGGCTTACACGCGATTTTATTACTGTTGAGCCCTCAACTCCACACACCGAATTAGCAACAGCAGAGTACAAGTGGATCTAATGGTGCAAGTGTCGATACACAAACGACTTCGCCAGCATCCAGTCTGGGATCGAGATCCTCTGCATTCGCTACTAGCCAATGCAGAGAGCAACTGTAGTGGGAATTAGGTGTTATTCGCAGTTGTCCGATCGGCAATAAACGGTTCAAATGCAAGCGCTATAGTAACAGGCTGAACAGTAAATCCTGAATAAAATACAAATATCTCACTTAATTTTATTTTTATGTATCGTTGGATGATGCATCCATAATCCGTCCACTCTTTCTTCAGCTATTCCTTGTCGGAATTTGGTGGTTGTACAAGAGAATAAAAGGGCTCAATACTAAAGTGCAAGAGCAAGAGTCCGCCTTGTTGGATTGCCTTTCTACGTACTATAGTAAACCGGTAATGCTACTTTTCAATCAATTGAAAAGTAGCATTCCTTTCAATCGATGGTGGTGTGTATATTTTTTTTATTTTTTTATTTTTTTTCTTATTTATCTATTTGTAATCCCTATTTTTAATCGATTGAAAATTAGATATTCACATTTCTTCCAATTTCCGTGACCAAGAAAACAGAGACGGGACTTGACAATATGGCAGCGACTATATATTGAATGAATTAAATTAGTACCTCCATAACGTCAACAAATAAAATTAGAATGGCAAAATACACAGACTTGTCAATCACATATGCATGGTTTGTTCGTCGCACAAGACTGCTGAAATCATTCTTCATCCTTCGTTAGCAAAAATAAAAGCAGGTCCATTTTTGAAGAAGAAAAAAAAAGATAAGATTGCACCAGCCGGGAATCGAACCCGGGTCTGTACCGTGGCAGGGTACTATTCTACCACTAGACCACTGGTGCTCCGTGACTAAGAACCTACTTTGAATATAAAATTATTAAATACCGCAGTACAATCACTCGGCTGACTGGCCCCGAAATTTTCTCGCCGTGGTCCTTTGCAGAACATCCTGGGCTGCTTCCGTTTCTTCCTCGTGTAGTCAGTGTGGCCAGCGTTGAACGTTTCTATGCCCTTCTCGGAAAGGCCTGGCCCATTTCCACAGACCACACAAACATACAGTGCCAAGGAAAACAAACATCAATGAATTTCTGTGCATTGCAATGAAACCACTGCATGCCGTAGATGTAAGAGTTTCGATTGATGAGGTTACAACAAACATGTCAATATATGTACTCCCTCCGTTTTGAAAATATTGTCGTTCCCACCGATTATTTTGACTTGCAGCTAGTTCAAACCGGCTGTCGGTAACGACAGCAATTCCAGAACGGACGAGTAATGTTTTTTAGAAAAAAAAGGAATATACGTAATGTGGGAGGGAATAATAGTGAACTTACAACTCTGGGCGGTACTCTGAGGACCAATTTCCCGTGGTGCTTTTTAATCTCCCTCCTGCAAGCTTTGACAATATGAGTGAGAACCGAGATCCCCTTGGTCCTTGTCCAGCGTCTGCGTGGTGAGAATATAGAGTGAAGCGGCCACTATCTTCATCTTGACAGGGCATGCTTGCTTCCAGCAGCTTGAGTTTTCCTCGTGGCGTCCTTGATGTGGAGGACGCCGTCCAAGTGGAAGGACTTGATTTCGACATCAGCACGAATCATGTGGGGCTATGGAGCCATCCTCCTAGTAGTGTGATGTTCTTGATCAGAGCATCCTTGATGACCTCCTCCTCCTCCTCATCAGTCTCAAGCAGGAGGACGGCATTGGGATCGGAAGAATCATCATCGCGTCAGAGGCGGCTGCGATGAGCTTGAAGGCGTCGTAGTCATGGCGCCACTGATTTCGAGAGAGAGAGAGAGAGAGGTTTTCCCCTCAAAACGTCAGAATCCATGCGCGCCGTCACCTAATGGGCCCCTGTCGGATTTCACGCACATACGTGTTCATTTTAACAACACGTATATGTTGTTGTTGGTGAAACAAAAATGCAAGATTAAATCCTACTAATGTTGATGTGTTGTTCTACAACACGTAAGAAAAAGAAAAACAAACAAACAATCCTAACGTGTATAAATCTTGACCTGTACAAATCTTAGCGTGCATGAGATCAAAGTGTTACGAAAAGACAAAACAAGATAGTCTTGGCACTATGTTTCAGTCTCATCATCATTGGTATACTAATAATGGTACGAAAAAGAAAAACAGAGGCTATGATATGTTTCATAACACGTTAAACCATGACACTAGAATACGTTTCAGTTTCATTTCATAACACGTTAAACCATCACACTAGAATATGTTTCAGTTTCACATCATTGGTATTAAGATGCGATTTGTATTTAACGTGAAAAAAGAGAAAAAAAAAACATTCATTTCATACAAAATTTCTAACAATACTGGAAGAAAATCTACTATAATCATACATATGAAACCGTGAATGAAATTTTGCAATGAGATCTAGTTGCATTTATCAACTCAAAAGTTGTAAGATGACAAGCATTATATAAGAATAATCTATTATCCCCGTCTATTTCTCTAATCTGAGTCCCCTGCTACCTAATCCATGCCTCGAAAAGTTGTTGCCAAAATATGGATTATCAGACTCAGAAATTCCAAATATGTCCATGGCCAAGTGAAAAGCATTCCATGCCTCGCAGATCCATGTATTCAAACTCAACCGCCCAGAAATACCAAAAACACACTATTATAATGAATTACAAGAGAAATTGATGTAAAGGCATAGCAATATAATAGCATCTAGCAAATCTGAATATCATTGTTCATATAGATAGGAACTAGGAACTTAAGAAGTTGAAAACAAATTAAGTACCGATAAGTTTACTACTAAAAACAACCATCGGTAAAAGAAAGCAGCAAAGTAGTTTCAGTGCTTAATGGAAAAAACGCCATGGCACCTGACCCCAATCAGCCACAGTGCTTGGTACATTGAAAAGACTAGGATCAGAGTAATTCATCCAGTAGGAAATAACCATGCCGCATTCATTCCATCTGCTGCCCAAAACTTGTCCTGCGATCCGTCTGCAGCAAGTCGTGCCATCATACCATCTTTCATGTTGTACACAAACTTTTCAGGGCAGAGGTTACCATGTACTAAATAGATAAGATCTTCTCCAGCTCCATCATTATGACACAAACGAAATGACTTGTTGCTGCACGGACTGATGAAGATGCAATCACCATCCAAGTTTTGGATCTCAGTGAATCTGACAGGGTTTATGCTCAAGTCTGCCTCAAATACTCTCACCTGAAGAACCATGAGTCCGAATTCAGTATCAGCAGAGTCTGTAGCAACTATTAATAGTTTTCTACGCCACTCTGCCATGCGCCACCTCTGGCTCTGGTAAATGTTATCTGCAACTTCAGGCAATTCGACAACAGCACCCTCAACACGAGAAACCATTAGGCCATTGTTGTCTTCAGAGATCTCAAAGGCAAAGAGGTCTGTGGTGAATTTGCTGCTACTGAGCATGTAGAGCTTCCCCTGACAGAAGGCAATATCCACGAGGTCAGACATAGGCACCACCACTTCATCCCTGATTGCCAGAAAGCAAGCTTAGGCTTAGCTGTAGTCTTGAGGATTGAGATGCCAACTGCAACACACTTGGAGCCAGAGTCAGGTGAAGTGGACAAGACCACCTTGCAGAACGACATCACACACGGCCCAGCGTTGAAATTCACCACGCCAGAGCCATTGACGACCGGGAGAGACCAGCTGCGGACGGCATCGAAGGGGCAGGCTGCGGACGGAGGTGGGAGACGGAGGGCATCCCGGGAGAAAGCTTTCATCAAGAAGCACCGGAGGTCACCAAAGTAGCGACATTCGTTGAACTCCACGCCCACGAGCCATTCCTGGAACGAGTCCACGCAGCGGATGCTGCCAGCCGACGCCGTCTCCCTCTCCGGCGGCGGGACGTGGCGGCGCGCCCCCGACAGGGTCCCTTCTGCGCAGAAACTGGCGAACGAGAAGTCGGACAGCACGAGCAGGGGCAGGGGCGGCGGCGGCCGGCGGTAAAGGCGCGCCGCGGCACGCCACGCGCGGCAGACCGAGCGCGGTCCTCGACGAGGGGGAGGCGTCCGACCACAACGCCAAGGATGTCCACCGGGAGGTCCTCCCACGGCCGGTGCTGCGGATCCTGCGCCTCGTCGGGCTTTCGTGTCTCGGAAGCCGGGGCGCATTTCGTCGAGCACCTTGTCTGCGCCGCCGCCGCCAGCGACCGTGGGCTGTTCGGCTTGGCCCCCTTGCGGACGCGAACAGGCAGGGGCGCCTGCTCAGCTGAGGTTCCTGCCCCGGAATCCATGGCCGCCACCCGGGCAGCACCGGGGAGAAGAGGCGCCTCTTGCTCCACAAGTGCTTCCAAATTAAAAATATGCCTTATTTATTTTACATACAAATCGTATTCAAGTTTGTCAAACGTACGGTAACCAAGTCAGGAAACGTACTCCTTCAATCCAAAAAAAAAAAAACAAAAAAAAAAACACAGCAGCGGACCAGCCAGCCAATTGCCGTGCCCTGGACGCGGGACCCACGGAAGCCCCGTATAAATACCAGGCTCCATTCAACCCAGACAGAGAGAGAGAGAGAGAGAGAGAGAGAGGAGGCCGAACGGGACAGAGAAACAGCAGCAAAGCGGCGCCGCCTCCCCTCCGCTCCTACTCTTACACCAAGGTAGAGAGAGGTAGGAAAGGAACGGAAAGGAAAGCCCTAGCCGCCACGCCAAGCACCTCCTCCCTTCGATCGATCCTTTCCTTCCTCCCGCCGACGAGCTCGCCGCCCGCCCCAGGTAAGCATCTCCCCATTGCTTGCTCCCCTACTAGTATTCCTACTACTTAAGAGGAGACCGCCGCCGCCTCGCCGTCACGAATTTGGGCAATGAGGAGGATGAGGTGCTTACGGTTTCTGCGCAGGACCTTGCTCTCCATGCTTCCGTCCAAGAGGCCCGCCGACCAGGACGAATCGGCCGCCCAACCCAAGAGGATCAAACCCGACCGGAATGGGGCGCCGCCGGAGATTGACGAGGACCTCCACAGCAGGCAGCTCGCCGTCTACGGAAGGGAGACCATGCGCCGCCTCTTCGCCTCCGACGTCCTCGTCTCTGGACTCAACGGCCTAGGCGCCGAGATTGGTTTGTCCTGTCCTAGTCACCACCCATTTTCTATTTCTGCAACTGCAATGCCTCAATCCTGATTGCGATTTACAAATGCACACCAACTTCCTCCCCTGCTAACATTCCAACTGATTCACCAATTTTTTTTGCCTTGCTTTTAGTTTACCTGTTCACCCTCAAAGCCAAAATTACATACCGGTTCCTTTTATATCAGTCTAGTTAAAAACAAAACAAAACTGCAGAATCAGTCACATTGAAACTGAACAGCCAACCTTCCCTTGTTATTTTGCAGCAAAGAATCTTGCTCTTGCTGGAGTTAAATCTCTCACTTTACATGATGTCAAAAATGTCGAGACGTGGGACCTGTCTAGCAATTTCTTTCTGTCGGAGCAAGATATTGGCAACAACAGGGCAGCTGCTTGCGTATCCAAGCTGCAAGACCTCAACAATGCTGTTCTCGTCTCTGCTCTAACAGAAGAGCTGACAAAAGACCACTTGTCTAGGTTTCAGGTATGTCTCTAATCCTGTGTACTGCATCTGTTGTTATTCTGTTGCAACTTCCGGTCATTTATGCTTTGGTTGCTAAGACCTGACCTTATATGTTGTGTGCTGAAAGATTACCATTATAATCAATTCAATTCGGTATCACCACCTAATGCACAGCTTATTTCATGGCACAGGCTGTTGTCTTCACCGATATAAGTCTGGACAAGGCTTATGAATTCGACGACTACTGTCACAGCCACCAGCCTCCCATCTCATTTATTAAGGCTGAAATTTGTGGCCTCTTCGGTACCGTCTTTTGTGATTTCGGACCTCAGTTTACTGTTCTTGATGTTGATGGTGAAGACCCGCATACTGGTATTATTGCATCTATCACCAATGACAGCCCTACAATAGTATCCTGCGTCGATGATGAACGGCTTGAGTTTCAGGATGGTGATCTTGTTGTTTTCTCTGAGGTCCAGGGTATGTCAGAATTGAATGATGGAAAACCAAGGAAGGTCATAAATGCAAGACCATTCTCATTTACCATCGAGGAGGACACAAGCAGCTACAGCGTTTATACAAGAGGTGGTATAGTTACACAGGTGAAGGAACCAAAGGTTTTGCGTTTCAAGCCGCTAAGAGATGCTATGAAAGATCCTGGAGATTTCCTTCTGAGCGACTTTTCAAAGTTTGAACGCTCCCCTCTGCTTCACCTAGCATTTCAAGCTCTGGACAGATTCAAGGAAGAGCATGGACGGTACCCTGCTGCTGGCTGCGAGCAAGATGCTCAAGTTTTCCTGAAATTAGCTTCTGATATCAATGAAGCCTCTGTTGATTCCAAGCTGGAAAGTCTTGATGAAAAGTTGCTCCGACATTTTGCAAGTGGTTCTCGAGCTGTATTGAACCCTATGGCTGCAATGTTTGGTGGTATTGTTGGTCAAGAAGTTGTGAAGGCATGCTCAGGGAAGTTCCATCCTCTTTACCAGGTTTGTTCCTCGTCATATGTCTCCTTTCTTCATTTTGTCACGCTGATCCTTGTCTGATGCAACTCCATGTTATACAGTTCTTCTACTTTGATTCTGTTGAATCCCTCCCTACATATCCATTGGACCCCAGCGACTTGAAGCCATCAAACAGCCGCTATGATGCTCAAATCTCTGTATTTGGTTCCAAGCTTCAGAAGAAACTGCAAGATGCAAAGATATTCATTGTGGGTTCTGGCGCTCTTGGGTGTGAATTCTTGAAGAATCTTGCACTCATGGGAGTGTCTTGTGACAGCAAAGGAAAGCTAACTATAACAGATGATGATGTCATTGAGAAAAGCAATTTGAGCCGCCAGTTTCTGTTCCGTGACTGGAATATTGGACAGGCAAAGTCCACTGTCGCTGCTGCAGCCGCCAGTGCTATCAACCCCAACCTCAGTATTGATGCTCTTCAGAACCGTGCCTGTCCAGAAACTGAGAATGTGTTCCATGACACATTTTGGGAGGGCCTTGATGTTGTCATTAATGCACTTGACAATGTTACTGCTAGGATGTATATGGATATGAGGTGCTTGTACTTCCAGAAGCCACTACTGGAGTCAGGAACATTGGGTGCAAAGTGCAATACTCAAATGGTGATTCCTCACCTTACTGAAAATTATGGTGCTTCAAGAGACCCACCTGAGAAGCAGGCACCAATGTGCACAGTCCATTCTTTTCCACACAATATCGATCATTGCTTGACATGGGCTCGCTCTGAGTTTGAGGGTTTGCTAGAGAAAACACCAAATGAAGTGAATTCTTTTCTGTCTGATCCTGGTAAATATGCTGCTGCTATGAGAAAGGCAGGTGATGCCCAGGCAAGAGAATTGCTTGAACGTGTCTCTGAATGTCTTGGCAAGGAGCGTTGCGACACCTTTGAGGATTGCATAACTTGGGCCAGACTGAAGTATGTTCGCCTCATCATTTTATCATCATTAATTATTTAATTTGTTGTATTTCTATCTACATGATACCTGCCACTACCTTTTCCTGTCTTTAGAATTAGACAAACAAGGGATATTAGTCCAATAAATCATAAAATGGAATGTCAAATTTAGCCCTTGCACCAGTAGTATAGTAACCAATGTCATGTGCACTTGATTACTTTTGGTGTTGTACTTTGACATATTTGTTTTGTTTTTCCTTGAAACACACATATGTGACTCCATTTTTCAGTGCAATATATTAACTGATTTTCCTTTCTATTTTGGCAGATTTGAGGATTATTTCTCAAACCGTGTGAAGCAGCTCACGTTCACATTTCCTGAAGATGCTGCTACTAGCACTGGTGCTCCTTTCTGGTCGGCCCCAAAGCGCTTTCCTCGTCCTCTGCAATTCTTGGCCACTGATTCATCACACATTCATTTCGTTATGTCTGCTTCAATACTGAGAGCAGAGTCATTTGGAATTGCTATACCTGACTGGGCAAAGAACACAAGTAAGCTGGCTGATGCAGTCAATAAGGTTGCAGTTCCTAAATTTGAGCCAAAGAAAGGGGTGAATATTGTGACAGATGAGAAGGCTACCAACCTTTCTAGCGCCTCAGTTGATGATGCCTCTGTTATCAATGATCTTCTGTCCAAGTTGGAAGAACATGCCAAGAACCTGCCTTCAGGATTCCAAATGAAGCCTATCCAGTTTGAGAAGGTTTGTGTTCCAGCTACATACTTTTTGCTAGCTTAGATTTCAGATATTCCATTTCTTTTCTCCAAATTTTTATGCTGTCATATTTCTTCATGTTTGAGGAATGATCTACAAGAGTTCTTATTTTTTCCCTTCTCCATGTGTGCTTTACTTAATGCTTCCCCAACAAAACTTATAATTTATATGTTTTCCTATGATCATTTGTCTTTTTATTATCTTCCCAGTTCAAGACTCTTATGAGATAAACTGGATTGTACCTTCAAACTGTGTACATGGTGTTGGTGGTCTTACATTCACTTTGTCTTTACAGGACGATGACACCAATTTTCACATGGATTTGATATCTGGATTTGCAAACATGCGTGCAAGAAACTATAGCATTCCGGAGGTTGACAAGTTGAAGGCTAAGTTCATCGCTGGAAGAATCATCCCGGCTATTGCTACTTCAACAGCCATGGCCACTGGTCTTGTGTGCCTTGAGCTATACAAGGTTATTGCTGGGCAGCATCCCATTGAAGACTACCGCAACACATTTGCCAACCTAGCTCTACCACTGTTCTCAATGGCTGAGCCAGTTCCAGCCAAGGTGATGAAGCATCAAGACCTGAAATGGACCGTGTGGGATCGATGGTCTATCAAGGGCAATCTCACTATTGCGGAACTCCTGCAGTGGTTCAGTGACAAGGGCCTGAGCGCTTACAGCATTTCCTGCGGCACATGTCTACTGTATAACAGCATGTTTGCAAGGCATAAGGAACGACTGCAGAAGAAGGTTGTCGATGTTGCCAGAGAAGTTGCGAAGGTGGAGATTCCAGAGTACAGGAGGCATATAGACATCGTGGTAGCCTGTGAGGATGATGATGAGAAAGACGTCGATATTCCTCTCGTCTCCGTTTACTTTCGGAAATAGTCTGCTCTGAGGAGAAGGAAAAAAAACAATAGAAAGTTTAGATTACTGCATTATTGAGGCCTGCCACTGAAAAACCTCTTAGTTTGCTCGTGTCAGAATCGCCAATTTATGTTACTGGTGTTGGTAGCTTATCGTGATATCTTAAATTACAGAATTGTTTATTTCTTTTTTATTTCTTTGGTAACAAAAAATACCAATAATAATAATAAGGTGGAGCCAGGTGCTTGGAAAACAAGTCTCGGTCGTGAATCTAGCTAGGAGGAGGAAGGGTCCCGGAGTATAAATACCGACCGAAGAAAGATGGAGGCAAGGCAGCCAACCATCCTGAAAGCAAATCCTCCTCCATCCATCCATCCATCCATCCATCCATCCTCGTCGAGGCATAACATAATGGAGACGAGCGTTGGGTCCGTGGACGGTCACCGAGTCGCGGGCAACGGAGCTGTGGGGTGCCCGGCATCAATGGTGGGCTGCCCGATGATGGGTGGCGGCGACGCGACGCTGGGCGGTCACATTGCGCGTCGTCTGGTTCAGGTTGGCGTGAGCGACGTGTTCGGCGTGCCTGGCGACTTCAACCTGACGCTCCTGGACCACCTGATCGCGGAACCCGGCCTTCGTTTCATCGGATGCTGCAACGAGCTCAACGCCGGTTACGCCGCCGACGGGTACGCTAGGGCGAAGGGCGTGGGCGCCTGCGCCGTGACCTTCACGGTGGGCGGCCTGAGCGTCCTGAACGCCATCGCCGGCGCCTTCAGCGAGAACCTCCCCGTGATCTGCCCAACTCCAACGACTACGGCACCAACCGCATCCTCCACCACACCATCGGCCTCCCCGACTTCTCCCAGGAGCTCCGCTGCTTCCAGCCTGTCACCTGCCACCAGGCCGTCGTGTACAACCTCGATGACGCCCACGAGCAGATCGACCGCGCCATCTCCACCGCGCTCAAGGAGAGCAAGCCCGTCTACATCAGCATCAGTTGCAACCTGCCCGGGATGCCGCACCCAACATTCACACAAGAACCAGTAACATACTTCCTAGTTCCCAGGTATTATATATATATATATATATATATTGGTTCTAATTTCTTTGTTTGTTTCTCAATAAACGTTTCCTAGTTAACAGGTATTATATATATTGGTTCTAATTTCTTTGTTTGTTTCTCCATAAACGTTTCCTAGTTCCTAGGTATTATATATATATATATATTGGTTCTAATTTCTTTGTTTGTTTCTCAATAAACGTTTCCTAGTTGTCAGATATTATATATATTGGTTCCCAGGTATTATATATATATATATTGGTTCTAATTTCTTTGTTTGTTTCTTAATAAACGTTGGGCCGGAAAGATTAATAGATCCTCGTATATGTATAATTTGAACAAATTAATA
The DNA here is from genome assembly GCA_030378355.1 of Eleusine indica. Lineage (NCBI taxonomy): Eukaryota > Viridiplantae > Streptophyta > Magnoliopsida > Poales > Poaceae > Eleusine > Eleusine indica. The sequence continues at coordinate 49,352,205 of CM059500.1, forward strand.
TTGAAGGTCGTCGAACCAGCTTGGTCTTGAGGCTGCCGTGGATGCCACGGTGGCGTTCCTCGACAAGGCCGTGAAGCCGGTGATGGTGGCCGGGCCGAAGCTCCGGGTGGCAAAGGCCGGGGACGCCTTCGTGGATCTGGCGGAGGCGAGCGGGTACGCGGTGGCGACCATGCCGTCGGCCAAGGGTTTCGTGCCGGAGACGCTGCCGCGCTTCATCGGAACCTACTGGGGCGCCGTCAGCACCGCCTTCTGCGCCGAGATCGTGGAGTCCGCCGACGCATACCTCTTCGCGGGCCCCATCTTCAACGACTACAGCTCCGTCGGCTACTCTTTTTTACTGAAAAAGGACAAGGCGGTGATCGTGCAGCCTGATCGCGTCACCGTCGGCAACGGCCCCACCTTCGGCTGCGTCATGATGAAGGACTTTCTCGCCGCGCTGGCCGGACGCCTCCGTAGCAACACCACCGCGTACGAGAACTACCGGAGGATCTTCGTGCCGGAAGGGCAGCCGCCGGAGAGCCAGCCAGGGGAGCCGCTGCGCGTCAACGTCCTCTTCAAGCACATTCAGAAGATGCTCACCGGAGACAGCGCGGTCATCGCAGAGACGGGAGACTCGTGGTTCAACTGCCAGAAGCTCAAGCTGCCACAAGGATGCGGGTCTGTAGTACTAACGGTCTTCTCCATGCATCATCTATCTATATTATATTAGTATCCACTGCTTATATCATCAAAGCAAGCAACACCTACTGATTATTGCAGCTTGCTCATCCCTCGCTGCAGGTACGAGTTCCAGATGCAGTACGGCTCCATCGGATGGTCCGTGGGGGCGCTGCTAGGATACGCTCAGGCGGCCACAAACAAGAGGGTCATCGCATGCATCGGAGACGGAAGCTTCCAGGTCCCATTCTTCTTCTCTTCTTGTTTTTCTCGTATAAATATATATACATATATATATATATATACTGAGAGTAATCAATTGGTGGAGCAGGTGACGGCTCAGGACGTTTCCACCATGCTCCGCTGCGACCAGAAAAGCATCATCTTCCTCATCAACAATGGCGGATACACCATCGAGGTGGAGATCCACGACGGCCCATACAACGTCATCAAGAACTGGAACTACACCGCCCTCATCGACGCCATCCACAACGGCGAGGGCAACTGCTGGACCACCAAGGTCACCTGCGAGGAGGAGCTCGCCGAGGCCATCCTCACGGCCACCGGAGACAACAAGGACTGCCTCTGCTTCATCGAGGTCATCGCACACAAGGACGACACCAGCAAGGAGCTGCTCGAGTGGGGTTCCAGGGTCTGCGCCGCTAACTCAAGGCCGCCCAACCCACAGTAGCTAGCACGCCCAACAATCCATCGAGGGCAACAAGAACCAATAAAATAAACTAGAATTTTCCTTGTTTCAGTCACTCAACAGTCAACATTCTTCAGCATTTGTCCATGCATGGAACTACATACACTGGTTATTATGATCAAATAATTCTACATCTTGGAACAAGTGCTTTTCTTGAATTTCATGTCACATTTCTTTTGACGTCCATCTTTCATTCATCTTTTTTTTACCGAATACATGAGAGGAACCAATCTGATGATAGCACATTGGAAAACAATATACAACGAACTCGTGCAGAGAGACCTTAATATTTATAGGGTCGTTTCCTCGATGTTTAGCGGGAAATATATGCATACCAACCGCTCCGCATTATCAAAAATCCTGATGGCATTCATTCAAATACAACGCTCCGTTTTCTATCAAAAGAATTGAATGAAATAAAAAACAAAATAATACTTGCCGAACTGTGATTTCGGTCCAGATTCCAGAACCATGTCGACATTTGGCCCAACAGTAGCCTTGTGGGCTCAACATAAACAAAAACGAATGCATCGCTGAGTAAAAGTAATGAAAACAAAAAAAAGTCAAACTGTGGCTGCTGGGATTCGAGCCCAGGTCTCCACGGCCACAACGTGGAATTCTCACCACTAAACTACAGCCACTTTGGTGACATAGAATTGTTGAACTTTATAATATTAAGTTTAATATGGAGTTAGCCATTGCTTAACCAAGCAAGCATGAACTATTTATGTTCTATTATTTTATATATTTCTTTCAGAGGCAATATATACAAATTATTTTCCTCTCTAAAAGGATAAGAGAGCAGAGAATGCACATCCCACATAGGGAATTTTGGTACTCATGAAAGAAGCTCGAAGTCGGTTACATTTCAGGTGTAACCGTATTGCGCAAAATGAGCCAAAAAAGGGGCAGAATATAAGGCAAACCATAGATAGTTACATTAATAATAACAAAGGTTTTGCAAAAAAAAAAGATATATACAATTCCACACTTCTTGTTTAGTAGTGCAAACTAAGAAAAAGGAGGGCTGATTTTGCCTCTTGTTCCCTCTCCTTTTGTTTTGTTTAAAAAAGAATTTCTCTTTTTTTTCTCTCCTTAAAAAGACGAGGAAATACAACCATTTGGCCATCTCTTTTGGAAATTTCCCGTTCATTTTTTTTTTCATCTCGCACAAGTTCCCTTCCGGTCCCCGACATCTCCGATCATCCCACCCCGCCGCCGCCGTCGCCGTCTTTGCCCCCGCCCGCGCATCCCGCCCTGGCGCCCCCCTTCTCCGTGGGGTGCGTGCAAGATGGCGCTCTCTGCCGGCGATGTGCCGACCATGTACGCCGTCCTCGTCAACTCGCTCAGCGCCAACGAGGCGGCGCGACGGCCTGCGGAGGCAGCTCTCGCGCAGTGCGAGACCCGCCCGGGCTTCTGCTCCTGCCTCCTGGTAAGCCATTCCGCCTCTCGCCCATGTTCTAGGGCTTCCCTTCCCTGCCCCCACCCATTTCCGCCTAGTCCAAGCCTCACGTGTCCGATCCATGGAGTAACTCTGAGGGACAGGAGCTAATTTGCTGGTTCTCTGCTCTGCAGGAGATCATCTCGGCGAGGGGATTGGCGTGCCGCGAGGACGTACGCCTGCTTGCCACTGTGTACTTCAAAAACAGTATCAACCGCTACTGGCGGCAGCGCCGCGATTCTTAGTGAGGCCCTTCAACTCAAACTATTAATCCTCACGCAATGCTTGAGTGATTTTGTAACCTTCGCATGAGATATAGCGGTGATATTGGGTGCGGGATATTTTGTTGTTGTGAAGAGTGTTTCCCCTGTTCTGAATGCTTTACTGGATTTTATTGTTGTTATTCCTTTGTCCTGCCACATCTAGTATAACGTTGCTAAATGTTTTGACACCCTGTAGTTAGAGTCACAGTCAATACTGACGAGTCACCATCAATACTGACTTAAACTCATGAACAGTAGCCACTTGTTTTTCGAGGGAAGCCTTAGCTACATTCACAACCTTTTTTGGAGTAAATGGCTCTATACATTTGTTGCCAGTCCAAACTCTACTTCTGAAATGAACTTGCTGCTCATTGCTCAACCTTACATTTGGCAATCTCATGTTGGATAGTATCCATAGCACAACTCTTCAATTACGCACTAACCAGCTTTAGTTGCTTAGGACTGAAATTTGTATTGTTTCTGTAGTGGAATTAGCAATGAGGAGAAGGACCACCTTCGGAAAAATCTCTTGCTAAATATACGCGAGGAGAACAGCCAGGTGTGTGCTAAATATATTGCATTCAGGTTCTGTCATATGATGGTAAAAATCATATTATGTGTATTGATGTGGGTTGCCTTCATAAACATTGCAACATAGATCGCGCTGCAGCTAGCGGTGCTAATCTCCAAGATTGCACGCTTGGATTATCCAAAAGAGTGGTATGTATTTACGGCACAACTATCATCAATTATCTTGTGCATGAGTTGAATTTCACTTGAAGTCTACAATGGTTACTCTCATCATGTCATCCAGGCCAGATATTTTCTCTGTATTGGCACAGCAACTGCAGTCTGCTGATGTCCTTGCTTCGCATCGTGTGTTTATGGTTCTGTTTCGAACTTTAAAGGAGTTGTCAACTAAACGGCTCGCTGTGGATCAGAAGAATTATGCTGAGGTACTTTCATTCGATTGAAGCCATTTATCGTTATGTATTACTGCTCATATATGCTTGTGCTTTGTCTCTCGACCCCCCCCCCCCCCTCGTGCTCCCGCTTAATAATTGGATGTTCTAATTTTCCAGGATGCATGAGACACTTTGCAATAGATTCATATTAAATCTTCTTTTCCTTATTCAAATTAATAAAAAGTATGGGATAATCAGATGTATGGTTACAATGTGAGCCTTTTATTATTTTCAACTTGTTCTTGAGCTGATCAAGAAATGTATCAGCCATACCTTATAGCATTCACTGTTACTATTTTATTAAAACGTGGGTTCTAATAGCTTGCTTTTGCTAATTCTGTTCACTATAACGAGGTATGATTTAGGGAAACTCTTTGCAAACTGAGCAAATTGTTCTTACACGTCGTATTCTGTGCAGATCACTAGCCACTTGTTTGAGTATACCTGGAACCTTTGGAAGAGTGATGTGCAGACTATATTACAAAACCTTTCTATGCTCTCTCCACGGAATGACATTGATACCATTTTGGAACAATCAAATGACCTCATTTTGATATGTGACAGGTGGTTGCTCTGCTTAAAGATCGTTCGACAGCTAATCTTTTCAGGTTATGCTAGTGACTCAAGAACTGCACAGGTAGGGGTATAATTTCTTTTGCTTGTGGTTCTGCTATATTAAATGTTCATAAGCTGAATATCTGCAACTAGCTGTTGTGCTTTGTAGGAAGTCTGGCAGGTCAGGGAAGTTTGTCCAACTGTTTTGACTGCCATCAAATCCCTTCTTCCATATTGTAAGTTACATGTTTTACTTGTAATCTCTTCAATGATGTCCCTTTTTCTTCTTTCATAACTTGAGTTTTAATCCTAAAACCCAGAAATCGCTTCGACTTTGCTTTGAACTTAACAAATGGACTGAATTATTGTCCATCACAAGATATTTTTTCCCTTGCCCTGTTGGTTGACCTGGCCATTTAATCTACTAGAAAGAACTGCTATTGTACCATTCCGTCTGAAATTTAAGACTAATGTTGTAGTTTCTTATGTACATATGTCCCCATTAATCTTGTGCCCCGAATCACACAAATAAATTGTATGTTGTTGTTGTTTTTGCTTGACAGATGATTCCTTTAGAGACAAACAAGCTAAACTATGGGACTTCACAAAAAGAGCATGCACCAAGTTGATGAAAGTCCTTGTTACTTTACAAGGCAGACATCCATATTCTTTCATCCATGAAACTGTGCTTCCAGCTACAGTTGACTTCTGTCTGAATATGATTACAAATTCTGAGCAGTCTGGAACATCTTTTGAGGAGTTTCTTATACAAAGCATGGTTCTGGTTAAATCAGTACTGGAATGCAAAGAATACAGACCAAGTCCCACAGGTCGTGTGATCAATGAAAACACACAACCTTTAAGTTTGGAGCAAAGGAAGAAAAACTTTGCCGCTGTGGCTAATGACATGCTGAAGGCTGTTTTGCCTGGTGATCGAGTTGTGTTGCTGTGCAACATTTTAATTAGGAGGTAATGTATATTGATCCATCTAAATGACACAAAAACGTGACTTCTCTTCGTTGACTAAGAAATGTATGTGTTGCTGTTGGATGAGCAGTTGAGACAGCAGTGTAGTGGTATTTGCTGTTCGGTGCATTTTGTTACTGCACCAAAGCATAATGCTTTTCTGAATCTGTCCATAGTATAATACCAGTGGTAGAGGTTATGCACAAAGGTCTACATTCTGTAGATTTTGGGGTATTCACATTACATTTATGCACGTGCCTTTCTGAAATTTGATGATTCTTCTCACTTCTTGTTGTAGTTTCTTTATTTTCTTTAGGATTTTCGTTTCTTTCTAGTACTCAGGAAGTCATGATTCCTTTGCAGATACTTCATTTACACTGCAAAAGATTTGGAAGAGTGGTCAGAAAATCCAGAGTCCTTTCACCATGAGCAGAATTTGGTTCAGTGGACTGAGAAAAAACGGCCATGTGCTGAAGCCCTCTTCATTATTATCTTTGAGAAGTACCGAGAGGTGTGTAAATTTAAAAATATTTCTCGGGCCTATAATCATGTGATACTGATATAATCATATGTCATGTCAGCTACTTGCTCCCGTTGTTGTTTCTGTCCTTCGTGAAGCCATGGCTGTTTCTCCGCCACTAGAAACAGATATTACAGCTGGAATGCTTTTGAAGGATGCTTCTTATACAGCTGCTGGGCACGTTTATTATGAACTCTCAAACTACCTAAGCTTCAATGAATGGTAAGTTTGAGACCAGCTTACTGTTGACCTTTATAGTTCCATAAGTAACTTTGTGGATATATTTCGTCTCTGTACAGCTGTTTGTCAATGTTAGTGTGTTATATTATGTTCTTATTATGAGGCAGTGACCAAAAGATTTTGAAAACCAGTGGTCATAATGGATTCTACTTCACTGTATTTCATTTGGGTTCTCTCTTTTCTACAGGTTTCACGGATCTCTATCTATTGAAGTTTCAAATCACCACCCGAATATGCGCATTATCCGTAGAAAAATAGCATTGTTACTTGGTCAATGGATTTCTGAGGTTCATTTTCTATAACATTTTTTTCCCAGCAAATCCACAGCTTGTAAACTTGCTATGTATTAAGTTGTAATATTTGTTGCTCTGTAGATCAAGGGTGATACTAGGAAATTGGTCTACCATGCTTTGGTCGGACTTCTGCAGGATAATGACATAGCTGTTAGGGTATGTTCCACCTTTACAATTCCTTGGCGATAAGTGTGTATACTTGTTCTGTACAACTATTTGATTGAGTTATTTGTTCATTTTGTTCAACTTTCAGCTGGCAGCATGCTCTTCTCTTTGTTATCTTTTTCAAGAATCTAGTTTTTCTGAACTAGATTTGTTTGAGTGTCTTCCTACATGCTGGACAATGTCTTTCAAGTTGATAGAAGACGTTCAAGAATTTGATTCAAAGGTATGTATGTTGACAGTGCATTTTTTTTTTCTCCTTCTCTTTTTATTTCTGAACAAGAGCTCCTGTGCCCATTTGAACTTCATCATGCTATTAATCAATACCATGCCCAGTAGAAGTTATTCAAGAATCAATAGATTGTTTAAGTGGCAGTCCTTAGTTTATAACAAGTGCTTGTTTCACACCAACATTTGTACGATCATCTGAATAAACTCTGAGCCCCCCTCCCTAATTTTATCTCTTATTTTTTTTAGGTGCAAGTGTTGAATTTCATTTCGGTTCTTCTTGAACATGCGGGAGACAAGGTTATTCCATTTGCAAGTCAGTTATCTCAATTTTTCCAGAAGGTATGGCCGTACATTAAAAGATACATAAAATGTGGTCTTTTGAGGAAATACACTTTTGTTGTATTATGCTTCGCAATTTCAACTTCTGTTGCTGACTGTCATCCAAATGTATCAATATTATTGTGTTCCCATCATATTTTATTTTCCCTCTACACTGTCTATATGGCATTGGGAACAACTGGTTAATTGTTTTTCACACCAGTAATAACACTCCAGTATCAAAATTATGGTGATGCTGTTTTGATAAAATATAGACATTGGTACAAAATCTGGACAAAACTAGGAGGACTTATGTGGCATTGTAAATAAGAAGAAATAGGCACCTAAATTTGATTCAAAAAGGACTCCAACTTGGGTGGTCTAATGTAAATCCACACTTTGAACTAACTTAGCTAGGCTCAATACCTCTAGCGACGGAGCTTATAAGTTAAATGTAGAATAACATTGATGATTTTTCTTCTGCCTCAAGCTAATCAGTTTTTTTTTCAGATATGGGATGAATCTGTCGGTGAAAGCTTGCTACAGATTCAGTTGCTAACAGCACTTAAAACTTTTGTTTCTTCACTTGGATTCCAGTCACCTCTTTCTTACCCCATGCTTATTCCTATTCTCCAAAGTGGCATCAATATTGACAGCCCTGATGCTCTTAATCTTCTCGAGGATAGTGTTTTGGTAAGTGATTCTCAGACAACCCAACAGGTACATGTTCCACAGATGCATGCACAAAATCTCTAACACTGAGCATCTACACTGCAGTTATGGGAAGCAACCCTTTCAAATGCCCCTTCCGTTGTACCTCAACTCCTGGATTTGTTCCCTTATCTTGTGGGCATTGTGAATAGAAGCTTTGATCATCTGGAGGTTAGGACACCTACCTGTAAACAATAAGGGAACTTTGTTTTGTTCTTTGAGAATAAGATTAGTATTTTAAAAATATTATCTTGTCATGAATAACATAAACCACAAAATACATATGCATCTATTTCTCCATAATAGGTGTATCCTCTTTTTTTCTCGAACACTCAGGAGAGCCGTATACCATTATATTAAGAAGAATAATTGTAGTCTTTTACTGCATATGTGCAATGCATTATTTGAGTTCTGTGATTCCAGTCTCTACTATTTTTAGGGTATTGCTGGAGCATGAAAGATCTGAATTATTTTAATCAATTTTTACCTCTGTTATTAACAGTAAACTCACTAGTACTATAGATCAGTTACTGCCAATTACCATTATTCTAATCAACAAAGCGTTTGTTGGTTTCTGTCATGTTATGTTTGTTTATTTGAACTATCCCAGTGTAATTAATTTGGTAGTACCATTTTGATGCTGTTTCTGCTGTTAGTATTCTGGAAGCAAAAAACCTATCCAGGTTGTACATGCCTTATTTTTACCTCCAGCACGCTGCAGTTTTAAAATGTGTTCTATTGCATGCAATATCTCCAGATTTGGATATTTTGTGAGTTTTGATTCTATTTAATTGTTTTGCAGGCCACGATAAAAATAATTGAGGATTACACAATTTTTGGTGGACAAGAATTTTTGAAAAGCCATGGTGCAAGTCTAGCAAAAATCATTGATACTATTCTTGGAAATGTTAATGACAAAGGACTTCTCACAGCGCTTCCTATCGTTGATCTTCTTGTTCAGGTTATTATATTTTCTACCTTAAGCAACAGACACTCCCGAAAGATGTTTGCTGATGTTGCTTAATGTGAATCTTTTGTGTTTTACGTACTGCTGTGAGGAACTGAGCCTAGCTCGGTTGAGGGTGTGGATGTTGATCTGGACAACCCAAGTTTGTATCCTCTTCAATTTGAATTTGGATGCCTATTTCTTCTTATTTACAATGCCACCTAGTGCTCCTAGGTTGTTTAAGATTCTATTACAGGGTAGAAAAAACAAGAAAAGTGTCAGACCTGAACATGTAGTGGTAGGGTTTAGGGATTGTGCTCTGTGGATGCATTCATGCTCAGTTAAAATTAGCCTGTCAGTCCATAATGTCCTGTAATTGAATTGTCCAGAGCTATCACTTTATTATCAGTTCATGCTTTTCTTTGTTTGTTGTGATCTAATCAGAGCTTCTGGGTGCAGCTCTTTCCTGTCGAAGCTCCACCACTGATATCCGGTGCTCTTCAGGTACGTTTAGGATTTCTTTTGGGGTCTAAAGTGCTTGAATAACTCTTTGTTCGATGCATTATTTTTTTTTTCATTTCGGAAGATCTAATTTGATCATCAATGAAACCTTCTAGAAACTTATCTTCATATCGCTGAGTCAAGATGATGGGCAGAACCCTTCTAGGACGACTGTCCGTGTATCCTCAGGAGCAATTCTCGCTAGGCTTCTGGTGATGAATACAAACTTCTCAGCACAACTCTTATCAGAGCCTTCCCTTTCTGCAAGCATCCAACAAGCAGGGATTTCTGTGAACAATAATCTGCTTCTTTCCTTGGTTGATATGTGGATTGACAAGGTATACGCTCTGGCATTATCTGTTTCAACCTTGAACGCAGGGCATGTAGCTCTAAAGATTAAAATACAGATACCCACATCACTCTTCTCATAGTTTTAGTGATTAATGATGTACATTTTTTCAAAATCTTTTCTCTTCAGTTGACTGAAAGTTTGAGAAACTCAGTCACATGATTTGTACTAGAATGTGTATTACTTTTTTTTATAGGATTATATGTAGTAGTAGAAGGAAAAAAAATCTGTTAATGTACAGACTGTATAAAAAGTTGGTTTTTGTATCAATCAAATCGACAGTCGGCTGAAAATTAGAAAGTCCCTTTTTTCAATCCGATAATTCGACCTAGATATGTGTTTACAATATGCAGTGCATATGATCTAAGCTGTTCTCGGTTCAACCATTTATTCCAAACTGTGCTTATGGTCATGTTGTTGACAGAGCTATGCTTTTCTGTTCAGAATGTTTCTCACCATTGTTTAGTGATAGAATGACTTAATATTCAGTATTGGTCTTGCTATTTTTTTTAGGAATATACAGCAACCCCTGCTGTGCTTGCGACTTGTTTTATCTTTGTACATGCTTAACTTTTGAATTCTGGATGAGCTCAGTGGTTTACGTGTTACTATTTTTATTTAACAAACACTATGTCCTTGACAGGTAGATGATGCAAACGTTGTACAGCAGAAGGAATATGCAATGGCACTTTCTGTAATATTGACATTGCAAGTACCTCAGGTCATCGACAAACTTGATGACATCTTGAGGTAGGATGTTTCTTGGGCATGTAACTGAAAGCTGACTTGTTTTTTAGTAATCAAACATGTGATTTATGCAGTGTCTGTACTACTGTTATCATTGGAAGCCGTGAAATAAAGACTGAAGATGACACTAGGTATCATTTGGTCCTTCATTTTGATACAAGTTTCTCTCTTTAATTTCAGTTAAACCTATGAGGCCTATAATATTCTGTCGGTTATTCTTGATTAAATTATTTGCAGTGGTGATATTACAAGCTCTTCCTGGCTTGGCAACGATAATTCTGGTTATTCCTTATCGAGCAAAGAGTTGAGAAAGCGCCAAGTATGTCATGCTTTACCTATCCGCCAATTTAAGGAAACAGATTTGTATGGGTACTATTTCTGATAGATCTCTTGAGCAGGTTAGGGATTTAGATCCTATCAAACAAGCATCACTGGAGAATGTGCTACGAGAGAACTTGAAAGCATTTGCTGCTCTCCACGGGGATGCAGCGTTCAATGCTGCCATCAGCAGGATTCATCCAGCAGCATTTGCTCAGTTGCAGCAAGCCCTGAATACGGCATGAGATGTGCATAACTCCTACTTGAGTCTTTGGTGTTCGTTTTTTATCTGAACATGCCAAGGAAAATGTGCATTTCATCGTGAACCTCCATGATAGTGCTGGGTGATCCAAAATTCCAAACACAGTAATGACCTACCTAAGCTTTCAGTACGTCAATTGTAAGCTGCATGGTCTGATGCGTTTGACGTTTCATACTTCTTTTCAGGTGCGGCCATTTTATGCACTGCACTTTATAGTCCAGCGGCAATGTATGTTTACTGTTGAGAGCGGCATAAATTGATCTTACAGCTGTAGAGTATGAAGATGAAGAGGAGGTATCGGTTGGTATTTGTTCCCAAATATTGGCTTGAGGCAGTGTTTTTCAGTAGTTATTACGGGTGGTGCTCCTTGTGGGTTTGGTCCGTGTTGAGGTCGCTGGTACATTTTACATGGTGTGAGATTAGATATGATTGTGTGGGGGCATGGTTCGCAATTCATTGTTGTTTGGTTGGGTTCGATTGGTCACTGTAGGTTGGCAATAGTTTTCAAATCTGCACTTAAAGAATGGCTGGGGGAGTCGTCCATGTTTTCTTTTTTCCTTGTGGAAGAGATACAGTATTGCTTTGAAATGGTAATTTTTTTTTCTTGTCTTTTCCATCGCACGGCTCTTGTGCCTGACCACCGTGTTCTGTAATGATGTCTCTGTTCATTATTCTTTGAGCATTCTTCCATTGAGTTTGTTGCTTACTTTGCCTTGTTGATGTGCAACTCCACGCGTGGTCGGCATGTTGATGTGCAACAGGATCATGGTTTTAGTTTGAGCAGCGCTGCACGCTGCGTGCACATTCTCATGTATGTACCTTTTATATATATTTATATATTTATCTAATCTCTGCGAATGTGGCTATTAGCAACGATACGTCTCATCATCATCGACACGTCATGGCTAGGACGGATCCAACGTTAAAAGTTATTGAAATGTTTCCATGTAAAAAAGGTGTGTGCGTTTCCTAGCACAGATGAGCTGATACGACGATCAGCTAGCACTGTTGATGTTGCACTTGTTTAATATCTTCAATTTAACATCATCCAAGCAAGGTTTATCAGTTCGCACTTTCTTTTAATTTGCCATGTACATTACCCTAAAAATCTGTCCTTGGGTGTGTTTTAGCCCACGAGTCGCAACTGAGTATCTTGTTCTCGTTCAAAAAAGCCGAGTCCAATATTTCAATAACCATTACAAGTAGTTCGATCAACTGGGTAGCTACCCTAGGCAAAGCGATGCTCTTACACAGAATATCTGAATGAAAAATAATATTGCACTTCAGCTGAATAGCATATCTTCCCGGGTACCTAAAGTTGGTCATGTCTGAGCCAATTAATCGCACGATACACATGTGACATGTCGTGTTTTCGGTTATCGCCATGTCTCACTTTGCCTAGGTTAGTTGCTTGGGTCACGACAACTGGACAAGAAAAAGCAAGCCCTTTTGACATCCCAAACTAAAGTTTCCGAATTAAGCTTGAGTAGCCAAGCATCTCCTGGCATCCCAAAACACAAACATACAGCTCTCAGTTGTGTAATTGTCTTCCACCATCCCGAATTGATGCGTCTGAGTGTGGCTAGTGTCTGCACTGCATCTTTCTTGTACTCTTAAAACTTCTTACGCGTGATGCCGTGCCGTATCTTCCATTGTGGCATTGTATTGGAAATTAGTTTAATAACTATATTTTTTCTTGAAACATGAGACAGTTAAATAAATAAAGTGAATAGTAACTTCAGTGAAGTGCTCCATGTCCAAACATTTTTTTTTTCAAATACCCATCCATGTAAATCTTTTACTCCTTTGTTCGAATATTGTTGTCATCAGCTATCTCAACTTTTGAGCTAGGCGACGACAACAAAAATAGAATGCAGGGGGTAATATATTATTGATATTCTATCCGAGTGATTTACACATTGGATCAGAGCGAATGGTACTTGAGTAGTTTGAACAAATGGCGCCTCATTCAAAAAAATTATTTTACACGGAATTTGTAGATCAATCTATGCATAAATAAATCAAATAGAAAGGAAAGAGGAAAACTTCAGAAAGATGATTGATATATTCCAAAGATGCCCATGGGAATGTTCGCGGTGTAGAAAGAGTAGGGCCCACCTGGCAGTCAGTCCCCGAGGTATAAAGCGCACTCGCCGGTTGCCGTCTCCATTTGCATTCGGCGCCGCCGCTTATCACCCCCACAAAACAGAGAAGCCCAAACCCCAGCGGCGGCGGCGGCGGCCGCGCGATGGAGTCCTCCTCCTACACGCTTCACCTCGCCGTCGCGGCGCTCGTAGGCGCCTCCTTCGCCGCCGCCTCCGCCTACTACATGCACCGCAAGACCCTCGACCAGCTCCTCCGCTTCGCCCGCTCCATCGACCGCGACACCCGCCGCCGCAGTCGCCTCCTCACCGACAGCGACTACGACCACACGGATGGAGAGGAGGACGAGCCCCCTCCGGCGCACAGGGACCACGATCGCCGCACCATGCCCATCCCGCCGGGGCTTCCGCCGCTCCACACTGGCCGCGAGAGTACGCCCTCCCCAGCTTCTGCATCCCCTTGTTTTTTTATTAACTCCTCTTTCGCGATTTGGTGATCGGCTCGGTAGATAATCACTCGTGTGGGCTTGTGACGAGTCGAGGATTTCGATGTGATTTTATAATGAGCGCGATGGTTTCATTTGTTTAGTGACACTGTATAGCTTTTCTGGAGCTGATTACTACCCGTTAACAAGTTGCGATCAGGCTCACTCATCATCAATAACGACAATTTGTTAGTGGATTAATCATTCCCTTCTTCCCATTTGAATCATGTAGATTTGGACATTTGGGCGTTTGCCATAGTTTCATAATGTGCTCAAGTAGGCACTTGGAAATGGTATCTATAATCATTTCTCTCAGTGATCCTAATAATTGTAACCTAGTGTTTCAAGCGTGTCTTCGTAAGGGCACACAGAAAATCGTAATGACGTTTTCTTTTTTCATTCACTTTCAACTATTTGCACAAATATGCCGCAATTGGCCGCAATATGCGATCTGTCATCTTGCTGATGTTGATTCTCTTCCATCTATCAGGTAGACCAGTAATTTCCCCAGGCTCAACAAAAAGAATTGGTGCTATGGTGAGACCAACCACACCGAAATCCTCCGTCCCTACCGTCAGTGCGTTTGAGAGGATTGAAGATTCAGATGATGAGGAAGACATTGTTCCTGATGCCAAGAATGATGATGCTTACTTGAGCACGAATGGCGCTATTGTAAGTCCTAGATGTGTATGCTTACTCTTACAATTGGTAGCATTATGTTATTTATTTTCATTGGTTGTTGGTAAAAATATCTGTCTCAGTCGAATGAATAGTGTGGTATGAACATTTTCTTTAATTATATTTGTATTTAGGCCTGGGCTTAATTTATATGAGTTTTCAAGTAAGGCTTATTAGTCTAAGGGAGAGTAATTTGCAATGTGTAGTTATTGAAAGGGTATTCCTTATGTTTCCTTTTGATATGGTTGTTAAAAGTCAATAATTTATTTTACTTGCAAATGTTTATACTTGTGTTGTTACTAATGAACTAACAGCTGTTTATTTCATTTTTTGTTCTGTTGCTCAGGAATCAGATCCTCTTCCAGATAAAGTGAATCAGAATGGGGAGTTAAAATCGGTACCATCAACTCATATGATTAGATCGCATAGTGCAACTGGCAGTCTGCATGCGCCCCAGCTTAACCCAATAGCAGCCGATATACTTCGAAAGGAACCTGAACATGAAACCTTCAGTAGGATCAACATCACAGCTGTCGGTATGGATCATTTCCGTTCTTTTATGTATTTGATTGGATCTTTCATAAGTTAGATGAAGATTGCTTTTCTCCACATTTATATCATCAGTGCGTCATGGATGTTCAACTTATGGATTTGTTCTTTGTATGTGATCTTCTTTTCATTTTGTTTGGTATGTTTTGCACTGAGTAAGATAGAGAGTATGCTTCTTTTTACTGAGAGGATGGGCATTCGAATGATACACCTAATGTTTGGCTTATTAAACCTACTGTTGTTAGTGTCCTTGTCTTAACAAATCCTAACTTTTATACTTGTTTCTTTTTGTTGGGCCCAGAAACTCCTTCCGCTGTTGAAATCGAAGTATACAAAGTTCTTCAGAAATGTCTTGAGCTGCGCGAGAGGTACATGTTCAGAGAAGAAGTTGCTCCTTGGGAGAAAGAAATCATAACTGACCCTAGTACTCCAAAACCTAATCCAAACCCATTCCATTATGAACATCAGGCTAAAACTGAAGTAAGTAAATTCATTTTGATATCTGCAAGTTGCCCAGAAACAGATTTATCTAATCTCTCTTTATCCCTTTCCACCTTTTCTTTTAGCATCATTTTGAAATGGTTGATGGTGTTGTTCATGTATTCCCCAGCAAAGACTGTGAGTGTCCTGTGGATTTGTTATTTTGGTTTCTACGCCTATCCTTATAATTATGACATTATTACATTTTCTTTTTGCTGTTGCAGCTAAAGAAAGACTCTTTCCTGTTGCTGATGCGACTACCTTCTTCACTGATATGCACTACATACTCCGTGTGTTGGCCGCTGGGGATATCCGAACTGTGTGTCATCACCGCTTAAATCTTCTGGAGCAAGTGATTCTCTTGATACTTATGTTTATTCAACCACTTGTCCTTTCTGCTTTAATCTAGTGAAGGGAATGTATCAACTATCAATGACTAAGCCTTTTCATGGATGGAAGCATGTGATAGCTCACATTAACAGGCACTCATATATAAATTATCTAGCATTTAGCATAGAACAAGAATGTCCTGTTGTATGCAAGGTTCCTTATACATCTATACATGGTGGTCAGCTTTCAAAAGCTGGTTTGATTCATAAATCTGAAAACATGGTAGTCGTGCATGCACCATATTGTTTGCATTGACATTTTTTGTTGACTTGTGTGTTTGTCAGAAATTTAATCTCCACTTGATGGTCAATGCGGATAGAGAACTACTTGCTCAGAAAGCTGCACCACATCGAGACTTCTACAATGTACGAAAGGTTGACACTCATGTTCATCATTCGGCGTGCATGAATCAGAAGCATCTGTTAAGATTTATCAAGTCAAAGTTGAGGAAGGAACCTGATGAGGTGCATCCACTGTTTTTTCTTTTATGAATTCCTGCTTTTCTCTCTTGTTGAATGTTATAATTCTTTACCTGAAACCTGGGACGTTCTGCACCTGACTTAGTATAATTGACCTGTGTAGGTTGTAATCTTTAGGGATGGGACCTATTTGACTCTTAAGGAGGTTTTTGAGAGTTTGGACTTGACTGGGTAATTGAACTTATATATGTTATTGTATTATTATGTGTTTTTTGGTTGCCAGTTTTGAAGAATCTGCTGACTTTCTACCAGATATGACCTCAATGTTGATCTGTTAGATGTCCATGCTGATAAGAGTACATTTCATCGTTTTGACAAGTTCAATCTGAAATATAACCCATGTGGCCAGTCTCGCCTGAGGGAGATCTTTCTAAAGCAGGATAACCTTATTCAAGGTGCACACACTTTTTCTTGTTTAAGTCTCAGTTGTGGTGAACTATTGTCAATGTGACATGGAATTGCGGTGCAACTATTATTACTTGCTGCTTTGAACTCATTATGAATGTAACATGTACATGATCAGGTCGCTTCCTAGCTGAACTGACAAAAGAAGTATTTTCAGATCTTGAAGCAAGTAAATATCAGGTGTGTTTTAATTCATAACTGGTTTTTAAAGAATGGGAACTAGTTCTTACATTTATGATCTTTATATTTAAAAAATGGCCCTGGCTAATGGCTGTTACTGACTACCCTAATCAGATGGCTGAGTATCGGATATCTATTTACGGAAGAAAGAAAAGTGAATGGGATCAGATGGCAAGTTGGATAGTTAACAATGAATTGTATAGTGAGAATGTTGTTTGGTTAATTCAGGTGATTCCTTTTTTATTCTGTTGTTTCTGGTCTTATGGCATCAATCATCTTTCTTTAACCGTTTTTTATGCAAGCATGTTCAATAACTAAGTCATTCAACTTCGGTTACATTGAACTGAATGAGTATAGTTCCAAGATTTTTTTTTTACCAGAATAGCTTCACTTACTGTCATTTCTCCACAGATTCCTCGAATATACAATGTGTACAGGGAGATGGGCACAATCAACTCATTCCAAAATCTCCTGGACAATATTTTTCTTCCTCTTTACGAAGTGACTGTTGATCCTGACTCACATCCTCAACTGCATGTTTTCTTAAAACAGGTTAGTGGAGATACTTGTATGTTGTTGTTATTGGTCTTTCACTTTCTTATTCTGTCTGCTTCTGTACAAATATAATATTTATATAAAATGCTGAGAATTATTTCATATACAAAAGGCACTCATCATTCACCACTAATTTTGAGCATTCACTATTTCTAATGTTTTCCTTTTTATTATTGTTTCACATTTGTTATATTTGCTTATTTGTCATAGACTACGAACATCATTGTCCTTTATTTCTGAGGTCTGATAATATTTTTCTTTTCAGGTCGTCGGGTTGGATTTGGTGGATGATGAAAGCAAGCCAGAAAGACGTCCAACAAAACATATGCCAACACCTGAGCAGTGGACTAATGTTTTCAATCCAGCCTATGCATATTATGTGTACTATTGCTATGCTAACCTGTACACACTAAACAAGGTAAATGTTTTGTGCAGGGACCTCTGCCTGTGTTTAGTACTTTAGTTAATGACAAGTAGCATTCAATGTGGAAACATTTTCCTTTGAAACATTTAGTTAGCTCCTCTTTGGACATTCATTAGGTTTGTTGCTTAGAAACTTTTGTCCGTGCAGCTCCGCGAATCAAAGGGCATGACAACTATTAAACTCCGTCCGCACTGTGGGGAGGTATATTATTAGCTTGTCAGCATAGCCTTCATCTATCGATTTAACTTGAACATATGAACCTGATCGTGTTGATCTTCAGGCTGGTGATGTTGATCATCTTGCTGCAGCGTTTCTTACATGCCACAATATTGCTCATGGGGTGAACCTAAGGAAATCCCCCGTCCTTCAGTACTTGTATTATCTTGCTCAGGTTAGTCATGTGATTTGTTCTGGATTTTATTCGTGCCAAACAGCTATTGATTAAACATCCATTATTCTTTTCTCTGGTTCTTGACCTAAAGCAATAAAAATCTTCTGTTTCCCTGAATACAGATTGGTCTTGCAATGTCTCCGTTAAGCAACAATTCATTGTTTATTGATTACCACCGGAATCCTTTACCCACGTTTTTCTTAAGAGGTCTTAATGTTTCTCTCTCAACTGATGACCCTTTGCAAATTCACCTTACAAAAGAACCTTTGGTTGAAGAATACAGTATTGCTGCTTCGGTAATATCTCATTCTCTATTATCTACGTGATCTGTTTCTTGCCCACTCAGATCTGCTTATTTTGCTTGTTCCTATTGGCAGCTTTGGAAGCTCAGTTCATGCGATTTGTGTGAAATTGCTAGAAATTCTGTGTGCCAATCTGGTTTCTCACACAGGCTCAAGGTATGGATATTATTGTGTGCATGTGTGTCTGTTCTCAGATTCTGGCTCATGGATGTATAGAGTTCTAACTTTTGTCTCTTATAGTCTCACTGGATTGGGAGAAACTACTACAGAAGGGGTCCTGAGGGTAATGACATCCACCAGACAAATGTTCCTCACATCAGGGTCGAATTTCGACACAATGTATGTACACTTGACACCTTTCTGTTTTATATCTCATGTGCTGTTTGTGAAAAATCTGTATCTGTTTAAAATTTACCTCTATGTTCTGTGCCACAGATTTGGAAAGAAGAAATGGAGCTAATACATCTTGGAAATGTTGAACTACCTGAAGAAATTGATAGGTGAAGAAATTGACAGGCAAGATATCTTATGTTGTGGCATTCAGGCACAGACTTTCCGGAAGGCAGCAGTTATCCTGTCATGCTTGGAAGAGCAACAAATATTTATGCGGCTTGAAGGGAGGAGAAACGGTGTCAACATGATTCTACCTTTCAATGACTCTCTTTATGATTTGCTACTAGCATAGCAGGACCATAAGCTGCTGAAAAGGATTTGGGACGATGACTCTATGTTATAGTAGTTGCTAAGGCACCTTGCTGTACTACCATACCGTTGAATAAAAAAATGCGCATACATACTCGTGGAAGGATAAATGCAGGCATTAGATGGTTGTGCGCTTACACATGTACTTCCTCCATTCCTATTTATAAGCATTCCTACACTCTTTCCTATTTATAAGCATTCCTACATTTTTGTAGGTGTAGGAATGCTTATAAATAGGAATGGAGAGAGTATTATTGAAATGCTAGTGTCTGAGTTGTTGCTAGCGTTTTCCAGATACAGTTTGTTAGAATTTGAACCTCGTAGCAGCATCGTTT
The DNA here is from genome assembly GCA_030378355.1 of Eleusine indica. Classification (NCBI taxonomy): domain Eukaryota; kingdom Viridiplantae; phylum Streptophyta; class Magnoliopsida; order Poales; family Poaceae; genus Eleusine; species Eleusine indica. The sequence continues at coordinate 49,371,816 of CM059500.1, forward strand.
ATGGCAATTATAATTCGAGAGTAAATCCAAAAAAATGAAAAGGTTTTAGATACAGTGAGTGGGAGAAGAAAAAGTACAATACTTTGGTCCATGCTTGTTGCCTTGAATGAAATGGTCCTCCATCAAGTGGGGGAACCTTGGATCTGGCGTATGAGTTGAGTTTAGTTTACTCGGGGTACTAGTACTAGGTAGGTTGGCATTGCACTCGTGGTTGGTTTGGAGGACCACGTGAAGAGCCGGATCTGAACACATGTTGGACCGACATTGTTTGATTGATTCTACTTGCCTTTCTTCTCTAACATAACAAACAAAAGAATTACTCACAGATTTGGTTGTTACACATCATCATCAATCAAAGCAAAGAGAAGAGAAGAGAAGAGAAGCTAGTAATAATAAAAGGAGAGGAGAGAATCATGAGACAACAAACAGTGCTGGCTAGCTACTAGTAGTGAGTGGACGGGAGATGATGTGTGCGTAGATGAAGTGGTTCCATGTGTCGGGGAGTCCCGGGAGGCACCAGTGGATGCAGTCGGCGTAGGTCTTGGGATCGGCCTGCTGCTCCGGCGTGAGCAGCTTCCCCTGGCGGAGCGTGTGCACGGAGGTGTGCGCGTCCTTGCGCAGCTCGGAAAGGCCGGTGATGTCGACGAAGTGCACGGGCACGCGATTGAGGTAGCGCGCCAGCACACCCCGCGCCGCGCCGTGCAGACGCCAGTCCGTGCCGATGTCCAGCGGCGTCGTCCGGTTCACGATCGGCTGCGTCTCCATCGCGCACTTGATCCCGCCAGGGTTGCCCCACACCCAAGGCCTGCATGCAACTCTTTCGTTAGTTTTTTTTTTTTTTTGAAACTGCATGGCAACAAGGACCCTAGTGATGATCTTTTTTTAGAAAAGGAAAGGAAAAACAAAAGCAACTGGCTGCCCCATGTGCACGGCTCTCCAAAGTTAGCAGCCAGTAGTATTATATTATATAAAACAAAAAAAACAAGCCGGGGAGTCCGTTGCATGGAACAAAAGCATTGCCAAATGCAACCGCTGAGGCCAGATGTCCCTGCACTCCTCGACGCTCGTGCAAAGAAATGGGAATCATTCTGATTCTTTTCTTATATTAGGTGGAATGATCTCCAATGAACCAAATTTGTTTCTATACTTTTTCCTTGTCGAAACTCGAAAGATGGATGGATTCCTTTGAAAGCAACAGGCGCTTGCCAACCAAAAAGTAAGGGCTAAAATACTTTTGAGTTAGAGAAAAGATGGAACAACAAACGAAAAAAGACAAGGGTAACACCCCGACATTTATGCCGGCTAAACATGCAACTAGCGCAACAGGCTAAAAGGCGACAAGCTCCACGGTGTTGTTGCTATCCCATCTACTAGCTTTAGTTTGTTCTTAGTTCTCCAATTAGCAAGCAGTAGTACTGATTTAAGCGTACAGCTGTTTAAAAATTAAGGGCTGATTGATCAATGTACTGCTACTACTTTGTGACTGCGAAATGGATTCCCGAGCTGTATCCTTATTTTACCCTGAGCATCCGCATTAGGTAGGGTACTAATTATGTTGGATCCTTGCGTTTTTCAGCCAGGCTGTTTCTGACCTTTAGTTTCTTTCTTGTGTACCCATTTCTCCTAATAACCAGTTCAAAGCCATGCTGCTGCTGCTCCTCTTGAAGCAGCAGCAGTTCAATTCAATAAAGGGATGGGTTTGGCCATGTGATGCATGCAGTACCTAATATTTTTTTATAAATGAGAGGAAATTTTGATTGCCAAGTTTCCTGGGGTCCTTATACCCACTCAGGAGCACGTGTCAGTTGTCAAGAGGTAATTAAATGACGTTCGATCGGGTCAAACTCTTGGTGGAGTAGCAATGCTATGCGAAAGTGACCTCGAAATAGTATTTGCCGAAGATGGGGGGAGAGAAGAGGAGACCGACGGAGCTGGAGCTGGAGCTGGCCCTTTCTCTCGTGGTCGTGGATTCAAACGACCAACCCCAGGAGATGGGGGAAAGGTAAAGAGAAAGTAAAATCGCATGATTTCAACACGAGGGAGCTGGAATGAAAGAAGAAAGAGAACTTACACGACGTGGTTGGGCGACACGCCCATGAAGAAGACGGTTGTTTTGTTGGGGTCGATATGCCGGTCCACCCACTTTGCCCACGTCTTGAGCACCTCCCGGTACGCGATCGGACGGTCCACCAGCGCGTACTTGCTCCACCCTCCCTGTTGCAGATCAGGATCCTGATGATGACGACCACCACCTTTCCTGATCGTCCCAAAATCAGAATGCCATTATTATATATCATGACCTTCCCTTTAATCGTCACTCGTCACTCTTTTTTTTTTTTAATTTAGAAACAGGAACTGAATTCGGATGGATACATTACTCACACGACTTTCATCTCGAATGTGTTGAGCCACCAGATGTATGTGTTGAAGATAAGGTAGTCGACGCCCTTCCAGTTCTTGGCATGCTTTGCAATGGCTCGCCAAGCAATGACGCGGTCCATAATGCTGTGCACTTGCGGGTTATCCGAGTTGGACTGCACCAGGAAGGGCGCCCAGTAGAACTCCACCGTCGCGTTGTACTCCTGCAGTCAGTGGAGGATTTTTTTGTGGTTTTTCTCCCCGGAAGATCCAGCATGCATCATCATTATGAAAGCTAAGAGAACATACGTGCGCCGTGAAGACGTTGAGAGATCCGTTGTTGACGAACTTTTGGAGCGTCTTCTGGCCACGAGGAACCACGGACTGGACCAGGCAGACCATTGATTCCCACTGATTGCGGTTGAGCGAGTCCCCCACGAACATGAGCCGCTTGTTCCGGAGCCGCTCCAGCAGCAACCGAGCGTCGAACCTGCCATGCCATTGCCATAGATCGATTAGATTTTCCTACTATTTCATTTCTATATTTACCAGAAAAGGTAACATTCATCCTGCATGTGCAAGTTATATATTGCTTGGTATGACAATGTATAGGTACCGAATCAAGTCAATTCACAAAATGGGGTAGTCGAATCAAGTTGAGTGTACATGTTTGTAAGCTAGTCTGGTATAAATCAGACAGAAGATACTTTGGATTCCTATCCTTTGTGGGAAAAAACAGTGTCATCCTTGGTGATGGATAGTCGGTCTAAAAAAAAGGAGAAAGGTCAAAGGGCATCTCCTCTCCACTCCTGTCACTAGGACTAGGATATGGGTAATGATAATGTCAGGAGAGGGATGCTCCAATCTATTTCTCTGGTTTGGTGAAAGTAAAATTCCTCTGGTTTGTGAAAGTAAAATTCCTTCTGGTTTGTGAAAATGTCATCACAACTGCATCACTCGGGCACGCACAAAGCAATTCGAATCCTCGAATTCCTTAAGGAGGAATTGGTAATTCGGTAGTATGATTTACCTTGGGAGGTCACATCCGTCGGGCTGCCAGCGCCATCGCTGGTAGGAATCGTCGCGGCGGCCGTTGCGCATGCAGGTGACCTGCTCCGTCAGGAACTCGCACTCCGATTCCTTGTACAGCGGCACCTGCTCACCGGCGGCGTCGAACGTCCACCGACCCTTGTACAGCTCGCAACCCGCCGGCAACCGCACCACCGCCTCATTCTTCTCTTCTCCTTCTCGCTGCTGTTGCTGTTCGTGGCTGCCGCTTTTGCTCGTCCTTGTCTCTTCCTCTTCGTCCTCCTCCTGATGCTGAAGGTGTTGTTGATCCTCCTGGTGCTCCAGGTCGGGGTGGTGCGGCGAGGCCTCCTGGAGGTCCCGCCCGTTGGCTCCTCCTCCATCTCCTCCTCCGGTGGCGGCGGCGGTGGTCTCTAGAGGAAGAGGCAGGTCGCTTCCGCCGCCGCCGCTGCTGCTTGTAGTTGTAGAAGAGGAAGAGGAAGAGGACGGAGAGGAGGCGGGCTTGACCTCGCTGTAGAGGAAGGTGGCGACGAGGAAGATGCAGACGACGAGCCCCGCCACCGAGAGCGGCGCGCTGGGTCTGCGCGGGGGAGCCTGCTTCGCGGCCGCCGGCGCGGGCGCCGACGCCGCCTTGCGGCGATGCTGCATCGTCGAGGCGCGGCGCGGATCCAGGAATGCTAGCTCCTCCTCCTCCTCCTCCTCTTTGATTGACTGATGAATTTCAACTGGTGGCGTCCTCCCTCGTCTCCTCCGTGATTAGATTAAGGCCAGGGAGAGAGATCTCCTGCAGTCCTGCTCTATGCTAACTAGTAGTAGTAGCGTGATAATTGCTGCTGGTGCCAACTAGTGCTGGATGGGATTATGGGAACGGCTTGCTTCATTAGAGTGGTGCTCTTTTTTGGAGGAGATGGATGGGAAGGGGGATCCCTCGTCTCCTCCTCTCCCCTCCCCTTCTGTTGGAGAGACAGGGAGATGGTGATGGAGACGACTGCCTTGCCTTCGGCTTTATTAATGAAGAGAAAATTTCATAGGAGGGGTCCCCTGGACTGGAGAGGAGAGACACAGAGAAAGAGTGGGTCACACGAACGATGATGACCAAACAAACAGCCCATCATCAATGGATGACCCAACATCCCTATTTTCCTCCTTTTCTGGTACTATACTAAAAATCATTAGGTAGACCGTGACACAAATACTCCTTTGTTTTGTACTATTAAGTACGTACCTACCAACCTGACGTGCAGGTGATTAGAAATGGAACAAGATTGTTAGAGCAGCTCAAGTGGTGTCCTGCAATGCCCACCATTTATTTGGGTTCACCACGGGGGACATGATTGTGCAATCACGCACCACCCAGCACCCTCTCCAATCATACACAAACTAGTGAAATACCTAGCGGGTTTATATAGTGTGTCAATAAATTGACAATGTGATCATATTTATTACCAATAAAAATACAAATCTATTTGCAACAAAACTAAAATAATTGACTACTGTTAAACAAAAGTTATGGAGAGCATCGATAGAAAAGTGAGTATTCTAAGTTGATGCTAAGTTCTTACATTTACTAAAATTGATGTCCACATCTTTTAGCCTTAGAATAATAAAAGTAAAAGGTGCAATTTTGGAGAACTAATTTCATATAAAGGTAAAAGTGAAGTGATCGCATTTCATTTGGGAACTATTAGAAGAGGTCAGATCAACAAAAAAAAATAGAAATGCTTAATTGGAGATGAAACATATCTATACCGAATGTTTCCTTTTGGGATAAATGTGATGAACATGTACAACAGTTGAATACTTGAACCTACAAAAAATAAAGCTCTACACATCCAAGACTGTAGGAAAATCTTACCGAGCTACTATAGAAGATGTCGATGCTAAATGATGAGCTCAGGTTTTGCAACCACTAGCAACAGGGTTCCATGGAGGACGATGTTGATGTCTCCATAGATGATGATATACGTGAAGTAGGTGCTGAGCATACCAAGAAGTCGAGAAGCCACTGAACAAATTAAACAAAATAATAGACTCGTGATGTAGCTATTTCCCATGTTTGCCAATTTTCCTATTGTATTTTTTATTCCTGTTTGAAAGTAAAGAGGTGCTCTTTTATGCATGTACGATTTGGAGAGAGAGAGAGAGAGACACTGGCCATGGGTGAACCCAGATCAAGCTTTCGGACACACATATATATAGTCTGATGGCCTTGCAATCCTGCTTTATTATTACTGTTTTCCCGCTTAATGCAACTTTAAGGCCAAGATAACCGTTTTCTTTTTTATGCAGGGACACTTACTCGTTGCATTTTAAGGCCATACTAATTCGCAGTAGTAGTGGCGGCAGCTCTGAATACGTGTAATACGACTCGCTAGCATGCACACGATAGCGAGAGACAACCTGAGTGGTGGAAAGGAAGCAACAGGTCACCAAGCCATGTAATCCTGACTATTGATGGCTAATAAACAAAAGAATTGGACGGTCTAAAAAATGCTGATGATGTGGCTAATCGTGAGATCAAGTAGAGAAATAATAATTAAGGATCTTTAGTAGATTGCATCTTTTATAGATATAAAAATATTATTCTTTTTTTTTTGTTAGTGTATGTAACAAGTCACAAAATCTTAGCTGGGGTGGTCTAAACTTTAAAACTTTTACACCTCGTCGATCAAACCCTTAAAACTTTAACATCGTTCATATTTTCTAATCCAATGTGTAGAAAAAATGGCACCGTCCGTCCGTGTACATCTGCAAAGATGAGCTGTCGATCATCTTTGGGTGCAACACCACGAGAAGAGAAAGAGATATCTAATTTAACTTTTTACTTAGTTTTAATTTCTAAAATATCAATGGTTAAGATTGAATTTTTTTTATCTTACACGTTGTATGCAAGAGAACGAACACCAGGGCTATCATAAAGAGACCTACTATAAATAACACCTAATATGTTACATGTAGTGAAGTTCTAATAGTTAGAGTAAAGTCTTCTATTCTGTCCAGACTTTCCGTTCTATGTTCTAGCTCTCCTCTAGTTGCTAGTTGTTGTTCACCATCCCTCGATTTATCCAAACAATATATGTAACTATGTAGCACTCAAACGTGATAAAGTTCTAGGCCTAGTCACTTCCAAGCATTCATGTGCACCTTTACAAATATGATCCAAACAATATATGTAACTATGTAGCACTGAAAAGTGATAAAGTTCTAGGCCTAGTCACTTCCAAGCATTATTGTGCACCTTTACAAATATGACACAATGTATGCAGGATATAGACAAACAACTAACAAGTCGTAATTTCCTTTTGGAGTTAAAATTTTAGAAAAAAACATCTAAACTTACCTTGCCATTTTCTTTTATCTTCTCGACACTAGTATCCAAGTATTTCCACTCGGGAGAAGATATTTTGCATATCACAAAATCCTATAGGAAAATACTTATATTAAAAAAATACAATATATTCTAAAAATGAAATTAGTTAAGATAATATTTTTTATACCGATGATCCATTTTTCAGAACATTGATCTAACTACTTGTATGCTTCGTGCTTATGTTACATGTTGAATTTGAATACTTTGATCGTACATTTCTTGGTCTTGCTAGAGCGTGTAGTTGAGCCTCTCTAACCTTCAATCCCACAGTCCAGCTTTCGGTTAACGCAGTTAACCGAAGCTCGAGTCAACTCAAAAGCAAAATATGCTTCTCCGTTTATAGAGTATGATGATAAATCTTCAAATCAATTATTTTTGTACAAATTGATTCTGTTAATCGCTTCAGGAAAGTGACTTGGATTTTCTTTCCATTCTAGCAGAATTGACTCAAGTTGAGCTTTGTGAGTATGACTGCAACAACGAAAACATTAAAAAACATATCATTAAAAGTTGTATATAAAACTTTCAAGTAAAATTCAATTTCATAAAGAAAAAAGTACAAAGCAAGCTATTAGAAACTGTTTATTTCGAATTCAAAACTGTAATGAACTATTTTTGTCTTAATTAAATTGGTCAAATTCTTTGTTAAACAAAGATTCTAACATTTGTTTTTTAAAACCACTAAATGACATATTTTCGTGGGTTACAATTTAACAGGCGTATTGCTTCTACATTTGACAAATTTCTCTTTGTAGACAAAAAGAAACCTCAGTACCAACCAAGAGCAACAGGTAGAAATCATTATGTGCTGATAGATCAATAAAAAAGGCTTAGTATTTTATATTGAATCTTGACTGAGATAATTTCAGAACCCACCAATAATATGGGGTGCCATTTCACAAAGTCAGCAGTATTTTTTTTGTCCCCACGTCAGCTGCACTAGCCGTAATCACAGATATACTAACAATGTACATGTTTTTTTTTTCTCTCGAATATAATGTACATGGTTTATCACAGTAGCACTACAGAGAAGCTATAATCATTCAACTACTACATGGTTTGTTGAGGCGATCGAGTTGATTGAACCAGGGCAGTTGGACGAGCGGTTGTGGTGGGAGGAACTTGTGGCACATGGTGGTTCCCTGGAAGCAGAGTATGGTGTGCTCTGCGATCTGGAGCTTATCAGAGCGCGTCATGGGCTTGAACCCAAAGGACGAGCCCGTCCACGTCTGCAGGAGCTCCGGCACCGACGGGAGCAGGAGCCTCTGCACTCCCAACGATGCGAGCATCCTCTCCACCTCCTTGACGAGCAGACGGCAGAGTCCCTGGCGGCGGTGGGCGAACCTGGTGCCGACGAGAGGCAGCTCGGCGACCTTGTTGCCGTAGACCCTGAGCGTGGCGACGGTGACGAGCTCGCCGGCCTTCTCGAGGCCGACCATGTAGTATCCCCTGAAGTGGAGGCGGCGCAGCTCCGACTCCCTGTTGAAGACCATGTCCTCGCTGAGGTCGCTCTGCGTGCGCGGCTCAATCAGCGTGACGAAGCACTCGTGGAGCACGTCCAGCGCGGCGCAGAGCCTGGCGTGATGCAAAGCCGCTTCTGATTCTTCTTCAGTCTCAACAGTAGTCATGATGGCGGCTGACGTGGAGGATTTCAAGAGCACCAGCGACACGCCTTCCATGGCAGTGGCAACCGGTGGTTTGCCGACGAGAGATTGCAGATGATGGAACACCCTTGAGCAGTCGCCGCTGCAGAGCCAGTATTCTTGTTGTGCTGCTGGTGGATCATCTTGGTTGACGCAGCCGACATGAAATTCGCGTTCGCACTGGTCGCAGTAGATGATGGTCCTCCTACTCCGATCATCATCATCATCGAATTCGCTGTGATCGCAGATGGCACACCTGCAGGAGGGGCATGACCAGTCGCCGTCTGGAACGCCGGGCAGGCCGAGGCATTGGGGATGGAATGTGGAGGGGCAGTGGTCGCAGAGCAGCAGGTCGCCGCCGTCGTGGCAGATGGAGCAGACCCAGTCGCCGTCCAGATCAGTGCACCTCTTCTTCACCCTCACTCCCTGCTTTTCCTGCTGCTGCTTCGTATTGTGCAGCGTCATCAGCTGGACCAGGCACTGCGCCAGCGACCTGCCGTCCCTCAGGAACATGCGACCACCCCAGCAACAACCTTCTGATGGGCTGCTGTTTGAATTTGAATTCGAAACTGTTGAATGCGCTTCGAACTCGGCGACTGTGAAGGCCTTGTTGCAGCACGTGCACCTGACCCCGTCGCCGGTGATGAAGCCTTCCTTGAGCGGCGGCCCGTCTCTGCTGGCTCTGCACGTCACCTTCCTGTCCTTGCACGGCATCAGGATCTTCTTGTCAAACAGCACGGACAGCAGCGTTCTTGAGCGACGATTACTAGTACTCCTATGTTGTTGTTGTTGTTCCACTTTATCATCTTTACCCCTCGGGCGCAGCACGCGCGTGTGCAGGCTCGCGGCATCTTCTCCAACAACCTTGTTGTTTTTCTTCTTCTTCTTCTTGCTGCTCGTGCTAGCGGTGGTGGTGCATTTCGTGATCACGGCGGCGTCGACGTTATTAGTTTTGTCATTATCACAGATGATCAGCTGCGAAATCCTCTTCCTCTTCCTGTTGGTGGGTTTCTTGTTGATCAACAACAAGCCGGATGATTTCCTCTTCTTCGTGTTGTCCGAAGATGATGATACGGTGGCACCCTGAGCATGATGAGCCGAGTGATGCGAGGAGGCGAATGCTAGGCAGGCGGTGTGGAGCGACATGTAGGAGCGGCCGGTGGGCGCCTTGTACCGGAGCTCCTCCCTTCCGTTGCTCTTGAGCTTCATCCAGAAGCTCCACCCCGCCGACTCCAGCTGCTTCTTGGCGCTGGCACGAAGCTCGTCCGCCATGGGACCCCGCGCATGAGGTTGCGACGCCATCAGGGCCATGTACGCGCCAATGCCGCCACCATTATTCTCTTGTGCTTCTGCTTCTGCTTCCTCCGTCGTCCTTGTGCTGCAGGGGACGTATTCTTCTTCTTCCTCTTCTTCGTCATCTTCTTCTTCCTCCTCGTCGTCCACTGCTAGCGCTAGAGTATTATTATCACCATCAATCATCAAGTCCTCCTTGTTGTGGTCATCATCTTGATGAGGATGATGCTGATGATGATCAAGGACGAGGAGAGGCAGCGAGTCGTAGTAGGCCTTTTTGTTGTTGTTCTTGTTGGCAGAAGAATCAGGGGAGAGGTAGCGTAGCCTTGGCGCCATGACGGCGTTGCGCTTGGCCACGATTCTCCATCCCTGCGCCACCAGGTGCTTCCGGACCTTGGTTCTCAGGTTCTCGTCCCTGCTACGTACAAGGGAAGACAACTGCTGCCTTCCGCTCGCCGACACCAGTAGATCACCGATCTCCGGCGACAACTCCGCCTCCACCACCACCGGATGCCAACGATCCATCAATCGATCTTCTTTCTTTCTACTCGAGCAATGCAACAGAATTCCTCTTCCTCTCGATCAAGAGAATTCCTCTTCTCTTCTTTCCCCGCGTGCTCTGCGCCTCTTCTTCTCTTCGGTATTCTCAGTTCTCTCTATATGATGATGATGATGATAATGATGATGATGATGGAAAGTGGGAAACAGAGGCGGACTCCCATCCCACTCGGATCCCAAGTCCAGTCCGACTCGGATCGGATCCCGCCTTGCCTGCGCTTCGTCGGCCCAATAATGTAAATGGGCCGTGTCCGACTCCAAATGGACTAGTTAGTTACTTACTTACTCGGAGGAGTTGAGTTGGCGGATTTGATTCGATTGCGTAAACGAAGAAGCGGTCAGACTCAGACTCTGCAGAGAGACAGAGACGACGACCTCGCCGTCGCCGCCGTCCGCCGAGGAGAGAGAGAGAGAGAGAGAGAGAGAGAGAGAGAGAGAGAGAGCCATGTTCGCCAAGCGCCTCCTCCACAAGGCTCTGCACCATCATCACCATCAGGTCAGGAATTTCACCCCGCCCACTGCTGACTGCTCGCGTCTAGTACCTCTTACCTCAGATTCCTTTCACGTTTCTGACTGCCAGGGCGGAGGAGCTCCTGGGGGAGAAGCCGCGGATGTGCCCCACATGGAAGCCCAGGTCGCGCTTCACTACGGGGTGCCCTACACCGCCTCGCTTCTCGCCTTTGATCCCGTCCAGCGGCTCCTCGCGGTCGCAACGCTGTGAGCTTCGTTCCCCTCTCTAAGGAAGGCTCTAACCTCGCCTCCTCCTCTCAATCGCAACTCAAATATCTTAAGCTTTGTTGCTGCCTCATACCGTTCCAACTGCAGGGACGGCAGGATCAAAGTATTCGGAGGTGATCATATCGAAGGTCTTCTGATATCACCGAATAGTGTGCCGTACAAGTTTTTGCAGGTTTGCCTTTTCTCCTTCCAACATATAAACTGTTTTTTTTTTCCCATTCCATGTCACAACATATTCTCGTATTTCATCACTCAAAATGTAAGTTACGAGGCTACTCATCTTCCTTTTTAAATTTTCATTATAGGCTCAATCAACAAGTATACCACCTTGCCCTGTTAAAACTAATAATGCTGCTTATTATGCATACTATTCCGGTTGCATTTTATATCTCTCAATTTTTTTAAAAAAAAACAACTGTTTCCCTTTGCAGTTTATACAAAATCAGGGACTTCTGATTGCTATTTCTAACGACAATGAAATTCAGGTATGGCATTGCCAGATACAAACGATCTGATAGTGTTAGTGATTGACTCACAATTGTGTATACTGCATGCCTGTCTTGTAGGTATGGAATCTTGAGTTCAGGCAACTATTTTATTCTTCCCAATGGGATGCCAACATTACTGCTTTTGCAGTTATTGAGGGGACCTTTCTGATGTGAGCTATATAAACGATTTCTTTTTAGTTGACCAAGCTTTTGCAATATTTACTTGCGGCAGTGTATAATATAACCCTTTTCCTATAATTTCAAACTGGCATATTCAGGTACCTTGGAGATGAAAATGGTCTTCTTTCTGTATTGAAGTATGATATGGATGATGGGAAGCTTCAAAAGATGCCATACAACATTCCTATACAGTCCATTGCTGGTAAACCTTTTGTCATTCTCGCCAAAATGCTAACCAGAACTAGTATTTTTCTCCCTCTGTTTCCGTTATGTACAAATCTCCTATTCATGTGACTGTCATTTGAAATTAAATGCTGAACAGAAATTCCAATTTCCAGGGATAGATAATCATTATTTGTTAGGTTTCAACTGGATCCCTTTTCTGGTATTATTATTTCGATTAGAACCTTTTTTTTTTCTTTGCTTGAGGTTGGAAGTTTACATTTTATGGTTCATGTTTTTCTTCACAGAAGCAGATGGCATTTCCTTACTGGATCCTCAACCTATTGTTGGGATACTGCCCCAACCAGACACATTTGGGACAAGGTAAGGTCTTCAGTTCATTCTAATTTGTACAACCTGGGTTAATAAAATAACAACATACTCTTATTAGAAGGCATGACAATGGGCGATAGTATATGATATTAGGCCGGTCGGAGACTTCCAAAATCACAAATGGATAGAAGGAAATTGTGATACTATTGTCACTTTGTTTTGTTAGTTTTAAAACAGTTCAGTGGTCTTCAATCAGACCTTCCAAAAGGACAAAATTGTGTGTTTAATGAAATGAAGTTTGAGGAACAGACCCGTAGCTTTTTTTTGCCGATTATTCTCATTGATAAGCAGAATAATCATTTATTTAGTTTTTAAGCCTGACACTGAAGAATAAGCAGCTGATTCTAAATATTTCAGGGTGCTAATTGCGTTCGAGAAAGGATTATTAGTTCTTTGGGATGTATCTGAGGACCATGCAATTTGTGTTAGAGGATTTGGGGATTTACACATGAAGGACCAAGTACCTGGTGCTCAGAGGGATGCTGGCGAAGATAAATTAGACAATACCACTGAAGAAAGTGAAGAAGAGAGGGAAATTTGCTCTCTTTGCTGGGCATCAAAAGGGGGATCAATCGTGGCTGTGGGCTATATAACAGGAGACATACTTCTGTGGGACATGACAACCAGATCCTCTAGACAAGACAAGCAAAGTGATGTATCATCTAATGTTGTTAAGCTGCAGCTGGCTTCAGGAAATCGTAGGCTCCCTGTTATTATCTTGCATTGGTCTAATGGGTCAGGAGGAGATACCCACAGAGGAGGACATCTTTTTGTATATGGTGGTGACGATATGGGTTCTGAAGAAGTTCTCACGGTTTGACCCTTATCTCATTCTTATCATTACTAATGCACTTTTAGGTTTCAAATTTACTTTTTTGCTCCATTACCAATTTGCTGAAACAAGTTCTGAGCTCGGTGTACAATATAATAGTTTGTGTAGTGTAGGCACAATATCATGGGATAATATATTTTTAGTGTAAAGATGAATACTAATTGTATAACTCACATGGGTTAGAAAAGAAAACTAGAACTCATAAAGAGTTCCTGTGATAAGTACGGTGAAAGGTGTCACAGTCGCTGGATGATGAAAAAGGGTTTATTCTAAGCAGGAAGAAATCAACTAGACCTTTTTTATTGCTTGAGATGTGAGCAACCATATATCTACTGAGGGTATAACAGTTGCTGGGGGACGAAAATAGGCTTATTTCTTGAGGGAAGAATCCGTATTTCAGATAATTCTTAGACTTTTTTAGTGGTTCAGATGTGAACAAGAACAATCATATGTCTAATGTTTGCTATAAAGAAATGGATTGATACATCCAAAGAAAAACTTTCTTATAATGGAAAAGTACAGTTCCTTTACTGCTTCCCAAACCTCTGCATTGAAGAAAAGTTGGCGCCAATGGAAAACAAATGCAATTTTTTGCAGGTTCTTAGTTTGGAATCGACTGCTGGATTAGAATCAGTAAGATGTATGTCACGAATGGACCTCAAGCTTGATGGATCCTTTGCTGATATGATTCTCATTCCTGATACTGGAGTTTGTGATAAAAGCCGAACTGCTGCACTTTTTATTTTGACAAATCCTGGACAATTGTGTTTTTATGATGGTGGTGCTCTGTTTTCAATGCATAATACAAAAGAGGAAAATGCTCTGCCTGAAGCACAGAAATTTCCAGTCACAGTTCCTACTATTGATCCCAACTTAACTGTCACAAATCTTTGTTCTCTAACTGGGACGAGATTTCCAAATATTTCACTGAAGGTATAGCTCTCATATTATGGCATTTTACTCTTTGAATCATATAATATCATATTTATATGGATCTGCTGCAGAAATTTCATGGAAAGCCAAACACAACACCTTTCATATCAGGGAACATGAAATGGCCTTTGACTGGTGGGGTTCCTAGTGAGATGTCACTGAATGAAGGTCATGATGTTGAGAGGCTGTACATTGCAGGCTACCAAGATGGTTCTGTGAGAATATGGGATGCAACATTTCCAGTTCTGATGCCAATGTTTGTCTTGGATGGAAAGGTCAGTCTCATTCATATATCTGTGTTTATAATTGTGTTTTGCATACATCTTTATGACTATTCTTTACCACAGGTGGCTGAAGTTAATTTGGATGGAGCAAATGCTGCTGTATCATCTCTTGCTTTTTGTTCATCAAACATGACATTGGCTGTTGGGACAACAAGTGGTTTGGTTAGTGTTTTTTCTGTCAAATGTGTGGCTTAGTCAAAATTGGTTAGTCGTTTATAGCATGTAGAACAATCTCTTTAATACCTTTCTTTGTAGGTCCGCATCTATAAACTCCGTGAGCACACTGGGGGCTCAAGCTTTCACTTTGTGAGTGAATCTAAGCAAGAAGGTAGACATTTTATTTGGCCATGTGTCGTTCTAAAATGAAAATTCCTAACTATGTCACTGCAGTGACCTATTGCCTATTGTCCCTTGTTTGATGCAAGATCTCTTCCATGTGAATATGTTCTGGCATCCTTATCAAGAGGTTGTTCTGTCAATTTAGTTCTTTTGTTAGTGTACAAGACACCTGTTAACTTATGCCGGCTAGTCTCACAAGCAGAGACCATGTCATGCTTCTTAGCAGTGAGATACATAGTACCTGGATATATTATTTATGAATGCTTATTACTGAAACACAAAATGAACTGAAAGATCATGATTGGAAACTCTTTGTGCATGTTTTGCATTACCTATTAGCTGCCATGTGAAAAATTGGTAGAGTCTGCTCATGCTTTTCAAACCATTGTTTCTATGATAAATGTGGTAGGCAGTATTGTAGAAGGTCGCTAGGGAAACCTCATTATATAATTTCTCTATTTGCATATGGTTTATTTTCCTTAATAGTTAACACTCCTACTTTCATACAGTTCATGTTGTTCATCATGGGAGAGGATTTTATTGTCATATTGCATTTATGGCATCAAATTCCCCAGTGCGATCGCTAGTATATTCAGCATCAGGGGAGGTCCTTGCAGCTGGCTGTCAGAACGGTCAGGTATATTCGGCCTACTTTTGTAATAGATAATGTCATTAAGATGTTTGATACTTCGCTATTCACCTTGAAACTTGTAAAAACCAATTAGTTAATAATTATGTCCTGGTTTATCTTCTTAAAGGTCGCAATGTTTGATACAAGTCAGACATCAATCATGTTCTCTGGGGATTGTGCATCAGGAACAAGTTCTCCTGTTGTTTCCTTGAGCATTTACAGTGTAGCTGCATCTGCTGCAAATGCAGATCAGTCAAAGAAAGGAACTCCGCAAAGTGAAAAGTTGCACATAGACGTTCTTCTTTCCTTGACAAAGGATGCTCGTGTTACTCTACTTGATAGCACAACCGGTGTCATGATAAATTCTCAGCTCTTAGACCATAAGCAAACATCTGCTGTTTCCATGTATGTCATAGGCAAGTGATTACTATTTAATTGGCTTTTGCTTACCTTCTATCTCCTCGAGATCAATGCATAACTTTGTAAGCTTTTGCATCTAGATGGAGCTTTACATCAGAAGCAGACCCAAATATCAGAAGACAAATCTCCAAATCAAGGTAAGACTGGAAAAGAAAGCAATGATCTTGATGAAAAAGAAGCACAAGAAGTTGACAAGCACCCCAAAAATGCTTCCCAGCTTCCACGCGATGGTGATTTCGAATCACTTCTTCTGGTCTGCTTTGAGGATGTCTTGCTTTTATATTCCCTGGCATCATTGAGTCAGGTGCATTCTTAGCTTACAAGAACAGCTTTTTAGATTTTCCATAACTTCCCTGGCTGACAGGTGACCCTTTTCCCAACAGGGAAGCACCAAACATCTACATAAGATGAAGCTTGCAAAACCCTGTTGCTGGACAGCAATTTTCAAGGACATGGATGGCAAAATTTGTGGGTTGATATTAGCTTACCAGACAGGCACAATAGAACTGAGGTGGTTACAGTTTTAGCATCTCTTTTCCCTGTCATACTAGATACTGGATTATTTTTAGTTTCTGATGCAACTTTGACTTAGACTTCCAGTTTATGTGTTAGAATTGTGTGCCTTAACTTTAATACTTACCATTGTATGATGGGCAATGTTGTGTACTGTGCTTACATATACTTCAAAACAGAAAATATATCTTAATCACAAGTTTTCTATTTCTCCACTTGAACCGATAAAAATAAAATCTGGAAATAGTGTCGTCATCTATATTTGGTGTTCCGTTATTATCACATCCAGTCTGATCTCATCTGTCACATTTATTTCACTAGAATCCGATGCGAACATTGATAGATATGGAGGCATAACTTTTTATTTTGAATATTGTCAATTTTCTTGGATTTTAAAGGGAAGAAACTTATCAAATCATCACATGTTGCATACTGGACATTCAAAGTTTGCTCGGACCATGATAATTTTACTTTTATCATCGACAGATCTGTGCCAGACCTGGCTCTTGTTGCTGAGTGCTCCTTGATGTCGTTATTAAGGTGGAGTTACAAAACAGGCATGGATAAATCCACGAGTACATCAAATGGACAAATTGCTCTGGTAAGTTTTTTTTTTTTTGCTTGTCTCTTTAACTTTGTTGAGGGTTTGGCTAATTGGTTGGTTTATTTTAATGTAATGAGCTTTAGTGCTACATATTTATAGCTACCTTGGTTTTTGATGTGGCCGAATCCATATCAAACTTATTGCATTGAAAGAAAGCCTTAACAACCACACTCGAAGATGACCAGCTTTTCTCACCAATATTCTTACACCTTATCAACTATTCATCTCTCAAAAGAAACTACGGTGTTACATTGCATTGGATTTGATACATATTGATGTTTTATAGAAAAATTCTCAGTTTTCGTACAATATATTAATATGTACTCCACCACAGGTAAATGGATCTGAATTCGCGATCATCTCTCTCATAGCCTCAGAAAATGACTTCAGGTACTTATCTGGCATGACTGTATTGGGTCCTATCAGATTAAGATGCAATATACCTGACTCTTAACTCTGTGGCTATAGGATCCCAGAATCTCTGCCTTGCCTTCATGACAAAGTACTTGCAGCAGCTGCAGAAGCGGCCATTAGTTTCTCAATTGACCAGAGAAGAAAGGTCTTGCATTGTCTGATCCCCTTTATTTGTGCCTTCCCTGAATATTTTGGCTTCACATTTAACTTCTCGTGCAGAATCCAGCAGCAGGACTTCTTGGTGGCATTATTAAAGGAATCAAAGGCAAGGCTGAAGAACCTGCAGAAATGAAAGGAACTTTCAGTGCGCAAAGCCCCAGCGAATTGTTAGAGTCAATCTTCTTGAAAGAATCATTTGTGCAACCATCAAGACCCACTCCTGATGATTCAATAGAAGAATTGTCAATTGGTTCTCCTCCTTCCTTGTCTATCGTAAACTTTTATCTGAAGTGCTCAGTGTTGACTTTAGAGTATTCCTTGCAGATGACATAGATATTGATGATGATGTACCATTAGCGCCAGCATCATCTTCTACATCTCACGTGAATAAGAAAACAACAGGTCAGACTTATGACTCTTTCAATTTTGTAAGGTTGCACTTCTCTAAACCCTGAGCATGTGTTCATATTTGCAGTAGAGGAGGAGAGAGAGAAACTGTTTGAAGGATCAAGCAATGCCGAGAAACCTAGGATGAGAACTCCCCAAGAAATTCTAACCAAATATAAGTTTGGCGGGGTAATTTTCATTTGCATTGAATTTGTCATGATCTTCATGTGCATGCAAGCTAAATTTAGGTCAATTGCAGGATGCGGCAGCAGCTGCTGCTCATGCGAAAGATAAGCTTATGCAGCGGCAGGAGAAACTCGAGGTAAAAATTCCATTCAATATACTTTACGCTTGTTACTGCTGTTGATGAGTCTTTGGGTGACCCCGTGTCATGTTTCTAATATTTTTTTTACCAGAGAATAAGCCAACAAACTGCAGAGCTTCAGAATGGAGCAGAGAACTTTGCATCGCTTGCCCAGGAGCTTGCAAAGACAATGGAGAACAAGAAGTGGTGGAAGCTATAGAATCGTAGCCTGTAAATTGCTGCATCGGTTCTGTTGACTTGATATTGCCTGATTGCTGGTTGTTGTTTTATTGTTGGGCAGATCTGGTGTTGTGTACATTAGTATCACTCAGCTATCTGTCGCGGTTGTTGGTTAGCTTAGGATGTGTTGTATACCACCATGTAACATTATATATAGGGGGGAAAAAGGGGATAGTTTTGGTTGCCTCGCATGGTCCATGAGTGTAGGTGATTTCATTGCGTTCATTGCTTCTTATGCAGTGTAAAGATAATAAATGAAACGGCTTGTTACATGACCAGTGTTTGTGAAACTTCACTTTCCTTTTATTTAGAATCTCGGCCATCTTGCTTGCTCATTCATCAATCATGGAGGCAGTCGAGCAATGGCAAATGGAAGAAGACAATAACATAGTGTGAACCTAAATGGAGGACTGCTCTTGAGCAACAACAATGCAAGAACATTTTTTGAGAGAGCGCAACAATGCAAGAACTGTACAGGTAACGAAAGATAAGATGACTGACTCTTTGTGCCTCTTGTCTTTGAAAAAAACAGAGTATGCAAAACCACAGAGGTAGCAGCTGTGGAGTAAGGAAGGCCCATCCATCAGCCACCCATATCGTATCGCCCTTTTCCCTTTGAAACCACCACCACCACCCACCCACCTCTTGGAGGTTGGAGCTTTGGAGTTTGGAGGCTTTGGACTTTGGACAAAGCGAGAGAGAGCTGCAGCAGCCATGGCCCGGCTGCTGCTCTCCTCCGTCTCCCACCACCAATCCCAGAGCTCCTGCTGCAGCCGCCCCTTGTCGCTCTCCGGCCGCATTGCCCTCCCGTCTTCTCCGGCGGCGCGCCGCCTCCGCCTCCGCGTCAGCGTCGCCGCGCCCACGCAAGTCTCATCCTCTGCAGCAGATTGCAATGCCGACGAGGTGTTCGACGCCGGGTCGCCGCCGCCGTTCGGGCTCGCCGACATCCGCGCCGCCATCCCGAAGCACTGCTGGGTGAAGGACCCCTGGCGCTCCATGAGCTACGTGCTGCGCGACGTCGTCGTCGTGCTCGGCCTCGCCGCCGCCGCCGCGCGCATCGACAGCTGGCTGGTGTGGCCGCTCTACTGGGCGGCGCAGGGGACCATGTTCTGGGCGCTCTTCGTCCTCGGCCACGACTGGTTTGTCTTCTTCTTCTTCTTCTTCTTCTCATTCATTCAGTTTCCAATTTCCATGGGATGCTTGTTGCGAATTGCAAATTCCAATAATCACACCCTAGCTAAAGCCTAAAGCTATTGGATGATGAATGCAAATGCAGTGGTCACGGGAGCTTCTCCAACAACCCCAACCTCAACAGCGTCGTCGGCCACATTCTCCACTCCTCCATCCTCGTGCCATACCACGGCTGGTATGCATGTTTCCTGCTCCTGCTCCTGTTCTGCTCTGCTGCGTGTTCATTCATGCACCGAACCCAACTGAACTGAACTCCTCAATAAGTGCATTATGATGCAGGAGGATTAGCCACAGGACGCACCACCAGAACCACGGCAATGTCGATAAGGACGAGTCCTGGCATCCAGTACGTCTTCGTGCTCTGCAATTGCATGCCTGCCTTTTCTTCTTTAGATGAAATTTAATCCTCTACTGATTGTTGCATCGGATTAATTTACTTGCAGCTCCCCGAGGGGCTGTACAGGAGCCTGAACAGTGCCACCCGGATGCTGCGCTTCAGTCTGCCATTCCCGATGCTCGCGTACCCATTCTACCTGGTAACATGCATGATCGTCTACTCATTTGCCTATTACTAATTGCCATCGTTCTAGGGTAATGACCGCGCTTCATTACTGTTTTGGACTTGCAACAAAATTAAAATATAAAGTGGTCTCGAAGCCCTGGCAAGTCAGGGTCTCACTTCCACCCCAGCAGCGACCTGTTCCAGCCCAACGAGAGCAAGGACGTGCTGACGTCGACGGCGTGCTGGCTGGCCATGGCCGCCCTCCTTGCTGGCCTCACCTTCCTCCTGGGGCCGCTGCAGATGCTTAAGCTCTACTTTGTCCCCTACTGGGTATGTCAATGTCTCTTAATTATCATGCTCTGCAGTGCATGAGCTAGCTACGTTGCTGCATTCGCTGCCTCTCGGTTTCTTTCAAATCTTTTGTTCTACGCGAATCGAATTGAATTTTGCAGATATTTGTTATGTGGCTGGACTTCGTCACCTACCTGCACCACCACGGCCATGACGACAAGCTTCCCTGGTACCGCGGAAAGGTCTGCAACTTAATCTTCTGGTGCATGCCATGCATGATGTTTTAATTGCTTCAAATTGGTATAGTTAGATTATTAAGAGACTAATAAAAAGCAAGCAGGGACTTCCCGTCTGTGTGGTATAGTACAATTCAGATCAAATTGAAGATAATTCAAAGGCACATACACAGCCACATACAGAAATCCCCAGCTGTGGTCCACATTATAGTGCAAGTTGACTGCATCTTTTGGATTCATTTCAGCAGCCTTACTCTTACCTGATGCAACCATCTGTGTCTCAGAATTATTTATAATAATGAAAAAAAAGAATCTAATTAGTGGCAAATGTGTAAATTAATTATTAGGAATGGAGCTACCTTCGGGGAGGCCTGACCACGCTTGACCGTGACTACGGATGGATCAACAACATCCACCATGACATTGGGACTCATGTCATCCACCATCTTTTCCCTCAAATCCCGCACTACCATCTCATCGAAGCGGTAAGAGAGAATTGTACTAGCTCTCTATCCTGTAACAAATGATGACGAGCTGCAATGAAATGAAATAATCCACTGATTCCATGCCACTCTCTGCAGACGGAGGCCGCGAAGCCTGTGCTGGGCAAATACTACAAGGAGCCGGCCAAGTCTGGGCCATTCCCGCTTCACCTGCTTGGTGACCTGGCTCGGAGCTTGAGGCGGGACCACTACGTCAGCGACACAGGCGATGTAGTCTATTACCAGACCGACCCAAACATCAATCGATAGCCGATAGTCTCATCTTATCACCCTCCTCCATCCATACATTGATAAGAGGAGGCGGCGGAAAAGATGAAAAATAGGAGTAGCGTTTATATTAGTACGAGATGGATGTTTTGATTCTTTTCTTTCTGTCAGGAAAGAGAGTTTGTGATTCTTTGTATCTGATAGCGATTGGTGGTTCAGATGTATCGAGAGTGTGTTCTATATGTCCATACACCTCACAAAAAAAAAGTGTCATACATTTATAGTCCAGTAAAAGTACTGTTATTACATTAACACGACTACTATTTTACCAGTGTATTGTTATCCTCTAACAAATGATGAAGAGCTGAAATGAAATAATCCACTGAATTCATGGCACTCTGCTCTCTGTAAACAAGAGGCGACTGTGCTAGCCAAATTTGACTCTCTGAAGCGCAGCCCGCTCCACAGCGTACTTAGTACTTACTAGCAACGTTAGTTAAAAAATTTTCACCGATCAAAATCTCCGGCGGGTGCATGCGTGTGGGTGAAAACGAAATGTGAAAATTTTTCTACTGCCCTCTCTCCGCTTCTCTCTCTTCACCCAACCCTCGTCTTCTCTCTCTGTCTCTCTCGCTCTCGGCGGTCAGGGGTGGATCCAGCCACGTAGCGACCGGAGGCGGCGGGGCGCGATAGTCGAGTGGAGACTGGGAGGCGCGGCGAGCGAAGGCGGCAGGGTGTTGTGGGACGAGGTGAGGCGGTGCAGGGCGAGCGGACGGCGGCGGGATCGCAATCATCCCCCTTTAATTTTCTCTACGAGGGAGAAGATTTTTGCTATTTTAATCAAAATAACCACAATACATTGGGCTTCTCCAATATGACCATGAAACCGGTAAAATGACCACAAGAGATTTTTATAATTTTCTTTTTTTTTTTTTTACTTTTTTTTTCTCAGGTGAACTAACGAAAGTGCCCTCGCTTCAATTCATCAGATTGAATCGAACAAATGCCTCGCTCTCGTCTTCCTGGTTCCAACTCCTCCAAATCTCAGCGACCCTCACTATGAGAGGCTCAAAAAAAAAAATCTCAGCGACCCACCGTCCGATGACGTCCACCTTCACCTCCGTCACCAGCGTCGGCCCTCTCCCGCTCTCTCTGGCGTCTTTTTCCGGCACGCCGCCCTGTCCCTCGGCGCCGCTCCATTCTGAGCCGCCACCACCCGACGCGTCTGCTCGCTCCCTCCTATGCCCGACCCCTCTCTAGCCGCTACATTTGACCGAGCCCGGTGCGTCGGGCAACCAAGGACGAGGCGGGCTCCGAGCGCCAGCACGCCGGAATAGGGCCCCGCCGAATAGGTGTGCCACGTCGGCTTCGGCCCCGACTCGAGCGTCGGCCGACGACAGCCCAGGGAGGAGGAGCACGGCGAGAGAGGGCGGGCTGAGGAGGGCTAGCGCGTTGATAGGAGGCCGGCACGGCGGCACCCATCTATGTCGTTGGCCTATGATCTAGAGAGAAGTGAGGTACAGACATAGCCCGCGGGTACCTGCTTCGAATCCAAAGGAGAGACACAAGTCTGAGAGAGAGAGAGATGAGCTCTGCTCAATCCCACATTCCGACTCGGAAGAAACAATGGAAGGGTATTCTCATCGGTTTCATGGGTTTTTTTTTTTTAAAAAACCCAATATATTATGATCATTTTATCCAAACTCATCAGTTTTATGGTCAAAATAGCAAAAATATCGTGAGAGAATAAGTTCCATTCAAGATTAAATAACAAGTAATCAATTCGGAGAATTAGAAAAAAAAATAAAAAATTAATCCGAAAAATAGGAAAAAATTAGGCATGACAATTCTTAAATATTGAACACAATATTAGACAAAAATATGCAATACATTGAGTTCATACAACATAGCACATCTATATAGTTCAATACAAAGCATCCAAATATAATTATTTTATAAAAAATTATATAATAGTTTTCTACAAATATAATTGTTGAATACATATCATCCTAATAATTACACTCATACCCATGGGCGCGAGTACCATGCGGAGTGATACTCTTCGTTTGACATGAGCGCAATGTCACGAGTAGCCAACAATGTCATCTTGTAGTCATTCCAAGTTTGTCCAGTCCACGTCATAGTTGTTTGTCATTCATTGAGCAACAAGTTATAGAAATTAAGATCCTGCCACTCATAAACCCATTATGGAGGAGGTTGGGTGTCCGGCGGCGGAGCAATGTATTGATCGTAACCATGGGCGTAGGAAAAAGAGCTACCTGCGCTGATTAAGGACTCACTTGCATAAGGAGAAGAGTGGATTCCTAGATGATGTTGCCTACCCCCCTCCCCCCCTCCCACCCCCCCACACACACGCATGGTCGTCCTCTAAGAATATGGAGCACTATGATCCTGGTCCTAGGTAGCATGAGTGAAATCTTCCTCGCCTGTAAAACAAGTGATGAGTGAGTGAACTGTCCATCAATTGATATGATACAACAATCATTATTTTTGTTACCTGTGAAGTGGATATTTGTTAAAGGTGGAACAGAGGTACGACCACCACTAGGACCGTCCGAGTCACCAACAGAAGACGCTCAACTGCTATCATCTCACTCTTGATAGGTTGGGCTCCCATTGTCACTCTCAGTAGAATCATCACTACGCACTGGTTTTCTTTTAGTTGTCTTCTTATGTTTCTTTCCTTTTTCCTTCCTCCTCGTGCTTAACATTTTACGCTTTCCTATATATGTGTCACCTACATGTTTATCCGCCCACTCAGTAAGAGAAGTAGTCCAAGTAATTCTTTATAACTCCGCAGGAGTGTCATCTTCTATCACCATTCTTAACGGAATAGCGGTGTCACTCTCGGTGCTCTCCTCATCAAGTAATGGAACAGCATTGGATCGATCGTGCTCCATCCAATTTCGTATCGGATTTGCTTGATCGTATAAAGAAAGTTTCATTAATCGGCCGAATGGATCATCTTCTAGTGGCTTGTATAATTCAGCTCGTTTCAAACGAATGCGTAGGTTGTAGTTCACATATACCAATTTATGAAGTTTCTTATATAACAACTTGTTACGCACCTTTGTGTGGATCAAAGCAAATGTACTCCAATTACGTTCACAACCGCTAGAGGAACAACATTGAGATGCAAGACGTAGTGCAAGCTTTTGGAGAGTTGGGGTGTCACTTCCAAATTATAGTCCACCATTGTGCTGTAACAAATAAAAAAATATAACATAAGTATGAATATTTCGCATAAAATATAGATGACGTAAGAAATGGACAATAACTTACAAGTTGAAGTATTATTATCATATGCCATCTTACGAGCTAACTCTGAAGCAAAAGCGTTCTCTTTTCTTCTATAAGTTTCAGCTTCATGCAGCGCCAAAACACATGTGTCAGTATCTATGACAAACTGAAATACCTGTCGAAGGTCATTTAGAATGTTATTTGATGTGCCATATACATAGTGACATTTAGAATGCAAAGCAGTTGCTGCATTGACATAAGTCATGCTTGCAGTATCACCCATCATAGGATTGATCACAACCATAAATCATTCAAGTTTTCGGGGATTGTCCTGAAATAAACTTTCATACTCATTCCTCACTATATGAAATCTTAGTAGGACTTCACTCAAATTTGGCTTCTTGTCCTGATCTACAAATCGAAGAAATGCATGCAAAGGTTTTACAAACTTGACCACCAAATTCATGTTATCCCACCATGACAAGCTAGAAAGATATGAATGAGCATATCTTCCCTCACTCTTGTCGCTAAAACGACTTTCTAAGAATATGCTAGAGTCACCCATGTCATAAATTTATCTTTGCGTCAGAGCATACTCTCCAAAAACATATAATTGATGCCAAATCGTGTAGCATTTCATCTTATCAATTCACCTCCAATAGCGGTACTCATCATGGCATGCAACTTATTATGGTTGTAGAACCATCGACAAATTCTCCTAGCAGCCTCAATCATAGCTTTGTGCTCTGGAAACTCACCAATAAACTTAAACATCAAATTAATAGTATGAGCAACACGCGGCTACCACACAATGTTATACTTCTGGTTCACCATTTTTGCATGCCTTCTTGTAGTTTGAGCCATTATTAGTGATGATCTGAATAATATGTTCTGGATCCAGCTCTTTGATCACCTTTTTCATTTCCTGTCAACAAAAAATTTCTTTACTAACATGACAGGGGACAGATTCATAAGTTCATCAAATGACATTGACTTACCCTAAAAGCAAACTTCGCGTCCTGACTATGTCCAGTGACATCAACTGATTTGTGGAAATATATTATCCCATTATAATACACCATAAAGTTGATGACGCTCATCCCTGTTGGTCCCGTCCATGAATCACACATAATTGTAATACCGTGAGTTAGCCAATCACGCTGAAACCTCTCAAACTGCTTTTTGATTTCGGCCTCGTTTTCATCTAAATATACTCCATCAATCTCACGTCTAGTTGGAATTGCAATGCCCTCACCTGAAACATCAAAGAATATAAATTAGTTCACTGCTATAGACACGTTCAACAAAAATTAATAAAAATCACCTCACCTCATCTTTGAGTCTTCTTGACGGCGACTTGAAAGTAAGGATTATCAGCCTTCCTACCGGGGATGCCTTCAATTTAGAACCATTTTGATCAAACCCTACCAATTGCATTTTTTTCAGCCTTACAATTTGTTGTCCATGGTTCAATATTAATCCTAGTTTGAATCTTCTCCTTCTTTCCCCTTACAGATATGGACCATCTGAGCATGCCTAGCAATCCGCCACCCTGAGGTTGAGATGAACCACCACCATGCTCATATTACCCACCTTGATCACGAACGCGCCTCACATATGCCTCCTCCCCTCGAGACAAATTCAACACACGCTGTAACACCTCATCCTCATCATCATTAATATCGTAGACTATATCTCGGTCTCTGGCAACTTTCTCCCTTCTTAAATTATTTCATTGTATGTCCTTTTTTCTGGCCATAATTCTATCCAACTCACGACGATAGTAGTCCTGAACATCTGGTGGAACGTTACTACAGTGTATCACGTTACCACCTCTTCCTGCCAAATGATGCTTGAATCGATTGACACCACCCCCTTTCTTGAAATCTTGCAATACTTGCTTGACCATCCTAAAAATTGGTTTACACCATGCTCCCACACACCATTACTTTGATTACGGTCTATCATATCTCCCAACATAACAACAATATGCATAATTTGTTACTGCCATCGAGGTGGTTCATCTCAAGTTCTCAACAACAACATGCATAATAAAATAAATCACGATGCTAAATGTTTACTACCATTTTTCCTATCTAAATTACCTATGTTTTAAAGGCTAAGGCCTACATCTACTACCTATTGAGCTAAAAAAAGAAAAAAAAATTACCTCTGCCTTTATCGGCGGCTGGCCGGAAAGACACCTCGGTTAACCGACCTAAGTCGGACGGTTAACTGACCTCCCAGTCGGCTGACCGCGTGCGACGCGCCCACCGGCCGAGCCCGGCTATCGCTTTCGCCGCGTTGGTTAACTGGGTGAGTCGACCGACTAACCGGGCAGAGGAACCGGCTAGCCGCCCGCCACTGCACCTCCAGCCGCCCGCCGCTTGAGCTCCCCGTCGCGACGCCAGGCGACAGCAGATCGACGCCGTGCGTCTGGGCAAGCGCGCACGGGTGCGCTGGAGTGGGAAAGACGGCCTCAAGAGTCACGGGATGGACTTGGGAAGGGATAAGGTTGAGTTTTTTTAATTTCTTTTTTTATTTTTTCCTTTCTTAAAACAGCTCGGTTTGATTTGATTTTTTCATCAAATGTCCTGATAATTCGTCTAAAATATTAGACACAAATTTTTTCAAATTTTAGAAAAAATTCAAAACTCAACCGGGAGTTAACCGGTAACCCCGGCCGACCGGTGTAACCGGACCGCACCGGTTTTCCGGTTAACCAGCCGGTTAACCCCCATTATGTCAACCGTGGTTCCATTGATCTGGTACCTACCGTTTCCTTGTTCCCCACTTTCCCTGAGAATTCTCAGCCTCTTCGCTCTACAGCTCAACTCCATCGAGACCTCGCCGCCGACGATCTATCCCTAACCCCACCCTCCACACGGAACCCGACGGTGAACCAGCCGACGCGACTGCAGCAGAGTAGTGTCGGCAATGGTGCTGATCCCTCTCGTCCGCGACTACATCGACCGCATGCTCCACGACATCCCGGGGATGAAGGTCCTCGTCCTCGACCAGGAAACTGTACGTGCGCCCTTCCCTTCGAAACCCTAGCTCAGTGGGCTCCCCTATTCCGATCTGACCAGATCCGTGCTCACTCTAGGTCGGGATGGTGAGCGTGGTGTACAGCCAGTCGGATCTGCTGCGGAAGGAGGTGTTCCTAGTGGAGACGGTGGACAACGCCTCCAGCTCCAAGGAGTCCATGGCGCACCTAAAGGCCGTCTACTTCCTCCGCCCTTCCTCCGACAACGTCCAGAAGCTCCGCAGACATCTCGCCGCGCCGCGCTTTGCTGAGTACCACCTCTGTGCGTGACAAATCACTGATGTGCTATGGTATTTCGGTGCGGTGTGACTTTGATTGATCCCGTTCACTCTGTGGCTTGTACCCTTTTGCAGTCTTCTCCAATATACTGAAGATTCCGCAGATTCAGGTGCTGGCCGATTCTGACGAGCAGGAGGTTGTGCAGCATGTTCAGGTCGGTGTTGAATACAATTGCATATGCTAATTTGGATGGAAAATGCTTGAAAATGGGGACTCAGATTGGTATAAATGTATTTTTTTTTTGTGTCTGCAGGAGTTCTATGCTGATTTTTGTGCCATTGACCAGTACCATTTCACTCTAAACATACCAAATAACCACATCTACATGCTTCCAACAGTGGTTGATCCTCCCGGTATGCAGAGCTTCTGTGATCGAGCTGTTGATGGCATTGCTTCTGTCTTCTTGGCTCTCAAGCGGCGCCCTGTTATTAGATATCAAAGGACATCAGATATTGCAAAAAGGATTGCACGAGAAACCGCGGTGGGTCAACTTTCACTCTGTAACAATTTGACTAAATTTGTACGAAAATAAATCATGCTTAACCTCTAGGAACTTCAACAGAAAGTCCAAATATCTTGTTTCCTCAGACCACAACTCTTTAGATTTTGCCACTCAGCACAGTTGTAGGGTGTCAAGCCTTAGCTCACTTAGGTCTAGTTTACGTTTGTTAATATGTACTTCCAAATCGTTTTGTTGTGGAAATCTTTATTAATTCTAGCAAAGCTTGTCAAGAGGCTTTCAACCAGAGAGATGTAGTTTCTAGAAGCAACCTTGTGTTTGCTTGAATGAGCTTACTGATTTCTATCAGTATATGATTGGGGATTGACTATAACACTTTGGATTTTATCTCAATGGATTGCTTGGGACTAGGAAGTAGCAATGAACCACTGTTATTGACTATTTGAACAGGCAATGAGAATTCTGTGTAGGCACTTTATTAAAGGTAAAGGCGTAAAACTATCTTCTGTCATCTAAAAGGACGGAATAGTGTAAACAACTAAACATGAGGTATGTTTGGAGTTGCACACTTTTGGTGCTTTTGCAGTGGCATTTCTATTTTTTTATGTTATATTTATTAAAGCTAGTATGGTAGAAGTGTTTTTCCCTTGCATTGGAC
Source organism: Eleusine indica (assembly GCA_030378355.1). NCBI lineage: Eukaryota > Viridiplantae > Streptophyta > Magnoliopsida > Poales > Poaceae > Eleusine > Eleusine indica. The sequence continues at coordinate 49,400,719 of CM059500.1, forward strand.
AAATACTGATGAGGCCCGTACATAAACAAATCTGAGGAAATATTAGTATATTGTCAGCTTGGCATTGGTACTACCCTAGGAGACTCATGCGTACATAGAGTGAATAGTCACAAAAAACTGTAGCCATGCCTTCTGACATAGCTCTGGGCTGGGGCGCTGGGCATCTAACGGTGCCATCAAAGCAAGTTCACTGGGCATATCGGGTTAAGCATGATCGACGGTTCAGATGTTGAGGGCGCGCACACACCTGGGTGAAGAATCCGTGTTCATTTGTAGTAGCAATTCATATGAAACTTATTTTGAAACACTTATCATTTGGAACGTGCAGAAATTGATGTATGAGCAGGAAAGTGGCCTGTTTGATTTCAGACGAACAGAAAACTCTTCCTTGTTGTTGGTAATTGACAGAAGGGATGATCCTGTGACACCTTTACTTAACCAATGGACATATCAGGTATGCAAAAATAAGAAGATCGTGTATTGCTGCCTCAGGTGTACCGCTTTATTAATTCACAAGCAATATGGATCGCAGGCAATGGTTCATGAGCTTATTGGAATCGAGAACAATAAAGTGGATCTTAGGGGATTTGCAAATGTCCCTAAAGACCAACAGGTTATTTAATTTCTCCTTCTATAGTATGGTAAAAACAGCAATTAGATGTTTCAGGAATGTTGATCCATGTGAAATATACTTATACAGGAGGTGGTTCTATCATCGGTTCAAGATGATTTCTTCAGGGCTAACATGTTTGAGAACTTTGGGGACCTCGGTATGAACATCAAAAGAATGGTAGATGACTTTCAGCATCTTTCAAAGAGTAGCCTGAATCTCCAGAGTATAGGTAATATAAAATTCTGTTTTCATTGCTTCGTGTGTAAAAAAAACTACGCATGAAATAGTATATTGCGAAATGTGATTGTATGGTTTATGTTCTTGTTTTGTTTGCTAATGTTTCTAGGTGACATGGCAAAGTTTGTGTCAAACTATCCTGAATATCGAAAGACACATGGAAATGTAACAAAACATGTTGCTTTGGTCAGTGAGATGAGCAGAATCGTGGAGGAAAGGAAGCTTATGGTAGTTTCACAGACAGAACAAGAGCTGGCTTGTACAAGTGGACAAGCCGCAGCCTTTGAGGTACACTTTAGTCGTGGAAAATATTTTATACTATTAGTGAAAAATTGCACTTGATATTCTATGTGCATTTTCACTCCACTCAAAGGAGTTCACTGCTGGAAAGAGTTGTCAACATACGACCTTATGCTATTCAGGCTTTGCATTGTGTGTCATGCTTTATCTTTTTTGTATAATATATTGTTCAGCTCCTTTGGTGACAAATATACCATCTTCCTAATCACCCTCAGTTTATTTTTGACACGATGTATTAACTTTGTTTTTCTCAAATACGCAGAGCTCCGTGCCATTACATTAAGAAACAAAGCTCGAACTTTGAACACATGCTTACTAGTTACACATCTAATTCCTCCTAGGTTGGTAAAGTTTAAATTATCATTTATTTTTGCAAGGGATGCAAAAATCACCTGAAAACTTACATATTGTATAATGGCTGTCAATTTCCCACATGTTCAATGCATTTGAGATTTCCACCTTAGGACATTTTGAACTGTCAACTTAGTCCTTAGTTAGCAGTCCAATAAGACTCAATGTAGTGGTCCATGTCTAGCAAGGCTAGCTATTGTAATGGGAACGGAAGATCCATTGTTATTTTTGTCTTATTTTTCTGCTTTTACATGAGCCGAAACTGTACCTCTTCTATCAACTGTTGGCCTGTCTACTTGACATGTTTGTTAAGATGGAAGCACATAGTGCATGATTTCATTTATGTTTTGATGCTAGTTGAATAACAAGCACAAGTAGGGTTTGCTTGTTTCTTTTGTTTTAAAGAAAATTTAGACACTTACAATTGATTTTCTGCAGGCTGTGACTTCCTTGCTAAACAATGAAAGTGTATCTGATATTGACCGTTTGCGACTAGTTATGCTCTATGCTTTGCGGTATGAAAAAGAGAGCCCAGTTCAGTTGATGCAACTTTTCAACAAATTGGCTTCTCGTTCTGCGAAATACAAGTCTGGGGTATGTAAATTTGATAAGTCTTGAGCTATATCAATTTTTTTTGTAAGTTTTGTTTGACGACGTTTGGTGCTTTGGTCATTTGGTTTTTAACTGCCTTTTTTTTGTTTTCTTCCTTTTCTTTTAGAGGTCTTGACTATTTATGTTTCATGTCTGCGGTCTTGACACCATTGAATTGTGCTTTCTGTTCACAGTGACAATATTGTGTTTGCAAGTCAACGGTGCATGACGCACAGTATGCACAATATATGACTTTTAAATTTTCAGAAAATAGAACAAATATAGGCAGGGCTCCACGGTTATCTGTTACTTAAATTAAACAAAATTGTATTGATTGGGCTTAAATATTGGAATTTATATTATGCTCCTTTTCATGAAGTACCACTTATTGGAGATAAAAGGTGGGACAAGGTTTTGTGTTTAGTCATTTATTTGCCATGGCAAAATTTCAATCCGTTATATTCTACTGATGTGCCAACACATGGGACCTACCCTTGGCATATATGATATCATGCAAAATTGCAGGGTTGGGTCAAGAAATCGCAATGGCATATTTCACAATTCTAATGAGTATTGCCGCATCTATCTGCAGCTTGTTCAATTCCTCCTCAAGCAAGCTGGTGTGGATAAGAGAACTGGTGACTTGTATGGGAACCGTGACCTATTAAATATTGCTCGTAACATGGCTCGTGGGCTTAAGGTTTATACAGAAGTTTTTCTATGCAATAATGTTATATGAAACATAGCTTCTGATGCACTTTTTGTTTTGCAGGGAGTTGAGAATGTGTACACCCAACACCAGCCTCTTCTTTTCCAAACGATGGAAGGAATTGTGAAAGGGCGATTGCGAGATGCTGACTATCCATTTGTTGGCAATCACTTCCAGCAGGGCAGGTTAGTCTGATAATGTCTGTCATGTGAAATTACTACAAAAACTTAAATATTTGCTCTGTAAGAGAAAGCCTTCCTCAAGACATTTCTGATAATCAAAACTAAATCGTTTGTAAGGACCCATATATTCCACTTAGTATCAGGTAGCCTGTGTGATGCCCCTTTTTGCCCCTATTGAAGTGATTAATGAGTGTTGCATTCGACACAGGCCGCAAGATGTGGTCATATTCATTGTTGGAGGGACAACCTACGAGGAATCAAGATCCGTAGCCCTATACAATGCAGCTAATCCTGGAGTTCGTTTCTTCCTTGGAGGTTCCGTGGTTCTAAATTCAAAGAGGTACATACACCATATTTTCTTTGCGGTTCTTGAGAAGCATGTACTCCTACTTTTTCCTTTTGGGCCATGTACCTCTATTTGGTGTTAGATATGAGTTCAGAAAGCTTACCATTCTGGTCAGGTTCAAGTTTTGGAATTTGAAATTTGAAAAGATTCGAAACTTACTATATTGCAGATTTCTTGAAGATTTGGGAGAGGCACAAAGAATATCGAAGTCGAACACTCTAATATGAGTGGAATGGTGTCATATCCTGTTTGAAGAGTATCAAGAGTGATGACTCCGCCCACATTTTGCATATAATCAGTTGTGCCATAAATTTTCTAACAATAGCTTTAGGTGCACAGCGTAACATCATACGAAATAATCTGTAGGTGGCCCACTTCTGTACATTTTGTTGTTTTTCTCTTTTGCATTTGAAGCAACGATCTTCATTATGATGAAATGTATTCAATCTCATCTTGATAACACAATATTGAAAGAGCTTGTATCTTCTGAATTTTGGTCTAATGTGAAATTCAGAACCTATGTGTAAAAAGGTTGCCAGATCCATCCATTTTCACTTTGGTTCGGTTCGATCTACCTTTTGAATTGTGTGAGCTATGGTGTCCAAGCTGTTGAGTTGGGCAACGTTTCTAAGATGCAGAAGTAAAATTATCTCAACCTGAATTATTATGAAGATGTAGAAATCCATGCGTCTTTGATCAGCAGTCCAGGAGATTGATATCCTTATTCATCTGAGACAGTAACCATGTTTCCCATTATCTTATTTATATTTTGTATACGTGTTTGCTCAAGGGTTACAAGGACTTTGAAAATAGCAAAAGCATGACCTCGACACTTGGTCTGTTCTTGGTTCCTAAGCACTGTGATAAATTGCACATTGATGTGGTGGTTGTTGATCCAGACACGGATGAGGAGAAGTGGCGCTTCACGGGATTTTATGGTGAATCCCGCCGTGAACTGCGCTATAGAAGTTGGGACTTACCGAGTCTCCTGCATGGCCGCAGCTCTTGCCCATGGCTCTGCGCCGGAGATTTCAATGAGGTGTTGGAGACTGGGGAACAAATTGGTGGAAATATACGTTCTGAGAGCCAGATGGATGGATTCCGTAAGGCTGTGTCAACCTGTGGTTTCCATGATTTGGGGTACAATGGTCTCCCTTATACTTGGGACAACAGACAGCAAGCGCCGAATAATATTAAAGTCCGCCTTGATCAGGGATTAGCGACCCAGGAATTTCTTGATTTATTCCCGGACACGTCTGTATGGCATGTACAAACCACGGAGTCTGATCATTGTTGTCTGTTGCTTGATTGCCGGGTGCATGGAGAGAGGAGGAGGGGTAACAAGGTGTTCCGGTATGAGAACATGTGGAAGCGGGATGACTCGTATGATGGTCTTGTCCGTTCGGCCTGGGGTGATGATGCAGCTTCGCTTGACCTACACACTTTGGGTGATAGGCTTGGGCGGGTGAAAGAGGCTCTGCAAGAACGGGATAAGAACGCTTTCGGCTCTGTCAGAAAGAACCTCGCCCAATTCCGTAAGCAACTTGAGAAGGAACGGAGGCGGGGTATCCATAGTGGTCCATCAAGGAAAGAACGACGACTGATGAGTCAGATATCCGAGCTGCTGTCGAGGGAAGAGGTGATGGAGAAACAACGATCGCGCCTGGACTGGCTCAAGGACGGAGATAGGAACATGTCGCTGTTCCAGGCAAAATCCAAGGAGCGGGAGGAGTAACAGGATACGGTCGCTGCATGCACCTGACGGCCTTGTTTTGACCAAGCAGGAAGATTTGGAGAGATGCGCGGTTGAATTTTACCATGACCCGTTCACAGCGCAGACTGATTTGCAGCCGGAGGAAGTGTTGCAGTACGTCCAGCCGAAGGTCACAGACGCTATGAATGAAGCTCTCTGTAGGCCGTTTGGGGAGGATGAAGTGAAGAAGGCACTGTTTATGATGGGTGGAAACAAGGCTCCGGGGCCTGATGGGTTGACGGCAGGTTTCTTTCAAGACCATTGGGATCTTGTCGGATCGAGTGTTACTAAGGCTGTGTTGGGTTTTCTGAATGATGGGATTATGGATGAGAAGGTTAATCTCACAACTATAGTTCTCATACCGAAAGTCGGAAATCCACAAGATATGAAAAACTTTCGCCCCATTTCCCTGTGTAATGTTATTTACAAAATCTGCTCTAAGGTTTTGGCTAACCGATTAAGAATTTTTTTGGATGAGATTGTTTCCGATGAACAAAGTGCCTTTGTACCCGGAAGACTCATTACAGATAATGTGCTGGTAGCCTATGAATGTGTTCACTATCTTAAAAGGAAGAAAGGGAAGAATGGAGCATGTGCGGTCAAAGTGGATATGGCAAAGGCCTATGACCGGGTTGAATGGAATTATCTGGAGGGGATGATGTTCAAATTGGGCTTTCATCCAGATTTTATCCAGAGGATTATGTGCTGCGTTACCTCGGTTTCCTTCTCTGTTCGAGTTAATGGTAGCTTGTCAAAAGTGTTCAAGCCAACTAGGGGTATTCGGCAGGGAGATCCTATATCCCCCTATTTGTTCTTGTTATGTGCCGAAGGTTTGACAGCACTCTTGAAGTAAAAAAGGACCTGGATATTTATCCAGAGGTGTTCGGGTCAGTGTTCACTCGCCCTGGATCTCACACCTCTTATTTGCGGATGATTGTATCATTTTTTCAGAAGCATCGCAAAGAGGGGCCACTCGGCTGCAGGAAATTTTGGACTTGTATCATCGGGGCTCGGGTCAGCTCTGTAATCGGGATAAATCAGCAGTCTTTTTTAGCCAAAACAGCACTGATTCTATGAAGGATACTGTTTTGACAACACTTGATATCCATCATGAAGCATTGGCTGAAAAGTATTTGGGCCTACCTACAGCGTTGGGAAGATCAACAAAGAAGGCCTTCGAGTACATGCCTACTAAGATATGTGGTCTAGTAGGAAGCTGGTCCGGGAGGGAAGCTAGTTGTGCTGGACGTGAATCCATTATTGAAATCAAAGGCGCAAGCCATACCAACGTATCCAATGAGCTGTTTCTTGCTTCCGAAAAGTACTTGCAAAAAAATGAAGGGCTCCATTGCTAATTACTGGTGGGGCAGTTCAGCGGATAATCGTCATATGCATTGGATGCGATGGGATCTACTGACTAGGCCAAAAGCTAAGGGTGGGATGGGTTTTAAAGACTTACCAATGTTCAATGTGGCAATGCTTGGTAAACAGAGCTGGAGGTTGTTGACTAAACCGGAATCACTCTGTGCCCGAGTGCTTCGAGGGAGATACTTCCCAGAGAGCAATGTGTTGCAAGCAACACGGAAGAAACACGCTAGCCAAACATGGCGTGCAGTTCTTGCCGGGAGAGACGTGCTGGGGGCTGGGCTTGTCAGAAGACTAGGGGATGGTTCTTCCACAAACATCTGGACTGATCGATGGATTAGTAGCCACCCACTTAAGCTGCCCTTTACGCCTGCAGAAGGTCAGCAGGTTCAACTTGTATCCGAGCTCTTGACAGCTAGCGGTCAGTGGAACGAAGAGATGATCAGAACTATTTTTGGTTTGTTCGATGCAGAGGCAATTCTGTCGACACTGGTTAATGGGGCTAGAACTGATTTTTGGGCATGGGATCCTGAAAAGCATGGAAATTATTCAGTGCGACCGGCCTATCGTTTAATGGAGACGGATCGGAGACAGAGAAAGGATGAACAACATGCTGGGCCTTCCTCGGATGCGAACTGGAAAGCCATTTGGAAACTCACTGTCCCTCCAAAAGTCCAGGTGTTTTGGTGGTGGGTCATGCATGAGTTCCTCCCAGCGAAGCAAATCCTCCATCGACGGCACATTGAGAGGACTGCTAATTGTGAAATCTATGGTGCAGAGAATGAATCCATTCAACATGTTCTAATGGAGTGCACTGTAGCGAGAATGTTTTGGAACGATGCCAGAGCTCTTACGGGTGTCAAATTACCGCGACTCAATCAGGTTACTTGGGCCAGTGATTTGCTCCATGCAAAGGTATGTTCTAAACTGAGGCTGCGATCATCATGTGTGGTATGTGGTCGCTTTGGATGAGAAGGAACAAGTACCGTCATGGTGAATCTACTATACCAGTTAAGCAGGCGTTGGAGTGGGTGCGTGATACTGCTTACGACCTCTGGCAACTGCTGCATCCGGAGAAGAAGGTGAGTGTCCGGGAGAGCTCAGTCTGGAGGAAGCCAGAAAGAGGTTGGCACAAATGCAATACTGACGGCGCGTTTCGGGCAAGCCACAACAGCGGTGCCACGGGTTGTGTAATCCGGGATCATTCTGGTCAATTCATTGCAGCCAGAGCAGAATGGTCCAGTAGAGCGGCTAGTGCGTTAGTTATGGAAGCGCTGGCCTCCAGGGATGGGGTTAAGCTGGCAGTGGAACTGGGAATTTCAAAATTATGCATCGAGACTGACTGCCTGGAGCTTGTACGAATGTGGAACAATCGGGAGGATCAACGGTCAAGTGTTGCGCTTATCTTGGCTGATATTCAAGCGCTGATTCCAAGCTTCAATGAGTTTACCTTTACTTATGTACTTAGGCATTGTAGCTCATATGTATACGAAACAGGTCGATGTAGAGCAAACCCGGATGGAGTGGCTTATAAATCCTCCGGAGGCTCTTGTTCACCTGATCGCGACTGATTGTAACCCAGGAACTTTGAATTAATGAAGTTTCCTTTGCCTCAAAAAAAAAAAAAAAGCACGTTCTCCAAAAAAGAAATTGCTTCCAAAATGCTCTGATGAGCCAGATACACTTGAGAAAGAGTGTAGATATTTACATATATGTTCATTTTTCATCCGTATAGTGTAAAACCATCTTACTCAATGGTCTTATCGATAGCTTTAAGTGTGTTTCTATGTACATGTACCTAAGTGAAAGAAATTGTTTGATTTAATTATTGGAACATGAAACTTTATAAACATGTATCTGTTTTTAAAGTTCCATGTTCGGTAAGATATTGTACATATGAAGTATTTGATCAAATATGATATATCTGTTATTTTTATTTTATTTTACTTTTGGTTGACAATTTTTATTGTTCGATTGACGATGATGGTGATTGATTGCTTGATAAAAAAAAAATTCAACGAGAGGATGGCTTGACAAAAAAAAAATCAACGAGAGGATTGCTTTGACAGACTGACAGTTGACATGGAACTTGATAATTTTTTTTAGGAAAAAGTGTTATTTGCCTCCCTCAACTATTGAGGGAGGTGCAGATTATACCTTTAATTATAAAATCGGGTAACCCGACTCTCTCAACTCAGTAGTGCGGTGCAATTTTCCTCTCTCGGTGGTATTACGAGTGGTTTTAACTGATTCAGCACTGTCGGGCCTACATCTCAGTTGCCACATAGGCATTCAATAATCATTTTTCTTCTTTTTTTTCTCCTCTTCTCTCCTATCCTCTCCTCTCCCGCCGATGACACAAGGCACGAGCTTAATTACAGTGTGGGGCGAGGCCGAGGTGGGATGGGGCGGGCGCGAAGTCGAGGCCAGGACGACAACGGACAGGGTTGGCGCGAGGAGGAGGAGGGGTCACGACCATAGAGCAGGTCGAGCATGCCGTGGAGTTCGCGGCGGCGGAGGCGGGACCGGACACCGTGGAGGGTGGCGTCGGGCGACGCGCCAACCCAGTCGTTTAACGCCAGCAGGTCGACCGTCGAAAGCGCCGCCACGGCCATGCTGCAGCCGGAATCGAGAGTCGACGGCGAGATGTCGCTGATGACGGACACCGCGGCGTGCGAAGCCAGGGCGGTGCACAGGAGCGGGACTGCGGAGAGCGCAACGTCATCGGCGGCGACGGTGGCCGGGTGGATGAGGCCGAGGTCGGAAACGGAGCATGAGGCTGTTGGGAAGAAGAACGCGATTGAACTAAGGAAGAAGCGGACTAGGTCCACCAGCATCAGCCAGCACAGCTCTCCAGAGCGCCGCCTGTCTCGGATCCTGGAGCGCGGCGGCGGGTGAGAAGGAAGAAAGAAAGGAAAAAAAATTTGTGGGAGCGTATTGAGTGCATACGTGACAACTGACATGTGGGCCCGGTAGCAGTGAGTCAGCCAAAACCACTCGCAATACTGCCGAGAGAGGGAGTCGAGTTACCCAGTTTTATAATTAAAGATATAATCTGCACCTACTTCAATAGTCGAGGAAGGTAAATAGGACTTCTTCCTTTTTTTTTTTTAATAAGTCCCACGGGCTAAAATAAATGGGCTTATGATAGCCGGCGAAGGCCCATGTCTTTTTAGAAAAAGAAAGGCTCATGGTCCATGGAGCAAAGAACGGAGCCCAACAGCAGTTACGGAGGTTGCTGCTGCGGTGGCCATGGCGGGGCGCGGCGCTGCTCGTCGCAATCGGAGGGGGTTAGGGTTCTAATCTAGCTAATTCGGATCGTCATTCCATTCGATTCGGACCGATTGGCGAGTGAAAGAGAAGGATTTGCCATTGCCACTGTTCATTCCCACCAGAACCCACCACCGGCTCGAGTTAGGGTTCCGATGCTGGTCGCTCCGGCTAGCTTCCACCCGCCTCCGGCGGCCCATGACATCGCGCCGCGCCTCATGCAGCTGCGCGAGCTTCGAAGGGTGCCGCCCCCGGGGCTCGTCGCTCGCATCGCCGAGCTCCACGCCGACGAGGCCAGCCCCGTGCGCAAGCTTGTCGCCGAGTGAGTTCTCCCTCTTCGCAAATGACTATTTGAGTTAGCTTCTTTCAGTGTTCACAGCAGGCGAAATTAAGTTGAAATATTGTGTTATATGCTACTGCTCTTTTTTCCTCACTTTATGTGGAAAATTCTCCCCATTGCAGGATGATCGGTGAGGTCGGGTCAAAACACATGGTGTATCTACCAGATATGATTCCTTGTTTGCTGCACCTTCTAAACGATGACACACCTGCAGTCGCCCGGCAAGCTATTAAAACAGGAACCACCTTGTTTGCCAAAGTACTCGAACACTTAGTTATCCAGGTGATTCCATTTCCAGCAGCACCTCTAGGAGTTGTTCCCCTGTGAAATTCAACTCACGTTGCTCTTTTCTGGTTTTACAACCAGGGCCTGTTCTCAACTGGAGGGATTGATGACCGACTAAAATCATCGTGGGAGTGGCTGCTCAAGTTTAAATCAGCGGTGTCACTCATGGCGCTTCAGGCAAGTCACTCACCTCTAGTTTGTTCTTCTCGGTCTGCAGTTGTCTCATGTCGAATCTTGCTGCCAGGCAACCGGTAATGAAGGGGTCAGGCTATTGGCTGTTAAGTTTGTTGAAAAGACAGTTCTTATGTACACGCCGGATCCTAGTATCCCATCAGATCCACCAAACCAGGTTACAGAAGGTACAGCTTATTGCCATCCTTTTATGTGGAAATGGTAGCTGTTTTTAATATTTAGGACCTATGGCATGATGATTTGGCTATCTGTAAACCCTTTGCAGGTATGGGATTCAATGTAGCATGGTTACGCGGAGGTCATTCTTTGCTTAATGTCAGGGATCTTGCCATGGAAGCCAGCCAGAGCCTCGGATCGTTGCTTGAGCAGCTCAAGTCTCCTAAAGTAAAATCACTCAGTACTTCCATGACAATTGTCTTTGTTAGTAGGTTTGTCTCTCACCCACTTATACTCTGCTATTGTCTCTATATGTTGCTGTTTGTACATGCTTTTGAGCCATTAAGTTTGCCGTGGGCCATGACTCATTGATTCATTCATATTTGTCAGTTGCAAAACTCTATGCGACTTTGATTGTTTATCTTGCATCGCTACACCCAACACCCTGCCCCACTCTCTGCGTTAGTTTCCCAACTCTTCTAACATGAACTTGCTCCAGTCTCTCAGCTATTGCCCAAAGAAGACCTTCCTTTTATGGACGCATACTGCCAGTTCTACTTTCCTTGGATCCAGCAAGTTCCATTATAAATTTGCGAGTTCCAGGCGCATTCCATGCTTTGAAGAATGCATTCTCTGCATGCCTGAAATGTACACATTCAAGTGCTGAACCGGTATTTCTTTTAGCTTCTACCTCTTTTGATATATTTTTCTTCTGACTGTACAGCTCCTTTACCTTATTTCGGTATATGCTCAACAACTGGAGTTAATATATTTGTTGTCTATGAGAGCTGTGTTATCTTTTATACCCTGCCTTGTAGGGATATCTTCTTACTACTGGAAACTTTTAGTTCAGTTTAATTCTGGTAGAGTTACAACCTTCAGCCTAGCAACCATCCTGTATAGATTTAACCAGGCTTTGAAGTATACCTGATATGGTAGTTCACTTAGAGCGTGGCTGTTTGGTTAGTTGGGTGTACAGATGCAAGATGACTGGGATATTAAATACTTGGCTGATTGGAAGTATGTTTCATGTGCACCAGAGTGGCAAGAACAGTACTAATCTAGTTACCTTCTATTTTTGGCATTTCCTTTCTGTTGAGTGCTGTCGTGCCAGTGAATGTAGCAGAATGAGTAGTGGGTGCCTGAGTGGTCTCACCCCTGGGTCTTGTCAGCCAGGTACCACTGTCGAGGTTGAAGTTGAGAGAAGGGGAACACGTGGGATAGGGTAGAGATAAAGTGCATGTGAACATGTGGATTTGAAACTATAGTACCAAAATTCTCTACCAGTCCCATCTAATGTTTTCTAGAGCTCAACAAAGCAACTAATTATTCAAGGAAACTCCTAAAACGTTCCCGTTCCAAGTAGATTGGTTCTTTCTCATATTGCTCCTCGTTCTGCTTTTGTACCCATTCCAGTAGATCAGTTTGTTCCCATGTTTCTCGCCAGCATCATGAATTGAAAGCTTTGAGCTTCAGTAGCAACCAATCAGGGTTTCTTAGGGAGAAAATCAATCTATGAAATCAGCTGTCTCACCAGCCTAGATAAGCTATATCCAAGCAATCAACGATCACCTTGGCATCCAGATTATGAATTGGTTGTCAAGTATTGTATGTTACTGCCATTAATTTCATTTCTTTACGAGTCTTTATATGGTATGAATATTTGGATTTCCTGTTTGAGACTGTATAGATCTCTCTTATGTCCGTTTGAGATTCTTTACTTATTTGATGCTTTAATATTTTTTTTCAGTGGAGAGCTCGCTTATTGGAAGCTCTAAATATTATCAACCAGGAGGATTTGATAGAACATACGTCAAATGCCAGGAATGTTGGGGACACATCAAACAGGGAAGAATCATGCCCTCTGATGGTATGATCTGTTTGTCCAGACTCTCACTTCCTTCCTCCATCTCATTATTTTTAAATGGTTTTGCTTGCTTCATAGGAGAGAAGTACTGACAGTGGCAACAAGCGTAGTCTGACTGAGGACATGAATAATGTTGTAGAAGATGATGAGGGCCATTCCAGTAAAAGAGTCAGGCAATCACATAATGATGAAGAACATGCTGAAGAGGCAAACAAGAGAAATGTTGAGTCAACCTCTGTTGATGTTTCATCTAGCCAACCCATCTCTACAACCGGTAATTCTGAAGCTGTGTACCAATTAATTGGTATGTTCGCTGCATTAGCTGCACAAGGTGACAGAGCTGCTGGATCACTGCAAATTCTTTCATCCAGTATTGCTAGTGACTTATTAGCAGAGGTGGTGATGGTTAACATGGAACACATGCCTGTTTCTCGTCCTGAAGTTGATCAACAACATCATCTACCTTCAACTAGCTCCGGAGATGGAATTTCAATTTCCTTTTCTCTGCTGACTTCTCTATTGAAGGTTTGTCACTTTAGTTTTCCTCTCTTGATTTTATATTTTCTTCTTCCCTTTTGGTTATGATCTGTGCATTTCAGAGAGCAAGTCAAATCAATCAGGACGAAATGCCTGCAGACAAGGATTCTGCAGTAATGCCATCTGTTGCTGATGACATCGCAATGTTTCCTGCTAGTTCTCCTGTTCCTACATCAGTAAATACACCTATGGAAGAGAACAGCGACACTCCAATAGTTCCATTAGATGTAGAAACGTCAGAGGCCAATGCACCCAGTGCTGGTGCCACTAATTCGATTGATATTCTAGAATCATCAGAAGCTTCCCAAGCCTCAACAGAGCTTCAGGGAACACAAGAGCATGCTGGCAGTTTTATCAGTTCACTGCCTATGGATAACTCCTCAGCAGGTCTCAGTTTGGCACAATCATCAGAAGCTCAGAGCCCAAGCTCTTCTACAATAGAAGCGAACCAGTCGCAGTTTTCTTCTTTAAATGCTCTTAGTTCACAATTTGTTCTTCCAAAGTTGGTTGTGAATAATATTGATCTCAGTGATGAGGCCAAAGATCTCCTTCAGAAAGAAGCGTTTATGCGGATTCTTGAGAGTGATAAGCAAGAATCACCTGCTGGCTCACTTGCTCGCCTTCCATTGCTTGCTCACTTGGGTATTGAGGTACTAACGAAGGGCATATTATTTCCTCCGGTAGAATTGATGCTTTTGCTTGAACTTTGTTTGATGGTTTTCTATGAAGTGTACCTCTGAGCACACTTCAGTGTACCCTTCTTTAATTTTTCTATCTGTCTTTAAATTATGTTACTTCTTTCTGCAGTTTCCTTTGGAATTGGACCCTTGGGAGCTTCTCCGAAAGCATGTGCTATCTGATTACGTAAATAATGAGGTACTAGTGTACAATATCATATATTTTGGTTTTTAGAAGTTACAACTACTCTTAGACCATTTAATATAATCAGCATAAACTTGACCTTTGGGGGGGGGGGGGGGGTATGACGGCCCCCGGGCATTGCTATAAGAGAAGATCTCACGCAGATCAAGAAAACCCCTGAACCTCCTTTCCTCCACCCTTACACGGCGGCCACGTTGCCCATGTGAGCATGGGCCGGGCCTTAAGCCGTGCTTTGGTGCGGAGTCAGACGAGGGAATTTTTTTAACCAGGCCATGTAAATTCGCTCCCACTGGGAGTCGAACCCGTCTGGAGTGCTACTCGGAAGTCTTAACCATTAAGCTAAGAGCCCTTTCACTATAATCAGTTAAAGAAATTTGTTGATGGCTTACTGTACTGGTGGCATCCTACTGGGGCTGTATATAACCCTTTGTGGGGTTAGATCGAACAAATTGTGGAAATTGAAAGTTATTTCCCTTCGACTCTTTAACAGATTAGGAATCATCTTTCCTCTATATGAATCGAACAAAGATAGCATAGCTATAGTTTAAGTCAGACTGGCAAATCTGTAAAGCCAAAATCAGAATTTAGTCCGGACTATGCAGAATTTATTTGTTTTTTCTCGAATACGCAGGAGAGCTGCGTATCTTTGTATTGACAGAGAGGAAAAAACGGCCCCCATATAAACACCGCCTCATTCCTAGCCGGGCTATGAGGAGCTGTAGATTACAGAATTTATTTTTTTGATGCGTTGTTTACACTCTTTTTTTTATTCAATGATTTCTGACTCATCTTTCCTTAAGCAGGGACACGAGTTGACTCTGTGCATCCTGAACAGGTTATATCGTGAGGCGGAGCAGGATCAGGACTTTCTTTCATCTAGAACTGCAACATCAGTTTACGAGTCGTTTCTTCTGAGTGTAGTATGTGTACATAAAAAATGATGTAACTTTGTGACTGATGTTATTTCTCTCACATCATGACTGTCCATTTTCTTTGTGCATAGGCTGAAAATCTTCGAGACATGTTTCCAGCTTCAGATAAATCTCTTGGTAAATTGCTTTGTGAGATACCATACTTACCTAAAGGTGTGCTAAAGCTGCTAGAAGGTTTATGTTCTCCTGGAAGTAATGAGAAGCAGGACAAAGATCTTCAGAGTGGTGATAGGGTAACTCAAGGTCTCAGTGCTGTCTGGAATCTTATCATGTTAAGACCTTCCAGTCGGGACCAATGCCTGGAGATTGCTTTGAAGGTGCTTTTCTTATGTCAGGAAATATTTACTAACATTTCTACTTAGGAAATATATGTTTACATACTTGCTTGTGCATTCTGACATTTATGTATGACAACCCTGGTTGAAGTATCACTTTTAGAGCATATTGTATGTGTTGCTAAGTGAAGTGTTTGTTGCAGAGTTCAACCAATCATATAGAGGAGATCCGTATGAAGGCAATACGTTTGGTAATTCCTTATCCTACCTGCCTCTTCTGCAGTTGCATGGTTTGCTCACTTCATTTGTCATCCAACAATAACAGGTAGCAAATAAATTATTTCCCATGGCAAGCATTTCCAAAAAGATTGAAGATTTTGCAAATGAAAAACTTAATTCAGTTCTGGAAGTGACCCCACCTGCTGAATCTGCAAGTACTGAAAGGGCTTCACCTGAAGCACACAAAGTTTGTTTCAGC
This sequence comes from Eleusine indica, assembly GCA_030378355.1. Taxonomy (NCBI): domain Eukaryota; kingdom Viridiplantae; phylum Streptophyta; class Magnoliopsida; order Poales; family Poaceae; genus Eleusine; species Eleusine indica. Next base: position 49,416,380 of record CM059500.1, read on the forward strand.
TATCATTTATTTCACTTGGTCCTCTGCCGATACTCTTGAACTAATTGCATCTTTGCTGATGGGTATTACTTGCATTTTCTGAAGGATGATGGTTTGGATAATTTGTCAGCTTCAGTGGCTGATGCTCAAACTCTGATGTCACTGTATTTCGCATTGTGCACCAAGGTCAGTTGTTGCTGATTGACAATTATTTTATTCTGATTATGATTCTGCTAACAGTAAGCCAATAACATCTTACTTACCAGAAGCATGCCCTTCTCCGACATGTATTTGCAATATATGGTAGTCTACCACAAGCTGGCAAGCAGGTCCTTACATTCTATCATTCTCTCACCCATGCAAACAGCTCAGATATTCTTTTCCCTATCATGCAATTTGCAAATGCACTATATGTATCATGTTAAATCATCTTTCAGGCAGTTCACAGACAAGTACCAATCCTGATTCGCACAATAGGCTCATCTCCTGATCTTCTTGGGATCATCTCGGATCCACCAGCTAAAAGCCGGGACCTCCTCATGCTGGTGCATGTTCTTCTTGCCTTCTAAGAATGTTTCCTTCTATTGATATAAATTCCCTTTGATGCGCATGAAAACTATGACTTTTATGAAGATATATTTCATATGATTAGGTCCATTCATCGAATGAATTTCTGTCTGCACCGTGCAGGTTTTACAGACTCTCACTGATGGAGCAGCTCCATCTCAAGATCTGATTTCTTCGATAAAGAACTTGTATTCTAAAACAAAGGTCTGTTTACCAGATGGCAAATCTCTTACCGCCTTTCATAAAATAAGAGTTTGCTCAAATATCCTGAATTATAATTTATCAACTTCATTGTGCAGGATATTGAGGTCCTTTTTCCAATTTTGGCTTATCTGCCAAAAGATGAGGTTTACCCTCCTCACACTGACACTCCCTCCCATAAAAAAAAAAACTTTGAAGCATCCATACTAGATCATAGCATTATTATGATGTGCTTTTAAGGCGATGGTTATACTTGCACAAATTCTGTTGTCATCTATTGCATGTAGAGTCTTTCACGTTTTTTGCATCCTATTCTGCACATTGTTGCCGAATTTCTAGCTCTATATTCTATTCAACTGAGAAAACTCCCACCTGGTGCAAACTGGAGTGCAATGAGTCTTTGATAGTAGCTTGATGCACTACTTAAGTAACTCTATTCCATAAGCATTATTGTTGAGATACTTTTGATGTTTATATTTGGTTGTTCATTTCACTTTCTTCCCAGGTCCTGCCTCTATTCCCCAATATTGTTAATCTTCCTATGGACAAGTTTCAAACTGCGCTTTCACGAATATTGCAGGTTAGACCCCCCCCAGTGGTATGATAACATGTGCACATCTGAAAAATTTCAGATGATTCCTTGATTGTGATTTGGAAAATAATATACTAGCTCGAAACTGGAGCTCAACTGTAGGAATATACACACATTCATTAAAACAGATTAACAGACTCGCCACACATATGAGCAAAGATGACCTAGACATAGCTAAACATCTAGTGCTAGCGACCTGTGGAGCAGTTCAGTAGTTCACAGAATGAAGTGGCTCAAGTCAAACACCAAAGGGCACTCTCATCGCCCACTGTAAACCCTTGGAGATGTTTGGAGACGCACCATTAGAAACGCAATCATTCCAAAGCTCCCAAACGACTAGCGATATTGGAGTATTTCATTCTTTTCTAAGCTCCTTGGAGACTCCTTGTACTGGCTGAGACTGAGTTTATGGCACACTATACCAGAGCTTCATAAGTTTTCTCATAAAGATTTATTGTCAATTACAAGTTTTTGTCACCTTAGTTTTGGACCTGTGAACTTATATTCTGATTTGTTTATTGATTCATTTTAAATGAGTTTTACAAACTAATCACTCAGTTTAACTTCTTACCTGTCGCAGGGATCACCGCGAAATGCCCCTTCTCTTGATCCATCAGAAATTTTGATTGCGATTCATGTAATAGATCCTGACAAAGAAGGAATACCACTCAAAAAGGTTTTTTATTTTCTTCAACAAAAATTCTACACCAGTTTATCAACCACTTGGTCAGTTAATTTAACCTACTGATAATTCATAACTTACTATAGGTTATAGATGCATGCTCCGCTTGCTTTGAGCAACGAACAATATTCACCCAGCAAGTATTGGCGAAAGCACTGAATCAACTGGTATTTATCTGTGTGCATGATTGTTCTTTTCACAGTACGTGCCTTACAATATGACGTAGCTGTGATCAAACTCAACTTTTCTACAGGTTGAACAGATTCCTCTTCCTTTGCTATTCATGAGGACTGTTATGCAAGCAATAGGTGCTTTTCCTGCATTGGTGAGTTAACTGCATGCGTTCACTTGTGTGAAATATGATAACTTTGCTGGCATCAGGATGACATGATCTTTTGTTTATTGAGTCTAGATAATTTGCTGGTATGACTGGGTGACATGACTCCAGATTTTATAAAGAACATTTCGGAATTAGAGTCCATTGTGTTATCTATCTTCTGTTCATTCTCTTGGAGACCTGTTATCTGATAGTGAACCTTCTTACAGGTGGATTTTGTGATGGATATCATGTCACGCCTTGTGAGCAAGCAGGTCCTTCATTTTTTCTATTGAAGTCTTAGTACCTACTCTTTTACATATTTCTTGAATTTACATAATCACATTTTATGGCAGATTTGGAAATACCCTAAGTTGTGGGTAGGATTCCTGAAGTGTGCTATCTTGACGAAACCTCAGTCATATGGTGTGTTACTGCAGGTTGGCTCGATTTTGCTTCCCTTATGAAATATGTTTGTTCTTCTGTGCATAATATTAATATATTACAACAGTAGGGTTTTCCCCTACTCTAACCCCCTAAAACAAATACATGTAGCATGATCATTACCTCCTAGTTATGTTACACCACATATGGTAATATCAGTGAAGCTTTTATCCAATTGTTCCAGAACAAAAACAGTAACAGGCCAAAAGACTGCCTTGAGCCTTGTGCATCAGAATGTAGTTGTACCTCAGTTCTAATTTTCCTTTTTGTTTCCGAGCACATGTACCTCATTTTGAATGTACCTCAGATTCCAAGTACATCTCAATACCTCTTTATTTCTCATCTACAAAGGTAAGATGACAACTGTTTTTTCAGCTGCCAGCTCCGCAACTAGAAAATGCCTTGACCAAGAATCCCATTCTGAAGGCGCCCTTGGTTGAGCATGCAAACCAGCCAAATGTTCGATCAACTCTGCCAAGGTTTTCTTTGTTTTCACTCAATTTTATACCTTGAATGTGGTATAAATATGTGATGCAAACCAGCCAAAAATATGATTCACAACTTTTGCTTTATGTCAGGTCTTCCTTGGTGGTTTTGGGCCTTGCTGAAGAGCAGCAACAGCAACCACCACCTCCAGCTACCCAAGCACAAAGTAGCCAGACCCTAGCACAAAGCAGCCAAAACCAGGGTGCAGAAACCAGTAGTTCTGTTGCAGATGCGACTACAGAAGTAACTCAAGAATCCTCTGCTGCGAGTTAACATCCTTTATGCAGCGCTGGTAAATTTCTGTTGTAACTTGTTGGTTTTATGTATTACTATATACCGGCAGTCATCTCAGCAATGATGTTCCTACTTGTTTCGATTAGAATGTGCTAATGCTTCAGCTTGTGTTTCTGTACGCCAGGGAAGTGCCAACCATTTTGTAGAGTATAGCATCCAAGATCTCTCTGTGTTTTGCTGGAAAGGAAGCGTCTTGATATTACGTTGTGGAGAATGGAGGAGATATTAATATTTATATAGGAAAGGATGACGGCTGCTGCTTTGTGAATTTATTAGAGGGACCTAGTTGGTTTATAGGCGATTTAATTAGTGTACATAACATTATTTATCTTCAAGAGTGAAAGGGAACCTAAATTTGGTATCCTTTATATTCCGAGCCAGTAGAAACTGAAGATATTTGTGTTGTAGTAGCTTCTGACATTAAAAAGGATTCGCGTCTAGGATAATACAACTTATATATTTTTAATAATGACTTTGCCAGTAGTCCCATTTTGATTATGTGCGTAAGGATGTGAAGTCCAAAGGAATGGGCCAACAATGATCGGTAAAGACGCAAGGAGACGAATCGTTCGTCACATTGATAAGAGCAGGGGCGCCAATTGTTTTCCCAAGCAAGTTCCAAGGTGCCTTAGGCTACAGTTTTGTGAATTTTATATCCAACTTGCACCAATTTGCTTCTTTATTGAAGTGCAAAGCTGTAAAATTCATCAAACGAATATATCTTTTGCACTTCACTTTACAAACTTTATTATTTGGTCAGGAATACATTACATCTTTCAATGAAATATATATACACGAAGCATGAAACGAACAGAAAAAACAACCCGACCAAACCAAGCATATCCACATAGCAGCACGAGTGTCGCAATCAAACCATCATAGATTACAGAAAATTCGGACTCACTTAAACTCAAAGCGCATGAGAAGCTTCGCATTGTTCAATTTGTTCCCTTTGCGGTCGAAAAGCGCCACCGCCCGGATCCCAGGCCGCAGCTCCGACACCGGCAGCACCGTCTGCCCAGCGAAGTCGTCCTTCTCCGACATGTCGTACTCGTGCACCTCCACCCGGAGCAGAGCGATCTCCGGGACGGTGAGACTGAAGGTAAACTCCTCCTCCCACACCGGTACCCAATTGTCTTCTATTGCCTTAGTCTTCTTCATTACAGAGTCTGCTGGAACTCCAGCTATCCCAACCTATTCCACCAGTGGATGATAGACGCCAGATATCAATCAAGAGTCAAGCTCACCACAATTAAAAAGAAAATTTTCTGCAAATTCCACCATACCCGTGTATAGAAATCAGGAGGAGAGTACTGATCAAAGTGTGTTTGCTTAAAGTCCATCCGCCAACCATCACCCATGTATACTTTGACCTAAAACACAAACGTTTATCGGTCTCTGAATTTTCCTAATGCAGACAACATACTAGATGGCATACCTTCAAGATTTTCTTTACAGGTTGGGGCTTTCTTGGATCAAAAATTTCTGGCTCTGTTTGCATTAAGAAATCTGGTTTCTTCACATACCCACACCCACCGTTAGCTTTATAAAATCCATGCATTAGCCAAAGGGCTCTTCCATATCCCTGAAAGAAACACGATTGTCAATCCTATGACCAGCAAAATGGGCATAAGATATAAATAGTTTCTTTGTCTGCAAATATGATCATCCTCGGCCTTTGCCAGATTCCGTATCTCGGGCAATAAATGATATGCATCATATGCCACTTGAGATCTTAGAAGTTAGAACCTGTCAAATAATTGGGCTAACTGCCTAATATAATCTTAGTTTGTATTTACGCCATGTCATGTTCAATTTTACTTGGCTACACATAGGATCAATACTATCTGAGAAACATAATAATACCTGCATATTGAAGGCCACCATTTGAGCACCATGCACCCAGCCAAGAAATGGATTGTAGTTGGATGAAGTAACACGAGTGCCCTTGGGGTATATCCTCAGCATGTTTCTCTGTGTGAATCTATTCAGGAGAAATGAGCATTTTAGCAAGGGAAGCAAAAGAGGATACAGAGTGTCCTACTCTTTTAAATACAGGATAAAGAAAGCTCAAGTTCAAAGGAAATAAGATTTTGATTTGAGGGCATGTTTCCCTGCTGGGCCCTATGCTTCGTTCACCCATGTCTCCATCTTGCCCCCTCTTTCTACTGCATGCTGTAGATAAACAAAGAACGGTGTTTATAAGAGAAAATCCATGTACCTCACAATGTCCGTGCCATGATCCTCTGCAACTTTTGCAAGTTGTTGCTCGCTCAAGCTGAGGCGTCTAACTTTATCTGGATCACTACTCAATGCATTGGCTAGAGAACCTTTTGGCTTCCCTGCTCTAATAGTAATGAGGTGTTTGTACTGCGGAGCTATATGTGGCTTCATTTTTTGTTCTTCATCATCATCGTCGTCGTCGTCGTCGTCATCATCGTCTCTTTGGTGTACTGAGGCATCATCGTCATGCTGCTAGGAGAAAATCACAACTGTGCAGGTGAAATGTTGCAGAAGGAAAGGAAAGGATTATAAAATTGTAGCAGAACATCAAACCAATACCTTTTTAGCAGACTGGATTTCAGTCTGAAAATCCGGTACTTCTTTTCCCCACGCCGCATCATCACTGCCTCCTTTGCCAAGATGGAGCTCAGCATCACCCTCTTTCATGGTGCCACCAACCTTCGATTCCAGGTACTCCTTGGGGGGCTTCGTTGAGAGGAGTACACGGCCCTTGAGCTCTTCAGGTGAAGGGAATTCTTTGAGTTGGTCGGTATCAGGGTAGTACAGTATGTTGCCGAATACTTCAAGAACCATCTAGCAAGATTTCCAGAAACATGTTTAAAAAGAGCAATCCAAGGAGATTAAAATTAAAAAAGTGGCACTCGTTTGAGAAAGAAAAATAGAGGTACCTTGGCAACTTTTTCCTGGAGGTCACATGTAAGGTGGTCTTCGAGCGTTATGATAACAGGATAGGGAGATGCATCAAAGGCATGTTGTTTGATGGATCTCAGGCATTTGATTAGTGAAACTGGGGTGGTCAGCGTCCTATGGTTTGCAACAAAGGACACAATGTAAGCACAGAATCATCATCTAATCAACAAGAGTAGTACGTACTAGAAAGCAACTAACTGCGTGATGGTTGGCCGTGTTATTATCCTGATATGATAGGGGTACAATACAATACTAGCAGTGGTAAATAAAATAAAATGGAAGAAGATTAATTGGCAAGGGCCAGAGCATGCCTGCCGTGGAGGATGTTGATGTCGTCCTTTGTGGAATTGGGCCACATATCAAGCTCGATGACCCTGACCCCTCTCTGGAGCGCCTTGATGATGGGGACGTCGCTGCAGTCGCTGCTGAGCTGGTTGCCGGTGAGGTAGGAGTTGTGGCCCGTGTAGATGAAGTAGTGGGAGAGCGGCTGCGTCATGTCGTGGCGGACCTGCTGCGATTGAGCCAGCGGCGGGTTCAGGTCGGGGGAGAAGAGGAAGCGGTGGAAGTCGTCGAGCGCCAGCAGCGGCCGCGCGAGCCGCGGGATGCGGCGGCCCTGGACCCGGATCTGCTCGAGCAGCCGGTCCACTTGGGCGTCGTCCAGGCCCCCCTCGCCGCCGTGGCCAGTGGCGTCCAGGTAGCGGCGGAGGCCGTCGGCGCCCATCTGTGGGCCCCCGCCGGCGTGCTGGGAGAAGATGGAGCGGACGTCATCAGGCGGCGGCGCGTCACGGGAGTGGAAGCGGCGCTTGAAGATGAGGCAGCACTTGTACGTGGTGCCCATCTCTCTCCTCGCCGTTGCAGCTTCTTTTTTTTTTTTTTTTTTTTTTTGAAGCTGACTAGCTGAGGGAGAGGAAGAAGAAGCGCGAGAGGTGTTAACTGCCTGTCCTGCTCCTCGTGTCAGATGTCGGCACCCGCCCGGATAATAAGCCAAATATTATTACTCTCAACTCTAATGAAGTGTGTTGCTGTGATTCGTCCAGGTAGTACACCTAGTCATTGCTTCATTAATTATTTTCAAAATACAATACAGATACATATTTTTTCTTTTCTGATTTCACCAACAAGAACTTGGTATCGACGCATCTATCTCCAAAAAAAAAAAAAAGTTGTTGGTCAATAAGTATAGCACACGTGTTCAATATAATACTTTGGTCTATTATCACATACTCTCTCTATTTTTTGAATGATGTGGTTCATGGCTAGTTGTTTTTTTGTAGTTCAATCTGGTGATCGGAAACGACATGAATTAACGAATTGAAGGAGTATTTAAACTTTGACCCATAATATCTCTTTAAATGCTGTTTTATTAAAATTTTAAGACAAAACATATTCATTTTGAGCGATAGTTTCGTAGTTTAGCTACTTATTAATTTTTCCGTATATCTTGCTATCAATAAAGTTTGTATATATTTGTGATATCTATACTAAAAGAGGAAGCATCCTGTTCTGGATGGGTATTGCAGTCCAGTAGTGATCCAGTCCCGTAAAACATGGGACGATTCCCCTTTCATCCATTCCATTGATGGATTCAGAGATCAGACTTCTTTCAGTGGAGGGGGGAAGAGGACAACTTTGCGCTACGATCTACTACAGTAATAGCAGAGGGACCAAAAAAAAGCAAAGTAAACATCACAAATTCCAATCGATGGAATGGGTCAAGAGAGCAAGGAATCGTTGCCATTGATTGATGTCACACTCGGACCAGCATCAACTGACAAGCAAGCAAGGGCAAGGCACCTGTTCTTCCTTGTATCTTGCTGGCCGTGTTCCTTTTCTCTCTTTTTGTTCTCTTTCTCTCGTCTCATTTTTTCCCTCTCTATCTCTGTCTCGTACTACAACATTGGAGAGTACGTATTCGACTCCCTGGACCGGACCCGCAGTGTCGGCAGGAGAAAGAAAGGCACATGCCCCGGTCGTTAAGTATTTTCGGGCTAATTAAGCAAGAGCGACAACGGACGGGCTGAGGCCCAATAAATAAACACAATAATAATTTTGACAACGATCCACCACCTAATAATAATAAAAGAATCCAAGGCTCCTCCAAGCTAAATACTAAATGTTTCAGGAAAAAAAAAGAGTTAATTAGTAATAATCAAAAGGGGATGACGAGCAGCGCGAGGAAGCAAGGGTAGATGAGCAGGTCGAGTTGTGCAAGACGACCAAGAAGAGGCATGAGAAGCCTGATGCAGACGCTGGTGGACCACGCGACGAATGCCATGGCGAGATGTGTCGGATAATAGGGCAGGAGCAGCGACACCAGCGGGTAGAGCACCATGATCGGCAGCATGCTGTAGCCCGTGAGGCTGAGGAAACGGTACAGGTCCATCGTCTTCTGCCCTCCGACGACTCGGATGACGATCATGTGTTTGAGAGCGGCGTAGTAGCTAGATGAAGGCGGAGGCGCCGGCGAACCACCATAGCGCGACGCCGAGGAGGAACTTGTTGTTGCCGGCGAAGAAGAAGAAGAATCGGAGGATCGTGAAGGCGAGCAGGATGAGCAGTGGGCCCGAGAGGTCGGGGTGTGCGTGGAAGGGTGTGGGGTCGGCGGCGCTGATCGAGTGGAGGAGCACGGAGATGGCCTTGCGTCGGATCTTGTCAATGTCGATGCCAAGCTCCTCCAGGAGAGGCGGCTCCTCTGCTTCTTGTTCTTGTTCTTGTTGGCCAACAAGAGCAACAGTGTGCGGACGAGGAGGAGCTGATGATGATAGCCATGTTGGCATTATTATTATTGTTGGGCTCGGTCTTTCGTAGAAGGGTAGCAGCGGCGGCGTGGTTGATGATTGCATTGCAGGACGACGGGCGGAATCAGCGAGAAGAAGTGGCGACCATCGTCGCCCGCCGAGGACATTATTATTTTATTTCTGGTTAATAACTTGGTTTTTGAAATCAGTTTGTAATTTTGTTTTCTTGATTGATTCATGCCAAATAAATCTTGTTTCTTGTTTCTTCTTTTTTTCTCTTATATAATACGGTAATGCTACTTTTCAGTCGATTGAAAAGTAGCATCCCTTTCAATCAATGGTTGTGTATATTTTTTTTTCTTTTGTTATTTATCTATTTATAGGATTATTTGTATTAATTAGTGTTATGTATAGACTATGAAATTTTTTTATCTTTTTGTATTCATTAGATCTAGATCAAAGGGCTAAAAGCGTTGGTTGAAAGAAACCTCTATTTTCAATCGACTGAAAATTAGACACTCCATATATAATACTCTATAATAGACAGAAGAAGAAAGAGAAGAGATCGGATCGGATTACGACTCTGATTCAGTGTAACATTATTTTTTAGCTTGAGCATAAGGATAACATGAATCATGGATACGACTCTGATCCATAACAAATAAAACATGCATTCATCGAAACTTGCTTGTCATACACATTACACATTACACATACATACGTTGAGAACACCAGGAAGGAGTCCTGATTACACTTATTCCAGGAACAGGAAGAGAAGAAACTGCTGCTGCTGCTTAGTCATATAAGGATGATGATTGATGAAGAGCATTCATAGGAGCGAGCAGCAGTTAATAATAAGAGCTTAAGAAGAGTTGATGAATCTGCAGTCGCGCCTGACCTCCCCTTGTTCTCCGGTGAGCGGGTTGTTCTCTGACATGGTGAGCAGCGCGGCGGCGAACCGTTGGTGAAAGTAGTCGTTGTCGGCGGCCATCTTGAGGACGAATGGCCTGGTGCGCGGATCGTCGGCGAGCTGCTGGTCGACGAGGAGGAGTCCCTTCCGAGCCAGGAGGTGCTTGTAATACATGTTGTCCAGCACCATTGGCGTTTCGCGGTCGTTGCGCGCGTAGACCACGTCGCGCGTGTCCTCCTTGGCGTCCTTGGTGGGGCACCTTCCTCTGAGGTAGGAGGCTCCGTAGGCCTGGTCCATGGAGGCGTCCACGGTCGGGTAGAGCCGGTGCACGAGGTTGAAGCAGTGGACGCGGCCCACGGAGTGCGCGCCCAGCAGCGCCACGGCTGCCTCGGCGTCCACGCCCATGGCCGCGAACCGGGACAGCACCACCGACACGCTGTCGTTGTGGTTGGGGATGAAACGCTCCACATCCGAGAAGAAGCTCTGCTTGCTGTCACGCCGACCGGTGCGCATGGATACCCGTGGCCCGCCCAGCATCGTCACGCCGTCTCGGGCCGCCAGGGCCAGGATGTCGGCGCACGACACGACTCCAGGGCACTCCTTCTCCACGGCCGCCTTGATCACGTCCATGTACTTGAAGTTCCTCATGCCGAAGCTACGACCCGAAGCCTGCTCGCTCTCTCCTCCGAATCCTCCTCCTCCTCTTGTCGATGTCGATGTCGATGTTGATGCAGAGGAGGAGAGAAGAAGGAGTGATGCGTCGCATGACTTCACCATGCAGTCGTGGAAGATGGCGCGCAGCCACGACACCGCCGTGTTGCCATGCTTGTGGTACAGCTGCGTCACCTGCTCCTTCACCACCTCCTCCGCCCGAGGGCAGCTCCCGCCGTAGTAACCCAACTTAAGACCACCACCTGCAACAACATCTCCTCTTAATTTGCTTTTCAACTTCAATTCAAATCCAACACCACAACATTTGGTTACTAGTACTTACCAGCGGCGACCAGGCAGCAGGAGCTCCAGCAGAGGAGCAGCAGCACAGCAGAGGCCACCGCCACCCTCCCCATCTTCTCCTGCCAATTCTGAATCTACGCCCCCCCCCCCCTCTTCTTCTCACTTATATAGTAGTATACTCCTTCCTGCTACTAACATTATTACAAATTATTAAAGAGATAACGCATAGCCAAAAATACAATTTTTTTTTTTTTGGAACTCAGTGATGTGGTTGTTGACCGAAAGCGACTTCAACATGCATCCTCAACTAGTTACTAGTACAGCCTTTTAAAACTCCACCGATTTCAATTCAATTCAACACTTGTAGTCTACTATATGCCATTCAAGTACTACTAATATAGACTAGTACATAAATGGACCAGCATAAATGACACTTATATCCAAACAGTAAAGCAGGGCACGTTACATATATGGATCTTTTTTGATGGATCAGATCAGCAGAAACGTCCAGGCACATGGAAAACTACTTGTATAGAAACACAGGGCTCATAAATTTAGTTGAAGTTGGGAGTACAAGGAGTGTCAGCATGACGAGATGCCGTCAGTGAGTCTCGCATTTGCTTGCTGATTTTGACGTCCATCAGATTTGAGTCAAAAAGAACCCCAGCCTCAAGGCCGGGTTGCCTTGCCAGCCAGTAGTGGATCTCTACCAGTATCCCTCAACCCGGAACAGGTGATGCCATCTCAAATCTCTCTCATTGCATCCAGGCCGCACTGACGAGTAATGATATTGCTTGCAAGGTCACATGGGTGGCTGTTGTCATCTTCTTTCAATTGCACAACACAGGCCACGGCAGCATCCACAACTTGTATATGTGTCTTTTCTGAATCGATCCACAACTTGTGCTGAGGGTGAGGGCAGCGCAAGCAGCTTAAATACAGCACAGGAATTAATTATAAAATATATCATAAATAAAACGTAATAGATGGTGACAAGGCATTCCAGATGGATATTGTGAGGTTATCAGAACGCTAATGATCCAAGAAACAATAGCACGATAGGCCAACAATAACTCTGTATTAACATTACTTGAGTACTATTTTACGCTACTAGCAAACTTGAGTAACCAAAAAACAAAAAGTACGTAATACTCACAACCAAACCACATGACAAAGTTCGACCAGACCAACAATATACTAGCAAAAAAACCATTTTTTAACCGAAAATCCTATTGTTCAATCGACTGAAAACGAACTTTGTTTCAGTCGATGGCAGTTGTTGTTGTTATTATTATTTTTGTTATTTATTTATTTGTAAGATTATATGTATTAATTAGTATTATGTATAGACTATAGAAAAAATTTATTTTTTTTTGTATCCATTGGATCTAGATCAAAGACTAAAAACATTAATTAAAAAAAACACCTATTTTCAATCGACTGAAAATTAGTTACTCTCTTTTTTTAACTAGCAAAGCGGAATCACTGTATAACCAACCAACCACCAACCAGCACGGATCACTTCTTCTTGGCTGCAGCCTTGGTGACCTTGGCCCCCGTCGGGTCCTTCTTCTCCACGCTCTTGATCACGCCCACGGCCACCGTCTGCCTCATGTCGCGCACCGCAAACCGCCCCAGCGGAGGGTACTCTGAGAAGGTCTCCACCACCATGGGCTTGGTGGGGATCATCTTCACGAACCCGGCATCACCGTTCTTGAGGAACTTGGGGGCGCTCTCCAGCTCCTTGCCGGATCGCCTGTCGATCTTGGTCAGCAGCTCAGAGAACTTGACGGCGATGTGGGAAGTGTGGCAGTCCAGCACGGGGGCGTAGCCGTTGCCGATCTGACCAGGGTGGTTCATGATGATCACCTGCGCCGTGAAGCTGGCAGCCTCCTTGGCAGGGTCATCCTTGGAGTTGGAGGCCACATAGCCACGCTTCAGGTCCTTGACGGCAACATTCTTCACGTTGAAGCCCACGTTGTCGCCGGGCAGAGCCTCCTGCATGGCCTCGTGGTGCATCTCCACCGACTTCACCTCGGTGGTCAGGCCGCTGGGCCCAAAGGTGACCACCATGCCGGGCTTCAGGGTACCCGTCTCCACACGGCCCACCGGAACCGTGCCAATGCCGCCGATCTTGTACACGTCCTGCAGGGGAAGGCGGAGGGGCTTGTCTGAGGGCCTCTTAGGCTCGTTGATCTGGTCCAGGGCCTCAAGGAGGGTCGGGCCCTTGTACCAGTCCAGGTTCGTGGACCTCTCAATCATGTTGTCACCCTCAAACCCAGAGATGGGCACGAAGGGGATCTTCTCCGGGTTGTACCCAACCTTCTTCAGGTACGAGCCCACTTCCTTGACAATTTCATCATACCGAGCTTTGGAGTACTTGGGAGTGGTGGCGTCCATCTGAAACAGAACCATCCATTATTTTATTTTTTTGTTTTAAAAAAAAAGAATAGCAGCATCGTCGATCATTAAATAATACATAACCAAGCGCAGAACATCATTAATTAGTACCTTGTTGCAGCAGCAGATCATCTGCCTGACACCAAGAGTGAAAGCAAGCAGCGCGTGCTCACGGGTCTGCCCATCCTTGGAGATACCAGCCTCAAAGCCTCCGGTGGTGGAGTCGATGATAAGGACGGCGCAATCAGCCTGGGAGGTCCCGGTGATCATGTTCTTGATGAAGTCACGGTGCCCAGGAGCATCAATCACAGTGCAGTAGTACTTGTTGGTCTCAAACTTCCAGAGGGCGATGTCAATGGTGATACCCCTCTCACGCTCAGCCTTGAGCTTGTCAAGCACCCAGGCGTACTTGAAGGACCTCTTGTTCATCTCAGCGGCCTCTTTCTCGAACCTCTCAATGACACGCTTGTCAATTCCTCCAAGCTTATAGATGAGGTGACCAGTGGTGGTCGATTTGCCAGAATCAACATGGCCGATCACCACAATGTTGATGTGAACCTTCTCCTTCCCCATTGCTACTGCTCAATAACTGTGTATCCATCATGCAGAGACAAACAGCAGTGGTAAAGAACCTAGTTCAACTACTGCGTGTAGTAGTAACAAAGTTGGCACAAGTAGAAATAAAAAATAAATTACGATTACGCCAGACAAGCAAACATGATCATCATTGTACAAACGATTAGCAGGCAAGGCGAGTACTTATTAGACATGGTAGTCTGGCGGTGGAGCAAAAGTGGAGAAGATACAGTCGTCTGCAGAAGAAGCACCTAATAGGATTCGAACCTATATCAGAAGGCCCCGCACGGGGACCCTCAGTCTGCTAATTAGACAATGGGCACTGATTGCATCTCCAATTCGCTAATTAATCATACCAAGAATCGAATTTGATTGAACTAATTAATCACATCTTTTCTTTACATAGTTAGTAATTGACACATCAGAATACTGCAGATTTCCATAAGTATGGGGAATGGTCAATATATATGTACACAATATCTAGGTACTCAATCCAGAGGGAGAGAGACATCAAATTCTAAAAATTCTAACTAACACGAAATTAAACTAGTCAATCCATAGTGTTCTTAGAGCAAAAAGGGGATCGGGGTTGCTAAAATCTACATACTGATAACAGAGGATACTGATGGTACTGTAGTTCCTCCTAGACTCCTAGTCTATCTAGTGGGGATTGATCAAACAACTACGGACGGTACTCGTATTGTAATTCAGTCTATCTAGTAGGGGATCAGTCTATCTAGTAGGGGATCGATCAAACAGCTAGGAGTACTTGGGAGATACTACTTACCTCCGGCAGCTCGGCTCAGCGACAGGAGACAACGACCTGATCGAGCAGGTCAACTTGTCTGGTTCCTCCCTCAAAAATCTCGGGAGAGAGAGAGAGAGAGACGTGGAGGAGAATGGCCTCCGCCTCTCGTTCTCTCTGAATATATAGTCAGGAAAGCCAGAGCTTAGCGCCCTCGAATCCTCATCCTAGGTACGAAGATTTCGTAGCGCGCACGAAGCGAATGCGTAGGGGCTACTCTATCACTACCAGACACATGAAGCGCACGAAGCGATTTTTTTTTTTTTAGAACAGCGCACGAAGCGTAGGCGAAGCGAACGAGCGTATTGGGCCAACTTTGTTTTTTTAGCAACAACGAAAAATTGGAAACTAGTGCTGGGCCCAATTATTGCAGCCTTTCGTAAAAGAAAGGATATATTTTGAGTCCAATTTTGGGCCCAAAACAAAACTAAGGTGGCCGTCCGCTATGCGCACGCCTGCTCGGTGTTGACACTATTGGGTGGATTTACCATTGTATAGTATAGTAGAAAAAAGGTTATCGACTATTTATCTCCTTATCTATTACTACAAAACGCAAAAGAAAAGATAAGACACTCTCTTTTTTTTGTTTATATATATAGGTATAAAAGAACAATTTAACTGGTACTAGCTCTGATAAACAGTTACGTAATAGTAGTACATGGATCCAGTTGCTTATATATGTTGCAGAGTAGAGTAGATGAGTGTATCTACATCGCAACTTGTTTATGCATAGTAGTGTATGAGGTAAACTGAACTGGGCCGGGCTCATATAGTAGCAGTGTCCTGTCATCATCATGTAGGTAAAATAGCTAAGAATTAAGATAGGAGCAGCTAGAAGTGGTCACTGAGGAGCGCCTAGAGCAGTGCAGTGTCGACCCGCCATGCCATGATCTCGGAGCAGTTGATGGCTCTTGTTTTGTTGTAATCATGGACGAGCAATCGTTGCAGGAACTTGATGGAGTCCTGTGATTGGTCGGGCTCGGAGGTGGGGAAGCGGTCCCATCTGGCAGGGTCGAGGAGCAGGTCGCTGCTGAAGGCGAAGCCATGGACGTCCACGTCAGGTAGGCGGGGCCCAGCAGCAGCAGCTGCTGTCGAGGAGGAGGAGGAGGAGGAGAACCAGCCGGTGACTGCGGCGGAGCTGTTGCAGACGGGCCCTTCTACGGCGACTCGCTCCTCCCACACAGTCGCCATGGGCCACGCACCAAACGTCCTGTATAAGTACATCCATTAATTACAGTAGTGTTATATATTAATCCAGATTAGTACGTATTATGTGTAGCTGCCGACACTGGGTCGCTGCAAGACAAAGGTTTCTTTCAGGATGCATGGTCCGCACATGCTATGCTATGCATGGCGTGGAATCAGTGCCTACTGACTAGGAGGTGGAATAATGATGAAATGGATGTCAGCTGTTGTGCTAGCTCTGGAGTCTGGACCCATACCCTGATACCCCATTCCCCATTCCTCATTTGATGGGTCAGCAGTACAGTAGTACTGATGAATTATTGAGAGTTCCAGCATGCACCAGGGTCAAAAAAGAAAAAGAAAAAAAAAAAGAAGAAGTTGCAGCTAGCAGCTAGCACCGACAGGCGACAGAGAAAAGAAGAGTATGTAGTACCTGATGCGGCGGAGCTGGTGCAGGAGGCGGAGGTCGTAGACGTCGGCGAGGCCGGCAAAGAGGACGACGCCACGCAGGCGGTGGTGCTCGATATGTGCGAGCGCCAGGGTCCTCTGGTGGTGCCGCTCCTCCTCCTCCTGCTCCTCCTGCTGCTGCTGCGCCTTGTCTGTAGAAGAGGAGGAGGAGAAGTTGTGGCTGTAAGTGACGTGGCGATAGACTACTCCGGTGCGTCGAAGCAGCAGCGCCGTCTCCGCCGCGTCACGCGCGGCCTCCACAACCAGCCACACCACCGGCGGCGAGACGAGGCGGAGCGCGTGCGCCGTGCGCGTCAGCCCAGCAGAACGCCGCTCGCGCTCAGACACGCCCGTCGTCGTCACCACCACAACCACATCAGGAGGAGGAGGAGGAGCTTGCTGATGATACTGCTCATGGAGCATCATCAGGTACTGCTGCTGCTGCAAGTAATGGGATGAATTGTTGATGGCGTGCAGCGCCCGGAAGACCTGCTTGTTGGCGTTGGCGGCGGCGCGTGAGGCGGCCTCCGTCCAGTCCGACGGAGCCAGGCCAGTGAAGAGACCCAGCACGAAGCAGATGCAGGAATGCAGCATGGCGCGCCGCAGCACCAGATCAGGACGCCTCCCCTTCATCGTCTTCGAACCAGCTCGATGATGATGATGGCTCTTGGTCTTGGGAGACGCCATTAGACTCACTTACTTACTAGACACAGGACCTTTTTTTTTTTTGTCTTTTTGAGAGAGGATGGATTGATGATTGTTGGAAGAGAGATGATGAGTGAGGAAGAGCTCACTCACTCACAGTCTCACAATCACACAGAGGTGGTACAACAGGTGGTAGTGGACAGGAAGAGGCTGACGGAAGGAGGACAATCAAATGCCCACTCCGCTGCATTTGGTCGGCGGGAGTTAATGGCAACTAGTAACAGCGAACAGCGAGTGATGATGGGCTCCTCCTGGGCCTAGCAAATTCGGCCCGGCCCACCAAGAGCCTACCGTTGCTGCTGTCTCTGCTGTACAGCGAGCGACGAGCCAGCGGCTCTCTCTCACTCGTCTCTCTCGATCATTCCATTCCATTCCATTCGATTCGATCTCTCTCTCTCTCTATCTACTCTCATTCGGGAGAGAGAGGGGGGGGAGAAGGATTCCAAACCCTAACCCTAAGGAGGAAGGAGAGGAAGGAATGTCCGCCTCCATCGATCTCAACAACTCCATGGCCGCCGCCGACCCCCAAGCCCAAGCCCCCCCACCCAAGCGCGGCCGCGGCCGCCCCCGCAAGAACCCCCCGCCCCCGGCTCACCCGCGCCCCCCGGATCCCGACGCCCCCAGGGTCGGCGGATTCGCCACCGGCGACATGGTCTGGGGCAAGAAGCTCAACCACGCCGCCTGGCCGGGCCTCGTCTACGCCACCGGCGCCAACGACCAGCTCCTCGTCTCCTACTTCGGCGACAAGGCCTTCGCATGGTGCCACGCCGCAGACCTCAAGCCCTACGAGCCCTACTTCCCCGTCGCCGAGCTCTACGACGACGGCGGCGACGATTTCGACGCCGCGCTCGAGGCATCCCTCGACGAGTTCACCCGCCGCGTCGAGGCAACCCTCGCCATCGACCACTCCTCCGCCCGACGCCCCTTCGTCCCCGCCGATTTCATCGCATTGCTCCACGGCCTCGCCGCCGATCGCATGGGCTTCACCAACAGGGTCCACGCCGCCGTCGCAAAGGCCCACGCCACGGCCTTCGACAAGTTCAGGGCTCTCCCTGACCCGCCTCAATACACCCTCCACATCGGCTTGCCCCTCCTCGACAATCTCAACACCAGCTCCAGCAGGAGGGGCAGGAAGCAGCGCATCAAGGTGCAGGAGGTGGAGGAGGAGGACTCTGACGAGGACTGGGACCCCCGCAAGAGAGGAGGAGCAGGGGCCACCGACTCCGACTCTGATGCCACGGATCTCGTTGCCTCCAGGACCAGCAGCAGGGGTGGCGGGACTGGGAGGCCTCGCGGGAGGCCCAGGAAAACTCCTCCTCCTCCTGCTGCTGCTGCTGATGCCACCAAGGCCAAGGATGAGGAGATAATGGAGTACCCCTCCGCTGCTGAGATGTTGATCCGCCTTTCCTCGGTTGCTGCTGATCCTGCCAATGCTGTTCTGGACTCTGTTCCTCTCATTGTTAGCTTCTTCTCAAAGTACAAGGACTCCAGCGCGCCCAGCATCTATCAACACAAGGAGCTGCTCCACATGTTCGGTACCAACAAGGGTAGGAAAAACTGCCCACCCACAAAGGCACAAGATGGCAGTGATACTAGTGACCAGCTGGTTACCGCGGATGGTCAGAGGGGCCGCAGGAAGTCTGCCGGGAGCTTGTACTCGGCTCGAAAGGCAGAAGATTCATACTGGTGCGACATCATCATCAGCGACTTTGATGACGGTGATAGTGATTATGAAGGCCGCAAAAGGAAGCGGCCTTCTCAAAACAGGACTGCCAATAAGAGGACCAAGCAGGAGGAGCCGCCTAATGCCGGGACTCCTGCACAGCCTCCATCAGATGACAAGCCCGCAGATGGCCCGGCAGCTTTGATCTTGCAATTTACTAGTGCAGAAGCTATTCCGTCCGTGGATGACATCAATAGCATATTCCGCATACATGGACCTATTGTTGAGCATGAGACCCAGATCACCGCCAACTCAAAGAGTGCAAAAGTTGTTTTCTCTAAGCGTGCAGATGCAGAGCGCGCATATAGCAGTTCCGGAAAGTATAACGCGTTTGGTCCGTCGCTTCTCACGTATGAGATTAAATACTTGCCATCAGCCTCGCAGGTTTCTTAAGTGCTGCAGTCTAAACTGGATAGCCTGCCATTCAGAGGTACCATACACTCTCAACTATTTCCAACCATATCTATCTCCTGATTCACTTATTATCCTTGCTAACTTAAAAAAAATAAAATCAAAATTGCCTTATCCTGAATTTCAGGAAATACCCCCATGAAGATTGGAGCAAGGGAGCATAAGTTCGTGTCACTGACCTAGAACTAGGATGGCTCACTGACCAGGTCACATTAGTCACTGAGTCGGGTGAGCAAATCTTAGGCTTTCTTTTGGTTACATCCGTCTGGACGACTGTTTATGTACTTTGGTATCAGAGTTAGTTTATGTTAATTTATTAGATGGTAGGGTAGCTTGTCTAGTGTGATGGACCTCTTTTTATGATCGCAGCTTATCATTTTTTGTATTACCTAGTAATTGCACAGCTGTGGATCTTTATGATGTGTCGGTTTCAGCTCATGCTTCTTTCTTCAGCTGGTAATTCAATTTATTCCATTTGAAATATAGCTGCAGAGTCCGTTAGTAATTTTGCAGTAGTTAATTAATAGTTATGTTAAGTGGATTTTATTATCATATTAAGGACGTTAAGTAGTTACATGATCTTCATAGTCAGCAACTGAAGTTATGCTATGACCCATGGGAATTCCTTGTTTTGTCCTGTGTACAAGAGTTTATTTATGCTGAATGGACATACGGTTAGAGAGGTTGTGAGCTCGGATAGGTTCTGGATTTTCTGCTTCCTGATTAATTTGCATTAGTCGTCACAAACGCCTGTTATATATTTCATTAAGGTCCATAGAAGATGTGATTAATCTTGACCTTTTTTTTTAAAATCGAAATCTGATGGTATTGTTGTATAAATAGTGTGTTCTTGTGATTCTGCTGGGTTAACCTTGTCTGCTTTGGTGTGTTGGATGAATCTGGCTACATTCTTTTGGTTGCTTGGCATGCATGTTATGCAGTTGAATTTTCCAATTTGCTACGCGTTCCTGACTTCCTGGACATGTTTGTACTTATGAACGATGTCCATGTACACCGCTGATACATGTGGTTTATTACATCATGGTTGAATTGGACATGGATTTGATTAGAACAATTGTTCCAGGATTATTCAAGACCTGTATATCTCACCATTTATGTTTTAATATGGTGGATCGTGTTATGCTGTTACAATGTGACATGGCATGCCAAGAGTTGATTTTTCCAAATTTTTGGCACCTTGTTTGAGGCAAAAGGTCAGAGGACACTGACACTGGTAAAAAGGGGGACACAGGAATTCGAAGGCGCCAATTGGGTTATCTGTGTTCTTTTTCTGCCATGCGGTTGGGTTGTTCCTCGGTTTTGTATTATTCCCCTACAAATTTCCGTATTCGGTGGAGGCCTATGTTTGCATGTGTTCTGTTTCACTTTCAACACTCATGGTTGGGTTGGATTGTTCCTCGGTCTATAATCATTTGCTCTGATGGAAGCAGAAATGCCATTTTCTAATGATTTTACCTCTAATAAAAGAAAGCCACCGTCGGCACGCGCGAGCCAAACAAGCATAAGTAGATAAATGATTTTTTCCCCATGCTTTAGAGTATAATGGGCGTAGGTGGCCGTGACAACGAACGGCAAACTGCTCTGAGCTCAACTTTCAAAATTGTTTTTCAGTATTACAATATGTACTTATGAGAAGTCCTCATGCAAGAAACTACAGATCAATGTTGTAGACGGTAGATGAGGTAATAGGTAGGGGCAATGATAGATGAGGTAACAGGTATGAGCAATGAGAACTAATAACTGTATGAAGTGTTTCCACTAACCAGACGCTGCAAAGAATAGCTACGCTTCACCTTCCCTGGTGTAAAATGGAATGCCTCCCTCATCTAAGGGAGGGAAGGATACAAGTATTATTGGCAGTGCTGTCTCCAATTCTTTGAGTTAAAAATAAAAATTCGGGTTCGTCCTAAACTGCCTCTTCGATATCTTCAGGTTTCATTGCTTGGTGCGCTTTTTAGCTTCACTGTAAAGAACCACCCCTATGACTGTCAGTGTATAACCCAGCATCCCAGTTACAGATACAGGGTTCCTGAATATCAGAATGGAGATCACAACCGCGACAGCACCCTTTGCGTTGCCCAAGACCTGGAAAAACAATACAATTATCATGCTCTGAACAAGCAACATTGCTGGCATCGATTTGGCATGTATCTCCTAACAAATCCAAGGTAAACATGGTGTGACTCAGGATGTGGTGCCTGATGAAACAAGCACTTCTGAATGGGCAGTGTAGTTGGTCACATGGAGAACTTAACAGATAAGATCTCTAAAGAACTTCTGCAATGACACTTATGCAATGGACAAAAAGAAAATCTGATAAACAGAGATCCTGATAAACCAATCATCTCAAGTTACTATATGTCAGAACTAGTTATCTACTGAATGTATGTTACTAACAGAAGATATTCACTAACCAATGACAGTTGCTAGCTTGCTATGTACTATAGCATTCAATGACTAACCACTGTTTCTTGTTACATCTATTATTCACTGGGATCATGACTAACAATAGTTGCTTGTTATATATATTATCCACTGAGACACTTATGCAATGGACAAAAAGAAAATTTGATAAACAGAGATCCTGATAAACCAATCATCTCAAGTTACTATATGTCAGAACTAGTTATCTACTGAATGTATTTTACTGACAGAAGATATTCACTAACCAGTGACAGTTGCTAGCTTGCTATGTACTATAGCATTCAATGACTAACCACTGTTTCTTTTTACATCTATTATTCACTGGGATCATGACTAACAATAGTTGCTTGTTATATATATTATCCACTGAGAACCTGACCACTTCTCAGGAGTGTTCCTTTCATCCAAAGTCAAGTTGGAGAAGTTATTTGTTATATAGATTACGAAAAAAAAGCAGTTTACATGTTCAACTTAATGCTGTCAGTCTGCCATAAATCATTTGGCATATGATGATTCATGGTCGTAGATTGCTCAGTGTGAGTGAAGAACTTTGGTTACTGAAACTTTCAGTGAAGGAGATGGAAGTAAAGACTGGGATAACATGGCATACCTGTAGGGTCAGTGCACTAGTGTGCTTGGTCACCAAGAAATTTGTCAAATTCACAAAGTACGCCAGGGAAGAGTTAATCAATAGATACCAAATTATGTTGAAGTCTTTTTTGGCCAGTTCCATAGTAACAGCAATGACATTATCCTCCATAAAAATAGTAGCAGGGACCAAGAGAATAACAGCAATTGGAGCCATGTACATGAGCAGGTTCATGGAATGAATCTTTTCCCTAAGAGACAGACAGACAGACAGAATCACTAAGCTATTCAACAGAAAATCCGAAGAAACAAAGAAGGCGTGGATTACCCGTCAGAAGACATGAGAATCCCTTGCAAGACCGTCTTGAGTGCCCTTGCAGCAGTCGCTCCAACGCACATGATGAATCCAAAGAGATGAAAACTGGGCTCTCCCTGCAAGAACATTTAGGCACATAATGTATTGGGATGATCCATCCACTCAGTATCATCATTCATTCATTCTTTCTTTCCTCTCTACTAGTACTAGGGAAATGTGGAAACAGAATCAATTCTTAACGAGACGAGATTGGTGGCACAAGGCCAGATCCGGGAATCGGGGATCTCAAATCAAATCGACTGATGATGCCGAAATGGTCTCTCTTCTTTTTTGTAAGAACTAAAACATACACACACACACAAGGAAGAAGAAAGAGAAAAGTAAGGTACGTCGAACGAGGAAGAAAACACAAACACTTACGCCGCTGGCGATGATGACGCCGGTGACGACGGGTACGAGCGCGAGGTAGGTAAGGAAGGACTCTCGCTTGACGGTCATGATGTACGCGAACACGGCGGTGAAGAAGGGGGTTGTGGCGCCGATGGCCTGGTTGAAGGAGACGGGGAGGTAGCGGAGGGAGACGTTGCCGGAGACGACAGAGGCGCAGAAGACGGCGCTGAGTGCGGCGATCTTAGCGAGCTGGAGGCGAGAGCGGGGGAGCTGCATGGGAACGATGCGGAGCCAAGCGATGGCGGCGTAGGAGAAGAGGGAGCAGGCGGCCATGTGGCACATGGTGAGGAAGATAGGGTACTTGAAGCCATAGTTGCTGAGCAGGTACTTGTTGAGCAGCAGCACCCCGATGTTGGACGAGTACCACGCCGTGACCAGCCCCACGGTGAAGAGCCGCCCCTTCCCCACGCCATCCTTACCAGTCATCTCCTCTTTTGCTCGCGGATCTCGGAGAATTCCAGGTGGAGAGGGAGGAGGGGATGGCCGGAGAGGAGGAAGAAGAGAAAGCCAAGGGGCCTGTCTCGCTGTGCTGGGCCTTGTTTCTTTTTCTTCTTCTTCTTCATGTTATTATTAGTACTATAAGCAATTCTGGACGTCCGTTCCGATGGATCCAATCCAACGGACGACCCCATCTGACTGACCCATTCCATTTCTCACATGTTTCTCTCTCTTTTATTATTATGGAAAAAAGAAAGGGGACGAGTTTTCTTTTCAAAAGGAAAAAAATTAAAAAAAACTCAAAATCCGGTTGCAGTTTCATATTCACCTTCCTTCACAAAGCAGCCGCCCTGCTTCAAAAGGTGATTCACGGCGAATGCTACGCTACGCAACGGGGCCCTTTCGGCCTTTACCTTATTACTTTGGCAACACAAGAGCGAGATCCAAGAGAGCCTGCATGACTCCCTCGGTAAACACCCTTTCTGTACACAGAAATACCCCAAGTCTGGAATTATGTGATAAACAAGTACCTTTGACAGTGTTCTGGCCGCACCACAATCGACCTATTAACACAAACAATTCATGATCACTCAGGCCCTCAACTCCATAACCCTTGCAGCTGCATCGGAGAGACAGGACTATGAGGAGCAACTGAAGATATTCCACGACCAGCCTATTTTGTACAGTCATGGATTCATGGTTACTTTTGGAGAGCCACCTCAACAAGACATGAATGCATGTCCAGGGACTCCCAGTTTATTTTGTTTCCCATGGGCCAAAAAAAGAGGATACTAAGAATGCGGATCAGAATGGTTTCTCTAGTTACAAAAATGGCCTCTTTGCCTCATAAATAAACCCC
This sequence comes from Eleusine indica, assembly GCA_030378355.1. Lineage (NCBI taxonomy): Eukaryota > Viridiplantae > Streptophyta > Magnoliopsida > Poales > Poaceae > Eleusine > Eleusine indica. The sequence goes on from CM059500.1 coordinate 49,440,825, forward strand.
ACAAGAAAGAAGGATCTCTTCCTGACCTAAGGACTAGTCATCAAGGGAGGCTTTGCTTAGCTTGTAGTTCGACTCCAAGCAGGCACTTGACCGTTCAGGCTTCACTCACATCTGTAGGGTAGCTTCCAAGAACTCTGAGGAAGGTGGCAAATTCCTGGAAATATCGTGCAACAGTCATTTTGTAGCTTACTTGCCACATGACCATAGTAATAATAACAACCAAGGATGTCATACCTTCAAGTTCCCAAGAGCATTTTGAGCATTTGGATCAGCCATTGATGCCTCAAGGTCCACATAGAAGAGATAGTCAAAGTGCCTGTTTCAACAGCATGCAAAATTGCGATATGAGAATACAAGCAGTTTAAAGAAAATGTCAAATGATGGGTTGTCAAAAGAACCCAAGTTAGTTAACTGATCAGTTCCTACTTCAGCGGAGTGGAACAATTGTCATCAGCTATACGTAGAGGCCTTTTCTTGTGTGGCCGGCTTTCCATCTGTACACATGTAGGAAAATTGCAGCAGCCACAAGTTTCTTCTCTAAAAAATTTTGGTGGTGAAATTGTAAACTTAGGATGAGCATTCGATAATGACAATGACAAAGGTACCTTTGTTAGGTTGATTTTTCGCAGAGCAAACACTGCCAGTGCTTTGAACAGTTGCCCAGGCCCTTCTTCCAGAGAAAATACTATGCTTGTCTGGACATCATCATCTTATCTTATTTCACTAAGAAAGCATGGAGCATGAACAGTTTGAAGATTCCATGCAACTCATACCTTGAATGGCTTATCAGTGCGAGGAATAATAGGTTCTCGAGCCAGCATCATAAATCGGGTTACATTGTCCGTGTCATCCTGCATTAGAACTGCGATTACTCCTCAAGAATGCAAAGGGAATCCCATAAATTCAGTATTGGTTTGTTGTACCTGGATGTTTTCTGCGAGAATATCCAGTCCATAAAGTTCAGCAGCCAATGAACTTGCAACCGCTCCAGTGTCTTGGAGCTTTTGTTCTGCAATAAGCTATAGCGAAGGCATATATGATCAGCGACAGCTTAATTAACTACCAAGCACTAGTTTCAAAAATATCTTTGAAGCAAAGCTACTATGATTCAGTGTATCGGTAAGACAAAACAAACGTAATAGTACCTTTGCTGCACCTGCTGTATCATCAACAGCTTCCCTGTGCTCAATTCCTAACCTTGTCAGTGTTTGCTCACATTGTGCAAGAGCCTTAAGAGCATAAATTAACAAAAATGAAAATGGGTTTGTCAGGCAACAGAACATGATTGATACTAAATGTACAGAAGTTATCACTCTTCAGTAAGGGCGACTTACTTGAGGATGGCTCATGGCACTTCGCAGGTTTTCAATCTTTACACCACGATTTGCCAACAGGCAGTGACGAACCGCAAGCCGTACCTCACCAACAATATGCAACCTGTGTCGAAGTAGAAGGTCATAGTTGCGATGTATGCTACCACCCAAGGAGTTCTCAAGTGGTAATACCGCGCGATCAGCTACCCAATTTTCGACAGCCTGTGACAAGGGCAGCACGGCATAAAAGTTTGTAAAATTCAATTATCGGTGTTGATGTATCAAAACCTTGAAGCATCAGGTCTGGTTAAGCTAGGAGCACCGCATTTGCAAGTGGTAAAGCTGTTTATGGTCAGAGCTAGGATTGTGTTAGTTATTTTGGTAATTCTGCCATGGACAGCAGTCTTAGCAATAGCTAAACTTTTAATCAAAATACCGTCCTGTTGCTCACTGAAAGCATGCTCCCAAAAGGGCTCAGACATTAACACAGCATTGGTGAACAAAAGATGGTCTCATTGTAGCCTTGGCTATTCGAGGCAGGTGACCTTTTTATTGAAATGAAGAGGGATAAAAACGACTAACAGGACACAATGGCGATGAATGTGTGCATAGAAAGCACACGGTACCTGGAAGGCGGTCTCAAAGTATTCACAGGGCACAGTGTGGCAACTCGGGTAGGCCTTCTTGGCGGCGGCTTCGCTATAGGCTCCTGGGCAACCCTACACTTAGAGCAAGCAAACACTATATTACAAAGAGTTGACATTTGGTTCGAATTGAATTGGCCGAGGAAGAGAGAGCAAACCTGATAGGCGACCTTCAATCCATCCCCTGTTGGCTCCATTAGATCCGCACTCGTAAGCGGTCCTGATCAAAAAAAAAAAAAAAAAAAAAAACTCCACTCATTGATTCATTTTTTATTTTCACAGCAAGTAACTATATAGGCTTATTTTAGGGATCTCTTACGGGGCAGCGAGATGGGATCGCGGGAGGTCGGAGCAGGGACGCCGGTGCGATCGGGGTCTCCGTCACAGAGCGGCTGCTGCGGCGACGGTGTGGCGGCGGAAGCGGAGACGCGGCGGCGGCGGCAGTGGCGCATGGGCACGGGAACAAAGGAGACGGTGCGGCCGACTCGTCGTCCTCGAGGGCGGGCGGAGATGGGAAGCAAGGCCGCCGCCGTGAAGGAGGTGGAGACCACCATGCTGCTGCTGCTGCCTAGGCTACCTATTGCCTCGAAATCTCGGATGGCAGTGGGATGCCGGCGGCCGCACTTCGTTTTCGTTTGGATTGGTTTGGGAAGTCGGCGGACGCCGGCGGCTCCGGTTCAAACCACCAAACTCCCAAAGACTTCAAAAAAAAAGGTCCAGTTCCACCAAACCAAAGCAGCAGTTTTTTTTTTTTTTTTTTTTTTTTTACAGAACCAAAGCAGCACAGATGGTCTTGAAGGACTCGAGGCATTTGTTTTTGTTGAGAATCATAGTACTGGTGATCAATCCATAGACTCTTCTAGGCTAGGAAAAAAATTCAACGAAATTTTATCGAAATATCGTATTTATCAATAAGGTCTGATATATTTTTTTATCACCAAAATTTTATTATTGATAATGTTTATTTAATGAAAACTACTTTTATTATATATATAACTATGATAGTTTATATATTTAAGATTATTTCTTCTCAATTGATGTAAAAAAATTAAAAAATCATTTATTTTGTTCATCAAAATCACATATTTCTAAAATATCGTGTTTTATCGATGACCTCTCATATTTTTTTGTACCGACATTTTTTCCTAGCTTCTAGGTGGTGGTTGCTTAGACAGGCCCTTTCTGTGTAACCGAACACTGCAAATCTTAAACCTTCAGTGCTCAGCCAATGTAGAACCGATTTATCTGTGTGCTTCTTTTCCATGACCTAGTTGTAAGAATACTTTTAATTATATATGTCGGCACAGCTCCTGCCTGTCCTTCTATAAACGAAAAGAAAACAAACCAATGTACTATACTTGCTCACAAGATAGAAACAAAACAAGACTGGGGGAAACAAGCATTACCGCAGAATTCCTGATTCACGAATCAAATGATCTTTGATAGACAATAAAGACCAAGCAATGATCCATGACATTACACAGTTCAAATGATCACCCACATGTCCAGAAACCACAGGCAATCTAGAGCTGAAAATAAAATCAGTTTACTCTAGCCAACCGTTTGATCAAAATTAATACAAAAGAGGACCTCAGATCAGGCCAACAAATGCTTATTACACTCGCCGCTTCTTTTTTTGTAATGGATTTAGGAGCACAACATCAACCCCCCATCCACCCACAACAAAACGGCTCGCCAACAATCTCCCAACACTGTAGAACCACCTTATGCTTCAGCAAATCTGGAACCACAAGTAACAAACAAGAGACATAAGTGTTGGTTAAGTACGCATTTATGAGTGAGAGAGACTTGGGACCACCTACCCCAATTCAGAGAGCTTCAGGTGGGCCTCAGCATAGTCAGCAAAGAAAGCATCCTCGTCCTACAAAATTGAAACCAAATCAATTCGGATTACAAGCCACGCCCAACTCTACAACTAAGAAAATGGTGCGAGCATCAAAGACATACGGCAGCATATTTATCGACTAGGGGGCGGAAGGATGGGTCAGACAGAAGGGCTTTGTCACTAGGCAGCTGCAAAAGGCCTTCCTTCTCACCACTCAGAAGCTCCCTATCATCATGTTCAACTTTCAGTTCAAGCAACCAAACAGAGCATGAATACAATATTTTTCAAATAAATAAAACAGCAGCTCACTGACTTGAAGTAAGAGTTGTCAAAGATCAGAGGGTTGGAAGTCCAGGCTCCCTCAAAACCAGACCTGTCCTTGTGGCATCTTCCCTACATGAGATAGCGATGATGCATGAGCACAACTCTTCAAGTTCTCAAACACTCAAATGGCAGGCTAATTGCACAACTTTACCCACCAGGGTGTGACCACCAGAAAGTGCAACAATGTCCTGGTCGCTCAAACCCATCTGTGTGGCGAAGACTTGCCTCAGGTGGTCAGAACCTAGTACAAGAGGCCCGACCCAGTAAGTCTAGCTAACTCACATCTAACAACTGATGACAGGTATTTAAGAAAAGTACGGAAAAGAAAGTGAGTTACTTTGACATAACAAGGAATTCCAGAAATATTGCTAAAGCCTTTTCCATGCACTTTTTTTGCTCTATAAAAGGATGCAAAATGATGCTCCCAGAAGAGTGTAAACATTTTTAAAATAAGACTGAGAACAATAGAACATGCAAAGCAATCAGTTCCACAAAGAAAAATGCACGAGTATAGTAAAGGCTAATAGCAGTATGCTAAATGATGATATGCAAAAACAATGTTCATTCTACACACAAAAAGAAATATTAAGATCCGTTTGAAGCAATATCAATTCTACTAAGGCAATGTATAATTGTACCTTGGGTGGCATCAGGGAGGCGGCCTTCCGGTGGCGGCTCAGGCTTGTCCTGAAAACAGATATAACAAGCTAGTCAACATCCAGAGCTGGATGACAATAATGGAAGCAACAGCAGTTCAAGCCGAATGGATATCATTTGCCACTGACAAGTGACAAAACAAATCTAAAGGAGACAGCTAGGAAGCAATGATTTAAGGAATCTGAGAAGCTAGAACTAAGTGACAATGGATCAACTTCTACCACGAAATATACACAAAAGATCCAAGACGATAAGTGGGCCCCCATAACGAGAACTAATTTGACATGCGTTAGGAGCAGTGCACCCAAATCAACGCATCACAGAATTGTACATTGAGCTTCAAATGATTGTGAGAGAAAGTTCCCTTCTCCCCAGGGTAAGGCGAGAGTCCTATGCCAACTCTAATGTACTACGCAGAAGAGCTACTTGGAGTGACGTTTGCCATTTGCCTATTTGTCCAGCTGGAGCACAACGAAAGAGCAATGCAGCGCCGGATCAACTATTGCATATCTCCACTAAACGGTAAAGGAATGGGGATGCGATTCTAAAATGTACTCCTTCCATTTCAAAATTATTATCGCCATTGACTTTTTTTGTTACCTTTGATTATTGCTAATTCAAAAATTATCATATATTTTCTTATGATTTGTTTTATACTATACAAAATTTAAATATAACTTGTAACTTTTCATATTTAAACAAATATTTTAAATAAAACAAATGACCAAAAATAACTAAAAAAAGTCAACTGCAACCACAATTTTAGCACAGAGCAGTAAATCTTATTTAGAGGTGGCCGGCATTCATGAATCTACAAGGCAACAGCAATATGAAACAGTAAACCTATTTTTTTGAACGAAAACTCAGGGATTGGCGCAAACTGATTGAGACACAATCAAACTCAGATATAGAAATGAAGGTCGGAAATATCGCGAGATCTCACCTCCCTCCCTGGGTGGAAGGGGACATCGGGCCCGCCAGTGACCTCCACGGCGACGACTCCAGCGAGCTGGTAGAAATCGGCGTAGGAGAGGATGGGGAACTGCTCCTTGATGGGCTCGAGCAGTCTGATGGCGATGTCGAGGCCGGCGTTGGCGCCGTGGGCCTGCTCGGAGGGGTTCTTCATGGTGCCGAAGGGGCCGCCGGTCTTGGTTGCGACATCGAAGGTGCCGGCTGAGTGCCAGGCGAGCCGGAGCATGAGGGGGGCGCAGTTCTTCTCGGCGATTAGGCCGCGGAGCTTGCGCTTGGCCTTGTCTACGGCCTTGAGGTACTCCTCGCTGACGGCGGGGTAGCTCTTCACCATGGCTGACGAAGCAGAGCTGATCCGATCGGAGATGATGGGGACGAAGACGATGAATGAATGTGGGTTGTGAGGTGGGTGGGCCGCCTTATATACCCGTAACCCGAGAAGCTTCTAGTAGAGTGATAAAAGCCGCTGGATCCTGATCGTGCGGCCTCAAGTCGCCGCTGGAGCGAATGTGGGCACTTCGGTAATTTGGGACGAGGGTGTGAACGCGGCAGATTCCTCCGGGGAGGGACGACACGTGGTGGACAGAGATTGGCGGATCGAGCACTCTTATTGACCTGGATCCGAATATTTCACAATCTAACAGTAAACCTATTTTTTGAACAAAAACTAAGCAATTGATTGACAAACAGCCAGATTTTTGCTAATTAATAAGTACTACTAGTATCTGTATACTAATATATGCCTGCCTTGGTTTGCCGGGGCGCACTATGCCAATCACTTGTATATTCATCGTGCAAGCAAGCAATCACATCTTCTTTTCATAGAATCTAAATTTTAATATTATCATATCAATCTTTTAAACACTAAATAGATAATTCTATTAAGCTTAATTAAGTCATCATTATAAGATATTTACTATAGCATTACATTATCTAATCATGATCTAATTAAATTTAATAGATTTATCTTGTCATTAACTTAGGGTTATGAAATAGATTTTATTATCAATCTATATTTATTACTTTTAATTAATATCCTAATATTTGATGAAACATAACTAAAACTTAATTCACAGAAAAAGAACAGACCACTCTGGCGCTGAACTGGGTGGATGTGATGTTCACTAGTACACGACGACGACGACCACCACCACCAGTCACTGGAACCGAGATCGAACTCGTCGTCTGGTCTAGGTGTAAACAGGTGAGGACGCAGCAATATTCCTTTTTCCCCAAACCCGGTCCCGTTAACATCAATCACATTCGCCGGCGGCTTACCTCAGCAGTACCTCATCAACCATTCTCCTGCAGCCTTTGACCCTCGGGTTGAGAGTGTCTCCAAACCAAAACAAGTTTGTCTTGTCGGTAAGAAACGGATATCTACTCCTCAAGTAGTAGTAGTAAGTATTCTTTACAAAGGCTACCAATAGGCCAACTCAAAATCCACCCCCAAAAAAAAGAAAAGAGAAAAAGGCATGGCATTCGTGTCGCTGATGAGATTCAGTCCTGCTAACCAAACCTTCCTGTAGTGGAAGGCGGAAGGATTTACATCTGCTCCTGGACGATGTTATAAACAGATATCAGGATCTCCACACTGATCAGGATGATAATGAGCCACTCCAGAAAATCAGACTTCCTGTTCTGAAGAATCTCCTGAAGAAACCTGATGTTGTGCTGCAGATTACAAAGCATTCATTCATTCCAAATGGACAGGCATCAGAAAAAAAAAACTCATAATTATAAACAAACAAAACAACAGTACACATCTCTATCACATCACATTACCAGCATGAGTCTTACCTCAACAAATTTCAACTTAAAATCAAGGTTTCCAAATCTTTGCGTTAATTCATATTCATCACGAAGGTATTCCCAAATTTGAGCATAGTTTGCATTTTTCCAGGCAATGTCTGACCTGAAATCAAATGTTCTAATGTAAATATGTGCTGATAAATAAACTTGAGAGAGATAGAGAGAGGAGGAGGAGGAGGTATGGCAGAAAACATTGTTTGGAAAAATGCAATTAAATGCAGAGTAAAACAACTGATTAGCTGATTTGCATTTAGAATGATGGAATCAGGAAAAAAGTTTACATGCACCATTTTTTTTCTCAGCAACATGCAATCTTGAATGTTAACCACAGAATTACATTTTAACAGACAGACAGAAAATAAAAAAGATTGCTACTTCTCAGCCTGATGCTATGATTATACCTCTCAAAGAGTCCAAGCTTCAGAATGACATCTGCCAGGTTAGAGTTAGCCTTTCCTACGAGTTGGAAAAGCTTCTTCCTTTCCATGGTGAAGGTGCCCGTTTTTTCCATTCCACGATTGATATCAGTGAACTCAGCTACCATTCCATCCACCTATCAGTGAAGATAATCAAATAGTTTTTCCAAAGCATCATAACAACAGCTGCACTATTGGCTTGTACATACTTGACGAATATAGTAGTCAAGAGCAATACTCTGACCAAGGACACTTCCAATGGTACGAATTCCATCAATACTCAGGTCCCTAAGCATAATGTAGTCAAGTCCACCCTGCATCCACGTCTCTAGGGTAGGCTTTTCCACAACAGCATAATCTGTAGTTGATGATTAAGATGAAGTGCCAATTGATTAGATGAAGCAATGTAACAGCAGCCACACTGATAAAATGGGAGAATTAGCAAACATATACATCAGGCAGCTTAGGTTATTAAGTTGTTTGGAATGCAAAATCCTGGAACAGGATAGCAAACATAATCTGAGTAAGGTTACAGAATTTCCCAGAAAATTTACATCTATGGACTCTATATAATAAAATACAATGGGATTTTTTTTTGCAAGTTGTTATTGATATTTGATAGACATCATTATAAAGTATAGACTTCTATTGATAGCTCTTAATCATGGATATGTTCCACTTAGAATGGTAGCACATTTTGTCATGAACAAGGATCACCAGAAGATAATCAGATTCCAGTACATCTCATTCACTATAAATTTTCATGATATTGCAAACAAGGAAAATATTGAAACACTCAAAGCAGATAAAAAAAGAGAAACTATCATGCTTCAGGAATTCAGCATAAGTTTTGTAGTGTGGAAGACTTACCATCTTTTCGCATCTCCGGAAGTAACCCTGATGCATGCTTCTCCACGATTTTTAAGTACCCATCTGCTTCGAGATCAGAAACATTGAACAGCACAATGGACCCATACTGGAAAACCACCATGTAATGGCAATGGCTCTCATCTATGACACCAGACTTGAAACCCTAGAAAAGGAGATAAAAGGAATTCTGTAAATCTCTACTCACTGTTATAAAAAGCCTCAAATAGTTTTTTTTTTCCAGGAGAGCAGCATGAACATATACAAGTATCAGAGGCTATGAAAATGTATCATCGGGAAAAAGATAAGACAACTGCGTGCAACAGTAGCATATTTGAGAATTGAGCTTTTGGATACCCTTGTACAGGTCCAACTTTTTGTAGAGCATTTGGTCATGCTCTAAACAATAACAATGCACACAAAATTAAGTTGCCAATGGAAGGATCACAATCGTTCAGTCCGTTTAGGCAAAAGTGTAATGGTAAATCACTATGGCAAACATCTAAAGCGACTGACATTTACATTATATCAAGCACTGAGATTTTTTTTTTCTTTCGAAGGAATCACGCATTGAGATTGCAGCAGTGAATATTTGAAGTCAGCCTACTAGCAAAAGGGAAAACATAGAGGACAATTACCTCGGGGTCTCCCTTGACATCGTAGTATCGGAGGACGACGTAGTTGGTGGCACGAGAGGTGGGCGGGATGACGTTGAATGAGTTCTGGGACTGGAGGCTCCGCAAGTCGATGCTGCAATCATCAGTATTCAGTCCAGCCCGGATTTCCAAACCCCAACAACATGACGGAGAGAGGCGTACCTGGTGCAGAGGAAGAATGCCTTGACGGGGACGACCCGGGTCTGGTTCTCCTGCGCGACCTCGATGAGGTGCTCGTGGTAGAAAGCCTCGTCTTCGGAGGCTAGCTCCTCCGGAGGCGGCGGCGGCAAGGGTGCGGGAGGGGGCGGGGGCCCCTGGTCCTTGGAGTCGAGGTGGTCCCTCCCCGGGGCAGGGGAAGGCGCCGGGAATACGGAGGCAAAGGAACGGAGGAGCGGGGAGCGATGAGGAGGAGGAGGAGGGAGGCGGCGCGAGCGGATGAGGAGGAGAGAGGGGGGGCTTGGCCGGGCTAGGGTTTGGAGTGCTCTGAAGCGGGTGGGGAAGGGGGGCGGCCGCCGCACCAGGAGGAGAGGCTTAAGCAGTCGAAACTTGGACGAGAGTTCCATTGCCGTCCTCCGTTTGCTAGTTTTTTCTTTTCTTTTTTTGAAAGGGTGTTGCTAAGTTTTTTGAGAGGAGGAGCACATGGAACGGAGGCGGAGGCGATGACGGCAACAGAATGGGCCCTTTCTTCCGCTTCGTTGCATTCCATTTCCATCCTTGGAAGGCTTGGAGCTCACGTCCGACTTTACGGGCTCGCCGCAAAGCCACTCAGCCCGCCAGTTCAAATTCTTATTCTCAGACTGACCTTTCCTTTCATCCTACTCTCTCCGTTTCAAAATTATTATTATTATTAACTTTTTTATTATCTTTGATCTTTCGTCTTATTTAAATATAAAAAGTTATAAGTTATATTTAAATTTTATTTAGTAATAAGATAAATTACAAAAAAATACATAATACTTTTTGATTTTTTAAATAAAATAAATGATCAAAGATAAAAATAAATTAACAGCAATAACAATTTTAAAGCGAAAGGAGTAATAAAACGACCATTGACTTTGTCGAACTGCGCTGGGCTCGGTTCTGCTTGTCAAACAACTGAGCTAAATTTTTGCTTTGCTTAGGTAGATTATCACCTTGAGCACAAAACAATTAAAACACTAGAGTCAACACAAACACAAAATAATTAAGACAAATTCTTTAGACTCATAAGACAGGAACATACAGGGTCGGTCCTATGGGGAGGACTCGGAGCTGCCGTCCATGGCCTCCGAATCTACAGGGTCTCTCTTTTAGCACATGTATATATAATATCAATTCTTCAAGTTCTAACAGCTTTCGCCCTACCTCTCGAACCTCCATGACCCATCCACAATTGAGAGGAAAGAGGGTGGTTGTAAGGACCAAAGGCGTACCGAGAGGAGGGGTTGAATCGGTAAGCCGCTCACGAATCCGAATACTTCAATTCACACTATTTGAACCTAACAATCATTGCAACCTAAACAATTCTAGTAGACCAAGACCCTACACATACTAGCGTCCATGATGATAGCAAGCGCGGAAGCTAAACACACTAGCCTATGTAAGCTACAATTAAACCTAGTTACTAGAGCATACAATTTTGGAATAGTAAAGAGGGGGTCAAGAAATGCTCATGATTTTTTTCCCGAGGTCTCGGAAGGATGACGTCTTCCCCTACTCCTCGTTGGACCACTCCCGCACCGATGTGGAGTTCTCGCTCACGAGCCCGCAATCACTCCCGGAGCGAAGACACGGTATGCGTCATCATTGATGCCCCTTTCACCAGCGGGCTCAAACCAGGTACAAACGTGTGACGGCATTCACAACCAATCACGATAGGCTCGATCACTGACACCTAACAGGTCTAGGTCTTACCATAGACCAAGAGTAATAACCTAGATCACACTCTCAAGTACACCCTAGCCTTAGATGTGCATCAATGCTCAAGTTACTCTCACTAGCACTCTCAAAATATGCAATATCTTCTCCTAGTGCTCTCCTCTTTTCTTGTTGGCTCTCACCAAATGCTCCAAGCAATTTCACTGGCCAAGAGAGTTCTCCAAGACTCCAGCAATAAAGTTATATAGGCTTCCAATCTCCAACTACCTGTTGCTCCACGAAATCAGCTTTCTAGGCCTACTGATCAGACTGTCCAGTCACTGCCTGACCGGACTGTCCGGTCACTGCAGACTTCAGCTCCAACGGCTCTGCCCCCTCTGTTGACTTCCACTGATCGGACCGTTTCTCTCTCCAGTCCAGAAATATTTCCAGCGTTGTTTCCTCGCTGCCCAAGTCCCAGACCTACTAACCGGACCGTCCGGTCTCTAGGTCTTCCAGATTTGGCAATTTCCTCACTGCTCACTGTAGGCTTCGGACAAAACCTCTTAGCGATCGTACAGTCCGGTCACCACTGACCACTATGTCCGGTCACTTCGTCCAGAAGTTGAAACTCCTCGTCCTCGCTTGACTTTGTTTCCCGGCTTCTCCGAACAGCTCCTTGGCTTCTCCACTGTCACCTAGTGCCTGTGATTTCACTGAGCATCCATGCACATCACTGACTAGACATGACCTAAGTGAAATGACCTAGACCTCCTTGATAGTCTCATTTTTCCTATGAACTCAAAGCCCTAACAAGTAGACAAGTGTTCCAAACACTTATTCTATAGCTTGTCCTCAGCTTTGATCCATCTCCATCAACCCTTGGACTCCATCAAACTTACAAACCTCCATGCTTGTGATCATTGTCATCAACCACCAAGGCAACCATCATTCATATGATTTATAGTTGAATTTAGAGATGATTCCTACATAGACAATACTCGTGTAAATATTAGCCCATAATTTCATAGTTGTCATCTATCACCAAAATATTCATACCTTGGGGATCCCTCCATCAATGGTCATAAAGCTTACAATCTTCCCCTTTTTGGTGATTGATGACAACCACTACTTATCATAATCTTATTAATGAACAACAAGGCTAAAAGAGCTACACTATGATCGAGAGGAACCTCAAAAGCATAAGAGAGAAACACACAAGGTCCTACTCAAACAAAAATCATCAAGAGCTAAGAGGAAGAAGAAAGAAAAGCACACTTTAGATGATATGCATGCATGTCATGAGAAGATATTAATAAAGGCATAAGGACATGCAATGCAAGACATGAATGATGATATGCAACAGGTTAGCATGGCAATGCATAAGAATTAAGAACAAGCAATCATCATCATCATGGAATCATACACATGCATACAGGATAAATAAAGAAGAGCAAGCACTACGTATGAACATAAACCAAGTGAGATCAAGATGAGTTAAACACAAGCGAAAGGAAAACATGACTCATCAAAATCCACGAACATCTTGATAAAACCACAAAAATAAAGATCCAAATGTATCTATCTCCCAAAACCACTGTACACTTAAGCTCCTCCTAGATACAAGCTACTCTTGATCGCACAGGATCACGCTCCAGCTCCTCGTAAACCTATGACATACTTCTACTCCTTTGGCAACAAGCACCAAAAAGTGGGAAAAGAGAACATCTACGCGCTCGTGGTCGAAGAAAGTGGTGCAGCGAGGTCCTCTATGGGCTCTGCTCCTAGCCGCTCCTATGCTGGATCCTGCTATGCTCCCTGAGCCTATGCCGCTTGAGCATCCATCTGTTCCAAGAAGTCAAGGTCTATAGGCGACTCAGACCCTCTGTTCTGCTCTACTGGTGGGACTGTGGATGTCTCCTCGGCAACAGTCGCCTGAAGAAGAGCAAGGTCATCCATGTCCTCCTGAGTGAAACCTCGGCAGACCAGATCCTCTGCTACCTGAGGTGTGAGAGTGCTGACTGTAGCAGTGGAAGGTGGAGCTATAGCTGACTCTGGGGCTGGCTGGGAGTCTGCACTAGTGGTGTGCACTATCTCTGAGAATAGACTCCTGACTGGTGGCTGCTGTTGGGAGGTGGTAGGTGCTGTCCTCTGCGAAGCTGTAGACTGTGCAGGTGAAGAAAACAACGTAGAGACTGAGAATCCTAACAAGGGGGAGAGCTGAGTCACTAGAGAGAAAGTCTGTCCTGCTCCCCCTGTTGGTAACACCCCTGAGTGTGATAACCCATTGGACTGAGCTGTCATCATAGCAGTGAAAGGTTCTGGCTGAGTCGACAGTGGCTGAAACTATGGAAGAATTGAAGGTCCTGGCTGCTGACTGGCCTGCCTCTGAGTCATCTCTGCCATCTGTATCATGAGAGTAGTCATCAGTGCCATCTGCTATCTCTGAAGCTCTGCCTATCCTCTGATGACTTCCATGATCTGACGTCTCTCCTCAGCTGCGCTGGCTGACTCAGGAACCACCGTCTCTGAATGAGCTGGCTGCTCGTGTGTGACCAGCAGTGACTCCTGCTCCTCCTTTCCCGTCTGCTAACTAGAGGCGGACTGCGAACCCTTGGGGACTCTAGATGAGTAGCTGGTGGTCACCTCGTGGAATGCGTCGTACTACTCCTCCGTCACTAGTCCCATCCTCCTTAGTAGATAGAAAATATAGGGAGCATAGACCAAGTGACGTCCTCCTACTCTCTCAAAAATAACCTCCTCCATCTCAGCAATCAGCAAGTCAACCAAGTCGAACAACTATCTCCTCAGAATAGCTGCTACTGCCCATTGATGAAGTAGAGTGAACTCCTCTCTATAGCCAGACCTGGGAATGATAGCCTTGGTGACTATCGCTCTAACCATCTTGGCCTCTACGGTGAGTCTCGTAGGGCCGCTCTCAAAGCCTGGGGTGTGCGGTGGTGGAAAGGCGATCGACGCTATGTCGTCTGGAGGTAGTGTCCCTCCGTGTGGTCTGCGAGGTGGATCAAGGGTCCCATAGGCACTCCTGTAGAGGTGAAGGTCTGAAGCAAGAAATCCAAAGTTGGCTATGAGATCTCCCCTAGTCACACGTTGTTGCTATCCTTTGAACAAGAACCAGAACTCTGAGCGGTCTCTGACTATCCACAGTGTCACGTAGAACTCTAGGACAATGTCCTCTCTGAACCTGAAGGACTCAGTGACCAACTCTGCAAGTTCGGGCAAGTATGTGAAATACTGCTCCATGTCTGTCCCGGTGGCCCTCCTCATGGTCTGGTAGGTAGTGTACTGCTGCGACACAAACACTCTATCCTTGCCCTTCAGGGCGAGGTAACGTCTCAAACCCTCTCCAATCCTCCTCTGGAGGCCTATCCAGTACCTCTCTTTTCTATGGGGACTAGAACCCACTGCTCGAAGGAGACCAGACGAAGCGTCTTAAGCAGGAACCTTAAGAATGTCTGTCTCCCCGACTGCCTGTACCAGTTTCTGCAGCCTCTTCATGCACACTGCACAGGTGCACTACGGGTCTCCTGCCCGGTGAGCAGTCCTCTGTTGCTGTGGCTATGCTAGTTGCTCAGTCTCCTCCTCCTCAACCTCCTCAGACTCCTCAGACTCTTGACTCTGAGCTCTCCTCTGAGTCTGACTCCTCCTCCTCTGACTCCTCCTGCTGCCTAGAGGATTCCTGCTCCGTAGTTCTCGACGACCTCTCCTGACGAGAAGTCGGAGTACCCTGCGACCACGGTGGCAACCTGATCCCTGTGTACAGCTCTAGCCCTGTGGTCCTCTTGCTGGTGCTCCTCCTACGACCCTGGTCGTCTGTCTGAGTACCTGTGATCAGCAGTGATCCAGGTGTCCTGCGGGAAGCCTCCATGGCCTCTATGTGCTGTGCAACCCTCCTGGCCCTCTCTGACTCTGGGTCCAGCCTGGTCTTCTTCTTGCTCTTTGGCTTCTCTAGCATCTTCCCTTTGCCCTTATCCTGACCAGAACCTGCCATCTCTGCTGCTGCTGACTGCTGTCACTGCACGCACGTAGGTATGGACAGGATAAGCATAGAACCTATATAAAGTCTACAACCAGAGCACCGCTAGGTAAGAATGCGCAATAGAAATCCTAGCACTGAATGAAGGACATGATCACTAGACACATATGGAAAGTAACAATAGTGATCATCGACTATGTGGCTGGTGCGAGTCATTTAGCTTGCAGTCAAATAATAGGCAAATAAATCTAACTACAGACTAAACGAGAGACAAACCCTAGTATTGCAATTAATAGATATGCATGGAATTAATTGCAACCTAGGTTGAGCTAATTAGCAATTAATGCAACTAAACATGGACAGTCAATTCTAATTGCATCAATTAAACTAATTACTCAAAATTTAGGGCACAATCGATGAACATAGGAGATAATCACAGTACCCTAGGATGTCCCGAAGCCGAAGACTCACGAATCACACGACCGATCACCGGAAAG
Source organism: Eleusine indica (assembly GCA_030378355.1). Classification (NCBI taxonomy): domain Eukaryota; kingdom Viridiplantae; phylum Streptophyta; class Magnoliopsida; order Poales; family Poaceae; genus Eleusine; species Eleusine indica. The sequence goes on from CM059500.1 coordinate 49,456,659, forward strand.
ATGGCAACTTTAAGGTTGCCGGCAATGGAGATTGAGGGGCAAAGGCAAGCTTTGCCCTAGTTGCGGTGGAGCTCGACTTGGTGATGCTTGGGCGGGCGTGCAGGAGCTATGGTGACGAGTGGTGGCGCGGGAACGACGACGAGCGACGGCACTGGTTGGTGGCGGCGGCGGCGCTAGGGCACACGGTGGCGGGGGCAGCAGCGCACGTGCGCGAGGGTGAGCGGGGGCGAGCGGTGGCGCGGCGTCAGCGAGCTCGGAGGTGCGGGCGTGGCCGGCGGTGGCTTGGTTGGCGACAGCGACGAGGGGAGAGAACGAGGCGGCGGTGGGTGCGTGTTCTCGGCCTTGGAGTCGAACGCGGAAGAAACTTATTTTGACTTAGGTCAAAACTAACATGGACGACCAAGATCTAAAGAAGCATAGATCAATGGTCACGGATTGAAGGCACATCACGTTTTCAATCATAGTGACCGGACGGTACGGTCAACAGATTGGACTGTCCGGTCAGCTCCGGGTCTGCTTGCAGTTGTACAGACCGAACAGTACGGTCTTAAGGACCACTTTGTCCGGTCTCTACAACCAGACTCCCCGAGCTACTGTCACAGAGGCACTAACCGGACTGTACGGTCCAGTGATGGGACTGTACGGTCACTATCAGATTTTTTGCTGAACCAAGGAATTTCTTCATTTTCCAAGTGCCCTCACTGAACACTCAAATAAACACTGCACTTGGAGTATGAAGGGAACTCTCAAACACTCCTTTTCAAATAGTGGCTCTTTATGGCCTTATAATTTTCACAAACGCCAAATGAAGAATTGAGCAAATAAGAACTAAGGCAATTAAGAACCAAATGGGTATGTATGAGCCTTAGTCCATGAACCGCGCGAGTGGGTTTAACCTCGGAGTTCATAAGAGCTTGCTCAATGGGCATGAAGCACAATCCTTTTCTTTGGTCACACTTGAGGAGATGTAATCTTATATAGATCATGAGGCACAAATATCTCCAAATATGACAAACCTCCTTTGTGTTTCCTATATGATGAATGCAACAAGCATTTTACATATGCAATAAAAGTAAACATACCATGTGAATGCTAGCAATATTAAACAAGACACAAAGAAAACCTAACAATGTCAAGTTTGAACCCCTCCTAAGCTTACTCACTATAAGCCATACCCTTGCCTTGAGAGAAGCCAAATCACCATCTCAAGCACTCCCTCTTGCTTATAGCTATCTTGGATGGGTTAGACATTGACTAATTTTTATGTGTTTTTCTTTTAGTTATTTACACATGCATGGATACAAAGCATACTAGTCACAAAGGAGTCCTAATTACCATGCAATGCAAGAGAAGGAAAAACACACTACAACTACCAAGAACAAACACGGTTACCTCCCTCAAGAGTAGATATGACTTTGAGGTCCATTTCACTTGTGGTGGACTTCACTTGATCTTCAAGTACGCTCACGGTCCACCACCACCACCATCTTCTAGGTCTTGTTCTTGGGCACCCATTTGTACTTCGTTGACCTCTCAAGATCAACAATGCATTTAGACACCCATATGCTCTTGACCTTTCTCTTCTTGTTTGTTGGTCCCAAAGCCTTAGCATTCACCTTGCCATCCTTGTTTCTAAAAAGCTTAAAATGTGTATTCTCATGGAACAAGTTAGCGCTAGGCAAAACAATGGAACTTCTCACCATAGAACAATCCTTGATGGTGTGACCATCCTTGCAACACCTCTCACAATAGTAGTCATCGGCGAGCAGGGGTTTGATCCATACGGGGATGTAATCACTCGTCCCGATGATATCGATGGCAGCGGGATATGAGCCAAGTCTTCGGTGGGAGACATTATTCACAAGGTTTCTTCCAAGAATGTCCTTGTGGATGGCTCTACCATGTGTGAGCCTCTCGAAGCCATCTATCACCATCTTCCTCTCTTCCTTGGGCTTGTGATATTCCTCCAAAACAAATGGCTCAAAAGAAGAAACCTCGACCGAGGTGGTTAGTTCATCACACATAGTGGAAGCATCACTCTTAGATGAACTAGAGGAGGGAGAGGCAAGGTTATCAACATTGATGGTCTCAAAAGTAAATTCAAGGGTCTCGTACTTCTCACGAAGCTCTACATGATCACCCTTGAGTTTGTCATAACTCTTGTTTAGGGCCTCATGAGATGTGATAAGGTCCTTGAGCTCACTCTCAAGCTCACCAACATGATTCTTAGCCAACTTACACTCTTTTTTTTTACCACCTCCAACATTTTGGATTTCTTGACGGTGATGTCACGGGCTTGCTCAAGCATACTTCAAAGATTGGCACATGAGAGCTCCTCATCATCGCTATCGTCGCTGCTCTCATCCTCACTCTCCCCAAGTTGGCTCGCGGCCATGAGGCACGTGGGAGGTGGAGGAAGAGCTCGTGAAAGAGTGGTCTTGATCATGGCTAGGTTGGCTACTTCTTCATCATCGCTTGAGGAAGAGGATGTGTCACTTGAGTTGTCACTTGTCCACTCCCCAACAAGGGCCTTGCATGAGAACTTCTTCTTGTGGTCTTGAGCTTTGCCTTTGCCTTTGCCTTTGTTCTTGTTGAAGTACCTCTTCTTCTTTTGCTTGGCTTTGGTGTCTTCTTCTTCTTCATCATCATCACTTGAGTCTTGGGACTTGAAAGCTTCTTTCTTTGGCTTGGGGCATTCCCAAACAAAGTGGTTCTTGGACCCACAGTTGAAGCACTTGCCCTTAGACTTGGAGGCAAACTTGTTGTTGAAGGTCTTCATCTTCTTCATGAGAAGAGCCAAGTCCTCGATCAAGTCACCTTCATCATCATCATCATCATATTCATCTTCTTCAATGATTGCCTTCTTCTTGTTTTTCTTACTCTTGCTTGATTCTTGCTTGTCAGTCTGAAGAGCAAGGGTGGATGGCTGTGGATCATCCATCCCCAACTGGTAACTCTCGAAGGCGGTGATCTTGCCATATACATCCTTCATGGTCTTGGTTTTGAGGTCACCTTGCAAGGTGAAGGTGATGATGGACTCATACTTAGGGTCTTTGAATAGCCTCAAGAATCTTCTTATCACCTCAACAGGCTTAATCTTGAAGTCATTCCCAAGAGCATTGATCTCCTCCACTAGTACATGAAAGCGAGAATAAACAGTGTTAGCTCTCTCATGTGGCAATCTAGTGAAGTTATCATACTTGTTCTTTAGCACATACTATCTTTCCTTTTTGACATCACTGGTACCCTCATGAGACTCTGAATCTCAGTCCAGATACCATGTGCTGTAGAACTTGCATCAAACCTAGCAAAGACATTCTTAGATATGCATGCAAACAGAGCATTCTTGGCCTTGGCATCGTTCTTAATGAAATCAGGCTAAAGCAGGTTCACATCTGCATCGGACTCATGAGTGACCATCCATATCTCTGGATCAAAGGACTCCAGGTAGGCTTGCCTGTGAACCTTCCAATACCCATAGTACTCCCCATTGAATATGGGAACACTCCTCACCTTTCCCGGTATCCTTACTCAAGACGATGAAGTCTCAAAGATGAGCACTTGGCTCTGATACCACTTGTAAGGACCGAAGGCGTACCGAGAGGGTGGGGGTGAATCGATAAGCCGCTGACGAATCCAAGTACTTCAATTCACACTACTTTAACCTAACAATTGTTGCAACCTAAACAATTTTAGTAGGCCAAGATCCTATACATGCTAGTGTTCACGATAATAGCAAGCGGGGAAGCCAAACACACTAGCTGATGTAAGCCACAATTCAGCCTAGTTACTAGAGCACACAATTTCGGAATAGTAAAGAGGGGGTCAAGAGATGCTCATGATTTTTTTCCCGAGGTCTCGAAAGGATGGCGCCTTCCCCTACTCCTCGTTGGACCACTCCTGCCGGAGTGCTGGTCCCTCCCGCCACCGATGTGGAGTTCTCACCCACGAGCCCGCAATCACTCTCGGAGTGAAGACATGGTGTGCGTCACCATTGATGCCCCTTTCACCGACGGGCTCAAACTGGGTACAAACGTGTGACGGCCTTCACAACCAATCATGATAGACTCGATCACTGACACCTAACCGGTCTAGGTCTCATTATAGACTAAGAGTAACAACCTAGATCATACCCTCAAGGACACCCTAGCCTTAGATGTGCATCAATGCTCAAGTTACTCTCACTAGCACTCTCAAGATATGCAATATCTCCTCCTAGTGCTCTCCACTTTTCCTCTTGGCTCTCACCAAATGTTCCAAGCAATTCCACTAGCCAAGAGAGGTATCCAAGACCCCAGCAACAAAGTTATATAGGCTTCCAATCTCCAACTACCCGTTGCTACACGAAATCAGCTTTCTGAGCCTACTAACCGGATTGTCCGGTCACTGCCTGACCGGACTGTCTGGTCACTACAGACTTCAGCTCCAACGGCTCTGCCCCCTCTGCTGACTTCCACTAACCAGATCGTCCGGTCAGTTGTCCGGACCATCCGGTCCATTTCTCTCTCCAGTCCAGAAACATTTCCAGTGCTGTTTCCTCGCTGCCCAAGTCCCAGACCTACTGACCGGATCGTCCGGTCTCTAGGTCTTCCAGACTTGGCAGTTTCCTCGCTGCTCGCTGTAGGCTCCGGACAAAACCTCTTAGTGACCGTACAGTCCGGTCACCACTGACCCCTCCGTCTGGTCACTTCATCCAGAAGCTAAAACTTCTCGTCCTCGCTTGACTTCATTTTCCAGCTTTTCTGAACAGCTCCTTGGCTTCTCCATTGTCACCTAGTACCTGTAATTTCACTGAGCATCCATACACATCACCAACTAAACATGACCTTAGAGAATGACCTAGACCCCCTTGATACTCTGGTTTTTGTATGGACTCAAAGCCCAAACAACTAGACAAGTGTTCCAAACACTTGCTCCATAGCTTGTCCTCAGCTTTGATCTATCTCCATCAACCCTTAGACTCCATCAAGCTTACAAGCCTCCATGCTTGTGATCATTTTCATCAACCACCAAGGCAACCATCATCCATATAATTTGTAGTTGAGTTTAGAGATGATTCCTATATAGACAACACTCGTCTGTTCTTTGTTTTCTAGGGGTCATTTTGCTCTTTTGGTGAGATAGTTGTTCTATATCCTTCCTAATGTACCTGTTTGCGTACATGTATTTGTACTCTTCCTTAACTTTTAATAAAGGTATGTTTGATACAAAAATCGTCAAGTTGTACAAGACAACTTCATAAGGTTAGTTATCAACACCAACATATCTTTTCTTTTCTTTACTATAAAGGCTAAACATCCCTAACAAAACTTATTACCCTGAGTCAACCTACCCCCACTAATCTCAGCCTTTGACCTTAACCAATATTTTCTTCTTAACCATCTGATTAGATTCCGTAAACCCATTTTGCGGGGCAACCGTGATGACCGTCACGCTGTTTACGCCCTTCCAGTTTGTTTCGTCCGATATTTGACCACTTTTTTCATTGACGAGGAGGTACACCCGCCCACAGGCACGCAACATTGGTTTCCTTCGCCGTAGCACGTGATTGTCTCTATTATAAAGGCTAAACATCCCTAACAAAACGTATTACCCTGAGTCAACCTAACCCCACTAATCTCAGCCTTTGATCTTAGCCAATATTTTCTTCATAACCATCTGATTAGCCTCCTTAAACCTATTTTGTGGGCCAACCGTGATGATTGTCACGTTGTTTACGCCCTTCCAGTTTGTTTCGTCCGATATTTGACCACTTTTTTCACCGACGAGGAGGTACACCTGCCCACAGGCACACAACATTGGTTTCCTTTGCTGTAGTGCGTGATTGACGAAATCTCGTTGGACCGAGGGCTGAGGGTATTGTCCATGTGTAAGGACCAAAGGCGTACCGAGGGGGGGGGGGGTGAATCGGTAAGCCGCTCACAAATCCAAATACTTCAATTCACATTACTAGAGTCTAACAATCATTGCAACCTAACAATTCGAGTAGGTCAAGACCCTACACATGCTAGTGTTCATGATGATAGCAAGCGCGGAGGCCAAACACACTAGCCTATGCAAGCCACAATTCAACCTAGTTACTAGAGCACACAATTGTGGAATAGTAAAGAGGGGTTCAAGAAATGCTTATGATTTTTTTCCTGAGGTCTTGGAAGGATGGCGCCTTCCCCTACTCCTCCTTGGACCACTCTTGTCGGAGTGCCGGTCCCTCCCGCCACCAATGTGGAGTTCTTGCCCACGAGCCCGCAATCACTCCCAGAGTGAAGACACGGTGTGCATCACCGCCGCCACCAAGGCACAAGCTCGCCTCCCTCGAGAACTTGCTGGACTCCCCGAGCCGACACATGCGCTCACTAGCGATGCTCCTTTCATCGGCGGGCTCAAACCAGGTATAAACGTGTGACGGCCTTCACAACCAATCACTATAGGCTTGATCACCGACACCTAACCGGTCTAAGTCTCACCATAGACCAAGAGTAACAACCCTAGATCACACCCTCAAGGACATCCTAGCCTTAGATATGCATCAATGCTCAAGTTAATCTCACTAGCACTTTCAAGATATGCAATATCTCCTCCTACTGCTCTCCTCTTTTCCTCTTGGCTCTCACCAAATGCTCCAAGCAATTCCACTGGCCAAGAGAGGTCTCCAAGACCCCAGCAACGAAGTTATATAGACTTCCAACCTCCAACTAGTCGTTGCTCCACGAAATCAGCTTTCTGGGCCTACTGACTGGACTGTCCGTTCACTGTCTGACCGGGCCGTCCGGTCACTGCAGATCCTGCTCCAACGGCTCTGACCATTGCTGATCTTCGTACTGACCGGATGGTCCGGTCAGCTGATCGGACCATCCGGTCAGACTTTCTCTCTCTATTACAGAAACATTTCCAGCTTCCGCTTCCTCGCTGCCCAGAGTCATCTTGTACAAACCGGACAGTCCGGTCTACAGACTCGACTCTGGCAGTTTCATCGCTGAGTCTTCTCGCTGGATTGTTTTCTCCTCTGATGACCGTACAGTCTGGTCACTCCTTGACCAACTGTCCGGTCTCTCCATCTAGAAGCTGAAACTCCTCGTTCTCGCTTGACTTCGTTTTCGATTTCTCCGAATAGCTCCTTGGCTTCTCCACTGTAACCTAGTGCCTGTGATTTCTCTGAGCATCCATGCACATCACCGACTAGACATGACCTAGACCCTCTTGATAGTCCGGTTTTTTCTATGGACTCAAAGTCCTGACAACTAGACAAGTGTTCCCAACACTTGCTCCATAGCTTGTACTCAACTTTGATCCATCTTCATCAACCCTTGGACTCCATCAAGCTCACAAGCCTTCATGCTTGTGGTCATTGTTATCAATCGCCAAGGCAACCATCATCCATATGATTTGTAGTAGAGTTTAGAGATGATTTCTACATACACAACACTCATGTAGATATTAGCCTATAATTTCATAGTTGTCATCTATCACCAAAATATTCATACCTTATGGATCCAATCATCAATGGTCATAACGCTTACACCATGAGCGGGCTCCCTCCCTCCCTCCCTCGTTCCTAGATCTGGTGAGACGGCACCCAATTCGGTGAGGCGACAGCGGTTCCGTTGTCCCTGCTCTATCCCCGACGCTCGAGCTTTTGCAGGCCGAAGGCGGATTCTTTCATGGATCCAGACGAGTGTGACGAGCCCCAATTCCATTCCTGGCCAGGAGGCTGCGCCGCCACGCACTATCGGTGACCCGCTTCCTCTTCCTCGCCAGCAACCTCCTCCTCTTCCTCTCTCTCTCTCTCTCTCTCTCTCTCTCCCCTCCCCCCCCCCCCCCCCCCCCCCCCCCCGATGGCTCATGGCAGAGGCGAATGCGGCAGCCAGACTCAGGCTGCGCTGCCTCCTCGCGGCGACTGGCCTTGAGTGCGATGGCCTCGGGCATCCCTGCCCTCGTCTTGGTGGCATTTGACAGATTTGAGCCGGGGGCATGGCGGCTGCCCCTGTTACAGCGGTCGGCCTCGAGGGCGGTTGCCTCAGCCTCCGGTGGTGGCGAGCAACCAGGTACCCCAGCCCCTCCCTTCTCCCTTTGATTCCTTGTTGATCTCAGCTGGTTCCTCACATTTTTTGTTCTTCTTTCCCTGCATGTGTCGTCGATCTAAGCGCTCGGTGGATTGGTCCTTGCTGCTTCGGGACTAAATTAGAGGAGGAGCAGGGAATTTACCTATATGGGCTGCTTGCATCCATGCTTCAATTATAGGCAAACGAGAGAAGAAGGGATCGGTCCTTGCTGCTTCATGCTTAGGTCTATGAAAAAAATTACTCCTCTGTTTTTTATAACCAATTTCTTAGTCTTGATTGATTCAAAAATTGTTTTTATTTTTTCTACAGTCATTGAAATTCAAATGCTTCATATTTTAGCTGGCTTTTCACTTCAATTGGTTTTTACTTTTTTTTAATAGAAAAGAACGAATTACATGATTTTTAGCCATTAGATGAATTCTAAAAATTGAAAACATATATCAAAGTTATGAAAAAATAATGCTCATTCAGGTACTATATAAAGTTGATTGTTATTTGATAAAAAAGGGTTTATTGTGATTGCACTGTACCAACTCAAAATCAGTCATAGAAATGTTGTTTCCGTGTTTTTTTTTTTTTGCAATAAAGGGCACATGGTTATGCCTAATGACACGGTCTAGAGAATGTAATAGCTTCATGTTTTTCATTTTTGGTGTCATGAATGACGAGTGAAACACCTATTTTACATTTGGGTTTACATAAACTCCGGCGAGATGACCTGGCATGTCCTCATATGACATTCTGTGAGTCCTTGTTAGTTCATTGTAATCCAGTGGATGAATGATGCATGGACCTTGGTAATTAAAATTATTTGTCATGTTACGATTAGTGTGGTAAAGAAACAAGATTTTTCAAAAATTTATGACTTCCAGTTCATATAACGTATTGGGCTATTCCACCATTTTCGTCTTCAAGCCTAACCTGATGCCTTCAATTTCAAAACTTTTGTCCGTGCAGTTTGGTTGAGATCACATAAAGGGGCACTCAGATTGTGTGTCATGCTTTAGAATCCTCTCTTTATTGCCGCTCAATCAGTTATTGTAATGGAACTGGACTCATTTTGCATCAGCAAAAGGTAATGCTAATGCTCTTTTTCCTTACAGTCTATTGTGTGATGTCATAAATTTGATTCTCCTTTGTGTATGAGAAGTTCTTAGTCTTTGGTTCCTTTGTTTTGTTGTCATCTATGATGACATGCATAGCAATGTTTGCAGTATAGGGTTCAGATTTGGAATGGTAGGATGTTTAAGGCCAATGTAACGTCATGATCTTTCATTGATGATTCTGAAAGATAACAAAATGAGATACTTTTTTCTTTCAATTGCGAAAATAGCTAGATGTGCCAATGCATATGCTGCCACTATGAAGGAAGGATATTTGGGAGATATAGAGGGCGAAAATTATCGGAGTAAATTTATTACCACTGTATGAATTGTTTTTCAGGGCAGCAAAATAAATATGCATTATGGCGATGGGGGAAGAGCAAAATTATCAGAGTAAATTTATTACCACTATATGAGTTTTTGAATAAATCTGAAGGGCTTCATCATATCAGTATATGCATAGCCTCTTCTAAGTAAAATGTTTTTTCATTCAGATGTCTTACTAACTCAACGAATTGAAAATTGACTAGATAACAAATGATAGCTTGTCATCCAGACTGCAATTTACACAAAACACCATAATCAAACCATGACCTGCACACAAAGCCACAAAACTGGTCTTCATTTTGGAAGATGTAAACATGGGAACAAAATATTGTTTGGAGGTGGTGGAAGTTTTCGAAGATCTGAACATGGTTTTGTATGGTCTCAGTTTTAGAATCGATATCAAATCACTCGTAAGCAACAGAACCGGAGCGCAAACAATAAGGTGTACATTCACCTCACCCATTGCCTCCCATGGTGAAGACACACAACAAAAGAGTAGTCACTGAAGCTAGAGGGACTTCTGCCCAAACAGAGATGAGCCAACCTGCAAGTCAAAAACATTGCTACATGCTTAGATCTCCATGTGCTCTTTGGTATTTGTCCAATCTGACAGAAAGAGGGATTATTAAGCTGAATGCTCAAGCTGTCAAAGTGGGCCATCGGTTGCAACCAACCATGGCAACAAATGTTGTAAGCACCATCTGTCTTGCCCTGTTTTTTTCGGATAATGTTGTAAGCACCATCTGTCTTGCCCTGTTTTTTTCGGATAGATGAGTTAGTTTTTTTATTATGTTGCTTCGCATAATTTTTTGTTGATTGGTGTCAGCGTGATGTTTTATTAATGAAAACAATTGGAATGTTAGTCCTACATTAGTAATGATTTAGTTCCTCTCTCTGCCCACCTATCCAATCCATCGGTTCTAATAGTTAGCACGACTGCTGTTTTATTTTGACCTAATAGTAGCAATGTTTTTATTAAAAAAATATTGGGTTACTAATTTAAATTTAGGTGTTAGTTTTTCAGGAATACAAATACTCTCCCACGTAATACTTTCTTTTGCGACAAATACTCTCCCACGTAATACTATTTGATTGCACTAATTGCAGATATTATTTTTTCCAGGAATGCAAATACTATCCCACATAACACTATTTACCGGGACTAAGTAGCAACTTGGTACTCTTTTGGGACAGCAATTGAACAATCCACCAGCTAGGCTGAGATCACAAAGGTAATCAGTTATAGCTCACTATTTTGTTTTCTGAGATACATCTGTTCTAAATTTTACCCTCTTGATATCAATAATAAGATTTACTATCACTGATATGAATGGATTGTGCATTATTTGTTCAATGGGTACTGCAAATATAGGCCTTATCTGATATTTAGCTAAATAAGTTACATCTTCACAGGTGTTTTACGGAACTACATGTTGTTCAGCCATTATATTGGTGCCTCGATTTTGATATAAATGGAAATGAATGGAGGGTGCAATGTTTACACCTTTATGCTGAAGTGAATAGATCGTGCAAAATTTGCACCGTTACAATGACAATTAACTACCATAGGTGTGTTTCTCTTACTAAGATAACTAGCCCTGGTGCCCATGTCGACTTTACTGCAAGTTTCCAATTCCTAGATCGTTTGGACATTAACATGAGATCTTCAGTTCTGTTCATCTTCATCTGCTGATCAGCTTTGTTAAAGCTTTTTTTTGCCTACCTCTGCTTCTGCTTTGCTGAAATTATATGGGCTTGACACATTAACATTCACAATAATTCCTGAAAAATCTCAAAGGCCCATTCATGAATGATGAGAGTGTAAAATTTTAGTCCCACATTGTTAGTGGAGGTGGAGGGAGTCCAACTTATAAGGTTGGTTGCTCTAGCATCTCTTGCAAGTGTGGATGAGAAGAAGGAAGAACACATGCGCGCGCTCGCTCGCCTCGCCGGGCGGGGCGGGGTGGGGCGTGGGTGATGGGCGCGCATCACCTGCGTGAATGGTCCGTTGAAATTCGGTCCCTTGCCTTGCGGGAGCGCGGCTTCCTTTTGCACTTTCTTTTCGCTACGTGTTTCATATATTTCAATATATTTGGTTATGAAAACCGACGTATTAATATGGTAACCGCCTCGGTTGCGGGATGTCCAACCCTAGCGGTTCCTCCCTATAAATATGTACGGGTATCACCGCAAATCACATCACGCAATCGCCTAGGGTTTACCTCTCGCTACTGTTGCACCGCCAAGACTTCTCCATCCCGATCATCGGCGTGCACCGACGAATAGGAGAGCAGGTCTCCGGAACCGTCATCCTTTACGATCCTGCACCGGGAGAGGGCAAATAAGGTTTTTGGGAAGTGCTCTGCACGACTGCTCGATCGCTTTCTCGTCTTCGTCAAGCTCGTCGCCACGGCTCGTCTTCCTCGTCATCGAGTCGGTCTCACCCGCCATCGCCAACAACGTGACGGTGCTGCACGTCGTCACCGCCTCCTCTACCCAGTCCAGAAGAAAACGTACGTACTCTCATCTCAAATCATGTCTTTCATACTAGCTTTTTCGTGATCTGTTTATCTATGATGGATGTTGCTAGTATGGTAGATGCTATACTTTTGTCTGGCCTTATAGACCTGTCTAGATCTTATGTAGACCTATCTAGTTCATCATGCAATCTGTTAATCATGCTTATAATTTATTTCTGGATTAATATAAAACTAAAAGTGCTAATTTATCCAACAATCCAAAAATCTTATTGTAGGCACTTTAGTATTATGGCTGAATTTGTCGATGCATTGAGGCCAGAGAAATTTACTGACGTGCACTTTAAGAGATGGCAAGTGAAAGTCACTCTGTGGCTTACTGCCATGAATGTGTTCTGGGTGTCCACTGGCAAACCTGAAGGCGATCTCACTGCAGATTAGGAAAAGGCCTACAGCAAAGCCAACACAATATTCTTGGACGCTGTTATTGGAGTTTTGGTAGATCGTCTTCAGGACGTGTACATCCATCATATAGTTGCAAAGGATATATGGAACGCTCTGATCGCTAACTATGGTGGTTCAGATGCTGACGCTAAACTGTATGTCATTAAGCAGTACCATGATTTTAAGATGATAGATGGCAAATCTGTCGTCGCGCAGGCTCATGAGATACAATGCATTGTGAAGGAACTCGAATTGCTTAAGATCATCGTACCTGAGAAGCTTATGACTGGGGGCATTATTGTCAAATTGCCTCTAACTTGGAGGGATTTTGTCACTACTCTTAAGCACAAGAGGATGAACATATATGTCTCAGATTTGATCGTGTCTCTTGATGTTGAAGAGAAAGCTCGTGAGAAGGATGAACGTTCTAAAGTTAATGAGGGACACACTAGTGCCAATATGGTACATCATCCACAACAGTCTCATGGCAGTGGTGGTAAGGGCAAGGGCAAGAACAATTAGCCTAAGCAGATCACTACCTTCAAGAAGAAGAACAAGGAGAAGGGAGCATGCTTTGTTTGCGGTTCTAATGAGCAGAATTGGGCAAAGAAGTGTCTAGAACGCAAAGGAAGGAAGCCTCCATAGCTGAAGTTTGTGAACATGATGACCAGTGCTGGAGAAAATAGTGGGTATGGTAATTTACCATATGTTTTTTCTGTATTTTAATCTACTAGTTGGTGGCTTGATACTGGTGCTAATGTTCTTCTTTGTTTACTTCTTATCAGGTCGCCCGAGATTTCTCCGTCCTAATGGGGAATGGGTCACATGCTTCTGTTCATGGTGTTGACACGGTCGATCTGAAGTTCACTTCAGGGAATCCAATTAAAGAACATACAACATGTTCCTTCTATCAAGAAGAATCTCGTTAGTGGCTCCTTTTTGTGTAGGGATGGTTTTAAGGTAGTGCTTGAGTCAAATAAAGTTATCATGTCTAAGAGTGGATAATTTATTGGTAAAGGCTATGAGTGCGGCGGCTTGTTTCGCTTTTTCTTTTCAGATTATTACAATAAGTCTGTGAACTATATTTGTGATGGTGTTAATGAGAATGATGCTAAGTGTGTGGCATTCACGTTTATGTCATCTAAATTTTGGTTCTATATCTCGACTTTCCAGCTTGAATTTAGTTCTGAATTTTTTCATTGTTAAAGGTTCTAAGTGCTCAAGTTGTGTGCAATCTAATCAACCTCGAAAGCCTCACAAGGCTGCTGAGGAGAGACACGTGGCACCACTAGAACTTATACATTTAGATCTTTGTGAAATGAATGATATATTGACTGAGGGTGGAAAAAGATATTTCATGACTTTGATTGATGATGCGACTAGATATTGCTTTGTTTATTTGTTAAAAACAAAAGATGAGGCTCTAAACTACTTTAAAATTTATAAGGCTGAAGTTGAAACTCAACTAGAGAAAAAGATTAAAAGAATTAGGTCTGATCATAGTGGCGAGTATTTCTCAAATGAGTTTGACTTATTCTGTACGGAACATGGTATGATACATGAGAGAACGCCTCCCTATTCGCCCCAATCAAACGGGGTTGTCGAAAGAAAGAATCGCACCTTGACTGACTTGGTTAATTCCATGTTAGACATGGCTGGAGTATCTAAGGCATGGTGGGGGGAGGCTTTATTGACATCATGTCATGTCCTAAATAGAGTTTCGATGAAGAATAAAGAGAAGACGCCATTTGAGGAATGGATTGGTAGAAAGTCATCACTCTCTTACTTACGCACATGGGGTTGTTTGGCCAAAGTTAACGTACCAACAAACAAGAAGCGTAAGTCAGGATCTAAAACTATGGATTGTATCTTTCTTAGATATGCTCATCATAGCATTGCCTATAGATTTTTAGTGGTTAAATCCGAGGTGACTGATGTTCATGTTAATTCATTAATGGAGTCTCGTGATGTTACTTTTTTTGAGAACATATTTTCTATGAAAGATATACATAACATGTCTAGATTATCTTCTGATGTGATTGCTGAAACAACTCCTGAACCTAGTGCATTTTCTGATCATGCTCAACAAATACTTGAACCAATCCATGAGGAGATTGATAGTGAAGCTCCTAGGAGGAGCAAGAGACAAAGGACTGCAAAGTCTTTTGGTGATGATTTCACTGTTTATCTTGTGGATGGCACTCCTAGACCATTTCAGAGGCATATGCATCTTCTGATGCAGATGACTGGAAAGAAGCTGTCCATAGTGAGATGGACTCTATTCTTTCTAATGGAACTTGGGAAGTTGTCGACAGACCATATGGTTGCAAACTTGTGGGTTGTAAATGGGTGTTCAAGAAAAAGCTTAAGCCTGATGACACTATTGATAAGTATAAGGCTCGGCTTGTGGCTAAGAGTTATACTCAGAAAGAAGGCGAAAACTTCTTTGACACTTATTCACCTGTTGCTAGATTGACCATTATTCGTGTATTACTTGCTCTGGCTGCCTTATATGGTCTTATTGTTCATCAGATGGATGTTAAGACAACTTTCTTTAATGGAGAGTTGGATAAGGAAATCTATATGGATCAGCCAGATGGATTTGTTATAAAGGATCAAGAAGACAAGGTGTGTAAGTTGTTGAAGTCTTTGTATAATCTGAAACAAGCTCCTAAGCAGTGGCATGAGAAATTTGATTCAACACTTCTAGCAGCAGACTTTTCAGTCAATGAGGCTGATACATGTGTGTACTACCGCCATGGTGGGGGTGAGGGAGTTATACTGTACTTGTATGTTGATGACATACTCATCTTTGGAACAAATCTTGACATGATCAATAAGGTCAAGACTTTTCTGTGCCAAAGCTTTGATATGAAGGATCTGGGTGAGACTGAT
This sequence comes from Eleusine indica, assembly GCA_030378355.1. Classification (NCBI taxonomy): domain Eukaryota; kingdom Viridiplantae; phylum Streptophyta; class Magnoliopsida; order Poales; family Poaceae; genus Eleusine; species Eleusine indica. The sequence goes on from CM059500.1 coordinate 49,471,965, forward strand.
GTTATCTTGAACACCAAGCTAATCAAGGGAGAGAATGGGATTACTCTTATGCAATATCATTATATTGAGAAGCTCTTGAACCGTTTTGGTTACAAGGACAGCAAGCCTTCTCCAACACCTTATGATCCCAATTTGATCCTTCGAAAGAATAAGAGAATTGGCAGAAACCAATTAGGATATTCTCAGATTATTGGATCACTTATGTATTTAGCTAGTGCTACTAGGCCTGACATCTCGTTTGCTGTGGGTAAACTGAGCCGGTTTACTTCTTGCCCGGGAGATGATCATTAGCGTGCGCTTGAGCGGGTAATGCACTATTTAGTTGGTACTATAGATTATGAAATTCATTATTCTAGATATCCAGCAGTACTAGAGGGCTATAGTGATTCCAATTGGATATCTGATGCTGATGAGCTGTATGCCACGAGTGGATATGCATTTACTCTTGGTGGTGCTGCTGTTTCATAGAGATCATGCAAACAGACCATTTTAACGAGGTCTACCATGGAAGCAGAGCTTACCGCACTAGATACAACTATAGTTGAGGCTGATTGGCTACGTGAGCTCTTGATGGACTTGCCTATTGTCGAGAAACCTGTGTCGGTAGTCCTCATGAATTATGACAATCAAACTGTGATAGTCAAAGTGAACAATTCTAAGAATAATATAAAGTCATTAAGATATATTAAGAGACGTTTGAAGTCTGCCAGAAAAATGAGAAACTCCGGAGTCATATTAGTAGAATATATTTCAACTGGTGAGAACCTGACAGATCAATTCACCAAGGGGCTGTCACGTAATATGATAGACAGTGCATCGAAGGAGATGGATATGAGACCCATATGTGCTATTCCATAGTAGTAACCCAACCTATGTGATCGGAGATCCCGTAAAGTTGGACCTGGGAAGAACAAGCTATTGGTTAGCATGAGATTAACCTTTTATAACCCACTCGAGAAACGATGCATTACTCTCAATATCTGTATGGCAGGTTGGCTGTTGCTTTAATGTATTCAGTTGGCTTTAAATAGCGAAGATGTTGTCCTACAGAATATTCTTGAATGAATACACTGTTGACTTTTGCTAAGCCATATTAATAAATCATTCCCGGCACGGGGCCAGAAACGGTTCACTAATATGTCCCAGAGTCAAGTAGGTAAAATCCGCAAGCGCACGGAGAATACCGCTGTAGCATTTCACCCGGAAGTATTCAGGGTATCGTATTTGTTTATCCCAAAGGAAGGTTATGATCAAGAAGCGTTACTAACATATAAGATCATGTTAACAATTAGCAAGGATATCTAACCAAGACAGGCGGGTACATGATAATAACCGGGTAGTGTGACACACATAGAAGATTCCTACTAAATAAATAAAGTCTAGTGGAGGAAAGACTAGGCTAAGCTACTCCTACTATACATTTCTATACAGTTGCATAGCCTAAGTAGAATACATACAGACCCACACTCAGGTTCAGCAGTCAATAGTATAGCACTTCAGGCACGGACTTACCCCTGCATCCACAGGCGACTTCCGCCAAGAGCCTACGCACTAGCCTAGCGGGGAGGATTTCAAAGGACGGACAGGGCTGTCACCACCTGCCGCCTACCTCAACGAACCAGTAGACTAACGAATAATTGATGCAAATCAGTCATCCAAGTACCATACTTGCATGACCAAAGAGCACTCTGCCCCTCCGCGATTACTATTAACGAGGCAGAGTTACCATACGAATACGATCACCAAACCCATGCTATACTTTATCAGCTAAAACTAAGCATAGAGACTATAACATATAAACTAGACTATAGTGACGGTATGTAACTAGCATGACAATAGTAGTATAATAAATATAAACTACTATCACACAAGTAGACTATACTATCACATATATGGATCACAAAATCAAACAAGAAACTCATGACCCAAGCACAACTATATAGAAAATAGATATATATTGATAAGAGCAAAGTCTTACAAAAAGGAAAAGATACAAGAGCCATACCAATTCCAAGTGAAGACTTGGGACTAGAGAGCTCTAGACTCAGCCTAACTCCACTAAAACTCCAAGAACTACTACTAGCAAGAGAGGAATGCTTCTTGTGGTGTGTGTTGAATGTGAAGGCACACCCTCCTATTTATAGCCTCAATAGGTCGGCAAGGGAGCGTAACCGCCACGGAAGGCATCTCAAACCGTCATCAGGAGTCGCGGAGGAGCCAACACGTGGAAGCCCAGGCGGAGAGGGCGCCTGGCTGGGTCGGCCGACCTGACCAGGTCGGCCGACCTGGGGGTGGCCCCTCCTGGCCTGTGCTTTCTCCAGGCGGCTGTCCTGTGGGCCCTGACGTCGGTTTGCGCGGTATTACAGGGAGTTACGTCGGTTAAGTGCTGAAAATGGGCCCTTCAATCCGTGTGACGTCCATGTGGCGCTCTCTGATTGGTCGAAAGTGTGTTTTCTTGCCTTTTGAGGTGTTTCCTTCACATTTCCTCCTGCATGCACAAAGTTCTCCAAGTACAAGTGGAACTATATTATTGTGCTAAAGTATGCGTGTATGAAATGCCAAATTCTCCTTTATTTGAGTATAGTTGACGGTTGAAAATGGTACTTAACAGCCGTCAACAAACTCCCCCAAGCTTACCCTTTGCTCGTCCCGAAGCAAAGATAAACTTAAGTTGTTGATCAGGAGTTGCTACAATGTCCTACTCCTCAATAATACTATGCGCACAACAAAGTACTCTTCCTAGAATTAAATATATTGGCGCATAACTTACCCATTTACCTCGATCCATGGGGCTTTTACACCTCATTGTCTTGGGCGGTTGAGAGATAGAACAATTGCAGGGCACTAATCACTTGCTCTAGATTCCGCTATGTTGTTCCGGAGGTTTTCAAAAGATTTTGAAAATAAAAACCAAGTTCCTCAAATGATTCTCTCGGATCACTCAATATGTGTATGATTCCTCACCAAGGCAAAGTGTTGCCTATAATCACCTACTTCTAAATAAGGCTTTATGTGGAGCTCAAGGTAGGGATATATGAAGCACTCATGTTCACATAATATTGCTATGTCAAAAGACCGGATCCAAGAAAAAACATCAATTCAAACAATCTTGATCAAGATGTGCAAGTGTGTGGGAGAACGGAGGAATGGTGGATGGGAAGAAATAACTCCTTTTTGAATTTTCCTTCTCTCTTTTGGAGTTTCTAGGCTATGGCTACCTTTTGCTTGCTCTCTTTTTTTTGAGCATTTTTTTTCTTTTTTTTTTTTGCATAGCCATAGTCCTAGTTTGCAATGAATACTTTGAGAGAGGAATTTTGCAATGGATATATGGAGTGTTTCTTTGGATGGATGGATGGATAGTGGCTTTCTTCCGGTGTAGAAGAATAGCTCACGGTGGATATGGTGGATATGGTGGGTGCTATCTTCTTGATTTAGAAGGATAGCTCATGGCGGTGGATGTGTGTATATGATCTTGATCAAGAAAGCATGAAAAGAGTTCTACTAGGGTCACAACAATTTTGACTAAGCTCAATGTGAAACAAGCAGCATATGTGTAAAGGTTTTCAAATGTAAACACTACATATGGCTGTGGTGGGAATTTCATCATTGAGGAACTTATCAATTTGTCATTTTGAAAAATAAAACTCCGGAATTCAAGCTTTACGTTGAGCAAGATCATAGCAGCCCTATCTATCATATCATACCTCTCAACAACTTAGAACTAGAGAATGCATATGCTACCCACAAGATTCAAGTTCAAGGCAAGATTTACCAACAAACCTAACTCTTGAGAGAGTACTAAGTTGTAAACTAGCTTTAGAGAGGAATAAAGGATAGAGCAACTATTCATCATCTCAACATAGGAAAATTATACACATTCATACCGCGCATGAAAAAGGGAAATATTTTTGTTCTTTTTATGTTTTGCAAATTTTTATGGATTTTCAGATTTAGCAAATGCAAGAAATAAAGAGAAGGGGAAAGATACAAGTTACCGTAAGAAGGGGGGTCCTCCCCCAAGCTTGTTCTTGCTCATATCTGCTGGTTCGGGTCGTAGCCTTGGGAGCGGACGAAGGCATCCCAATTGCTCTGATTCTGAGCCATCATCGCGTTCAGCTGGCGGAATTGGTTGTCGCTGAAATTCTGCCATTGCTGGGTGTCGGTGACATGTTGCGTGAGAGTTTGTTGCATGCTCTCGGTGCGCAAATCAATGTCGTTCACCCTCCTTGTCAACTCGGCCATCCCATAGTTGAGTTCACGGAACCCACGGGATGAGAATGACCGAGTGGCAAAGAATGGCGGTCCGCTTGAACTTGATGACGTCTGCATGGGGTAATCGTACTGAGATTCCCATGCTCCGGCCTGCCATGTTGATGCACCCGCCTCGTCCTGTGGCGGGGGCTGCTCCCATACCGGATCTCCGTTCGGAGTGTGAAACTCCGGTGTAGGCTCCATATGCCTACGGGAACGTGTCGGTCGCCCTGAAACACTATGCCTGCGAACTTCTCCCACTGGCTCAAGTGGGAGGGTTAGTGCCCGACAGTGATACAAACGAAGACCCGGGTTAGGTAACGGGAATTCATTTGTATACCCGGGAAAGTGATAGATCAAGGTATTATTTGGACCATGTTTCAAAGTATGTCCTTGCACAAAATAGTCCTCGCCTAGAAATTCTCTATCTACCGTCAAATATTCAACATGAACATTCTCAAGCAGACCACACTTCTGCGCAATGCGAGTAACTAAAGAGGTGCACTCAATTGGTCCTGTCAACTTTATATTGTCTAACCATTGATCAATCATGCATTCCGCGGATGACACCCTAATTTTCTTAACCATGGCATAAAGTATTTTCGATTCATCTTGCCGGACAACCCTAATGTCACCTCGAGGAAACAAGGTCATAGCCAATCACACATGCATAAATCTAAGTGTAGGATTATGGATGGCACTTGTTCTAGGCTTGGGACCCCACTCGTTTCCGGAAATCTTTTTCCAAAAACTTTTCTTTATGGAACCCCTTTAGCGCTTTATCTAAGTCTAGCCTACATTTAGGATTTAGACCTAGCATAGCATGAAGATCACCCCATGTGACCAAGCGCTCTTGCCCAAACAAGCGAAAAGAAATGCCTTCATCATACTTTCTAAGGGTGCATAAAAACTGCATAGTAAGCAAACGAGAACCCGGCTCATCTACTTCTACGAAATTTAGCCAACCCATAGTGCGAAAAATAGAGGCAAATTCTTCTCTCATACCTATTTTCTCGAGGAAGTCCGGATCGAAGCGTCGGGTGTGGGCGAATGGCCGTTCTCTCATTAGCGCGATGGCTTGGCCCTCGCGGTCGTCCTTGATGTCGAGATGCTCCTCGGTGATGAGCAAGGCCGGCCTTTCCTCCGGAATTTCAGCTTCGGGGTCACCATGCCCCGGACTTGGTGTGAGCTCGACGGAGGATGCTTGACTCGTGCTTGCACGAGTACTTTTTCTCCGCTTGATTTCGGCGACTTGCTTCATTCGGTTGAACATGGCTGCACACAAGAACAAACACAAGACAAGAACAAAAACAAGATCGAACAAGTGTTCGGGTGAGCGTTAGTGAAAACGACAAACCCGAGCTTCTCCGAAATTGGTTTTCTTCTCACAACAACTTGCAAATGCACTAAAACAGAGGGGAAATATTTTTTTGGGTTTTTGGGGCTGTAGTAAAGTTGAAGAACACGAAATTTTGGGAGAGCAACAAGTGAGCAAAGGAGGGGAGTGAAAGATGAGCTTGGAATGGTGAAGCTCCTCCTCCTGGGCGGTTTTTATAGCCAAGGAAGCAAGATGGCCGTTAGAAAGGGATAGAGCAACGGCCATATAGCCGTCGGGAGAAAGGAGCACAGGAAAAGGTGGGGGCAGGGGGTCGGCCGACCCCACCAGGTCGGCCGACCTGGCAGGTGGGCCTCCTGGCAGCCCCCTTTTTCGTATGTGTTCCCCAACGGCTAGGGGATTTGTCCCCTGCTGCCTTTTTTTTTGCTCAAAAAGCTCGACAAAAAATCTTTTCAAAATGGAAAGCCCAAAAACCTATTTTCTAAATTTTCAAAAATGCAAATGAGTTTTGAAAAATTCCAAGGTGGCTGGAAAAATTCAAAAAATGCAGAAACGCAGTGGTCGGGAAAAAATCAAAATGTGGTGGAAAGCAAATATGCAATTAAAAGAGCAAATATGGATAACTACCGGTTTAACCTCCCGGCGAGGACTCACCTTTTAAAGTCCGACGAGCGGGACTTTTCTCCGGCGTTCAGCTCGATGAAGCGTTGTCCGGTCCCGGAGATGAAGACACGGATGATGCTTCTTGTTTCACTCGCCACACCTTCTTGGTCTTTGTTGCGGTCGGTGGCTTCTCGGGCTTCGGAGGCTGCGGTTTTGCAGGCTTCACAGCCTGTTTCTTTGCAGACCTCGGAGGTTGCTGCCTTGGGGACTTCGGAGGCTGTTGCTTAATGTGTGACCTTTGCCTCCTTGCCTTCATCAGTTGTTGCTGTGCAACCTTTTCCTTCTCAAGGAAGTTCTTCATGAATGTGATGAGGCTGTCCTTCTTTTTGAACGTGTTGCAAATCTCCAGGAATTGCTGGAGATGAGCACTAGCGTCCTCATTGGCTTTCCCACAGAATGGGCTAGCCTGCACCATGGTGATGAGAGAGGTCTTGATCTCGAAGTTCGCATCTCTCACATTGCCAGCTGGTCCCGTAGGGATGTTGGCAGCGGAGGGAGCGGAGAACTCGCGGAGGGTCTTGTCGGCCATTTGCTCAGAGCTTGATGGTGCGGGAATGACAGGTTCGATTGGCCGAATCTCCTTACGAGGAGGGGTGAGCCTGGCTCATGTCCTTCTCAGGAGTGACTCAGGATCTTCAGTGAAGTTTGTCGGCAAGTCGAAACCAGTCATACACTACCCTGTTTTCATACAAAATGCAGAAAACAAAGCAAGGTTAACCTGCTTAGGAGATAGCCTTAATAATTGCAACACTACTATATACATTAGTAATTTTTCTTAGATCATACGCCTTCCCCGGCAACGGCGCCAGAAATGCTTGTTGACTTTTGCTAAGCCATATTAATAAATCATTCCCGGCACGGGGCCAGAAACGGTTCACTAATATGTCCCAGAGTCAAGTAGGTAAAATCCGCAAGCGCACGGAGAATACCTCTGTAGCATTTCACCCGGAAGTATTCAGGGTATCGTATTTGTTTATCCCAAAGGAAGGTTATGATCAAGAAGCGTTACTAACATATAAGATCATGTTAACAATTAGCAAGGATATCTAACCAAGACAGGCGGGTACATGATAATAACCGGGTAGTGTGACACACATAGAAGATTCCTACTAAATAAATAAAGTCTAGTGGAGGAAAGACTAGGCTAAGCTACTCCTACTATACATTTCTATACAGTTGCATAGCCTAAGTAGAATACATACAGACCCACACTCAGGTTCAGCAGTCAATAGTATAGCACTTCAGGCACGGACTTACCCCTGCATCCACAGGCGACTTCCGCCAAGAGCCTACGCACTAGCCTAGCGGGGAGGATTTCAAAGGACGGACAGGGCTGTCACCACCTGCCGCCTACCTCAACGAACCAGTAGACTAACGAATAATTGATGCAAATCAGTCATCCAAGTACCATACTTGCATGACCAAAGAGCACTCTGCCCCTCCGCGATTACTATTAACGAGGCAGAGTTACCATACGAATACGATCACCAAACCCATGCTATACTTTATCAGCTAAAACTAAGCATAGAGACTATAACATATAAACTAGACTATAGTGACGGTATGTAACTAGCATGACAATAGTAGTATAATAAATATAAACTACTATCACACAAGTAGACTATACTATCACATATATGGATCACAAAATCAAACAAGAAACTCATGACCCAAGCACAACTATATAGAAAATAGATATATATTGATAAGAGCAAAGTCTTACAAAAAGGAAAAGATACAAGAGCCATACCAATTCCAAGTGAAGACTTGGGACTAGAGAGCTCTAGACTCAGCCTAACTCCACTAAAACTCCAAGAACTACTACTAGCAAGAGAGGAATGCTTCTTGTGGTGTGTGTTGAATGTGAAGGCACACCCTCCTATTTATAGCCTCAATAGGTCGGCAAGGGAGCGTAACCGCCACGGAAGGCATCTCAAACCGTCATCAGGAGTCGCGGAGGAGCCAACACGTGGAAGCCCAGGCGGAGAGGGCGCCTGGCTGGGTCGGCCGACCTGACCAGGTCGGCCGACCTGGGGGTGGCCCCTCCTGGCCTGTGCTTTCTCCAGGCGGCTGTCCTGTGGGCCCTGACGTCGGTTTGCGCGGTATTACAGGGAGTTACGTCGGTTAAGTGCTGAAAATGGGCCCTTCAATCCGTGTGACGTCCATGTGGCGCTCTCTGATTGGTCGAAAGTGTGTTTTCTTGCCTTTTGAGGTGTTTCCTTCACATTTCCTCCTGCATGCACAAAGTTCTCCAAGTACAAGTGGAACTATATTATTGTGCTAAAGTATGCGTGTATGAAATGCCAAATTCTCCTTTATTTGAGTATAGTTGACGGTTGAAAATGGTACTTAACAGCCGTCAACAAACTCCCCCAAGCTTACCCTTTGCTCGTCCCGAAGCAAAGATAAACTTAAGTTGTTGATCAGGAGTTGCTACAATGTCCTACTCCTCAATAATACTATGCGCACAACAAAGTACTCTTCCTAGAATTAAATATATTGGCGCATAACTTACCCATTTACCTCGATCCATGGGGCTTTTACACCTCATTGTCTTGGGCGGTTGAGAGATAGAACAATTGCAGGGCACTAATCACTTGCTCTAGATTCCGCTATGTTGTTCCGGAGGTTTTCAAAAGATTTTGAAAATAAAAACCAAGTTCCTCAAATGATTCTCTCGGATCACTCAATATGTGTATGATTCCTCACCAAGGCAAAGTGTTGCCTATAATCACCTACTTCTAAATAAGGCTTTATGTGGAGCTCAAGGTAGGGATATATGAAGCACTCATGTTCACATAATATTGCTATGTCAAAAGACCGGATCCAAGAAAAAACATCAATTCAAACAATCTTGATCAAGATGTGCAAGTGTGTGGGAGAACGGAGGAATGGTGGATGGGAAGAAATAACTCCTTTTTGAATTTTCCTTCTCTCTTTTGGAGTTTCTAGGCTATGGCTACCTTTTGCTTGCTCTCTTTTTTTTGAGCATTTTTTTTCTTTTTTTTTTTTGCATAGCCATAGTCCTAGTTTGCAATGAATACTTTGAGAGAGGAATTTTGCAATGGATATATGGAGTGTTTCTTTGGATGGATGGATGGATAGTGGCTTTCTTCCGGTGTAGAAGAATAGCTCACGGTGGATATGGTGGATATGGTGGGTGCTATCTTCTTGATTTAGAAGGATAGCTCATGGCGGTGGATGTGTGTATATGATCTTGATCAAGAAAGCATGAAAAGAGTTCTACTAGGGTCACAACAATTTTGACTAAGCTCAATGTGAAACAAGCAGCATATGTGTAAAGGTTTTCAAATGTAAACACTACATATGGCTGTGGTGGGAATTTCATCATTGAGGAACTTATCAATTTGTCATTTTGAAAAATAAAACTCCGGAATTCAAGCTTTACGTTGAGCAAGATCATAGCAGCCCTATCTATCATATCATACCTCTCAACAACTTAGAACTAGAGAATGCATATGCTACCCACAAGATTCAAGTTCAAGGCAAGATTTACCAACAAACCTAACTCTTGAGAGAGTACTAAGTTGTAAACTAGCTTTAGAGAGGAATAAAGGATAGAGCAACTATTCATCATCTCAACATAGGAAAATTATACACATTCATACCGCGCATGAAAAAGGGAAATATTTTTGTTCTTTTTATGTTTTGCAAATTTTTATGGATTTTCAGATTTAGCAAATGCAAGAAATAAAGAGAAGGGGAAAGATACAAGTTACCGTAAGAAGGGGGGTCCTCCCCCAAGCTTGTTCTTGCTCATATCTGCTGGTTCGGGTCGTAGCCTTGGGAGCGGACGAAGGCATCCCAATTGCTCTGATTCTGAGCCATCATCGCGTTCAGCTGGCGGAATTGGTTGTCGCTGAAATTCTGCCATTGCTGGGTGTCGGTGACATGTTGCGTGAGAGTTTGTTGCATGCTCTCGGTGCGCAAATCAATGTCGTTCACCCTCCTTGTCAACTCGGCCATCCCATAGTTGAGTTCACGGAACCCACGGGATGAGAATGACCGAGTGGCAAAGAATGGCGGTCCGCTTGAACTTGATGACGTCTGCATGGGGTAATCGTACTGAGATTCCCATGCTCCGGCCTGCCATGTTGATGCACCCGCCTCGTCCTGTGGCGGGGGCTGCTCCCATACCGGATCTCCGTTCGGAGTGTGAAACTCCGGTGTAGGCTCCATATGCCTACGGGAACGTGTCGGTCGCCCTGAAACACTATGCCTGCGAACTTCTCCCACTGGCTCAAGTGGGAGGGTTAGTGCCCGACAGTGATACAAACGAAGACCCGGGTTAGGTAACGGGAATTCATTTGTATACCCGGGAAAGTGATAGATCAAGGTATTATTTGGACCATGTTTCAAAGTATGTCCTTGCACAAAATAGTCCTCGCCTAGAAATTCTCTATCTACCGTCAAATATTCAACATGAACATTCTCAAGCAGACCACACTTCTGCGCAATGCGAGTAACTAAAGAGGTGCACTCAATTGGTCCTGTCAACTTTATATTGTCTAACCATTGATCAATCATGCATTCCGCGGATGACACCCTAATTTTCTTAACCATGGCATAAAGTATTTTCGATTCATCTTGCCGGACAACCCTAATGTCACCTCGAGGAAACAAGGTCATAGCCAATCACACATGCATAAATCTAAGTGTAGGATTATGGATGGCACTTGTTCTAGGCTTGGGACCCCACTCGTTTCCGGAAATCTTTTTCCAAAAACTTTTCTTTATGGAACCCCTTTAGCGCTTTATCTAAGTCTAGCCTACATTTAGGATTTAGACCTAGCATAGCATGAAGATCACCCCATGTGACCAAGCGCTCTTGCCCAAACAAGCGAAAAGAAATGCCTTCATCATACTTTCTAAGGGTGCATAAAAACTGCATAGTAAGCAAACGAGAACCCGGCTCATCTACTTCTACGAAATTTAGCCAACCCATAGTGCGAAAAATAGAGGCAAATTCTTCTCTCATACCTATTTTCTCGAGGAAGTCCGGATCGAAGCGTCGGGTGTGGGCGAATGGCCGTTCTCTCATTAGCGCGATGGCTTGGCCCTCGCGGTCGTCCTTGATGTCGAGATGCTCCTCGGTGATGAGCAAGGCCGGCCTTTCCTCCGGAATTTCAGCTTCGGGGTCACCATGCCCCGGACTTGGTGTGAGCTCGACGGAGGATGCTTGACTCGTGCTTGCACGAGTACTTTTTCTCCGCTTGATTTCGGCGACTTGCTTCATTCGGTTGAACATGGCTGCACACAAGAACAAACACAAGACAAGAACAAAAACAAGATCGAACAAGTGTTCGGGTGAGCGTTAGTGAAAACGACAAACCCGAGCTTCTCCGAAATTGGTTTTCTTCTCACAACAACTTGCAAATGCACTAAAACAGAGGGGAAATATTTTTTTGGGTTTTTGGGGCTGTAGTAAAGTTGAAGAACACGAAATTTTGGGAGAGCAACAAGTGAGCAAAGGAGGGGAGTGAAAGATGAGCTTGGAATGGTGAAGCTCCTCCTCCTGGGCGGTTTTTATAGCCAAGGAAGCAAGATGGCCGTTAGAAAGGGATAGAGCAACGGCCATATAGCCGTCGGGAGAAAGGAGCACAGGAAAAGGTGGGGGCAGGGGGTCGGCCGACCCCACCAGGTCGGCCGACCTGGCAGGTGGGCCTCCTGGCAGCCCCCTTTTTCGTATGTGTTCCCCAACGGCTAGGGGATTTGTCCCCTGCTGCCTTTTTTTTTGCTCAAAAAGCTCGACAAAAAATCTTTTCAAAATGGAAAGCCCAAAAACCTATTTTCTAAATTTTCAAAAATGCAAATGAGTTTTGAAAAATTCCAAGGTGGCTGGAAAAATTCAAAAAATGCAGAAACGCAGTGGTCGGGAAAAAATCAAAATGTGGTGGAAAGCAAATATGCAATTAAAAGAGCAAATATGGATAACTACCGGTTTAACCTCCCGGCGAGGACTCACCTTTTAAAGTCCGACGAGCGGGACTTTTCTCCGGCGTTCAGCTCGATGAAGCGTTGTCCGGTCCCGGAGATGAAGACACGGATGATGCTTCTTGTTTCACTCGCCACACCTTCTTGGTCTTTGTTGCGGTCGGTGGCTTCTCGGGCTTCGGAGGCTGCGGTTTTGCAGGCTTCACAGCCTGTTTCTTTGCAGACCTCGGAGGTTGCTGCCTTGGGGACTTCGGAGGCTGTTGCTTAATGTGTGACCTTTGCCTCCTTGCCTTCATCAGTTGTTGCTGTGCAACCTTTTCCTTCTCAAGGAAGTTCTTCATGAATGTGATGAGGCTGTCCTTCTTTTTGAACGTGTTGCAAATCTCCAGGAATTGCTGGAGATGAGCACTAGCGTCCTCATTGGCTTTCCCACAGAATGGGCTAGCCTGCACCATGGTGATGAGACAGGTCTTGATCTCGAAGTTCGCATCTCTCACATTGCCAGCTGGTCCCGTAGGGATGTTGGCAGCGGAGGGAGCGGAGAACTCGCGGAGGGTCTTGTCGGCCATTTGCTCAGAGCTTGATGGTGCGGGAATGACAGGTTCGATTGGCCGAATCTCCTTACGAGGAGGGGTGAGCCTGGCTCATGTCCTTCTCAGGAGTGACTCAGGATCTTCAGTGAAGTTTGTCGGCAAGTCGAAACCAGTCATACACTACCCTGTTTTCATACAAAATGCAGAAAACAAAGCAAGGTTAACCTGCTTAGGAGATAGCCTTAATAATTGCAACACTACTATATACATTAGTAATTTTTCTTAGATCATACGCCTTCCCCGGCAACGGCGCCAGAAATGCTTGTTGACTTTTGCTAAGCCATATTAATAAATCATTCCCGGCACGGGGCCAGAAACGGTTCACTAATATGTCCCAGAGTCAAGTAGGTAAAATCCGCAAGCGCACGGAGAATACCGCTGTAGCATTTCACCCGGAAGTATTCAGGGTATCGTATTTGTTTATCCCAAAGGAAGGTTATGATCAAGAAGCGTTACTAACATATAAGATCATGTTAACAATTAGCAAGGATATCTAACCAAGACAGGCGGGTACATGATAATAACCGGGTAGTGTGACACACATAGAAGATTCCTACTAAATAAATAAAGTCTAGTGGAGGAAAGACTAGGCTAAGCTACTCCTACTATACATTTCTATACAGTTGCATAGCCTAAGTAGAATACATACAGACCCACACTCAGGTTCAGCAGTCAATAGTATAGCACTTCAGGCACGGACTTACCCCTGCATCCACAGGCGACTTCCGCCAAGAGCCTACGCACTAGCCTAGCGGGGAGGATTTCAAAGGACGGACAGGGCTGTCACCACCTGCCGCCTACCTCAACGAACCAGTAGACTAACGAATAATTGATGCAAATCAGTCATCCAAGTACCATACTTGCATGACCAAAGAGCACTCTGCCCCTCCGCGATTACTATTAACGAGGCAGAGTTACCATACGAATACGATCACCAAACCCATGCTATATTTTATCAGCTAAAACTAAGCATAGAGACTATAACATATAAACTAGACTATAGTGACGGTATGTAACTAGCATGACAATAGTAGTATAATAAATATAAACTACTATCACACAAGTAGACTATACTATCACATATATGGATCACAAAATCAAACAAGAAACTCATGACCCAAGCACAACTATATAGAAAATATATATATATTGATAAGAGCAAAGTCTTACAAAAGGGAAAAGATACAAGAGCCATACCAATTCCAAGTGAAGACTTGGGACTAGAGAGCTCTAGACTCAGCCTAACTCCACTAAAACTCCAAGAACTATTACTAGCAAGAGAGAAATGCTTCTTGTGGTGTGTGTTGAATGTGAAGGCACACCCTCCTATTTATAGCCTCAATAGGTCGGCAAGTGAGCGTAACCGCCACGGAAGGCATCTCAAACCGTCATCAGGAGTCGCGGAGGAGCCAACACGTGGAAGCCCAGGCGGAGAGGGCGCCTGGCTGGGTCGGCCGACCTGACCAGGTCGGCCGACCTGGGGGTGGCCCCTCCTGGCCTGTGCTTTCTCCAGGCGGCTGTCCTGTGGGCCCTGACGTCGGTTTGCGCGGTATTACAGGGAGTTACGTCGGTTAAGTGCTGAAAATGGGCCCTTCAATCCGTGTGACGTCCATGTGGCGCTCTCTGATTGGTCGAAAGTGTGTTTTCTTGCCTTTTGAGGTGTTTCCTTCACATTTCCTCCTGCATGCACAAAGTTCTCCAAGTACAAGTGGAACTATATTATTGTGCTAAAGTATGCGTGTATGAAATGCCAAATTCTCCTTTATTTGAGTATAGTTGACGGTTGAAAATGGTACTTAACAGCCGTCAACATACACCTATATGAACCCGATTGTTGTAAGGTCACAATCTGTGAGATTTAGATGATCTCTATTAAGCTCAAGAAAGACCAAGAGAGTATGACCTATATACTCCACCCGCGGAGAAGCCTACTGGAGGTTTAATATCAGTTATGACAGTAAGTAAAACTTGTTTGCACAAAACTTGCAATTCAAGACATAGTCCATTGTTCAAGTTGTGAATGAGTGTAGCTTATTGTTCTAGGTGAAAGTTCAACTTAACAGTCTCCACTGAAAACACTGGTATATTAAACAACAGTGGAATAAGGCAAAGTCTAGCTGGGACTTTGAGATCTGGTGGAGTATTGCTGGAATTATATGGGCTTGGCCTGTTAATATTCACAATAATTCCTGAAAAATCTCAAAGACCTATTCATGAGTGGTGGAAGTGCAAAGGTTTAGTCTCATATTGCTAGTGGAGGTGGAGGGAGTCCAACTTATAAGGTTGGTTGCTCTAGCATCTTTTGCAAGTGTCTGGATAAGAAGAAGGAAGAACACACGCGTGCGCTCGCTCGGCTCGGCTCGCCGGGCCGGGCCAGGCGTGGGTGTGGGCGATGGGTGCGGCCGCGCATCACCTGCATGAATGGTCCGCCGAAATTCGGTCCCTTGCCTTGCGGGAGCGCGGCTTTCTTTCGCACTTTTTTTTTGTTGCGTGTTCCATATATTTGGTTATAGAAACCGACATATTAATATGGTAACCGACTCGTTTGCGGGATGCCCAACCCTAGTGGTTCCTCCCTATAAATACGTATGGGTATCGTCGCAAATCATATCACACAATCGCCTAGGGTTTTGCCTCTCTCTACTGTTACGCCGCCAAGACTTCTCCATCCCGATCGTCGGCGTGCACTGGCGAACGGGAGATCAGGTCTTCGGAACCGTCGTCCTTTATGATCCTGCACCGGGAGAGGGCGAATAAGGTTTTTGGAAAGCGCTCTGCGTGACTGTCGTTTCCTCGTCTTCGTCAAGCTCGTCACCACGACTCGTCTTCCTCGTCGTCGAGTCGGTCTCACCCGCCGTCGCCAACAACGTGACTGTGCTGCACGCCGTCGTCGCCTCCTCTACCCAGTCCAAAAGAAAACGTACATACTCTCATCTCAAATCATGTCTTCTATACTAGCTTTCGTGATCTATTTATCTATGATGAATGTTGCTAGTATGGTAGATGCTATACTTTTGTCTGGCCTTATAGACCTATATAGATCTTGCGTAGACTTGTCTAGTTTATCATGCAATCTGTTAATCATGCTTATGATTTATTTCTGGATTAATATAAAATTAAAAGTACTAATTTATCCAACATGCTTATGGGCTACATGGGAATATAATAAAATGCGATTATGTTTGAATATCATAGCAGTAACTCTGTATCCCGGTAATATGATAGTAGAAAAAGAAAATAGTAACTAACAGGTGTCATTTTGTGGTATTATCAGTGTCCAAATGCTAATATGACACTTCGAATTATAATTCTTAAAAAGTATTTACCCCGTGCTCACAGTTAAGCGGAATACATCATATTTAGAAAATATGTAATATGGTGATGTAGTGGTGTTTTTTTTTGCTTTTTGTTTGCATAATTAATACCTATCTTTTGCACACATTGTGTTTGATGCTCAGCAGTACCTGATAATACCCATATGATTTACAACGTCTACTTTATGGAAAATACATTCGCACTGGCATTGCAAACTCAAAGTGCAGTGAACAGCTAGCAGGGCATCATGACGATTCATTCCATAATGTGGCCGAAAGACATTTTGATTCATTACATAGTGAAGCAAGTTGCCAGATCGAGTGCGTGGAAAAGAAACATGTTTGGTTACAATTATAAATGTTGAACCTTGTTTCTTGTAGGGTATTACAGGTGATTCTTTATCTCCGTTAAAATGAAATACATATGGTACTTGGAACATGGAAAGTTTCTTTACTTATTACTGTCCATTTAGTCTTGGATTTTTGTTTGTGTGTATGTCCAGTCTTACCCATATTTCAACACGTCGGAACGGCGATCCGACACCCATTGTCTTTCCCTTTTTCATATGAGAATAATAAATTGCTTTACTAAATATTCACGGTGTTAGAATAGCACGTGCGTGTCGTATGTGCAAAGTACTAGTGTTTTGTAATGGATCTGTAGCCTTGAGCCTCCACACGATCCAACTTCAGCTCGAAGTCAGGACAACATCAAGCAAAGATAAGGCATTACAACATCAATCATCAATCAAGAAGGTGCCCTAGTCCAATGCTTGCTATAACTTAAATTATGCATATACATAGAAAATTTTGCGATTGTCAAAGTAGCGACAGGGATCAATCGAGAGTCGGTGAAGCAGCTGATCTAGGATGTGACGGCGATCTAGTTCCAAATATCTAATGCCCTATGGGGGCCTGGCTTTTAGATTCGCCCTAGGACCCCAAGATCCTAGGACCGGCCCTAGGAACATAAAACAATTGAAGCATTAGAGTCAACAAAAAACATTTAAGGCATAATAAGATATATTTTTAATAAAAATGTATAACAATATAACACAAATTGAAATAAGTTTCAAAATAGTCGAGTATTAGATTAATATTTAACATTTTGTTGTTATTTCACATCTGTCACTGATCTCCTATTTTCTCCATCTTTGAGTCTATTTGTTTCTTGTTCACTAATTTTTAGACTTGTTTCATCGAATATTGAGATACTAATTAAAAATATTAAATTTAGATTAATGACAAAACTCTGTCCATAACCCCCCCCCCCACACACACACACCAAATGACGAGATAAATCTATTAAAACTAATTAGACCATGATTAGATAATGTAATGTTAGAATAAACATCTTTTAATGATAAATTAATTAAGCTTAATAGATTCATCTCACAAATTAACATCCAGCTATATAATTAGTTTTATATTTAATCACCATACTTAATATTCGAATGATTGATATGACAATACTAAAATTTAGATTCCAGAAAACGAACACACTTTTTATATTAATGACCTCCCGCTTCATATATAGTATCACTATAACATGACATATATCATGGTATGATCTTACCTCCTATCCTCATATTTTTTTAATAAATCTTATGGTCGGTCTAGCAATGAAGATGAAGCTAATAGATAAGAGTCATCTCAAATTTCAATGAGAAGAGTTATAAAATTAGGATGGCTACATTTGTTCTATATGATCGGCTTACAATTGGCGAAAAAAAATTCTTATGATATTAATGCTACCCCTTTAATTTCTATTTTATTGTGATAAGTTTGTGTAAATTTTCTTTCAACAATATGAAAAATATAAAATTAGATGGAGTATTGTATACTAGTAGGATGTGGACTTATGATGTGTTTGGAATCCTTGCTTTGTCATGCTGGACGTTGATAGCGAGTAAGTTAGATTCTTGAATCAGCGTGGCAAACTTGTGTTGGAGTCTCTGCTGACAAGATTTTGACCTGGTTCTGGCAGAGAGCAAATTTTGGATCTCTTTCTTCGTCAAGGATGTACCAGCAATCTACACTGGCGAGGCAGCGTAAACTGGTAAACAAACTGAACACCCTCTTAATTTCTCCACTAGTCAAAGGTTAGTAATGAATCGATGATCATTTCTATGTTTTCTTTGATATATCATAGGTTTTCATGTCACCGTCGAGTTCAAATATCCGGTAGCACCACACTAACCCCTTGTACTTTACTGACGGGCTCCTATGTTTTGCATCCTCCTCCTCCATTACTAGGTCAACGATTTGTTTACTTTGTTGTGGGCCATGATCTTGGACTTCGCATAATCGTCTCCACCTTCTGGATTTAGTGCAAGCCCCTCGCTTTTTTTATTGTGTGCCTTGTGTTTTTTGATTTCTGATATACACTAGTAAATTATCCGTGTGTTATTACGGACTTAAAAAAATTATTTATGTATAAAAATATGTGTAAACTTTTAAACTCTTGTCACACTTTTTTTAAAACTCTTTATTGGCTACGTACCATACAACATATGTATATGAATCGGACTCACGTGCTGGCTGGACATGACATAATGCACGAACTCGTGTGAGTTCGCATCAAACTAGTTCAGTACGTAAAATCAACATCAAACTAAAACAACACCAATGATAACCTCATCTAAATTATTAAGAAGTAGAGATAACCATAAAGTTTTATTCTAGATCTATCTGTCTAAAAATTGTGTACATATTATTGTTAAACTTATAGATGGATTATTGATCCTATATTGACATGTATATAACATTCTAACAATTAATTTTTTAAAATATAATAAAAAATACTTTAATAGCCAAATATGTCACAGGTTATCTCAAATCTAAAAAACTCTAGTGTCCAAATATTATGATATTAGCTCGCTTAGTTTCTAAAACCATATTTTTTAAATACTATAACTTTTTAAAACCACAATATCCGAACATGACCTTAGATGAAAAACTAAGTTTCGCTCATAATAATTGTCTGAATCTGAAGCAATCATCGGCGGAGTACTAGTCTTACATTCACTCTGCCCACCCCGCCCCGCCCAGCCCAGCCCAACCCGGACCAACTTAGCCCAGCCCAGGCGATGGAAGGGAAGGAATAGGCGCTCGTTTCCACGCCCCCAATCTCCAGCTGGCCGCCGCCTCCGTCGCCGCCGCGATGCTCCATGGTGGTTCAGGCGTCCTTGCACTTGCTTGTCCACTCCTCCTCTCTTCGGCCGTGCACTTGAATCCGTACCTTGGCGCGGTCAGTACTCTTCACTCGCCGCACGTATCGCATCCCTTAAGTTCACATTGCGTCTCACTAGTCAGTTCAAATCTGCAGTTTTGGTGAGCCACATTCCCACGTGGACGATCGACTAAAATAGGTCCGGTGTTTAGTCCCTGTTTCATGTAATCTTTTTAGTTGCCTTTACAAGGTCATGGATGAAGGATGTCTTTTGTTTTCGCGAGCACTGAAAATAGGTAAGGCGTGGAGATGGTACTGTGTTGCTGATGAATGTACTATTCTGCACCCACCTTGGCAGTTTTTTTTTTTTTTCATCAGGTAAGGTGAATGACAGACTACTACTTAGTCACTATATCTGCAAATAAAATTGCTACAAATTATTGTATAGTGTGGCATGTGGTTTTCACCAAAATATACTTACAAAACGCATCATAATAGAAATGGATGGTCTCACCTAGAAATTTGCAGTTGCATCTTATGATTTAACATCTTTGCACAGTTTATTTCATCATATAAATTTTATTGTCACTTTGTATTTTATTGCTGCACAGGTACATGGCACGGAGGAGGTATCATTTCCTCCAAGATTATAATGCCGCTGGTCCTTGGGAATACTTGGCAAAGCTTATATTGTGATAGCGAAAACGCACTTGGGCTTGTGGTCAGTAACAAAACTTATATTTGCATTCTATTGTATTTTTCGTCTATTCGTATCAATGACTTTCTGTCTCATTAGTGGTCCATAATTTCTACAGATATGCGTTATGCATTAGGGAGTGTAGTGCCTATGGATGCTCGGGACGTCCCATTGTTCCATTCTACTCCTTCCGTCCCAGAATATAGCTAGTTCTGGGTTTGTCCTAAGTCAAATATTTTTAACTTTGACCAATCATAACAAAAAATTTATAATGGTTGATAAGCCAAGGATACTACTATTAGATTGGTTATGAATCAAACTATCATAATATATAACTCTTATGTTGTCAACATTTATAAATCTTTTATTATGGATGATCAAAGTTATAAAAGTTTGACTTAGGACAAACCCAAAACTAGCTATATTCTGGGATGGAGGGAGTAGTTCTTTTGCTCTATGACTACACAAATATATGCTAATATTAAGTGACATCCTAGGGAGTGGGTTTCTGATTCAGCCACTTCTGGCCCTAGCAATACAAGTAATCTACATGTTTTTGTTAATATCGGTCGAATAAGGGACAATACTGAGTGCTAGTTAGTAGAAAGCTTCCTTCTTGAACAGTCAAATGCTATTCCTGTGTTGTATCTTTTAGATTTAAAAAGCAACATACATTCTTACTGTTTGAAACAAGTAGTCACATTCACGCACAACATACATGACACATGTTCTCAGGTTTGATCAATCTTGAATCACTTGTGTGTTGTGAGCCATATGTTTTGCCGGATATTAAATATACCTGATGCAGTTGAAATTCGTATGCATGTTCCAAGTACAACTCATCCAGTCACCAACCTAACTACAGAAATAATTCCCTCAACAAAAAAAAAAACTTAAGTATATAAATACCTCCCTGCTTCATAATATGGCATCACCATTGTGTCCTCAGGAAATAATATAGCAAAGTCATTGCTTTCTGCTAAACTATTTTTTTTCTCATCATAGTTAATGTTAGTTCGACTCTGTGCATGAACCTTTTGAAGATTGGAGATGAGGAACATCAGATGTACTGGCTCATCGAATATATTCTTTCTGTCATTGATCCTTGATCTCATTTTGTTACTATTACCAAGTGTCATTGAGTTTTCTCATAGAAACTGTTTAGTTTCATTGAGCAGATGAGAATTTTTTTGTCATAAATTGGTAGATATGTAGAAAACATCAGCTACGTTTGTTGTCCCCTTGCTGCATTGTATAACTTTTCTTTCACCTACATTTATTTTGCATAAAGATTGAAATAAATATTGTATTGGATTTCTTTCAACTGGATAAGAAAGAAACATTCAAAAACAAGATGGGAAAATATTGCCCTCAGGATCACCACTGCCATGTGAAGCAAACTGAGAAAAGGCTGCGGCGAATGAAACTGAAGGGCGAAGGAATATGGGGGATGGGCCGTTGCTCTCTGCCCCAAGTCCAACTGAAGGCCAAAGCACTACGAGGAAGATAAAGCATTGAGGAGAAAAAGGATTCACCTGAGGCCACACAAGAGGAAAGCAAAAGAAGATGCAAAGCAAGGCACATAAAAAGCACACTGCTCCGCAGCCACAGAAGCAAAGGATAAGAGAAAGCAGGATGATGCCTGCAGAATCTGATGACACAGAGCTCGTGATTTTCCATTGCTCAGTCCCAAACTTCTCATGATGCACAGTTCCAACAAATGCATTTAATTGCCCAGGAGCCCTGTGCACCTTGTGCAGCTAAGTTCATCATTGACCTCTGCACTTGTGCCTACGTTAGTTACTTGTTACGTGTGCCTTCTGCGGTTTAATTAGACTTTGATATATTTTTCTTTTTGAGATGTAACTTTGATATAGTTGGTCTAAATTTGTAGCATTTTACCCTGTTCTAGAGAATAAAAGTTACTCCACAATGTGTATTCTTTTTGTTAGTGTTATTGTAAAAGTTCTGCTGCTCCTGCTATAAAATGGCAATGACAAATTTAGACCAAGTATACACTATAGCTTTAATATAATTCTGATAAAGAGTCTGATTGCTGCTTTAATATAATTCTTATTCAGAATCTCAGTATACACTAGAGCTTAATATTTATGAGTAGGCCAAGTCTAGGCAAAGGGTGGTGTTTTCTGGTTATGGCTTGTAGAATGCAGACTCAAATCAATCACCAAATGTTTCTTTACGAGCGGCCTCTTTATCAAATATAAATTTGGGGTGCCTGTTTCGATCTCTTCCATCTGCACCAGGCATAAAATATGGGGTGCCATGTACAGAAGATAACTTCAGCTCTCTTACTACCTCTGTGCTTCTGTCTTGAGCTTTACGAGAAGATGCACTTTGAATTGATGGGAAGGTGGTATACATCCCGAATATATATCTGGATTGTGGTTGGTTCTTTAGATACTGCTTTCTGACCTTAAAGCAAATATATGGTCATCTGGATTATTTTGTTCCTCCCTCGATAGAAAAGAAAAGAAGGAAGGTGAACTGTTCAGAGTTGGGTGTGATGTATTTTCACCATATAATGTTATATTAATATGACAAAACAAATCTAGAACAGTTCTTCAGTATTAATCAGGTTTGGATGTACAACAACAATGCCAGTCCATATCCCCTTTCATTTATTTAGTTATTTGTGCTGATACCCATGGAGTGATATGTGTACAACGTGTTTCATCTTTTGCAAAGGCATGCTTGTCATGAGGCTAGAATATTTTAGTAGGTAGGACACTAGTATCCTTAGTCAGTGTTTTCCCGTGTGATCCTTACTCATGCTTGACTGTTTTCATTTTTTCAACAGATTCCGTACGGATCGATGTATGGGTGGCACAGGCATATTCCCACCATCAAGCAGGGAAATGAGAAAATACCAGGTATGACAACCATGCAACTTCGGTTGTATGCTTGAAACTGTGATTTTTGTATGAAACCATACCATGTGATCTGATAAACTATTATGAAAAATTGTTGTATGAACGTATACTGGGCATATATTTGCTCCGTGATCTGTGGTGCGGCGCATAGCGCGTGAATTGTAAGGAGGAATATTGGTTCTCCTTATATATATATTTCTACAGGAGCATAAAGAAGAGTTTTCAATGGTGTTGGGCAGGCCTGTGCAGTTGAGCATGGACGGTGTCCGCAGCTGCGCCACCACCAATGGTATGCAATGCATTTTAGGTTGCTCTCTACGTTAAGGATTTAGCGTGTTTATTTTTGTTACTTGAAAGGAAGTCATTTTCAAGTAATCCTAGTCTACAGCGTCGATATTTGAAAGCAGGCAGGATATTGTGCCCGGCGGCCTGAACTGAAGGATGGAGCGATGACTTTAACCGATCGACGATGCAGCATTAAGTAATATAATGTGTCTCGACGATGCAGCATTAAGTAATATAATGTGTCTCTTCTAAGTACTAAATTGCGTGTACCAGCATGTAGTACACATATATACTCATTGATTAACCTCTGCCTACGATCAATAGTCACTCGCTGATGAAAAGAAGAGAAGAGAAGAAAAAAAAAGAAAAAAGACATTCCAGAACATTCTGCAAGCCCTTTTTTTGGCCGGTTGGTGTCAGCTTAGAACGAATGGAAGGAAGAGCCGGGGCCAGCTATGAGAAACTATAATAAAATGTTGACAAATTTGTAAATCCTTGGACGGTTCGTAGATTGGAATTTCTGTTTGATCTCATTGCTTGAAAAATGACTGGTCCTTTTGATTTTTCACGCAAGTACTACATACTTACAACTCAGGACTAGAGGAGGGAGGGAGAGCATCACAGGAAAAGGGTCCCACGTGGACCTGCGCGCGGATCTCGCGGAGCGCAGGGAGCGCGCGGATTTTGATTTCGTGGGATCTCAAGGGCGGGGCCACCAGCGGCGCTGCCGGCCTCCATTTGCTCTCTCTCTTCTGCTCTCCAATATCTATCTCCCCCCTCTCCTCCTCTTCCTTTCTGGGCTGCTCTTCCTCCTCCTCGATCCACCCCACTCCTTGCCTTGCCCACGTCCTCCTCCGTGTCCTGAATCAGCCTAAAGGTGCGCCCCCCTCGCTCTTGTATCAGTATCGCTGCAACTGCTACTCCCTTTCGATTCTTTGTGTGACGGAGGGTGTTTTTACTCTATGTGATGGATTTTCCGTTTTGTATTCCCCTCCAAGACGACGAATTAGGGTGTTGGGCACCGGCATCTGCTCGCTCGCTCTTCGGAGTTGCTAGCTCCATTTTAACAGGCATGCACACTTTCAAATGCCTCCATTTTTATTTTAATTTGACTGTTATAAAATTTTGGGGGTACTAACGAGCAGCAATGCAATCCCCTGAAGCTTGCTTCGTCCAAAAATTTAATTGATTGGGTGTGGTGGTTCTCATTTTGGATCGATTTCATTTAACTCTCTATATCGGGCAGGTATGCTCTTCTCTGCTCTCTGCTGTGCAACCTCATTAGCTTCCTGTGTGTCCTCAACAACCTGCTCTTCGGCACATGCAGAAACTCTGAGGCGCTGGATGCAACTGAGGCGCTCTCGAAGGCAGGCGTAATATGTGCCCGACAGCCTCTTCACTAACCAAAGACCTGCCTCGAATCGATCCCACCACTTTCGTCTACCTCTTTGAGTCTGGCTGATGGGGGGTACCTGTCAGCAACCCACTGTGGACGGGCCTTCCCTCAGAGATGCCAGGCTGCTTGAGAATGGAGCTGTCGGTATGCTCCAGGGGAAGGGTGATTTTAGGACCAGTGATCGTGATTGCCTCCTCAGTGAGCCAACCTCCGGAGCACAGCAGGATGACATGGAAACTCAGCAGCAGCAGGTTTGCTGGGAGCGCTTCCTCCAGAAAAAGACTATCAAAGTCCTGCTAGTGGAGAGCGATGATTCCACCAGGCAGGTTGTCAGCGCCTTGCTTCGTCACTGCATGTATGAAGGTTTGTAATTCGCCCCATTTCATTCTTCTTATCTTATCCCCTAAATGGTTCACATATATGGCACAATATCATTATGGGGCACGGGCACATTATAAGTTTACTGAAGCCAAGAGGGGCGCGATCTGAACAGCAACTTTGATTGCCTAGTGTCAGTTAGTATTGTCTTACCCACTACGTAGAAAAATCATTGGTACCTACCATGATAGCAACTAATACTAAATTTGGACCATGGTTTGAAAAGGTTAAATTAACTAAAGCTAGTGCCTTCCTCCCTTCACGCCACTGCCTTACTTGTGTCAAATAATAGCTTAAGATCATGATTTTATGGTCTAGTCGAGTGAAAGAGGAAAATGGAGGAACACACGAGCGACCCACCCACTTGTGTAACCAACCTCAACCCCAAACCCAATTTTCCATGTATATCGTTGTTCTTGATGCTGCCCGCTTGGTCAGAGTGGTTCATCTGAATGCATTCGTGCTACTTTTGGATGGATCATATGCTGGTCATCATTAAGGTCACATTGCTGCTACACTTCGTAACGCAGGTTGTGGTCTCTCTAGAATCACTTCTGCCTTCAAAATTATTCGGGTTGATGCCTCAAAAAGATAAAAAAAAAATCGGTTGAAGATATAGGCAAGAAAACTGTTTCTAAGGGCCTGTTTAGATGACTACCAAGTACCGAAACTCGCCATGCCACACTGTCTTTGGCTGCTGTTTGCTTCGTTCCCACACTTCAGCACGCCAAAGGAAGTTAGGCGGTCATTCTGTGCTTCGTCACAGAATTTCTCGCCGCAAGTGTGGCGGACGATTTGTCCGCCACATCTTCAGCTCACCGCACGTCCTGCATAGCCCGTATTGTGATCTCCTGCTCACCTCCCTGTCGTTCCAGCCAGCTGAAAACAAAACGGCCAAACAACTTTCTGTGTGATGGACTAGTAGCAAACATTGTGCATTGTGACGCCAAATTAATGATACAAAGGACATGAGGAGGAACAAAATAGCTGATTTTGCTAATCTGGTGGAAGATGATGACCGAGCGGTGGTGGCATTGTGACGAGTGAAGAAGAAAGAACAGAGAGAGGAGTTGGCGGCGGGCTCAGCTGCATTGTGAGAGTGTGATGTGAGACACATGAAGCTAGGTTCCGA
This sequence comes from Eleusine indica, assembly GCA_030378355.1. NCBI lineage: Eukaryota > Viridiplantae > Streptophyta > Magnoliopsida > Poales > Poaceae > Eleusine > Eleusine indica. Next base: position 49,498,028 of record CM059500.1, read on the forward strand.
TAGTGCATGGGCTAATGGGTCACTAGACAAAGCCCATCATATTCTTTTCCCTTTTCATTGTTACTAGATTGGCCAGTATATGGCTCGCAGAGCGATTGGCTTTTTGCTAATATAAATATAAGAAGGAACGAAAACAATTACTTCTGTGGTAATGTTAATTCATTTCTTTGGTGGGTTGAATACTCTTCGGTTCTAAAAATGTTAATGGAATGATCATGTACAAACATGTCGAATATAATTGAATCAGTGGTAATCTCACCACTTTTTGGATGGAGGTGATTATACACGATTTTCCAGAACTATGGTAGAAATCCAAACGGTGGCCATACATTATTTGCCACAACTTTCCTAAGATTTGGCAACCAACCAAACAGACTTATTTTTACCTAAGGTTAGTCGTGCCACAATTGCGGTTTGCGCCTAACCTTAGTTGTGGCAATGTGCGGTCATCAACCAAACAGGCCTAAAATTAATAGTTTTCAGTATGAACAGATTGTACTAACTTGTCCATTTTCTTTGTGCAACCTTTCATACAAGATGCACAAGCACAATTCTCATGCACGTCCTTGAAAAGAGAAAAAAACATCTGCATTGAAGATATAGACAAGAGCCAGTTGCTTACGGTATTGAGGGGGCACTGTTATGTTTAAATGCTTTAAGTTCTATTACTAATTGCTCATTAAGGGCTCTACAATTCAGTTTACTCTGTTTAGACAGTAACTTGATTTGCTGTGACAATCATCCAGTCCACTTGATACAGCTCAGCACAACTTTGCTACTGTTTTGAACTGCAAAGTAGATAAACACTACAAGTGCATGTTGCATTCTTGATGTATTTCAATATGTCAACCGACTAATCATGCTAATCATGTTGGTCACTATATTTGTTCATTCTGTTTTTTTTTGGGGGAAGGGGGGGGGGGGGGACCTAATAAAACCAAATGTTGTTTTGCATAAGATTTCTCAGTTGTGTGCCCGTGTGAGTGTTTAACGGGGGATCTTCTTTTAAGCTATACTGTTTTATTCTCAGTTATCCCTGCTGAAAATGGCCAGCAAGCATGGAGTTATCTTGAAGATATGCAAAACAACATCGACCTTGTTTTGGCTGAGGTTTTTATCCCTAGTGTATCTGGAATCTCTCTTCTGAGTAAGATCATGAGCCACAATATTTGCAAGAATATACCAGTGATTAGTAAGTAGCTTTCCTCTACATTATAGTTTTTATCATGCACAAAGTGTTGTTTTCGCTGTATATTTAGTCCCAATGCTTTTAGCTGCTACACTGATGTGGTTTACGTGCAGTGATGTCTTCAACTGATGCTATGAGTACAGTCTTTAAATGTTTGTCAAAAGGTGCTGTTGACTTTTTAGTCAAGCCTATACGTAAGAATGAACTTAAGAACCTTTGGCAGCATGTGTGGAGACGATGCCATAGCGTAAGTTAGTGGTCTTGTTTTTTGTATTATATGTTCTTCAAATCTATAAATAGTAATTACTGCTTCAATTTAAAGCTGTACTTCTATATGCTTTCAGTTTAGTATATCTAGTTTTGGGTCTGTGTTATTATTCTAAACTATAGCTGCTTGTTTGGAACTCAGTCTAGTGGTAGTGGAAGTGAAAGTGGTATTCAGACGCAGAAGGATGCCAAATTAAAAAGTGGCGATGAATCTGATAACAACAGCGGTAGTAATGATGACGAGGATGATGATACAAGCATGGGACTTAATGCAAGAGATGGCAGTGATAATGGCAGTGGGACTCAAGTATGATATTTTGCGCATTTTAATTCTTCATAGGTTATAACTAGCTATTGTGTAGTTCAAAATAGAGTCATACTTTTACTACAGTATTGAAAAGTAAGATTTTTTCTTGAACTAATCCATAACCACTGAAAGGAAATTATCAGGGGTCAATTTGATAGCACATTTAATTGCCATTTTTTATCAGATGTCTTTAACATGCACCACATGTGTATTTTAGACCATGTTTTACAGCTCATTCCTAGCTCCAGAAATTCTTCGAGCTAGAGTTGTGGTCAGATTAAGGGCCTTTAGTTTAGATTTGGACCTATTAAAATTAATGCTACCTTTTCTTGAGTTTGTAATCTTGGTTAGGTTAACGCCTTTTCTTTTCATCCTATTATATTGATTTGACAAATGGTTGTAAATTATGTTCTACTATTATAAGGGGCTTAGGCATAACCTGAAGTGGCAAAGTCCTAAGAAGGTTTAGTACATGAAAAATGGGCAAACCGTTGCGCAAATTTTAGTTACAACATAGAATTACTAAAAAATTTAATTAGGGCAGACATAGCTCGGTAACATCTGAACAATACAACAGCATTGTGACACATGAGTTTGTTTAAGGTGGCATAAGAGCTACATATTTTCAGATTCTATTAGGATAAAATTGATGTTTTCATGTTATTGGGTTGGGCTGGGCGGCTGTCAGAGAATAGTAACCACATTTCATATCATAGGTAATACGTGAGGCATTTTGATCTCAGACCTCCTAGGAAAGCTGCAGTTTGATATGTCTGTAGGGTGTCTAGGTCTGGAATATTGTGGATTCTTTTTTAATGAAAACTACTCATGTTGATTCATTCCTGTTACTCCAAACATTTGGATATCATCTCAAAAGAATTGTTAAAACATGTATGGCTTACTGTAGAACTAAAGTATTTTACAATTTAATAGCATGGTAATTTTTAAAATTTTAATGGTTCTGAACGCTGAACATGCATCTCACATGTTTTTGTACTAAGCCATATCTTAGTACTGTTTTTGTGATGGTTCTTTTACTGAGGTGGGGCTCTAGGCCCATGTGTCAGTGAAAGAACCCAGTGGTTAATTGGCAATATGGGTTTTTGTCCTAAAATATTTTTTTAAGCAACTGCACTATGTAAAGTAGATATTATATATTAAAAGCATAAACACATATTAACTGGTTTTCCCACTAATTTGTTGCAAGGCACAGAGTTCATGGACAAAGCGTGCTGTGGAGATCGACAGTCCACTGGCTATGTCTCCAGATCAATTAGCTGATCCTCCTGATAGCACCTGTGCGCAAGTAATCCACCCAAAGTCAGAGATATGTAGCAACAGATGGCTACCAGGCACAACCAACAGAAATTGCAAGAAACAGAAAGAAACTAACGGTATGCTATGTACAACTGATTCATTACACAATTATGTAAATGGAAGTGGAACTTCTTGTTGGCATTTTATTTATTAAATTTCAAAGCTGTCTTCAGACAACTTTAAGGGAAAGGACATGGAAATAGGTGGCTCTAGAAATTTAAACACGGACCATGAATCTTCACCAAATGAGAGGTCAAGCAAACCAGCAGATAGGCGTTGTGAATTTGCACCAGAAAGAAATTCAAAGGAAAAAATTATGGAGATTTTGGAGGAACCAACAGTTCGAGCTGCTGATTTAATTGGTTCAATGGCCAAAAACATGGATGCACAGCAGGCAGCAAGAGCCGCAGATCCTCCCAATTGCTCCTCCAAAGAGCCAGAAGGGAAAGATAAAAACCGTGACAATGTTTTACCATCTCTTGAGTTGAGTTTGAAGAGGTCTAGATCATCTGGAGACGGTGTGAATGTAATTCAAGATGAACAGAGAAATGTGTTAATACGGTCAGATCCCTCTGCATTCACAAGGTGCAAAAGATAATATCAGTGTCATTAGTGAGTTATGAAAGCATCAGTGCGTTGCGTACTAACTGTTAGTTTTTTTTGCAAGGTACCATACATCTGCAGCATCCAATCAAGGCGGGACAGGACTTGTGGGGAGCTGTTCGCGGACAGGACTTGTGGGGAGCTGTTCGCCACATGATAACAGTTCGGAGGCCATGAAAACAGATTCTACTTACAACACAAAGTCAAATTCAGATGCTGCTTAAATAAAACAAGGCTCTAATGGCAGTAGCAATAACAATGACATGGGTTCTAGTACGAAGAACATTGTGACGAAGCCCACTACAAATAAGGAGAGAATCACGTCACCCTCAATTATCAAGGCCAATGCACACACATCAGCATTTCATCCTGTTCATCACTGGACGTTGCCTGCTAATGCAACAGGAAAAGCGAAGGTCAATGAGGTGACCAACAATGCAGCAAAGAATGCTCACCCTGGCGAAGTACAGAGTAATCTCATGCAACACTCTCGCCTGATCCTTCAGTGCGCCCATTCACATGAAAACGGTGGGTCAGGAACCCCTCAATGTGGTTCTTCCAATGTGTTTGATCCTCCTGAAGGTCAAGCTGCCAACTATGGTGTGAACGGGAGTAACACAGGCAGTAATAATGGAACGAACAGGCAGAATGGAAGTACAGCTGCTGCAAAGCAGGAAATGACAAATACGGAGATTGCTATCGGTTCCGTTGATAAAAGTGGAGCTGGAGGTGACAATGGGAGCGGCAGTGGCAATGAAGCATATGCGAAATGGATCGTCCCGGCTCCAGAGAGAACACTGCGAGAAAAGCAACTGACCAAATACAGAGAGAAAAAGAAGGATCGGAACTTCGGAAAAAAGGTAGCCTGTTTTCAATTGCATATTCTCTGAGCAAGAGCTAATTGATTTTCTTTTCATGGTCTCAACAAACTAACTCTAAAAATAGAGTCTCATACAGGCATTTCGCATTCCGTCCAAATGGCATGAATTACATACATTTTTCACTAAAACAAACATTAAAAAATGCTTTTAGAACAGATACGCCTAAATGGACATGTCTTTTTGTTGGTACGTAGTAGCATTGTTTCAAAATTGTCTATTTATAAATTTGATTGCTACTCTCAAATTACGGATGTGCCTGAGACCAGGGTGCATTTTCTTTTACGTCCTAATATAATACTCATGAGTAATCTTTTGTTTGGTACCTTCTTTCTACATGGTGTGTTTGATAAAGCATCGGACAGGACCTGTTTCTTTCTAATGGCCGTCTGCCATTTTCAGGTGCGGTACCAGAGCAGACAGAAGCTGGCCGAGCAGAGGCCACGGGTCCGTGGACAGTTCGTCAAGCAAGCTGTACAAGATCAGGGTGGACGGGAAAGAGGCACAGACAGATGACCCCTGCTATCCTCTATGCTTCCAACATGGCTGAATGTGGCTCCAACACTTGACAATTTACTTAGACAGTTGATTCATCCTTCGCTTGTCTGATCCGACATGGTCGACAACACCCCTTCCTATCCTATGCATCATTTGTTTCTCCATATCTACCAAATCTCAAACCTCGTGTCCTAGAAAGAATAAATAAGGAACTCCTATGTTTTATACAATACTATTATGTCTACTATCAGTTGTCGATGTGGCAGCAGAACTGCAATGCCCTGCAGTTGAGCTGGGGCTGCTGTCTGCGGTGTGTCAGTTTCAGTGTCATCAGTCGAAGTATATATATACATGGTTCCTTCGTAATATGGTACCCGCAGCCTAGGGCTCGTCAAATGAAACCTCGTGGTTGTTGCATTGCCTTTGTGTTCATTTTTGTTGTACTTCTTGAGTGCTACTCCCTCGGCTCATCTTGGTGACGTTAGCTTACTACTGTACTGTACCCAACTTTGTACCAATAAACCTACACTTTTATTATCAAAGGATTGCTGAATGGCATTTTTAGACAGATCTGACTATAGTCCGTCTTCCCTATTCGTGCTTCTACTATGGCGGCTGGCAAGTCGAGCAGAGCACGTTGTGAACGTCGAATAGAGCGAAGTTGAAGAGAACCCAAGTCTGCGTATGAATGTCACATGTGTGCCTTGTTTAGTCCTCAAGATGAATTAATTCTTGTTTGGGTCGTCGTAACTTTGATGGTTTGGTATTAATTTTTACGGCGCCTGGGCGGATTTTATATACACCGGTTTAAGTCGCCAGCGGTGAGAAGGAGAGGTGGCGGTGGAGCACGGCCATGGTGTGAGCAGCGCGGCGCGGCTGCAAGGGCGCCGCTGCATAGTCAGGAGGTGGTCATCGTTGATGGTTAGTGTTTGTGGGCTGTCACGCACGATGGAGTTCTGTCCCATACATTTTTTTGTGTTTTGAATTTTGTATTTCAAATTTGTTAAGTTTTCATCAAATTTTAGTCAAATTCGTTTGATTTGTATAGTTCTATTGGGTTATAGTTGAACTTTATGAAGGTATACATCATCTATTTTCATCACTATATAAAAAAATTACTATATCTAGTTTATGTCAATGGCAATCTAGATCTAGTTTGGTTACTAGAAGAGAGAGACTGTTAGGGCAAGAGGGATATGTATTTTTATTATTTTTTAATAAAAATTAAATATTGTATAGAATAATTTGATGTTTGTTTCATTTTAGCTTATATAATATTTCTCGCTTTATGTAATTTATTTTTCAATATATATATAATGAATATTTAATATTTTTGTTACATATAATTAATTAATTAATTTGAACATTTTTTGGTTCATGTTCAAGGTCCTTCGTGATGGATAGATCTTAGATGTGCGAGACACCAAGATTGGGTCCAATATTTTTATGCGAAGTCTCCAAATTCATCGAAGGGGCCGCACAACATGCTCGATGTGAACGAACGACTGATGTATATTGTCTATGTTTTGATTGCAAGAATCAAAAGCTGTGGAATGATATAGAAGTAATCAAATCATACTTGGTGCAGAGGGGTTTTGTTGAGGGGTACACGAGATGGACAAAACATGGTGAGAACAGTGTGGTCGATATGGAATTTGATGAGCATATTGAAGTTGAAGTCGAGGCTGTCAATTCGTCTGGTGCAGATGCGATGAAATCGTGTGGTGAAGCTAATTTTGATGTTGAGGAGTTGTTATGTCATATTGAGCTGCAGGTGTTGATCAATGCCGATACAACTAAAGGGTTTGATAATTTTCATAGAATAGAGAAGGCATCAAAAGATCCATTATATGATGAATCTAAAGGATATGGTAAAGAGTTCACCGTGTTACGTACTAAACTTGAGCTGATGAAGCTTAAGGCTATGCATGGCTGGTCGTACACTAGTTTCATGGATTTGTTGGAATTTATTTCCGATGCGGTTTCGAAGTCTAACTTGTTGCCAAGGACAAAATACCTTGCTAAAAAGCTGATTTTCCCACTTTTGTTGGGCGTGCAAAAAATTCACGCGTGTCCAAATAATTGCATATTGTATCGAAAGGTGCATCAGGACGCTGTGAGATGCCCAAGATGCAAACGTAGTCATTACAAGAGGAACAATGATTGTGACGCCGATGGTGGCGTGAAGAATACAACTAAGGGGAGAAAGAAGAAAAGAAATTCTATCGTTGATGACAGTGATGATAGTAAAGTTCCTGCCTTAGTCATGTGGTACTTACCCGTGGTCGATCGCATCAGACGCTTGTTTGCCAATCCTAGGGATGCGGCAATGATGACATGACATGCACACGAGGGTGACAGTAAGCTCAGGCATCCTACAGATAGAACGCAGTGGAAAAGTTCGATGAGGATCATCAAGACTTCTCTAATGAGAAAAGGAACCTACGGTTTGCATTGAGCACAAACGGGATGAACCCATTCGGTCAAATGAGAAATCCGCATAGCACTTGATCAGTGATACTAGCAATGTACAACATTCCACCATGGTTATGCCATAAGCGTAAGTATCTACTGCTGACCACTCTTATATCTGGGCCCAAAGAATCTGGTAATGACATAGATGTGTTCTTAGTACCATTGTACGAAGACCTGTAAAAACTATGGTTGGAGGGGGGTTCATATATGGGATGAGTATCTAAGAGGGTACTTCACGCTCAGAGCAATTATATTTTGCACGGTAAGTGATTCCCCGACACTAAGGGCGCTATTGGGGTACGTCAAAGGAAAGGTGACATGTTTTGTATGCGTTGATGATACATCCCATGTGTACCTTCTAGCATCCCAGAAGCTAGTGTATACTCGAAACCGCCGATTCTTACCAGCAAAACATAGGCATCGCGCGATGGCTAGATACTTTGATGACAAAGTTGAGAACGACATAGAACCTCGACGTTGGACTGGCAGGGTCGTGTTTGACCTTCTTAAAAACATCAGTATTGTTTTTGGAAAGCCAGTGAAGAGAGTCAAAAAGGCAAAAGGTCTCTGGCTGTTTTAGAAGAAATCCATTCTCTTTGTATATTTCAATTATTGGAAAGAATTGGAAGTGAATCATGCCTTCGACTGGATGCATATTGGGAAGGGTGTATTTGACAGTAGTAGTGGACTTATACTCGACCAACCTGGTAAGACAAAGGATGGACTCAGCGCACGTAGAGATCTTGTAGTGATGGGAATAATACCAGAGCTCCATCTGCAAGAAAGAGCAAATGGAAAGTACTTTCTCCCCCCGACAGCCTACACACTTACAATTGAGGAGAAAACAACATTCTGTAAGTGCCTCAGTGGGATTAAAGTACCGACAGGTTTCTCATCGAATATCAAGAATCTTACAAACATGAAAGAGTTAAAGATAAGTGGGTACAACACTCATGATTGCCACATAATGCTTTTGGTGTTTCTCCCTATTGCTATCAGAGCTGATAACTTGCCATGGCTGAAGTTGACTGTAACTCACCTTAGCTACTTCTTTAACGCGATATCGAAGAAGGTGATAACGAAGACGAGTTAAATGACCTACGGACCCACATGAAGGAAATAATGTGCATACTTGAGATGGTCTTCCCTCCATCCTTTTTTGATACGATGGAACAATTCATGATTCATATTGTTGACCAGATCTCTGCATTGGGCCCCGTCTACATGCATCAGATATTTCCGTTTGAGAGGTTCATGTATGTATTGAAACGCTATGTACATACTCATTCACATCCAGAGGGTTCTATGATCGAGGGCTACACAACTGAAGAGATCATTGAATGTTGCTCAGATTACATTAATGATGGTAGCAGATCAATTGGTCTCCCCATGTCTCATCATGTGGGTAGATTATCTGGAAAAGGTACCAAAGGACGTACATCGTTCATCGACCGTGACTTCAAACAAGTGGACCAAGCACATTTCAGTGTATTACAACAGGCGCAGATTGTGGGATCATACTTTGAGAAACATTTTTTAGAGCTCCGCCAGAACAACAAGGATGCGACGGATAAATGGATCATAGATGAGCATAAGCACTCTTTCACATCATGGCTTAGCTCCCTAGACCTTCCAAGTGGCAAGTCCGTTGAAGAGAAAATGTTTAGAAAGTTAGCTAATCGCCTGAGAAGAACCATGTTACCTTTCAGGCATACGAGATCAATGGTTTTACCTTCTGCACCCAACATAAGGATAAGAAGAGCAAGTATCAAAACAGCGGTGTTTGAGTAGAAGCCATTGACGAAGAGGACCAGACAACCTCATATTACGGGTACATTAAGGAAATATGGGAGCTAGACTATGGGGCAAATTTATAGGTTCCCATATTTTCAATGCAAATGGGTGAAGTACCCTAATGGCATCGTGGTGGATGAATATGATTTCACAATTGTTGATCTTAATCCTAGACTCGTCTTCTTTCTGACGTAATTTTGAGCCTGTCTAAGGTTTCCGTGACCTATAGCACATGCCCTCGAGGGTCAAATATGATTTATGTGCTTTTTTGTTATTTTCATTCGAGCCAATTTTCACCCATCTAAGCCATTTTCATGGGTTGTAGCACATTCTATCGAGAGACCACAACAATATTCATGTCCTAGACTTGTCTTCTTTTCGATGTAATTTTGAGTCTATCTAAGGTTGCCGTGGGCTATATCACATGCCCTCGAGGGTCAAATATGATTTGTATGTTTTTTTTTGTTATTTTCATTCGAGCCAATTTTCACCCATCTGAGCCATTTTTGTGGGTTGTAGCACATTCTATCAAGAGACTATAGAAATATTCATGTCATAGACTCGTTCTCCTTCCGATGTAATTTTGAGTCTGTCTAAGGTTGCCGTGGGCTATAGCACATACCCTCGAGGGTCAAATATGATTTGCGTGTTTTTTTTGTTATTTTCATTCGAGCCAATTTTCACCCATCTAATCCATTTTTATGGGTTGTAGCACATTCTATCGAGAGACTATAGCAATATTCATGTCATAGACTTGTCCTTATTCCAACGTAATTTTGAGTATGTCTAAGGTCTTCGTGGGCTATAGCACATGCCCTCGAGGGTCAGATATGATTTATGTGTTTTTTTATATTCATTCGAGCCAATTTTCACCCATCTGAGCCATTTTCATGGGCTACGGCACATCCTATCGAGAGACTATAACAATATTCATGTCCTAGATTTGTCTTCTTTCTAATGTAATTTTGAGCCTGTCTAAGGTTTCCGTGAGCTATAGCACATGCCCTCGAGGGTCAAATATGATTTATGCGCTATTTTGTTATTTTCATTCGAGCCAATTTTCACCCATCTAAGCCATTTTCATGGGTTGTAGCATATTCTATCGAGAGACCATAGCAATATTCATGTCCTAGACTCGTCTTCTTTCCGATGTAATTTTGAGTCTATCTAAGGCTGCCATGGGCTAAAGCACATGCCCTCGAGGGTCAAATATGATTTGTGTGTTTTTTTTGTTATTTTCATTCGAGCCAATTTTCACCCATCTAAGCCATTTTTGTGGGTTGTAGCACATTCTATCGAGAGACTATAGCAATATTCATGTCATAGACTCGTTCTCTTTCCGATGTAATTTTGAGTCTGTCTAAGGTGTCTGTGGGCTATAGAAAATGCTCTCGAGAGACAGATATCATTTGTCTATTTTTTTGTTATCTTCATTTGAGCCAATTTTCACCCATCGAAGCCATGTTTATGAGCTGTAGCACATCCTATCCAGACACTACAACAATATTCATGTTCCAGACTCGTCCTTATTCCAACGTAATTTTGAGTATATCTAAGTTGTCCGTGGGCTATAGCACATGCACTCGAGGGTCAGATATGATTAATGTGTTTTTTATATTCATTCGAGCCAAATTTCACCCATCTTAGCCATTTTCATGGGCTACGGCACATACTATCGAGAGACTACAACAATATTCAAGTCCTAGACACGTCTTCTTTTTGATGTATTTTTGAGCCTGTCTAACGTTTCCGTGAGCTATAGCACATGCCCTCGAGGGTCAAATATGATTTATGTGATTTTTTGTTATTTTCAGTCGAGCCAATTTTCACCCATCTAAGCCATTTTCATGGGTTGTAGCACATTCTATCGAGAGACCATAGCAATATTCTTGTCCTAGACTTGTCTTCTTTCTGATGTAATTTTGAGTCTATCTAAGGTTGCCGCGGGCTATAGCACATGCCCTCGAGGGTCAAATATGATTTGTATGTTTTTTTTTGTTATTTTCATTCGACCCAATTTTCACCCATCTAAGCCATTTTTGTGGGTTGTAGCACATTCTATCGAGAGACTATAGAAATATTCATGTCATAGACTCGTTCTCTTTCCGATGTAATTTTGAGTCTGTCTAAGGTTGCCGTGGGCTATAGCACATACCCTCGAGGGTCAAATATGATTTGCGTGTTTTTTTCGTTATTTTCATTCGAGCCAATTTTCATCCATCTAAGCCAGTTTTGTGGGTTGTAGCACATACTATCGAGAGAATATAGCAATATTCATGTCATAGACTAGTTCTCTTTCCGATGTAATTTTGAGCTTGTCTGAGGTGTCCGTGGGATATAGCACATGCTCTCGAGGGTCAGATATCATTTATCTATTTTTTTGTTATCTTCATTTGAGCCAATTTTCACCCATCTAACCCATTTTTATGAGCTATAGCACATCCTATCGAGAGACCACAACAATATTCATGTCCTAGACTTGTCCTTATTCCAACGTAATTTTGAGTATGTCTAAGGTCTCCGTGGGCTATAGCACATGCCCTCGAGGGTCAGATATGATTTATGTGTTTTTTTATATTCATTCGAGCCAATTTTCACCCATCTGAGCCATTTTTATGGGCTACGGCACATCCTATCGAGAGACTACAATAATATTCATGTCCTAGACTCGTCTTCTTTCTGATGTAATTTTGAGCCTGTCTAAGGTTTCCGTGAGCTATAAAACATGCCCTTGAGGGTCAAATATGATTTATATGCTTTTTTGTTATTTTCATTCGAGCCAATTTTCACCCATCTAAGCCATTTTCATGGGTTGTAGCACATTCTATCATCATGTCCTAGACTCGTCTTCTTTCTGATGTAATTTTGAGTCTGTCTTAGGTTGCCGTGGGCTATAGCACTTGCCCTCGAGGGTCAAATATGATTTGTGTGTTTTTTTGTTATTTTCATTCGAGCCAATTTTCACCCATCTAAGCCATTTTTGTGAGGTTGTAGCACATTCTATCGAGAGAGTATAGCAATATTCATGTCATAGACTCGTTCTCTTTCCGATGTAATTTTGAGCCTCTCTAAGGTGTCCGTGGACTATAGCACATGCTCTCGAGAGTCAGATATCATTTATCTATTTTTTTTTGTTATCTTCATTTGAGCCAATTTTCACCCATCTAAGCCATTTTTATGAGCTGTAGCATATCCTATCGAGAGACTACAACAATATTCATGTCCTAGACACGTTCTTATTCCAACGTAATTTTGAGTATGTCTAAGGTGTCTGTGGGCTATAGCACATGCCCTCGAGGGTCAGATATGATTTATGTGTTTTTTTTATATTCATTTGAGCCATATTTCACCCATCTAAGCCATTTTCAAGAGCTATAGCACATCCTATCGAGAGATTACAGCAATATTCATGTCCTAGATTTGTCTTCTTTTTGATATAATTTTGAGCCTGTGTAAGGTTTCCGTGAGCTATAGCACATGCCTTTGAGGGTCAAATATGATTTAAGCGCTTTTTTGTTATTTTCATTCGAGCCAATTTTCACCCATCTAAGCCATTTTTACGGGTTGTAGCACATTCTTTCGAGAGACCATAGCAATATTCATGTACTAGACTCGTCTTCTTTCCGATGTAATTTTGAGTCTATCTAAGGTTGCCGTGGGCTATAGCACATGCCCTTGAGGGTCAAATATGATTTATGTGTTTTTTTTATTTTCATTCGAGCCAATTTTCACCCATCTAAGCCATTTTTGTGGGTTGTAGCACATTCTATCGAGAGACTATAGCAATATTCATGTCATAGACTAGTTCTCTTTCCGATGTAATTTTGAGCGTGTCTGAGGTGTCCGTGGGCTATAGCACATGCTCTCGAGGGTCAGATATCATTTATCTATTTTTTTGTTATCTTCATTTGAGCCAATTTTCACGCATCTAACCCATTTTTATGAGCTATAGCACATCCTATCGAGAGACTACAACAATATTCATGTCCTAGACTTGTCCTTATTCCAACGTAATTTTGAGTATGTCTAAGGTCTCCGTGGGCTATAGCACATGCCCTCGAGGGTCAGATATGATTTATGTGTTTTTTTATATTCATTCGAGCCAATTTTCACCCATCTGAGCCATTTTCATGGGCTACGGCACATCCTATCGAGAGACTACAATAATATTCATGTCCTAGACTCGTCTTCTTTCTGATGTAATTTTGAGCCTGTCTAAGGTTTCCGTGAGCTATAAAACATGCCCTTGAGGGTCAAATATGATTTATAGGCTTTTTTGTTATTTTCATTTGAGCCAATTTTCACCCATCTAAGCCATTTTCATGGGTTGTAGCACATTCTATCATCATGTTCTAGGCTCGTCATCTTTCCGATGTAATTTTGAGTCTGTCTTAGGTTGCCGTATGCCCTCGAGGGTCAAATATGATTTGTGTGTTTTTTTTGTTATTTTCATTCGAGCCAATTTTCACCCATCTAAGCCATTTTTGTGAGGTTGTAGCACATTCTATCGAGAGAATATAGCAATATTCATGTCATAGACACGTTCTCTTTCCGATGTAATTTTGAGCCTGTCTAAGGTGTCCGTGGACTATAGCACATGCTCTTGAGAGTCAGATATCATTTATCTATTTTTTTTTGTTATCTTCATTTGAGCCAATTTTCACCCATCTGAGCCATTTTTATGGGCTACGGCACATCCTATCGAGAGACTACAATAATATTCATGTCCTAGACTCGTCTTCTTTCTGATGTAATTTTGAGCCTGTCTAAGGTTTCCGTGAGCTATAAAACATGCCCTCGAGGGTCAAATATGATTTATATGCTTTTTTGTTATTTTCATTCGAGCCAATTTTCACCCATCTAAGCCATTTTCATGGGTTGTAGCACATTCTATCGAGAGACCATAGCAATATTCTTGTCCTAGACTTGTCTTCTTTCTGATGTAATTTTGAGTCTATCTAAGGTTGCCGCGGGCTATAGCACATGCCCTCGAGGGTCAAATATGATTTGTATGTTTTTTTTTGTTATTTTCATTCGAGCCAATTTTCACCCATCTAAGCCATTTTTGTGGGTTGTAGCACATTCTATCGAGAGACTATAAAAATATTCATGTCATAGACTCGTTCTCTTTTGGATGTAATTTTGAGTCTGTCTAAGGTTGCCGTGGGTTATAGCACATGCCCTCAAGGGTCAAATATGATTTGTGTGTTTTTTTTGTTATTTTCATTCGAGCCAATTTTCACCCATCTAAGCTATTTTTGTGGGTTGTAGCACATTCTATCGAGAGACTCTAGCAATATTCTTGTCATAGACTCGTTCTCTTTCCGATGTAATTTTTAGTCTGTCTAAGGTTGCCGTGGGCTACAGCACATACCCTCGAGGGTCAAATATGATTTGCGTGTTTTTATCGTTATTTTCATTCGAGCCAATTTTCATCCATCTAAGCCAGTTTTGTGGGTTGTAGCACATACTATCGAGAGAATATAGCAATATTCATGTCATAGACTCGTTCTCTTTCCGATGTAATTTTGAGCCTGTCTAAGGTGTCCGTGGACTATAGCACATGCTCTCGAGAGTCAGATATCATTTATCTATTTTTTTTTGTTATCTTCATTTGAGCCAATTTTCACCCATCTAAGCCATTTCTATGAGCTGTAGCATATCCTATCGAGAGACTACAACAATATTCATGTCCTAGACACGTTCTTATTCCAACGTAATTTTGAGTATGTCTAAGGTGTCTGTGGGCTATAACACATGCCCTCGAGGTTCAGATATGATTTATGTGTTTTTTTATATTCATTTGAGCCAATTTTCACCCATCTAAGCCATTTTGAAGAGCTATAGCACATCCTATCGAGAGACTACAACAATATTCATGTCCTAGACTTGTCCTTATTCCAACGTAATTTTGAGTATGTCTAAGGTCTCCGTGGGCTATAGCACATGCCCTCGAGGGTCAGATATGATTTATGTGTTTTTTTATATTCATTCGAGCCAATTTTCATCCATCTGAGCCATTTTCATGGGCTACGGCACATCCTATCGAGAGACTACAATAATATTCATGTCCTAGACTCGTCTTCTTTCTGATGTAATTTTGAGCCTGTCTAAGGTTTCCGTGAGCTATAAAACATGCCCTTGAGGGTCAAATATGATTTATATGCTTTTTTGTTATTTTCATTCGAGCCAATTTTCACCCATCTAAGCCATTTTCATGGGTTGTAGCACATTCTATCATCATGTCCTAGACTCGTCTTCTTTCTGATGTAATTTTGAGTCTGTCTTAGGTTGCCGTGGGCTATAGCACTTGCCCTCGAGGGTCAAATATGATTTGTGTGTTTTTTTTGTTATTTTCATTCGAGCCAATTTTCACCCATCTAAGCCATTTTTGTGAGGTTGTAGCACATTCTATCGAGAGAGTATAGCAATATTCATGTCATAGACTCGTTCTCTTTCCGATGTGATTTTGAGCCTCTCTAAGGTGTCCGTGGACTATAGCACATGCTCTCGAGAGTCAGATATCATTTATCTATTTTTTTTTGTTATCTTCATTTGAGCCAATTTTCATCCATCTAAGCCATTTTTATGAGCTGTAGCATATCCTATCGAGAGACTACAACAATATTTATGTCCTAGACACGTTCTTATTGCAACGTAATTTTGAGTATGTCTAAGGTGTCTGTGGGCTATAGAACATGCCCTCGAGGGTTAGATATGATTTATGTATTTTTTTTATATTCATTTGAGCCATATTTCACCCATCTAAGCCATTTTCGTGAGCTATAGCACATCCTATCGAGAGACTACAGCAATATTCATGTCCTAGATTTGTCTTCTTTTTGATATAATTTTGAGCCTGTGTAAGGTTTCCGTGAGCCATAGCACATGCCTTCGAGGGTCAAATATGATTTTAGCGCTTTTTTGTTATTTTCATTCGAGCCAATTTTCACCCATCTAAGCCATTTTTACGGGTTGTAGGATATTCTTTCGAGAGACCATAGCAATATTCATGTACTAGACTCGTCTTCTTTCCGATGTAATTTTGAGCCTGTCTAAGGTGTCCGTGGACTATAGCACATGCTCTTGAGAGTCAGATATCATTTATCTATTTTTTTTTGTTATCTTCATTTGAGCCAATTTTCACCCATCTAAGCCATTTTTATGAGCTGTAGCATATCCTATCGAGAGACTACAACAATATTCATGTCCTAGACACGTTCTTATTCCAACGTAATTTTGAGTATGTCTAAGGTGTCTGTGGGCTATAGCACATGCCCTCGAGGGTCAGATATGATTTATGTGTTTTTTTTATATTCATTTGAGCCATATTTCACCCATCTAAGCCATTTTCAAGAGCTATAGCATATCCTATCGAGAGACTACAGCAATATTCATGTCCTAGATTTGTCTTCTTTTTGATATAATTTTGAGCCTGTGTAAGGTTTCCGTGAGCTATAGCACATGCCCTCGAGGGTCAAATATGATTTAAGCGCTTTTTTGTTATTTTCATTCGAGCCAATTTTCACCCATCTAAGCCATTTTCATGGGTTGTAGCACATTCTATCGAGAGACCATAGCAATATTCTTGTCCTAGACTTGTCTTCTTTCTGATGTAATTTTGAGTCTATCTAAGGTTGCCGCGGGCTATAGCACATGCCCTCGAGGGTCAAATATGATTTGTATGTTTTTTTTTGTTATTTTCATTCGAGCCAATTTTCACCCATCTAAGCCATTTTTGTGGGTTGTAGCATATTCTATCGAGAGACTATAGAAATATTCATGTCATAGACTCGTTCTCTTTCCGATGTAATTTTTAGTCTGTCTAAGGTTGCCGTGGGCTATAGCACATACCCTCGAGGGTCAAATATGATTTGCGTGTTTTTTTCGTTATTTTCATTCGAGCCAATTTTCATCCATCTAAGCCAGTTTTGTGGGTTGTAGCACATACTATCGAGAGAATATAGCAATATTCATGTCATAGACTCGTTCTCTTTCCGATGTAATTTTGAGCCTGTCTAAGGTGTCCGTGGACTATAGCACATGCTCTCGAGAGTCAGATATGATTTATCTATTTTTTTTTTGTTATCTTCATTTGAGCCAATTTTCACCCATCTAAGCCATTTCTATGAGCTGTAGCATATCCTATCGAGAGACTACAACAATATTCATGTCCTAGACACGTTCTTATTCCAACATAATTTTGAGTATGTCTAAGGTGTCTGTGGGCTATAGCACATGCCCTCGAGGTTCAGATATGATTTATATGTTTTTTTATATTCATTTGAGCCAATTTTCACCCATCTAAGCCATTTTCAAGAGCTATAGCACATCCTATCGAGAGACTACAACAATATTCATGTCCTAGACTTGTCCTTATTCCAACGTAATTTTGAGTATGTCTAAGGTCTCCGTGGGCTATAGCACATGCCCTCGAGGGTCAGATATGATTTATGTGTTTTTTTATATTCATTCGAGCCAATTTTCACCCATCTGAGCCATTTTCATGGGCTACGGCACATCCTATCGAGAGACTACAATAATATTCATGTCCTAGACTCGTCTTCTTTCTGATGTAATTTTGAGCCTGTCTAAGGTTTCCGTGAGCTATAAAACATGCCCTTGAGGGTCAAATATGATTTATATGCTTTTTTGTTATTTTCATTCGAGCCAATTTTCACCCATCTAAGCAATTTTCATGGGTTGTAGCACATTCTATCATCATGTCCTAGACTCGTCTTCTTTCTGATGTAATTTTGAGTCTGTCTTAGGTTGCCGTGGGCTATAGCACTTGCCCTCGAGGGTCAAATATGATTTGTGTGTTTTTTTTGTTATTTTCATTCGAGCCAATTTTCACCCATCTAAGCCATTTTTGTGAGGTTGTAGCACATTCTATCGAGAGAGTATAGCAATATTCATGTCATAGACTCGTTCTCTTTCCGATGTAATTTTGAGCCTCTCTAAGGTGTCCGTGGACTATAGCACATGCTCTCGAGAGTCAGATATCATTTATCTATTTTTTTTGTTATCTTCATTTGAGCCAATTTTCATCCATCTAAGCCATTTTTATGAGCTGTAGCATATCCTATCGAGAGACTACAATAATATTTATGTCCTAGACTTGTCCTTATTCCAACGTAATTTTGAGTATGTCTAAGGTCTCCGTGCGCTATAGTACATGCCCTCGAGGGTCAGATATGATTTATGTGTTTTTTTATATTCATTCGAGCCAATTTTCACCCATCTGAGCCATTTTCATGGCTACGGCGCATCCTATCGAGAGACTACAATAATATTCATGTCCTAGACTCGTATTCTTTCTGATGTAATTTTGAGCATGTCTAAGGTTTCCGTGAGCTATAACACATGCCCTTGAGGGTCAAATATGATTTATATGCTTTTTTGTTATTTTCATTCAAGCCAATTTTCACCCATCTAAGCTATTTTCATGGGTTGTAGCACATTCTATCATCATGTCCTAGACTCGTCTTCTTTCCGATGTAATTTTGAGTCTGTTTTAGGTTGCCGTGGGCTATAGCACATGCCCTCGAGGGTCAAATATGATTTGTGTGTTTTTTTTGTTATTTTCATTCGAGCCAATTTTCACCCATCTAAGCCATTTTTGTGAGGTTGTAGCACATTCTATCGAGAGACTATAGCAATATTCATGTCATAGACTAGTTCTCTTTCCGATGTAATTTTGAGCCTGTCTGAGGTGTCCGTGGGCTATAGCACATGCTCTCGAGGGTCAGATATCATTTATCTATTTTTTTGTTATCTTCATTTGAGCCAATTTTCACCCATCTAACCCATTTTTATGAGCGATAGCACATCCTATCAAGAGACTACAACAATATTCATGTTCTAGACTTGTCCTTATTCCAACGTAATTTTGAGTATGTCTAAGGTCTCCGCGGGCTATAGCACATGCCCTCGAGGGTCAGATATGATTTATGTGTTTTTTTATATTCATTCGAGCCAATTTTCACCCATCTGAGCCATTTTCATGGCTACGGCACATCCTATCGAGAGACTACAATAATATTCATGTCCTAGACTCGTCTTCTTTCTGATGTAATTTTGAGCATGTCTAAGGTTTCCGTGAGCTATAACACATGCCCTTGAGGGTCAAATATGATTTATATGCTTTTTTGTTATTTTCATTCGAGCCAATTTTCACCCATCTAAGCTATTTTCATGGGTTGTAGCACATTCTATCATCATGTCCTAGACTCGTCTTCTTTCCGATGTAATTTTGAGTCTGTTTTAGGTTGCCGTGGGCTATAGCACATGCCCTCGAGGGTCAAATATGATTTGTGTGTTTTTTTTGTTATTTTCATTCGAGCCAATTTTCACCCATCTAAGCCATTTTTGTGAGGTTGTAGCACATTCTATCGAGAGACTATAGCAATATTCATGTCATAGACTAGTTCTCTTTCCGATGTAATTTTGAGCCTGTCTAAGGTGTCCGTGGACTATAGCACATGCTCTCGAGAATCAGATATCATTTATCTATTTTTTTGTTATCTTTATTTGAGCTAATTTTCACCCATCTAACCCATTTTTATGAGCTATAGCACGTCCTATCGAGAGACTACAACAATATTCATGTCCTAGACTTGTCCTTATTCCAACGTAATTTTGAGTATGTCTAAGGTCTCCGTGGGCTATAGCACATGCCCTCGAGGGTCAGATATGATTTATATGTTTTTTTATATTCATTCGAGCCAATTTTCACCCATCTGAGCCATTTTCATGGGCTACGGCACATCCTATCGAGAGACTACAATAATATTCATGTCCTAGACTCGTCTTCTTTTTGATGTAATTTTGAGCATGTCTAAGGTTTCCGTGAGCTATAAAACATGCCCTTGAGGGTCAAATATGATTTATATGCTTTTTTGTTATTTTCATTTGAGCCAATTTTCACCCATCTAAGCCATTTTCATGGGTTGTAGCACATTCTATCATCATGTCCTAGACTCGTCTTCTTTTCGATGTAATTTTGAGTCTGTCTTAGGTTGCCGTGGGCTATAGCACATGCCGTCGAGGGTCAAATATGATTTGTGTGTTTTTTTTGTTATTTTTATTCAAGCCAATTTTACCGATCTAAGCCATTTTTGTGAGGTTGTAGCACATTCTATCGAGAGACTATAGCAATATTCATGTCATAGACTCGTTCTCTTTCCGATGTAATTTTGAGCCTGTCTAAGGTGTTCGTGGACTATAGCACATGCTCTCGAGAGTCAGATATCATTTATCTATTTTTTTTTGTTATCTTTATTTGAGCCAATTTTCACCCATCTAAGCCAATTTTATGAGCTGTAGCATATCCTATCGAGAGACTACAACAATATTTATGTCCTAGACATGTTCCAATTCCAACGTAATTTTGAGTATGTCTAAGGTGTCTGTGGGCTATAGCACATGCCCTCGAGGGTCAGATATGATTTATGTGTTTTTTTATATTCATTTGAGCCAATTTTCACCGATCTAAGCCATTTTGAAGAGCTATAGCACATCCTATCTAGAGACTACAGCAATATTCATGTCCTAGATTTGTCTTCTTTTTGATATAATTTTAAGCCTGTGTAAGGTTTCCGTGAGCTATAGCACATGCCCTCGAGGGTCAAATATGATTTAAGCGCTTTTTTGTTATTTTCATTCGAGCCAATTTTCACCCATCTAAGCCATTTTCACGAGTTATAGCACTTTCTTTTGAGAGACCATAGCAATATTCATGTAATAGACTCGTCTTCTTTCCGATGTAATTTTGAGTCTATCTAAGGTTGCCGTGGGCTATAGAACTTGCCCTCGAGGGTCAAATATGATTTATGTGTTTTTTTTTATTTTCATTCGAGCCAATTTTCACCCATCTAAGCCATTTTTGTGGGTTGTAGCACATTCTATCGAGAGACTATAGCAATATTCATGTCATAGACTAGTTCTCTTTCCGATGTAATTTTGAGCCTGTCTGAGGTGTCCGTGGGCTATAGCACATGCTCTCGAGGGTCAGATATCATTTATCTATTTTTTTGTTATCTTCATTTGAGCCAATTTTCACCCATCTAACCCATTTTTATGAGCTATAGCACATCCTATCGAGAGACTACATCAATATTCATGTCCTAGACTTGTCCTTATTCCAACGTAATTTTGAGTATGTCTAAGGTCTCCGTGCGCTATAGCACATGCCCTCGAGGGTCAGATATGATTTATGTGTTTTTTTATATTCATTCGAGCCAATTTTCACCCATCTGAGCCATTTTCAAGGCTACGGCACATCCTATCGAGAGACTACAATAATATTCATGTCCTAGACTCGTATTCTTTCTGATGTAATTTTGAGCATGTCTAAGATTTCCGTGAGCTATAACACATGCCCTTGAGGGTCAAATATGATTTATATGCTTTTTTGTTATTTTCATTCAAGCCAATTTTCACCCATCTAAGCTATTTTCATGGGTTGTAGCACATTCTATCATCATGTCCTAGACTCGTCTTCTTTCCGATGTAATTTTGAGTCTGTTTTAGGTTGCCGTGGGCTATAGCACATGCCCTCGAGGGTCAAATATGATTTGTGTGTTTTTTTTGTTATTTTCATTCGAGCCAATTTTCACCCATCTAAGCCATTTTTGTGAGGTTGTAGCACATTCTATCGAGAGACTATAGCAATATTCATGTCATAGACTAGTTCTCTTTCCGATGTAATTTTGAGCCTGTCTGAGGTGTCCGTGGGCTATAGCACATGCTCTCGAGGGTCAGATATCATTTATCTATTTTTTTGTTATCTTCATTTGAGCCAATTTTTACCCATCTAACCCATTTTTATGAGCGATAGCACATCCTATCAAGAGACTACAACAATATTCATGTCCTAGACTTGTCCTTATTCCAACGTAATTTTGAGTATGTCTAAGGTCTCCGCGGGCTATAGCACATGCCCTCGAGGGTCAGATATGATTTATGTGTTTTTTTATATTCATTCGAGCCAATTTTCACCCATCTGAGCCATTTTCATGGCTACGGCACATCCTATCGAGAGACTACAATAATATTCATGTCCTAGACTCGTCTTCTTTCTGATGTAATTTTGAGCATGTCTAAGGTTTCCGTGAGCTATAACACATGCCCTTGAGGGTCAAATATGATTTATATGCTTTTTTGTTATTTTCATTCGAGCCAATTTTCACCCATCTAAGCTATTTTCATGGGTTGTAGCACATTCTATCATCATGTCCTAGACTCGTCTTCTTTCTGATGTAATTTTGAGTCTGTCTTAGGTTGCCGTGGGCTATAGCACTTGCCCTCGAGGGTCAAATATGATTTGTGTGTTTTTTTTGTTTTTCATTCGAGCCAATTTTCACCCATCTAAGCCATTTTTGTGGGTTGTAGCACATTCTATCGAGAGACTATAGCAATATTCATGTCATAGACTAGTTCTCTTTCCGATGTAATTTTGAGCCTGTCTGAGGTGTCCGTGGGCTATAGCACATGCTCTCGAGGGTCAGATATCATTTATCTATTTTTTTGTTATCTTCATTTGAGCCAATTTTCACCCATCTAACCCATTTTTATGAGCTATAGCACATCCTATCGAGAGACTACATCAATATTCATGTCCTAGACTTGTCCTTATTCCAACGTAATTTTGAGTATGTCTAAGGTCTCCGTGCGCTATAGCACATGCCCTCGAGGGTCAGATATGATTTATGTGTTTTTTTATATTCATTCGAGCCAATTTTCACCCATCTGAGCCATTTTCAAGGCTACGGCACATCCTATCGAGAGACTACAATAATATTCATGTCCTAGACTCGTATTCTTTCTGATGTAATTTTGAGCATGTCTAAGATTTCCGTGAGCTATAACACATGCCCTTGAGGGTCAAATATGATTTATATGCTTTTTTGTTATTTTCATTCGAGCCAATTTTCACCCATCTAAGCTATTTTCATGGGTTGTAGCACATTCTATCATCATGTCCTAGACTCGTCTTCTTTCCAATGTAATTTTGAGTCTGTTTTAGGTTGCCGTGGGCTATAGCACTTGCCCTCGAGGGTCAAATATGATTTATGTGTTTTTTTTTATTTTCATTCGAGCCAATTTTCACCCATCTAAGCCATTTTTGTGGGTTGTAGCACATTCTATCGAGAGACTATAGCAATATTCATGTCATAGACTAGTTCTCTTTCCGATGTAATTTTGAGCCTGTCTGAGGTGTCCGTGGGCTATAGCACATGCTCTCGAGGGTCAGATATCATTTATCTATTTTTTTGTTATCTTCATTTGAGCCAATTTTCACCCATCTAACCCATTTTTATGAGCTATAGCACATCCTATCGAGAGACTACATCAATATTCATGTCCTAGACTTGTCCATATTCCAACGTAATTTTGAGTATGTCTAAGGTCTCCGTGGGCTATAGCACATGCCCTCGAGGGTCAGATATGATTTATGTGTTTTTTTTATATTCATTCGAGCCAATTTTCACCCATCTGAGCCATTTTCATGGCTACGGCACATCCTATCGAGAGACTACAATAATATTCATGTCCTAGACTCGTCTTCTTTCTGATGTAATTTTGAGCATGTCTAAGGTTTCCGTGAGCTATAACACATGCCCTTGAGGGTCAAATATGATTTATATGCTTTTTTGTTATTTTCATTCGAGCCAATTTTCACCCATCTAAGCTATTTTCATGGGTTGTAGCACATTCTATCATCATGTCCTAGACTCGTCTTCTTTCCGATGTAATTTTGAGTCTGTTTTAGGTTGCCGTGGGCTATAGCACATGCCCTCGAGGGTCAAATATGATTTGTGTGTTTTTTTTGTTATTTTCATTCGAGCCAATTTTCACCGATCTAAGCCATTTTTGTGAGGTTGTAGCACATTCTATCGAGAGACTATAGCAATATTCATGTCATAGACTCGTTCTCTTTCCGATGTAATTTTGAGCCTGTCTAAGGTGTTCGTGGACTATAGCACATGCTCTCGAGAGTCAGATATCATTTATCTATTTTTTTTTTGTTATCTTTATTTGAGCCAATTTTCACCCATCTAAGCCAATTTTATGAGCTGTAGCATATCCTATCGAGAGACTACAACAATATTTATGTCCTAGACATGTTCCAATTCCAACGTAATTTTGAGTATGTCTAAGGTGTCTGTGGGCTATAGCACATGCCCTCGAGGGTCAGATATGATTTATGTGTTTTTTTATATTCATTTGAGCCAATTTTCACCGATCTAAGCCATTTTGAAGAGCTATAGCACATCCTATCTAGAGACTACAGCAATATTCATGTCCTAGATTTGTCTTCTTTTTGATATAATTTTAAGCCTGCGTAAGGTTTCCGTGAGCTATAGCACATGCCCTCGAGGGTCAAATATGATTTAAGCGCTTTTTTGTTATTTTCATTCGAGCCAATTTTCACCCATCTAAGCCATTTTCACGGGTTATAGCACATTCTTTTGAGAGACCATAGCAATATTCATGTACTAGACTCATCGTCTTTCCGATGTAATTTTGAGTCTATCTAAGGTTGCCGTGGGCTATAGAACTTGCCCTCGAGGGTCAAATATGATTTATGTGTTTTTTTTTTATTTTCATTCGAGCCAATTTTCACCCATCTAAGCCATTTTTGTGGGTTGTAGCACATTCTATCGAGAGACTATAGCAATATTCATGTCATAGACTAGTTCTCTTTCCGATGTAATTTTGAGCCTGTCTGAGGTGTCCGTGGGCTATAGCACATGCTCTCGAGGGTCAGATATCATTTATCTATTTTTTTGTTATCTTCATTTGAGACAATTTTCACCCATCTAACCCATTTTTATGAGCTATAGCATATCCTATCGAGAGACTACATCAATATTGATGTCCTAGACTTGTCCTTATTCCAACGTAATTTTGAGTATGTCTAAGGTCTCCGTGCGCTATAGCACATGCCCTCGAGGGTCAGATATGATTTATGTGTTTTTTTATATTCATTCGAGCCAATTTTCACCCATCTGAGCCATTTTCATGGCTACGGCACATCCTATCGAGAGACTACAATAATATTCATGTCCTAGACTCGTATTCTTTCTGATGTAATTTTGAGCATGTCTAAGGTTTCCGTGAGCTATAACACATGCCCTTGAGGGTCAAATATGATTTATATGCTTTTTTGTTATTTTCATTCGAGCCAATTTTCACCCATCTAAGCTATTTTCATGGGTTGTAGCACATTCTATCATCATGTCCTAGACTCGTCTTCTTTCCGATGTAATTTTGAGTCTGTTTTAGGTTGCCGTGGGCTATAGCACATGCCCTCGAGGGTCAAATATGATTTGTGTGTTTTTTTTGTTATTTTCATTCGAGCCAATTTTCACCCATCTAAGCCATTTTTGTGAGGTTGTAGCACAATCTATCGAGAGACTATAGCAATATTCATGTCATAGACTCGTTCTCTTTCTGATGTAATTTTGAGCCTGTCTAAGGTGTCCGTGGACTATAGCACATGCTCTCGAGAATCAGATATCATTTATCTATTTTTTTTGTTATCTTCATTTGAGCCAATTTTCACCCATCTAAGCCATTTTTATGAGCTGTAGCATATCCTATCGAGAGACTACAACAATATTCATGTCCTAGACACGTTCTTATTCCAACGTAATTTTGAGTATGTCTAAGGTGTTTGTGGGCTATAGCACATGCCCTCGAGGTTCAGATATGATTTATGTGTTTTTTTATATTCATTTGAGCCAATTTTCACCCATGTAAGCCATTTTGAAGAGCTATAGCACATCCTATCGAGAGACTACAGCAATATTCATGTCCTAGATTTGTCTTCTTTTTGATATAATTTTAAGCCTGTGTAAGGTTTCCGTGAGCTATAGCACATGCCCTCGAGGGTCAAATATGATTTAAGCGCTTTTTTTTTATTTTCATTCGAGCCAATTTTCACCCACCTAAGCCATTTTCACGGGTTGTAGCACATTCTTTCGAGAGACCATAGCAATATTCATGTACTAGACTCGTCTTCTTTCCGATGTAATTTTGAGTCTATCTAAGGTTGCCGTGGGCTATAGCACCTGCCCTCGAGGGTCAAATATGATTTATGTGTTTTTTTTTGTTATTTTCATTCGAGCCAATTTTCACCCATCTAAGCCATTTTAGTGGGTTGTAGCACATTCTATCGAGAGACTATAGAAATATTCATGTCATAGACTCGTTCTCTTTCCGATGTAATTTTTAGTCTGTCTAAGGTTGCCGTGGGCTATAGCACATACCCTCGTGGGTCAAATATGATTTGCGTGTTTTTTTTGTTATTTTCATTCAAGCCAATTTTCACCCATCTAAGCCATTTTTGTGGGTTGTAGCACATTCTATCGAGAGACTATAGCAATATTTATGTCATAGACTAGTTCTCTTTCCGATGTAATTTTGAGCCTGTCTGAGGTGTCCGTGGGCTATAGCACATGCTCTCGAGGGTCAGATATCATTTATCTATTTTTTTGTTATCTTCATTTGAGACAATTTTCACCCATCTAACCCATTTTTATGAGCTATAGCACATCCTATCGAGAGACTACAACAATATTCATGTCCTAGACTTGTCCTTATTCTAACGTAATTTTGAGTATGTCTAAGGTCTCCGTGGGCTATAGCACATGCCCTCGAGGGTCAGATATGATTTATGTGTTTTTTTTATATTCATTCGAGCCAATTTTCACCCATCTGAGCCATTTTCATGGCTACGGCACATCCTATCGAGAGACTACAATAATATTCATGTCCTAGACTCGTCTTCTTTCTGATGTAATTTTGAGCATGTCTAAGGTTTCCGTAAGCTATAACACATGCCCTTGAGGGTCAAATATGATTTATATGCTTTTTTGTTATTTTCATTCGAGCCAATTTTCACCCATCTAAGCTATTTTCATGGGTTGTAGCACATTCTATCATCATGTCCTAGACTCGTCTTCTTTCCGATGTAATTTTGAGTCTGTTTTAGGTTGCCGTGGGCTATAGCACATGCCCTCGAGGGTCAAATATGATTTATGTGTTTTTTTTGTTATTTTCATTCGAGCCAATTTTCACCCATCTAAGCCATTTTTGTGAGGTTGTAGCACAATCTATCGAGAGACTATAGCAATATTCATGTCATAGACTCGTTCTCTTTCTGATGTAATTTTGAGCCTGTCTAAGGTGTCCGTGGACTATAGCACATGCTCTCGAGAATCAGATATCATTTATCTATTTTTTTTTGTTATCTTCATTTGAGCCAATTTTCACCCATCTAAGCCATTTTTATGAGCTGTAGCATATCCTATCGAGAGACTACAACAATATTCATGTCCTAGACACGTTCTTATTCCAACGTAATTTTGAGTATGTCTAAAATGTTTGTGGGCTATAGCACATGCCCTCGAGGTTCAGATATGATTTATGTGTTTTTTTATATTCATTTGAGCCAATTTTCACCCATCTAAGCCATTTTGAAGAGCTATAGCACATCCTATCGAGAGACTACAGCAATATTCATGTCCTAGATTTGTCTTCTTTTTGATATAATTTTAAGCCTGTGTAAGGTTTCCGTGAGCTATAGCACATGTCCTCGAGGGTCAAATATGATTTAAGCGCTTTTTTGTTATTTTCATTCGAGCCAATTTTCACCCACCTAAGCCATTTTCACGGGTTGTAGCACATTCTTTCGAGAGACCATAGCAATATTCATGTACTAGACTCGTCTTCTTTCCGATGTAATTTTGAGTCTATCTAAGGTTGCCGTGGGCTATAGCACATGCCCTCGAGGGTCAAATATGATTTATGTGTTTTTTTTTGTTATTTTCATTCGAGCCAATTTTCACCCATCTAAGCCATTTTAGTGGGTTGTAGCACATTCTATCGAGAGACTATCGAAATATTCATGTCATAGACTCGTTCTCTTTCCGATGTAATTTTTAGTCTGTCTAAGGTTGCCGTGGGCTATAGCACATACCCTCGAGGGTCAAATATGATTTGCGTGTTTTTTTTGTTATTTTCATTCGAGTCAATTTTCACCCATCTAAGCCATTTTTGTGGGATGTAGCACATTCTATCGAGAGACTATAGCAATATTTATGTCATAGACTAGTTCTCTTTCCGATGTAATTTTGAGCCTGTCTGAGGTGTCCGTGGGCTATAGCACATGCTCTCGAGGGTCAGATATCATTTATCTATTTTTTTGTTATCTTCATTTGAGCCAATTTTCACCCATCTAACCCATTTTTATGAGCTATAGCACATCCTATCGAGAGACTACAACAATATTCATGTCCTAGACTTGTCCTTATTCCAACGTAATTTTGAGTATGTCTAAGGTCTCCGTGGGCTATAGCACATGCCCTCGAGGGTCAGATATGATTTATGTGTTTTTTTTATATTCATTCGAGCCAATTTTCACCCATCTGAGCCATTTTCATGGCTACGGCACATCCTATCGAGAGACTACAATAATATTCATGTCCTAGACTCGTCTTCTTTCTGATGTAATTTTGAGCATGTCTAAGGTTTCCGTGAGCTATAACACATGCCCTTGAGGGTCAAATATGATTTATATGCTTTTTTGTTATTTTCATTCGAGCCAATTTTCACCCATCTAAGCTATTTTCATGGGTTGTAGCACATTCTATCATCATGTCCTAGACTCGTCTTCTTTCCGATGTAATTTTGAGTCTGTTTTAGGTTGCCGTGGGCTATAGCACATGCCCTCGAGGGTCAAATATGATTTGTGTGTTTTTTTTGTTATTTTCATTAGAGCCAATTTTCACCCATCTAAGCCATTTTTGTGAGGTTGTAGCACAATCTATCGAGAGACTATAGCAATATTCATGTCATAGACTCGTTCTCTTTCTGATGTAATTTTGAGCCTGTCTAAGGTGTCCGTGGACTATAGCACATGCTCTCGAGAATCAGATATCATTTATCTATTTTTTTTTGTTATCTTCATTTGAGCCAATTTTCACCCATCTAAGCCATTTTTATGAGCTGTAGCATATCCTATCGAGAGACTACAACAATATTCATGTCCTAGACACGTTCTTATTCCAACGTAATTTTGAGTATGTCTAAATGTTTCGTGGGCTATAGCACATGCCCTCGAGGTTCAGATATGATTTATGTGTTTTTTTATATTCATTTGAGCCAATTTTCACCCATCTAAGCCATTTTGAAGAGCTATAGCACATCCTATCGAGAGACTACAGCAATATTCATGTCCTAGATTTGTCTTCTTTTTGATATAATTTTAAGCCTGTGTAAGGTTTCCGTGAGCTATAGCACATGTCCTCGAGGGTCAAATATGATTTAAGCGCTTTTTTGTTATTTTCATTCGAGCCAATTTTCACCCACCTAAGCCATTTTCACGGGTTGTAGCACATTCTTTCGAGAGACCATAGCAATATTCATGTACTAGACTCGTCTTCTTTCCGATGTAATTTTGAGTCTATCTAAGGTTGCCGTGGGCTATAGCACATGCCCTCGAGGGTCAAATATGATTTATGTGTTTTTTTTTGTTATTTTCATTCGAGCCAATTTTCACCCATCTAAGCCATTTTAGTGGGTTGTAGCACATTCTATCGAGAGACTATCGAAATATTCATGTCATAGACTCGTTCTCTTTCCGATGTAATTTTTAGTCTGTCTAAGGTTGCCGTGGGCTATAGCACATACCCTCGAGGGTCAAATATGATTTGCGTGTTTTTTTTGTTATTTTCATTCGAGCCAATTTTCACCCATCTAAGCCATTTTTGTGGGTTGTAGCACATTCTATCGAGAGACTATAGCAATATTTATGTCATAGACTAGTTCTCTTTCCGATGTAATTTTGAGCCTGTCTGAGGTGTCCGTGGGCTATAGCACATGCTCTTGAGGGTCAGATATCATTTATCTATTTTTTTGTTATCTTCATTTGAGCCAATTTTCACCCATCTAAGCCATTTTTATGAGCTGTAGCACATCCTATCGAGAGACTACAACAATATTCATGTACTAGGCTTGTCCTTATTCCAACGTAATTTTGAGTATGTCTAAGGTCTCCGTGGGCTATAGCACATGCCCTCGAGGGTCAGATATGATTTATGTGTTTTTTTATATTCATTCGAGCCAATTTTCACCCATCTGAGCCATTTTCATGGGCTACGGCACATCCTATCGAGAGACTACAATAATATTCATGTCCTAGACTCGTCTTCTTTCTGATGTAATTTTGAGCCTGTCTAAGGTTTCCGTGAGCTATAGCACATGCCCTTGAGGGTCAAATATGATTTATATGCTTTTTTGTTATTTTCATTCGAGCCAATTTTCACCCATCTAAGCCATTTTCATGGGTTGTAGCACATTCTATCATAATGTCCTACACTCGTCTTCTTTCCGATGTAATTTTGAGTCTGTCTTAGGTTGCCGTGGGCTATAGCACATGCCCTCGAGGGTCAAATATGATTTGTGTGTTTTTTTGTTATTTTCATTCGAGCCAATTTTCACCCATCTAAGCCATTTTTGTGGGGTTGTAGCACATTCTATCAAGAGACTATAGCAATATTCATGTCATAGACTTGTTCTCTTTCCGATGTAGTTTTGAGCCTGTCTAAGGTGTCCGCGGACTATAGCACATGCTCTCGAGGGTCAGATATCATTTATCTATTTTTTTTGTTATCTTCATTTGAGCCAATTTTCACCCATCTAAGCCATTTTTATGAGCTGTAGCATATCCTATCGAGAGACTACAACAATATTCATGTCCTAGACACGTTCTTATTCCAACGTAATTTTGAGTATGTCTAAGGTGTCTGTGGGCTATAGCACATGCTCTCGAGGGTCAGATATGATTTATGTATTTTCTTATATTCATTTGAGCGAATTTTCACCCATCTAAGCCATTTTCAAGAGCTATAGCACATCCTATCGAGAGACTACAGCAATATTCATGTCCTAGATTTGTCTTCTTTTTGATATAATTTTGAGCCTGTGTAAGGTTTCTGTGAGCTATAGCACATGCCCTCGAGGGTCAAATATGATTTAAGCGCTTTTTTGTTATTTTCATTCGAGACAATTTTCACCCATCTAAGCCATTTTCATGGGTTGTAGCACATTCTTTCGAGAGACCATAGCAATATTCATGTACTAGACTCGTCTTCTTTCCGATGTAATTTTGAGTCTATCTAAGGTTGCCGTGGGCTATAGCACATGCCCTCGAGGGTCAAATATGATTTGTGTGTTTTTTTTTGTTATTCTCATTCGAGCCAATTTTCACCCATCTAAGCCATTTTTGTGGGTTGTAGCACATTCTATCGAGAGACTATAGAAATATTCATGTCATAGACTCGTTCTCTTTCCGATGTAAGTTTGAGTCTGTCTAAGGTTGCCGTGGGCTATAGCACATACCCTCGAGGGTCAAATATGATTTGCGTGTTTTTTTGGTTATTTTCATTCGAGCCAATTTTCACCCATCTAAGCCATTTTTATGGGTTGTAGCACATTCTATCGAGAGACTATAGCAATTTCATGTCATAGACTAGTTCTCTTTCCGATGTACTTTTGAGCCTGTCTGAGGTGTCCGTGGGCTATAGCACATGCTCTCGAGGGTCAGATATCATTTATCTATTTTTTTGTTATCTTCATTTGAGCCAATTTTCACACATCTAAGCCATTTTTATGAGCCGTAGCACATCCTATCGAGAGACTACAACAATATTCATGTCCTAGACTTGTCCTTATTCCAATGTAATTTTGAGTATGTCTAAGGTCTCCGTGGGCTATAGCACCTGCCCTCGAGGGTCAGATATGATTTATGTGTTTTTTTATATTCATTCGAGCCAATTTTCACCCATCTGAGCCATTTTCATGGGCTACGGCACATCCTATCGAGAGACTACTATAATATTCATGTCCTAGACTCGTCTTCTTTCCGATGTAATTTTGAGCCTGTTTAAGGTTTCCGTGAGCTATAGCACATGCCCTCGAGGGTCGAATATGATTTATATGCTTTTTTGTTATTTTCGTTCGAGCCAATTTTCACCCATCTAAGTCATTTTCACGGGTTGTAGCACATTCTATCATGATGTCCTAGACTCGTCTTCTTTCTGATGTAATTTTTAGTCTGTTTTAGGTTGCCGTGGGCTATAGCACATGCCCTCGAGGGTCAAATATGATTTGTGTGTTTTTTTTGTTATTTTCATTCGAGCCAATTTTCACCCATCTAAGCCATTTTTGTGGGGTTGTAGCACATTCTATCGAGAGACTATAGCAAAATTCATGTCATAGACTCGTTCTCTTTCCGATGTAATTTTAAGCCTGTCTAAGGTATCCGTGGACTATAGCACATGCTCTCGAGGGTCAGATATCATTTATCTATTTTTTTGTTATCTTTATTTGAGCCAATTTTCACCCATCTAAGCCATTTTTATGAGCCGTAGCACATCCTATCGAGAGACTACAACAATATTCATGTCATAGACTCGTTCTCTTTCCGATGTAATTTTGAGTCTGTCTAAGGTCTCCGTGGGCTATAGCACATGCCCTCGAGGGTCAGATATGATTTATGTGTTTTTTTATATTCATTCGGGACAATTTTCACCCATCTGAGCCATTTTCATGGGCTACGGCTCATCCTATTGAGAGACTACAACAATATTCATGTCATAGACTCATTCTCTTTCCGATGTAATTTTGAGTCTGTCTAAGGTCTCCGTGAGCTATAGCACATGTCCTCGAGGGTCAAATATGATTTATGTGCTTTTTTGTTATTTTCATTCGAGTCAATTTTCACCCATCGTAGCCATTTTCACGGGTTGTAGCATATTCTTTCGAGAGACCATAGCAATATTCATGTACTAGACTCGTCTTCTTTCCGATGTAATTTTGAGTCTATCTAAGGTTGCCGTGGGCTATAGCACATGCCCTCGAGGGTCAAATATGATTTGTGTGTTTTTTTTGTTATTTTCATTGGAGCCAATTTTCACCCATCTAAGTCATTTTTGTGGGGTTGTAGCACATTCTATCGAGAGACTATAGGAATATTCATGTCATAGACTCGTTCTCTTTCTGATGTAATTTTGAGCCTGTCTAAGGTGTCCGTGGACTATAGCACATGCTCACGAGGGTCAGATATCATTTATCTATTTTTTTATCTTCACTTGAGCCAATTTTCACCCATCTAAGCCATTTTTATGAGCTGTAGCACATCCTATCGAGACACTACAGCAATATTCATGTCCTAGACTCGTCCTTATTCGAACGTAATTTTGAGTATATCTAAGGTCTCCGTGGGCTATAGCACATGCCCTCGAGGGTCAGATATGATTTATGTTTTTTTTATATTCATTCGAGCCAATTATCACCCATCTAAGCCATTTTCATGGGCTACGGCACATCCTATCGAGAGACTACAACAATATTCAAGTCCTAGACTCGTCTTCTTTCTGATGTAATTTTGAGCCTGTCTAAGGTTTCCGTGAGCTATAGCACATGCCCTCGAGGGTCAAATATGATTTATGTGCTTTTTTGTTATTTTCATTCGAGTCAATTTTCACCCATCTAGGCCATTTTCACGGGTTGTAGCACATTCTTTCGAGAGACCATAGCAATATTCATGTACTAGACTCGTCTTCTTTCCGATGTAATTTTGAGTCTATCTAAGGTTGCCGTGGGCTATAGCACATGCCCTCGAGGGTCAAATATGATTTGCGTGTTTTTTTCATTATTTTCATTCGAGCCAATTTTCACCCATCTAAGCCATTTTTGTGGGTTGTAGCACATTCTATCGAGAGACTATACAATATTCATGTCATAGACTCGTTCTCTTTCCGATGTAATTTTGAGCCTGTCTAAGGTGTCCGTGGACTATAGCACATGCTCACGAGGGTCAGATATCATTTATCTATTTTTTTATCTTCATTTGAGCCAATTTTCACCCATCTAAGCCATTTTTATGAGCTGTAGCACATCCTATCGAGAGACTACAACAATATTCATGTCCTAGACTCGTCCTTATTCCAACGTAATTTTGAGTATATCTAAGGTGTCTGTGGGCTACGGCACATCCTATCGAGAGACTACAATAATATTCAAGTCCTAGACTCGTCTTCTTTCTGATGTAATTTTGAGCCTGTCTAAGGTATCCGTGAGCTATAGCACATGCCCTCGAGGGTCAAATATGATTTATGTGCTTTTTTGTTATTTTCATTCGAGTCAATTTTCACCCATCTAAGCCATTTTCACGGGTTGTAGCACATTCTTTCGAGAGACCATAGCAATATTCATGTACTAGACTCGTCTTCTTTCCGATGTAATTTTGAGTCTATCTAAGGTTGCCGTGGGCTATAGCACATGCCCTCGAGGGTCAAATATGATTTGTGTGTTTTTTTTTTGTTATTTTCATTCGAGCCAATTTTCACCCATGTAAGCCATTTTTGTGGGGTTGTAGCACATTCTATCGAGAGACTATAGCAATATTCATGTCATAGACTCGTTCTCTTTCCGATGTAATTTTGAGTCTATCTGAGGTGTCCGTGGGCTATAGCACATGCTCTTGAGGGTCAGATATGATTAATGTGTTTTTTATATTCATTCGAGCCAATTTTCACCGATTTAAGCCATTGTCATGGGCTACGACACATCCTATCGAGAGACTACAATAATATTCATGTCCTAGACTCGTCTTCTTTCTGATGTAATTTTGAGCCTGTCTAAGGTTTCCGTGAGCTATAGCACATGCCCTCGAGGGTCAAATATGATTTATGTGCTTTTTTGTTATTTTCATTCGAGCCAATTTTCACCCATCTAAGCCATTTTCATAGGTTGTAGCACATTCTTTCGAGAGACCATAGCAATATTCATGTCCTAGACTTGTCTTCTTTCCGATATAATTTTGAGTCTATCTAAGGTTGCCGTGGGCTATAGCACATGCCCTCGAGGGTCAAATATGATTGGTATGTTTTTTTTTGTTATTTTCATTCGAGCCAATTTTCACCCATGTAAGCCATTTTTGTGGGGTTGTAGCACATTCTATCGAGAGACTATAGCAATATTCATGTCATAGACTCGTTCTCTTTTCGATGTAATTTTGAGTCTGTCTGAGGTGTCCGTGGGCTATAGCACATGCTCTTGAGGGTCAGATATGATTAATGTGTTTTTTATATTCATTCGAGCCAATTTTCACCGATTTAAGCCATTTTCATGGGCTACGGCACATCCTATCGAGAGACTATAATAATATTCATGTCCTAGACTCGTCTTCTTTCCGATGTAATTTTGAGCCCGTCTAAGGTTTCCGTGAGCTATAGCACATGCCCTCGAGGGTCAAATATGATTTATATGCTTTTTTGTTATTTTCATTCGAGCCAATTTTCACCCATCTAAGTCATTTTCATGGGTTGTAGCACATTCTATCATGATGTCCTAGACTCGTCTTCTTTCCGATGTAATTTTTAGTCTGTCTTAGGTTGCCGTGGGCTATAGCACATGCCCTCGGGGGTCAAATATGATTTGTGTGTTTTTTTTGTTATTTTCATTCGAGCCAATTTTCACCTATCTAAGCCATTTTTGTGGGGTTGTAGCACATTCTATCGAGAGACTATAGCAATATTCATGTCATAGACTCGTTCTGTTTCCGATGTAATTTTAAGCCTGTCTAAGGTGTCCGTGGACTATAGCACATGCTCTCGAGGGTCAGATATCATTTATCTATTTTTTTTGTTATCTTCATTTGAGCCAATTTTCACCCATCTAAACCATTTTTATGAGTTGTAGCATATCCTATCGAGAGACTACAACAATATTCATGTCCTAGACTCGTTCTTATTCCAACGTAATTTTGAGTATGGCTAAGGTGTCTGTGGGCTATAGCACATGCCCTCGAGGGTCAGATATGATTTATGTGTTTTTTAATATTCATTTGAGCCAATTTTCACCCATCTAAGCCATTTTCAAGAGCTATAGCACATCCTATCGAGACACTATAGCAATATTCATGTCCTAGATTTGTCTTCTTTTTAATATAATTTTGAGCCTGTGTAAGGTTTCTGTGAGCTATAGCATATGCCCTCGAGGGTCAAATATGATTTAAGCGCTTTTTTGTTATTTTCATTCGAGCCAATTTTCACCCATCTAAGCCATTTTCACGGGTTGTAGCAAATTCTTTTGAGAGACCATAGCAATATTCATGTACTAGACTCGTCTTCTTTCCGATGTAATTTGAGTCTATCTAACGTTGCCGTGGGCTATAGCACATGCCCTCGAGGGTCAAATATGATTTGTGTGTCTTTTTTTGTTATTTTCATTCGAGCCAATTTTCACCCATCTAAGCCATTTTTGTCGGGTTGTAGCACATTCTATCGAGAGACTATAGCAATATTCATGTCATAGACTCGTTC
Source organism: Eleusine indica (assembly GCA_030378355.1). NCBI lineage: Eukaryota > Viridiplantae > Streptophyta > Magnoliopsida > Poales > Poaceae > Eleusine > Eleusine indica. The sequence continues at coordinate 49,534,757 of CM059500.1, forward strand.
TCTTTCCGATGTAATTTTGAGCCTGTCTAAGGTGTCCGTGCACTATAGCACATGCTCTCGAGAGACAGATATCATTTATCTATTTTTTTGTTATCTTCATTTGAGCCAATTTTCACCCATCTAAACCATTTTTATGAGCTGTAGCACATCCTATTGAGACACTACAACAATATTCATGTCCTAGACTCGTCCTTATTCCAACGTAATTTTGAGTATATCTAAGGTGTCCGTGGGCTATAGCACATGCCCTCGAGGGTCAGATATGATTAATGTGTTTTTTATATTCATTCGAGCCAAATTTCACCCATGTTAGCCATTTTCATAGGCTACGGCACACCCTATCGAGAGACTACAATAATTCATGTCCTAGACTCGTCTTCTTTCTGATGTAATTTTGAGCCTGTCTAAGGTTTCCGTGAGCTATAGCACATGCCCTTGAGGGTCAAATATGATTTACGTGCTTTTTTGTTATTTTTATTCGAGCCAATTTTCACCCATCTAAGCTATTTTCATGGGTTGTAGAACATTCTATCGAGAGACCATAGCAATATTCATGTCCTAGACTTGTCTTCTTTCTGATGTAATTTTGAGTCTACCTAAGGTTGCCGCGGGCTATAGCAGATGCCCTCGAGGGTCAAATATGATTTGTATGTTTTTTTTGTTATTTTCATTCGAGCCAATTTTCACCCATCTAAGCCATTTTTATGGGTTGTAGCACATTCTATCGAGAGACTATAGGAATATTCATGTCATAGACTCGTTCTCTTTCTGATGTAATTTTTAGTCTGTCTAAGGTTGCCGTGGGCTATAGCACATACCCTCGAGGGTCAAATATGATTTGCGTGTTTTTTTCGTTATTTTCATTCGAGCCAATTTTCACCCATCTAAGCCATTTTTGTGGGTTGTAGCACATTCTATCAAGAGACTATAGCAATATTCATGTCATAGACTAGTTCTCTTTCTGATGTAATTTTGAGCCGGTCTGAGGTGTCCGTGGGCTATAGCACATGCTCTCGAGGGTCAGATATCATTTATCTATTTTTTTGTTATCTTCATTTGAGCCAATTTTCACCCATCTAAGCCATTTTTATGAGTCGTAGCACATCCTATCGAGAGACTACAACAATATTCATGTCCTAGACTTGTCCTTATTCTAACATAATTTTGAGTATGTCTAAGGTCTCCGTGGGCTATAGCACATGCCCTCGAGGGTCAGATATAATTTATGTGTTTTTTTATATTCATTCGAGCCAATTTTCACCCATCTGAGCCATTTTTATGGGCTACGGCACATCCAATCGAGAGACTACAATAATATTCATGTCCTAGACTCGTCGTCTTTCCGATGTAATTTTGAGCCTGTCTAAGGTTTCCGTGAGCTATAGCACATGCCCTCGAGGGTCAAATATGATTTGTGTGTTTTTTTTGTTATTTTCATTCGAGCCAATTTTCACCCATCTAAGCCATTTTTGTGGGGTTGTAGCACATTCTATCGAGAGACTATAGCAATATTCATGTCATAGACTCGTTCTCTTTCCGATGTAATTTTAAGCCTGTCTAAGGTGTCCGTGGACTATAGCACATGCTCTCGAGGGTCAGATATCATTTATCTATTTTTCTTGTTATCTTCATTTCAGCCAATTTTCACCCATCTAAGCCATTTTTATGAGTTGTAGCATATCCTATCGAGAGACTACAACAATATTCATGTCCTAGACTCGTTCTTATTCCAACGTAATTTTGAGTATGGCTAAGGTGTCTGTGGGCTATAGCACATGTCCTCGAGGGTCAGATATGATTTATGTGTTTTTTATAATCATTCGAGCCAATTTTCACCCATCTAAGCCATTTTCAAGAGCTATAGCACATCCTATCGAGAGACTACAGCAATATTCATGTCCTAGATTTGTCTTCTTTTTGATATAATTTTGAGCCTGTGTAAGGTTTCCGTAAGCTATAGCATATGCCCTCGAGGGTCAAATATGATTTAAGCGCTTTTTTGTCATTTTCATTCGAGCTAATTTTCACCCATCTAAGCCATTTTCACGGGTTGTAGCACATTCTTTCGAGAGACCATAGCAATATTCATGTACTAGACTCGTCTTCTTTCCGATGTAATTTTGAGTCTATCTAACGTTGCCGTGGGCTATAGCACATGCCCTCGAGGGTCAAATATGATTTGTGTGTCTTTTTTTGTTATTTTCATTCGAGCCAATTTTCATCCATCTAAGCCATTTTTGTGGGTTGTAGCACATTCTATCGAGAGACTATAGAAATATTCATGTCATAGACTCGTTCTCTTTCTGATGTAATTTTGAGTCTGTCTAAGGTTGCCGTGGGCTATAGCACATACCCTCGAGGGTCAAATATGATTTGCGTGTTTTTTTCGTTATTTTCATTCGAGCCAATTTTCACCCATCTAAGCCATTTTTGTGGGTTGTAGCACATTCTATCAAGAGACTATAGCAATATTCATGTCATAGACTAGTTCTCTTTCCGATGTAATTTTGAGCCTGTCTGAGGTGTCCGTGGGCTATAGCACATGCTCTCGAGGGTCAGATATCATTTATCTATTTTTTTGTTATCTTCATTTGAGCCAATTTTCACCCATCTAAGCCATTTTTATGAGCCGTAGCACACCGTATCGAGAGACTACAACAATATTCATGTCCTAGACTCGTCCTTATTCCAACGTAATTTTGAGTATGTCTAAGGTCTCCGTGGGCTATAGCACATGCCCTCGAGGGTCAGATATGATTTATGTGTTTTTTTATAATCATTCGAGCGAATTTTCACCCATCTGAGCCATTTTTATGGGCTACGGCACATCCTATCGAGAGACTACAATAATATTCATGTCCTAGACTCGTCTTCTTTCCGTTGTAATTTTGAGCCTGTCTAAGGTTTCCGTGAGCTATAGCACATGCCCTCGAGGGTCAAATATGATTTATATGCTTTTTTGTTATTTTCATTCGAGCCAATTTTCACCCATCAAAGTCATTTTCATGGGTTGTAGCACATTCTATCATGATGTCCTAGACTCGTCTTCGTTCTGATGTAATTTTTAGTCTGTCTTAGGTTGCCGTGGGCTATAGCACATGCCCTCGAGGGTCAAATATGATTTGTGTGTTTTTTTTGTTATTTTCATTCGAGCGAATTTCCACCCATCTAAGCCATTTTTGTGGGGTTGTAGCACATTCTATCGAGAGACTATAGCAATATTCGTGTCATAGACTCGTTCTGTTTCCGATGTAATTTTAAGCCTGTCTAAGGTGTCCGTGGACTACAGCACATGCTCTCGAGGGTCAGATATCATTTATCTATTTTTTTTGTTATCTTCATTTGAGCCAATTTTCACCCATCTAAACCATTTTTATGAGTTGTAGCATATCCTATCGAGAGACTACAACAATATTCATGTCCTAGACTCGTTCTTATTCCAACATAATTTTGAGTATGGCTAAGGTGTCTGTGGGCTATAGCACATGCCCTCGAGGGTCAGATATGATTTATGTGTTTTTTTATATTCATTTGAGCCAATTTTCACCCATCTAAGCCATTTTCAAGAGCTATAGCACATCCTATCGAGACACTACAGCAATATTCATGTCCTAGATTTGTCTTCTTTTTAATATAATTTTGAGCCTGTGTTTCCGTGAGCTATAGCATATGCCCTCGAGGGTCAAATATGATTTAAGCGCTTTTTTGTTATTTTCATTCGAGCCAATTTTCACCCATCTAAGCCATTTTCACGGGTTGTAGCAAATTCTTTTGAGAGACCATAGCAATATTCATGTACTAGACTCGTCTTCTTTCCGATGTAATTTGAGTCTATCTAACGTTGCCGTGGGCTATAGCACATGCCCTCGCGGGTCAAATATGATTTGTGTTTCTTTTTTTGTTATTTTCATTCGAGCCGATTTTCACCCATCTAAGCCATTTTTGTGGGGTTGTAGCACATTCTATCGAGAGACTATAGCAATATTCATGTCATAGACTCGTTCTCTTTCCGATGTAACTTTGAGCCTGTCTAAGGTGTCCGTGCACTATAGCACATCCTCATGAGGGTCAGATATCATTTATCTATTTTTTTTATCTTCATTTGAGCCAATTTTCACCCATCTAAGCCATTTTTATGAGCTGTAGCACATCCTATCGAGAGACTACAACAATATTCATGTCCTAGACTCGTCCTTATCCCAACGTAATTTTGAGTATATCTAAGGTGTCCGTGGGCTATAGCACATGCCCTCGAGGGTCAGATATGATTAATGTGTTTCTTTATATTCATTCGAGCCAATTTTCACCCATTTAAGCCATTTTCATGGGCTACGACACATCCTATCGAGAGACTACAATAATATTCAAGTCCTAGACTCGTCTTCTTTTTGATGTATTTTTGAGCCTGTCTAAGGTTTCCGTGAGCTATAGCACATGCCCTCGAGGGTCAAATATGATTTATGTGCTTTTTTGTTATTTTCATTCGAGCCAATTTTCACGCATCTAAGCTATTTTCATGGGTTGTAGCACATTCTATCGAGAGACCATAGTAATATTCATATTCTAGACTTGTCTTCTTTCCGATGTAATTTTGAGTCTATCTAAGGTTGCCGTGGGCTATAGCACATGCCCTCGAGGGTCAACTATGATTTGTATGTTTTTTTTTATTATTTTCATTCGAGCCAATTTTCACCCATCTAAGCCATTTTTGTGGGTTGTAGCATATTCTATCGAGAGACTATAGAAATATTCATGTCATAGACTCGTTCTCTTTCCGATGTAATTTTGAGTCTGTCTAAGGTTGCTGTGGGCTATAGCACATACCCTCGAGGGTCAAATATGATTTGCGTGTTTTTTTCGTTATTCTCATTCGAGCCAATTTTCACCCATCTAAGCCATTTTTGTGGGTTGTAGCACATTCTATCGAGAGACTATAGCAATATTCATGTCATAGACTCGTTCTCTTTCCGATGTAATTTGGAGCCTGTCTGAGGTGTCCGTGGGCTATAGCACATGCTCTTGAGGGTCAGATATCATTTATCTATTTTTTTGTTATCTTTATTTGAGCCAATTTTCACCCATCTAAGCCATTTTTATGAGCCGTAGCACATCCTATCGAGAGACTACAACAATATTCATGTCATAGACTCGTTCTCTTTCCGATGTAATTTTGAGTCTCTCTAAGGTCTCCGTGGGCTATAGCACATGCCCTCGAGGGTCAGATATGATTTATGTGTTTTTTTTATATTCATTCGAGCCAATTTTCATCCATCTGAGCCATTTTCATGGGCTACGGCACATCCTATCGAGAGACTACATTAATATTCATGTCCTAAACTCGTTTTCTTTCTGATGTAATTTTGAGCCTATCTAAGGTTTTCGTGAGCTATAGCACATGCCCTCGGGGGTCAAATATGATTTATGTGCTTTTTTGTAATTTTCATTCGAGCCAATTTTCTCCCATCTAAGTCATTTTCATGGGTTGTAGCACATTCTATCATGATGTCCTAGACTCGTTTTCTTTCTGATGTAATTTTTTGTCTGTCTTAGGTTACCGTGGGCTATAGCACATGCCCTCGAGGGTCAAATATGATTTGTGTGTTTTTTTTGTTATTTTCATTCGAGCCAATTTTCACCCATCTAAGCCATTTCTGTGGGGTTGTAGCACATTCTATCGAGAGACTATAGCAATATTCATGTGATAGACTCGTTCTTTTACGATGTAATTTTAAGCCTGTCTAAGGTGTCCGTGGACTATAGCACATGCTCTCAAGGGTCAGATATCATTTATCTATTTTTTTTTGTTATCTTCATTTGAGCCAATTTTCACGCATCTAAGCCATTTTTATGAGTTCTAGCATGTCCTATCGAGAGACTACAATAATATTCATGTCCTAGACTCGTTCTTATTCCAACGTAATTTTGAGTATGGCTAAAGTGTCTGTGGGCTATAGCACATGCCCTCGAGGGTCAGATATGATTTATGTGTTTTTTTTATATTCATTTGAGCCATATTTCACCCATCTAAGCCATTTTCAAGAGCTATAGCACATCCTATCGAGAGACTACAGCTGATGAGGACATCACTCCTATGGATACACAGAACACTCCTCCAAATCTGGACTTGCAAGGTCCAATGACTAGAGCTCGTGCACGACGACTAAATTTAGAGGTGTGCTCGTTCCTACGTTCTTCGCTATATGATACTTTTGAGAATGGTTTGCTACCTAATGATTATTTTATAATTAGAAACCATAGAGAGGACCAGACGATGATGAGAGAAGGAGTTGGGAACGTGGAGGACCAGCAAGGGCTTGGAAGCCAAAGTGGAGGCCCAATCAAAACCGACTTCGAGTCTGTTTCGGGGCCCAGGACCAGTCTGTACTAAAACAGTCGCCCAGGACGCATACGGACTCGGATTTGGACGTTCTACATATGCATGGAAAGATAAGGAGAAGACCTTTCCAATGCCGCTGGCCTGATGTCAAAATTCATCCGGAGTCATCGGGAATCTTAAAAACAAGAGAGAGTCTAGAATCTGTGTCGGTGCTGTCTTGCACGACCCTAGGGTCTTTATATACATCCGCCGCCGCACCATTAGGGTTTGGGTTTTGCTTAGATCAATTCTGTTCATAAACAGTTTCGCCGTTCATCGGTTTGTGAGACCCCAACTTCGAGAGTTTAATCATACATCTGCAATTGTGTTGCATTCTTCGTTGTTCTTGCTTGTGTTCTTGATTCACAGGCAGGGATTAGCCTTCTCGGCGAGGTCAATCGTCTTTAGACGGTTGATAACCAGAGGAGACGTCGTGCTGCGATTGCGGGGTTTAGAACGTGCTGTTCTGAAGCCGGATCGATTTGTGTGTCGCCTCCGACCAAATCAACTTACCAAGAACCTTTCGGAAGATCGGGAACCCTTGTTCACATCAAGTGGTAATCAGAGCTTCAGGTGCACCGTCAGGTTCACACTACCCTTTAGTTTTGTTTTCGTGTTCTTCCTATCGTCCACTGAAAATACCAAAAAAAAATTTCCCCCGCCCATAACCACGTCTTTAGCCTTTGCATATTTCAATTTTAGAGTCCGTAGTGTTGAGTTTGTGCCCTAGTTCTTGTTTAGTCGCTGGTTTAGTTTGTGTTTTTGTCGTCAGTAGTGTTTCCCTTGCAACCCTAGCCGCCATCCCCTGCACCATCCTCGGTTTTGTTGGCTTTGTGTGCTAGGGTTGATTGAACAACACGCCCACCCTAATCCTACCCTAAACCTACCCTCACCACCTCGGACCAATTTTTATAAATTCCACTTTTTGCTGCATCCACCTCGCCAAAAAACTCCCTACCCGACCCCAAGCCCGACTCGGATTTCACTCAAACCCCCGGGTTCTTCATAACCGATTCCGACACCCCTTCGGTAAAACAGCCATAACTTTTTGCTCGGTTGTCCGTTTTGGCTGAATGTTTACAGGAGATTCTTGACGAAAAGTTGAGCATACCCACACTAGGCTACGACCTGTGTGCCCTCGTCAAAAAATTCAAAAAAAAATCGGGAAGATAAAGAAAAAATTCATTCAAGTTAAAACCCGACGTTTTCTGAAACTTCAAGATTTTCTGTAGGCCACGTCCTATCTCGGTTTGAGCTGAAACTTTTTGTGGTTTCTTCCTGTTTGCTAGTGAGTTGGAAAAAAATATCAAAAAAATAAAATAAAAAAAAGAAATTTGGGATTCCTACTTGTGCTCCATCTAGCCCCCTGGAATTTCTGAGTTTGGCTATTTTACACTAAGCCCCCTGTTATCGACTGTGTCCCTTTGTCTCTTTGTTTCTTCTTTGCTATCACTACTGTTCTAGGACATAGTTAGACCAGCAACTAGGGACAAGTTATTTGGGCACTTATTCAGCTTTACTATCTGTTTTTGATTTGTGTGCCACTCATATATATATATTTGGCCTTCCTAGCTCTACATAGTTCTTCTGGACAGCACATAGGTTATTTGGTAACCCTTGCAATCGTGGAACACTTCTCCCTGGTATCCTTCGCTTTGTTGTTTTCAGAACTTTGTAAGAGCTTTGCAAGAAGCTTACTTTTGCTGTGTTGAGAGGCACCACTGCTTAGTAGTTTTGTAGGGATAACCTTCACTTTTTGTTTCCTGTTTTGGTGTTTCTGATGTCAGGAAGCGATGGGGAGGGTGCTTCACCCTCCAAATTGGATGAGTGCGTGAGCCAAAATCAGTTACAGAAGGCTTTGCAGGCGGTTCAGAGTGATTTGGCAGAGACGATCACCAGGGCCGTCACCGACGCCGTCACCAAGCTTCACCTGGGAGAAAGCATTGAGCAGTTGGATAAGAGAGTCTCTAAGCTAACCGATTAGGTTGTCGAATTGGAGACCGCTCACAAGACCAACAACAACAACAACAACAACAATAACAACAACAACAACACCAACAACGACACCAACAACGACGTTGAAGACGATCATGATGAAGCAACGGTGTATAAGGCTGATGGCACCGTCGATAGGTCAGCTACAAGGACCGCAAGGTTACGACGCCGTTTGCAACGTAACCCTTAAGGTATGGGTGGTTTCCACAACCACAACCGTCGCACACAAGGTAACTATGCTCCAGATGATCCGTATGCTAAAATTAAGTTTTCAATTCCTTCGTTTTCGGGTCAGTACGATGGTGATGCTTACCTTGATTGGGAAATGACGGTAGAACAAAAATTTAATGCCCACCTTGTTCCTGAACAACATAGAGTTAGACAAGCCACTAGTGAGTTTAAGGACTTTGCTATTGTTTGGTGGAGTGGTCTAGCTGCTGAAACCGATTTGCCTACTACTTGGGAAGAACTTAAGGTAGAAATGCGTGATCATTTTGTTCCTCCTTCTTTTTATAGAGAAATTTGTAATAAACTGCAGCATTTAGATCAAGGAGATAAAACTGTTCAGGAGTATTTTAGTGAGCTTCAGAAGGGTTTGATTCGTTGTGCTGTGGTTGAAAAAGTAGAGGATCAGATTTGCCGCTTTTATTCTGGTTTGAGAAAAGAAATTTAGGACATCCTTGATTATAAAGAATTTTATACCCTCAACCAGTGTTTCCAGTATGCTATGCTTGCAGAGAAAGAATCACAGGGACTTTTCCAGGCTTTTGAGGAGTACAGCAAGTCCAGGAATTTCTACCCACCACGGCCGACGGGGACTTTGGGGCTGCCCAAGCCATCTTTCCGGCCGCCCCCACCAGCTAGTGTTGTTTCTGCAGCACCAAGATCAGCCCCTGCCCCTTCTACGCGCTCAGGTAAAAATTCTGTGCAGGTACCGGCTAGTAGTGCCTCCTCTGTTGCTTCGACGGGACGCACTACAGGGATTCAGTGCCACCGATGCCATGGTCTTGGCCATGTGCAGAAAGATTGCCCAAGTAGGCGGGCATATGTGGCGACAGATGATGGCGGTTACATGAGCACCTCCGATGTGGAGGATGAGGAGGAGGATGTCGCTGCCACCAGCGGTGACTTCGTCCTTGGAGGCGGAGTTACCACGGGCTACATGAATATTATTGTGCAGCGTGTGCTTAGCACACAAATCCAGCAGCCCGAGATGATGCAGCGACATAACTTATTCCAGATTTTCTTCGTCATCAAGAACCGTCGGGCACGTGTCATCATTGATGGAGGAAGCTGCAACAATTTGGTGAGTTCTGATGTGGTTAAGAAGCTTGATTTGACCACACGCCCACATCCACATCCATACTACATTCAGTGGTTAAATGACTCTGGAAAAGCTAAGGTAACACAAACTTGCAGAGTTCCTTTTTCCATTGGTTCCTATGTGGATTCTGTTGATTGTGATGTTGTACCCATGCAAGCTTGTTCACTTTTATTGGGTAGACCTTGGGAATTTGATAATGATGCTGTACACCATGGTAAAAGTAATAAGTACACTTTTATGCATAAAGAAACTAAAATTACTTTGTTACCAATGACCTCTGCTGAAATTGTACAAGCTGATTTAGAACGAGCTGCTAGTTTGAAAAATAAAAGCCCTGAAATTCAGCAACCTGTTAATTCTGCTTCTACACTAAGTAATGTTAATGATTCTTCAAGTTCTAAGGGTGCTGCAATTAAATTACAAGGTCGTTCATGTCTTGCCACAAAATCTGAGCTTGCTGAAATTTCTACTGATGATATTTGCTATGCTTTGATATGCAAACAAGCCTTGTTTTTGCTTTGTGATATTGCTTCTAGTGCTTTGCCTCCTGCTGTCACTAACCTTTTGCAGGAGTATGAGGATGTTTTCCCAGCTGAGATACCCCCGGGATTGCCACCTTTGAGAGGGATTGAGCATCAAATTGATTTGATTCCTGATGCTACTTTACCAAACCGTGCTGCTTATAGGACCAACCCTGAGGAGACTAAGGAGATACAACGACAAGTCCAAGACCTTTTGGATCGTGGGTATGTTCGTCAATCACTTAGTCCTTGTGCTGTTCCTGTACTTTTGGTTCCTAAGAAAGATGGTTCTTGGCGTATGTGTGTAGATTGTAGAGCCATTAATAACATTACTATTAGGTATCGTCATCCTATTCCTAGGCTAGACGACATGCTTGATGAGTTTTGTGGTGCTATAATTTTCATTAAAATTGATTTGCGTAGTGGCTACCATCAAATTAGAATGAAACTTGGAGATGAATGGAAAACAACTTTCAAAACCAAATTCGGGTTGTATGAGTGGTTAGTAATGCCTTTTGGGTTAACTAATGCACCCAGTACTTTCATGCGTTTGATGAATGAGGTTTTAAGACCTTTTATTGGCAAATTTGTGGTTGCTTACTTTGATGATATCTTGATTTATAGCAAATCCATGGATGATCATATGATTCATTTCCATGCTGTTTTTGATGCTTTGCGAGTTGCACGTTTATTTGGTAACCTTGAGAAGTGCACCTTTTGCACGGATCAAGTCTCTTTTCTTGGCTATGTTGTGACTCCACAGGGAATTGAGGTGGATGAGGCGAAGATTGAAGCCATAAAGAGCTGGCCTGTACCAAAAACTATCACACAGGTGAGGAGTTTTCTTGGTCTTGCAGGTTTCTACCGCTGCTGATGAGGACATCACTCCTATGGATACACACAACACTCCTCCAAATCTGGACTTGCAAGGTCCAATGACTAGAGCTCGTGCACGACGACTAAATTTAGAGGTGAGCTCGTTCCTACGTTCTTCGCTATATGTTACTTTTGAGAATGGTTTGCTACCTAATGATTATTTTATGATTAGAAACCATGGAGAAGACCAGGAGATGATGGGAGAAGGAGCTGGGAACGTGGAGGACCAGCAAGAGCTTGGAAGCCAAAGTGGAGACCCAATCAAAACCGACTTCGAGTCTGTTTCGGGGCCCAGGACCAGTCTGTACTAAAACAGTTGCCCAGGACGCATACGGACTCGGATTTGGACGTTCTACATATGCACGGAAAGATAAGGAGAAGACCTTTCCAATGCCGCCGGCCTCATGTCAAAATTCATCCGGAGTCATCGGGAATCGTCAAAACAAGACAGAGTCCAGAATCTGTGTCGGTGCTGCGTCGCCTATTTTTGGCCTTTGGGCTTTGTATCTAGTTGAGCCCAATTAGGGGCGCGTCCAGAGGGTCTTGCACGACCCTAGGGTCTTTATATACAGCCGCCGCCACACCATTAGGGATCGGATTTTGCTTAGATCAATTCTGTTCATAAACAGTTTCGCCGTTCATCGGTTTGTGAGACCCCAACTTCGAGAGTTTAATCATACACCTGCAATTGTGTTGCAATCTTCGTTGTTCTTGCTTGTGTTCTTGATTCGCAGGCAGGGATCAGCCTTCTCGGCGAGGTCAATCGTCTTTTGGACGGTTGATAACCAGAGGAGACGTCGTGCTGCGATTGCGGGGTTTAGAACGTGCTGTTCTGAAGCCGGATCGATTTGTGTGTCGCCTCCGACCAAATCAACTTACCAAGAACCTTTCGGAAGATCGGGAACCCTTGTCCACATCAGCTGCTTTGTCAAAGATTTCAGCACCATTACTGCACCATTGCATGAGTTGACAAAGAAGGGCATTGACTTCCATTTTGGTAAGGTACATCATGAGTCTTTTGATGCTTTGAAGGACAAACTTACACATGCACCATTGCTGCAATTACCCAATTTTGATAAGACTTTTGAGCTTGAATGTGATGCTAGTGGTATAGGCATTGGTGGTGTTTTGATGCAAGATGGTAAACCTGTTGCATACTTTAGTGAGAAAATTACTGGGCCTGTTTTGAATTATTCCACGTATGATAAGGATCTATATGCACTTGTACGTTCTTTAGAGACGTGGTGTCATTATTTGTTGCCCAAAGAATTTGTTATTCATTCTGATCATGAATCACTGAAGTATATTCGTTCTCAATGCAATTTGAACCGTAGACATGCTAAATGGGTTGAGTTTATTGAGTCTTTTCCTTATATTATTAAACATAAGAAAGGGAAGGATAATGTGATTGCTGATGGTTTATCTAGGCGATGTACTTTGTTGTCTCAACTTGATTGTAGAATTTTTGGACTTGAGGCAATTAAAGAACAATATGTTGCTGATGTTGATTTTAAAGATGTATTGCTGCACTGTAAAGAAGGTCGTGCTTGGCACAAATTTGTGTTGAATGATGGATTCTTGTTTAGAGCTAACCGCCTATGCATTCCAGTTGGTTCCGTTCGTCTTTTGTTGTTGCAGGAGGCGCATGGAGGTGGATTGATGGGTAATTTTGGTGCTAAGAAGACAGAGGATATTTTGGCCACACACTTCTTTTGGCCAAGGATGAGGAAAGATGTTGAGCGTTTTGTTGCTCGCTGCACTACATGTCAAAAAGCTAAGTCTCGATTGAATCCACATGGTTTATACATGTCACTTCCTGTTCCTTCTATTCCTTGGGCGGATATTTCTATGGACTTTATTTTAGGACTGCCTAGGACTAAGAGGGGGAGCGATAGCATTTTTGTTGTCGTGGATCGTTTTTCCAAGATGGCACACTTTATATCATGTCATAAAACTGATGATGCTAGTTATATTGCTGATCTTTTTTCAAAGAAATTGTACGTTTGCATGGTATGCCTTCTACTATTGTTTCAGATCATGATGCAAAATTCTTGAGTCATTTTTGGCGCACGCTTTGGAATAAGTTGGGTACAAAGTTGTTATTTTCTATAACTTGTCATCCACAAACTGATGGACAAACTGAGGTTGTGAACCGCACTTTGGGTACTATGTTGCGAGCTATTTTGAAGAAAAATTTGAAGCAATGGGAAGAATGCTTACCTCATGTTGAGTTTGCTTATAATCGGGCAACACATTCTACTACCAAGGTAAGTCCATTCAAGGTATTGTATGGTTTTGATCCCCGTACTCCACTTGATATACTTCCTCTACCTATTAATGAGAGAGTTCATATTGATGCTAAGGAGCATGCTGAATTTATTTTGCAAATGCATGAGACCACTAGACTTAGAATTGAAAAGATGAATGAAAAGTATAAAATTGCTGGTAGTAAGGGAAGAAAGGAAGTAAAGCTTGATGTAGGAGATTTAGTGTGGTTACACTTAAGGAAGGATTGATTTCCAGAATTGAGAAAGTCTAAACTAATGCCTAGAGCTGATGGTCCATTCAAAATAATAGAGAAGATTAATGATAATGCATACAAACTTGAGTTGCCTCCCGAGTTCGGGGTTAGTCCTACTTTTAACATTTCAGATTTGAAACCATACTTGGGAGAAGAGGATGAGCTCGAGTCGAGGACGACTCCACTTCAAGAGGGGGAGGATGATGAGGACATCACTCCTATGGATACACACAACACTCCTCCAAATCTGGACATGCAAGGTCCAATGACTAGAGCTCGTGCACGACGACTAAATTTAGAGGTGAGCTCGTTCCTACGTTCTTTGTTATATGTTACTTTTGAGAATGGTTTGCTACCTAATGATTATTTTATGATTAGAAACCATGGAGAGGACCAGGAGATGATGGGAGAAGGAGTTGGGAACGTGGAGGACCAGCAAGGGCTTGGAAGCCAAAGTGGAGGCCCAATCAAAACCGACTTCGAGTCTGTTTCGGGGCCCAGGACCAGTCTGTACTAAAACAGTCGCCCAGGACGCATACGGACTCGGATTTGGACGTTCTATATATGCACGGAAAGATAAGGAGAAGACCTTTCCAATGCCGCCGGCCTTATGTCAAAATTCATCCGGAGTCATCGGGAATCATCAAAACAAGAGAGAGTCCAGAATCTGTGTCGGTGCTGTCTTGCACGACCCTAGGGTCTTTATATACATCCGCCGCCGCACCATTAGGGTTCGGGTTTTGCTTAGATCAATTCTGTTCATAAACAGTTTCGCCGTTCATCGGTTTGTGAGACCCCAACTTCGAGATTTTAATCATACATCTGCAATTGTGTTGCATTCTTCGTTGTTCTTGCTTGTGTTCTTGGTTCACAGGCAGGGATTAGCCTTCTCGGCGAGGTCAATCGTCTTTGGACGGTTGATAACCAGAGGAGACGTCGTGCTGCGATTGCGGGGTTTAGAACGTGCTGTTCTGAAGCCGGATCGATTTGTGTGTCGCCTCCGACCAAATCAATTTACCAAGAACCTTTCGGAAGATCGGGAACCCTTGTTCACATCAACAGCAATATTCATGTCCTAGATTTGTCTTCTTTTTGATATAATTTTGAGCCTGTGTAAGGTTTCCGTGAGCTATAGCATATGCCCTCGAGGGTCCAATATGATTTAAGCGCTTTTTTGTTATTTTCATTCGAGCCAATTTTCACCCATCTAAGCCATTTTCACGGCTTGTAGCACATTTTTCGAGAGACCATAGCAATATTCATGTACTAGACTCGTCTTCTTTCCGATGTAATTATGAGTCTATCTAAGGTTGCCGTGGGCTATAGCACATGCCCTCGAGGGTCAAATATGATTTGTGTGTTTTTTTTGTTATTTTCATTCGAGCCAATTTTCACCCATCTAAGCCGTTTTTGTGGGGTTGTAGCACATTCTATCGAGAGACTATAGCAATATTCATGTCATAGACTCGTTCTCTTTCCGATGTAATTTTGAGCTGTCTAAGGTGTCCGTGGACTATAGCACATGCTCACGAGGGTCAGATATCATTTATCTATTTTTTTTATCTTCATTTGAGCCAATTTTCACCCATCTAAGCCATTTTGATGAGCTGTAGCACATCCTATCGAGAGACTACAACAATATTCATGTCCTAGACTCGTCCTTATTCCAACATAATTTTGAGTATATCTAAGGTGTCCGTGGGCTATAGCACATGCCCTCGAGGGTCAGATATGATTAATGTGTTTTTTTATATTCATTCGAGCCAATTTTCACCCATGTAAGCCATTTTCATAGGCTACGGCACATCCTATCAAGAGACTACAACAATATTCAAGTCCTAGATTCGTCTTCTTTCTGATGTAAATTTGAGCCTGTCTAAGGTTTCTGTGAGCTATAGCACATGCCCTCGGGGTCAAATATGATTTATGTGCTTTTTTGTTATTTTCATTCGAGCCAATTTTCACCCATCTAAGCCATTTTCACGGGTTGTAGCACATTCTTTCGAGAGACGATAGCAATATTCATGTACTAGACTCGTCTTCTTTCCGATGTAATTTTGAGTCTATCTAAGGTTGCCGTGGGCTATAGCACATGCCCTCGAGGGTCAAATATGATTTGTGTTTTTTTTTTGTTATTTTCATTCGAGCCAATTTTCACCCATTTAAGCCACTTTTGTGGGGTTGTAGCACATTCTATCGAGAGACTATAGCAATATTCATGTCATAGACTCGTTCTCTTTCCGATGTAATTTTCAGTCCGTCTAAGGTTGCTGTGGGGTATAGCACATACCCTCGAGGGTCAAATATGATTTGCGTGTTTTTTTCGTTATTTTCATTCGAGCCAATTTTCACCCATCTAAGCCATTTTTGTGGGTTGTAGCATATTCCATCGAGAGACTATAGCAATATTCAGGTCATAGACTCGTTCTCTTTCCGATGTAATTTGGAGCCTGTCTAAGGTGTCCGTGGGCTATAGCACATGCTCTTGAGGGTCAGATATCATTTATCTATTTTTTTGTTATCTTTATTTGAGCCAATTTTCACCCATCTAAGCCATTTTTATGAGCCGTAGCACATCCTATCGAGAGACTACAACAATATTCATGTCATAGACTCGTTCTCTTTCCGATGTAATTTTGAGTCTGTCTAAGGTCTCCGTGGGCTATAGCACATGCCCTCGAGGGTCAAATATGATTTGTGTTTTTTTTTGTTATTTTCATTCGAGCCAATTTTCACCCATCTAAGCCACTTTTGTGGGGTTGTAGCACATTCTATCGAGAGACTATAGCAATATTCATGTCATAGACTCGTTCTCTTTCCGATGTAATTTTGAGTCCATCTAAGGTTGCTGTGGGGTATAGCACATACCCTCGAGGGTCAAATATGATTTGCGTGTTTTTTTCGTTATTTTCATTCGAGCCAATTTTCACCCATCTAAGCCATTTTTGTGGGTTGTAGCACATTCTATCGAGAGACTATAGCAATATTCATGTCATAGACTCGTTCTCTTTCCGATGTAATTTGGAGCCTGTCTAAGGTGTCCGTGGGCTATAGCACATGCTCTTGAGGGTCAGATATCATTTATCTATTTTTTTGTTATCTTTATTTGAGCCAATTTTCACCCATCTAAGCCATTTTTATGAGCCGTAGCACATCCTATCGAGAGACTACAACAATATTCATGTCATAGACTCGTTCTCTTTCCGATGTAATTTTGAGTCTGTCTAAGGTCTCCGTGGGCTATAGCACATGCCCTCGAGGGTCAGATATGATTTATGTGTTTTTTTTATATTCATTCGAGCCAATTTTCACCCATCTGAGCCATTTTCATGGGCTACGACACATCCTATCGAGAGACTACAATAATATTCATGTCCTAGACTCGTCTTCTTTCTGATGTAATTTTGAGCCTGTCTAAGGTTTCCATGACCTATAGCACATGCCCTCGAGGGTCAAATATGATTTATGTGCTTTTTTGTTATTTTCATTCGAGCCAATTTTCACCCATCTAAGCCATTTTCACGGGTTGTAGCACATTCTTTCGAGAGACCATAGCAATATTCATGTACTAGACTCGTCTTCTTTCCGTTGTAATTTTGAGTCTATCTAAGGTTGCCGTGGGCTATAGCACATGCCCTCGAGGGTCAAATATGATTTGTGTGTTTTTTTTTTTGTTATTTTCATTCGAGCCAATTTTCACCCATCTATGCCATTTTTGTGGGGTTGTAGCACATTCTATCGAGAGACTATAGCAATATTCATGTCATAGACTCGTTCTCTTTCCGATGTAATTTTGAGCCTATCTAAGGTGTCCGTGGACTATAGCACATGCTCACGAGGGTCAGATATCATTTATCTATTTTTTTTATCTTCATTTGAGCCAATTTTCACCCATCTAAGCCATTTTTATGAGCTGTAGCACATCCTATCGAGAGACTACAACAATATTCATGTCATAGACTCGTTCTCTTTCCGATGCAATTTTGAGTCTGTCTAAGGTCTCCGTGGGCTATAGCGCATACCCTCGAGGGTCAGATATGATTTATGTGTTTTTTATATTCATTCGAGCCAATTTTCAACCATGTAAGCCATTTTCATGGGCTACGGCACATCCTATCGAGAGACTACAACAATATTCAAGTCCTAGACTCGTCTTCTTTCTGATGTAATTTTGAGCCTGTCTAAGGTTTCTGTGAGCTATAGCACATGCCCTCGGGGTCAAATATGATTTATGTGCTTTTTGGTTATTTTCATTCGAGCCAATTTTCATCCATCTAAGCCATTTTCACGGGTTGTAGCACATTCTTTCGAGAGACCATAGCAATATTCATGTACTAGACTCGTCTTCTTTCCGATGTAATTTTGAGTCTATCTAAGGTTGCCGTGGGCTATAGCACATGCCCTCGAGGGTCAAATATGATTTGTGTGTTTTTTTTTGTTATTTTCATTCGAGCCAATTTTCACCCATCTAAGCCATTTTTGTGGGGTTGTAGCACATTCTATCGAGAGACTATAGCAATATTCATGTCATAGACTCGTTCTCTTTCCGATGTAATTTTGAGTCTGTCTAAGGTTGCTGTGGGGTATAGCACATACCCTCGAGGGTCAAATATGATTTGCGTGTTTTTTTCGTTATTTTCATTCGAGCCAATTTTCACCCATCTAAGCCATTTTTGTGGGTTGTAGCACATTCTATCGAGAGACTATAGCAATATTCATGTCATAGACGCGTTCTCTTTCCGACATAATTTGGAGCCTGTCTGAGGTGTCCGTGGGCTATAGCACATGCTCTTGAGGGTCAGATATCTTTTATCTATTTTTTTGTTATCTTTATTTGAGCCAATTTTCACCCATCTAAGCCATTTTTATGAGCCGTAGCACATCCTATCGAGAGACTACAACAATATTCATGTCATAGACTCGTTCTCTTTCCGATGTAATTTTGAGTCTGTCTAAGGTCTCCGTGGGCTATAGCACATGCCCTCGAGGGTCAGATATGATTTATGTGTTTTTTTTATATTCATTCGAGCCAATTTTCACCCATCTGAGCCATTTTCATGGGCTACGGCACATCCTATCGAGAGACTACAATAATATTCATGTCCTAGACTCGTCTTCTTTCTGATGTAATTTTGAGCCTGTCTAAGGTTTCCATGACCTATAGCACATGCCCTCGAGGGTCAAATATGATTTATGTGCTTTTTTGTTATTTTCATTCGAGCCAATTTTCACCCATCTAAGCCATTTTCACGGCTTGTAGCACATTCTTTCGAGAGACCATAGCAATATTCATGTACTAGACTCGTCTTCTTTCCGTTGTAATTTTGAGTCTATCTAAGGTTGCCGTGGGCTATAGCACATGCCCTCGAGGGTCAAATATGATTTGTGTGTTTTTTTTTTGTTATTTTCATTCGAGCCAATTTTCACCCATCTAAGCCATTTTTGTGGGGTTGTAGCACATTCTATCGAGAGACTATAGCAATATTCATGTCATAGACTCGTTCTCTTTCCGATGTAATTTTGAGCCTGTCTAAGGTGTCCGTGGACTATAGCACATGCTCACGAGGGTCAGATATCATTTATCTATTTTTTTTATCTTCATTTGAGCCAATTTTCACCCATCTAAGCCATTTTTATGAGCTGTAGCACATCCTATCGAGAGACTACAACAATATTCATGTCATAGACTCGTTCTCTTTCCGATGCAATTTTGAGTCTGTCTAAGGTCTCCGTGGGCTATAGCGCATACCCTCGAGGGTCAGATATGATTTATGTGTTTTTTATATTCATTCGAGCCAATTTTCAACCATGTAAGCCATTTTCATGGGCTACGGCACATCCTATCGAGAGACTACAACAATATTCAAGTCCTAGACTCGTCTTCTTTCTGATGTAATTTTGAGCCTGTCTAAGGTTTCTGTGAGCTATAGCACATGCCCTCGGGGTCAAATATGATTTATGTGCTTTTTGGTTATTTTCATTCGAGCCAATTTTCATCCATCTAAGCCATTTTCACGGGTTGTAGCACATTCTTTCGAGAGACCATAGCAATATTCATGTACTAGACTCGTCTTCTTTCCGATGTAATTTTGAGTCTATCTAAGGTTGCCGTGGGCTATAGCACATGCCCTCGAGGGTCAAATATGATTTGTGTGTTTTTTTTTGTTATTTTCATTCGAGCCAATTTTCACCCATCTAAGCCATTTTTGTGGGGTTGTAGCACATTCTATCGAGAGACTATAGCAATATTCATGTCATAGACTCGTTCTCTTTCCGATGTAATTTTGAGTCTGTCTAAGGTTGCTGTGGGGTATAGCACATACCCTCGAGGGTCAAATATGATTTGCGTGTTTTTTTCGTTATTTTCATTCGAGCCAATTTTCACCCATCTAAGCCATTTTTGTGGGTTGTAGCACATTCTATCGAGAGACTATAGCAATATTCATGTCATAGACGCGTTCTCTTTCCGACATAATTTGGAGCCTGTCTGAGGTGTCCGTGGGCTATAGCACATGCTCTTGAGGGTCAGATATCTTTTATCTATTTTTTTGTTATCTTTATTTGAGCCAATTTTCACCCATCTAAGCCATTTTTATGAGCCGTAGCACATCCTATCGAGAGACTACAACAATATTCATGTCATAGACTTGTTCTCTTTCCGATGTAATTTTGAGTCTGTCTAAGGTCTCCGTGGGCTATAGCACATGCCCTCGAGGGTCAGATATGATTTATGTGTTTTTTCTATATTCATTCGAGCCAATTTTCACCCATCTGAGCCATTTTCATGGGCTACGGCACATCCTATCGAGAGACTATAATAATATTCATGTCATAGACTCGTTCTCTTTCCGATGTAATTTTGAGTCTGTCTAAGGTTGCCGTGGGCTATAGCACATACCCTCGAGGGTCAAATATGATTTGCGTGTTTTTTTTGTTATTTTCATTCGAGCCAATTTTCACCCATCTAAGCCATTTTTATGAGCTGTAGCACATCCTATCGAGAGACTACAACAATATTCATGTCCTAGACTTGTCCTTATTCCAACGTAATTTTGAGTATGTCTAAGGTCTCCGTGGGCTATAGCACATGGCCTCGAGGGTCAGATACGATTTATGTGTTTTTTATATTCATTCGAGCCAATTTTCACATATCTGAGCCATTTTCATGGGCTACGACACATCCTATCGAGAGACTACAACAATATTCATGTCCTAGATTTGTCTTCTTTCTAATGTAATTTTGAGCCTGTCTAAGGCTTCCGTGAGCTATAGCACATGCCCTCGAGGGTCAAATATGATTTATGCGCTGTTTTGTTATTTTCATTCGAGCCAATTTTCACCCATCTAAGCCATTTTCATGGGTTGTACGATACTCTATCGAGAGACCATAGCAATATTCATGTCCTAGACTCGTCTTCTTTCCGATGTAATTTTGAGTCTATCTAAGGCTGCCGTGGGCTAAAGCACATGCCCTCGAGGGTCAAATATGATTGGTGTGTTTTTTTTGTTATTTTCATTCGAGCCAATTTTCACCCATCTAAGCCATTTTTGTGGGTTGTAGCACATTCTATGGAGAGACTATAGAAATATTCATGTCATAGACTCGTTCTCTTTCCGATGTAATTTTTAGTCTGTCTAAGGTTGTCGTGGGCTATAGCACATACCCTCGAGGGTCAAATATGATTTGCGTGTTTTTTTCGTTATTTCAATTCGAGCCAATTTTCACCCATATAAGCCATTTTTGTGGGTTGTAGCACATTCCATCGAGAGACTATAGCAATATTCATGTCATAGACTCGTTCTCTTTCCGATGTAATTTGGAGCCTGTCTAAGGTGTCCGTGGGCTATAGCACATGCTCTTGAGGGTCAGATATCATTTATCTATTTTTTTGTTATCTTTATTTGAGCCAATTTTCACCCATCTAAGCCATTTTTATGAGCCGTAGCACATCCTATCGAGAGACTACAACAATATTCATGTCATAGACTCGTTCTCTTTCCGATGTAATTTTGAGTCTGTCTAAGGTCTCCGTGGGCTATAGCACATGCCCTCGAGGGTCAAATATGATTTGTGTTTTTTTTTTGTTATTTTCATTCGAGCCAATTTTCACCCATCTAAGCCACTTTTGTGGGGTTGTAGCACATTCTATCGAGAGACTATAGCAATATTCATGTCATAGACTCGTTCTCTTTCCGATGTAATTTTGAGTCCGTCTAAGGTTGCTGTGGGGTATAGCACATACCCTCGAGGGTCAAATATGATTTGCGTGTTTTTTTCGTTGTTTTCATTCGAGCCAATTTTCACCCATCTAAGCCATTTTTGTGGGTTGTAGCACATTCTATCGAGAGACTATAGCAATATTCATGTCATAGACTCGTTCTCTTTCCGATGTAATTTGGAGCCTGTGTAAGGTGTCCGTGGGCTATAGCACATGCTCTTGAGGGTCAGATATCATTTATCTATTTTTTTGTTATCTTTATTTGAGCCAATTTTCACCCATCTAAGCCATTTTTATGAGCCGTAGCACATCCTATCGAGAGACTACAACAATATTCATGTCATAGACTCGTTCTCTTTCCGATGTAATTTTGAGTCTGTCTAAGGTCTCCGTGGGCTATAGCACATGCCCTCGAGGGTCTGATATGATTTATGTGTTTTTTTTTATATTCATTCGAGCCAATTTTCACCCATCTGAGCCATTTTCATGGGCTACGGCACATCCTATCGAGAGACTACAATAATATTCATGTCCTAGACTCGTCTTCTTTCTGATGTAATTTTGAGCGTGTCTAAGGT